>OX359248.1:28197177-29617465 GCA_947179485.1 Allacma fusca
AACAACTGATGGAAAATAATTGTTTTGATTTACAGATAGTGGAAGCGGAACTAGTAACATTGATAAAATACTACTCGAGAGAATCAAAAGACTGCCTGGGAATGATTTTTGTGCAGATTGCGGAAATAACAGTAAGTCAGAAGTGTCGCATTGCTGATGTTTACCGGAAAATTGAATGATTGCACTGTAGATATCACAGTCTACAAAGTTTTGTCTGCTCTGCAGTGAATATTTTTCTAGCCAAGGAATTTATTATGTGTACAGATCCAATGTGGACTTGCATCAACCATGGAACTCTGGTTTGCATTCGCTGTTCTGGGATCCATCGACAATTAGGAACACACATTTCCCGTATTCGGTCCCTACAACTCGATGAATTCAGTAACGACCAGTTAGAAATGCTTCTTTTGGTCGGCAATCAAACTTTCAATAAAGTCTATGGAGGAACCTGCCCAGAAAACGAGTCTATTCAAGATTATATTAGAGAAAAATATGTTCTAAGGAAGTTCGTGCGCAGTACAAATGTAAAGGAATTGAAAGAGTCTCTGAGCTTACGTAATGTCGAAGGTGTCATCCGATATATAGCCAACCAGTTACCTTTCTCTAAAGATATTGATGCGTCAAAATTTTCTATCATTCAGCATTTTGTGAGTGACGTTTTTTTTCATGTATGTGATGATTCGGTGAAAATTTCGGTGTTTAATAATGTCAATGCGGATGTTTATTCCAGGCGCTCCAGAGTTCTGTCACAAATCACCGCGGCACGGCAGGCCAACCTACGTCAAAGTCAAACTATCACACCTGAAGTTTTTAATGCGTGAAGTATCTATAATAATTTAAAGTTAAACGAGACTTACCTGTAAGGTGAAGTTTGACTATAATTATATGAGTAACCGAGGCCTGAAAGTAGAACTGAAGTTTACGATATGTAGATTACTCTTGCACGGCGAGAGTATAGCACATGAACTTTAAAGATAAGAAACGTTTTGTGTCCCCTTCACTTCCTCCTCTTCCCACTCCCATGAACCCTGCACACCTCAGTAATTTAAAGATGATTTTTTAATTAGGACAATGTTGGGGGTGGGTAGGAGGGACAGTTCTACTTTCAGGCCTCGGTTACTCATATAATTATAGTCAAACTTCACCTTACAGGTAAGTCTCGTTTAACTTTAAATTATACTTCGTAACCTCCGGCCTTCAGTAGAACTGAAGTTTACGATATGTAGCTGTTTAAAGAGTAATTAAAAAATGGGAAGCAAACAGTTGGATAATTGCAGATTCTATAGGTTTATTGCAGTAACAATTACGTCAGTACAGAATCATGAAAATTATCATCCCGTGGGACCCGTAAATTATAAAACCTCGCAAATGTGTGTGATCCCGCTCTCCATCCTGCTGCTCTAAATATAACATCTGAAGTCACTCCTGCAGCCGCAGCCTTGGATGTGGCTGCATGGCGGAATGAATGAGCCTTAAAAATCGAGGTGTCAATACCGGCACACTCCAAACAACGTCTCAACCATCTACTGAGGGTCTGATTAGAAACAGGCCGGTGAGGCCGTTCGTAACTTAAAAATAAATTGTTAAACCTACGGTACGGTAACGTACGGTACAAATAATGACAAATAATATTCTGAAGACATAACTTATTATTATGGTAGGGTGGAAACGTAAACAAGGGTTGACATTGACCAGGTCTTGAAGTCTTCAAGAGATCTGGAACAGCAATAACAATACGATTTCCTTCATGTTTAATATTATTAGTTGTAATACAATTTAATGTCTGCACTCGTTGTGCTGTAACCAAAGCTAGCAGAGCCACCAACTTTATTGTGAGTCTGTCAATTGGGAGCTGGTCATTGCACTGCCAACCTTCAAACATTCGTAATATAATATTAACATCCCAAGTATGATCATAACGAGGACGAGGTGGTCTTAACCTGTAAATCCCCTTGATATAACGGATTACAACCGGATGTGTCCCTATTGAAAACCCCTCGATAGGGGGAAGTAGCCATGACAATGCCGACCTGGCCGTATTTAGTGTACTGTAGCCTACATCCGTGTTATATAGATCATTCAGGAATTCTAATACCTGTGCTAGACTTGGACTAACACTATTCAATCCATTAAGGCGACAAAAATTGTACCACCTCTTAATATATGACTGATACTGTGACTGGGTGCTAGTGGACGCTGACGCGAGAAGAATTGATATAGATTGCTCGCTGAGGTCGTGAGCTAAATAGGCCCGCCTGATAAAATTGCCACTGCCAGTCTCAACGTCTGAGCCAGAGGGTGAGCCCTAAAACATATATAAGAATTCAATAAATTCCTGTCTGGACCCAAGGTCAATATACTAGACCGTGCTAACCGCTGAAATAGGGGCCACCAGGGCTGTGCCGGCCATAGCGGCACTATAAATAATGCGGTGGCGTGATCTGCCTGGAGCTTATTTAATGCCCGCAACACTAAGTTAAATGGGGGGAATATATACGCCTTCCAATACTTCCAACTCATCGAAAAAGCATCTACGAACGATGAGCCTGGATCCGGATGCCATGAGGCATATAAATGACACTGGGCAGTCCACTGCGAAGCGAACAAGTCAATATCAGGAAAGAACCGTAATTCCGCGCAAATCTGGTTGAAAACCTCAATGTTTAACTGCCAGTCAGATTGATCGAGCTTGGAACGAGATTGAACGTCTGCAATTATGTTCTCTCTAGTACCTATGTATGTAGCGCGAAGGAAGGATCCTACGGTCTGTGCCCACTGAAAAATTCTCTTGGCAATTGCATGAAGCCGAGGAGCTCGGCACCCGCCATAATTATTAATATAGGATAAAGCGACCACACTGTCCATCCTGACTAGAATTGTGCTGTGGTACAGCTTGCTGGAAAACGACAATAATGCGTTCTCTACTGCTAAGAGCTCTAATTCATTTATGTGCATCTGTTGCTCTATCACAGACCAAAACCCCCGGGTCGTGTCAGTGTTGTTAATATTAGCTCCCCAACCGGTTAAGGAAGCGTCTGTCTCAATAATAGAGTCAAATGTGTCCGAACGAATATTGTTTCTGGCGTTATGGATAGAATCTCGCCACCAGCAGACGTCCTCCCTTGCCAGTGGGGAGATCGTGACGTGGGAACCAAAGTCCCCACTAGACTTAATTAAAGCTAAGCCCTTCTCCGCTTCTAGCTGGCGTGTGTACAATAAGCCAAAGGGTACGGCCGGAGTAGCCGACACTAAAATCCCAATAAAAACAGCCAGGTCACGGATGGTCATAACTGGACTAGCTAACGCCTTCTCACATAACAGTTGTATCCGGTTACGCTTATCAGACGGCAGTTGTATCACCATGTCCAGTGTATTGAATACAAAACCAAGATATAGCAATTGTTGTGTTGGTACTAACACAGACCGGGAGAAGTTTATACGAAAGCCCACTCGCGTAAAAATTTCTAAAACTGCTCTTATGCTCTGATCACAGCGTTCTGGATCTTGCGCAACAACTCCAAAATCGTCTAAGAAGGCTATTAACTCGTGCCCCTGTGCCCGTAAAACCGCCAGGATGGGTTTTACAATCTTTGTGAAAACTCTTGGGGCCGAACTTAAACCGAATGGTAATGCGGTGTATTCGTACATTTGATCGTCAAAAATGAAACGAAGGTACTTTCTTGAGTTCTGGTGGATGGGAACCAGTAAATATGCGTCTTGCAAGTCCACCTTCCCCATGTACATATTCCGTTTAAGGAGGTTACAAAATGACCTATAGTCCTCCATTTTAAATTTACTATAGCCTAAAAACTGATTTAACTCTTTCAAATTGAGTATCAAACGGTAGGTACCATCGGATTTGGGCACGGAAAAAATGCGCGAAATGAACTGACCCGGTACCTCCCGAGCTTTAACCACTGCTCCGATTGTGAGTAACCTCGCAACGCAATTAGCGATAATCCGTCGTTCGGCAGTTTGAAAATGTACAACTGGGTAGACCCTCTGGTAAGGGGTTACATTAAACTCAAGTTTATATCCTTTAATAACCTCTAAAACGAACTGATTGGAAGTATGCTTCAACCACTCTGAATAAAATAGTTGAAGCTGTCCGGCATACATACTTACTTCAGCTAACGGCCCCTTTGGGAGCGCTGGGTATACCCCCGGGTTTGGTTGAATCCTTGAAATCGACCGGACCCGCCTCTGTACTGATGGTGAGACGAGTCCCCCCGCCCGTTTAAAGAAGGCCGGTATGGCTGGTTAAACCGAGTGAATCTTTGATATGGTTGAAACCTCATTGAGGAACGGCTGGAACTTGCTCCACGCATAAGTCTCGCGGTGGTGTTGGCAGCCCGAAGGTCCGCGTCCAACGTGTCGCCAAATAACAATTCCGATATCGTGTCAGTATCACCACAGATGGAAGCTAGTGCGGGGTTCGTGCGCTTAATAATCGCGCGTCTTCGTTGACTGAGCTCCTTCAGGCCGAAGCCCACCAAACTGGCAGTATCCATTAGAGGGGATAACACTTCTTTAACACATTCCCTCGAGAGCCTCTTCTCTGTTGCCCATCCTAACACCAACTCAGCAATTCGAGCATTTGCCACGAGAGCCTGACTGAGTAAACCTTGGATATTCTGTAATTTTCCATCCGACGTGCGGTCACGGGGATTTAACTGACGCCACACTGGCGGGTTCACTCGAGGTACCACTAAATTTTTTAAATTTTCAGGGACCTTATAACTGTCCCTGTACCTCTGAGCCACCTCCTTCTGTAAAGCTCTAGTGGCAATGTGCTTAAATGATACGGCAATCTTGTCTGAAACCCTAGGGCCATACTCGGGACTTTGATTTGTAGCTTCTAATACCTCATCTATTACGGATATTGTTTCGTCCGCCTCTATAACCACTTCGGGTGTCTCGTCTGTAATACCTTCTAGTAAATGATTCAAAATCTCAATCTCATCTGGAGCTTCAGTATGCTCATCGTCCTCTACCTCGGGAATATCTGAATGAGCCTGGTGCAGCCTCGCTTCAACAGCCCCTGCCATTTCCTCCACACGGAGCATTATTGCCTCCATGGCACTCTCTAAGGAAGTACATACTGTGCATAAGGATTACATCCTGTTTAGGCTATACGTGTGACTAGGTACTTACGTTGCGAGGCCGTGGTGGCACTCATGGTAGATAACTTCGTTATCAAACTATTCAAATCAGTTTCCTGGGACGGCATGGGACCCCCCGTGGCTGAGCCCTCGCTACGTTTGCGTGACCTTCGAGTCGCCATTTTATCTGGAGCGAGCACGAGGCCCGATCTAAGAAATATTAAAGGGTTACCCCGAAATCCAAATGAAAAAAGGAACCACGTTCCCTGTATTGATATCAGTGTAAAATAGACTACGTCTAATTCCATACAATGTATAACTGTAGTTGTGTCAACTCAATAGAGACCGCGTCTCGTGGTAATTTTGGTGTCGGATAAATTGGAATTCCGCTAGAAAAGGAAGTAAAAGAAAAAAGACTTACGTGCCCTGAGGAGGGGATAAATCCGGTGGTCCTGAATGACCGTCCATGGTAACGCAATCACTAAGACCCACTGGACTTGGACGAACACTTGTGTAATAAGGGGAGCGCGACGTTCAGTGCTTACTGCTCGACATGAAAAAGTAAACTGAGGTGTGCAGGGTTCATGGGAGTGGGAAGAGGAGGAAGTGAAGGGGACACAAAACGTTTCTTATCTTTAAAGTTCATGTGCTATACTCTCGCCGTGCAAGAGTAATCTACATATCGTAAACTTCAGTTCTACTGAAGGCCGGAGGTTACGAAGTATAATTATTTATTATTACCTCATTACTCAAATGAAATCATATATGTATTATGTGTTTTAATTTATTCAAATTAGTACCAGTGTTATCACTAGCATCAGCTAACATATCTACTACATATTCAACCAAACTCTTGTGAATGTTTAGATGTTTTATTTATAATAATTATATCATTACTTCTTCGTCAATATTGCTGTTTGCAACTCATGTGTATGTAGAGTAGTGTATTCAGAAACATGCGTTTCTCGTTGATCTTGCCTTGTCAGAAAATCCTACCTGAAAAACGTATCATCACCAGTAAATAAAGAATCAGTGGAAGTTTTATTACTGGTGTTTTACTTTCATGCACAAGTGTCACCAGATGGATGCCGAATCTGCGATTTAACAAAAATATAAGATAATAAAATTTGTTGTTAGTATAGGTACATCTGCACTAAACACTACACGGGTACTAATTACTACAGATAATTGTAAGTTCCATTTCATTATGCCCACCCGAATCCATGTATTGAAATAAACCTGGTAATCGCATCTGCAGTGATCTTGAAAATTCTATCAGCGGAAATTCCAATCCGTATTGTCTCCTACAGTACTGTAATAGCAACTTCGACTGAGACTACACCTACGGATTCTGGCTGCCAAACAGTAACAAGTAATTCAACTAATACCTGTATCGCAAGTGTGGAATAATACTTCCAGGGACATGAAATTCCCATATTTGACCTTACAGATAGATAACAAATCGGAATTCCAAGTAAAAGTCATTTGTTTTAGTGTACATAGAAGTCGTTCGATAACTGTACTGTTTAACCCTGAAATGGCTTCACATTAAGCGCAAAATTACTTTGGTTTGATGCAGTTTATTTAGCGTTGTAGTAGGCAAATTAGGCATGGAATGGAAATGATTCTACAATAATTGCAACTACGAACAACATTAATTAAATGTAAGTTGCTTGCAGCAGTTGCAACTTATCTAGTTTTGTATGTAATATTCAACAATCCTGCTGATTGCTAAATCACAATTATAAACAGTCAAATTTTCCGAATACAGAGTGAGTGGAATTATGAAGTTAACAATTACAGAAGTAAGGATAATACTGTAATAATTACTACTATTTTCATTACTTATTTGTAAAACATAATTAAGTACGTTAACTTTTACAACCTTGTTTGTTTACCAATTTCCGTTGGTGAGTTGTACACCTAAAATCAAAATAATTTTTGTTCTCATATTTTAGACCCCAAAATATCTCCCAGGCTTGCAAGCAGTGAATGACCACGTAGTGGTTGAGACACATAACCGTGGCCCAGACAATAAGTTTTATCGTGATTTCAAATTTTGCATCTATTTAGGGATATTTGTTTTGACCGCCACCCTTTTTGGCCTGGCAGCCTATTCTTGGCTGCAAATGACGGAAACTGGTAACATGCTTTTTGATCAACGTTTTGGATACCACCAAAGTCTCAGAAGTTTACCACGCTCACGCGTGTGCCTTATAATTAACTAATTTTACCTGCACACTCTCACACAATCTGAATATGATAACAAAATAACGGTGGAATTCCTGATACCATTTAATTGCAGTCCCAGCTACAATCACTTCTGAAGCTCCACAGCGGACTTCTGGGACATTTTTCACAGTGCCCCAAAGCACTACTACAGCATTATCCAAGCCTCCAGTGTCAGCTACCACGACGATTGTAACCCAACGAACAACTAGTGGTTTCCGTACAACAACCAGTGACGAGAAAACATCGTCCATGCTCACTTTGCCCCATTCGTCAACTACAACACAACCAAGAAGTAGCTCTTCAGATGTAACTCCCCCTGACGAAGAAGCAACCACGCAATCAACTGGTGCCTGGATGACCACAGAAATTTCGTCTACGTTTACAATCATTACAGCATCAACTAGCTCAGTGTCTTCCACAAATACTGCAATAAGTACTGAAACTGAAACCACCAATGAATTAGTACGAACTACACCACATGTACAGATAACAACTACTGTTGCTCAAACGTCAGTTCAACTAACAACAACAGAAGAGCAAACAACAGCAGAATCCCAACCGGTACCAAAACCTATGGATATACTATTGGCTTTAGTAAATACTACATCCTTGTATGTAGTACGGTCAGGGTGGGAGGGCTGCAAAACAAATATTCTACCTGGAAATTGGTATAATTTAACTTCTGTTCTGCTGTATAAAAAGAATTCCACTACTGCGTTCTCCGCAAGCGGTTAGATCAATTATTTACTTCTATGAAAAATGTTATCTTAAATCCGTATTCTACTCGAAAATGATAATAATTCTTGGTAACTAAAGAAGGTACGTTATTTCTTGCAGTGCTCTCCTCTTCTAAAAACCTAGAAACTAGTCATCAAGGACCAGCTTTCCTCATCTTGAATCATACATTTCCCGATGAATTGAGCATGTACCAGGATCCAATAACAGGGTGGTGGCCAAAACTTTGGGAAGATTCACACTGGACAAATTCTACGACTGTTTTTACATGCAAATGATTTTTAGATGAATTAGTATTTTCACGAATGTGCCATTTATGCTCACATTGAGCATTTAATGTGGATGAATAAAATTAGCCGTTATAAATATCCTCTTTATTGCATGGATAAGTTGTGGAAGTGGCAAATATGTAGGTCATCATTTTATTTTATCTGCATTTTGCCATTTGCAGCTTGCTTGCATAGCATTTTATCTAACCCATTTCATAGTATGTGAATATGTGAGACTCTTGAATTAATATTACTGCAGTAGTTATTATGCCAACAACCAAGATGTGAAAACATAGTACATACGCTTCGGTATCACAAGTCAAACATAGATTGATTCAATGGTCCTAGTTTATATCTTGCTCCTTTAATGTAATTTTGACCGAAAATATTTTGTACATATTATGAAGTACATACGTACATGTACATACATCAAAGTATAATCTGATTTACCTGCTAATTCTCAGATTTAGCGAGAAATCTCAATTGTCAATTCAGCACTACTTGGGTTGATAAAAGCTTTTAGGATGCGAACTGTTTACTTGAAGATAAGTATTCTAAAAAACCGGAAAAAAACTCGGCAGTTCAGGGACCGTTTCAGACTTCCAAGTTTCAGAAGCAGTTAGTCGTCGTACAAAATAGGTAGCACAACTTGAATCGGATTTTGTTGAAATTGATCAGTATTTTTACAGTACGTTAAACAGTCTATAAACTTATATACGATATAAGTAATTACATGTGATCGTTTGCTGATTGCCTTTGAGAAAGATATTTTATTTCTGAAATCCTACCAAGCATGGTAAGTTAAAAATAAGCCGGCTCTATGCCCAATAACAGAAGTTTTACTACTTAAGATTTTTTTTTAAATCTCTAAAATTTCTAGGAAACGCCAAAGAAGACTGAAACATGGAACGGTGATATGAGCACTTTCTCGACACCTGCCCAACCTGAATCACCCTGTCATGGCATGGCCATGAATTCTGCCGTTAAAGACAAAACACCTCTCTGGACCTGGATTTCAATACTGTTTTCCGCCATTATTCTGTCCAACTCAATTTTTTGCACTCTGCTACTCTGCCATGTTGCTTTCACTAATCAAGAAACACGATCATCTCTCCGTAAATTCATTATAATTTATAATCCAATAAAAATTAAGCCAATATCTTGAGAATCCTGCAATCACAATACTGACCAAAATATATTACTCCTTTTACTTTTCAGTACTACTTTCAACAAAACTGGATGGCATTATTGCCCAGAAAGCAATTCCTAATTTTATGACCCCGGCTGAGGACAAGGGATTCTTTTCTGATATTAAGAAGGGGTTGATGGAGCCAGAAGCTGAAATGATGGAAGAGGTAATTATGTAAATGCGAACTATTTATACAAGCTATAGACTTTGCATGCATGTGTACATACATATGTACGTCTCTATTCTCGAATTTAATAGCTAGTGGCTGGTAAATCTCCATCAGAAGATGAATGCCCAGCTTGTCCGCCATGTCAACCAGAGGAAGGAATCCCAACTAACAAAGATCCTGTCAGCTTTATTAACATGATATACCATGCTTCAGCCACATACACTTGTAAAACCGTTTGTTTAAATCCTCCCGTCCATATTGCGACTTTGAGCATCCTGAACCACAGTGAAACGTGGGAGAAGAAAGGTAAATTAGCTGTATTTAATTTGCAGAGCCCTTGTAACAAATCCTCCAGAAAATACTTTCAGAAATATTCGATTATCTCTTTTTGGTAATTTCAGGGATTACGAAAAAACGCAGTAAGCAAGAAGCAGCTTTCGCGGCTCTAAAAGTCCTTAATGCCAGCTTGGCAGAACAGGTTGTGTTTATATCTGAACCCTATAATCCTACATGCAAAAGTAAATCAGTTTTGTTTGGTCTGGAAGACGGTAGTAAATGCTAGTTTCTCCAAAAGGTTTTATGAATTGAATTTACAACAAAATGAATAACCTGATGCATTCAACCAGTTCAATGACACTAATTATTACAGAAAAGGAAATAAACCAGTGACATTTTAGGTATAATTTTATTCGTGCCGCAGGAGCTCTCACCCTCATTTTTAATCATGCCGGCTATTTTGTTGATGTTGTCTCATGAGGGAAGTTTCTTCTTCGTACATTTTTATCATGTTTAGTTTATCTACATCCTTTCCTAACTGATCGAATTCCATTAGGGAAATTGATGGTTGATGTATCATGAATAAAGTCTGGAACGTAGTTGTTGGTTTGAGAGTGAACGCACTGCCACTTTCCGCCGAAACCTCGTTCACTAAATATGGTCCAAGGATCATTGCCAGTCACAATGAAAGATACTCCCTTAAATCCCACATCAGAACTTTCTCGATCTACCATCCACTGTCCGGCGCGGAAGTAGGTTTTCTCATATACAGTGAGGGTAGATCCACGATAATTATTAGAGTATCCGGCATATCTTGCGGAGGAAACTCTACCTCCAATGTTTCTAAAATTTACGCAATTCTCGCTGTCACCGACGTGGTAATAGTACTCCATTTGCTCATTCTCGTTTTGAGAGTAGTCGCGGCTAGCATAAAAGAGCCAGCTGTGGGAAACAAGGATCATGTTAATTCTCAAAAAATCGCAAAAAATAAATGCTTCCAATAGATTAAATCAAACCATGTAAATTTTACTCTGTTCTGTTCAAAAAATACAAAATAGTTCAACTCACACTCCTTTAACGCAGGTGGACCGGGCTTGCCTATCAAAATTTTGCTTTCTTAGGTCTGGATAAAACGATTGGTCCAAAAACACGTTGTTACCGCTCCTCTTATCCTTTTCGTAATTAGAAAACAAGGTAGCTTCTTGTTGATAGTTGGCGCTGACCCCAAGCAGATTTTCTGTGATCACAAAGACCATCAGTAATGCTCCGAGCATTCTGACTGAATTTATCATGTTCAATAAATTTCAGGAGAACGACGTTTGCAGTGAGGAAGGAATACTAAACTCGCAATTTCAGATAAAATTATATTCCGAAAATATTTTGAGCTGCTGTGTCAGGGTTGGACTTGAGTGTTTGAACTGAATAACTCAACATAAGTTTGGATCGGTATTTAAACCAATTTGATGTGGATTCAACCAATTACAAGTGACAGGGTAATATATTTTAGAGGTACCACATGACATTTAAAAATTAAGATAAGTAAATAAAATGTCTCTGGCATTATTAAAAACAAACGTGAGTACATGGATTCATGGGTGGATTTATGCATTGTACATTTTACTCGAAATAAATAATAGAGCCGCTAATTATTTATGCAAAAAAGGCATTCTCCTTAATTGCAGTTTTTAACGAAGTGTGTCAAAGGGCAAATTAATTCTGGTGGTTATTGGAAACCAAACTTGGCATACTTATTTGCAAGCCATGCTTGCTGATGTAAAAACGCATCTTCCAACGACAATAAATTAAGTATTAATCTGCTGTCATAATTATCCCGTCAGGGTGACAAAGTTGACAATGAATTACATTTGACAAGCAATACACCAATGAGGTTTCAGAGTCTATTGTATATCAGGTAATATTGAAAGTGTTCATAAATTATCTCAATAATTGAAATAATTGTTTTTATAACAGGGCAGGTGTGCAAACATTGGATATTTTTGAGAGGACAATACATTTTAAATAGAGAATTATTTATTCTAGCTCTACTAAAATTTGTCATAACTTTTCCAATGTTTATGGAATCAGTAAATTGCATCCACGTGATTATATTTTTTGCTCAAAACTATATTTTAGTTTTAATGTCATACAACATCTGTCTGTATTTTCTTTGACGGGTTTTGGTTAATGTTTGTTCCGCATTCTGCAAGAAGGATTTTTTACAACAACTAACTATCACTTTACCCTTGAAATGAGATGCACAATTTATTATATTCTATTTGTACTTTTGGGAACAGCTTCGTCACTCATCTATCATTTCGTTTTCAGGTGGCATATTGGCAATCTATAGTTGGATAGTTGGGTTCAGTTTTCAGTTCTTTTTCACACTCGCGCAACAAATGCATGTATGTATCCCGGTATGCTCTATGCCTCTAATGTTACCCTATGGAAACAAGATCCCTGCTTATTAAATGATATTTCCCAGTGAAGTGCAAATGCCGATAAAAATGTTTACAATGCACTTAATATTTTAAAGTAGCAATTATTCAACAAACCATTTTGAAAATAATTTTTTATTGTAATTTGAAATAATTGAGTTTTAATTAGAAGTCCAGGCGAAAATGATAACATAATTTAACATTTTGACTGAGAAAGGCTGAAAGAGCAATACAATATTAATATAATATAATATATTTAATATAATATATTATGTAATGATGAACTTTAGCAAATTAATTTCTCAGCAATAACATTTGCAATTTCCATAAACTAGTAGATACAAAAAATTAATTGCGCTTGTATAAGAAAGTATTGGAACTATTGGAAGTTGGAAAGAGTTTCACGTTTATAAGATCATCCCGAATGGTTGAATCAATAAATAAATTAGGTGGAGTAATATTGAGAGAAAGTACATTTTCCTCGCTGACTGTTAATTGCTTTCGGACTCAATACAGCATCAAAATTATTCTCGTGTTATAATCAATTGTATTTTAAAGAAATAACAATATTCAATTTAAATGTCATGATTTTATAAACACGGCTATCTAGAATTTTAATAATTAAACCACCTTAGTCAAGGTATCTTCAAGTAACGAAACTCGCATTTGTATAGCTATACCGTTATTATATATTCATTATGCAAATAGTCAATATTTCTACGCGTGTTGTGAGCCTTGAGCTGTGTACAGTAGCCTAAAGTCAATCACGTCAAAACTAACTCAACACAATTAGTGCAACATTGAAAGCACAAGTAAAAATAAAAGGTTTTAGAAATATGCTTAACTACGAGATACGCCTAGCTTCACTTTTTTCAGCCATACTTTATCCATGCTTTTTAAACAAACTGTTTCGACGGCTGGCTGGTGAAAACCCAGAATGTGACTTTGAGGATGGTGGTAAGAATCTGTTGATGTTTCATTTTTTGAATTTTTAAAAATCGTCAAGTTCAAACTAAATGTTAGTTGTTTTACTCATTGTAAGACTGCCGGGTGAAATGATATGTTTTCAAAATCTTGCAGACGTTCCTATATGCTCTGACTTCGTTGACGCCATTATCTTCAACCCAGAAATCTTTGTGCATTCAAGAATTATTGTCGTGTCTCCAGAGACTTACGCTCTTCCATTTGAAATTGTACAGATTGATACAAAGGATGGAGTCAGTATCATGGGATACCTTATTTTGCAGCAGGATTTCAACTACAAGACTGCTCCCACCATAATTTTCTACCACGGTAACTCTGGAAATATTGGTGACAGGTTAATGCTGATTGAGAATTTAGACAAAAATAAATCCTTAAACTCACGTAATGTACTGTTAAACGCGGATTTTTACAAGCAACATCTTTTGTATACTACCATTAGATTATACTGTGCGAAAAAGTTTTACCGAGATATGAAGGTTAATATTTTATTGGTTGAATACAGAGGATACGGATTTTCACAAGTAAGCCATTAAAATAATATATGGACTAGATAACCTGTTATGTACGGCTACTTGGAAATTAAAATTGTGCCACTAATTGTACAAATATTTTTTTCGAAAAACCTCAAGGGACATGCCTCAGAGCAAGGCGTCTACAGAGATGCTCAGGCTGCATTTGATTACGTGACTCATCGAACGGATTTAGATTCATCCCAAATTATTGTATTTGGCAGGTCCTTAGGTAACCTTTTTTGTTTACAACTGTGTCCATGAGAAGCCGAAACTAAATTATTTCATTCGTGCTAACACATGCTTAACCATTTTCTGTCGAAAGGTGGTGCAGTTGCGATTGATTTGGCTACCAGAAGTGAGTACAAAGATCGTATCGCCTGCCTAGTGCTCGAAAATACATTCGCATCCATCGCAGAGCTCGCCAGACATTTACTTCCGAATTGTTTAATGCCTGTAGTTAAAATATTCCGACTAACTCAGAAGGTTGGAAAAATTTAATTGTGTTTCCCACTTCAAGAAGCTAGTGTATTTAAATTAGATGGTTAACATTAATCAACAGTTTGCCAACTACAAGAAGATTGAATCGGTGGTCCGGCCAACATTTTTTATCTCGGGCCTAGAAGATGCACTGATTCCTCCAGCTCATATGACAAAACTATACATGCGATGCAAGGCACGAAAGAAAATTATCCGCTTTCGCCACGGAGACCATATGAACTCATGGACCATCAGTGGATACACCCAAGTTTTCGCTGATTTCTTCCAAGATTCTATCAAAAGATTTCCTGTTAATAAAATCCCTACGACAGTGGTTCTTCACTGTAAGGATGAGGTTATATAGATTCAGCTATGCGTTCGTTACATGTGATAATAATTATTAATGTAAAAATTGCTACAAACTGGTGTAATGGAATACAGCATATTGTTCACTTATTATATACCAACGAGGAAAATCATAACGATTACCCAACAAAAGAAAAGATTTACCTCCCTCTTATCCCATATATTAGAAATGACGAGCTGTGAAACAAGTCACTACGTTTATAATTGTGGACATGTAAGATCATAACGCAAGATTGAGAAAATTCATTTCAAAATATTTTTTTTGAACGACTGGCCGTTCATAAAAAATTCGAAGATCACATATTCCTTTCTCGCGTCTTTGCTCCTGAAGCTGAATTTCCCAAACCTTGCTCTCTGTTCTTAAGGATCATGCTCACAATTCTGCGTAGGGGCACATTTCATAGCTCGTTTGAAACTCAATAAAATTTCCTCCAACTCAGTGTCAAAGATTAGGTTGAAAACATTTTTGGAGAAGACAAACAATTTACAACTTTTAAAATTTCACCTTTTCCAAATAAAGTCCTAGCATTGCATCTACTCCTCGAGTTTTTGAGCTAGCGGGATGAAACGGTCAATTTTAAAAATCTGGAATAAGACATACTAAATCTTGGGGGACTTAGATATTGTCTACTATCCCTCCTTGCAAGAGCAAGGGGGGGGGGTAAATGGATTGATATGCTGTATATCATCAAGTCACATTTTTTGCAAAAAAATGTTTACATAATTTCCACATCATATGGCACGAAATTTGTAAAACAAAACTATTGCAGCTCACAAACCATTTTATAATCCTTCCAAAATCTTGACAACATGACACAAATTTGACGTCTATAAAAAACCCAACATTTAGATGAAACTATTTGGGAAGGATCTACAAAATGTGGGAAATGATTACCACACAGTTATGACCACAGAAAGAAAGTACAAAATGATACATACACCTATGCAATCAGGCACGGACAACTACTTACGGTTAATTTTTCAAGTAGTAATTTAGTACTCCTTCTGCAAATTCACTCGTGCCCTCGCCATATTCGCCCTTGGACTAATTCCCTCCAAAATGTGAATATTGGCGATTGGCGCCTCAAGTAGCACCGAATGAGACTGTACACGAAATCGTGCAACACTACAACAAATGATGGGACGTAGCATGCGAGCTTTTGAAATATATAGCTTAAATTTTTTAGTTAATACTAGCACTGCACAGCCAGCTGTCGCTGGCTTCGAAAGTCTTCATAATTTGTTGGTTCAGTCACACTAGCAGCAGCCCTGTGCTTCACAGGAGCAATTTATTACTTGGAGAGGTAGTAGTGTGAGTGTAGAGGCTTAATCGCTTACAAATCAAGCCCAGTCGTGGAGACTTACTGTATGCCTAAATCTTGCGCGCTGTTCTTAAGAGTAGAGCGCGAAATTTTAATAGCCACAAACTCCATTCCTAGGCCATTCATTTATAAGGATATCACATAATTCAGAAATAACTGACTGTGCACTGTGCAGTAGATATATATAAATACTCTGGAAAAAATGTGGATAATGAGATGCATAAACATCCATCTGCTTGGCAAATGGAATATACAAAAACGACAATTGTAAATACATGAATACTACAATTCGCAAATAAGCCTGGTAGTTCACCTTTAAGGTAATTGGTACTCGCAATCGTAAACCGTTAGGAGTTTTTAGACTTAAAGAGGGAGAGCGAAGATTTAACTTGTCATCAACGTCAAATTAATCTATCAGATAACTGATCAAGCGACCGTCTTCGTCAGTGGTTAACCCCCATTTTCCAATAACAACACCGACGCAGTCTAGTGGCTTGTTCCACCAGCATTAAAATACTATTGTCGAAATAAAAAACTTCAAATCAAATATTTTTTTAAAATAATGACATTTATTTCTGAAATACATCTTATCTAACATTACAGAACTTCTTTAAACAAACAATTTGAAATTTTAACTCACGAACCAATAAAGCGCGTTTAGGAGAGAGAGAGAGAGTGAAGATTTAAAAATGCCCTCTCATCATCATTAAATTCTAGTTGAAGAAAGCCGATAGCCTTAGTAAGGCCTTTTTTACTCAATTTTTTTTAATAATAATTAAAGATTCAACAAATTACGAAATGTCAAATTAAAAACTTAATTACTTGTGTATTTACCTTCACCTTTAGCCATTGTTTCCCCTTGTTCGGCAGTATCAGTTACACGGACCTTGATATTTTCTTTAGTCTTACCCCTCGAAAAAGCAACCTTCCAGCAAATGCAGCGCGTGACAATATCACCGCCTTTGCTACTGTATAATGCTTTGGTGTATCATTAAGCCATTTTGCCTTTATGGTAGCCTGTACTCGCGAACCTATAAAGCGCGCGTAGGAGAGAGCGAAGATTTAAAAATGCCCCTCTCTCATCATCTTCAAATTAGAGTATAGAGATTTCCCATACTAGCAATAACGATATGTCCGGTTGGAGAGAACTAGTGTTGAGTTGTGTTGTGTTGTATCATTTGTAGGTTTTCACTTGAGTTACGTCATGATTTTCAGGTTGAAATTTTAAGTAAAAAACCTGATTTCAATGTTTTGAATTTTTTGCGTTGTGGGGTAGCATAAATTTTGAAAATCATAATGACAATAAAATCATAAAATGAAAAAATTTTAAACAATCGGTTGACAGACAGCTCAATGCGCAAAGCGATAGGCGTTGTATGCGTTTGACAGTCGTATAAATGTAAATTAATTTCGCATCTTGTTGTGGTAGCTCATTTTGCTTTTTAAGAGCGAATTTCTTTCTGAAGCTATTCCAAAGTTCTCAGAAACTGAAAAAATTGAACTGGTTTTCATACACGCATGTTGATGAAATTTGCATGATATTTTTTTTCCAAAATTTCGAAAATTGGAAAATTCGAAGTGCATAACTCCATGTTCAGGGAAATGTGATAGCGAAATTTAAAGCGTAATTTATGTTTTTGATTCCAAGTGTTTTGAACATGCATCTACATGGTCAGGTGTTTGCATTGGGCAATTTTTTTTCAGCTAAGCTTAATGTTGTAGAAACAAGCCTTTGTGTCAAAAAGGTCAAAACTGAGATCGCTCCAGGATTCCGTTTGTTGAGAAGTTTCCCGTAATTTTTGGAATTTTGGAAAATTCGAAGTGGTGGTTCGAAAATTTACGAAAATGAATGAAAAATAAATGGAGAAATGATTCTTACATTTTACAAAGCATACAGATATAATATTAATTAAATAAATTGTTAAAAACGAGCAATAATAAATTGAAGTTGATGAACAAGTGAGGAGAGATTTGCTACATCTGATGCCAACGGCCATACCACGTTGAAAGCACCAGTTCTCGTCCGATCACTGTAGTTAAGCAACGTTGGGCCCGGTTAGTACTAGGATGGGTGACCGCTTGGGAACCCCGGGTATTGTTGGCATTTTCTTTTGCATGTTTTCCTTCTGATTTACAGCTTACGGATTTGTATTCCCTTTTCACTCCTTTTTGTTGATACAACTTAAATCGACTGGCCAAGTTTTACAGAATGACAACTTTTGTCGTTTTTTCATTTTTTTAGCATCAATGTTTGCTTATTGCAATACTCAGATTCCGTTTCAACGTGCTACTAATTTACGCGTTTGATTTGGGATTAATTAAACGGTGGATGCTCAGTTGTGGTACAACAAGGCATTTTTTGTTGAATTCCATAAAAACTAATTTGAAATTATTTTTGGAATAATGAATATCAATGAATTAAGAGCGTAATGGCACACATGCTTTTTAAAGCGAAGCGTACATATAGTGAAATTGTCCGATTTTTATCTTCTGATTCATAAGGCTTTTGTACGGAAGCACATATGTACAAATAAAGAAGAATCCAACGGCAAATGAATTGTTTCATCGTGTAGTTAGTTGGTCAAACTGCCCTTAGTTTTCCGAATTTTATGAAATGTCTAAAACATTTAAACCATGTCGATGATTGAAATTACCTTTCCAAATTGAAATTTTCCTTTTAGTTAGTTGTAGATAGTCCGAAGATGAGCACAGTTGTTGTTCGAAAGTTTGCTATTTATAATAAAAATGGAATTCCACTGAAACCAATGTAAATGTGAAAAATAATTGAGATGTCCCATTTTCTCGACTATCTTGAATCCATTGTTTGGTCCTTTGACCACTGAATTTGAAAATATGAGAATTCTGTTGGCTTCGACATTCCCAGAGTTATCGTAAAGGTGATCTCCGTCGTTATTATATTCACTCTCAAGTGCGGCTACAGTACAAGAAATAATTTTGCCTATATTGAATCGGTTATCAGTTAATGAGATTTAGTTGCGTGAATAAACATTCAAAGCTTATAGAAGCCTCACAAATAGTATATTGCTCATATGATTGACAAAGACTCGCGGGTTTTTAACTTGATGTTATCCCATTAAGGTTACATAAACGATAAATTGGATGGATTAAATTAGCTGTTCACGGACCAGCTTCTTTTACTGTGGTTTTTAATTTTTGCAAGGCAATGTATCTAGTAATGATTGCCTTAAACTTAATTCAAAGCAACTTATCAGTTATTATTTACCTTTCAGGTAGCAAGAATAATTACTGTTCATGTTCATTCAGCAACACGTAAGCCAGCATTTCAAAATCTTTTTCACCTGTGGAAGGTATACTGTAGTCTCTTCATAACAGCGCCCAAAAAGGGACAAAATATTACACTTTTATAATGACATACATAAATGTGTGAAAAATTAACAAGGTGATAGATGGGAACATGCGTCCACATACTGGTGTTCACAGAGCAGATATATATTATTTTAACGGGGTTCTGGGACAGAGAGATTATATTGTACAGAAGATCCCACTTACACTTACAATTAGCTACAGTCATTATTTTTTGCAGTTACAAAATAAGAGGATCAGGATGAATATATTGATACACTGATAACCATGCTTGGCTAACCATTATTCTGAGTATTTTGGAAATTGATTTATCACTTCATTATCAAATGAGCTACAATACTCACTTTCTGGAATTGAACACATACTTGCCCCTATTTATTTCAACACAAATCCAGTGAAACAATAATTCATCGGAAGTCTCCAGCTCCAACCTTAAGTTAACCTTCGTTCAAAGTTAAAGACTTTCGGGCTGCGCAGAAATTCTTACTGTTAGTGAACCAATTTGCTTTTTGTTGAGGAAATATGCAAACAAAAGTGTAGGTAAAATCGATGAATTTACGAACACTTCAGGTAAATAATGAAAAATAAAGGTCTTATTTTGTCACCAAAAATATTTGTACTATATACTGATAGCTATGCATAAATAAACTACTCCTCAATACATGCAAATACAGATGCTAAGAAACCTCGCTCATTCACCCTTTCTGTCAAGCGTATTAGCTAAAAACTATTCCCGGTGTAAATTGTTTTATAAGGTTTTCGTCAATCGTCTTAAATTGACTTTATTAACCCAAACATGTAGGCATGTTCTATATCATCAATGTATTTGCAACAATTTAGTAAAGCCATGAAGGGAGTTCACAGTATCTTGGAAACCTGAAAAGGTAATATTACTTACAATTAGTACTGTTATAAAATGCACAATAAAATTATGGTAATTAATACTACGATAATTGCTTGGAGTGTAGATATAGTATTATCAGAGCATTACAGTGCATGTCAGGTAAAATTGAAATTGATCTTATGAAATGGGTGTATCGAAAGATGACATCATGGTCAAAGTAAATAAGAATAACAACAAAAATCTGGGAAGTTCTAGAGATTTAGCTTACACATAATTATCTACATAAATTGCATACATGCATGTATGTGTAGATATCACTGCTGTGAACCTGAGAAGACTGACTGTAAAACGTGGAATACCTGTTATCAAAAATATTGTAATGCACGCAATTTCGTTGTATTAAAAATGGCCAACTCTTGATTTCCCCTCCCTTACATGTACTATGCGCATCTTGCATTTGCAGTTATTACTTATGCTCACAAATAAAAAGCATTATGTTGCGAATACTTAGAAATCGTCCACATTCTTTAGAAAAGAGTTGCACACTTTTATTAAAAATACCATAATTTATTATACCTTTTGCTAAAATTGAATTGAATTGTTATTTCGGAAGAGTAAAATAGCTTCATAAGATTTGGATTAAAATAAAAGAGCACGAAAACCTGAACTTGACATTAAAAAACCTTTGAACAATCGTTCTGAAATCAAACACATTACGTAAATAGATACTCCATAAAATTGCATTTAAATTTTCGAATAAACGACAGCAGACAATTCTTGCAGATATTTTCAAAAAATTGGCAATGGATTATCTGTCGTCCATTGCTGGAGTTGTGGAAGACTAAGAATCTTATTTTTGTACGCTCTGAAGTGCTCCTGATACTTATCCATGAACTTGAGAGTCAAGGAAGCTTCCCAAACGTCAATAATATGGGCTAAAGTAATATCAGCGTATGTCAGCTTGTCCCCCAGAATGTAGTCTCCCTCCATTTCATTCATAATTCCGTACAGTTGTTCAATGTATCGGCCTAGAATTTGAGAAGCAAATACAGGGAGATTCGAAAATGCGTCCTCCGGCACTGACATCATTCCTTCGAGGAAATCTGCTCTCACGATATCCATTACGATCGGTCGAGAGACTGTAAAAAATTTTACTTTGTAAAATCCTAAAACTCAACTATATTCATTAACTCATAAAGTTTTCATATTGGCATAATTACTCAAATTTCAACCACTTCTGTCTTATCATATATCAATTATTCCGTATTTATTTGACAGTCAGTTCACAAATTTGGAGTGTTTACCCACGTAAATGGTATGCGAGATTAGCTTCTATGTACTGATACTTACTTATGAAGCAGTCTTCAACAATGTCAGAAACTTGCTCCACTTTGTAAGCCAAGAAAGGATCTTCTGGAACCAGTCTGAATATCTTTGAAATATAACGAGCGATCACACCCGGGTGTGTCATTGCAACTCTCCCGTCCTCCACAAAGAGTGGCCATTTTTGATTTTGAAAAACTGGAAATCAAAATAAAACCGAAATATTTTCTAGTATCACATCAAACAATTTTATCTTAATTAAAATTTCAGTAAGATGTTTGGACGCTGCATCCAGAGTAATAATATCATTATAACTATAAATGTAATTAATTTCAATACAAACAGGATTTCTTACATTCTTCAATCATCTGGTCCGGCGTCGTCCCAAAACGAACTAAGGTGTTCTTGAAAGGAATGTCAAAAGCTCTAAAAAACCATCGTAATTGCTCTCCTGTACCACGAGATGGAAGATAAAATAGTTCGTTTTGAGGAGGTACATCTTCTGCTTCCTGCATTATTAAAACGTTTTGAGGAAGAACATGTCCTACTTCCTGCATGATTAATTAAACGTTTTGAGGAAGTACATGTTCTGCTTCCTGCATGATTAAAAAAATTTATAAACGAGATTTATTACAGATATTAGTTTAATTTGCTTCAGAGAGAGTTAGCACACTGCGGACTATATACCTCCACGCCTGTAAGCAAACTAAATGTTGGAAACTCCTGTGAATGAAATCAATTTACTTTTATTTTATGTATGTATATGTCAATATGCATATTTACTATTATTAGAAATAACTTGAGGATTGTCAGACAAATTGGGCTCGGAGGGCCTAATCAAATACATGTGAAGGAGAGAGTTCTATGAAAAATGGAAATTATTTGTTTACTTTTTCTTTACATTAATTAAGTAAACGGCATTGACTGTGTGTACAGTTACCCTGTTTTAATAGAAGTTACCCTCAAATTACCTGGAATTCAAATGAGCTCGTTGTCAAATATGTATAAGAGAACCTATTTCTAACCACCGTTACAAGTGGAACTGTTATTTTGCAGAGAATTTCTATCAAGCTGTCGGGTCGGGACATCATGTTATCGATTGTTTTGCATGATATTTTCCTGTGAGTTTTCCATCAATGATATAGTACAGCGTACGGTTGATCCATGAATGAGAATCGAATGTGACAAAACTGATACTACTGTTGGACTGAAACTTTCGTCCCTACTTCAGGTCATACAGCCTTTGATGTTAGCAAAATTGCATAATTACATAGTTACTTCACTTTATCCAATTATATATGATGGAATGCTGACAGTTAACAAAATGGTATACTTGCGTCTATAAAAATCATTAAGTGCGCTACAGTAACATGAATATGCTATTTAAATTTTAATTATTTTCCCAGGAGTACTAATTTGGAAGTCTTTAATAATTTTAATTCACAACAAATTGTTTCGGGGAAACATTTTTAAAAGATGAGCCCAACGTATTAATTTTTTCAATAGACACCTGTCCTACTTGCTCGTCAATTTGTTTTAAAACAAGTCTATTCAGTGTAGGAATATTTAATAAAAAGTCCTAAACTATATATGTCATATGTAATTTTCCTATAGGTTTTAGTAAACATCCATTCGTCCTGTGGGACACGAACAAGTATTTCTTGATGTAATGATAATTGTTATTGCCTATAAACTTTACGCGTGTATATTTATACGAATGTGGAAGCAAAATAATGTCAAATAATATGCATCCTGTACTTGTGCTGTGCTACACCGAATGAAAAGAAAAGTAACGTTGATCGTATGTGTTGCTGCTAAATGACTGGCATTCCCAGTTACTATGGTTTCTGCGAATTTAATGCATTGGAGATTTGTTATTTCTTCAGAAATAGGAATATTGTTATGAGTTGTGTTGAAGATTAGATTACACCATAGAAATTAACCATAGACACTCTGAAGGCATTTGTTACATTTCAATACATATATACAATTTTAGTGCATAAGAGTCTCATAGATGGCGCATATGTATAGTACGTATAACATATGCTAGACTAATTATCCGAAGTTGGACTAAGATACCCGGGTAGTATACCTAATGTCTAAAGGTGTCAATACCACTAAAAGCTTTCCATATATGTAGTATTTGATTTTAAGAGGGATAAATGAAAATGTTGGTGTTCGTTTATTAAATAAATTTAGTGACAGTAGAAAAAGTATGTATGTACCAAGTATTTAGATGGTGAATATTGTATATTATTACCATAGCTATTTTAGTACACATTTATTTATAAAATGAATACTGTAAATTCGGGAAACAATGTATTTTAAGTTAAAATCATTGGTTATTGTTATTGGACGTACTATATGATGTGTATAATGAGGAGAGAAAAAGAAGGATTGAAATTATTTCGTGTGAGCAATAAAGACGTGTTTTTAAGTTTCTCTGAATTCAGAAAGGGAACGAAGTGATAATTTATTTTCTCACGACAAGTCCTTCCACTATTGTTCACACGGGGAAGCAAAGGCTTCCATCATCAGGAAGGTGAAAACTAGGACCAAAAGTGGGTGAAAATATTGTCCAAAGGGACTGGTCCTTCGGAGGGAACAAAGTGTTTCTAAAATTGACTATTTATTCGTGGAGCCAAGTTGCGGCTCTTACAGTATGAATGTTTAAGAAAATGAAGTTCATAGTTATTCGTACTCATTCAAGTTTATCATACGGAATGAATGATGGAAATCATGTGTGTATGTACATATCAGGTTACATAAAAATGACGCTTTTCTTTCAAATCAATTCAATTTATTCAATTCAGTAGCTTATTAAGCAAACGTAATTAGTTTTACATCAGCCAATGGCAGTACTTGGAGTTAAAAAAAAACTGACGAGAAATATTCTTATAGAGTAAATATTATTACAGCTCCATGTTGGAATTCGGATCATTAATTATTAATGTGGATGATAAATGATTACAAATTGAAGATTTTAGGACAAAATGAGTTTTCTTTTTAGAGAATTGCATGACTTGGTGTCAAAGAAAACCCACTAATTATTATTATATACAGCTATTGAATGTAACATGAAAGACTTTATTCAGCAGGATCATCCGCTTCAATTCCTTTACTCCTAAAATATTTCTCGTAGTCAAAACTAAACATGCTCCTTGCTCGAATCAAACGGATGTCCTTAATTTTGGGATGAGATATTACCCTAATCATGTGTTCCCTCAGAGTTGGATAAGGTGTTAGTAACTCCGGACCAAGGCAAATCTGCCAATTGTCCAACCAATTAGCCAAGACCAAATCTGAGTAGGTCATTTGGTTCCCTAACATGTAATCTCCGGGGAAATTCTTTAACATATTTTCCATTAGTTTCAAATAAAGGGGGAAGATTTCGTCCAGCCGTGCATCTATTCTCGCTACTTCTGCTTCATCGGTGCTCCCAAGTATTTTATCCTTGATAAAGACGCGGCTCACTGGAAAGACAATGATGGGAATGTTTTCGTTAAATGTAAACTTTATAATGATTGCAGCAGTATATATAAGCCTCAATCAGTTGATCTCCCTTAGCATCCACCGCCGGAACATTCGCAATAAACCCAAACTTCTTGGCCAGGTACCGACCAATGGCGAAGGATTGAGTTAGTGCCCTACCGTTTTCCTCCAAGATTGGCACCAAGTTCAGTGGGGTCGCTGCATCAAAACAAAATTGACACTCATCATCAAGCATCGTTGGCTTATACAGAAACCAAATTAAACAACTGCAAGTATTTTCAAAACCATGTGTTCAAATACAGGTACTTCCACTGATTTTGATAACATTTCAACGTATAACATTTTATTTCTTAACCAGACACATGTAATTACTCATATCTTCTTTCAAAGAATAAACTCATTGGAACTTACAGCATTGAACGTTAGGAAGACCGTCTGGAACAATATCCCGTGGCCATAGGACGACATCTTCAAAAGGAACATCAGCAAGGCTGAACATCCAGCGAATTGGCTCACCCAGGCCTCTGGAGACGTAGTGAATTAATCGGTAAGTTGGGTGACCAGAGGATGAAGACGTGCCGGGGGTTGTTTTTTCTATTGCAGTGGCCGCTGCAGCAGCTAGTGAGGAAGCCATCATATAAATTCTCGGGAACCTCTTGAATGGTTTTAATTGTGAGCAAAGGGGCAACAGACTTGTCAAATGGGGGAAGAGTTACAGAAATAATCAACGTTAATTAAGACTGAGCTTTAGCACCGTTACACGTACTGATGTATTTGTAAAAGACAATTTATTGACCGACGGGAAATTTATTATGTCAGACGGGAAACCATCAGGATGCTGAGGAACATTGGGTTGACAATTTGGTATGTTCCGTTTTATTCATATGCAAAATAATGATAATAGCTGTACATATAGTTTGTTATCTAACGGGCCTTCAAGATAAAATTTACTTCAAGACCAGGAATAGCTATAAGAATTTTTCAAGTGACCAATGCATATTATTATTGGATACTAAAAATTATAATAAGAATTTTTAGATAACACCAACCAAATGAGCACCACTTCTTTTGTTGACCTTCTAAAAGAAACATGAACATCTGAACATGACCCCAATGAACCGGTCCCGTTCTATGTATTCATATCTGCATAAAGACTCCGAGACTTTCGGGGTTAGGGAGTACGACAATAGTAACAAAAAATATTCAGATGGGCTTTGAAGACGTGAGTTGGACATTTTCGGAAACAAAACAAAAATACTATTCCTGTTACAAGTGTAACCATTGCTGTTATTCACCAACATTTCTCCATGAGCTGGTAGGAAATCCCAGAATGGGAATACACATGTATTACTGATAATTTTAGTATTATGAAAAATGTATTTGTGTAGTAATGGTAAATGTTATGTCGGCGGACTTTGTTATAGACTCGCCGCTAAACAAAAGTACAGGGTCGATTTCTGACGATATCTTGAATTTCTGGGAGTTCCATAACAGCTTTCTGCTGCTTTTTAAGTAGAGGATAACTTTCAAGAATGTTGCTGTCAACCACGTCCTCCCATATGTTTGTCCAACTGGCCAAGACAAAGTCACCGTGAGTAATTTGATCCCCGGCTATGAATGCCCCATCGGTTTTCCCCATAATACCTTCCAGCTGTCTCAGATGACGTGGAAAGACCGTGGCCAGTAACTTCTCCTTCAACTCTTTAATTCTCTCTGGATCATTTTTCCCAATAATCTCCCATGGCAGCTCCCGAAATACTGAGACAATTGAAGACAAATGCTCCCTATAACTTCCAATCATTTATTATTTATGGTCAAATACGGCAAATCAGGGATTCTTACGTATCCGACAGTCTTCAACAATTTCTGACACTTGGTCCGATAGGTAATCCATAAAAGGGTCCACATGAACAAAGTCAAACTTTTTGCAGAGATATCGCCCAATTGCATATGACTGGGTTAAAGTGTTGTCATCTTCCACCAACACCGGGAGTTGACCGAGTGGGAAAGCTAAAATAATTTGACTCTATAGATTTACCTGGGTTCCAATCTGGATTTAATGAAATGCAAAAAAAAACAATAACGGTAACTTACTCTCTTTCAGAGTTGCCCATTCTTTGCCATCTATTCGTGTATCCTTTAAAGGAACTTTAGCCAAGGCAAATATCCATCTAATTGGCTCTGCAAGTGCTCTAACGTCGAAGTAGATTAGCTCGTAGGAGGGCATAATGTAAATAAAAATTTCAAATTGATAATTCTTACAATGGATAAATATTTCAACTGTTTGTGAGGAGAACCTATTGAAATACTACGAGAAACAAGACACCGACAAGTTGGCTTGGCGGTTGACTTGTAAAATACCAAGGGTAATCTTTTGGGTGATTCAGTAGTTATAGGCGTATCTCTGAGTCTATATCCCAAGAAATAATTTTGTGCTTAGTGTTTGTTGGAGACTGGAGAATACCAATGAAATATATAAGAGTACCTCGACACCTCGAGTTTAAAGACAAACATTGCATTGGCAAATGCACAGAATGTGCACCACAAAATTGATATTATGTAAGTACATGATCCTCTCTTCTAATCTGAAAGAGTGGATAGTGACAGTGATGGTAACAATCAAATACATACAGTATTCGCGTGCTCTAGATGCATCGACTACCATAAGCACTGTGCAACCAGCTATTGCATGCTACTATTACTGCCTTCCCTATTTACATTTGCCTTTCTGAGTTGTGCACTGTGCAGTGCTCGTACATACTTACATACACAACGGGCATGCAATCACAATTCACAATCACATTTCAGCTTCATTCTGACTTTTAATGTCAGTAGACCTTATGACAGTACTATGATATACCTTTAGTTTTCAAATATGTGCATACATGGCTGACCTTGAAGTCCTAATGTTTCATCCGAGGATTTCAGAATGCCTTGTAGAAACAACACCAGTGAATGGAAACTTGGTCTCGGAGTAAGTACATGCATATTAATTATGTACATATGAGGAGCATCAGAGTAAAACGACCTAAAAGTCTGTTTCACTACCTTTCACAGGAAAACCCAATGCATCTTACATCTCCTCAATCCAAAACGGTTCGAAATTACGAGCTATCCTGGAATTGTCAAAAGTCCCCGTTTAATGATTCGAACGGACTAGAAAATAAATGTATGACAAAATTAGCATAGAAAATCCTATTGATCTAATAATTTAGGGAGCAAATGAAGCTGCTTTAATAGTTTCAGAAAAGCTATTAAAAAAATCAACAATAACCTCATGTTTTATGCAAGTAGATGGCAATATGCATTTCCTTTAATGTCTCATGACAGTAAATGAAAGAGGGCTTATTGTTAGTAATATTTATAACAAATGTGACCTATTATTCTGTAATAAAATAAGTGCATAAGTATTCTGAGAAACTTGGACTGTAAATAATGCGTGGTGGCGTCTTGTGTCGCATCTAGTGTTTCTGAACGGTCCAAAAACATGGACTCGAACCGACTTGTTTTCCCGAACCGAAAAAAATCCCTTTTCTGTTCCCGAAACCGGAACCGATATGTTCGAGTCCGGGACATTTTTGCCTTCCCGGAACCGATCCGGAAAACAAAATCGGTTCCCGGACCGGTTCCGGTTCCTTCCCGAACCGGCAGAAAATGCATAGGATTCATTTTCATGGAAGTCAAAATTGTGTCGCGGTTTCAAATGAAGCTGACAAATGCTTGACAAATGAATGTTTCACGTTTTCATCCAAAAAGGTAGCTTTAACAAACCCTTCCCGAAAACTTTCGGTTTTGATTTTTGTTCCCGAAACCGGACCGAATGTAACGGTTCTTTAAACCGTTGACCCCAAACCGGACCGAAATTGAACGGTTCTTTAAATCATTGACCCGAAACCGAACCGGAACCGAAACCGAACCGGAACCTCGGGAATTCCCGATACCGAACAGAAACACTAGTCGCATCCTCTGTTCAAATTTAAATACAACAGTAGTAGTATTGTATTTTGGTTTAGTATAAAATCAAAACTACGCAATTTAAGGACACTTTATATACATAAATGATGCTAGTGTAGCTCCAAATATGTACACACATACCTTCAAACCGTCGATTACCTTTGACTTTTAGGGCGTTATACTATGATTGATCTTTACGGTAGAATATTCTAGTATGGAATAAACAAAATTTCAGTATTTTGGTCTGGTTCCCCTCTCCATCAACATAATCAGTATTCTCAAAGCTATAGATAAGTAACTATGTATATATAGGTACCGACAGATTGTGCATGTGTACTTATATGTGCATAAGTGCAATTGCAAACTGCGTAAATACAAATACGAAAATTATTCAATAATTACAGTTTATTTTATGAAAGCAAGGTCATTTCGAGCAACTAACAATAACGTAACGATTTTAAAACGTCAGGTCACAAATATTCTGGAACTTATTGTACATTGCAATTCAATGAATGCTGCTTTACAAACGCGTATTCATAGAAGAAATTGAGCCATGGTTCGATTACTTGTTATAATCTCTCCGCTTAACGAGGAGGCTAAATGGTTGAAGTCTAACAATAAGACCAGGTTTGAATTCAGCTGAAGGTGGTGTATTATCGGCGTCCCTGCGGAAGGCGAACCGTTGTAGCAACTGTGTCAAGAATAGATAAATATTTGCTTGGGCTATCGGTTCTCCAAAACAGCTACGTTTTCCTAAAAACAGTGTGTACATTATCATAGGCGCATAAAATTGCTTTTAGAACTTCATGAATAATTCAATGTTGTGTACAGACATTTGTCATGGAACACATACCTGCTGAGAAGCTCATAATATGATCTGAATTTATGATACTTGATTCCTCATTTAAAAATCTGTCAGGGCGGAAATTCTCAGGATCCCCCCAAAACTCTTTATCCATATGAATGCTATAGTAATTGATGAGGAGGTTTGTGTCCTAATTGCATAATTAAATCCGTGAAAACAAGTAAGCATCTCTAGTGTACACAGTGTCATTTTGTAACAATATTTTCAAATAAGTACATTTGGAGAGTATTTGCGAATGCAAGTCAGGTTACCTTGGGTATGATGTAGTCACCAAATGATGTGTCTTTGTAAACCTTCCTGGGTGCTAACGGAACAACAGTGCTGAGTCTAAGCACCTCTAGTATGAAAGCAGTGCAAAAAGGTGTTCTAAAATGAGAACAAAAATTATTCATAACAACGTTACTTGTTATATAATAGAACTATATAGTTTCTCCTATAAAGTTAAATTTGTACTTAATTCAATTGAGCGTACATACACTCGACTCCAAATTCAGTACTTACTTACCTTTGTTTTTCACTAACTGAGGACAGTCGACTTTTACCAAACACGGTGTCAATCTCATTCCTCATTCTTTCTTGCATTTCAGGGTGTAATGCAAATTGAAGTACGGCATAAATTAATGTCTCAGCTGTAGTCAAAATCGAGCCAGCCAGAAAATCATACAATACAGCAATAAGGTTCTCATCTAGAAAATTCAAACCAAAGAAATGTAAACGCTCTTTCTACCTCTGCTAAAATATATTCTGCTTAAATTTAGCTAAAAATTGTCATAACATTCGATATATAAACAACTACCAGTAAATATTCCAGGATTGTCTTTATTTGCGATATCAATACGCTGCAGAAATATTTCTATGAAATTCTTTGGACTGAATCTGAAAGCTCCGGCTTGGCGATATTCTTGAATTATTTCCTATACAATTACTCACATATGTAATTACTGTTTGAAGTGATAATAATTATTTACACTGGAAATTGCGTGCAACCAATTTACATATAAAGCACATATTTTCTGATATATCAGTAGATATATGTATATTTGTCACGTAGGTTTAGTATTAATTATTGTAATAATTACTCACGCGAAAGAAGGCTTGGAATTTCCTATTTACTTCTTGTACTTTTGGAAATTGCAAGAGTCCGGGACACCAGTCTAGCATGAAGGGATATGCGGATTGAATTCCACCAGCCAATTCAGAGTAACGAATGAGATCCATGACACAATCCATTAATTTAAGCATTTTAGGATCTTTGTGGTTAAATCGGGTTCCGCTGGCTAAGCCCCACACCACGTTGACATTGGCAACATTAAATAAGAATTCCGGAACGATCACACCATCCTGAGTATCAATTAAAGTATCAATGTAATCACAAGTTTCTTGTACTTCCCGATTTATAAAACTCTCCGTCTGCTCTCTATTCCCATATCCATATTCGTGAAGCTGCTTCATGGTAAAGCGGCGGGATTCTTTCCAGATTAGGTCGTTTCCGTTGAGCAAACCTGTGAATAATGCATAACCACAAATATTAATACTCTGTTATCTCCTTTAAAAAAAATGAAATTGAAAATAAATACCTATTTCTCTGCCGAAGGTACGGTCCAGAAACCATTTGTCATTTATTCTTCCAGAAAAATCATCTCCCGCAAGAAGAGCAATTTTGCAAGCGTCGTAGCCGTTTATGACGGCTGTGCAAGTTTTTCAGAAATAAATAATTTAAAACCTATTTAACTATAGAAAACGCAAATGTAAATAGTTATTCATGTATTGAATATGTAGTATCACCAGTATTGACTGTTCCCATTCGGAGGAACATAATTTCTCCGTACTTCTCAGCAAGCTTCATGAAAGCATTATGCGGGTACTTCGGATCTGCCCTAGCAACTTGGAATAAATTTCCCACCAAAGGCCATTGGTATGGACCTTTTAATGGACACACGATTAATTCCTTATTTATAGTTAATTTTAAAACAAATAGCTGAAACTTAAAACGTGATTACGAAATGCATACCAGGTGGCAGTTTAGATCTTCTGGGACGAAGAAATAGGAACAAAACAAGAACTCCGGTAAAAATCCCAACCAGAACATTAAGGGTGATCATGGTAGAAATTAATATTTCAATGGATTAGACAAAAACGAAACTTAGTCACAGTTTTAAGGGTTATAAAGTATTGTTGCCAAAAAGTCCACTGAGGAAGGTAGAGGTTCAAACTCTTCTGGTGGTCATTTATTCCACTCTGAGAATACATACTATGTTCATTGCTAATAATAACCATAAGTTTATTAATCATAAAGGTGACATGGCTTACCACAAGCTTGAATTAGACTTTCAACTTTAATCAACAAAAAGGATGTGGTTGCTGGGAAGGAAAGTATGAAGTAATTAATTGTACACTAGTACATAGCATCAAATTAAAAGTCCTCGGTCATCATATCTCTAAAGACAATTTCATAGGACGAACGTGCAGAGCACAGCTAATCCTTTTACAGAAGTTTTAGCATGATATTTTTAAACGACCCAAAGTGTAATAATAATAACTTAACATAAATATTATAATAATGTACTAATTAATCATTCCTGTAAAGTGCAAAATTTTGACAATTTGGCAAAAAAATATATTCAAATATTAGTACTAATACTCATTTGTATTAATTGCCGAATAATAATTGTTATTGGTGAGTACAGATAAAATGCTTCCAATTAAACGTAATGTAACAACGCTTCGAAATACATATCGCTGGTCATCTCATAAAGGCTACAGCTTAAAACCTTATTTGCTGGCTTCGGAACAATTTTTTGTCAGTGTACTCGTGGAGTATCTTATTGAATTAAATGTGACGGCGTCTAGAAATAGAGGATGCAGTTACAATAAAACAATGCATAAACGTGGATACGCAATCTTTATCCTGCATCTATGCATGAATGACTGGAGCAAAGGTGTCCGCCTATCCTAGTTTGTAGGCTATTTGTAGGGTGCAAGAATTTTTTTGAAGAGGCTTGTTGGTGAAATAGGGTGCAGGAATATTACGTTAAAGCCAAACCTATCTATAGGCATATATTGTATATGTAGGCTACCGAAGCATGTCATATTCATTTAATGGCATTTAGGACGCGTAAAATTAAAATTGAAAAACAACGCCTGGTACTTCCAGATTGTATGTGTCATGGTGCATATCAGGCGTCAAAAGTTAGTTAATTAAAGCCAATTAATACACTCGCAATTGTCTTATTTAGCTGACTATGGAAAATGTTTCTTATGGTATTTAGTTTGTGAATTCTTAAGTGATACATGCCTTTTGACCAAAGTTGTAAAACTTGGATACGATTTCCGGGGCAAACCAAGATGACAAACGGTTCTGCTCTTAAGGTCTTTGGCCAATGTAACTTCACTCAAACTGCAATTCATTCCAACCCCACACACCCGGAACTTGATGCAGGGTTTCTAATTATCGGAGAACCATAAAATCCATTAGGTAGACTATGGGTAGCGAAAAGCATACAAGCTGTGAAACGTGGAAAGGGTGTAGAATAAATTGAGCAATTTTTCCAGAAAATGTAGGCTTATATATATAGGCTAGGCCCACTCCGCCCCATGTAGGAAAGCTGTAGGATAGACTGATCAATTCGGTTGTTAAAATGTAGATATATTGATTGGTTTGGTCCAAATTTAAATGTAGGAATGGTACAGGCTAGGTTGAGTCATTTGGAAACCTTTGGACTGGAGTGGAATACTGTACAGTTGTAGACTCGAGACGTATGTATCTTATTATACGAAGCATGTTGCACCACATCAGTTAAGAATTGAAAATAAGTTGTCTTGATGTATTTTGCCGTTTTAAATTGTAAAATATATGTAAATTGTAAAACACAAAAACAATACAGATGATTTTGCTGGGAGACAGGATATGTCAATTTAAAAGTCATGTTGTTAGGTTTCCAGCGTTCAAGAACCGATGTAAACTCAAATGCAGATTAAACCCTCAACGAGGTTCAAGGTCATTTCCAATCTTCACGTGTTGTTTTTTTGTTCTTCAGAAGATCAGACTGCAGACATTCAACACACGAGCTTTTCATTCAAAGAATACAAGCAACCAAACAGATTCCCCTGAAATCTGGTTGGATTCAATATAATTTCTTATTCATTTTCAAATTATTTAGCTGATTATTACTTCAGGATGCCAGAATATAAACTTGTTTACTTCGACATTCGGGCTGTAGCAGAGCCAATTCGTTGGATATTCAAAGCGGCAAAAGTGCCTTTTGAGGACGAAAGAATATCATATGAAGATTGGAAGGCAGAAAAGAAAAACCCACGTAAATACAGTTTTGATTTTTGAATAAATTCTATTACCAGTATCTGGACTAAACATAAAATAAAATGGTTGTGGAGGGACATCTTAACTGTCACTAGCGATAATTGTAACAAAAAAAAAATAAAAAAATAACATTTGTAATAAATCTGTCCTTCAGGGTTTCCTCTTGGTCAGATCCCTACTTTGGAGGTAGATGGGAAAGTATGGACACAATCTTATGCAATTGGACGATACTTGGCTAAGACGTTTGGATTTACAGTCGAGGATGACTTCCTGAACTACCGATCTGAGCAAGTATCAGAAATCATCGAAGATTGCAGATTAAGTAAGACAAGAGGAATGTTTTTGCAGTTTTTTTAACCTTCAAATGCACCAACTTACATATATGTAGATACATATGTGGTACCATAAATGCTCTATTAATTCCCAACTTTGATTTTGACAGTCGCTATCCCACTTGTGTACGAGGTCTTGGGAGATAACAATCCGGAGGTAGTGAAGAATTTGAAAGAGAAAATAATCAAGGATGTGTTCCCACGTCACTTTACCCAAATCAACAGCATTATTGAAGAAACCGAAGGAGTCTTTATTACTGGAAACAAAATCACACACGGTGACTTCGTTCTGGCTAGTTGGCTAAACATGTGGGAGGATTTAGTTGACCCTACAATCCTCGAAAACTTCCCGCTTTTGGAAAAACAAAAGCTTGCTGTCACTTCTATTCCAGAAATTCAAGAGTGGCTTCAGAATCGACCAAAAACTGTTGCATAGGCATAATAAACGCTTGTTATGGTTCGTATCTTTTCCTACTTTTCCCTTAATCCGACGTCCTAAAAACTTTTGGATCTGTGCTTGTTTATATTTATAATCTCTCCAATGCAAATGTGAAAAACACATCTGGATAAGCCAATGCTAATTCTTTTGTTTAGTTCCAATAGTTTTCCAAAATTATTTTATATTTGCACCTAGAAAAAAACTAGAACTTATCAAATTCTCCGCTTATCGGGAAAAGCAAAGGAATAATTACAATTTAAAACAACAACAAAATTTGTGAACGAACCAATATGTATTACTTTGAAGGTACAATTCTTAGCAACACTTTAATGTTCCTCCTATCAAAGTGCGATTTAAATAATCGACTTCATTTGACATAATTCGGTTATCTACACACATCAGGTCAACACGGATTGAGAAAAACAGATCAAGGTACACGAGATAGGATTTTCTCTCAAGTTTATCAACTTGTGTGTTAGCAAAAGTTACAATAAAATTGAACTTGTCTTATGCAATAGTAGATTTTTGTTGGAAAGGCTCATTGTCATCGGTGAATCATTTGTTCATGTTATTTATAAAATCTGACATCAATCATGATGCACACACTGTACCTCTATAGCGATAAACAGTCATTGCACAACTTCCAATGTTTCCATTACTATGAGTTCACATTGAAATAACATCCACACAAGCAGTAGCTTATGTTACCTCTGCCTTTCCTGCCTCTTGTTTGTTTGTGTTCTGAAGGTGTGAGTTGCATTAAAAACACCACCGCTATTTGGTCTGGCCACGGCTGGAAAACTTTATACTTGATATTTACACACAGAGACAAAACGGACGGAGCGTTTCCGCCTGGGTACTTCCTCTTTGTCATTTTCCAAAGTCTATAAAGAAGTATACTTCTTTACATACATATGTAACGTAACAAAATTAATAATACCAGTTGTAGCACATACATACAGTGTTTTTGTGCGTGAATGCTGAACGGTTACATATAGATAGTATACTTAGATATCCAGATATTGCTTGAATCTAGTGTTGAAACTTAGTTCCATAAGGGAATAATTATTATTCAGAAATGACAACAAATATTCCCCAAGTAAATAGATCCAGCGATATAAAATAATAATGATTCATGAGGTAAATATAGATGCTGAAGATTTTTGGCTATGTAACCTGATACACACCACCATGCCAATCCGCAAATAATTATTATTCATCGTAAAAACAATCTGGATAACCTCGCAGTTTCTGTAGCAAAAACAACAGCAGGACTAGGAATGATTATATTTCATTGGCACTTACAGCTAGTACTACTGACGTAATAATTTTTATTATTGGGAAAAATAATTTTGCAGTCGATAACATGCTGATAATAGCTATTGCTAATTAACACACATATATTTCATCTGTCTATAAATTTCCTAACATTGAAACAAACCAGAGGATTGGTATACAGAATATTAAGCTTCAAATTTTCCCCATAGCTTAACCTTTACAACTGCCCATATATAATGGACACGAATTATTGAAGTCGAGCATTTTGAGTGGCCTGCCAGGCTCAGTTGCTCTCCACTTTGTTCTCATCAGTCATGAGGACTGGCGAGGGTTCAATAGATGAAATGAAATATCAACTATGCATGTGAAAGAAGGAAACACGCAAATAGAAATAAGTATCAGGTATGAGTAGCAGGCGGTAGCTTGAGCATCCACAATCCACAATCCGTCCAAATATACATAATAGGTAGGAGAGCGGACGTGATCTTGTTTTATAAAAGAAGAAGAGGGATGTACGAGAGGATATAACTATGAGTGTTTATTTACTCCCGATGGATCCCACCCTTTGATTTAATTCTTCCATCAACGTTAAAACTTGCCACAGAGTATGTAAAATAATATGAATGGACGGTTCATTCAACCTCTATGTAGTAATGACAGCCACACTGCTACATGGAATGGCATTTTGGATGATTTTCATTTGGAAATCATCATTCCAAAATCCCAGCTTCCCTCGCATCATGTTACCTCTGGCTGTCAGACAGACTGGACAACACACAACAGAGACTGAACCAACACGCAATAGTTTAATTTTTAATCTGAAACTAATCTTTACTTTCCTCCTGAATCCGGTTATTTTAGCTTAATTGTAACTTGCCCACTGAGAGCTAACCCAATTCAAAGAATTTCAACTTCACCTAATGTTATCCAGAAAATTTGTTAATTTTACTGAGAGGTTTCAAGTTTAGATGCTGCCATCATTATCATGTCCAAGTCAGTCTCACATCTCAGTTCTGAAGGAGAAGGCAGCTTCAGTGCAGATAGGAATATTGAGTCCGTTCTTATTCTGGAGAGGGTCCTCGAAAGAACTGGACAACAATGGGTGGAGAATTTAAACACTATCGAGCAGTATTTGGTGGAAATTGTGGAAACCATAGGCCAGCGACAGCCTCTACTAAAATCCAACTACATTTTAAGGCGTTTACCAATGTATACCGTAAGTTGACCCTCTTGAAATTTATATTATAAAACTGACCTAGTAAAAAGCAAAGGATGGTTTTTTCAGAACGTTGCAATAATTGTTTAGAGTAATAATTAAATTCTGTGTTTTTGTTTCCAGACCTCGTTCACAAATAAAAATGAGTATGCTATCGTCCTCAATAATATTGACTTCACTCTACAAAACAACAGACGGTACTCTACAATCGAAAAAAGAGCATCTCCAAATTTTGGACAGTTGGAAATCTTCAGCGACAAAAGCAAACCAGCTCAAGCTGAGACAAAAATATGTGTTCATGGTCGGGAAATCAAGCAGGCAGAATCCCAAAACATTTACAAGGATGTCCTCAACGAAACCAATGCCTTTCTAAGGTAAGGGTCATGTAAAAAATGTTAGACCATTAATATTAATTACGCTCCGAGCTCTTGCTGACAATTATCAAAATAATAACTGAGCATAAAGTATAACATGTTTGAAACTTACAGCCACGAAATCTTCAAAAAATTCGCTTCTGCTTTTATCCGCGCTGGAAGTCCAGAACCAGAAGAGGAACCCCGGTCTTGCAGTGATGATGAGGAGGCCTCCAGTTCCCAACCAAAGAAACAGTCAGTAGAAAAGGTTCAGTTAATAAGTCCGCACCTTCTTCCAGAGCTTAAGACCAACAAAGAAGTAGCCAAAATATTTACCATTATACCCACTGCAAGATCATCGGAGGAAGCACGAAAGTACGGTAGAACAAAGACAGCTCGTTGCAGAATCAGTGTAAACTATCTGAAGTCCCTGCTCACGATCTGTTTAGAAGATACGGAGGTTATTGTGAAGCCTTGTTTATTCCTGGACAAGGGTTACGCGCGAGTAAATACGAATCTGTTGGACAGAATACCATTATTTCATACAAATATTTTAAATATTTGCGAAGCCTTAGGAAAGGGCTGTCTCCTATTTCCCACTAGCTACGAAACTCTCTGGGCTTTACAATTTTGGCCTTGTGAATCTCATCTCTTATGCATTTATCATCCGAGTAGTTTAATTTCTCGGATTTTCAAACTATTCGCTGCGTTTTCCCTCAATCCTTTCCATTTCTGGGAGACGCTGAATAACTGTTTTTTAATTGGGTCTGATGACATGATTGCTTCCATGGCGGACCGAAGTTCTCAAAGCCTGTCCACTGATTTCCTCCTAAGTGCATTTTTATACGAGATGGAAAAGTATTCCTCAATTGAAGACTGGGCCCCATGTAACTTTTATAAGCGCTTTATCCACTTACTTCAAACAAGCGTGGATGCTTATGAGAAGGGATTTCATCCCCAGTATTTTACCAAAATCAACGTTTTACGAGGTGTCTGGAGAGACGCCGTTGATCCCTTTGAAAGGGAGGAATCTTCAATTTTGAAGGAGCTTGACGACATTGAAGAGTTCCCTGAGGATGCGGCTGATAGTGTTGAAAAATCAAGAGATTATTTGGACCAGGAGGAAGATGATGATTACTACGGACTTCATTTTGATCAGCTGGATACGACAGAAGAATCCGATGCATTTTCCCACTACACACCCACTCCTTTGACTTCGGAAACGGTCTACAAATCCGTCAATCCTTTCCAATCTGTTGAGGATTTATCCGCCCATATGAGAAGTAAAGATAGACTGAATCAAAATCTACCAAAGAAATCTAAAACTCTCTCGAAAATGTTCGGATCAAACTTGCTCCGACGCTTCACTTCCCTCGGTCGAAGTTCAAGCGATGCTCAGGGCATCAAAGCAGGACGAGCTAGGTCCATGGCGGACATTACAACTGGCTTTGCAGAGCACATTGCCCAAAATAGACGGGAACAAACATTTGGTCTCCAGCTCCGTTCCAACACTCCGCTCTCTACTACGGAAACAGCATTCGGTAGTGCTTTCGATGAAGAGTACTGCATTACTTCAACGATTAAGTCATCTCGGAAAGGAACAAGAGGGAGGAGCTATTCTGTCCCTTCAGCAGAAAATGGAAGTTCTACAGCCAATAGCATCAGTCGGAGGAAAACAATTACGATTGACAACGACGATGGAATTGAAATGAATAATGTTCATAAAGCAGAGACAATTTACTCCAACATTTTGCAAATCCTAGTTGATATTCCTCCATCGGACCATTTTAGTGACTCTGACGTTCTTCGTGATTTGGACAGACTGAAGAAGATTCTGGAATCCCAAAATGAATTGATTAATGAATGGTGTAGCACCATGAGCGAGCTCCCCGTACCAAAAACCGTCTGCCCCCATACATTTTCTCCAAGACAAGTGCTGTATATTTCACAAATAATTAAAAAGACTTCTCGATGTTCTGCAAGTGCTATTAAATTAGCTCATACGTTAGATGTCGCCGGACAAAGTTTAAAAATTCCTGCTTGGGAGATCAGCGGGGACCTCTTACGCACTGTTCTACATCAGATGAGATCAGAACCAGCGTTACATGAATCTTTCAAGGAAAAAATCCACAAGCCAATCAAACGTTTGAGTTTGAAAGGGCTAAAAATGTCCCTGAATTCAGATGTTGACAGTGCTTCACCAAGCTCGACGCTGAAGAAACTAAGTTTCAAAAGACGGCACTCCGACGCTTGTACAGGTCACCTGAGTCCCAATGGAGAAGAGACAGTTGATTTGGCTGGAGAGACACAATTTGCTTTGGAAGAACCAGAAATCGCTGCTACGAACCGTTTACTCCAATGGCTCTGGCAACTCAAAACTTCCAACATAGGCCGGCTAAGCTTCAAAGCCAAGAAATATTTGGAGTACCTTCACCGTGCAAGTTTCAGTAACTCTCATTTTATTGAGCAATTTTCTGAGGAAAAGGTCTTCCAGAGCATGGCTATTAGATCAGCCGTGGCAGTGAGTCGGATCATGAGGGATGACAAACTCCCTGCTTACGTCCCTCTGTTGGCAGCAACAAAGAAAGGGTGGCTTTGGGCCGAGATGATTTTGTCTTTAGCATCCTGGAATAACGAAAAGGGGTTTCCGATTGAGGCTGATATTCCTAATTTGGATGGGAAGACAGGAGTGATACTTCGAGATGTGAGCATGAGTTCGACTTCTATTAGTAATACCTTGAAGTCAATGAAGGGTTCGGAACCAGATGCGGACGCTGTTACTTTGGCTTTTCACTCCGAACTGGCTACTCCTTTGGGCTGGAATGATTTCGAAGATCCTAGGAAACCAGGACCGTTCACAGTCCCTATTCTTATTTTCTCTTCCCTTGGCTATTTCAAACAGTGGGAAATGATTCCAGGGAATGTAGTTCAAGTTATGGTTCGGTTGCAGAGATTTAGCGTGAGTTTTTAAGACGCTTTTCTTCCTTGGAAGCTAATATCCATTGATTTTAAAAATTAATTAGGCTAAAATTCCAAATCAAATTTCTACTTTGGGCTTTTCATTCCATAGAATCTTCAGCACGTTGGGGCGATGTTGTTCCCTCCTCATCGGAAAACAGCTTTAAATGAAGTCCGGAAGCTGAATAAATCCCTCTCGTTTAGAAACTTTCAATTCGATAATAACGTCATGTCAAAAACTTTCAAAAGGTGATTAGTCATACACCCCTGTGCAGAGGAATAACATTTATTATCTGTAGATTTTGATTGTTTACAATAAACTGAGGGATAAAAATGACAACTTGAATTTATTTCATGTCCAAATTCAAGGTTAGCTAGCCTCCGATCAACCAGAAAGCACTTAAAGGCTTCGTCCACTAATTTCAACGAGGACATTGATACTGGATTTATTAACTGTCAAGAGATGGGGTGCACTCAGAGGAGCAGCGGAGAAACGGAGCACTCCTATTGTAGAGGGAAACAACTACAGTGTACCAGGCTGTAAACATATATTATGGAAGGCTTCTTATCAAATTAATATTTCAACTTGCATTTAACAAGAACTGTTTTGCGAGCAAAATAGCGCATAAGTTTGTCCACAACTATAATCATATAATTTTTAAAAGATTTCCTCTATTTCCACTTATTTTGTTCATTCTGATAATGTATAGTTACCAAAAAAAAGCACCCACCGATTTAACACGTGGAAGTTCCAAGTACCAAATCTCACCTCACAACACTCTCCGTCAGAGCATGCTTTTTAGCTCATCCATCTGTTAGACTACTACACTTGAACAATACATCTGGTTCATTGTGTAAAAACCTTCAGCTAAAACTATTCAAATCTTGTATGTATATCTACATAAACAGCAACTAAGGAAAGAAAGTAGCGTGATTATTACTGAAATGAAAAGTCAAAGGGTGAGCTACTGTAATCTCACTTTAATTAGTCCACACCTGCCCTGACAAGACATGCATGCGGCTGACCTTATAAACTGCAAAATAAATAGATCTATTTGATTATACTAATAATAATAAATGAAACCGAAAATAACTAGCAAGATTCTTGATTTGGCAATTTACTAATAAAACACTAAATTAAAGTAACTTCATTTGGCGAGCAGTTTCGTTTTAGTACATGAAGAACTATTGATGCCAAATGGCTTCAATAGTACCGTCCTGTGAAGAATACTTATCGATTATTATTTTTTGCACTTGTATTGGCATTTAACATTTCTCATGTTAAAATTTATACCACTCATATTGTTTAATGATGTTGCTGCAATTGGAAGTCATGACACAAATCCACGCGAGCGTTCATATTATGTTCATGAGTGGGACCAGGGGCCACGTTTGTTGTACAAAGTGAAAGACCCCGGGAGAGCTGACCATAACAATAAATTAATGCCCGCACTGCTGTGCAAATTATTGGTAGTCAATAAATTAAAAATCATAGCGACGCGATAATTTGAGGCTTCGCGTTGGGTGGCGTCAGCCACCGCCATCAAAGTAGGATAAATTTTGAGCTTTTTTCAAAATTTCATTTTTTTTTCAAAAAACCTATTACCCCGGTTTCAACCACATTAGCAATAACCATTCCGATTTACATAAGCAATGTTTACAAAAACTTTCGTTGAAATCGATCCAGTAGTTTTAGAGATAGCTGCCATTTGACTTGAAGTTCAAAATTTCAAGATTTTTTTTCGAAAAAATTATAAGGCCGATTCCAACAACATAGCCACCAACTATTACTATTTACATAAGGAATATTCACAAACAAGTTTCATTGAAATACATTCAGTAGTTTTGGAGATTAACTGTCATTTGACTTGAAGTCAAAAATTTCAATAATTTTTTTTCTCAAAAACTACCCCGCCGATTTCAACCAACTACGAACTTGGCCTTACATTGGACACAAGGAATGTCCACAAAAAATTTCATTGAAATCGGACTAGCGGTGTTTCAGTTACTGCGCGGAGGGACACACGGACGTACGGACAAGGCTATTTTACTAGGGGGCTGACGCCACCCTAAAAAAACTTACCGTGGATTATTTCATGAATTCCTGTGATCGTGATGATGAGTGTTTCATACCTATGGATCAGGAGCAAGACTGGACTACTACTAGAATCGCTCAAAAATTGTTGGCAGCTTGTTAGCGAATGATTTATTACCCGCGGCTCCTGCCATCAAAAACTGACTACCCCATTAGCGCGTCTTTCGCGATTCATTTTGAATCCAAGTTCGTGTATCGGTCGACATTCAAGTTTGAATCGTAGTTCAAGTTTGAATCGAAATTCAGGTTTGAAGCGTAGTTCAAGTTTGAATCGAAATTCAGGTTTGAATCGTAGTTCAAGTTTGTAGAAGAAGAATGTAAAGTCAAGTTTAATTTTTAGTAGAAATTCAACTTCGAGTGTAAAGTCAAGTTTAATTTTTAGTAGAAATTTAATTTCGAATGTAAAGTCAAGTTTAATTTTTAGTAGAAATTCAATTTCGAATGTAAATTCAAGTTTAAGTTTGATTTTATGATCGAGCATTGGCTAAAGATGGGATCCAAGCATGAGTATTTGTTCAGTTTAAATTGGAGACACATTGTCTTTGAAATTAGTTTTGAAGCTCAAATGTTGCTTGGATTGTATTTTATTTTCGATTTCACGCCATACTTTTGTTGTTATGGTTGTGTTTATTGTTACAATTCAGGTACATTGTAGTTTGGTGATTGTGGTTGCAACAAAATCACAATATTTAAAATCACAAAACGTGCACTATATTAAAACTCTAGGCGCGCATGTTGTTTCTGTACATGTGTTTGAATTTGAATGTATTTATATGTAATAATAAGTCTTTTTTACGTATTTTTTCACAATGAAATATTTAAATTGATGGGTGTCATTGGTTCTACAGATATGCTCTATTTACAATTAGTTACACTTTGGTGACCTGTATTTTTACTTTGATGGTTGAGCCTTAACGTTGGCTTATTATACGATACATGGACCAAACATTACATAAACAAGAATTTCAATTGTGTCGTGATCTTAAAAGAACAAGCAAATTAAAATAAGTGATTTGAAAATAATCGTGCATTTGCTTTATGTAATCAGAAAAATGTCCATTAGTAGCCACAGTATTATAATCAAATGAGAATTCATTGTGTTTTGGGTAATTTGTGAACTTGAGGCATCCATCATTGAAGCTATCAATGGCACTGCAATGTATACAATTTATCATGTATATTCATATTTATAGAATGAAAACAATGCAAGATGTAGATCACAAAACTTACAAACAAAAATATTTTTCTTTTACTTTTTGAGAAGCAATTTTTTTCACAATCATTTCCAAGGGAATCCTGACCAGGTCTTGGTATACAATAATCGGATGTACCATCTTGCAAGTGACACCAAAAGAATGGCTTCCCTCTAGTGTCACATTCATCAATACACATGACCCCTTTGGGGTGTCCGGTCTACTGCCACCCTAACAACTGCCACAAGCACAACTGCCTCGCGGAGAACTGCCACATGTACAACTGCCATAATTAACTGCCACTTGGACTACTGCCACATTTACTCACTGCCACTTGGACTACTGCCACATTTACTCACTGCCACTTGGACTACTGCCACCTTTACTAATAGCCACATTGACTCACTTCCTTTCTTCTTTAGATAATACAGTGGCCGCTAGTAGGACTAAGGCATACTCTAGTTGGACGCATGCGCACGAATTCCGGAGCTTAGCTTCGATTCCAGAGCTTAGCTTCGATTCCAGAGCTTAGCTTCACATTCCGGAGCTTAGCTTCGATTCTGGAGCTTAGCTTCACATTTCGGAGCTTAGCTTCCATTTCGGAGCTTAGCTTCGATTCCAGAGCTTAGCTTCAATTCCGGAGCTTAGCTTCGATTCCAGAGCTTAGCTTCACATTCCGGAGCTTAGCTTCGATTCCGGAGCTTAGCTTCACATTTCGGAGCTTAGCTTCAATTCCGGAGCTTAGCTTCGATTCCGGAGCTTAGCTTCACATTCCGGAGCTTACTTCGATTCCGGAGCTTAGCTTCGATTCCAGAGCGTAGCTTCAATTCCGGAGCTTAGCTTCACATTCCGGAGCTTAGCTTCGATTCCGGAGCTTAGCTTCTATTCCGGAGCTTAGCTTCGATTCCGGAGCTTAGCTTCAATTCCGGAGCTTAGCTTCGATTCCGGAGCTTAGCTTCGATTCCGGAGCTTAGCTTCGATTCCAGAGCTTAGCTTCGATTCCGGAGATTAGCTTCGATTCCAGAGCTTAGCTTCACATTCCGGAGCTTAGCTTCGATTCCGGAGCTTAGCTTCGATTCCGGAGCTTAGCTTCTATTCCGGAGCTTAGCTTCGATTCCGGAGCTTAGCTTAAATTCCGAAGCTTAGTTTCAATTCCGGAGCTTAGCTTCAATTCCGGAGCTTAGCTTCACATTCCGGAGCTTAGATTAAATTCCGGAGCTTAGCTTCACATTCCGGAGCTTAGCTTCGATTCCGGAGCTTAGCTTAAATTCCGTAGCTTAGCTTCACATTCCGGAGCTTAGCTTCACATTCCGAAGCTTAGCTTCACATTCCGGAGCTTACTTCGATTCCGGAGCTTAGCTTCGATTCCAGAGCTTAGCTTCGATTCCAGAGCTTAGCTTCGATTCCAGAGCTTAGCTTCACATTCCGGAGCTTAGCATCAATTCCGGAGCTTAGCTTCGATTCCGGAGCTTAGCTTCGATTCCGGAGCTTAGCTTCAATTCCGGAGCTTAGCTTCGATTCCAGAGCTTAGCTTCGATTCCAGAGCTTAGCTTCGATTCCAGAGCTTAGCTTCGATTCCAGAGCTTAGCTTCGATTCCAGAGCTTAGCTTCGATTCCGGAGCTTAGCTTAAATTCCGTAGCTTAGCTTCACATTCCGGAGCTTAGCTTCACATTCCGGAGCTTAGCTTCAAATTCCGGAGCTTACTTCGATTCCGGAGCTTAGCTTCGATTCCAGAGCTTAGCTTCGATTCCAGAGCTTAGCTACGATTCCAGAGCTAAGCTTCGATTCCAGAGCTTAGCTTCACATTCCGGAGCTTAGCATCAATTCCGGAGCTTTGCTTCGATTCCGGAGCTTAGCTTGGATTCCGGAGCTTAGCTTCGATTCCGGAGCTTAGCTTCAATTCCGGAGCTTAGCTTCGATTCCAGAGCTTAGCTTCGATTCCAGAGCTTAGCTTCGATTCCAGAGCTTAGCTTCAATTCCAGAGCTTAGCTTCGATTCCGGAGATTAGCTTCGATTCCAGAGCTTAGCTTCACATTCCGGAGCTTAGCTTCGATTCCGGAGCTTAGCTTCGATTCCGGAGCTTAGCTTCTATTCCGGAGCTTAGCTTCGATTCCGGAGCTTAGCTTCGATTCCGGAGCTTAGCTTCTATTCCGGAGCTTAGCTTCAATTCCGGAGCTTAGCTTCGATTCCGGAGCTTAGCTTCGATTCCAGAGCTTAGCTTCGATTCCAGAGCTTAGCATCGATTTCAGAGCTTAGCTTCGATTCCAGAGCTTAGCTTCGATTCCAGAGCTTAGCTTCAATTCCGGAGCTTAGTTTCGATTCCGGAGCTTAGCTTCAATTCCGGAGCTTAGCTTCACATTCCGGTGCTTAGCTTCGATTCCGGAGCTTAGCTTCGATTCCGGAGCTTAGCTTCGATTACAGAGCTTAGCTTCACATTCCGGAGCTTAGCTTTAATTCCGGAGCTTAGCTTCGATTCCGGAGCTTAGCTTAAATTCCCGAGCTTAGTTTCAATTCCGGAGCTTAGCTTTAATTCCGGAGCTTAGCTTCAATTCCGGAGCTTAGCTTCGATTCCGGTGCTTAGCTTAAATTCCGTAGCTTAGCTTCACATTCCGGAGCTTAGCTTCACATTCCGGAGCTTAGCTTCACATTCCGGAGCTTAGCTTCACATTCCGGAGCTTACTTCGATTCCGGAGCTTAGCTTCGATTCCAGAGCTTAGCTTCGATTCCAGAGCTTAGCTTCGATTCCAGAGCTTAGCTTCACATTCCGGAGCTTAGCATCAATTCCGGAGCTTAGCATCAATTCCGGAGCTTAGCTTCGATTCTGGAGCTTAGCTTCGATTCCGGAGCTTAGCTTCGATTCCGGAGCTTAGCTTCGATTCCGGAGCTTAGCTTCGATTCCGGAGCTTAGCTTCGATTCCGGAGCTTAGCTTCGATTCCGGAGCTTAGTTTCAATTCCGGAGCTTAGCTTCAATTCCGGAGCTTAGCTTCACATTCCGGAGCTTAGCTTCACATTCCGGAGCTTAGCTTCACATTCCGGAGCTTAGCTTTAATTCCGGAGCTTAGCTTTAATTCCTGAGCTTAGCTTCGATTCCGGAGCTTAGCTTCGATTCCGGAGCTTAGCTTCGATTCCGGAGCTTAGCTTCAATTCCGGAGCTTAGCTTCGATTCCGGAGCTTAGCTTCGATTCCGGAGCTTAGCTTCGATTCCAGAGCTTAGCTTCGATTCCAGAGCTTAGCTTCGATTCCAGAGCTTAGCTTTGATTCCAGAGCTTAGCTTCGATTCCAGAGCTTAGCTTCGATTCCAGAGCTTAGCTTCGATTCCAGAGCTTAGCTTCGATTCCAGAGCTTAGCTTCGATTCCAGAGCTTAGCTTCGATTCCAGAGCTTAGCTTCGATTCCAGAGCTTAGCTTCACATTCCGGAGCTTAGCATCAATTCCGGAGCTTAGCTTCGATTCCGGAGCTTAGCTTCGATTCCGGAGCTTAGCTTCAATTCCGGAGCTTAGCTTCGATTCCGGAGCTTAGCTTGGATTCCAGAGCTTAGCTTCGATTCCAGAGCTTAGCATCGATTCCAGAGCTTAGCTTCGATTCCAGAGCTTAGCTTCGATTCCAGAGCTTAGCTTCAATTCCGGAGCTTAGTTTCGATTCCGGAGCTTAGCTTCAATTCCGGAGCTTAGCTTCACATTCCGGAGCTTAGCTTCGATTCCGGAGCTTAGCTTCGATTCCGGAGCTTAGCTTCGATTACAGAGCTTAGCTTCACATTCCGGAGCTTAGCTTTAATTCCGGAGCTTAGCTTCGATTCCGGAGCTTAGCTTAAATTCCCGAGCTTAGTTTCAATTCCGGAGCTTAGCTTTAAATCCGGAATTTAGCTTCAATTCCGGAGCTTAGCTTTGATTCCGGTGCTTAGCTTAAATTCCGTAGCTTAGCTTCACATTCCGGAGCTTAGCTTCACATTCCGGAGCTTAGCTTCACATTCCGGAGCTTACTTCGATTCCGGAGCTTAGCTTCGATTCCAGAGCTTAGCTTCGATTCCAGAGCTTAGCTTCACATTCCGGAGCTTAGCATCAATTCCGGAGCTTAGCATCAATTCCGGAGCTTAGCTTCGATTCCGGAGCTTAGCTTCGATTCCGGAGCTTAGCTTCGATTCCGGAGCTTAGCTTCGATTCCGGAGCTTAGCTTCGATTCCGGAGCTTAGCTTCAATTCCGGAGCTTAGCTTCGATTCCAGAGCTTAACTTCGATTCCAGAGCTTAGCTTCGATTCCAGAGCTTAGCTTCGATTCCGGAGCTTAGCTTAAATTCCGGAGCTTAGTTTCAATTCCGGAGCTTAGCTTCAATTCCGGAGCTTAGCTTCGATTCCGGAGGTTAGCTTAAATTCCGTAGCTTAGCTTAAATTCCGGAGCTTAGCTTCACATTCCGGAGCTTAGCTTAAATTCCGGAGCTTAGCTTGAATATCCTATACTTAGCTGTAAAGTGACAGGTGGCAGATGGTAACATGGCAGTTGGTAATGTGGCAGTTGGTACATTCTGAGTTTTCAGAGCGGGTGGCAATAATTATTGTGGCAGTTCTCCGCGTGGCAGTTGTGCTTGTGGCAGTTGCTTAGGTGGCAGTAGACCTTTAACCCCCCTTTGGACCCTTTTGGTTGAGAATAATTTGGAGGAAAGTAAGTTTCACAGAGGCTAATTGATGAGACGTGTTTTTCCCATTCGCAAGATTTTAGATTTCTGTGACAGTTCTTTTTATCCTCTGGGTATACCTCGAAAGATTCACCCGTACAACCAACATTTTCATACAAAACTACACAGTCCAAGGCGATACTCACAGATTCAACTTTTCCGCTGAAAGCTTACCCAGTATCATTCCTTAGGTTGATGCATTTTCGGCTTTCCAAATCATAATTACTACTTGGATCCCTGAAAGTTCGATCTGATCATAAAGAATTGGATTCTTGAGGTGCTCTGTAATTACATAAAATTTCTACATTAGTTATATTTATAATACGTACATAGGTTATCATACTATTTTAAATCATAGATAATTCAGTCACCAAATTTGGACATGTATTTAGAGGGCAACTCTTTCCCTAAATAGTTTTGACTAGTTCTTGGAAAGCAAAAGTTCCAGGAAGTGTCAACTTCGCACCAGAAGAAATTGGCTTGTCCGGCCTCACAGGGGCTGCTACAATTTTTGTTGGCTAGAACTGCTATCGACAGACTGGTTTCGGAAGTAAATTTTGAGCAACATAGGCTTACGGAAGAAGCTTTTCGGTGCCATCCGCAAGATTCTAGATCCCTGTGTCATTTGATGTTTGTTTCATGAGACACCTCCAAATATTTCCCAACACATCCAATATTATCATGTAGGCGCAGACAAACTGCATGGTCAATGGCAACTGAATCAATTGCATTGTTAAAATTAGCATCTTGTTCAGCATCATATCCCAAGTTGAAACATCTTGGCATTGTCGCAGTGTCAATGGTAATGTGTTTATCCCGAAACCATTCCTTTATGTACAGGCTTGCCCAGCGGCTAAATCCAGGTGTTACTTCTGGAACTGATGCTGCAAAATCGTCATTAATTTAATTGAGTATCGGGCATAAAAATCTTACAACGGATTTATGTGATATGTTATAATATTCGAGTTTATCCTCAAATACCATAATCTTGAGTGCAATTTCCGGAACAGAAGTTTCCGAGAAAGCTTTGCCCTGGCCGTGGAATACAAAACTCCTGGGAACCATTCGCTAAGTGACACCAAAAATACGGTTTTCCTCTGGTGGCACAATCGTCAATGCATACCTGCCCTGTTATTCCCTTTGGTTTTGGAAATTTTCTTGGGAAACGAGTATCAATGACGAGACACTTGTACTCCAATTATTGCAGTTTTCTAAATTTTCATGACACTCAACATTATCATACGACGATATGACAAGAAAATTTCCAGTACAACCCACAGAGTCATACAGAACCACGCAGGAAAACAGATTAGCCGAACTCAGGCGAATGGAATAGACCATGTGGTTAAAATTTACGGACAAGTTTTCATCATATCCAAGATTAAAGCATTTCACTTCTTTCCTATTAGATATAGTAGTACTTTTTGCTTGAACCGCATACCCACAAAGAGTTGTGCCTCCTGATTTTCAGATTTTGAGGTCCCAATTCATAGACTACTATTGGCAGTGTTATTCCAATCAAGTTTAAGCGATCTTCCTGAGCAGCCAATATGTTCGTGAAGGACCACACAGTTTTCATTTAAGATCACTGATGAAGCTCGATTGTCGTAATTTGCATCACTATCATTATAATATCTGATATTAATGCATTCATCCAGCTGTTTCCTTTTCACCTCAAAACGTTTTCCGATGAAGGCGTGAAATTGAAATAACACGACTTGGTTTAAAATGCATCTGTAACTGGCTGCTGCTTAAGGGTGTACTCACATAAAGCATGTTTTGTCCGTGCACGTAAAATTTTTCTCCGTTACGGAAAGACCTCTCACATATGTTCAGACCGTATGTAATTACTTACGGAAGTGTGAATGTGAGATGTCTGTTCGTAAGCGGTTGGAATGTTGTTTCCGTTTAGTTCCTTCCGTGATGCCGACTAAAATATTTACGGTTACGGAAGGAACATGTTTTATGTGAGTACACCCTAATCACCATGGAAAAACAGTTAAATCGGTTATATATAGAGTTTGTATACAGTTTTCGCAAATAGGAACTAGGGCTAATTGTAAATTAATTGCATCTACGGTTCGTTTTAAGCAGTACTCCTAGTAGAATACTAAAAACAAATTCCTGAATCACTGGCTTAAGGGAATGTAGGGTGGTCACGTACATATTTCGGCTACTTAATTTCTGATTTTACCTTTTCTTAGATACAAAACAAGAATTTATGGGAGTAAGTCTATTCAAACAAAGTAAAAATCTCGAAAAATGAATTTTTAATCAACCTTAATTAATAAAATCTTATTTGCATTCGTTATGCAAATCAAACTTCAATCAGTACCATCAACCTCTATGTCTATTTAAAAATGCCCTTGCATGTGGGGCATAATGCCCTCCGAAAATGCTCAGGCGAATTGGGCATTTTGATTTAAGGGCAAAACGTGGCCTTGTGGCAAACTGGGCATTGGAGTTTTGGGCATTTTCAATCTAGAGCAAATTGGGCATTTTTGGGCAGATTCGTTCAATACTGTAGAACAATTTGTACATTTTGGGAGTCAATTTACAAATGATCGTTGATTCACGCTGAGGTGCTAACAATAACGGCATTTGATCGTAATAGATAAATTAAATAAATAGGAATTATTTGATTTTTTTCCCGGGGAACTTTACGTAGCCCCTAGCATGACCGTACGCAAATTTGAGATGAAACGTTGCTGTCAATGCATACAAGTTCAAAGAGTACACTGTTGTACTGCGCAAGGTGCAATAACACAGTATAAGAAAAAAAAGAAATTGGAAACGTTAAGTGATAGTCCAATGAGCGAAGCCATACGCGTCGTTTTGTATGGGCATTAATATAAACTAAATGTAAGATCCAGAGGATCCTTCCAGTTACGCTAGTGCTGTCTATGGGAACGGAAATTTGGTACCCATACCTGTTCCTGTACCTGCACCCATTTTTTCAGGAACTAAAGCAATGGTCCTGTTCCTGTTCCCATAAAAATGGGTACCAATTCAAAGTTCCTGGACCTGTTCCTGCAGGAACAGGAATGTTCCTGTTCCTGTTCCCAAAAGTACTTAAATACAAATAGAAAAGTACAACCTACACATTTATGCACCAGGTAACTCTATTTATGCATCGATTTAAAAAACCAAATATCAAATCGACTTTATTAAAATTAAATAACAGCACACCATCTCCAATACCTTTAGCTACTCGAATTTAAATGACAATTCAGTAGTAGTCATTAAATTAATTATCGCAGCGCAAAGTACAGTAGTAACTGAAATTAGCTAAGACAAGTAGCACTTTCAATATACTTTTGCTGAACTAATAAGGAAACGAGCACGCTGGAGTTCCAGAGAATTCCATTTTTGCCACGTGTTAAATAATTATTATTTATTATTTTGTTAAATAATGACGTGCGAAAGAGTGACTTATTTGATATGTTGAGACGTACTTCTAAAATAATATTTTGTTGGTGAGGTATTTTTATATTATAAACTTCATGTGAATAGCAGGTAGGTACACGTTTTGTTCCTGTTCCCAAACCCGCTTTTGTTCCCAATAAATTAATATTCATTGCTTCAAACAACATTGCAAATCTCCTCCGCCGTACATTTAAATGGAAACCTACATTTACTCCTGGTATCAAAATAAAGAATTTTTTAAATACTGTGAAAGACCGAGAAGAATTAAACATGGGAGGAATATACCAAATAAATTGTGGTTCATGCAATTCTATATATATTGGAGAAACTGGAAGACCTCTAGAAGTCAGAATTAATGAACACAAAATACATGTAGAAAAAGATAATTACAAGAAATCTGCTGTAGCTAACCATATTCATAGAACAAAATTGAACCATCGAATTGAATGGAAAGATTCTAAGTTTATCCTGAAAGAACCTGCTCCATTTTTAAGAGAAGTTAAAGAAGGATTACTAATTCAGCAAAGCAAACATCCCTTGATGAACGTCAATAAGGGTTACATATTAAGTGATGCTTGGAAACCAATTATTCCAAAATTGAATATAATTCTTTAGCTATTATTATACAATTTAAAAATAATTTTTGTAAAAACAGTAATATAATTTAATATTTCAATTTTTAAAAAAAATTAGTACGATTGAAAATGAAGCTAGTTTAGATGTTTAGCATTTAGTTGTAGATAGCCCGAAGATGAACACAGTTGTTGTTCGAAAGCTTGCTATTTATAATAAAAATGGATTCCACTGAAACCAATTTAAATGTGAAAAAAAAATTTGTTCCCATATTTTGGGAACAATTTCTATGTTCCCAAACGTTCCCAACGTATTTTGGGAACAAAATTTGTGTTACCGTACGCACTCATTCCTGTTCCTGCTCCCAAAAACCTGGGTGTCTCCTGTTCCCATGGACAGCATTAATGTTACGCTAAGAGCCATTTCTTCTGGAGTTTCGTGTCCTTAATGTGCTTGTGTAGGTGGTGACAAGGGAATATAGTATAACCATTACATACATACATGTAGACAGTAGATATTATGCTGTGATGTAATGGTATATTACATGTTCGCATTTAGTAAGGTCGTACATACGGTGTAGGCGAATATTCAGTCTATATAATGTATTCGTAAATATGGAAACTACATTAACAAAGATAATAAATATGCAATATCATATTTTTAACAATAATTTTCTCAAAAACTATTCGGTTGATTTTAGCTAAATACGAACTCATCCTTACTATTAACACAAGTTGTGTTCACAGAACGCTTCAATGAGTCGGTCCAACCGTTTTTGACAGTTTTTGATCACAGACAAAGACACATGGACGTATCATACAATGGGCTGACTACATCGTAAAAAATTGCCCCTCAGCTGGGTGTTTACGCGTTTGATTCAAATTTCTCCAGCAGGTATTTAACTTTACTATTCTCACCTTATACCGCGAAATTATTCCAAATGGGGGCACCTATACTACCTACTATCGGTTCACAATATCAAAACTCACTCTTTCTCTGCGTACCCCTCCCCAATGATGTCATTGACCTTTGCGTACCCTAGAATACCGTTGAAGACAATTTTCTAGATCCATGTTGTCATCAATGTGACCGTCCAATGGGTGGGCGCAGTTAGTGTAGAACGAGTTTTAATGTTAGGTGCGGATCGTGTATAACAGTCGTAAATGGAAAACTTATTTTCCAAACATCATACCTGAATTGGAGCAATTCAGACACTCATTTCCAAAATGGTCGACCCCCGGTCGGGGAGAGCATAAATCCTTGGAACCATTTTTTAGTGTACACCAAAAATACAGATTTTGTCGAGGGAGACAAGCATCAGTGCAGAGGTCACCCGTTGAGCCCTTGGGAATGGGGTATGATTGAGGCATAATTGTGTCACAAAATCTTAGTGATGAAGTCAGGTCATTCCAATTACAAAACTCTAGGTTTCTCAGGCAATCTGAATTGTTTTGTGGGGATACCATCAGTTCATTTCCTGTACACCCCAATCCATCGTAAAGAACCACACAATTTCCATTAAGCTGAATGGAGGTGATGTATTTGTAGAAGCTCGTTGCAGAGTAGTTGCTTCGATAAAAATTGAAGCAGCGTCCAACATCTTCGTTAAAAATGGTGAGATTTGTCCCCTTGTATTTATTATGCTCAAAGACAGTTGAGCTTGGGAAGGACACCGCACAATCCTTACGAGAAAATGCCCTCTGTTCGATTTCAACGAAAAAATTACTGCAGGGTGCGCCTTGATGCGTAGATCATTTTTGATCATTGCCCCGAAAAAATCTGACGACGGGATTCGGAGATATCCCGGGTCAAAGTTAGCAAAAAATGAGGGGGGGCTCATGGGGTACCAAAAAATTCAAACAGTGAAAATTAGCAATATAACTTCAAAAATGGCAAGAATAAAAATTAAATAACGTGCAAAAAAAATTTCAGCGAGATATGACCTCAAAATTCCAAGATACTGACCTCAAGAGGTCAAAGAGCGTCGATACCGGTTTCATAATCTAAACGGTGACCAAACTGGCCCAGATTGAAATTAGGGCTTTAATTAGACACATATTAAACGTTAATATAATGTTCAATTCACTTTCAGAATGTCCGTCTCGTCAGTTCATTCAGTTTAGTCATGAATATTTAAATTAAAGTTCCTATCTTGAACTTAAATTTTATTTTTAGTCGAAAATTAGGATTTTTTATGAATATCTGTCGAAAATATTTAGTTCTTTGCTGGTTTGGACCACTTTAAGCATTAGGAACATATAGACAAATTCTGAGTTTCGTAATACGTATTCTCACATTCTGTTCAATTCAGATCTCTTAATATTATCTAGACATTCACATTCATTCACGTTTGTTGCATTTGCCTAACAGTTCAATTCAAACTCATTCGCTACATGAAGTGGAACGTTTTCAGTTCATTCAAATTCACTCAAATCTTTAAATATTTTAGCAACGTTCAATTTCGTGAACTAGTTCATTGGATGAATTGTTACACGCATGGTATAAAATATCCGATAGTTTTCCCGGAAGCCTTGTACTGCACAGACGCAGCGGTTACCGACATTATAATTCCGCCCTGATGAAGCCAAAATCAAGTTACTTTCTCAGTTGAAATGTGGGGTCTCCCTAAAACACTGAAGAACTGAACACCTGAACACCTGAACACCTGAACACCTGAACACCTGAACAACTGAACAGCTGAACAACTGAACAGCTGAACAATTGAACAACTGAACCAATAAACACTAAGCCCCCTAAAACAATGACTAGAACTGACCTGCTGTGTGCTGACCAGAGGTGTGGAATATTTTGAAATATTATATTTGAAATAGTATTTGAAATACATTTAGTATTTCGTCTTTGGTATTTTTCTAGCCGTAAATTGATTAAGGTATTTTGTATTTCGTATTTTGTCAGCACCAACATGTCTACTTTATTTTATATTTCGTATTTTGAAGATTACGAACGTTATAGTATTTTATATTTTTTTATCTTATAAAATTTACCCAGTTAGTATTTCAAATACAAAATATAGTTTTAAAATACATGACTCTGGCAATTGTTAAGGTCGTCTCTAAAACATGCTCAAATATATATTTTAAATGTAAAAGCACTAATAATTTAAAACATTTTTAAACGAGTGTTTGAAAACTGTTGGATGGGTATGAAGAAATTACTGTACAAATACATAAAATTCAATGTATCTGAGAACTATAAAGCTAGCTAAATTAGTGACGCGAATATAAATACATTACCCAGGAGTTATAAGATTACTTGTTTAAATTAAAAAATATTCTGTACCTACGGCCATGTTAATTTACTTTGATACACAAAAATGCACAACTCTAAAGCCTAATAACATGCAGTTACCTTTATTAAGTTGATTTATTTTTAAATATCGTATTATTTGGCCGAATTATACAAAATACTTTAGGAGATTAAACTTTAGATACATCTCATTGTCAGATATGTATACTTTGAGATAAATACGAGAGTATTTTCAAAATGTATTTCGTATTTCCAATACGGTATTTTTATTTCATATTTTCTCTTTTTGTTGGAAGGAAAGTATTTTATTTTGTATCTTGCCCAAATGACTCTGGATATTTGTATTTTATATTTTATCTTAACTAAGTTACACCTGGTATTTGTAGTTTATATTTGTATTTTAACTGTTCCTAAAATGTGTTATAGTTTATATTTGTATTTTAACTGTTATGAAAATGTATTTGTATTTTGTATTTCAATAATAAATTTAATGTATTTTCCACACCTCTGGTGCTGACCTCCCCCAAAACCTTATATTTTAAATTTTAATAAATAAATAAATGAAATAATATTAATATTATAAAGGTATTTATTTCAACCTGTTTTTTCACATGGCTAACTGAAATCAAAAGCTAAATCAAAGAACAAACCGAACAATTTCCAGAACTAGTTTGCAATCAATGCAATGCGTCTTTGATATCTCTATTTCAAAGCCATAAAATGTTGTTAGTATTTATTGGCAGTAATAAAAAAATTCTTATATATGAGATTTAGTTCTGTCTAAGCTTGTTTTTTTAAATAGAAATGGGAAAGTCTATACTTTAGATGCTTGTATGATTATGTAATGAAAAATAACGTGTAACCCTATATGTACTGTAATGAACCACCCTGGTTATTACCTGTGCTAAGTAATAAAGGCAGGATCAAATACAAAACCACTGGGAATAAACTCTTTATTTTTATTCAATAAAACCCAGAATAGAATTAATAATGTTCCAGATACAATTTACCGTGAGGTATAACACTCTTCTCTATATACTTTACAATTTGACGTCTCCCCTAGACTACATATATCGCTCCAATTACGTGGATAATACTCAAGTAAATTAATTATAGATATCAGTAACAAGTTGAGATCACTCTTGGTGGTAGCCTTACAAGATAACAATATTCCATAAGTATATGGCGCTACAGTGTGTTACGGACTCTTATAAATTCAGGTAAAATACACTTATACATGTGGGGGGTATTTGGGGCGATGGTCTGTTTTACCCCTGACCAGAATTTCCCTGGAAGAAGTGTCCTGGCTTAGTGCCTTCTAGCCCTACAGGACAGCTCTGCTCTGCGCCTCTTAACGAGAGCGTAGAACCTCTCCAGAGCTATTATACCCTACCCTTATAGCACGGGAAAAATGGTGCTACAAGCTAATATATGCCGTGGAAGTGGGCAAGGACTTATATGCCACACAACCGTGAAAATAATGGCATATACGTATAGTACAGAATTTATTTATTTAATTTAAGATAGAGCAAAACACAAGGAAATGCATATATAGCTTAAATATAGCAAAAGCTAATATTTAAGGCAATAATATGAAAGAAGAAATCAGGTAGGTAGTCGTAGATGCCCAAGTATGTACCCATAAAAATTACCTCTAGGAGAGTAATCGCTATAGGACTAGGCTGATGGAAAGTACCGTGTCTTTAAGGGGGAAAAAACGCAACGGGTCTATACCTTTTCCATAGGCTTTGCAAACGGCGCCTAGAGTAGGATTAATTTCAATAAAGTTACAGAGAAAATATTACCCAAGGATTAAATATAGTAGGCCTGGTAGTTGTAATGTAGAAGGGTTGGGGCTCGTAAGTTGACACAACTTGCGAAAGAGTCATAGGTGGCTCGTATGGGAACATATAATAGTAGGGTTATGTGGAGAGACTGGGAGGAAGAGAATAGTGTGAGTAGAGTGGGCTGGGGTAGCTCCGCCTCCGCGGGAATCAAAGTATAGCCTGGCTAAGAATGTGTGTAAGAGTGAGTGTGTGTGTTGTGGAGAGTAGGAATTCACATACAGGTAAGTTTTAAGTTATTTAGTATTTATAATTAAGATCATAATTATTACAATTCTCCCCTTTAATCTGGAGTAGCACAATGGTGCACGAGAGATTAACACAAATGATGTACAGTAACGAACACAATAATATAGGTTAGGCATCATAAATCAGTTTTATGATTGATCACAATAACAATAGAACAATATAATGATCAGACTCTAGATCGAACACAGTAACAATATTCAGTATCAGTCTTTAAATGGAACACAATAAACAATTCAGACCAATGATTATACTTTAGACGTGAGAACACACAATATAAGTTGATATAAGGACATAACACAATAATAGACACAACAAGGTTTCGTCATAGCATATTTTATCACTGGATATGTAAAAGTGACAAGACTTATTTACAAATGAGTAAGCACAACAGAGATACAACAAGATTCAAAGTTAATCGTAGATGGGTGAGTCAGACTCAACAATAAAGGTTGCGAGGCACTTTTGGAGATCAGTTTTAGGTATTTCAGTCTGTTTGAACCACTTACAAAACTCGACTGCTTTGCGGTCACAATCATCTGGGTTGAAGTCATAAACACCGGCGAAGAAATTGACTGCTTCGGCATGAAAATAGACTTCGGGTAAGGCCGTCTGACCAGATGGAGATACTCTGCTGGTCAGGGAAGGACACTCGTTTGCAGATGAGTGAAGAAACTCAGTCGGGGATGAGGTGGAGGGCAGGGAAACATTAGAATTATGAGTGGCATCGCATCTTTGGGGCGAGGTGTCGTCATCATCGTCCCCGGAACTGCCAGACGAGCTTGACCCACTGGACGAGTTCGTATCCTCACTGATGAAAATGATGTCGTTCGTACTTGGTGTTCGCTTCCCACATCTCATGTCTGGGCTCCCACAGGAGTCTTCATCGAAAAGACCGAAGAGTTCGTCCATTATGGATTTGGACTGGGGAGTGATAGGTGGTGTTGGTGCACGTTTGGTCACGCTGTATTCGAGGCTGTGCAGGCTGCGTTTAGAAGTGGGCGAACGTCGGGAGGCTCTGGGGTCTACGCCATGGTGATCATCACCTGGAATACAAATCGGGGCATGTCGTAAGGACCCCACAGGGAGTGATTTACGATCAGGGGTTGTGATGGGCTCATGTAACAGGGCAGATTCCAGCGCGAGACACGTGTCGGGGCCGTAGTCTTGATAGGAGGATCGAAAAGGTCATCTGAGGTACAAGGCTCACATATATCTGGAGATCGTTGATCGAGCCTCTGGTAGTACTGGGTCTGTCGCAGTTCCTGTTTGGTGACATCCGAACGTTTGGCTTTGATGCCGTCGACGGAAAGAATATGAATTTGATTCGGAGGGTCAGTGGCTTGATGTCGCACAGTTTTACCATTGATCTGGCATGAGGAAGCAGGATGGCCAAGTTGGACCGCGTTCGAGAGTCCCATAACTCTACCATTATTGCATATGGTCTGACTAAATTGAGCAATAATCGAGTGTAGCTGGTTCGATTGAAGTCCTTTCGAAGTGGGGGGTTGGTAGTGTAGAAGAGGTAGAACACGGGACTCGGCTTCTATATTCCGAGGTACGCAAAACGATCGTTAAGTAGATCCCCACTGAGATGAAATTGTCACTTTAATTTGGGACGGGGACCACGGAAACTGTTCAACCAATAGTGGATCTCGTCAACAGGGTCAGTCACTGTACCGAAATTGCGGGAGCTTCCCGGTACCCCGGAAACGGGTATTATGTCCATTGAGAGGGACGGGTCGGCTGATTCGGGGTGGGTGGCAATGGTCTCATCCTGTCTGGTCTCTGGGTTCAGATCTATAAACGAATCAGAGGGACAAGGTTTTAGTTCCAGACATGATAAACATTGCGAATTCTCAACTGACGGTTCGTGGGGGTATCCAGTTCAACGATGTTACTCGTTATGAGAGCCTTAATAGTATACGGGCCCTCGTATCGTAGGCCAAGTCTAGCGGTAAAACCTTAGCTAGCGTTCGAAAAGAGATGAGTCCGTAACATAACTGAGTCGCTAACTTTGTAAGATACCTTAGAGTGTCTCTCATTGTAATGCATCTGATATTGTTCCTGAGCAGCAATGATATTCTCCTTAGCAATAGTACAAATTAAGGCCATGCGTTCAGCGAAATTATTCCTAGAACTAATACCGGGTAGTTGTAAGTTCAGAGAGTAATCGTATGGAGTTCTTAGCTCATGGCCAAAGTTTAGGTACGTGGGGGTAAACTGCGTAGACTCGTTCACGTGAGAGTGTATGGCAAGAGCGATTTCTTTGACACATTTGTCCCAGTCTTTCATTCGCTCGGTGGTAGTAATAATTGTAGTCTTAAGAGTCTTGTTGTAAGCTTCTACTGCATTGCTCTGAGGATGAAAGGCTGTAGTATGGAACACCTTGATGTCCAGGTGGGAACAGAAACGTAAATATTGATGGGACGTGAATTGGCTACATTTCGAAGAGGAAAATCCTCAAAAGCCCATAAGACGTCGTGAAAGTCCCTAAATTGCAAATTGTTACTCTGTACATCTATAACTATTTTGAGAGAAGAAATAAAATCCCTACCTAGGATAACGTCCCTAGGTAAACTTGGTATGACCAGGAACTTCCGGTTGCATGCTCTGCCGTAAAACGTAAACCGAATGAAAACTTCCCCAATAGCAGAGCAAGTGCCCTGAGCTAAAATAATAGGAGTATCAGGCAATCGAACAAGAGAACGAGACTTAACATTTAAATGAACTTTATTGCTAATGAAGCTACAGGTGCTACCTGTATCTAAACGGCCAGTATAGGCAGTAGTGAGGAATGCTATATCTACAAGAGGAATATTATCATTGTGAGAGAGAAGCAGTTCGATTGGCCGAGAGTCTGAAAGGAACAGAGTCTCGGCTATTGGCCGTTTCCCTTAAGAGTAGGACATTGAGATTTGTAGTGGCCGGTCTTGTTGCACTTGTAACACGTAATGGTGCTCATATCTACCGGTCGTTTTGGGGAGGGGCTACGACTCGGCTGAGGTCGGCCCCGCGGCCCTGGGCTGGGAGAGCGGTGATTGCTCTCGCGAGAACCTGATCGGTAATTATTCCCGGACGAGTCTCGGGAATGCTCCCGGGATCTGTCCCGAGATCTATCCCTAGAAGCAGGTTTAGTCCCCGAATTATGGAAATATCGGAATGGATCAATAGCTGGGAATTTCAGCTTGAGATCAGCTTCAGTTGGCTGACCTGGGGTTGTCAAATGGGATTCGATACCCGTGGTCTTAAGTGAGCGTGCAGGAACCCAAGCACATGACGGCTCTAAAGATTGATCAGATTCTCGGGGAAGCTTATAATCCCGAGTGTGCTTGATCTGTTCCTGTATAACATGAGCAGCGCTTGCGAGCTCACGCATAGTGCGAAAGGTGCGGTTCATAACGTAGAACCTATACTCAGGGTGCATAAGAGAAATTATCTTGGCTACTTTAGTGTCATCAGTAGCAGTGGGCTCTAGGCGCATATAATAGCAGTTAATAGCCTGTATGAAAGATGTGAGAGGCTCATCAGGCCCCTGATAACGCTCGTCGAGTTCCTTCCGTAATTCTACGGAGTAGCCCACGGCTTGGAACTCTCGTCTAATCGCTACTTTGAAAGCGTCTAGAGAACCGAACGGTCCTAAGAATTTGAGCCAACGATACGCAGGACCATCGAGAGATAGTGGCAAAACTTTAGCCAGCATATCGGCATCGGAATACCCAACTGCAATTTGGTATCGTTCCAGCTCCTCAATGTAATCGAAGGGAGTCTTACGGTCGGCGGCTCCACTGTACTTGGGGATCTTAATATCGCAGGTGCGTAGCAGAGGAGAGACTCTGTCAACGTGTGGGTGAGCGGCATGAGCTCCCGCAGCTTGGGCTTGACCCCTATTAGCTGCAGCGGCTGCAGCATTAGCAGCATTGGAAGCGGCAGCAGAAGCAGCTGTAGCTCTGGCTAATTCCTGACGGAGCTGCTCGATGCGTAATTGATTTTCCGCATTAAGTCTGTCAGACAGAAGGGTCCAAAAAGGAGCATGCATGTCAGCGTTCATGAACTGCTGCATAATAGATTCAGTAATTGAATCCAGAGTGATGGGGATAGCTTCTTCCTGGCCGCTTGCCCCCTCAGCTTCAGGCTGGGCATTTCTCCTACCACGTCCTGACATACTGATTACGTAGGAAAATTCTACAACGACAAGTAAACGGCTAGGCTACAACCTGTGAAGGAGAGCCAATCAAACTAACTTAACTAAATCAGTAATCAAAACCGTGAGGGAATGACTACTATACCGTAGTGCAGCCGTGAGGAAGCAACTACGCAAAATCCAACGTCCAGGGATCTCGTGAGAGGTGTGGACAAACTCCTATCTCTTCCTGCAAGCAAGAGATGGCCCCACAATCTATAGCCCTAACGAAAACTACGTGAGATAGTACTCGCTAGGTGGCCGTGCTAAGATAGTGGACTATATTACTCCTACTTGTGAAAGTAGCTAGCCTAATAATTACCCCTACTAGACTAAGATAAATAAAATAATTAACCTAACCTTTTAACTAGGTCCTACTTGAGTAGTAGTAGCAAAAGAAATTCTAATTCTAATTAATCTATCTGCGAGATAGAAGATAGCACAGAAAAACTAACTCTATCCTGGCAGGATCGCCACTTGTAATGAACCACCCTGGTTATTACCTGTGCTAAGTAATAAAGGCAGGATCAAATACAAAACCACTGGGAATAAACTCTTTATTTTTATTCAATAAAACCCAGAATAGAATTAATAATGTTCCAGATACAATTTACCGTGAGGTATAACACTCTTCTCTATATACTTTACAATTTGACGTCTCCCCTAGACTACATATATCGCTCCAATTACGTGGATAATACTCAAGTAAATTAATTATAGATATCAGTAACAAGTTGAGATCACTCTTGGTGGTAGCCTTACAAGATAACAATATTCCATAAGTATATGGCGCTACAGTGTGTTACGGACTCTTATAAATTCAGGTAAAATACACTTATACATGTGGGGGGTATTTGGGGCGATGGTCTGTTTTACCCCTGACCAGAATTTCCCTGGAAGAAGTGTCCTGGCTTAGTGCCTTCTAGCCCTACAGGACAGCTCTGCTCTGCGCCTCTTAACGAGAGCGTAGAACCTCTCCAGAGCTATTATACCCTACCCTTATAGCACGGGAAAAATGGTGCTACAAGCTAATATATGCCGTGGAAGTGGGCAAGGACTTATATGCCACACAACCGTGAAAATAATGGCATATACGTATAGTACAGAATTTATTTATTTAATTTAAGATAGAGCAAAACACAAGGAAATGCATATATAGCTTAAATATAGCAAAAGCTAATATTTAAGGCAATAATATGAAAGAAGAAATCAGGTAGGTAGTCGTAGATGCCCAAGTATGTACCCATAAAAATTACCTCTAGGAGAGTAATCGCTATAGGACTAGGCTGATGGAAAGTACCGTGTCTTTAAGGGGGAAAAAACGCAACGGGTCTATACCTTTTCCATAGGCTTTGCAAACGGCGCCTAGAGTAGGATTAATTTCAATAAAGTTACAGAGAAAATATTACCCAAGGATTAAATATAGTAGGCCTGGTAGTTGTAATGTAGAAGGGTTGGGGCTCGTAAGTTGACACAACTTGCGAAAGAGTCATAGGTGGCTCGTATGGGAACATATAATAGTAGGGTTATGTGGAGAGACTGGGAGGAAGAGAATAGTGTGAGTAGAGTGGGCTGGGGTAGCTCCGCCTCCGCGGGAATCAAAGTATAGCCTGGCTAAGAATGTGTGTAAGAGTGAGTGTGTGTGTTGTGGAGAGTAGGAATTCACATACAGGTAAGTTTTAAGTTATTTAGTATTTATAATTAAGATCATAATTATTACAGTACATACATTGTATGTAGCCACTGTATAACTGTAAGCAGGTCAGTACTAGTCAATGTTTCTGCGGAGGTCAGCAGGTCAGTTCTAGTCAGTGTTTTTGGGGGGTTCAGTAGTTCAGTGTTTTAAGGTAATGTTCAGTTGTTCAGCTGTTCACCTGTAAAAATGGTATCCCAATTAGGCTTGTCTCAATGTAATGTAATGGTATAAACTGTTAAAATGGTCAAATCATTGTCTCAAAGATTGTATGAACACACTGGTATTGATTTTAAGGATCCCTTCGAAACGAAATACATTATAATGACAGTTTACCGCTACATTATTATTATGCTATAGAATTAAGTTTAAGTATCTCACGGTACTCAAGGTTATTCATACATATGGAATACTGGTTATAAGGGTTAATGTTCCCTAGTCTCTGTAGTCTCCTTTAGGTAAACAAGAATTCATCACCATGAATAATTTTCGGGTATATTCTATACCCGATTGTTTATTTTTTTAATAATTAAATTAATAATACTGTATGTACATAGGTGGTTATTAACAACAATGTTTTTAAGAATCAGAAAAGTAATAATATTCTCGGAAGTTTTAAGAATTTGAAGTGAAGTTAGCGGGTTAAAGTCTATCTGTCCTGGGTTAAGTCCTCACGCTGTTTAAAAACTTTTCAAGGTGACAGTTCTGGGACTTGAACTAAATGCCGTATTTTTGCACTTTAAAAAAGTTTACTTTATCAATAACTTTGACGGCCTAAATTGTAAATTTAACCTGACCAAACGGCCAGGGCCGGTCTACCTGTAAGTAAATTCGCCCCTTAATGATGTACAATGTGTGTCAAATTTTTCAGTTACACCAATAGCCCCCAGATTAAATTGAACCAACGAATGTTGATTGACTTTTGCAAGCAAATTTCAGCAGGAATGGAGTTTCTTTCTCAGAAAAAGGTCTGCTTACCGCATATCCGTTCCAGATTGTTCGTACGATGCATGAAAAACTTTGAAATTTCCAATAAAAAATCACAATATTTTACTACAATAAATAGGTTATTCACGGCGACCTTGCCACACGGAATATTCTGGTGTTCGAGAACTACGTTGTCAAAATCACGGATTTTGGTCTATCCAAGAATCTGTATAATTGTGCAAATTACACTAAAACAAATCAGGTAATCCAAATGCAATCACAACTCGTAATAACGGTTGGTAGGTTATTATACATATAACGGACCCAGCATACATACAACGGACCCAGCATACATACATGGATGTAGAAGGGGGGATCATAGTAGTGTTTACTACTGTTATTCGAAAAACTGGCTGCCCCTGGATCATTCGTTATATATCGAGTTTTGAGTAATGGCGTTTTAGTTGAGCTTGCTAAGACTTTGCTTTGAATCAGTAACCAATTAAAAATATTACACCATTTGTTGATTCTGGACTAGGCGGCATTACCTTGGCGTTGGATGGCAATAGAATCTTTGATGTACTTCGATTTCTCAGTCAAATCTGATATGTGGAGATTCGGCGTGACAGCATGGGAAATTTTCACCCTAGGTCAGGTTCCTTTCTCTAGTATCAATTGGACGACGGATTTTGTAAAGGAACTTCAATCGGGACATCGGCTAGCCAAACCTGAACTCTGTAATCCATTGATGTGAGATACCCTTATTATTTACGAGCACTACCTGTCCGTTTATTTATTTATTCAATAAGTGTCCACGACAGGGCTTGATTTGTATAAGCCATTTAGCTTTTAATCTCTACACTCACATTACTACCTCTCCAAGTAATTGTCCCTGTGAAGCACAGGGCTTTTACTGGTTATTATGTACATATATGTAAATTAATTACAAAAGTATTTTACGAGCTTCTCGTCTTTATCCGTAATGTTCCTAATTCTAGCAATGCCTAATTGGATTTTGTAGATTTTCATGGTTGCTGGAATGCTGGGAAAATAAACCGGAGGATAGGCCGACCTTCGCGGAATTTCAGAATTTTTTTCCAAGTCAAATTGCTCAAAATTGGAAAAATGAGTATGAAAATGTGCTTTAGTTATTTTTAATCATGGAAGCAATGGAAGTGCAGTGCATACAGCCAGATAAACTTGAGACCTGTAATTTGATATTTAGTATTAATATTAATTAAATTAAATTGTTTATTCAAAAATCTTTTCGGGCTGAGCCCATATCTTCCATACATTGTCAGGTATATTTGTTTAATAACCAATTCAAACTATTTAATTACATTAATATTTAATATTTACAAATATTTATTATTAATTATCATATCAAATATAGTTGTAGGGAAATAATTACAAGTCTTCATTCGATTTTTAGAGACCCATCAAAGTATTTCATCTGTGATATTTTTAAGTATTACTAAATGGACGGTAAGGCAATGGTCCTGATATAACTTTCTGATTTCTAAATACAACGGGTTGTACTACGATATCCGTCCCCAAAATCGAATGTTCCGAATTACGATAACCGTCCCCGGATTACGATAACCGTCCCCAACTTCCGAATTACGATAACCGTCCCCGGATTACGATAACCGTCCCCAACTTCCAATAGCTGTCCCCGAAGCACTTTCTACATTTCTCGCATTCTTGTACCAACGTCATTTCCAACTACAAGCCGTCTCTACATTCGGGGTACGATCGACGAAACCAAAATTGGCAAGCGTAAATACAACAGAGGTATTATTTCCACTTTCGGTTTTAATTAATTTAGTTGGAATTACATACATATTACATGCCATATATCGTACTTTGCCGGCGTACTTCGCACGTAGTGCCAAGTACATATATAATTCTACATGTCAATCTACAGCTTGTTAATTATATTCCAGGAAGGCTTGCCCAGGGCACAACGCTCACACTCATTTCGCTAATTTCAATCCTTCTTAACCATCTCGTCCTCCCAAGTGTTGATTCTGTGTGGTAGTCGTTGAGGACAGTGAGGGTTGGGTTAGTTTAGGCTGTAAAGGGGTGCCGAGACTACGATGGCCCAGCAGGGGCCTTCGTAGTCACATTGGCACACCTTTACAGCTCTAAACTAACCTAACCTGAACGTCCGAAACGACGGGGTTAGGTTTTCAATCCGGAAAGCTGGTATGCTCTTGGAAATTGTAAATCGGGGACGGTTATCGTAATCCGGGGACGGTTATCGTAATTCGGGGACGGTTATCGTAATCCGGGGACGGTTATCGTAATTCGGAAGTTGGGGACGGTTATCGTAATTCGGAACATTCGATTTTGGGGACGGTTATCGTAGTTGCCCCATACAACGTATGAATGATATGGGGGCCGTGCAAAAAGATCTCTAAATAAATATTATGTAATAATGGAATCACCTGGCATCAGTATATTTACATAAATTGTCTCCAAAATTTCAGTTGAGTTCTAATTATCCGGTCAGAAATTATACACCACCCCATATACTACTCAACTGGTATATACTAACCTATATACTACCTATGAAAACCTTATATAAATTTATTTAAATAAAAGGACATTTTCTTTTGATCTTGATTTTAAAGTAAACTTGTTTCCACATTTGCACGCAGCGTTTACGTAGTCCAACATACCACACAACTTAAAGAAATCACAATTAATTTATTGCAACTAGACGAATGAGCCCGATTACTTCCAAAAACAACAGGTTTCTTACTTTTATCTGTTTTTTGCAATGAACAGTTTAAATTGATGAATTGTATTGGTTCGATAGTTATCCTTCGTTTAGTTACACTTTGGTGTCCTGAATTTTTGCTTTGATATTTGAACCTTGCCTTACACATATGAGGACGGAATACATAAGCACTACAATTTAAATTGTGTCCTGTGTCTATCTTAAATTAGCATCAAACTAAAGTACGAGATTTGAATATAATTGTGTATTTGTCTTATACATTCAGAAAAATACTCAATAGTAGCGACAGAACCATTATATGAGCAATCATCGAGTTTTGGGTAATTTGTGAACTTGAGTTATCCGTCTTTGAAGCTCTCAGGAGCGCTGCAATGTATACAATTTGTCACGTATATATTCATATTTATGGAATGAAAACAGTGGAAAATGTAGGTTACAAAGTTTACGAATCAAAATATTTTCTTACTCTTTGAGAAGCAATTTTCTTCACAGTCATTTCCAAAGGAATCCTGACCCGGTCTTGGTAAACAATAATCGGATGTACCATTTTGCAAGTGACACCAAAAGAATGGCTTCCCTCTAGTGTCACATTCATCAATACATTTGCCCCCTTTGGAACCCGTTGGTTGAGAATATTTTGGAGGGAAGTAAGTATCACAGAGGCTAATTGATGAAACGTGTTTTACCCATTCGCAAGTTTTAAGATTTCTGTGACAGTTATTTTTTTCCTCTGGATATACTTCGAAGGATTCACCCGTACAACCAACATTTTCATACAGAACCACACAGTCTACGGCAATACTCACTTCTCTTCCGCTGACAGCGTACCCAGTATCATTCCTCAGGTTAATGCATTTTCGGTTTTCCAAATCATACGTTGCCCCTGAAAGCCCTGAAAATTCTTTTCGATTATAAAGAACTGGATTCTTGAGGTGCTCTGTAATTATCCAAAATTTCTACATTGGGTTATATTTATAATACGTACATAGGTTATCATACTATTTTAAATCATAGAAAATTCAGTCACCTAATTTGGACATGTATTTAGCGGGCCACTTTTCCCCTAAATAGTTTTGAGCAGTTCTTGGAAAGCAAAAGTTCCAGGAAGTGTCGACTTCACAGCAAAATAAATTTGCTTGTCCGGCCTCACCAGGGCTGCTGCAATTTTTGTCCGCTAGAACAGCAGTCGAGAGACTGGTTTTGGAAGTAAATTTTGAGCCACAACGGCTTACAGAAGAAACTTTTCGATGCCATCCGCAAGATTCGAGATCCCTATGACATTTGATGTTTGTTTCATGAGACACTTCCAAATATTTCCCAACACATCCAAGTTTATCATGCAAGCGAAGGCAAACTTCATGGTCAATGGCAACTGAATAAATTGCATTGTTAAAATTAGCATCTTGTTCAGCATCGTATCCCAGGTTCAAACATCTTGACATTGTCCCGGTGTCAATGGTAATGTGTTTATCCTGAAACCATTCCTTCATGTACAGGCTTGCCCAGCGGCTAAATCCAGGAGTTACTTCTGGAACTTATAACGCAAAAACGCCATTAATTTTATGAAATATCGGAAATATAAATCTTACCATCGATTTATGTGATAATATTCGAGTTTATCCTCAAATACCATAATCTTGAGTGCAATTTCCGGAACAGAAGTTTCCGAGAAAGCTTTGACCTGGCCGTGGAATACAAAACTCCTGGGAACCATTCGCTAAGTGACACCAAAAATACGGTTTTCCTCTGGTGGCACAATCGTCAATGCATACCTGCCCTGTTATTCCCTTTGGTTCTGGAAATTTTCTTGGGAAACGAGTATCACAAAAGCTCACTGACGAGACACTTGTACTCCAATTGCAGTTTTCTAAATTTTCATGACACTCAACATTATCATACGACGATACGACAAGGAAATTTCCAGTACAACCCACAGAGTCATGCAGGATCACACAGGAAAATAGATTAGCCGAACTCAGGCGAATGGAATAGACCATGTGGTTGAAATTTACGGACAAGTTTTCATCATAGCCAAGATTAAAGCATTTTACTTCTTCGCTATAAGATATGGTAGTGCTTTTTGATTGAAACCGCAGACCCACAAAGAGTTCTACCTCCTGGTTTTCAGATTTTGAAGGTCCCAATTCATAGACAGTAATACCTGGAGAAACCGTAATATCTTTTGAAAAATTAAGGTAAGAAATGTACAATCACAACAGTAAAATCACGAATTACCATTTTCATGTGCTTTTTCAGGGGAAGAACAGTTGGCTTCACAACGATCTCCAAAATAATCAATTCCCGGCCGTGGGGAACAAAAATCCCAGGAATTGTCTTCCAAGTGACACCAAAAATAATGCCTACTTCTGGTGTGACATCGAGAATAGCAACGACTTCCGCTGATGCCAAAGGCAGGGTCGTAAGGTGGAGGAAGCTCAACGCTGCATAATTTAGCAGAAACAATCTTATTGTATTCGCTGCATGATTTGATTTTGCTCCAACAATTGTCCTCTAACTCCGAGGTGAGTTCGAAATAGTTTCCACTACAGCCTATATTGTCATACATCTGTACACAGCTCGAGTCAAGATATATGGAAGAAATGTCCACTTTAGGGGTGCTTTGGGATTCACTTGTATAACCGAAATTCCAACATGGTGTTTCTGCTTGATCATTCATTCGATACTCTCTACCTTTTTGGTGCTGGGCCTCGTAAAGTACAACTGACTGTGGAAATGTGGTGTCTAAGAAAAAACAAAGGCATGAATGTTTAGTATAGTGAGGACTCACTAGAAGATGGAACTCCCTGGTTAGAACTTTGTCTCAATTTATATACAGAATATCACACCGAATTATCTCACAGAGGCTACAGCACCAGTTTAACCTCAATTGATACCAGGTATATACTTACCTGGTGCTTCTTCCTTTTCCCCAAAACCCCGCCCCAAACCAAAGAACCAATCTTTCTCACGTGCCATTTAACATTGATTTTTCCTGGTGTAGCAAATGGCTGGTACAAATTTATTGTACCACGGTACACGCTAGTATAAATTACATTACTTTCACCAGGTATTTTTCCTGGTACAATGCACTAACAACTACCATATACTGCACCAGGTATAATCCCTACGTAAAATCCCTATGTACCAGGTAAGAAACTTTAACCCTCACAGCGAGCCAGTGTTAATTTTCCGAGTTAATTATATGCAAGGCTATAAAAAGGTAAGTGCCATGGAATCATGTCAAAGTTCCACATTCGTAGGGATGTTGCAGAATGCAGAGGGTTCAGTGTTATATATAAGCACATTTTGTTTAAGAAAGTATATACATATCTTACCATTATAGACGCAGCTGTCTTGACAAGAATTCCCGAGGAAATCCACCCCTGGCCTTGGTGAGCAGAAGTCCCAGGAGCCGTTTTGCGTGTTACACCAAAAATAAGGTTTCTGACGAGGCTTGCAGGAGTCGATGCATTGACTACCTTTGTAACCCGTTAGGTTAGAACTCTCATAATTGTCAGGAAAGTTAGCATCACAAAAACTCACTGAGGAAGTCATGTCATCGAAGGTGCATTCCTTAAGATGGTAATTACAATTACTATTGGCAGTGTTATTCCAATCAAGTTTAAGCGATCTTCCTGAGCAGCCAATATGTTCGTGAAGGACCACACAGTTTTCACCTAAGAACACTGATGAAGCTCGATTGTCGAAATTTGCATCGCTGTCATTATAATACCTGATATTAATGCATTCATCTCGTTGTTTCCTCTCCACTTCAAAACTTCTTCCCATGTAGGCGTCAAATTGAAATAACACGACTTGACCTAAGAGTTGTCTACGACTGGCTGCTGCTTTCACCACCATGAAAAAACAGTAAAGTCGGTTATACATAGAGCTTGTACATAGTTTGCACATGTAGGAATTAGGACTAAATTGTAAGTTACTTAATTCTGTCTAGGGTTCGATTAAAAAGGTACTCCGAGTAAAATACTAAACGGATCCCTGATTGAGTACTAAGTATAAAGCAAAGGCTTACATAAGGGAAAGTAGGGTGACCGCTATTACGTCACTGCTACTTAAATTCTGATTTTAACAAGAACTTACAAGTCCAATCAATCAAAGTAACATTTTTAAAAAATATGTATTCAATTCCCTTGAATAGACCTTATTGAAATCTTCTTTGAATTCCGTATGCAAACTAAACTTCAAACATCCTTCAACTTGAGGTACGCCCAGCATGGGAAACTTTTACATAAATTGTTTTATGAAGTTTTTTCAAGGAGTACTTTACGTAGCTCATAGAATGGACATAAGTAATTTTGTGGGAAGCGTTGCTGTCCAACCGGATAGTGCATACAAGCTCAAAAAGTTTACAATATATAGTACACTTTTGTGGCTCCCCAATTTACGCAAGTGTTTCAAGTTTCCCCAGCAGGTACTTTTAACTCTACTATTCTCATCCTATACGGTGGTATACTGTAAATTAGGGCTTCTATCCTACCTACAATCCGTTCACAACATCAAAACTCGCTTTTTCTCTGTGAACCCCTCCCCAACAATGTAATTGACCTTTGCCTATACTAGTACACAATTAAGACATATTTTCTAGAACCATGCTGGCATCAATGTGATCGTACAATGGTTGGGCCAATGTTAGAGTTGAATGAGTTTTAATGCTAGGTGTGGCTCGTGTGTAACAGCCTAATAAACCCTAAATGGAACACTTTTTTGGAAAAATCATACCTGAAGCGGTGCAATCTTGACACTCATTTCCAAAATGATCGACTCCAGGTCTGGGAGAGCATAGATCTCTAGAACCATTTTTTAGTGTACACCAAAAATACAGAGTTTGTCGAGGGAGACAAGCATCAGTGCAGAGGTCACCTGTTGATCCCTTGGGAATGGGATATGATTGAGACATAATTGTGTCACAGAATCTTAGTGATGAAGTCAAGTCATTCCAACTACAAGACCCTAGGCTTCTTTGACAATATGAATTGTTTTGTGGGGATAGGGTGAGTTCATTTCCTGTACAACCCAATCCGTCGTAGAGAACCACACAATTGTCATTAAGCTGAATGGAGGTGATGTATTTGTTGAAGCTCGTTGTAGAGTAGTTGCTTCGATAAAAATTGAAGCAGCGTCCCGCATCTTCGTTAAATATGGTGAGATGTTCCCCTTTGTAGTAATGATGCTCAAAGAGAGTAACGCTTGCGAAGTTGCCTGTATTTTTATAATTTTCCATTTGAGCACAAAACAATGACAGTTCTTAGATTTATAATATACTGTGTACTCCTACAAGGGGTTCTTTAGTTAGGAACAGTTGCCCTTGATGGTCAAATAAACATACAGGAATCTCTCAAAATATTCGATTTTCTAAAATTCACTCCATTGACCAGGATCAATATTTGATTTTTTCATTCTCTCACAAAATATTTTGACTCTTACTTGACGGAGATTTTATGAACTTTTCGGGAAGCTATTTCATACGTCTACACGTCGATGATTGTAGACATGACCGGGAAAGATAGGAAGCAAGGTGGGAGAAGAGTACTTGAAGAGTCAAATTAAAACATCAAATGTGGAGGATGAGAAATTTTTGATATTGGCAATTTATCATGAAAGACGTAACTGTAATAAAAAAATATTTCCAAGCACGGCTTGTACAAAATTTCATTGGGATTCATTTTCATCAAATATCAACGATCTCAAAATTTGGAGCTACAACACCCAAAAATGTGAGACAAGTTTTAATGAAACAATTTATAAGATAACAACAATTTTAAATAGCTTATAACCTCTTTAATGTGAGCCACGGGGTAAATGATTACCTTATGTTATGAAATTGTAAGATAACTCCTAAAGTCTTTAAAATATGTCTCCTAGCATGACAGAAATACATTAAGAGATAGTTAATGGGAATAAATTATTGTACATGTTCGTGCTCCTACAAGGAAAATGATAATAAGGGTGTCTCCTACGCAGTACATTTTTTTACAAAGAAAAATATTTGGGCATATTCCCTTTTATCCAATTGTTCATCCTACTACTTGTGATAGTGATCCCCACACAAAGATAAAATTTTCCTTGGGTTAGAGATAATCTAAAACAAAGAATATTTTCTACAGTTATTTTGTAATAACATACACGAATAAAGAAATCTTCTAACCAGATTTTGTGGAAGTATTTCTCTGACCGAGTGTTGTCGTGGGGTTGTCACCAGAACTCAAACATAACGATGGAAAGACTCCTGCAGTGAGCAGATACAAACAGATGAAAAGAAAGAAATTCCGGCAGAATTCCATACTTTAAAATTATAATACTCCAAGAGGATTATCAAGTGATCTTAACAGTTGACAATGTCCATCTGTCATATAACTTCAAATACTACTAACCAACAGACGTAGGTTTCAGCTTGCTTCTCTTTTTTTATTGCTGACGGATTATTCGTTATTTCCGTGCGTCATGAGGTTTGGTTTTTCCAGTTCAATATTAAGATTTGATTTGCTGGTATTGGGGTGTTTTTCATCAGTACAAAATCTTGTTAGAGAAAATAGCAGAAAATTATCCCGTGTTAGTACAAATCTGCGTTACTTCAAACTGCGTCAACTATTAACACCTTTTAATTAATGTACTACTTTCCTTTTTGCGAACAACGCAGGATATCCTCAAATACTTTGGAAATGTTATTACTTTCTGAGAACTGCTGCCAGTGTGTAATATTAACATTAATTAGTAGTCTATGTTTATGGCTTACGTAATTATTTATTATAATTCAGTAGTCCGTACATTTATGAGGAAATATCTTGTAGTTAGAGGATACAGAGCAAATATGTAATTTTTTTTTACTTTTGTTTCCGGTTTGCTCGTGCTGCAAATGTTTGTACATACATTTGGTTCTTGTAACTTGCAGTAAACTTTAATAAAGACCAGACCTATCAAAACCACACTCATTGTAAGCGGAATAATGTTTTACGTGGTTTCATATTCAGACAAGGGGAATTCCACTTGTTTGCGTATTGTTGGTTAAATGTGTACAAGAAATTAAAATAGATACATGATCACATATTACATGTACTTTTTTAATGAAACTCAAATCCACGGGAAGCTTTTGCGGGCGGAAATTCAGGAATATTGTTGGAATAAAGAATATAAAAAATAAATCAGGATGCAAAGCAACTTACATATCTAATCAGATGTTTAGCCTCGTCAAGAAAAAACCCTCGTTAATCAAAATGTATCGGAATTGTGTGAATAGTAGTTAGCGGTGTAGTTGTAGTGACCGGTAGACCGCCCTGACCCGGGTCAGGATAAAAAATTTAATTAAGGATGGGCACGTTAATAAGAATTAATATTCGGATAAAATTAAAATGGTAAATACATTTCAGCCTGTACATACACAAATTAGTCTCTGAATCATCGAACCTCTTATAACGAAGAGAATCATTTACATCAACAGCAGAAAAAAGTCGATTAATAGAAAACAAATAAAAAAACATCGATTGTAATCAATCTCACAACGAGGCCAACCAAATGCTTTCATATGTGTTAGGTATTAACGTTACGTTGTTTCTGTGTTTATGGCAAGGTTAAAGATGAGGGAAAGATGGATGAGAAATAAGTTTCTAATTGGAGGGCTCCCCAAATAGCAGCATGCATAATTATTATTGTTACGCAATACAACAGGAAGAAAAGATAAACAGAGTATATGTTTAACGTTCAGTAGTTCAATGTCTCATTCCCGTTGTAATCCGTACAGAGTAGAGCTTCCTTCGGGTTTCCGAAATCCCGAAGTTCCGTGTTCGGAAACGGAACGGAACAATTTCGGAACATTCTTTTTGATTCCGTCATTGAATCGGGACAAAACCGGAACATGAGCACTTGTACCGATAATATCGGGACCGGGACGGTTCAGAGCATCGGTACGAAAAATGTCCCATATAATTTATTTCACCGGAAAGCGGAATTGTTCTGTTCCGTTCCGAACCGATCCCGGTACAATTTCTGAAGTGTCGCGCCATCGTTCAACTAGAATGAAAACACATTTCTTATCGCTCTGGCTTGTAAGCAGTTTTTTGCCAAAATGACGAAATTGGATGAACACAGTTAGATTTAATTTACGCAAATGCTTATATGTAATGCGAGTATCGTTTTCCATGAAAATCAACAGAATAACTAATTTTGTTTAACAAACATGGGCATGGGCGATTTTTCTTGAAATGAAAATTCTGAAATCGAAATTATTAGCAGCAATGAAGCAAACTTGCAGGAAATTAACACTGTTAGGCCATTGAAGTCCACACGCTACAAATATTTATTGCTAAAAAATATTTAATAATAATTTTATAATACTGCACAGTAGTTCTTTTTATGTGGCCTAATTATTATTAAATATTATTTTATATAATTAAATAATAGCAATCCCTAGCATTCAATCTATTAAAAGTATATCATGTATATTAAGTTGCCAGTAATTTGTGCACGCATTTCACGTATATGTTGTGAACAATTCCGGGATATTTCGGAACGGAACGGGTTCGGAACGGAAAAACTAGCATAATACGGAACGGAACACAACCTGTAACGGAAAAAATACTTTACTCCTTTGTTCCGAACGGTGTCAGTTCAAATGTTCCGATGTCCCGACAGCCGGAACGGAACCGGGAACAATATTATTTGTAGGTTTCGGAACGGAACGGAATTTCGTACGGAACAAAAATGTTGAACACGTTGGAAGCTCTAGTACAGAGGAAAGGTGAGAGGGATAGCAAGTTTACACTGTATGCATTTCTATATTAGAATGAAGTGTAATTATTCATATTTGTTTTCTGCTATTTTGAAAATATTTGCTAAATTTGCTTTCAGCTATATATACTATTAGCGGCATTACCGTAATGAAGATTGTCGGTTCCACATTCAAAGCATAGTTCATTTTTATGTGAAATTTTCACATTTGTACTTTTGACTTTTACCCAAAATACAGTTCGATATTGAGTTGAAATAAATTCTAGAAAATAAGAGCATCGATAGTACAGCCCTGGAAACATGTAAGTTCTCCTATCTACTTGATCGAATCAAATTCGACATTTGTTATTTGTTACTTGTTTCCATATATATTGGAATGGATAGAATATATAGGATGTGTTATGGATTACGGTATTATTCGCCAAACTAGAACTTATTTTAAATTTGACGTCAGAAGATAATTCTCGCTTAAATCCAACTTCAGATGCTACTTCCAACTACACACAGAATAACTGTAGCCACCAGAATATCTGTATAAGCAATGTTTTGAACCTAATTATTTTAATAGAGGGGCTTTTGGGAGAAGGACATTTCGGTTTTGTTCACGTAGGACTCCTGAATGAACTACGAGTTGCAGTAAAGTCGTCAAAATCCAATGCTAACGTTGAATAAGTTTCATGATAAAAATTTATCAGGATTTACAAGTAAGATGTAACTCCGAAAATATTAAAGGCAGAACCGCAATACGTGTTAATACATAGTTACAGGCCCAAGTTACAGCGCAAATTGCAGACAATTGCAGGGCAATTCCTTATCTCTAAGTCTAGTGAAAAAAGGACTTGGAATCATTCAGCAATCGCTTTTATTAATAGACGTTCCTGGGAAATAGGTTTTGAGAAGACGACACCTCAATGAAGAAACTACTGGTCAAGAGTAGCAATTCACCCGTGTGTATGTACATAACATAACTCATTATTTGACCTCAGCTAAGAGCATCTTCGATCTTCTCACTTGTCATATGGAAGTTATCATTTACATTGAAATTGGTTGCTTGTATCGTTGGGAGTTAAACTATGGAGACATTTCTTATGTGACATTATCATAATGAAAGTATCTACAGTGAAGAACCAAGAGATACCTCAGTGCATATATAGAAACATATAAAGGACACGGAATAGAAAACATATCAATCACTATAGTGACTATCCATGCAGTTCATTAGGTGAATATTTTGCATTCAAATGTAAACAAATGACGTAAATAGCTAGTTATACAGTCAACTCTCGCTATAAGGAATGCTCAAGGGACCGGCAAAATCTGTCCCTTATAAACACTAATCCCTTATAAGAATAGTGTTATACATTGTTTAAATAGGAATCGGGACTGTAAATCCTGATCCCTTATATCGAGAAATCCCTTATAAGGGTATCCCTTATAGCGAGAGTTGACTGTATCTACATTATGGTTATGTACTCTGCCTCCGGTCATGCAGTTGAGTCCACTTAGTTAAGATGACGAATGCCCTCTGACCAGGTTTGGCCAATTGAAAATGCCATGGTATTTTGAACATTTTCAATTCATGTTATTTTCGGCATCTATTGCATTTCGGACATTTTTGGCATAATCCACGTAGGGCAGGAATTTTGGGCATATTCAATTATTCTTCGGAACACTTCCTATTCCCTTCATCTATTATTTTTTTTAGAAAGGTAAATTTCCTTATCCCATGCATGTTTTGTTAGAACTTATGCAAGTATCTTTATAAGTGCATGCATGATATTTCATTAACTGTAGCGTGTCGTGTGTCTCGATTCATTACACTGAAATTATTATTGTCATTATCATAAATTTCGTCCCATTTGCTCGGTTTTAATTTGAGATTTAATCACGATGTCTCGAGTCAATGACAATATTTGGCTTCATTGGGCAGACATTGGTAAAAACACAGTGTCGTGTAATAATTATTGTCATAACAAGCAGATGTTGAGGATGTTGTTGAAATAGATGAAGAATACGCAGGGGAAGTAATGATGCAGGTAAGCTAACAGTTTTCAAATTGTAATGTTTTCGATTAATTCATTCTGTAAAATGTCTATTTTTGAATGAAGAGTGATATTTCAAAACAATCTTCAAACGAGAGTGGCAAATGAAGATTATTTAGAAATATTCCAATATGTCCTGAATGCCTGCCTAAAATGCCCAAAATGCCGGGCATTTTGAAAGTTGGGCATTTTCGGCATTTTCAGGGCAACTTTGGCAGCCATTTAGGCATATTCAAGCGGGCAGGTATAAAACGTAAGGCATTCTCATTTGGCCAACCCTGCCTCTGACAAGTATTAATTTATAAGATACAGTATAAAAGGGTCTAAATAAACTATATTCCAATCAAAACATATGGTGACAGGCATCTATAACCGGTTTCAATTTATCTCCTTGTTACTCAAGAGATTTGACAGCCTCCTTTTGAAAGTCTTTGAAGAAAACTGGGAGTTTACCGCACACTTTTTACGCAACAACAACAATTCCTGGGACGGTTCAGATACCCAGTGACAAATAACCGATTTTGACAACAAATTTTGCTGCAGATTACAAGCCATAGAGACGAGTGGTCCTTCTTGTTTATGTACGTCTCTCAACAACAATGGGGGAAACCAATTTTTCACTAGTGTACGAATGGTTCAGTAACCGTTCGGATTCCCTTCAGTCAAGTTTTGCTAGTCAGAATAGTGCGGACAACCCGCATAAAGAAGCTGTGAGTTTAAATGACACTACTTTTGCTGAGTTTGCCATCCAGGGAGTTGCTATCACCATTATATCTGTGTTGGGTTTAGTGGGAAATATCTTAAGAGTTGTGACATTCTCAAGAATGAAACGCAAGTCGTCCTTTATACTTGTTTCCTCCTATATGGATTTCTTCCTATTTGGTTTACAGTCCATGTTTCATTTCCTGAAAATGTTCAGGCATTACACGGAATATTTATATCCTTACCTGATCATTTACTTGTTTCCCGTGGCTCACATAGGTACATAAAATTATTTCATTCACTGTTGTTTACATTACCTAATGCTTTTGACACTGACACTCGAAAATGTGAATTCAATATATATCTGTACTTGTTACAAAAAGACAAGGAAGATTATTTACTATACATCCTCTGTCTCGCTTTCCCTTTGATTGCAGCTCAAACGGGTTCCGTCTACTTCACCCTAGTAGTTACCATAGAACGTTACTTCGCTGTCTGTCGGCCACTTCAGTCACACAGCTCAGCTTTTCTAGCAACATGGAAACGAGGGATTTGCATTAGTATTTTCATATTTTTGTTCTCAATTGGATTTACTATTCCAAGATGGATATTGGATGGAGTACAAAATCATGGTTCATCAGGACAAAAGAAACAAAGTGGATATTTCCACGACGGCTTTGAAAGAAAATCCCCAATTTTTCAAGTTTTACATTCACTACGCTTACTTTATCGTCATCTTCGCCATTCCATTCCTCATACTTATTGTCTTCAATTTAGTGATTTACAAGCAGGTGAGAGTCTATAGTTGTGCTTTTAGAATTAATTTATTTTGTATTTCCAAATGTATACACTTGTTAATTCCTTATGTGGTATTGGTTCGTATCGAAAACGTATTCCTCAGGAGTGTACTTTCCCTTTAATTCACTATGTTAAATAGTTTAATCATGAAATTGGGATTACTCATTTATTTTGCAGATACAAAAGGCAAACCGAATCAGACAGGAGCTGAGTATTTTGCAAACATCAGAGATTAAACTGGCACTAATGCTTGTTTGCGTTGTGGTTGTTTTCCTTCTGTGTAACGTCATACCCGTAGTCAACAACTTAATGGAGTTTTGTTGTGATAACTCACGCATTCTAGTATTTCTAGGAAATTTCCTAGTTGCTCTTAATTCCTCCATTAATTTCCTTATTTACTACTCCTTCGGGGAAGTACTTTTATTTAAAGATACATTAAAAACTACAGTTTTAGTAAATGTTCATGTATATTATTGTACTAACGCTAATAGTTCTTGAGTACAATTTTTTACATTTTCTTCCATTTAGATTCAATAATTTTAATCACATTGATTTACACCCACTAAAATACCTATTAAAAAGTGCATCAACGTTCGTTTACTTTTCCTTCGGTGAATTTGAAGGCCAGTTGCTGGAGATGGTCTTTTAGCTTGTCTTGTCTTTTCCATATGACGCCAGTGCATACCAGCAAAAACCTGAATCAAACAGTTTGGCCAGGTACTTGAGATTGTGTCCATGACATGGTCCTTGTCTCCTCCCTTGTATGTATGTGTATCTTCTCTCTACCTGTTGATGTACATTTCACTCTCTCTCTATAGATAAGTCTGCGTATGTGTGTTGTGGTATACATGCTTGCGAAGCTGTGGGTGGGGATACGGTGTTATACTGGGTATGTACATATATATGTCATGAAACTGTATGTACTCATATGGCGGACAGCATGCGGAGACACCTTGTCCCTTCTTCTGTCATTAGTCATAATTATATGAGGGCGAGTTAACATACAGGCCGGAAGTTGAGTAAGTGTGGAATGGGCAGACTTCACATACGTAGCTACTGGGTCCGTGGTCGGATATATTCCCTCGGGAGATATTCCCTCCGGAGACAACCCCTCTGACATAATCCCTCCGTAGATAATCCCTCCAAAAATGGAGATAATCCCTCTGTTTGAAACGACAAACATTTTTACATGCCAACGCTATGTAGTCAATAAATAAAATGAATGCTGGATTAATATATTTAGTTCGATCATATACTACAGTGGTTACTGCAAATAGCAGTAGCTTTATTTAGATTCAGTGGTTAGGTTTAGGGTCAGGTTTAAATTTCGGGAGTAATCAAACTTGCAATTTACAGCGATTTATTTGTACACAATATGATATCAAAATCACAAACAATTAATTTTAAAGTAGTTGTATAAAAACATTGAAACATGATTGATGAGTCAGTCAATAGAGATTTGTAATTGGCGAAATAAGAATACCCGTAGTTTCTTATTGACTTTTTTATGATTTGTGTGCAATGAATTAGGAATCACAGTTGCTCTATCAACTGCAATCTTAGTTGAAGTGACTCTTGCTGTCGTACTATCAACCCATGCGACGGAGGGATAATCTCCAACTGCATGAGGGAATACATCCGGAGGGATTATCACCGGAGGGGAAATGTCGGAGGGCTTATCTCCATATTCCACTGGACCAGAATAACTTCAAGGTGTGAGTAGGGATTGTCGATTTGAAAATGCCATGGCATATTGGGCATCATGCCTGCCCAAAAATGCCCTAGATTTTGGGCATATTCGGCACGGGCATTTTGGGCATTTTCATTCCTGGGCATATTCGGCATTTTGGGCATTTTCATTCCTGGGCATATTCGGCATTTTGGGCATTTTCATTCCTGGGCATATTCGGCATTTTGGGCATTTTCATTCCTGGGCATATTCGGCATTTTGGGCATATTCAGTTCAAATTTTCGGGTCGATTACCTTTTCCAGACGTTATTGGTCGCTGCTACAACTTCCACTTGTTACTACTGCACACTACCACGCTCACATCGTTATAACTAAAAACGATTACTCGGCGGTTTTAGCACACATAAATAAATCTGGCCAGTAGACAATAGTAGGAGTTGTAGTTTTTAAACCGTCTAACCATTGTTACTACTGGACAAAACTCACAACTTGGAATGTAATAAACTACTTAGTATGCCAACCTCGAAGCACTGGTCAGAGAATTTGAGAAATTTTATTTACGCTGGAGGCGGAGCAACTTCTACAGAGGATGAAAGTTAAACAAATCAAAGTTCTGATGGGGAGGATTTGTTGATGACGTATTTATCTCTCGAGTCTTCTGATTAACTTTATACAAAATGCAACAAAATTGCATTTGTCAATAACTCAATATATTAGGGGCCGTTCAAGTAATTCATAACGCAGGGGTAGTGGGTGGCCTTACGAACTAACGTTATGTTTCGTTACGTGCATCGGGGGGTCGTAGATCACTTTGGTACGTAACGCAATGTTTTGATGATCCTTCTTACCTCTGAAAATTAAATGACTCGTTTTTAAACCTTCGAAGTTTACGACGAGTTGGTGGTCCTATTATAGACACACGTAACGTAAATTTCATACATATACAATTTTCCCATATATCCTTGAAAACATTTGTCCAGGGAAAAGCCAAATTCGCCTTAAAGATTTCAAGTATTGTGCATCATTTATTGAATTTTGTTTATTAATTTGAAAATTTTAAATGGCACAATTTATTGCATGTGGAGCATGTTTCGAACCCCTTCGGGGTACCCCGGAGGGGAATCAAGGAAGTGATTATCACGTTGTAGCTTTACGCTGTGGACATTTACTTCATAAATTCTGCCTGACTTCATTTTTTCAAACAATTGAAAGTATAAACGCCGAATCTTTACCACGGGAGATGAAGACAGTCACATTGAAGTTATTGAAATTATTTCTGACTGGTTAAAAAGCTCATTTGTTGAATGTGAGGCTGAAGCCACAAATCGAATAAAACTAGTTTTACCGGATGAATCGTAGTCTTTAAGCAGGCATACACATATTTAATCTAATGTATTTGCTAAAACAGCATTTAAAAAACACGTAACGCGTTATGTCGGGTAGGTGGTGGTTTAGTCAGCGTTATCCTAACGTTACATCATGTGGGTGGTGGTGAAATTTTGACCAATTTTGCGTTATGAATTACTTGAATGGCCCCTAATGTGTCTGTATGATACACAGCGCGTGTCTTTTGAAACATAATACATTTAAACAAAATTGTCATGTACGCCTTTAATAGGATTTCATTTTAATAGTAAATAGTGGCATTTTTGGCTCGATTCTTTTACTGAGTTTTACCTACCAGAAATGCAGAATATTCCCGGCTGAAAATGCCTAAATGTCGAATATGCCGAAAATGCCGAATATGCCCTGCCGAAAATGCCCAAATTCAGGGCATTTTCCCAATGTGCCAATATGCCCAAAATTATGGCACGTTGGCGGGCACTTTGGGCATATTCAGCTTGGCAGGCATATATGGGAGGGCATTTTCAATCGACATTCCCTAGGTGTGAGTGTGAATTTATAAGAATGAAGGAGGTATAGAATGCTCTGTAATGCCCACGTGTATATTGTAGTATAAACCCAGCATTATATTTACAGTATTATATTATCAAGTGATGCCACATCATTTGCTAAGTTGCTAAAAATTATTTAGTATGTAATGATAGTCCAAAATCGAAGTGCCACTTTTAGGGCACTTTGCCCAAGTGTACTGTGAAAGAAAAGTATTGTGATATGATAATAATGAAATGACTTGGTATATCAGTTATTTAAATAAATTGTTCTACATTTTATATTTACTTGCTACATAGGTAACAAAACAATTAGAATTTCAGCTACATAGTTCTTACAGCCACTTAAGGCGTGGTGCACTAGCGGCCGCCGATACACGTAGTGCTGTAATTTGTTCGTTTTGTTTTGTTTTGTTCTCTTCGGAAATGAACAAAACTAGAACAATTTGAGTTTTGTTTTGTTCACCGAGTTTTGTTTTGTTTTGTTTTTTGAACAATCCGTATTGTTCAAAAAACAATCCATATTGTTTTGTTCTACCGATGTAGAAGATGTTAGAAATTTGTGAAATTGATTGTCGTAAATTAGTAATAGAGCATATAGAAGTTGATTCGTGTAAATTTGGTCTCTTCACAAAGGACGTTAAAACCAAAAAAAACGGGCTTTAACTAATTTTAGGCGGATATGCTTTACAACTCTTATTTAATACAATCATTAAAACTTCTGTTGATAGTTTCTAGGAGTGTAAGGTGTAGTGTAATTCCATACTTCCACAAGACCTGATATGACCGCATATATAGACATAATATATGAACAAACGATTGTGGTGGGGTTTACCTAGTGCTACCGATACGCATCGTTTTGGGTTCGCCCGAAGACTTGATTGAATTAATTACCTTTATTGTTTTTTTTTTGGATTGCTTAGATCTCTTTTATTTCTGCCATCCTGTCTACTCACAGTCTGACTAGTTTCAACATTTTGGGATCAAATCAAGTTTAAAATTTAGCATCCAAGTCATCCTTCTGCATTTTATTAAAAACAACAAAACAAAATCGAATTTCAGCAGTGGAGGTGACATTTATCCAACTAACAATAAGTAATTACTGGTGTCCAACAGAAATTGCTCTCATTTACAATATCCGATGTACCCAAACATCTAATATCAGTACAGGTTATGGTCATAGCAGGTAACAATTAATTACTCTATTGACCTCAAGTAGGCATTCTAAGTTACGCGTTGTTCAATAACTTTAGATTGGCCTTAAACATCTGTAAATAGTGCAAAGATTTCGTTGACCTTACTTAAGACCAGCGTTTCAAAGTATAAATGTAAATAAAACCGTGCACTTCAATAGCTTCTAATGGTCATTATGATGTTATTTGAGATTTATTATAAAGTGTATGTAAGGTCATGGGTCTACTAATAACCCACAAAGGTCAAATTAAGGCCATGGGAGTTCTTATGACCCATCAAAAAATGAGGAACTCCTTGTAGCCCACAGGTCAAATAAAGGTCATGGAATTTCTTGTAACCCACTGAGGTCAAATTAAGGTCATGGAATTTCTTGTGACCCATTGAGGCCAAATTAAGGTCATGGAATTTCTTGTGACCCACTGAGGTCAATTTGAGGTCAAGGAACTTGTTGTAACTCACTGAGGTCAATTTGAGGTCATGTTACTATCTGTGACTCAATACTGTAAGATGAATTTGAAATCATGTTGATATTTTTTGCGAATCAGGTCAATTTGAGGTCATGTATCTATTTGTGACTCACTAAGGTCAATTTGAGGTCACGTATTTATTGGTGACTCACTCAGGTCAATTTGAGGTCATGTTGCCATTTGTGACTCACTCACGTCGATTTGAGGTCATGTAATTATCTATTTGTGACTCACTCAGGTCAATTCGTCAATTTGAGGTCATGTATCTATTTGTCACTCACTCAGGTCAATTTGAGGTCATGTATCTATTTGTCACTCACTCAGGTCAATTTGAGGTCATGTATCTATTTGTCACTCACTCAGGTCAATTTGAGGTCATGTATCTATTTGTCACTCACTCACGTCGATTTGAGGTCATGTTACTTTTGGGCACTTTTCCAAACTCAAGTTTGAAAAGGTTATTACCCGCTGTTGTGGTGGTTTGTTTGTTATAGTTTTGTTTTATCTTATCGCGGTTTTGTTTTGTTCTAGTTTTGTTTTTTCGAAAACTGATTTTGTTTGTTTTGTTTTGTTCAAAAAACAAGAACTGAACAAAAGAACAAACAAAATGCGAACAATATTACAGCACTAGATACACGTAGGTTATGGTTTGATGTAAATACTGACACTAATAGTTATTGGCTGAAGAGCTGAGATTCATACACACGAATGATCTAAAAACGCCACATAACTTTTATGAATTTAAGGCATTACAGATATTTTATGAATGTATTGTGGTTACACACTCACTTAATTTTAACCGATTTTGATATTTTCATTTTTAGAATTCTTACCCGATTATTGAGAGCCTGTATTGGTCGGAAATTATTTTCCATTGGTTCCTCGTGAGAATCAATAGCTTTACGAAATTGAGTCAGCTGAAAAACATCACCAACACAGTACTAGTACTAGTAAAACATACTTTCTCAAGGATTATATAATTTGTTCTTCGATCCATTTCAAGTCGCGACTGTAGCATTAAAGATTACTCTTTCTTTGAGCTCTTCTTAAACGTAAAGCTTTTCTTAATTTTAAATGAATATTTGGATACTAAATGAATGCTTTCAGTACAAATAGGCACATTATACTTTAAATGAGGGAAATTAAAAACCGTGAGTCACGGCGGCGAGTGGGAGTAAGAACGAAAGGTTCTAGTGCAAACTATAACCAATTATGCACCTGTTTTTTCCTTGCACCTTGCATTCGTGCTACTGTCACTACAGGAGTGCAATAGGCCAATAGACCCAAGCGTCATCAGGGGTCAATTGAATGCGTATCATCATATCTGTCGCCCTCAATGCGTAGCTTAATTTTGTTAGCTACAGAAACGTGCGTATTACGGATCTATGATTAATGATTTAGATATGAAGGCGTGAAGAATTGTTTCTGCCGTCACCTGCTGCTGAGATATGTGGGATTCACTTATAAGGACGTTCCATAAAACCACTTCGTTGCAACTTGGGGTGGTCAAGGACCCATCATACTGATAATTATAGATTTTGCCGGGTTGCTGGGGGAGCAATTTCCACAGATTGAGGTCGGTTCCTTGAACACTATTCCCAGAATTTACTACTTGAGACAGGACGTTCAATATCGGATTAAAAGCTTGGTTCTCGCTTTGGGAAACCTTATCATAAAAACTTGTTTGTACAACTATATGTAATTAAATGTAAAATATTTATTGCTTAACGCTGTGAACATGAGCATAAATCTTACTTGGTACAGAACTGCGACCACACTCAGAGCCCCAGATTGATTTGACGCGAGAGCATCATTCAGACTGTTGAATTCACTTGAGTAGTGAACAAAGTGACCCTCCATAGCATAGCTAATATGTTAGAAAAATAAATGTAGATATTCAGACCATGGAAAAACATGATAATTTGACACAGCAATCCCTTATTTATAGGGTACATGACTAGTACGTTTTATTATTATGGGTGTGTTCAGATCCTTGTTGATTGTTAGAACCCCAATGGAAATGGAGCTGGCTGAAAACATAGCGTTTATTTTGTAAGATGTCACCCTGCAAAACGGAAGTTGATGTTAAATCAGCTGTACTTGACGCTTGAACTTGAAATTACAAAAAAATGCTCATTTCAGTTTACATCATTAAATTGAATCAAGTATCTAATTTAAATACGTGAATTGTTACTTTACACAAGCATATCTGCAAGCTGAAATCATAAGATTTGAACAGTGAATTCGGAAAGAACTTTGTATAGATCGCTGGATATGAGACACAACGGGATCAAGAAAAATAACTCGACCAAATTCTTCAGAACATGCCTTGTATGTACTTTTAAACTTTAAATGACTGCCTGCAATCATTATTCAGTGATTCTTCACTCCTACAAAACTATTACGGTAGATATATTTAAAGTTGAATTTACTATAGAATTTACTACATAATGTTATCCCAGGTTACAGCTATGCTCATCTGTAAGTAATTATGTAAATCTTTATACCAGTGTGGCCAGTATTTTTCAAAATAAATTTCTGATTTGTCGAGTAATCCTTATTAAAATAGAGGCTTGCTTGGGAAATTGTTTTTAACGTGGCTGGTAAATTAATTGGAGATTGTTTATTTCCTCCATTACAAAGGCCTCCCCAAGTACGAGGCCCGCAATTGTCATCATTGTAACAGAAAACTAGTCACAGAAAAATAATCAATTAAAAATTAGGCAGTAAAATGCAACCATGGTGCTAAAATAAGGATAACATTTTAATTTCAATTATTGGTGGAGATACTTTATTAGTAATCGGAAAAATTCACATACGGCTGCTCCCATCAAAAAATGTTCCAGAGGAAACAATTTGAACTGTACAAGCGCCCAGCAAGAAAAGTAACTGCTTCATCCTTTTTAAGTGATTATGTATTATTGTATTTGAAATACTTATTGCACACTAAGCGTGGGTTTTAAAATGTATTATACAGTAATATAAATGTTAAAACATTTATGTTGTCAACTCACGGATTTCTTTGAGGTGAATTTTAAAAGATGCAGATAATAAGCCCCTACTTATTACTCTAGTGAAAACTGTATGAAATTATTTCTTAAGAAAGGAGTATTGTCAAAAACTTTTCTGCAAACCTGCAAAAACTTATTTAAAAACTTTTTATTAACGAATCTTTAACTATTTATAATATTTAATCATAACCCTTTTATATGTACTCCTTTGTCAGTTCATATTATCTTCCTGGTTTGGAAATTAGATGCTATTATGTTTTCAGGAAGAAGACGTTTATTTGTGTCTGACCACAAAATATGGTTCACCAGTCATCAAGAACATCTAGTTCCCCACTTATGTATTTAATAAACGTGTGTGGATGCAATTATTTATATTTGCAAATGACATGATGAGATTGATATAATTATACATACTTTTATAATTATAGGTGTATCTAAAGATAAGTACATCCTATGAGGCACGTACATAGTATCTACATACATCTGGATTCGTACGAATCGGATATAAGAACTACAATTATTAGAAATGGGGGTCACTTATTGTGTGAATTTTTTCATAGGGTTTGATTTCTTTACTAAACTAGACTAAATTAATAGCAGATTTACGGCAAAACAAGTACACCAAAAAATACGTACTTAATGACATAATTTAGGGTAGTTTTTGTATGGTTTTAAGTTGATAGTTTTCCGGGTTCGGATCAGTTGGGATTCCAATAAATCTTTTTGGAAGTCGAGCGTCTGGCAGCTATTTCAAGCTTTGAAATATTGAAATGCATTGTCTGTTGCAAATGAGTTGCTAACCTTATAAAATGTTATAAAGAAGATTAATAATTATTAGATTTTCTATTTCATTCATTATGAATGTTGATACTGTAACTTGTAACGAGAAGGTATCATTGCTATGTAAATAGCTAATCTGCCTTAGTGAATCTAAGGCAGATCATTTGAATATGTAAAGGAGATACATTCTCCAGTCTTCCTCTTACATGTATTCTGAGGACAGCCTCAGTGCAATCTGGAGCTGCGAGAAGGAAGGAACTCTACCATACCAAAGTAGCGTCCTGATCCTAATTAATAAACTCTACTTGTTATTAGTTGGAAACTCTGGTTGGCGTTCCCATATTATTGGCATTCACCTCGCTTTGGCTCACTCATCAGCAACTCACAGTATTGTTTTATATTTCTTAAATACATTCTTATTTACTACTTATTGGCTGGCATTATAGGAAGATATGTGGCTTTAGCTTGGCTTTATAATAATCATTGTTATACGACTTTACAGCAGTCCGCACAATATTCCACAGTAAAGCTCACTTCTTCTACACTTGGCGACCGTGCTGCGTCCGTTCTGTATTTTTTGGATTTCGAGGCCCGAGTTCAGATTTTTTTGATTCGCTTATTTATCTTGCGGTTTCGGTAAGAGTTAGGCTCGGTGGATCCGTAGCCGTCTTTAATTAATACCAGCTTGAGTGAACTCGAGCTTTCTACATAAAACCAAATTAGTCAGTTCAGACATATTTTTTTTGAACATATAGAGTTTTTTTTCTCAGAAACCAATAATAAAATAAATTATAGATTTGTTTTTGACATGCAATAATTTAAAACGCCTATTAATGTTACAATACGTGCGTTCAGTGTCAGCGATATGTTGTAAGGAATTATATTGTTTCAAGTTGTATGTACTATTAATTGTACCAGAGTCACATATTTACTTTTTAGTACCATTGCTTGCTCTTAGGGGCGAAGTGAAACGAAGTTAGTTTTTTATGATTGTCATGTTATAAATGTAATATACATTCGTTTTTGTCGAGAATGCCAGGGTAAATCCATAAGATTATACTAAAGATTGTTGTAATTGTGGATATACGTAAAGGACGATTCTTTTAAAGTTATATATTTTTTACATAAAGCAAGTAGTTTCAAGAAGATAAGAGTTTATTGCTCCAGATTGTACTCGAAGTTTTTCAAAAGTCAATGATAGGCTTCATTTGGTTTTTAACTAATTAGAGAGAGGCTTGTAATCGTCATATTTGCATCAAGGTAGCGTTTTAGTTAAAATCAAATACATTTGTTAGGGAAAACTGATACCTAATAGTAAGTACCATTGCGCTGGTAACTTTATGATATTTTCCAAATAAGTATTCTGCTTTAATATGTTTTAAGCAAGTTTATGTTCAATACGAAGTTATTTGTATTTGCAAATGAGTAAGGCAGACCGGAACATAATTAATCAGGCAAAGCCAACGGTTGATTTAAATACTGATCGAGCTCGTAGACATTTAAATAGACAAACCAGATCGCTTGCGACTACTAACACGCAGAATTTAAATAGTTTTCATAACTCCGAGATGGCTGATGCTTGGTATCAAAGTTTAGGTGAGCCAGAGAAGGCATTTGTCCAAAATTTTATGCAGAGGGCTAAGAAAGATAGTGGCAATTACCTTAGAATAGCCGAACAAGCTGCAGTAGCAGCAAAGCAATTAGTCACGGTATGCAATCATCAGGCAAATTTAGCCGGGAATTCAACAGTACCAAATAACCACAGTATCATTTTAGCAAATTCTAATATGCAGATTCCATCATACGATAGGAAGAGAATGACCTCCGAATATTTTTTTAGCCAAGTAGAGAAATATTTTAAATTGCAGCATCATACTGCTGATAAATATGTTTATTTGCTTGGAGGAATTCTCAAAGGAGATATGTTGAAATGGTACGACAATACTGTTACCACTTCTACGGACTGGATAGGAATCCAAGCTGATTTTGCATCTGAATTTGACACAATCTATGACAGGCGGGACAGAGTTAGATTTTTGGCAACAAGAACCCAGAAACATAATGAGTCAATAGCTGATTTTGTTTATGAGATGATGTTTCTAGCCTTACAAGTTGATCCTGCAGAGTCCTTAAGTGATAGATTGCGTAGGGCATATCATGGTTTGCATTACCGGATTTACCAAATCATTAAATGGGATCCAGATCAGGCTAACCAAACAACAGGTTCTTTGATAGCAGCAGCTGAAGATGCTTTGCGTAGTTTGCATAAAACACGGAAGTTAGATAAGTTAGGCAAAATAGAGCTGCCACCCTTAGCTACTTCGTCTGAGAATGGATAGCTGAGTTTACAAATTGAATTTTAGATTATTTTTAAACGAGATATGCTATGCGTAGCATATGTAAACGTGAGGAGCGTTTATTACGCAGCTAGATTCTGCAGTTAAGGTGAGGAGCCTTTGATGTATGTATTATATTTTTAAATACAATTATTTCATGTGAGGAACATGATGAAAAACCTGTAGCTATGTACTACGTTTTGGTTAAAGAACGTGAGGAGCGTTCTCTGCGCACTAGCATTAAGCGAAATGCTATAATTTTTGTTGCAACATTAAAATTTAAATGCCGGCCGAGTTTGTGAAGTTTCTTTTGTGAAGCTACAAGAAGTTTCAAATACTGATTGTATGTGTAGGTGAAAGTGACAATTTTATTAAAAGTTAGTTGCTAATTTTGATTTGCTTGTTATTAGATTTCATACCTTAGAATTTCTACGGAAAAACTTTGTTTACGAAGATTTGTGCAAGGCAAATAAATTATTAGTTCAACCAATGTAATTTTGTCAATTTTAATGAATTATTTTTGTAAATACTAGTTTTGTGTAAATAGGTTTTGCATGTATTTTTAATTTTATTCTGGCCATGAATATTAGGTTAAGATTTTAAAATAGGCTAAGTTTTAATCTGCAAAGCACGAGCGGGTCTCATGCTTGCAATCTATTTGTAAATATTCACGCCCTCGGGTGTTTCCCAAACTTCAAATTAATTATTTAGTTTTGATCTTCACTTACGTTTTCGCTAATTGGGACCATTAGCTATATTTTTTGTTTTTGCAATGGTGCAACCATTGCACTTTCGTCATTTTTTTGTCTGGCAATTGCTTCAGCGTGTCTTGAGCATTTTCCAATGTGATTCAAGACAATCTCAAGATTACCTGTAATGAATGGTCTCAGGAACCGAACGAGAAACGATTGACTGCGACCTTAATGGACGAATCCACCATTTATCGTTTTTCATCATTGGTTTTCTAAAAATTGCTTTATTTCCAATGATGTAATGATTTATTGAATTTTCTATTATTTTCCAAGTTTATTGTCAAATTAATTTGAGAACCTCAAAATAGTCAATTGATTGTATATTATTCCAACAAGCGCTGCAACCTAAATACGACACCTTTACTTTACTAGCCTGAAATTATAAAAATCCGAAGAATTTTTAATTTTCAGGGGGGAGAGTGTAACGAGAAGGTATCATTGCTATGTAAATAGCTAATCTGCCTTAGTGAATCTAAGGCAGATCATTTGAATATGTAAAGGAGATACATTCTCCAGTCTTCCTCTTACATGTATTCTGAGGACAGCCTCAGTGCAATCTGGAGCTGCGAGAAGGAAGGAACTCTCTACCATACCAAAGTAGCGTCCTGATCCTAATTAATAAACTCTACTTGTTATTAGTTGGAAACTCTGGTTGGCGTTCCCATATTATTGGCATTCACCTCGCTTTGGCTCACTCATCAGCAACTCACATTATTGTTTTATATTTCTTAAATACATTCTTATTTACTACTTATTGGCTGGCATTATAGGAAGATATGTGGCTTTAGCTTGGCTTTATAATAATCATTGTTATACGACTTTACAGCAGTCCGCACAATATTCCACAGTAAAGCTCACTTCTTCTACAAACTGTAGGTTGCAGATAAGTAAAATACTGCAGGCCCAAAACTCTTAAATAATTTGTAAACGTATGAAGTACTGAACTGTATTTCATTAACTTTTAAGGCATACAACAGATTACCAGTAACGCGCTAGTAGCCGCAATTATTGTTGAAAATTTTAAAAAGTAACTTCTGATGTTCCGAGTTAATTCCGTTTAAGTACTTTTAAATTCATTTTCTCACTCTCAAGTTGTGTTACCCCCAAATAATAATTACAGATATCAAAAAGTTTCTATAATCAGAATCCACCCTGTAAAACCTTATGCACATATGTAACCTTTGCGCAAGCCAATGTCGTAGAAAACCCGCATTCTTCAAGTTTATTTGGTTCCTTCTCAACTTCTCATCAATCAGTATGAACACAAATTTTAAAATTCAACAGGAGAATAACGTTCTCATCCGCACACGTAATCCTTTTTTGCCTGCTAATACTTGAACATAGCGTTTATTTTAATGCCGTTCAAAATATAAGAAGCGTGAGGAAGGTTAATTCCTGGACTAGAGAGTTATTTTATTTACTCGATTTCGGTGTGCTCGTCTTATTCATGAGGATAGTAATTCATTTAATTTAAAATATTCTGTATAATGGGATGTCCATGGATTCGTGGGATTTATCAGAATGTCAGGGCGCTTTCTTCTCTACATGTAATTATGTAGGCACATTCATTATTATGCAAAACTGCAATGGATGAATTTTGTTACAGTTCTCGATACGCAATGCTAGTTCGGAAGAAACGAATTCTCTGCAAAAAAAAAATACAAATACCATCATGCTGACTTGCAGATGTAAATAAAATAAAATTGTATGCTTCCTTCTTGAAATTATTACCCGATCGTTGATAGCCTGAGTTGGTCTGACATTATTTTCCAATGTTCTTTCTCGCTGATCCAAAATACTTCGAAATACTTTCAGCTAAAGAGTTGACAGCATACAATTGACTCACATTGTACTTTCAGAGTTAAAAGATCATTCAAAAGGTAATGCCATCTATTCAAATAATACCTGATACGGCGACACGAAAGATCGGGGGTCATTGAAAACGACCCATGAAACAACTTCCGCACATTGTGGGGTGGTTAAAGAACCTTCGTAACGAGTGAGATAAGTTTTACCATTTGTGGGTCTCAGAATATCCATCAAGTTCAACCCGTAACCTTTAGTTTTGTCACCGGACCTCTTCAGCTGTCTGAGGGCTTTTATTATTGGTGTCAAAGCTTCGTTATCTTTATTGGTAAGCTTTTTAAAATTAAATTATGATTACATATCGCATACATATTTTCCACTGAGAAATATAATGTGCATTCCGCAGAAAATTGCATTTTTACCTGGAATATTACAGCAACTACAGCAACAGAACGTGGTTGATTGGAACTAACAGCTTCCTCTAAAGTTTTATACTCGGAGGAGAAATGGACAAAATGAGCCTCCAACGCGTAGCTAAATTATGACAATTATTACATTGCAAACTTAAAGATGGATGTATCTGTGTAATCATGTTTGCATATTTCTTGAACATTTGGAATAATCTGTATTAATAATTATTATTATAGAGTTTTGATACTCCATGAATGTCTTACGTTATACCGTTGAAGGAATGTTCAGTTCCGTTCTTCCCTTGAGTATCAGAACCCCAATGAAAATGTACCTGACTGAAAACATAACTTCTGCCCAAAATGCCATCCGGCTCACCATCTCCACTCAAAAAACATCTGGAAGTACGATTAGGCCCAATGGAGGCTTCAGCTTGAAATTTAAAATGTTTGCGTTTTTAAGTAACGGTCAGAGAAATCAAATATACATATATAATTGGCGTAAGGAAATACCAGTGTGACCGTTGTTTTCTAAAATAAAATTGTGATCTTGCCAACATACATCAGTGAAATACAATATTCCAGTTCCGACATTATTTTTGCCATTATCACGGATGTCAATTGGAGACTGTCCAGACCCCGTACTGCACTGACCACCCCAATATCGGGGAGCGCAATCTCCGTCATAACAGAAAGCTTAAGAATAAACAAACGGTTTGCTGTGAGCAATAATTTATGCCTTTGTGACTCGTACTTAAAAAAAAGACTATTAATGTCGTTAGTTAAAAAACCTCTCACTAGATTTTTCGCCTTCTTCTTTCTGGCAAAATCCTGGAGTAAACGAAAGTGAACAGACGATTGCGAAGAGTAGAAAACGCATGCTGGAGCTGGTAATAAAACAAAAATAAAAATAAATTTAGTGATAATAACTATTCAGATTTATCTTACACTGGAAAATTTACAGTAGTAGTAACTCAGGGAGCATGTGATAATGTTAGGGATAGTGTTCACAAATTGTTACCTCATTATGACCAACTTATTAAAGGTAAGCTCCGTCTGTAGTATCTGCATTAAACGTAGGATTCATTTTGAGATTTCTTTTCTTTTATATGAGCACATCAGTAATTTTAGTATAACCTTCACCAAGACCAGAATGACATGTCACAGACAATATGTATATGCGTACAGCGTTCTTTAAAACAATGCTATTTACTTTCAACTACGCCAATTCGTCTCGGGTATCAATCATTAACATCCTGGTACTGGTACCTGTTTGCCAGATCATATGTCGTAGCGTGCCGTTGGCAGTTGGATTCATAAGGTAATGAATAAATTTTATATTCCATAAATGTCTGGAAACAAAGACAATAGTATTCCAGGATATACACTCCAAAATAGGATAACATTACCAGCATCTTTAATACATACTTATTAGGTTCCCGTAAACAATTCCCCCCTGTAGCCCACATAAGAGTCGAACTCATAAAAAATTGGACTCGCCTTAGTTTGTAGCAAATTTAGTTCCAGATTTATTAAAAAATTTTTCATTGGGCAAAATTAACTTTTGGGGTTCCAAAAATGTAATGCAAACAATATAATTCTTGAGGAGAACTTTTTAGAAATAATTTATTACATTTCATGTTTGGCTCCGGCGATCGCAATTTTTGACCTGAGCTGACGACATGAGAATCGAATGAATTCCCATTGAATTGTTTAAAAGCTTTAAAATATTTTTTTTTGCAACGGCCAGATCTGCCATAAAAAATGGCACATTCAGAAATTCCTCCTCCGAGTTTCTCTCATTTTCCGAGGCTGATTTTATTCCAGCTTTCCTCCTTATCTTTAACCCTCATACCCACGATTCTCAACTTAGAGCCCTTTCAGATAACAGGCTGGATAATATTTCCTGGAAATGAGCGTCAAAGCATGTTCTTAAAAATTTCATGTGGGAATAAAATGGTTAATTTTGAAATTGAAAAAAAGAATCCTCCAAAAATTTCGAGTTTGCGAAACGTTTATGACTCCTGTGACTTGTGACTGTCAATTATTTACCTATGTCAATTAAATAAATTATAGAAGATCTGCAAATTTTGCTACAAAGTTTAATCAAATGTTTTATGGGTTACACTCCTTCATGTAGGCTAGTGGAGGGGCCAGTTATTTGTTGGAACCCCACATATTATTTCACGTGAAATGCTTTCCAGAAATTAAGTTGACGCAAAATAATTTATTCAAGTGCAATTAATTCAGTGTTAAACAAAAATACTTTCATCCAGCTATTTTTCTGAATCCTTTTTTCGGATTTTTAAATACAATTTTCAATGCGTGCATTTGCAGCGCATACATACAAAATTAGTTTTAATTGCTTGAGGAACTACTTTAACAAGCCGCAATGACGTGTGCCATTGCATTAAAAAATAATAAATTTATGGAATTTTATTTATGGTGATAAATTATAGCCTAAAGACTAGAATCTGCATCACTTTATCATTCCAGGAGAATTTCCAGATGTATTAGTGGAGTTGAATGTCTTCCCTTAATTTGAAATGAAAAGGAATTATTTTCATCATATTTAACTATAGATAATACAACAGGTAGCTGTATTGCTAAAATATGATGTTTCGATATTTGAAAACTACAGTTACTTTTTTTCTATTTGGTTATGGTAAAATAATAAGGGACAAAGTATTCCATTGGAAAGTCAAAACCAAATTTGTGTTAATTTATTGCCTCACGTTCAGCAAAATATCCTCACACTAGATTGACTAGATGAATGATTATACAATTTTAAATTAAAAATCCTGGATGCCATAGTTTGCTGTACTACAGTATTTTCAAGCTGAAGTGTAATATGTAGATAGTGATATAAGCATTACCAATTATATTTACCTCAATTACTACGTGCACGTTTGCAGTTACATTTCCTTGGCATCTTGATTTCGAGTTAAAAGGTCCAGAAAGGATTTTTTGGTAGGCTTTTAAATTTTTCATGAAAACATATCCACATATATGTTACTACATTATCAGGATGGCTTATTTCTGATAATTAAACAACAATCTAGCAATAACAGGTAATTAACAATGCTAATTAGATTAGTAAATAGAACTTTATTTATACTTGTGGATTCCTTGCTAAAGCAGTATTTGATTTTAAAACTTCTTAGAGAAATCAACAAGTACACTTTGATAATAATTGAATGTTGAACTTGTGACGAAATAAATTAATTTTTTTGGATGTAAAGAAAAATGTAATACGTGCATTACAATTTGTGAGGGAATGATTTTGTGTACCCTCATTTCGACTCTATTGTGGTGTCAGTACGTTGAATAACATTTCATTGTTTCAAAAAGCTTCTCGCAAGTAATCATTCACAGACGTGGATGCGCATAAATTTTGGAAAGAAAAAAAAAACAAATGCTCTAATGGAAAACAGTTGTTTTATTTTAGGTGCTTCTTTTTGCTGAACTGTTTTGATATAGATCTAATTTCCCACATTATATTGGATACAATTTCAAACTAGTCCTGATTCAATTAGACTTTGATTAGCCTTATCTTAATAGTGTTAAAATAAACCATAACACATAGATAAATAAAAAATCATAATGATCAAGTTGATTTCACGTTTTTCTGCAATCTCTCCATTTTGATTCATTGTTATGTGCTCACAATCAAATGCAAACATTTTCTATTAATTTAAATATTTTATTGAATTTTACCCAGTGATTAATTGTGTAATGATTTTTAATTGAATTGTGTATGAATTTTGAGTGTTACCCTATCGTATAGTTCCTGAATTGGTTTAACATTATTCGGCAATGGCGTGTTGTGTGCATCCAATACATCTCGATATTGCTGTAGCTGAAATAAATACATTATAATCAATGAGACTTTTTGAAGGGAATCTTCTGAAGCCTATTTGCTTTAGATAATACATGTGCAGATGATCCTAGCGAATGCGAAGGATTTTATGATCAACTCCGGCATAACCCGGTGTTGTCAATGATCCATTGTATTGCAAATTAGGAAACCGTCGATGTCGCTTAGGAAGTAGTTTGATCTATTTCTTATTTAAATTTTGGGATATTAAAAATTTTGACTGCGAGATTTTGAAAAAAAGTATGTCAATTTTGAACTATTATTTCAAAACACCTCCGTGATTTTCTGACGTACTTACCGTAGAAGACAGTGCAATACTCGTTCGAACCGCCTTAGTAACCCCGACTCAGATCTTTCCATTCCTTTACGGATTTTCAAAATTTTGACCAGGGATTTTTGAAGAAACCTTAAATTTTGACCAGTGTTTTGACATGAATTTTTTTTCGCCTAGAAGAAATCATCTGAGACCTGCCCCCAAGACTAATCGTCGGTGTAAAGTTTCTGTTAAGACTAGTGATTTAAAAAAATGATTCTCACCCGAGTTGCTTTGTTTCGTTCATTATTGTTCTAGTAATACCATCCAGATACAGTAGGATATATTATTTTTGTTACATTTTTTTGTTTTATCTTTTGAGTCTTTGGCAGCATGGCGTTGAATGTTTGCAACTTGGTTGTGATTTCAAAAGTTGTTTAAGTATTTTTGAAATCCTTAAAAAACTTTTTTATATGTACTACTGGCCGTAAGTAATACTAGGCTTCTTTATGCTTTTGCCAAAGTGTTAAACCGTCTGTAACTGGAAATCAGCTGCTTTTACAGATTGTGAGTTGATTCAACAATACAAAATAGCCCTTACCACTACCATTACTGCTGTAACTCCAAATACGCCCAAAATGCCGGGCCAAAAAAAATCGGTCCCAAAAATTGTATGGTTAGTGTCCATTAATTTCGAAGTAAGTACAGAATGTTTGGTTTTTTTTGGAATTAAGCCTCACATTGGGGATATAGATTCAAGTCATTTGATGGACTTCAGTACAATTAAAAACATTGAATCAACATTGTACCTGTATCAATTTACGATATCCTATCCATATACAGAAATTATAGCTGGAGTTCATTTAGATTTTAACAATTATAATTAATATTTAACAAATTGTTGTATTCTTTGAAGAATTTAACATTTTTACGCGTCAATAATAATTAATAATCTTTACACCTTGGTCATGTAGATTAAGAAACCCGTGGATTTTCATATACGCCATGGAATGACGGCAGATATATATAAATGTTTACAAATACACATACACTTGCAATGTATGGATGATATGGGCTCAGCCCGAAAATAATTCTTAATAAATAAATTATTATTATCATTATAAATAAATGTGCAGCGGAACCCTGTTGCATGATCCCAGAAATAAATCGGGGAAATGTGTTTCATGTTTAGAGCTTATTGTAACTTATTTATATTGTGCTTTATCGTTTAATTTCAAATACACAACGACTGAACTGGCTTTGTTTGACGTTGACCTACAAGAAATTTATTGGTATAGTACACATGATAGAGAGAGAGAAAGTGTTTGCATCCTCCAAAATCCATATAAAAGGGAAAGTAAAATATTTTACCAGGATATTTAGCCAAATCTTATTCAGTTTTCCATAAAAATCCACATGAAACATCAAATCTTTTCAAGATTTTGACAGAGTAACCAATTTTAAGCGTTCCAAATTTCAGTCCTTTAAATTGTAGTAGCATTGAAATAAACAGTATACTCATACGAGTTGATTTCACGCACGTTAGTCTGTTTTATTTCAATGTTGTGTAATCAGAATCATATTGATTCTCCGATAGGGACTCTTGAACACAAAACAGTGGAAGAAGGTAAAAATTTGGAACATTATAAAATTTCGAGTCCATGCGTCCGTCGGTCCGTCACACGTTATTTTCTGTTTCAATTGGAGATATCTTATAGATCATGGATAAAGATAACTTAATAGTTAGGGATAGGGGAAACTTGTGTTCTGGGGATAGAGGGAACTTTATGTGCTATTGACAGGGGGATTTATTCATAAGGGATCGTTTGGGTTAAGGACAGGGAGACATTTATGCTATGATTCTGTAGGTCGAACTTTATGAACCAGAAATCGGAAGAGCCTTATAAGTTAAAAATACGAGAAGCTTTACAGGTTAAGAAAGATGGAGCTTTATAGGTTCCGGATGACTGCAGGTTATGGACATCGTTTCTCTATTTTATTACATTCCAGTCTAGCCCAACTGTTCTGCGATTGGTTAACGGAATCCTGTTAAAATCCTGCCCATATCCATAACCTCAAAAGATTCTATTATTCATGATAAATAAAAGTTACCACATTCATTTTTGAAGCAAACTATGAGATTACATACATACGTGGGTATTGTAATGGTCGCTGTCACTTGTATTGCTTCCCATGAGCCTTGTCACTAATAATTTTAGTTGAACGCTAATTTAATTTTAACCATTGCTAACTAAACTAAACGCGATTTCTGCAGTAAGGACCACTCTGCGTTAGGTTTCTGAACAAGCTTGGTGCGACTAGCTTTGTCTCCAATTCTTTCTCCGACATTTCATTCTATTGAATAAATTCTATTCTAAGTACTGTTGTATAATCCCGGATCACACTTTTACCTTTCTTTCCTTATTTTACTTTACAACTATCGAGTTAGTATGTATCTAATTACTTATATCCTGATAGACTAGTCCCCTTACAATCCTGCCGCTTCTTGTTTATATGACCTAGCGGGAGAGGGAAACATTTCACAAGGGGTCTGTACCTGTTTTTGTGTAGACAAAATATTCATTCAAACGAAGCGATTTCACAAAATGTTGAGATAATTGCATTTTTGGAAATTTATTTCTTTGGAAGTTCACGATTTTACAAGAATTTCCTTGAAAATTTGACAAAATTTAAATTGAATTCATCCCCATTAAGGTGGCCCTTTCCTTAGCCCCTCCATCCCTGGTTTTTTCTGCGGGGGAATAATATCCCTCCGTTCCCCCTTCCTGGGTGGCTGTTTTGAGAGAGGGTGATTTGTGTATCATATACACGGATTTCCTATTATTTAAAGTATTAAATTTTACACAATGACGAATTACATGTTATTTATAAAACCGATATTTTTTATGACTTTCTCGTTACCCGATTGTTCAGACTCTGAGCTGGTCTGACATTATCCTGCAATATTTTGTTATGTCCATCTAATTCCAGTTGAAATTGTTGCAGCTAAAATAAATAAATTGTAATCATTCAATATTCCTTGTTTAGGCTAATGTGCTTATATATATATGTATAAACATATACGCGCCAATCTGCAGAACTGGCGATTGACGTTCCATGTACCTAAAATCATTGCGCTAATATTTCACGTTTTGGAAGGAATCTACTGTAAAACCCTTCCGCTTTAAATACTATACCTGAATCCGAAGTACATACGCGAAGAAAATTGTGAGCGAGTGCATAAAACTACAAAGACAAAGCGTTACTTGAGTTACTTAGCCAAAGATAAGGAATAATAATTGTAGTTAAGAGCGGGTAAGCAAAAGTAGAGTTAAGTAAAGAAAAAAACTGAAGACAAAACTGCTAATTCTGATAAACGGTCCAAATATTTTTATATAAGGACACTCCACGAACGTTTAAAAGGAAGGACCTATGTTAGGCATCAAACTAAATTTTAATTACCTGTGTTTGAGAAATTCGACCCCTGTTTCCAATAACGTTCCACAAAACAACTTCGGCACAACCTGGGGTTGTTAAGGATCCGTTGTATTGAAAATTATAAAATCTCTCTTGGTCAGGAAGCAGTTCAACAAGGTTAAGTTTAGTTCCTGTAGTACTGTCACCAGCTTTCTTAAGCTTACTCATAGCTTTCAGTACGGGAGTGAAAGCTGGGTTGTCTTCGTTAGAAAGCTTTATGATAACAAAATGTATTAATACAAATATCTGTATGTAGTACATTTGTTTGTTTGTACGCAAATTCGTGTAACCGCACATAATTGCTTATGTATTTTATTTAAAAGTTTTATAGTCCAATATAATACTGCAAATATATTATTGTAATATCTTACGGCATAAACAACTCCAACAACGACAACAGCATTTGGTTCGTTCGAATCGACAGCCTCCGTGAAACTATTGAACTCGCTTGAATAGTGAACGAAATGCCCCTCCATTGCATATCTACAGAGAATTAAAAGAACTATGTACCAAAGTACCAATTTGAGCATATTAAAATAGTTACATATAATTAGAATTTTCATCATACGATTTATTGTTAAATGTGTGCTCAGTTCCATGATCTTTGTTCGATCCCCAGTGAAAATGAAGTTGGCTGAATACATAGCGTTTGTTTGCCAAGTTGTCTTTACCTCCTTGCAAATAGCTTGTGGATGTAAGATCAGCCCTGACGGATGCTTGAACTTAAAAATTAAAAAAACATTGCTGAAATTTTTCAAATATAATGCTTCCTAATGTTTTCTTATTGTAACACAATATCAGTGTAAACGTACTTGTGTGACCATTATTTTGCAAAATGAAGTCCTGGTTTTGGCAGTAATCTCTGCTGTAGTACAGTTGAGCTTTCCTAGCCTTTGAGAGAATTTTGTGGTTTGAATTAATATTAATGGGTGACTGGCTTCTACCTTTGTTACAAGTATCTTCCCAGGACTTTGGACCGCAGTCTTCTTCATCATAGCAGAAAGCTACAATAATAAGTAAATAAATATACGTATAGTAAATCTCAGCTATACTTCAGGCGTTATTAATTAATCTGCATTTTTTTCACTTATAAGAATAATAAAAACAGAACTGAGACACTTACAGCCATTTCCCTTTCCTGGTTTAATGAGGAGCGACGCAGCGCACAAGAATAACAATGCAAGCTTCATGTTCCTAGATTTTACAGAATATGGTTAGTAATACCTGGCGGTGTACACTAGTACATATTTTTTTGTGCTTCACTACAATCCATATTTGACACTGGATTCACGAATATCACTTATTGTGAGACTATAAATAATTGATCTCATTTTCCCCAAAATCAGTAGTTTTACCTATCAACTTGTAAATACAGCTGCATGTAAGAGACAAATTATGGTAAAGGAATAATTAGTCTGTACAAGTAGAAGCATGAAACATATTTAAAATTATGTTATTACCTGCAAAATCCCAAATCCCTAAATACTTTACCCTTTTTTAATTAAATTGTAAATTAGAACTCCAAATGACTATTATATGAAAGCACAGGAGCAGTATATGGGGAACAAAATATTTCAAATGGATTTAGAATATCAACATTTTTAAACTTACTTTTTTATTCACGCGAGTTGTGCTTGACTAAGTTATTGAGAGAATCTTCTCCTGGTCTTTACTGTTTAGACGGCAGGGAATCCAGTAAATTCTGTAGCGAAACAAGAGCCCTTATATACGGGGACCATGGAGTATGGCGTATGTATAGTCAATCATGCTAGAGCTTTTCTCAATTCAATGGAAATAATATTTGATTAAAAGCAGGAATATGATTCAAAAATTATGCTTCCCTGTATTTTGATACTTTATAATACCCAGGTAGTATTAATTGAGCTTCCATAAGTATTTTCATTTTTGCAAAGTGTGGTGAATAACCTGGTGTAATTTGGTGGCAATATAATTCTGGTAGAAACTGGTAAAGAAGAACTGCTATTATTACATCTTGGATTATTTTCTGCATTGTAATATTTAAAACAAAATGATCCGCTTGGGTGTTCTATGAAGAACTTTGTCTTTTTATTGAGTCAATGATTTAGTAATCTAGCAATTTCGCACACTTTGGTCATATAGATAAAACATTTCGTGGATTTTCATGTACGTCATGGAATGACGGCAGATACAAATGTGTAGCCTAACCAGTGCTCGGACTGGGTACGGGTAATACTCGGGTAAATGGGTACGGGTACAGGTATGGGTACTACCCGGGTACAGAAGTTGCGTACTCGCAAGTACGCGGGTACTACCCGGGTACTCTTGATTTTAGGCAATAAAGTGGGTACAGGTACGGGTACGGGTATGGGTACTCACTCAGTGGCAATCGGGTAGTACCCAATGGGTACGGGTATCACTATGTAAAATACCTGTACCCGTGGGTGCTGTACCCGAGTATTTTTGGGTACTTCAAGGATTCCTGATGGGATGGATTATATACTATGGCTAACAATAAGACCTACCAACCGTGGAGTTGCTTATTTCTTAGTATACAGATACTTGCGTTAGTGACAGAGCCAAGTGGCTTCGTCTCATTTATGATTACGTGGTAGTTGCAATCTAACGCTTCTAATAATTCATCCAAGGAATCTAATAAAGAAATGGAGCGTAGAGTCAGTGAAATCATGTGTTTATCGACTTAAATAGTGCAGCTCATCAACGAAGAATTTCAAGGGGGAGGTTCTTGGGATTCAATTTAATTAGCTTCATTGGGAGGGTAACATTACAATTATTTGAAGACGTGTTACGAGATAAGATCGAAATAAATATGCATTTATTAGCAGACCCATTTCTTAACGTTACAAGTACCCAGGGTTGCCCAAATGAAAACGCCAAGGCATTTTATGCAGGCAATTTGAGCATTGTCAATTCAGGGTATTTATTGAGGTGAATATTTATAACATTTTAGAATGAAAAATATCATTCCTTGCACGCAATATTTATATTTCAGTCCCTTTGATTAATCTTGATAATTTTGTTGTTAAAAGAACTTGACAGACATCTGAACTTGACGTTCAAAACTTCCATGGGGTTGCATTTTAGTCCTATTTTGCCTGCATTTTTTCGAAAATCTCCGTCTCGGGCTTCATAAATGTCAGAGAGTTTACGAATGTTTGTTTTATAAATCTAATATAAAATGAATATTCAATATTGCCTCCCACATTTATTTCCTGAAACCGCAATATTTGACTTAGAAAAATTATGATCAACTCAATTTTTCCGTATAATATTTTCTATACATAGTGTTCGATTAGCCGTAAACGATTAGCAGGGGAAAAAAATTGTTTCTTGTTCTCCAAGTTGAAAAGCAAGTTATGAAGAGTTTAGTATTAAAGATTCCGTCCCAATTCTAATTATCGAGAACACATTTCATTTCATGCAGCAAGTTATTATTTTGGGGTAGTAGGATTTGAATTTCGTCAGTGTTTATTAAAAAAATCACAAAATGCTTTAAATAATTTTTTCAAAAAATTCGAATAGGATGTCTTTAACACCTGGGGAAAATTCCCAAAATCCCGGACACTTTTAATGGAGGTCAAAAAATTGTCAAATTAAATTTTTTGAGCTGGGCAGGCTAATGTCGCCGGGGATTTTAAATCGGGCAAACTTCCAGTACCCGAGTAATACCCGGGTACACACAATAGATACTCGGGTACGGGTACAGGTTTTGGGTACATTATGGGTACAGGTAAATTGTGGGTACAGGTACTACATTGTACTTTCAGGTACGAGTACGGGTACTGAAATAATTTACCCGGGTACTCGGGTATGGGCACGGGTATAGGTACAGTATTTTGTAGTACCCGATATTCGGGTACGGGTATGGGTACGGGTACACGGTTTCTGTACCCAGTCCGAGCACTGAGCCTAACCTTGTTGCATGTTTCTGAAAATAATTAGGGGAAATGCGTTTCATTTTTGGAGCTTATTGTAACCCATTGTTAGTAGTTTTATTGTTTAATTTCAGCTACTAAACCCGCTTTGTTTGGTGATGGCCGACAAAAACTTTATTGGTCGTGTACAGATGACAGAGAGTCAAGAAAACGTTTACACGCTCCACAATCCATACAACAAGGGATTGTAAAATACATTTAATCCCCCCATTGCGTAATCACATGTTTTTCCAAAATATGTTCATCCCACTGCACTGTTACAAAAACTCTCGATACAGGCTTCAAGGAATTGGAGCAACCCCAGGATCATTTTGGAAAAGCTAAAATTTTGAAAGTTTAAAATTGATTATGACATTTGACATTTCATTGACAACCGAATTTCTTGCTGGAAGAAAATGTCATCAGAAAATAATACGGTCAGTTATGCCTTTGTTAAAATACTCGCTTTGAGCGAACAGTAAATTACTAATAATATCAAAAACAAAATTTGAGACAAAGTTTTTAGAACATTCGTATTTCACACAACGTAAATTTTCAAGCCTTTTGCTACCAATGTAATGTCTAATCCAGTGAGGTGGTGCCGCTGACTAACATTTCAAAACGATGTCTTGGATTTGTTTCTTTTTGTTTTAGTACAGATATTCAATGCAAGGGACTTGCTACACTTGTTCGACAGCTCTATTTTGCTCTAATGACATGTAAGTTTTTTCCGAAATTTTGAATTTTGAAAGAACAATTTTAAACTTTACAAATTTTAGTTTTACAAAAAATTCCGGAATTTTCCTAACTTCCTACTTCCGCTGTGTCGATGCTAGTTCAGGATGATACAAATGAAAAAGCTTAACAAATATTTTCTACAATGGAATAGTTTTTGCACGCGTAAGGCAGTGACCGCTCGTAGGAGTATACATGCTGAGTGTGCAAAAGAGCATGTACTATACTTTAACATACAGGTAAATATGTGTATACTCACGTGCATAATCGGAAAAACAAAGTTGATTATTGTTCAGATTTTACAAACCCCTAGTTTGTTCAAATTTTGAGTATGCTAACAATAAGCCGATTATTACGCCGCCGGTCCTTAGAGACGCGTCATTCTCAGAAAAGCGAATTTCTGTGTATAACCTCATTGTCAAGTCAAGAGTCATGTATCGAATTTAAGCCAACAGTCAAGTTTTAGGTCCAAATTAAGCGTCACGTTCAAATCATGTTGATTATACAAATGGCTCTTGCTCTTACAGCAGATCTGATTCGAGAATGTCTGGCAAAGGAGAGATTTCGAGTAATTTCTTGAGCACAGTTAGTGCAAAATGATGCACAACTATACAACAATGCCTTTTCATTACATATGGGAATTATTTCACTCTTTGAACCACCCATTTGTGACTTGTAGTTGACTTAGAACAGTTTTCAGCAAACTTTTTAAAGTGTCAGAAATAGAATTGGATTGTAGACAGTCTTTAATTAAAGACATGGATAATTATTACAGACATGGATAATTTACTACATAATGTATGCATTCATACGTAATTTGTACATTTATGTAAAACTCAAAAGAAAGTAGAAGAAGTAAAGAAGTAAAAAATTACTAACAATAAGAGTATGTACCATAATTTTTATTCTGAACTGCAATTCATTAGTGAAAGTACTGTGTATGCGTTTCTGATACCAATGTTGGGTCGTAAATGAATTGTCCAGGTGTCTTTGTAAAAATACGTGGTACAACAAAAGGAAAAAAATGAATCCGATTTTAATACCTTGGATTTTAAGCCAATTAACTTAACATGTAATACAAAAACAATGAAAAGTCGCAACTTTTACCAGAACTGGAACTTGAAATGTATGGGTAGTTAGTAGTTATGCTTGGAAAGTGTAAAACGGAGGATTATTATCTTATCTTATGTATGTAACAATTATTAGAGTTTCCATTGTGTTTACCAAGTTAACAGAAAAACCTTTTTATTATTCAGCAATAAGCACACTGATAACAGTTTTTTATTTTAACAAGTTAGCACGTTTCCAGCACCAGAGATGAAAGTCAGAAGGTTTTCATCTGTCGAATTTCCCGTAATTACGTCAGTCACGTTGATATTATTTTACAATTAGTCATAAATTTGACACAATCCGTATAGAATCATTAGCATTTACAATTAGCCTAGGAATCACAGCATTACCAAATAACGCATCAGTGTATCTAGTGAACTTCGTACATTTACTCTTGTTAGCAACAATTATTTATAGAAGCCACGTTATAAATTCCGGTAGGAATTGTAAATTCCTGATCCTGAAGCGCTTCCAGTTGCACGAGTGTACCGATTGTATCCATTCACTTATTTGACAGTGATATTATTTTTATAGAACGGGATTATACAGATTCAGCAGATCACTCTTAAATAATACATAGAGTTTTTAAGCAAGAATAATTCTGGCTGTAATAAATTCTTGCAGTAGCATTTTAAAGATTACAATATTACTTACTTCATATTCATCATAACTTAATTTAATTTTGCTTCTTGCTCATGCAGTATAAGTACGGCAAAATTATTAGCAATATGTGATATTTTATAATTATTAGCACAATGTAAATGCCTTGTAACTCCTTCAAGTTATCAGGGTACCTTGAACTTTGATAAGATTCTAAATAAGTTTATTTCAAGTTTCTTTTTAAAACCTATGAAACGTTAATAAATTAGTGTTAGGTCACTACGGTACAACATTTCCTTTATCTGAGAAGTGGAGAAACCGGCATTAGCGATATTTCAATACTGACCGGTGAATATACTACATGTCTGCTAATATGTAGTTCGCAGGTGAATTTCTTCTGAGTCTCCCTTCTTTGTGTTTGGATTAATTTTAAATTCCAGGGTCTACCCCTGGAAAATCCTATTCTACTCCTGGTTAACCTTTTCCCCCTGCAGAAATTAATATCTGGTCTTGTCCGGCTTACCTATATCGAGTTGATTTTGAAATACATAATTGAGTTAAATTATTTATTTACATGTATTCGCTGGACCCCGGGGTTAAAGCCCCAGTTTCGTTTGCTGTATTTTTTGGACAGGTCATTTATCCATGTTACTGGATCAAGCTAAACATCACCCCTATCACCAACTGAAAGTTCCCATTAAATTAAAGTACAGGGTTCACTTAAAGTTTTGTCCCGTTTATATTATTTAGGTTTAATTAATTATCTCTTTTGTGTTTCTTAAATTGGAATGACGCTTCTTAGTACTGGCACCATCACAAGCGTAATAGCCAGTCATTGTTTTAAGAAAACATCTGAGAATTGTATTCATTGAAAGCGTATGCACAAAAATTCTCTAAAATATCAAATTAAATCAGTTGAGTACGAACAATTTTCAGTCCACCCATCAGTCATAATTTGTTGGTGGTTAACATCAAATATATTTTGTACTGCAAAACTGTATGCACAGAAATGCAGAAGAAGAAAATGCAAATACAAGATCTGGAATGGAATGGAGCTGTTTGATTTTGTGATTGTATTTGCTGAAATTTTGAAGACATAGTTCTCATTTCCCATATTCTGATTCATGCAATTTCTCGTCCTCCAACAATTAGACCTTGAATAGTCTTATATTATTAGTGTTAAAACAAACCAACATATCATAACACTCAAGCTGATTTCCCGATTTTCGGCAATCCCTCCGTTTTCTTCCATTTTTAATTGAGTAATCCCGCGTGTAAGCTCAAATTCATACACTTGGATTTTCTATTAATTTAAATATATCATTATATTACTAACGAGTTACTAACGTGTGTAAGCACGTGTGTAAGCTCAAAATGATACGCATGGATTTTCTATTAATTTAAATATATCATTATATTAGTAACGACTTATGTATTTAGTAGTTATGGTTTTTTGGCATTACCCTATTGTTTAGTTGCTGAATTGGTCTAAAAATCTCCTGCATAGGCTTGTTTTGTTCATCCAATACTTCTCGAAATTGTTGTAGCTGTAGCAAATAAATAAATAAATAAATATGACTTTCCTAGTATCTAACATTTTTAAGGGAATCTTCTGAAACATATTTGCTTTATATAATACATATGGAGACGTCCCTAGAGGATGAAAAGGATCCCATGTAGCACCGTTTGTGATAGTCACGTTCAGATATGGCAAAACAATTCACTACCAATAATATAACGTGAAATTTGATGAAAATTTACGTTATGCATGAAACGTGTATAAATAATTATTCGTATTACGTAACAAAATATTTTCGTAGGACCAGTAACATTTACGTGAATAAAAATTCCGAATTTTAACGTTATTGCATTAACTAGATTACTACCACTGGCACCAAGCATGCGCATCGATTTGGCGCGATTGAACCTCGAAACAAAGAAATTTAGCCATTTATCGTTGTCGACATCTTGGCCGCATGTTTCAGTGAAACCGTGGAAAGGAAAATTGCACTGCCTGTGGATCATCAACTATCAAAGGTAAAATTATAATTTTTGAAATTTAGTATGAAAAAATATAGTACAAGGCATACCAGAAGAATTGAATTACGACACGCTCAAGATTATTCGCATTTAATCGAAACTGATAGGTGTGTGAGTAATTTAGAAAAAGCAGACATAAGTGCAAATGAGCTTGTTTGCAGTGAAATTAATATTGCTCCTGACCAACTATATTCATCATTACATTTGCAACAGTTAGTGGCCAATTGTGAAAATGAAGAAATTGCAAAAGAAGTAAACAACCCACAAGAAAAATTTGTTTGCGGACTAAAACAGTGGGCAATTGTTGAAAATATTTCTCATTCATCTCTTCGGAAGCTTCTACAAAATATCAACACGAATTTACACTTAAGTCTTCCCAATGATCCAAGAACATTTTTGGGCACTCCCAGGTCAACTATTAAACGAAAGGTAGTTCCAGGACATTATGTCCACATCGGTCTCAAAGCATGCCTTGAAAACGAATTAGATTGCAGTTCTTCCAGTGTCACCCATATTAGTGTGAACATTAATATTGATGGTCTACCCTTGACAAAAAGTTCCAATAGCCAGGTGTGGCCAATACAGGGCCAGATTAGTGATGCAGTTAACCGAAAGCCCTTTGTCATAGGAATTTACCACGGATTTAGCAAGCCCAAGAACAGCAATGAATTTCTTTTCGATTTTATTCAAGAAGCTAAAGAAATTTTAACTCACGGAATTAAAATAAAAGGAAAACAATTTTCATTTTCAATAAAATCTTTTATTGCGGACGCTCCAGCTCGCTCTTTTATCACAAGAACTGTAGGACATAATGGTTATTTTGGATGCTTAAAATGTGATCAAAAAGGATTTTACTATAACAGACGGGTTGTTTTCGAAAATGAAGTACGAAATTTACGAAGTGATGCGTTCTATAAGCGTGGTGATTATAGTGCAAATATACTTAATGAAATAAATGTTGGATTTTGTTCACAATTTCCATTTGATTATCTACATTTAGTATTATTAGGTGTGACAAAAAAATGCCTAACATTATGGTCACATAGCAAGACGAAAAAAGGTCGACTGAGTAGGAGACAGCTAATCGAAATATCGTCAAGGCTGACAAAAAAAAAAAAATATATTACAAAAGAATTTAGTAGAAAACCCAGAGGATTATCAGAGCTGGGGAGATGGAAGTGTACAGAACTACGATTATTTTTATTGTACTTATCTCCTGTAGTTTTAAAAGGTGTTTTAGCTGACAATTATTTTGATCATTTTATGTGTTTTCAGTGCGCGATACTTATTTTAAGCTGCGATAATTTTTTAAAAGAATATTTAAGTTACGCTAAAGAACTACTAGAATATTTTGTTGCCGAATTTCAAGATTTTTACGGATTTGAATATCTGTCATTTAATATCCACGGCTTACTCCATTTACCTGATGATTGCGAACGGTTTGGAAATTTAGACAGGTTTTCCTCATTCCCATTTGAGAACAATTTGCAAATGATTAAAAAACTTGTTCGGGGTAAAAAGCACCCATTGCAAGAAATTGTAAGAAGAATTGCAGAAATACGGAATATTTCAGTTCAATCAAGCAGCCAAGCAACTAAAGCGAGTGTTGATGATAAAAACAATGTATACGTAAATTCTACTGTAATAACTTTGAGAACGCCAGATAATTTTTGCCAACTTTTTTCCGGAAAAATTGTGAAAATAAATAAAATCTTGGAAGATGATGGCATAAAATTCATCTACGGTGTAGAGTTTTCCCACAAAGAAGATTTTTACACTAAGCCTTGTTTGTCCGGAGATTTAGACGTGTTTAAAATTAAATTTTCTAAACGGCGAACAATACCAAAGTTTAAAGTTCAAGATATCAAGTGTAAGGTTATGTTGGTTTTTTAAAAACCGAATACTTTTATTTCGTTTCCAGTTCTACATTCAGCTGCGCCATGAAGTATTACGTCGTTAATTTTCCGACCGAATCTGCTATTGAGGTTGTTCCTGAGTCTTGGATCAATAATTCCCAACGAAATTGCTTTTGGCCACCATCGTTTGGTGTCGGTGCCAATAATCCCTCACTTTCTAAATATCTGGTTCCTGAGAAGGATGCCTGGCAAAATGAGCCCATTGACGATTTTTACGGTCCATATGGTAAACAATTTTATAATTAAACTTATTAGTAATCTCAAAATGTAGAACGATATTTTTTTTATATTCTTACTACTTCATATTTTTTCCTAACATTTTAGACTCAGAGCTGGAAGCTCGAAAGAAGGCCAAGAGACTCTCGGAGCCAGATTGTGAAACAACGGACTACGAAGCTCCTAGAAAAAGAAAAGTGCCAACAAAATATCGGGTAGATTCTGAAAGCATCCTGTTGACACCACGAACGGAGATTCCCAGAAAGGGTGTGATAAAATCATTTCCATCAAAGCTTCCGGGGAAAAAATCACCGCAGCAGACTTCGGTTAACCAATCACCTGTGGGAATTGCGAAGCGTGGGCTTCCATTTACTATTACCGAAGGTAATGAGCCCAAAACTCTTCTAGTGGCAGGGAACAAAAGTTCGCCGTCAAGTAGTGCACTTCGTGCATTTACAGGAACAAGTGGAGAACACTTTGAAAAAAATCTGGATACGTTTCTAACACTAATTCAGGTAATATTTATTCTAGTGTATACGTGTTTTCTTTTCTTGGGTTTAAAATTTAGGTGGCGTCAGCCACCTACTAAAGTACCCTTGTCCGTACGTCCGTGTGTCCATACGCACGAAGTCTCAAAAACTACTGAACCGACTGTAATGACATTTTTATGGACTTTATTTTTTCAACATTAAGACTGAGATTGTATTTGGTTGAAATTGGCCGGATAGGTTTGAGAAAATAATACTTGAAATTTCGTAGTCAAATCTCAAAAACTGATAAATCGAAATCATTAAAATTGTTTCTGTAAATTGTTTATGTGAATCTAATAATTATCACTTATGTTGTTTAAGTCGGCCCAACAATTTTCACGAAAAGAAAATCTGAAAAAACACCAAATTAATCCTGTTTTAACGGCGGTAGCTGACGCCAACAAATTATTACATAGCGACGACTTTTATTTAACTATTGAAATTTGCCTGTTTGTTCTTATAGAATTTCAAAAAATTGTCGTTTCTTCTCTGGCAGTGATGAAAATACGGCTTCAGCAAATTGAAGATTCACAAACCTTGATTTTGGATCAACTCAAATCTCTTACTTCTTTCAAAGCGAAAAGCCGCAACTTGAGTCTACCAATTTCCTCGTTTGATGAATTGTTGAAGCTTGAGAACACAATTTCTTCAGATGAAGTGAAGTACAACGACTTGGTAATTTGAGCTATAATTTACATTATACTGGTGGATTAATATAAATTAATAAAGAATTCAAGCAGAATTAATATATTGATTATAAATGCCATAATTGAATTTTAACAGGCTAACTCAGTTGATTGGGTCGGAGGAAAAGACGTTCGGAATAGTGTATTCAAAACCATGCAGATGCTGATGACGGACGAGGTTGCGTCAAAATTAAACTGGAAGGGGAAAAATGGAAAACATCCATTTAGCATCATGGAAATATGCACGATAGTGACAAGTAAGGCTTTAACCCTGTGTTTTATTACTTTGAATTAGTTGAGTATTAATTATTTAAAAAATTTTGTTGTAGATTTATTTAATTAGTTGCCAAGAATTTACCTGTACTACTCAATTTTATTATATTTTATGCACATTTTGTATTGATTTTGTATTTATTGATTACAACTATTTACTTATTTTCAGATTCGGTTCATTTTTACTTTGGCAAGAAAGTTGGTAATATGGTCCTAATTCAAACAGCAATTAAGGATTGGCTCAAAGCATCACCTAATCGTCTTAAAATGTGATTATATGAGAATAATTTCCTAGTAACATTTGTTGAATGTTTTATTATGTTTTAATTTCATTTATTTTAAAGGAAGTCAAACAAGCAACTTGCCACCGTCGGAAATAAGAAACTTGGTTGTGATGAAGTTTCCTCTGATTCATCGGACTAGTATCTTAATTAGTTACTACTATTAATATGTTGGTTAAGTACAGATTAATCTGTAATGCGGTTGTTATTGGGGCATGGATAATAATTTTTATAATGTGTAAAGGTTTATAAAGTTTTGGAGGCGCTGTTTGTTATTCAGAATCAATTATTAAAATAATTATTAAGTATAACGTGTATTTGAGTTACATGAGCGTTAGATTATAAATAAAAGGACCATAGTATCGTACGTCACAGGTCTCTTTCACGTCACTATATATTCATACGTCATAATTCAATCAGAAATCACCGGCGGAAGTAACGTAATATTTCGGCTAATTTCATCACGTTATATTAGTGTTTCATTTTCACGTAATACAGTGCGGACATTCACACGCTAATTTATGTGTTTTTCACCATATCTATCCCTTTTGACAACGTTAATATAACGGAAGTTGGATGAATGCAGTAACGAAGTATTCACGCAAAATTTACGATTCGGTGCTACATGGGATAGTATTATTACCTGTGTCTCAGAAATCTGTTCCGTGTTTTTAATAGAGTTCCACAAAACAACTTCGGCACAGTCTGGTGTTGTTAATGATCCATTGTATTGGAAATCATAAAACCGCTCAGTTTGCTTAGGGAGCAATTTGAGCAGATTAAGATTAGTTCCAGTAGTGTTGTGGCCAGAATTCTTCACATTACTCAGTACCTTCAGTATCGGATCAAAAGCTGCGTTGGGGACGTTGGAAACCTTTTTGGTTACAAACGTTTCAATTTACGTTTGTTTTCAAACAAATTCAAGTAAACATGATTTATACACAAATTACATATTATGGGTTGCTATGCTTCATAAATTGTAATATATTACGTCATATACAACTCCAAACACAGCAAGAGCATTTGGTTGGTTTGACTTGATAGCTTCATTGGTACCACTGAATTCGCTTGAATAGTGAACGAAATGACCCTCCATTGCGTGTCTATACGGGAAATCAAAGCCTACATTCAAAATTACCAACTGACTGTGAACATACGGAGTTGATTAAATGCAATCCACGTTTTCACCATACGGTGCATCGTTAAATTTGTGCTCTGATCCGCGATTATTTTTGGAGCCCCAATGAAAATGAATTTGGCTAAATATATATCGTTTGTTTGCCAAGTTGCCTTGACCTCCTTGCAAAAAGCTTGTGGATGTAAGATCAGCCCTGACGGATGCTTGTACTGAAAAACAAGATACATTGTTTGAATAATTATATTTTTCAAATATAATGCTCCTTAATGTTTTTATATTACAATATAATATCAGTGTAAGCGTACTTGTGTGACCATTATTTTTCAAAATGAAGGCCTGATTTTTACCGTAATCTTTACTATAGTAAAGTTCAACCTTCTCAGCTTTTGAGAGATCATCGTTGCTTATATTAAAATTTATGGGGGACTGGTGTCTTCCTGTGTTGCAAACACCTCCCCACGAATTCGGACCGCAGTCTTGGGTTTCATCATAACAGAAACTTGCTATAATAAGTAAACAAATATAAAATATACGTATATAGTAAATTACTGTACTTTTGGCGTTACTAATTAATCCACACAAAACAGCAGTGATAATAAATAATATATTTAAATATAATTAATTTTATACAAAAAATTTGCCTCAATTATAAGGATACTACAATTAGAACTGAGATACTTACCGCCGTTTGCCTTTCCTGGCATAATGACGAGGAACCCGGCGGAAAAGATTAACAATGCTAGCTTCATTTTTCTATATTTACAAAACATCATAAGCCGTGGTGTATACACATAAGCATACAGGATGTACATCATATACATTTCATTTTTGACAATATATGCTCAGACATGGGTGAGAATACAGATAATTCGAGATTCCTTTTCAGTCGCTAAATGAGATTACAGTAAAAATGAGAGGGGTAGATTTATGGTGCTACAGAAGGGATCCCAATTAGGGTTGTATAATTGAGTCCAGGGTTGCACAATTCAAAACGTCACGGAATTTATGGCTGAGCATTTTCATTTAACCTCATTTTGGGCATATACATATATGACAGCTTGGACATTTTGGGCATATTCAATCCAGGGCAGGCATTTTGGGCGTATTCGCCCCGATGTTGTGGAGTATGTAGCTTAGCTACCTATTGGTTTTATGCATTACATGTTGCTCAACAACATTTGCCCCTCACAAGGTTCTCCAAGATTTAACCAAGCTCCATAATCGCAAGAAATTAACAATGTTATCCTTACCGTTTAATCGAATTAAGCTAGATCAGCACTACATGTGGACGGAGAAGTGGTTGCTATATAGTTACTCCTCTTATTTCTGACTTGAAATCCAGCGTCAAGGATTTCTGGAATCAGAAACGTTGGAACAACGACTGCAAATTAATAGTCTTGCACGAAGGGATGATTCAAGTACCAAAAGACTTGAGAAGCTCCTGCGGTCATATCCGCGAAGTTTGGACGAAGTTTGGAGTGCTGAAGGGGGCTGAACGATTTAAATTGATTTTTGTAGTTTCTTTGGTTTCATGATCAGAATGTCTGTAATTTGTTGATCGATCATTTTGAAAAAAATACGGTGTAGATCTGCAAGAAAATTTTGCACACAAAACTACATTCGACAATAAATTGTCTAGCTTAGTTAGATCTGGAGAACCTAATGAAGCAAAGGTTATTGAGCATCCCATATATCACAAAGTAGTATGTTGCAAGTTAAAAACGACAACTTTCTGAAAAAATTATAATTTAATTAATTGTATTTTGTTGTAAGAAGAATCAAACCTTTTCTTGCAAATATGAAGCAAATGGTTTAAAAAACTGACATCTACACCATAATTTGAGTTTCAAAACTCGACTCTTATTTTTGACTGCTAAGATCATGAATCATGATGTTTTACTTGGGCTGGTGAATACAACTTTCAATGTAGATACGTTTATTTTGCTTGCTACGCAAGCTTTGACTTTTAAAATCCTTTATCCTTTATACTAATTTGAAAGTGATTGTCTTGATGATGATGATAGTGCCAGTCGTCACTTACGTACATGACAATGACATGTTGAAGCATAGCGGTTCATTTTTTTTCTTTTATTCATGCAAAAAACGCTTTAATTTTTATTTTAAAGAATTTATTTGCACGAATGAAAAAAAATAATCTCTATTCTTTTTTAACATTTCTTTTTTGTTTACTTGGACAGGCTTAAATTATAGTAACCAAATGTTACTACAACTTCATCCGGTTCAAGTCAACAAAAAACAATGCCATTTTAGATTACAAACCAGAAAAAATTAAAAAAGAGAGAAAAGAAATTCCGCACTGCTAAATAAGTTACCAACAAGTTACTACCTTGCATCTTGGAATTTATATGGTTAATTCGAATCAACTACTATTTGCTTATTGTGTACGCCTTTGAATATTTAGTACAGTTTGGCTAATATTGATTGGTCATCGTCTTTTAACTACCACGAAGTATTCTAACTTTGAATATGAGAGTAATTTAGAGTATAAGAGTAACTTTGGGGTACACCAACACATGTCAGGCATAAAATTAATTTAAATGATGTAGCTTTATGCATTGACCGCGTCCTGGATTACTAAAAAATTGACACTCATGGTCAAAAATTAGGGTCTTATAGATTTATTATGTTAGGGATAGCTAATATTTTGTGGTCAATTCTTATAATTTTAATAATGGGTTCCAGCAAAAAGCATATAAACAAAGACAATTTTAAATTTCAAACATTTGCACAGCTGAAATAATTTAATTACTATTTTATTAGTACCCTGTAGAGCACCTGTTTACTGAAATATTGTCAAAAACACATTTAGGCCACGGAAAACTTTGAGAACAATAATTCTAAAAATTATTCTTTGAGTACCGACTTCACGTAATAAAAAGAGAGGCTTCAGTTTTTAAAAATCAGCTAATTGTATTTTGACCAGTCTGTGGCAATGTTGCTAACATAAATAGGATGGTTTTAGTTTTCCTAAGAGTTGTTTTTATATCTAGCTACTAAGCCAGTTCCATTCGATGTTTAATTGTGACTACAGATGAAGCCAATACAACAGTGAAGTTACTTCAAAAACCTATATACGAAACAGGGTTGGGGGTTTTTTTGTTTTTTTTCAAAAAAACCAAACAACCAGGTTTTTTTGGTTTAAACCGGGTTTTTTTGGTTTAAACCAGGTTTTTTTGGTTTAAACAAATTTTCAATCCAAAACATTCGTTAATATGCAAAAACATGTGAATTTGAACAACTTTACTTATTTCCCAAACTCAGTAAGTATCACAAAGCATTAAATATTTAATAATTTAGATATAATTTTAACGATAACTGTGCAGCATAAACACAAGTTTGGCATTTTTCATTGTACAAACGATACCGAATTTCCAAATGTACAATTTCCAAATGTACAAGACTAAAAGCTAATAGTATTATTTACTTCACTAAAGTTTAACTACACAATATCACAGTAACTGCACAAGTTTTGCGCACGACGAAATATAAGCATTTTGGATTGAAAATATTAAACGTTTAGGTGTTTGGTTTAAACCATTGGTTTTTATAAAAAAACCGTTTGGTTTAAACCGTGGTTTAAACCATGGTTTAAATCATTTGGTTTAAACCAAACCAACCCTGATACGAAATGTAGGTAAAACAGTTAATATTAAGCCATTGTTTATGTAGGTCAGTGACGGGGAACTTTGAATAACAGAAATAGTCAAATAAATAGAAAGGCCTTTCCGCATGGAATCTGAGGGCCTATTTTGCACCCTGGTAGGACCAGAGTTGACCCCCCTTAAATTCACATAGGGTTTTAAAAATGTTAAATTTAACTTACCTTTGCAAGGAAAGTAATGAAAAAATTAATGTAAAGCTATTAATAAGCGAAGAAGTTGGTTTCTGTCACAGATTTTACCCAATACAAACGGATTAGTTTTAAAGGATCCGTTGCATTTATTTAAACGAAGAACATCCTTATGTAAAAACGGCCTAATTACATATATCGTTGGCTAAATTCTAAAAAGTACCATTTTCATTTGCGAACCCGTTTAAAAGCATGGGTTATGAAATGAAAATGGTACTTTTTAGAATTTAGCCGACGATATATTGCTAAGTTTAATATTCTTTTATGGTTTACAAACCATTGCTATCCCAGTTTTTCCATCCACCTTGGTGGATGGCTTGCATGCTAGTACTAATTTGAAAGTGATTGTCATGATGGTGCCAGTCGTCACTTATGTATACATGACAGTTTGAAGCATAGCGGTTCGTTTTTTTCATTCTTAAAAAAAAAATTTTTATTTTAAAGAAAATATTATCATCATCTTTTAAATACCACGATTAAATTCTAACTTTGGATATAAAAGTAAGTAGAGTATAAGAATAACTTTGGGGTCCACCAGCACATATGTCAGACATAAAATTATTTAAAATGATGTAGCCATCATGCATTGACAGCGTTCTGTGTTACCACAAGAATTTACACTTTCGTGGTCAAAAATTAGGGTCTTTGATAGCTGATACTTTGTGGCCAATTCTTATAATTTTAATAATTTGTTCCAGCAAAATGATTATAAACAAGGACAATTTCAAATTGCAAACATTTGCTCAGCTTAAATAATTTAATTACCATTTTATAAGTACCCTGTACAGCACCTATTTACTAAACAGCATTGAAATATTTTCAAAAAACATTTATGCCAGGGAAAAGTTTGAGAACAATTCTAAAAATTATTATTTGAGGACTTGACGTAATAAAAGGAGAGGCTTCAGTTTTTAAAAATCAGCTCATCCTATTTGGACCAAAGTCTGGCAATGTTGCTAACATAAATAGGAAGCTTTTAGTTTTCCCAAGAGTACGTTTTATATCTAGCTACTATGTCAGTACCATTCGATGTTTAATTGTGACTACAGATGAAGTCAATACAACAGTGAAGTTACTTCAAAAACGTATGTACGATATGTAAGTAAAACAGTGAATATTTAGCCATTGCTTTTATAGGTCAGTGACGGGGGAATTTGAATAACATAAATAGTCAAATAAATAGAAAGGCCTTCCCGCATGGAATCTGAGGGTCTTTGTTATTTTTTTGTTTCCTGGCCGGACCCCCTTAAATTCACATTGGTTTTTAAAATTTAACTTACCTTTGCAAGGAAAGTAATGAAAAAAATGATGTACGAAGCCATTAATAAGCGACGAAGTTGGTTTCTGTCACAGATTTTACCCAATCGAAGCGGATTAGAGGTTTAAAGGATCCGTTGCATTTATTTAAACGAAGAACAGCCTTATATGTAAAAATCGCCGAAATTATATGTTAAGTTTAATATTTTTTATGATTAACAAACCTATGCTATCGCAGTTATCCCACTCACCTTGGTGGATGACTTCCATGCTAATATTTTATAACCGCCGCATCTTAAGTAATGAAATAATTATTCTAAAATCCGAAATATTTCTTTCAGGGAAACTTATGAAATGTGAAACAATATTCAAAGAGGACGCAATCTTGACACAAACTCAATTCTTGCTCCCAAGAATTTGAATCTTGCTCTGGCAATTCCAATCTTTGCTCTATAGCTATAAAATGAACTATATACTACACTGTATAGCTATATAAATTTACTTTATACTGGCATATGTATATATCGTGAGTATGCCACAATGACAGACTGGCAGGCCAGAAGCGACTTCGACACTTCGACAGAGTATATTTATTCAGGAAATGCCAAGGGTCCTGTCTCCTCACTCTAAATTTTGGGAGTCCAACATAAGCAGACAGCTACCAAGAAAAAAAGTCCAGGAATCAACCATAGTAAGTTACACTTGACATTTATTTGAGCTTGCACCGTTTTTTGCTTGGGTTCATAGCTCAGTTTAGTTTCGGGAGTATTGTGAGTTATGCTTGTGTATTTAATTGACATTGATAATGAAATTAAGACAAGTCTGTAACTTCTTTTGCTATAGAGGTACGGATCCCCGGTATGAAAATTACTGTCGATCCAAGTCAAATACGAGCGCAAGAAGCGACAAGTCGGGACCCATTCTGGGGCACTAGTTTTAAGACGAGTTTAATCATAGAAATTCTGGGCGTAGACCTACCCCAAGTGGTGGTTCAGCGATGCGGAATCCTAGACTGGAAGGACTTCCCAAAGATGGGATAAATTCAGAGCAGGTTCAAGTAGTAACGGAATGTTCAGTGTGTATTAATATTCCGCGACCACCGATTTACAACAGTTATACCGGTGTTATTATCAGCGCCAGATGCAAGGATTTATCATTGAAGAACCGTACACGTGAGAACTAAAGTATTGTGATTAACGTTATACAAAATGCAACACTATGTTCGTCAATTCAATATAAGCCGATTATATGATACATATCAAGTATCTTTTTAAATAAAATACATTTGAGCAAAATTATTATTAATAATAAAATAATTAGGCCTTTTATATTTGAATATTTTATTTTAATAGTGAATAGTGGCTTTTTGGTCTTGACTGTATTGCTGAGTTTTGTCTACAAAAAATAATAGATATTCCCTACTATTCCTATATACTTGCTGGAGATTGAAACGTTGTATAAACTCCTAAATGAATACACTGCCAGTAAAGCCAAGTGAGTAGTTGAAGTCAGTCATGGGCAATTGGTTTACCTTGCCTTTAACATTGCCATGAAAATTAAATACAATATCGCCTGCCTTTTCGCCTTCCCTGCATCATATTTTGCAATTTCCCCTTATCCAAAAGGTAGGTTAATATTTGTGCCTTCCTTGCCTTTTTGTACCATTTCAAAATGCCTTGTCTAACCTTAAATGCTCTTTTTGTTCGAAAATAGGATTAGCTGCATGTAACATGTGGCTGGATCTGCAATACGATATAATTATGCATTGAACGTGTTTGAAATAGACGGAAGTGTTCCTGTAACAATGCAGTCACAATTTATTTTAAAAAAATAAGTATTGAACGAATTGGAGCTGTTTCGGATCCGAGTTTGAGTAGCAGTCCGAATTAGAGAAGTTTCTCCATTTTCTCTTTCGTGAAAGAAATTGTGTACGAGATTTTGTAGATGAATGAGCATCTTAACTCTTGAACATCGAGCGGTCTATTTCATTTCTAGAATATTTTGCAATTTAATGTTCGGATTTATTTTGAGTGTAAATTTTAAATACTTGGTAAAAAAGAATCATTTTGATTTTCTAATTATTATTAACGGGAGAGCTTAGCAAATGATTTATAGTTTGTCCACCCTTGCCGGGCACTATACTCCAATGGTCCCGAATCTTCGCATTGGAGACATTTTGGCTTTCTTCCAGATTCATATTTTGACATTTCAACAAACTGGAAGTATTTCACTAGATCTTCTCTCACTTTGAGCTCTTTAATCTTTAACAGGCATTTCAGAAATTGTTACAGCAATGATTTCACAAACTCTGACAGAAAATTTCCAAATTCACACGCCTTCCACTGAGTAAGAGAACTGTTGAATTTAATGAGAATATGCAATAACGTCTCGCGAGGTATTATAACGTGGTCATCTCAATGTTATGTACATATGGATGTAAAACGTGTTCATTGCTATTTTTGTTTGTATTTCTCACCGTCAGATGCCCTCGAAATGCAATTTTTGATCCTTACCTTAATCCTTAGCATAAATTGAGCCTTCCTAAAACCTTGCCTTTAATACCAAAATTTTCAAGCCTTTCTACTAAATTTCAATGTTCGTCTATAAATTTTTCAGCCTTCCTTTCTCCTTGCCTTCATTGTAGCGGGTTTTAAATGCCTTCTTTCCTTTTTGCCTTATACCAAGGCCTTTCCTAAGGCAAGGTGCCCATGACTGGTTGAAGTTATAGTTCGTGTTAGTCTTGACTTGACTTATTAATTGATTGAATTAGGCCGAAAGGTTTCCATAGAATAAATCTACTCAATACTCATAACTTTTCCAGGGATATGAACGCGGCTGATCCCATGAAGTGGTCGCTACTTCCGTTGCATTCAACAATAACAAATGAGGATCAGCAGAAAGTTTTTCAACCGGTTCCGAAGGCTCATCGTAAAATCATTTTGGCCACGAATATTGCTGAGAGTTCTATTACAGTCACAGATATCACATATGGTCAGTTTTTGTTCAATTTTGGTCATCAAATTTTGTAGTAATTACAGTAAAAGCTGATTTGGGAATTCTTATTTGAATGTAATTTTGTTTTGTATTCAGTCATTGATTTCTGTTTGACAAAATCTTTGAGCTGAGACCCGACTACAAATTACACATGTCTTCGTTTGGAGTGGGCTTCGAAAAATCAATGTATTCAACGGAAGCCGGGGCGTTGCGGGCGTGTGTCGGCTGGCCATATTTTCAGAATGGTTCCAGAAATGTTTTATGTAATAAAAATCTAATCATCTCATCCGCTTATCGTTATTTGACATTCAAATGAATGGACTTTTAAAAGTGGAGCTTCAATTAATTGATATAATTATTTGTTTGGTTGTTTTCAGAATAATCTCGTTCAGGAAGCGTTCCCCGAAATGATGAAATCCAGTTTTGAAAGTGTAGTTCAACATGCTAAGATTTTCAATATGACACTCCTTGCACTGGCAATCGATCCACCAAAGCTCTCTGGTATACGTAGGGCGGTGGCGATGTGGCGAATTTAAAGGAAGTTGGTGCTATTACCATTGATTGTCAAGGAGAAAATGGAAGAAGGTTTAATGAATTCGACGGTGATTTGAGCTACCTTGGGCAGGTCATGGCAAGACTGCCGATTGATTTGCGATTCGGGCGTTTGATTTTGATGGGACATGTGTTTGGACTTCTTGAAGAAACCATCATCATAAGTAAGGTTCAAGTAGTTCGCTGTATATGTAGAGTTCACGAATATACTTATAATGTTATACTTATTCCCATTTACCGTATAATCTTAAAACTAATAAGGTGTCTCAGCTGCTTCATTTTTATTGCGTGGTAGAGCCCATGACAGAGTGAGCCAATCTTATGTCCACGGATGTCAAAAGACAGCAAGAGTTTTGACCCATTAGGCTCCACGTATGGAATAGTGGCATTCCCAGCATTCACATTTCCGTATTCGAACTGTGAAGTAATGTGGTGGGCGTACCTACACAGATTTATTTATTGCCATCAGTGACCTTCTAGCTGAAACTATTTTCATATCAATACTTTGAACAGAAACAAAATAGTATTTATTCAAACTAACAAGTGGCCAGGCTGATCCCCCGGAAAACCTCGAAATACGACTGTTGTTGCTGGATTGCAGTTCCTTTGAAATCTCTACGAAATAATTCGGGTAGAATGTACCGGCAATAACGATCTGTTTACCAGTTTATATTACGTCAGCATATTTGACACGCACTTTTCAAGAAGTTTCCTTATTGTTAGTGCTAACTTGAGATGAGTACGTCAACTGACTGTATTGATTACCTTCAGCAAAATCCCGCGTTCTTCCGTCAGTTCTAAACTGGGATTCTCATTCACTGCAATATTCATCGTTTCAAGCCGCCGTTGAATTTCTTTAACTAGATTGACAATTTCTCTGTAAAAAAAACGTTCTATAAATAACGAATTAAATTGCATCACTAATGTCTAGTCACAAATTAAGGTAATTAATACCTCATCACAGGTCGCTGCACCAAATACTGATTCGCCCATACTTTTTCATCATCCTTTTTCCGGAAATCGCAAATCGCAACTCTCAAATTTTCGCACCCAAGTCTTAAAACGCAGAGTTAAAAACCAATTAAATTATTACTTTCAAGCAAGTCGAAATATTAGGAATAACCACCAATAATATAACCACCTTGTAAACGTTGATAAGGGCCAAACAATCTGAGAAGGTATTCTGAGACCAATACAACTTAGACAAGTACGGCACGGCCTGAACTCGACGATGGTATGGATAGCTGAAAGGGCTCTTGGTACTCAGACCAGCAGCTGTAGTCCACATAATTATTAGAAAATATCCCTGCCATGACAATGGAGTGTACATATACAGCGAACTACTTGAACCTTACCTATGATGATGGTTTCTTCAAGAAGTCCAAACACATGTCCCATCATAATCAAACGCCCGAATCGCAAATCAATCGACAGTCTTGCCATGACCTGCCCAAGGTAGCTCAAATCACAGTCGAATTCATTAAACCTTCTTCCATTTTCTCCTTGACAATCAATGGTAATAGCACCAACTTCCTATAAATTCGCCGCCGCCCTACGTATACCAGAGAGAGCTTTGGTGGATCGATTGCCAGTGCAATGAGTGCTTTCGGGCTTCCCATATTCAAAATCTTAGCATGCAGAACTACACTTTTTAATCTAGATTTCATCATTTCGGGGAACGCTTCCTGAACGAGATTATTCTGAAAACAACCAATCAAATAATTATATCAATTAATTGAAGCTCCACTTTTAAAAGTCTATTCATTTGAATGTCAAATAACGATAAGCGGATGAGATGATTAGATTTTTATTACATAAAACATTTCTGGAACCATTCTGAAAATATGGCCAGCCGACACACGCCCGCAACGCCCCTTCCGTTGAATACATTGATTTTTCGAAGCCCACTCCAAACGAAGACATGTGTAATTTGTAGTCGGGTCTCAGCTCAAAGATTTTGTCAAACAGAAATCAATGACTGAATACAAAACAAAATTACATTCAAATAAGAATTCCCAAATCAGCTTTTACTGTAATTACTACAAAATTTGATGACCAAAATTGAACAAAAACTGACCATATGTGATATCTGTGACTGTAATAGAACTCTCAGCAATATTCGTGGCCAAAATGATTTTACGATGAGCCTTCGGAACCGGTTGAAAAACTTTCTGCTGATCCTCATTTGTTATTGTTGAATGCAACGGAAGTAGCGACCACTTCATGGGATCAGCCGCGTTCATATCCCTGGAAAAGTTATGAGTATTGAGTAGATTTATTCTATGGAAACCTTTCGGCCTAATTCAATCAATTAATAAGTCAAGCCAAGACTAACACGAACCAGACGGAAGTTTTCTTCGCCACAATATCCACTTTTTGCGCGATGATATTATTTTAAAATCAACTTTTTAGTTTTTAATAATTTGTTTAAACATTGCTCATAATATTATTATTTTTAACAAAAGAATGAAAAACATTTTTACAATAATAAAACGTTCTATGCGACAATAGCGTATAACCGAGAAAACGCGATGAATATGTTAAGTATACGAGATGGCTAAAATCTTTTTCACACTGTAAAATACACTTGAAAGGGGTTACTGCCGGGACTTACTTAAAAAAGCTACCCTAAACAGAAAGCAGGTTGTTAGCGATAGGCCAAAATTACAGGAGAAAATTCTGATATTTTATTTATTTTTTCTGAGTCAAACTCTATAAATAGTACAAGACAGCAGTTTCTCTCGCGCTCCCAAGCTCTTCTTTTTTCTCATTGTACATAACATTACATAATTTTCACAAGCGGGCGGACCGAAGAGGAGCGCTCAACTTCATACATTTAGCCAGGGTTGGAAAAAAACCGGTTTTTATCAATAAAGGCCAATCCAGTGGCAAGATATGGTAACAACCGGTTTTTATTTTATGTGGATTTTATTGGCTAAAATGTAATAATCTCCAGTACTATCCAGTTAAATAATCTAATGTCCAGGCCAGTGGTTGATATTGGATTTTACCGGCATCTTTTGGCTTGTGGTAATAATTGGTAACAATTAAGTCCGATCACGCGACGTGCTCCAAAAAATTAAAACTCCACTTCTTTTACGTCCGCACCTACTTACTCCCTATATAAACACGATTTTCGTTAGTTTAGCTAGCAACTCAATTTAAATATTATGGCTGACCGGTAGTTCTCTGAAGGATTTTCCACACTTCAGTGAGTGTCATTGCTGGAATGGTTTTTGATTCTTTTATTATTATTTTTTTCATAATCATTTCATTACCGAATAACTGCTTGCCTTGCAAACATTAAAATCGAAGATGACATTTTTCCAAATATTTAATAAATACTGACGGCTGAATAAATTGTTAAAAAGATGTCTTTTAGCCATTGTGGCTTTTATTCATTGATGTCCATGCATGCGTAATATTAGCCAAGCCGGTGGTACTTTTTGGTTAAAACCGGTTTTTATTGGACAGTGGATTTATTTGGACACTATTAATTATGGCCATTTTATACCAATCTATACAACCGGACCAGGCCGGTTAGTACCGGATTTAACCCAATATTGACCAGGTTAATTCTTGCCACTTGCCAACCCTGCATTTACCCAATGAATCAGTAGAATGAATGAAGTACGTCTACATCCTTTAGCCACATAATGAATGTAAAGCAGAGTACTGAGGAAATGTCCCAACCAACACACTGGTACTGTATAGTACATAGGTATACGAGTAGAACACTACTCATTATGTATATTTCTAACACACACTACTCACACTACCCTCATAAGTTTTGATGCTGTCAAGAAATGAAATATTCCCGTAGACTTCCAGGACTTGCGCCATCCATTTTGTTTATGATGCGGGTATATGTTTTACTGTTCCCCAGAATCATATTGCCTAAAGTAATCTACTTGGTGAATTTTAAACTACCATTCTCATGAGCGAAGTCAATGGCTATTTTAACTAATGTAAATGGGGGGGTTGATTTAAAATCACCTTCGTTCATCCATCAGAAGTTGGACCGTTTACAATTACCCGTTCCTTCATCGTTCCGTAAAATAAAGTCTTTTGAATATTTACCCTTCCTTTGCCCTTCCTTCATTCATATCCTGCTATGATCCTTCCTTCAGCAATCAAAAATCTTTTAACACAAGTCACAAAATCAGAGCTTTAAATTTCAAACTGCTTACCGCTGAAAAACTAATAATTAGTTTGAAATTAATTGCGATTATGGAGTTCAGAGCTAATCCCGCCGCGATAATCCCGCTGGTATTATTCCCGCGAACAGAATCCCGCTGCCAGTTTGACCGATGTATATAATCCCGCTCAGGATAATCCCGACACTAAGGAGATAACCCCGCCATATAATGAAACGCAGAATTTAATGATTATAAAATGCTGTTGCTGTAACAACAGTGAAGATACAACAATTGAGCACTCAAGATCCGAAGTAATAAACAAATAATAAGCAAAGACAAGAAAAAGAGTTCCTGTCGTTGTAATTTAAATGTCATTTTAACGTTAATTTCAGAAAAAAATTGCTTTGAGTTATAATTCTGAATAATGAACAGAGTGTAGCTACATACACATGTCACAATAATTCACAATCTAGGTACAAATCAAAACGGCCAGTCAACAGCACACAGCTTGTTGTCAAGTACATGGATAATATTAAATATTAGCAAACAATATATTGTTTACTGAATTTAATACAATAAAACCTGGGTCGGGAATATCGTCAGGGGGGTTATGGTTGGCGGGATTACATACTTTTGAGATCGGGATTAAATCCTCGGGGTTGCTTCGGCGGAGTTAACACTGGCGGGATTAGCTCTGGACACGGCGATTATTGCAGAACAGTACGTACTTATGTCCAGTGAAGGGAATAAAATGGTTAGATGCTCCGGGTACCATGCTGCCATTGTGAAATAAATGTTTCTAGAATAACCAGCAGGCCGGCCAGAAAAATGTTCTTTAGTTTGATAGCGGTGTACGTATACATGAACTTTAGCTACGGAAGGATTTTGACTAAAATATACGTAAGCAGCTGATGGAATTGCAAGTTACTATTACTAACCTTGTCCAACGTTGCATCTTAAAGGTCCATACTATTATGGTGACTCAAAGAGAGGAAGCATTTTATTAGCGAAAAAACACCAGATTTGAATGGCATTCGTAATTAATGATACACCATAATCTGCATTACACGCTTCAAATGAGCTAATGATGGATTAAAAATTCCAGTTATAATCTTAATTCTGAATTGAATCACTGTCATCCAATTCTATCAATGCCTTTAGCATTATAGATTTATTGCATATTTTATATATATATTGCATTTACATGTAACAAAATTCTGTGGTGGTCCACTTTGAAGACTGAATTAAAGTTAAATTTCCCTTATATATGGGAAGTATATGCACACCATTTTGTAATTTCAAGGACGTACACAATTTCGGAAGAAAAAAATGAAATATTCCCGTAGACTTTCAGGCCTAGTCCACCAACACTAATTCTACAATTATTACAGTTTCGTTTATCACGTTATTTTCGTCCTAGGATTTACAACCCAATTAGTACGCCTTAACGCCACTTACAACATTTGTTAGTTAATGCTAAATAAACCATTAATACAGATGGTTTTGTTTAACGCGTGGCAATTACAAGTGGTTCATACTTTTATCTTGATGGATTTTACCATGGATACAATAGTAATTATGCGTAGTATGCATGTAAATAAACGATTCAACTTCATCAATAAATCAGTTGAACACCTACAGAATCGGTCTAGAGGTAGAACTGAAATTAATTTGGCGAACAACCTTGTTGTAACGTTCTGGATTGCTGGAAGATGCTTCAGCAATTGTGTAATTACCCGGAGGTGTTTGAAGGTATTGATTTAGACAAAATTAATTCACAATACATATACATCTCACTCCAGTCAACCAATGAAATATTCCCGTAGACTTTTAGGCATATAGACATGTTCAGAATGCTCTGCGCATGACACGGAGGGAGTGTGTATAATTTTCCGCGGATTCCGATACTGGTGCCTAGCTCATTTTCAATTATCATTGAAACATATAGGACTGCCAAATTAAAACTAAAATATAAGTGCTTTTTCAAACTCAAAAATTGCTAAATTTTTTAAAATAGATTACAATTTTCGACTAGAAGAAAAGACCACAAAAAGTAATTGTATAACCGTTACCAACATGGTCGAAGGGAGCAATAACATTACGGGGCATGTTGAACCTTCAAGAGGATCCACGAAAAATAAATTAAAAGTACCATTTTAAATTGTAGAGGTAAATTAACATTAAAATACATCTTGTACTGAATCTAATGTGAACCCACAGTAATATGACCTGCAATTCATTGATGTGTACGCTTGTGTTAACAATTAAAAATCTCTGAGTCCATTCATTCGTCCTTTTCATTAACTGGAAAGGGACAGAATTTCCAAGGGGAATTTTTTCGGTATTATTGTAACGAGAAATAATACATGTGGGCATTTTCAACTGATAAGCGGTTATTTACCTCATCAAAATCAGTTTTTTTAATTTTATAAACTTACACTTAGTGGTTTTTCATTTGTAAACAATAATGAGCTAAGCACCAATGTGCTTTTGTTGTTTTATAAAGTAGATTCATCTTGCGTTTAAACGGTAGTTACAACAGTTTAAACTTTAAACTTTATTGAAATATTCCCTTAGACTTTCAGGCATAGACTGCCAACTAAGTCCTCCAATGATTTTTTTAGCGGTCTGCAGCTTTTGGTTTTGTTTATTGCGTAGTTTTGAATTAGGTTCAACTTACATTGAAAGCAAGAATTTAAACTGTATTGAAATATTCCCGTAGGCTTTAGGCACAGACTGCCAACTAAGTCCTCCAATGAATTTTTACCGGTCTTCAATCCCTTACGGTTTTTATTGTTCATTTGTTGTTTATTCTTGTTATGAAATAATAGTACAAATGATTAATTTATTTAATTTATTACTTTACAAATTATGATTATTATTACATTATTAATTTACAAATGATGCTTATTTGTAAATTTATTAACAGAGTTTGGTTTTGAGTGGTGGCGACCATTTCCAACAGGGATGTGAGCAATTTGAAGAGTGCAAATTTGTAGGAAGCAAAATGTTGAGGAGTACAGGCAAATGTATCAAATGAGCAAAAAGTGGCAAGATTTTCGGATGAAACGAAAGCAGAAAACATTTCTTCATTGAATTCTTCCTATAACGAATCTTAGAATTATTGTAATAATAACTGTATTGACAAAACGTGTTTATTAAATGTGCCAAAAATTAAAACCTGCATTACACGAAAAAACTTTACCTACCCCAATAAATGCATTTAAATAATATTTCGCAGTTTTATTACAATAGCAACTGCATTGATTTCTGCAAAACTAACACATCGGTAGTTAATAGTATACTTATTTTATAAATTCGAATCCCTTCAATATGTATAAAGCTTTTAACCACTGTCTAATCAGTTGGAACATGTTGATATAATCGCTTACAAAATTTTCAATGAAGTTTATAAAGAGTTTATCATAATGTGATTTTGTATATGATGGTATACTCTATAGAAATGGATACAACGAACGCGCCAGCTGAAAATTATCCCCGATTCGGTGGGTTTGATGGTAATATGTCCTTGGACAGAGATGGTCCAGAAAGCTGTTCTGTTCTATCTAGATTGGATAAAATCCAATTGCAGAATGATGTTATTCTGTCGTGTCTGAAAAATCTTGAAATGCGTATGGAAAACATGAAAAAATTGACAGAAACAAGCAGGACAAACAGCCAGAGCCGTTTCCGAGCTACAAACCAGCAAGATGAGTTCTCCGTTGCTAGGACTGTCTGTGCTGGCGCTATTGTTCATAGGTTGTCTTTTAAATCCGTAGATACTTATTTGAAACTACTGAAAGTTTAACAAGATAAAAGTGAACTGTGAAAACTTAAAATGTAAAGGAAAGATGACAACAATCAAGTCGCTGAAAATTACAACGACGATGAGTTCACAAGTGCTAATTCACCTGACCAAATGGTTAGACAAAAGCAGAGTGGTTAATGCCCTACCGGGATACCCTATCTGATACGGAGTTTACATGTAATCTTTGTTTTGATACGCAGGGGAAAAGGGCGTATTCAAACTGAAGAAAGTTGATTCAACTGTAATAGATGATCAAACTCTTTAGCAATTTTAAGCAGTCAGTTCGTAGGCATTCAATTACTGCAAATCATTTATCAAAACTATCCAAAGCAATAAGTGAAAACGCTTGTGTTGATCCAAGGAATAAACAAGCTGGTTTGATACTTGGAACCTTAACATGGAACCTTGTGACTAAGTTTAAAATACTTCATGCTTACGAACAACAGGTTGCTACTTTCGCTGACTTGGGAATTCCAGTTCCCGACATTAATCACGGTAAAGGATTTGCAGAATCATTAGTCCCAGTACTGTACGACATACTTTTCGAAAGAACTTACGTTAACGTTCTGAACGATAAGTGCGATCTATCAAAACTTGCGTCACCCTTTACTGTTTGAGCGGATAAAATTACTTCCAATGGAACGTCTTATCACATCATTGGAATCTCCACTTGCATTGGTGGTGAAAATAGAAGCATCTTTCTGGGCATCCCTCCATTGGGCGTAGATTTAACTTCTAAAGGTCTAGCGAAGAGCATCGTCGAACAGCGCCTAAAGTTTTATTCCATGCAAGACCTGCAAAAGTTGTACATGAGATGTTTCGTAGATGGTCAATACGTACTACTTAAGGTACAAAAAGAAATTCTGAAACTTCTGGGTTTCAATATTCAAGAAAGAGATCTTTTTCATCACTACTGGTGGGACTCGGCTCATGTTATAGAGATGGCAAATTCGGATTTAATGTGAAAACATTTCCGTTGGTTGGAGAAATTGACGGGGTAATGCTGGAAATACATAACATTTTAATTAAGACAAATTGTGAAATAATTGACTTTATAATTACGGACAAACTTAGCTTCATATACTTTTAAATTGTTAAGGATGTAAACTCGAAGTACAAGTATGGACAGGGACGCGCTGAATTACACGATGAAGCAAACAAGTCATTCATGAAAGCATTAAGCATTGGAAGCAGCAGTGGCACACGATTTGCTACTCATGAATTTAAAATGCTCAAAAATTTGCATGGCAATTTTCGCTTCATTTTCGCTCTCATGTCAAAGAAAAATGACAAGGAACTTACTCGAATAAATAACGTTAGGTTTGCTGTCCTGCTTCCTGAAATCACGGACTATTATAAAGCCGTTGGTTGTGGTTCTTCGGAAGTACAGAATTCAACTTCATACCCTTGGGAGTGTGACAGTGCTGTTGAAAATATGATTAACAATTTAAACATTATGGCAACCTGCTTAGAAGCCTCTAGCTATAACTACGATCAACCACTGATAACTTATTTCAACGACTGTGTCAAGGAACTTCTGCTTTACTACACATATCACGACTCCGCTTTGTTTCGACGCCAGGTATTTCTACATAATCTACGGTCCAAATCAGCCGCGGAAATTCACATTGATATGGAATTGGCTACCACTTGCCAGGCAAAGAAACTGGCTCTATTATATCGTTACTACTGCAATCGAATGCAAGCCAGAATGGCCAATATGGAAGTACAAACGTGACCTAAAATCCGGAAAGCAGTGCTTCTCGCTGAAATGAATATTACATTCCGATCGTTCATTACAAAACCGCTCATTTGAAGAAAACTGATCATGAGGTTTGTTCAAATACAATGAGTTACGGTCTCGATTATGCAAGCTTGTTTCAACTCTATTATTTATTTAATCCTTTCTAGATGGGGATTTATACAACCAAGTGAATTATCCGCTTTAGTCACAGCATGAGGAATTTACGGATAACTTGAAGGATTATTATGAGACTACAGTAAACGACCCTGGTTTAGTTTACACTGAAAAAGATCTGTGGCGTAACGTTCTTACCTCAGACAAATTCAAATTAAATTCTACCGGTGCAGTCACAAGTCTTTCACTTACTGCTAACAGCTTTAGTTAGAAATAAAAGTGAATGTGTAGCAGAAAGTGTTGGAAGTATTATTAAAATTCATTTGCAAGGACGAGGATCACTGTTACATGATAGTCTGGACCACGAACTTTTTCTGTCTTGGAATGGGCCGTCATTGGTTGATGTTTTAAAGCAATTGAGAAGCGATTTCATGGTGGGGAACCATATTTGTATCACTCTTTCCGATGCTGAAACAATACGAAACGTCGAAGGTAACAGACCGCCGGCGTGAGATTCGTGGACGCATACCACCACCGTAAGGTACAACCAGGATTTGTGTTTGGAAGGAAAACCGTTAAACCCGGATGCATTTGCAGCTGTATGCAAACAGAAGGGAAAGGTCGTTCGGCTGTTTGCGGGCAACGCATTGTAAGTTTGCGGCAACACTTTCCCAAAAATTTCTTTTCCGTAAATGTGGTTTTAGATGATCGCAGATTAAAATAATTCTGCATCTTATATTCAAGAAAATTCGTAATACATATATGAGATCTCTAAGTTTGGTTTCATTCCACAAAATAATAAATGGCTACATTAGCATGTGCTGGCATATTTTTACCAATAGAAGAATCTAGCAGCCTAGATTAACTGAACCATGTCATCACTGAGAATTTAAGATTAAAGTAAAACCGAAATAAATAATTGTGAACTGGACGTGCAATGTTGAAACCTTAAGAACTTAGTTAACTGCATTGCGATAGCGAGAGTAAGAAATAATGTGCTGCTAATAATAGCTGCTATCCAAGGAAAACCAGTACAGCACCACGTTCATTTACTTCAAAAGAGTCGACTCCATTCTTGTCAGGTTTTGAGGTATTGTATCTCCTCTCGTGCTTCTCAAAGGTATCAAAAGAAGCAATGACGTTAACGGCCATTTCATAAATATCTGGAGCAATTTTTGGTTGTTCGTAGAAATCAACTCTGCAAATCTTGGGCTAAAACAAAACAAAAGCATGATAACATCATTCACTCATTAAAATTATTGCATTCAAATTGTCATTGTTAAAACTTTACCATTTCAATGCCATGTATATTATTTATATAATGCTCAGTCACAGGGTATGTGGTCAGATGAGGTATTTGGACTATAACCGTTCCCAACGCGTTCCCGTTCAACCTCCAGTTAGGAAAGTAGTCCATGAATTTCTTCACACTCAGAGTAGCCGACATAAGAATCACTTTTGTGTATGTATCTTGCCTTTCAACCATGATTCGTTTGATTACGAGCATCAGAAGATCAGTATCCAAATCGCGCTCGTGAACTTCGTCTGAAATAAAAATTGCCACAAATATATACACTGACAAATAAATAGCTACATTTATACTCATAATAGTAACATACTTTCGCATTACGCTAAACACAGGAATTCCGCAAAGCAATAATTACCTATGATTATGAGACTCCATTGTTCCAGTGACTTTTTGTTAATCATCATTTGAAGAAGAACTCCCGTCGTCATGTATACTAAACGAGAATCTTCACTGAATTTCCGATCCATTCCAACCTACCAATACACCAGAAATTTCATTTATCAACCATCGAAAAGTTAGTAATTGGCATTCTACTGTACATAGTCAAACTCAATTACCTTGTACCCAACCAAAGACCCTAGCTCCCACCCTCGCTCCCAACAAACTCGGTTAGCTACAGACAATGCAGCAATTCGCCTCGGTTGAGTGACTACAATTCTGCAGAATTTATTTTTCTCTACTGCATCATCCATGAGGAACTGTGGCACCTGAGTAGTCTTGCCACAGCCTGTGAATCCTTCTATGATTGTCACCTGGTGGGCGTTTACACTGGAAAGAATCTGCAAGTACGAAGAATCACAACTGAGTATTAAAATATCGGCATGCATACGGCTTTTTGCCCGAGTGGAGTCGGATGTGATTTTGCAGATCCGAAGATGTTTTAAACCCTGCTTTACATCCAACGTAAGTGCAAACACATGCGTGTCTCCTACACATTTCCCAAACACCACATTACATTTTTCATAACAAATTAACCCATGTAATTCCCCCGCAAATACTTTAAACACAAACCTGTATGATGCATCAGATGAACTGCTAACTGCGACGAGTCCCGTGCTTGATAGGGGCACAACTTGCATCTAATAAAAAACATCAACCGTCCAAAAACCGTATAAACATCACTAGGGAATGTCGATTGAAAATACCCTCGTTTATATGCCCGGCAAGCTGAATATGGCCAAAATGTCCGCCAACGTGCCATATTTTTGAGCATATTGGCCCATTGGCAAAAAGCCCTAAATTTGGGCATTTTCGACAGGGCATATTCGGCATTTTGGACATTTTCAGTAGGGAATATTTATTATTTTTTGTAGACAAAACTCAGCAATACAGTCAAGACAAAAAAACCACTATTCACTATTAAAATAAAATATTCAAATTTCAATATAAAAGACCTAATTATTTTATTATTAATAATAATTTTGCTCAAATGTATTTTATTTAAAAATATACTTGATATATATCATATAATCGCCTTATATTGAATTGACGAACATAGTGTTGCATTTTGTATAACGTTAATCACAATACTCTAGTTCTCACGTGTACGGTTCTTCAATGATAAATCCTTGCATCTGGCACTGATAATAACACCAGTATAACTGTTGTAAATCGGTGGTCGCGGAATATTAATACACTGGACATTCCGTTACTACTTGAACCTGCTCCGAATTTATCCCATCTTTGGGAAGTCCTTCCAGTCTAGGATTCCGCATCGCTGAACAACCACTTGGGGTAGGTCTACGCCCAGAATTTACATGATTAAACTCGTCTAAAAACTTGTGCCCCAGAATGGGTCCCGACTTGTCGCTTCTTGCGCTCGTATTTGACTTGGATCGAGAGTAATTTTCATACCGGGGATCCGTACCTCTATAGCAAAAGAAGTTACAGACTTGTCTTAATTTCATTATCAGTGTCAATTAAATACACAAGCATACCCACAATACTCTCGAAACTAAACTTGAGTTATGAACGCAGTCAAAAAAATGGTTCAAGCCAAAGATGGGCCTTTAAATTCACCTAGCCTATTACCTTCTGTTAGAACTGTAGAGTGTAGCCACCTATACTCACGTCGACGTGATTCTTCTCTCGTCTTAGTATTACCTTATAGGTCAGTAAGTTATTAATTCTTTTGATATTGTTGAGTCATCAAGTTCACCATGTGACAGTGCTTATTTGTATTGATTGGTAATCGGTATGTGTAATGTTCTCGTAGCGTAACCTAAATTTATTGGTTAAGAAAATTGTACCTAGGATTATTATGGGACAAGAAAATCTGAGTGATTATTCGCCCTTCTCGCCTTCTGTGTATCGGTTTGTAATTATTTTACTCCAATAATAATTTCAAGACGACTTGAGAATTTTGTATTTGGTGAATCCACGGTTGATTTGGTTTTCCTGTTTTCTTATAATATAGAACCCGTTCCCAGTCGGAACACCTTCCTATAATTAAGCTTTTAAGTGATAATCTAAAATTACGTAACATTGCGAGCTTCCAGTAGGCTGCAAGCAGTTGGTATATGCCGAGAAGCACAGCGAGCTGAGCAAGCTGAAAAAGCGCTCCTCTGCGACAGAGTTTCAGGGAACTTCCATCAATGATGTCATCCTCTATATGGGTTAGTCACTTTTGACTTGGATGACGAAGTATGACAGAGTCAGTGGGTCTCTACAGAACTAGGTGATGTCACCCAAATTCAAGCGCTCACCACTCACAATGCATACTGAAAATTTGCATCATCTTTCGGCATATTGTTTTAAACACAAAAATCGCAAGTTTTTTTGTATTAGTGGTATTTATAAAGCAATTGTGTCATGTATACGCTAAAATCAGTCTCTTATACAGAGTTCACTGATTGACAACACTCAATAGTGTCTCTCAAGAAAAGTGGAAATAAATAGGACGTACAAAGTGAAGCCGATAAAATACTTTATATCAAAATATAGCTAATCAAGTGCTGAATGAAGCAAAATTGCTCAAAATATTTCACATTTCGCTGAAAAGCCAAAATCTCTGTTAAAATTCAAACTAATAGTTAAAAACTGTAATCGTGAGTACTCAAAGGTTGTTTTTTACGTTAATTTACATAAGTGCAGTGGCAAGTAAGCAGTGGAAACTAGACGCATCTGACAATCAGCAGGGTTCCTATCAGCTTGCTCCACTGCAACGGCCCGGACCAGCTACATTACATACAACGCTACAAAGAGCATAGTATAGCACATGCTGGCCGGGCGGCCTGTACAGATAAGTTCATAAACACATTCACTTTAACACTCACAAAATTGTACCTGATAAAGAACCAAAACGACCCTAACGCAGAAATGTCTTTCATAGAGAGGTCATCCAGTAAGCAAAATAACACAAATGTACCTATGGCATGGACATTCTCAACTGAGGATTCAACACAACTACAAAGTAGCACTCTCAAGAGAAGCCGGGAATATGCATATGACGGAGTTGAGAATAAGCAGCCCAAATCCACCGATGTACTAGAGGCCATTCTATCAATGAAGGAAGAAATGAAGCAAGAATTAAATGAGATGAAGACGGACATTATGTCATCTGTAGAAGCAGTTCAAACGAAAGTTGAAAAGCTAGAGATCAGCCTCCGTGACTCCCTCCAACAAATAGAAGCCAGAGTAGATGACTTGCAAGACCAAAATGCGGACCTGGAAGCAAAAAATGAGGAACTGACCAAGAACATCAAGCTAACTAAAAGAGGAACTGATTGAGACACAGAAAGAACAACTTAAAGAATTGGAAACCAAGTTCCATAAGTACCAAACACGCAATAATGTAGTTATCTCAGGGATGCAGGAAACAGACGAAGTAACGAACAAAACAATAGCGGAAAAAGTAATGCACTTTGCAAGGAGCACACTCGGGATTGAAAACCTACGAGTGGATTATGCCAAGAGAATTGGAAGAGTACCTACTAACCCCAATCGAAGTCGCCCCATCAAAGTGGTGCTATCATGTGCAGAAGAACTAGAAAACTAAAAAGCAAGAAACCTCTAAAAGAAAGGAGAATTCCGATATTTATTGGTCCAGAGCTAACCTAGGATGAAATCCAAGCAAGACGAATAAGAAGAATGGGTCATAAGAACAGAAATGGCAATGAAGCAATAACCACAAACCGTGCTTCTGGGGAAATTATGGATGCTAACTGAGGAAGCGGCCGGCCGGAACAACCCAAACGTGTACATATTTTAAATAAACTAATTTATTGGAATTTGCGTGGACTTATTTCAAACTATTCTGAAAAATTTAAAGTAATAATTGAACACCGACCTGAAATTTTCTGCGGTTAAAGCGCGACTCCAAAATCTATACACAAGGTTTGCAAAGCCTGTATCAATTAGAAATTGTTGACTGTGAAAACAAAAATACAAAGAGGAAGTGGAGGATTCTTGATCGGAGTTAAATGCGGTATAGACTTCCAAGTACAGCTAAAGTCAAAGTATTATATTGCACTAACAATAGGAGATGGTCAGGATAACATTTGTATTACTTTTACTTATATACCACCACATAAGGATCACAATTACGAAATGAATAAAATGTGAAATGCTGTAAAAAAAATTTAAGATTCCATACACTGTAATAATGGGAGATATGAATGCCCGCATAGGTATGAAGAATGAATCAGTAAATGAATTAAGCAGAATCCCTCCAAGAAATTCAAAGGATTCAAAGTGTAATGCCAGAGGTAAACTACTTTTAGAAGAATGTGCTACTAAAGACTACATAATATTGAATGGACGATCCCAGAGTGACAGTGAAGGAGAGCTCACATTTGTCTCAAGCCAAGGGACTAGCTGTATAGACCTAGGTATAAGTAGCTCTCTAATGTATGACAAAATATTGGACTTTAAAATTCTTGACTCCGCACTGTCTGACCATTTCCCAATTGAATTGTTACTAACAAATAACTCTCACACTAAATCCCGTAAAATATGTAACAAAATTCACTGGAAAAAGGGAAGGGCAAATAATTTTAAAATAGCTGTAGCAAAGCTACGAGGAACCCTTTTTGGATTTTGATAAATGTAATTTTGATGATCTAGAAAATTTAATTATAAACGCTGCAAAGGAATGTAACATGACGTGTAAAGGTTATCATATAGAAAATGATGTACAAGATGCAAAATGGTATGGTAAAGAATGTAGAAATAATAGACAAATCGTAAACAGAATTATACGCAGAATACGCAAATTGTCAAACAAGTGGTCACCAGAGGAAAAATATGAAGTCCTGCAAGAGCTGCAAGAGGCAAAGTCGAATTTATAAAAGTACGTGTAAGCAACAAAAAGAGACATATTATGTAGCTATGAGGGAAGATATAAACAATTCCAAACATAGTGATACTTTTTGGAAGGCATTAAATAGATTTAGAAACAGTAAGTTCACAAAAATTACGAACAGCATACCAGATAACAGATGGTATGATCACTTTAAAGGAGTTTTAGAAGAATTTCAAGATGAAAACAGAGATGTCAATGGGGTTGAAGATACCAACCCAATCAACGACACTGCCAAAAACCTTCAATTTATGTTGGATAACGAAATAACTGCAGATGAAGTCAAGCATGCCATAAAATGTCTCCCAAAAAGTAAAGCAGTCGGAACAGACGGTATTCCTAATGAAGCCTACATGAATTTAGACCCAACTACATTATGCTACCTAGTAAAGGCTTTAAACAAAGCTTTACAAGAAGAAATTCCCGAGAAATGGGGCGAAATCATTACAGCACCAATATACAAGAAAAATTATAAAGAAACCCCCAAAACTACAGGCCCGATTACCAAGCTGATTACTTCAATAATATCAGCACGCATAGGACATTTCTGTGCAATTGGAGAAATACTTTCCGACAATCAGTGCGCGTACAGAAGGGGCAGGGGCTGCTTTGACCAAGTATTTAATTTGTATGCCCTAATATGCAAGCAATTAAGCGTGCCAAAGGGTAATTTTTTCGCAATATTTGTGGACTTATCGCAAGCCTTCGACTCCATTACACACTGCAAGCTTTGGAAACTTTGGTTAAGAAGGCTGGGCCTGAGTGAAAACTGTACAACTAGGATACAAGATCTGTATAAGTTAGCCAAAACTAAAGTAAGAACCAACAACGGGTTCACAAGCTTTATAAATATCAAGAAAGGTGTACTTCAAGGAGAGAGTTGCTTCTCAATTTGTTTAATTTATATTTAGACGAGATTGTAGAAATTCTAAAATGTAACAATATGCAAGGTATAAGCACAACTATAGTCAAAATAATGATTTTAATATATGCGGATGACTTAGTATTAGTTTCACCAACACAACAAGGGCTGCAACAACAAATTGACATACTGAAAGATTTTTCGAAAGAAACAACCTACAAGTTAATCTAAACAAGACTAAAGTGGTAATGTTCAGGAAAAACGGGAAAATAGGCGCAAAGGTTGACTTTAAGTGGGGTACTGGTGCAATAGAAATAGTACCGAATTATACATATCTAGGAGTACCATTCCAACAATCTGGCATTTTTAGTGTAGCTAAAGATCATTTTGTTAAAAAAGCAAAAGCAGCTCAAATAGAGCTGATAAAGCTTATTTATAAGAGTCAAACCAACAATGTAAAAATAATAACCCAACTTTTTACTATTTTTATAAACTCCACACTACTGTACTGCGCACCAGTTTGGGCCCTACGCTATGTGGATGAAATGGAAAAACTCCAAACAATGTTTTTGCGAAGAATATGCAATTGCAGCAATCTAGTCCCTGGATACATTTTGAGATTGGAAACAGCAACAACAAGTGTCAAGAAGTGGATTTTTAAAGCAACGCTGTCGTCGCTGTCCCTCATTAGGAAAGCATTAAACCAGAAACCTGGGACGATACTGAGGAGCTGCTATGAGGAAATCGCAGGAATCGCACAGGGAAAGTACAGTTTGACTGAAAAAGTGAAACAACTCTTCCACGAAAATCAGATGCACGAAGAATACAGTCAACTTAACAAGGACTATATAAATTCAAATTTTCGAAGCATAATAGGAAAATACAATCAAAATTTAACGAACAAGGATGTGAGAAATCTGCAAGAGGGCAAACACATGGAACACTTTAGGATAATTAAGAAAGACGTAAATATTACCAAATTTTATACCGAAAATCTGAAATGGAATATTGTGAAGCTGATACAAAATCTCAGAACCGGAATCCCATTTATGTGTATTAAAGGAAGGAGTTTGAAATTAAGAGGCCTCTGGATCCGCTGGAGAGGCACTGACAACTCTCCCTACTGTGAACTCTGCAATCTGCATGAACCAGAAGACTTGTACCATGTAATGTTCATCTGCCCACACTATAAATCACCTAGGAAGCGATATTTAGGAGAACTGGACAATGTGCCGGAGAGTGATTATATTATAAAAATGTTTCAAGACTCAACAAATAGAGAAATGTATCTCAAATATTATTACTTTTGGTGTGAAGCTGAGAAAATCCGATCCTTCTACTACGAATGTATAGCAGGATGTTAGTATAACAAGTCATGTAATTAACTATCTTTTTTTACTTTGAATTTCATAAAAAAAAGCATTTTCTTTTCTTTCCTCTTTTTTAAATATAAGTTCAAATTATGTTATAAAGTAACAGAGAAGAACTACTTGAATATTTGAGTAACTGTAAACGGGTTGTAACGGCTGTGGCCAAAGTATCGACCAATAAAACCATTATTATTATTATACGCTAAAATCATGGATTTCCCGGTCTTGCAGTATAGCCAATAGGTGATGTCACCTATTGGGGTGGGTCCATCAGTTTTGTCAGTGATGACACTTGATGACACCTATGACATTGGGTCCATAAATCCCCTTTTTTAGCATGACATCATTGATGGACGTTCCCTCAGCCCGCTGTACTTCTCTTCTCGGCTTGCTGTATATACCACCGACTTCTTGGCTATATAGTGGAATAATATAGTACATACAGCGGCTTGCTATATAGTGAAATGAGCCGTGAAGGTTTGAATTATAAAGTCAATGCCGCGAAGGTTTGAAATGTAAAGCCAATGCCGCGAAAGTTTAAATCAACGGACAGGAAGGGGACAATAATATTAAAGGATTAGGAAGTTCAAAACTACTGCTTCCCTGTATAAGTACACCCTTAAAGTCCCTACAGAAAACCGAAAACCCCGCATGTGTGTATGTCCAAATATCCTGACTTAATAATACTATATTTATTTATTGCTACGTTGGTTTATTGGTTTGTTGATCGGTTGTTCCACGCTGAAAACTTGTTTGTATTTCCTGCCACCCAACGTTGAAGAGAGGAGGTGGGGTGTTTTGGTTTGGGGCTGTATGGGGGCTTCTGGGGCAGGTAACTTGGAATTTATTGACGAAATAATGAGTTCTGATTGTTGCCAAGGAATATTGGATCGGAATATCAAGCCTGGTGCGCGAAAACTTATCCTGGGTAGCCATTTTGTGTTTCAGGAGGATAATGATCCTAAACACACATCTAAGTCAACATCACTTTTCTCCCGGGAAAACACATTTTTGGTGATGAAATGGCCAGCACAAAGCCCAGACATGACCCCAATTGAACAATTTTGAGATTTTATTGCGACGGAGTTGAAAAATTTCAACATTTCTGGGAAACCCACGTTTAAAAATCTGGTCACCGAAATACGGGGAAAGATCCCCCCGAAGTTACCCGGAAGCTAGTGGAGAGCATGCCTCGGAGGATAGCAACTGTCCTAGCAGTCAGAGGTGGGCTTACGCGGTACTAAAGTCCAGGAATTAAGTGGTAATTGAGGTAAAAAATTAGTTAAACGCAGCTGTCCAACTTCAAATGACACCAACTTTTTAACCCGATTTTGTTTCAATTTTTTTTACAGCGTATGAGGTGTACTGTGTACAATAATACGTACAAGTATCTAATCCCCATATGTTCGACATTAAAACCTGAATTTTTGACAAGATTCGCTTAACTGTGTAAAAAGTTATTAGCAGTTATTCAAAAAAACATTGGGCGTCCAACTTCAATTGACTGGCACTGTAAGTACACGCTTAAAGTCCCTACAGAAAACCGAAAACCCCGCATGTGTGTATATCGAAATAGCCTGTACGTAATAGTACTGTATATTTATTTATTGCTACGTTGGTCTGTTGGTCTTTTCCACGCTGAAAATTTGTTATATCATTGTCCAGATGTCTTAACAATCTTTCTATAACATGCTTTACTTCTCCGCATTTTTACAACCATTGCTAATTTGTTGTAGTATAAAAGGTAGGGATTTCCCAATGCAACCTTATACATTCCTCTTCAAAATTTTATGCATACGTCTTATTGTTCACTGCATCAGTTGCATGACTACACCCCTACTCGGCATGTCGGCATCAGTAGCATACCTGCTCCCTTCACATTATACTGTATGTATTTATGAAGCCCCTAGCCTAAATTTCCTAGGTGCCTATATTTATTCCCCAAACTTCCTATAATCAGGGTTGGCAAAAAACCGGCTTTTATCAATAAAGGCCAAGCCAGTGGCATGAAATGGTAACAATCGGTTTTTATTGGACAGTGGACTTATTTGAATGATATTAATTATGACCATTTTATACCAACCTATACAATAGGTCCGGGCATGTTAGAACCGGATTTTAACCAATAATAACCAGGCCATTTCTGACCATTTGGAAACCCTGTGTTCATGCATGCGTAATATTAGCCAAGTCGGTGGTACGTTTTGGTTAAAACCGGTTTTTATTGGACAGTGGATTTATTTGTATAATATTAATTACGACAATTTTATACCAACCCATGCAATTGGACCAAGCCGGTAAGAACCGGATTTTAACCAATAACGGCCAGGCCATTTCTTGCCACTTGCCAACCCTGCCTATAATATTTTATTTGCATCTAAATCCTACTGAACCTTGCCTATATCCTAGTGAAGATTCTTGTTTTTTTGCTTCCTCCCTAGAATTTTTGCCTATAAAAGACCCTAGATATAGGCAAGAGGTCCATCTTTGGTTCAAGCTCAAATAAATGTCAAGTCACTTACAATGGTTGATTCCTAGACTTCCTAGTAAATTAACACTTTTTGTGTACGCCTAGTACAGTGTGACTAATATGATCAGTCATTAACTTTTAACCACCAAGGCATGACAAGATGTGATGCCTCTTCGTACTTGCGGCTTGTACTGTGAAATAGCGTTAATTTTGTGAATTTTGCGAAAACGATTTTATTTTCTGCTAATCAGAGGAAATACAAACCAGTAGTATTTCAAAAAAGTTTGTTTGGTATCCATTAATCCTTGTTACAATAATATTAATTCTGATCCATTAGACCCTTAATGGTGTCAGGGGTCAGGATAAAAACAAAATGAAAGACAAAGAAAAGGTACGGCCAACAATTACTCCTGTAATATCATATTGAAGTATAGAACAGTGTTCATCGAATAATTGGGAACTAGATTCTTACGTTATTTCAAAGATGTTGACAGTCTTTGATTCTAGGTGAGAGTAAATGCCCATATAATGTATGCATACATATTATATGTGTAATTAATTTTTACTGTTATGAATTAGTCGCGTTATTGTATGAGTCGTGTAATTTCTTGAGCGCAGTTAGTGCAAATTGATGCACAACTATGCAACAATGCCTTCGCCTTACATATGGGAATTATTCCACTCTTTGAATCACCCATTTTTTACGACTTGTAGTTGACTTAGAACAGTTTTCAGCAGTGCATCGCATGGGTACGGGTAGTACCTGAGTATTTGGGTACAGGTCCAGGTCCGAAATGGGTACTATGTTTAAGTACCCATCCTGAATGGGAACTTTATGGGTACTACCTATATGTACCCAAATTTTGGGTACAAAGACAGGTGTTGGGTACAGGTACAAACTTGGGAATTTGTGGATTGTACCTGACAGGAAGAGGTACAAGCTTCCAATATACCTGGACCTGACAAATTAATACATGAAAATGTGGCTACTTTTACGAACAGAAATCCATCTATTACGACGCATCTAGTGTAGTACATGGCTCTCTCTCCGACCTACAGGTTTAATTTGATATTCAGCGTGGTTTCAGGAGTGCATCGTAATTTTTGAAAAAGCATACTGTTATGCAATAGAGATGGTTGACCAACTTAGCACAACGCGCCAGCAATAAGTACGTGTAACTACAAATTCCACTTGTGATTCAGTAAAAATTACGTTAAATGATATCGTGGTTATGGAGGATGACCTAGAAGTGGAAGAACCGCTATGATGTAATACCTCAGATGGTATAGACGCAGAGCTGTTGGGGACAAAATTCTTGTCCCGTCCCCGTCCCGTCCCGATATTTTTTCAAAACCTTTGTCCCCAGTCCCGTCCCGACAATCGGGACACGGTGACAAACACCATGTCCCCATCCCGTCCCCAAAAAAATATAAAAACGTTTTCCCCGGTCCCGTCCCGAAAGTCGGGACATGGGGGAAAAAATCTTGTCCCCGTCCCCAAAATTTTTAAAAAACGTTGTCCCCGGTCCCGTCTCCAAAATTTAAAAAAAATATTGTCCCCGGTCCCGAAAATCGTGGCATGTGAACAAAATTCCTGTACCGTCCCGATAATTACTGAAAACAGTTGTCGACATTCTCAAACCGAAAATCGGAACATGAGGAAAATTTCGTACAAAAAGTATTTGTACCAAAAACATAAAAAACACATTTATAGAATCGTGGCTCCAAGATTCTTCCTTAACTTTTTGAGCAACAAGCCTCATTTTCTACAACCTAAAATCGAATGTCTTACATTCGGTGAAATAGTGTTCACAGAATAGTTTACTCATGAGCATTAAAGCTGAAACGTTATCCTTGTTCTGCTATGCTTGCTCGTCCCGTCCCGTTATACACACAACCAAAAAGCATGTCCCGTCCCGAATATAATGGGGACAATTGTTTTTGTCCCCGTCCCGTCCCGAATATAGTGGGGACAATTTGTTTTGTCCCCGTCCCGTCCCTGATATAATGGGGACATTTTTTTTTGTCCCCGCCACGTCCCGAATAGGACATGGTGACAAGTATTTTGTCCCCGGGGACGTCCCGTCCCGGTCCGTCGAGTGTCCCGACGTCCCGTCCCCGTCCCCGGCAGAAGCTCTGTATAGAAGTTACTAGCACTGCACAGCCCGCTATTGCTGGCTTTGAAAGGCTTCATAGCTTGTTGGTTCAGTCGAATAGCACATGATTCAGAAATACACCCCAGTTGTAAATACATTCATAGTACATACTACAAATAAGCCGGGTAGTTAGCCTTTAAGGTAATTTGTAATCACAATCCCAAACCAATAGATGTTATGCGATAGCGGATCAAGCCACCACAGGACGGCAGGTGGGGGATAACCCCATTTCCCAAGTGCAACACCGACGAAGTCTAGTGGTTTGATCCGCCAGTATTAAAATTCCATTGCCGAAATAGTTTTTTCTAATAGAATATTTTTTAAATGGCCTTTGCTCCTGAAATACAACTCCGTACGATTATAATCTAACATTACAGAACTTTTTGAAATATACAATTTGCAATTTGTACTCGCAAAACTATAAAGCGTCTCTAGGAGAGAGAGTGAAGATTTAAAAATGTCCCCTCATCGTCAAATCCTAGTATTAAGAAAGCCAGTAGCCTTATTAAAGCCTTTTTAATTGCAACAATTTACAAAACTTCTTTAAAACACAATTACTTTTGTATGTACCTTTACCGACCTTGATATTTTCTTTAGACTTATCCCTCGAAAAGCAACATACAGTTGTCTATGTGAAAATTAACGCCAACTTTACCAAAACTTTGTCCCCGACATTTATTAAGTTACTGTCTTTGCAAAGCGTACTCTAAAATGTCTCTTCTCTTTAATATAAATGGGTAGCCACCGTTTATGGTATTATAAATGTAGCCCGTGACAGTATCACTGCCCTTGCTACTACTTGCTAAGCCATATAACCTTTATGGTAATTTGTATCCGCGAACCTATAAAGCGCGTTTAGGAGAGGGAGGGAAGTTTTAAAATAGTCGCTTCATCACGCGCGTTTTATATTTTAGAGATAGTTCCATTAAGATGTATAGTATTGGAAACATTATGCCGAGGCCGAATTTTTTCCAGTTTGTAATTGCTGTGATGTAAATCATTATTGAATGTCATCATGTTAAATCATCATGTTGAATCGTTTACAGTAATTCTTTTTAAAGTACCTGATTGGGTAGAGGTACGTAGGAAAAATTTTCAGGTACAGGTTCATATATTGGGTATATTTTGGGTACGGGTAAAATTCAGGTACAGGTATGCACTACTTGCAAAATAATCAGGTCCAGGTACCAACATTTATTTTATAGGTGCGTTTAATCAGGTACGGGTTTGGGCACGATTTTTGCCGGTACCCACTATTTGGATCGAGGTCAAGGTACAGCATTTTTGTATCCATGCGATGCCCTGGTTTTCAGCAAAGTATTGGGATTGGGAACTGCGCCCAAACCCAATACTTTAATTAAAACTAATAAATAAAATTAGAATGTAGAATCTTTATTTATAGACATGGGTAATTTACTATATATGTATGCATTCATATGTAATTTGTACAGTTATGCACAACTCAAAAGCGTAATAAGAAATTACTATCAGTATTTACCATAATTTTTATTCTGAGCTGCAATTCAGTAGTGAAAGTACTGTGTATACACTTCTGCTACCAATGTTGTGTCGTATGTAAATGAATTGTCCCAATACCTTGGTAAAAGTGCATGGTACAACAAAAGAAAAGAATTGAATCCTTTAATACCTTGGATTTTAAGCCAATTAGCTTAACATGTGATACCAAAAAAAGCCGCAACTATTACCAGAACTGGAACTTGAAATTCATGTGTAGTTATGCTTGGAAGGTGCAAAACGGAGGATTATAATCTTATCTTATGTATGTATGTAATAATTATTAGAGTTTCCATTGTGTTCACCAAGTTAACAGAAAAACCTTTTTATTATTCAGCAATAAGCACTCTGATAACATTTTTTTATTTTAGAAAGTTAGCACGTTTTCAGTACCAGAGATGAAAGTCAGAAGGTCTTCATCTGTCGAATTTCCCGTAATTACGTCAGTCGCGTTGATACTATTATTTTACAATTAGGCATAAATTTGACACAATCCTTATGGAATCATTAGCATTTACAATTAGCGTAGGAATCGCAGCAGTACCAAATAACGCATCAGTGTATCTAGTGAAATTCATACATTTATTCTTGTTAGCAACAATTATTTATAGAAGCCACGTTCTAAATCCCGGCAGGAATTGTAAATTCCTGATCCTGAAGCGCTTCCAGTTGCACGAGTGTACCGATAGTATCCATTCACTTATTTGAAAGTGACATTATTTTTATAGAACGGGATTATAGAGATATCAGCAGAGCACTCTTAAATAATGCATAGAGTTTTTAAGCAAGAATAATTCTGGATATAATAAATTCTTGCAGTAGCGTTTTAAAGATTACTTACTACATAGTAATCATAGCTTAATTTAATTTTGCGTCTTGCCCATACATCATAAGTATGGCAAAATTATAAGCAATATGTGATCTTTTATAATTATTAGCACAAAGTAAATGCCTTGTAACTCCTTCAAGTTATCAGGGTGCCTTGAACTTTGATAAGATTCTGAATAAGTTTATTTAATCCTTCTTTTTAAAACCTCTGAAACCTTAATAAATTATTGTTGGTTGGGGCATTACGGTACAACATTTCCTTTATCTGAGAATTTTGTGGAGGTACCGGCATTAGCGATATTTTAACCCGACCTGATTTTATTTTTTTAAAGTATACAGGTATACAAGTATACTCAAAATGTTCGTATAATTAGTGTCAGTGTGACATTGACACTACACACTTACTTGAAGACATTCTGGGGGATGAGGTTCGTATAGGACAAAGATGATGTATGTATATGACCTGAAATAAAAATTTAGGCATACTTATACACAGGGTTGGAAAAAAACCGGTTTTTATCAATAAAGGCCAATCCAGTGGCAAGATATGGTAACAACCGGTTTTTATTTTATGTGGATTTTATTGGCTAAAATGTAATAATCTCCAGTACTATCCAGTTAAATAATCTAATGTCCAGGCCAGTGGTTGATATTGGATTTTACCGGCATCTTTTGGCTTGTGGTAATAATTGGTAACAATTAAGTCCGATCACGCGACGTGCTCCAAAAAATTAAAACTCCACTTCTTTTACGTCCGCACCTACTTACTCCCTATATAAACACGATTTTCGTTAGTTTAGCTAGCAACTCAATTTAAATATTATGGCTGACCGGTAGTTCTCTGAAGGATTTTCCACACTTCAGTGAGTGTCATTGCTGGAATGGTTTTTGATTCTTTTATTATTATTTTTTTCATAATCATTTCATTACCGAATAACTGCTTGCCTTGCAAACATTAAAATCGAAGATGACATTTTTCCAAATATTTAATAAATACTGACGGCTGAATAAATTGTTAAAAAGATGTCTTTTAGCCATTGTGGCTTTTATTCATTGATGTCCATGCATGCGTAATATTAGCCAAGCCGGTGGTACTTTTTGGTTAAAACCGGTTTTTATTGGACAGTGGATTTATTTAGATACTATTAATTATGGCCATTTTATACCAATCTATACAACCGGACCAGGCCGGTTAGTACCGGATTTAACCCAATATTGACCAGGTTAATTCTTGCCACTTGCCAACCCTGCTTATACAATACATAAATAATTCGAGGGTATATAAAGACCGGCTCGGTCTTTATATCCTCAGATTGGAAAGTCTCTTCGGCGAATAGTTCCCAATTGAATTTCTTCTGAGTCTCCGACCCTTGTGTTTGGATTAATTTTAAATTCCAGGGGCTACCACTGGAAAATCCTATTCTACTCCTGGTTAACCTTTTCCCCCTGCAGGAATTGTATGCTTTTGTGTTTCTTAAATTGGAATGACGCTTCTTAGTACTGGCACCATCACCAGCGTAATAGCCAGTCATTGTTCTAAGAAAACATCTGAGAAGTGTATTCATTGAAAAGCGTATGCACAAAAATTCTCTAAAATATCAAATTAAATCAGTTGAGTACGGACAATTTTCGGGAAGTCCACCCATCAGTCATAATTTGGTGGTGGTTAACATCAACTATATTTTGTACTGCAAAACTGTATGCACTATGCACAGAAATGCAAAAGAAGAAAATGCAAAGACAAGATCTGGAATGCAATGGAGTTGTTTTATTTTGTGTTTTTATTTGCTGAAATGAATTTTGAAGACATAGATCTCATTTCTCACATTCTGATTCATGTAATTTCTCGTCCTGCTACAATTAATTACACCTTGAATAGTCTTATGTTACTAGTGTTAAAGTAAACCAACATATCATAACACTCAAGCTGATTTCCCGATTTTCGGCAATCTCTCCGTTTTGTTTCATTGTAGTGCTCAAAATCATACGTATGGATTTTCTATTAAAAATATATCATTATATTAGTAACAGTAACGAGTTACTGTCGAGTCAAACCTGGCTGATACTTTACCAATTAAGGACAGGTGTGTAACGCACGCCTCTCTTGCCTCCGATAGGCTTATGCTAGTTACCATAGAGTGACTGTCAACCATCGTTTACTTGTCAACCATAGATTGACTCTGTATTTGTAATGAGTGAGTGAACCATCGAGTTTCAATTTCTTAACCATGTTGCAAGATATTTACATTCAGACCTGAGCAACTGCTGGCAGGATTGAGCCCCATTGACGTCCTTAGATGAAGGGAGGCGGTACGCCCCAGGCTATTTCTTAAATACGGGCTTTAGAGGCTCGGAATTGATGCAAACTTGTTCACTGGCATACTAGGAGCTTAAATTAATTTTTTTAAACCGATCGGGTAACATGATACCAGGCCTGGTTTTGGCTGCTTAGAAATGCATTACTAGAGTTGTTGTATGCCGACTTGCACCAAATAAAATGCTTTTGCGCTTATAATCAAATTCCGAATCTAATTTTGGTAACTAATGTTTCACCCCGGCATCCGAAGCGGGCATCATGATGCCCGGAATGACTAATCGTTTAAAACTTGCCCCAAATCAATGTATTTTTTTATTTTCAAGCACAGTGTCTATATAAATAAGTTATTATTGAAGTGCCCATATGGCTCTACCCGGGTAGAACGATACCCGGGCGTTGATAAAAACAACCAAAATCTCCAATAATTTAAAAACAGGCATTTCTTACGATACTAGATGGATCTAGCTTTAACTCTGATGAATTATCCATACCGGGTAACATAATACCCGGCAGAGCTAAGTTGTACTAAGTTTAAGCTTTTTAACTTTAAGCTCCTAGTATGTCAGGGAACAAGTTTGCATCAATTCCGAGCCTCTAAAGCCCGTATTTAAGAAATAGCCTGGGGCGTACCACCTCCCTTCATCTCAGGACGTCAATGGGGCTCAATTCTGCCAGCAGTTGCTCAGGTCTGTTTACATCACTCTTCTATATCGTTCACTTCCACATCTCTGTGCGCATTCAAACTATACCGCGCGACGCTCGCATGAAATAATCTTACTTTTCTACACCGTTCACTTCCTCATCGCTGTCTGCATGCTGTATAATCAAAATCAAATCCAGGATCCAGATCGTGGTGTGTGTAAAACAATTCAAACTACGCGGCATAGCCCAGGTACCATAGAGTTTATGCGCTACTACTCGATTGGGCTTTCAACGTACTTCCCAAGTTCCCAACTTCCACAGTACAATCTCCTCTAATAATTCCAGACCGACACGTCTCTCTGTGCGTTCATATCTGCCACGAATGCTGTCTGCTATGGAATTCAATTCTGTCTCCATGCATTACAATTGCAATCTATTTACTCTTCGGAGGACTCTTCGACTGTTCACATACTTCGTCTTTCAATCTAATATCGATCTATTACTTTCTGTTCAGTAAACAGCTGAAAATGAAAATGAAAAAACTGATGAATAGCTCATTAGGAGCTTACATGTTATTGCGTGTAATCAAGTATGAATGTTATTGAGTAAAGGTTCGAAAACTAAGTCATCTTCATTTGCTTAATTGACAACACGTAGGTCTTCTGATCGGGACGGGACAGTGTCGAAACATAAATATGGATCACATATTACTTCGGGACAATTTTGGATCATTAATATTGATCCCGTAATATTTCGGGGCGAAATCGGCACAAATAGTTTTGCCCCGAGTCATTTCAGGTTAGGATTGGCATAAATATTGTATTCAAAGGATTTCGGGACTTGGAGGAACTTTCTGCCGGATAAAATGTTTTATTTCAAGGATTTCGGGTTGGGACGGAATTTTCTGCTGGAGAAGTAGAAACCCAAAAACATTTTATATAAAAAACAAAGCTGCTCTGAATCCCGAAATACCACGGGGACAATATTTGTACCATCGAATTATCCCGTCCCGAACCGATACCCAATACCTACAAAAACACTCCAAAATGTGATTTATATGTGGCATTTTCTAGAGCTACGTCGGAGAGTGAAGTAAATGTGAAAATTGGTGATACCGACCAGCGAAGAATATTGATTGAGGGGAGTAACTCGATATATACTACCGAAGTTTTTTAAAGGTTTCTAATGGTTAATTTCAATGAATTAGCTTCATGCGGGACTAACTCCTAGCCACTGTCAACGGGTCAAACGTAGGGCATGTACAGGGCTTGGGTGGGAAGTTTGCCAAGAGCCCTCAACCGTGATTTTTTGATCTGATGTAATGTAATGTAAACTATTTGAAATGAGTTGTTTTACTCGAATGTAATCCTCTTATACTAAATTACATTGCCCTGCGAAGCGGGCTACCTTTCTAGTTTCATATGTATACATCCTTTTATTTCGCGCTGAAACGCATGCAAAATTATCGGCCAATCGCAGGCAAGAGAGGCGTGCGTAACACACCCGTTCTTAATTGGTAAAGTATCAGCCTGGCTTGACTCGACAGTATGTATTTAGTAGTTATGGATTTTTGGCATTACCCTATTGTTTAGTAGCTGGATTGGTCTAAAAATCTCCTGCAATGGCTTGTTGTGTGCATCCAATACATCTCGAAATTGTAGTAGCTGTAACAAATAAATAATTCAGTAAGACTATCCTAACATCTAACTTTTTTAAGGGAATCTTCTGAAACATATTTGCTTTATGTAATACATATGGAGACGTCCCTAGAAAATGTAAAGGATAGTATTATTACCTGTGACTGAGAAATGTGATATGGGTTTTTAATAACGTTCCACAAAACAATTTCCTCACAGTATGGTGTTGTTAATGATCCATGGTATTGGAAGTTATAAAACCGCTCATTTTGCTTACGGAGCAAATTGACCAGATTAAGATTAGTTCCATTAGTGCTGTCGCCAGATTTTTTCACATTCCTCAGTACCCTCAGTATCGGATCAAAAGCTGCGTTGGGGACGTACAGGACCAAACACCCGTGTACGAGGATTGGATGAGCTGGACATTGAAGATATTAACATCCCTGGGCACGGGTGGGCCGGGCTTACATTCCACCAAAACCCACAAGCCCGTCAGTATACCCGATGTAGTATTCTCTGGTATTATTTGTGGTGTCATAGTATTTACTAGTGATGCCAATGGTCTGGTCTGATCCAGATTTTATGAAACTGGTCTGGTCCAAAGCACAGACCAGACCATTGGTCTGGTCCAGTTTTTCGAACCAGACCAGTGGTCTGATCCAGTCATTCGGACCAGACCAGACCAAAGACCATGGTCCAGAAAACCATTCAGAGCAATTGAATAATCACATTTTATCCAATCAAATTTTTTTTTATCCTCAGAAATGACATTTTTAATTTGTTCCACAGGATTTCGTTAACGCATAAATTTTTATTTTGCGTACTTTTGGGACCATGGTCCTGTGGTCTGGTCTGGTCTGGTCCTGAAGCTGGACCAATTGTATCTGGTCTGGTCCAAGTGTTAGACCAGACCGGACCAGACCATACAAGTCTAGGACCAGACCGGACCAGACCAATAACGGACCATAATTAATGGTCCAGACCAGACCATTGGCATCCCTAGTATTTACAGCTTACGACTAGCAAAGCGTTGTGGTGCACACAGTTTTGGATATTTTAAATAACCAGGGGAATTCCGGTTCTTAGTCGTCAAATTGATTTTTACTTACCTCACCACAATGCAATAGGGAAAAACTTCATTAACTGCAAAACTGGGGGATGAGCTAACAGTTTTTAAAAACTACTGTGATAATTTTAGCTTACTGTTACGCCCACAAGTAGAATGGGTCCCACTGATATTTTAAAAATAACGAATATAGTTCCCACTGTCCATATAGCTGCTATCCATAACCCCAAAGAATGGATATATTCAGGCATTAGTTCACACCCCAAAAAACGTTCCCATCTATAATCCAAAATTCAGTCCTATTTATAACGCATTATAGAAGGAAGGACCCGTAAATTATAATTGTAAGCAAAAATAAATAATAAGCACTGGTTTTAGTTACACAGAAATTCGTACCTGCAATTGCCAACGGGGTGCTGCGTTCACCCTTCATTCACTTAATTTCAGGCATGACAAGATGTGATGCCTCTTCGTAGATGCGTCTTTTACTGTGAAATTGTGTTAATTTTGTAATTTGTGTGAAAACGGTTTTATTTTTTGCTAATCAGAGCAATTAAGAACCAGTCATGTTTCAAAACATATATGGTTGGTATCCATCTATTATCAATCTATTACTAATATAATAATTCAGAAAACTGTGCGTCCAGGCCAAAATACATGGGCTTAAATGGACAGCTCGTCTTTAAAATAATGTCACGGAATTCAAACCCACGCCAATCGGTGGGTCAGGTCATAACTACTCTACGTGTAAAAAATAGTTACCCGCCGGGGCGTGAAAGGGCGTGAAAAAATTAAAAATTTACCTGGTTCCAGTACCCGCCGGATATTTTTGTTTGCAGTAAAGCGACATGCTATAAGACGTAAGTGGATTTACATTTTGTTTGGTCCTAATTTACCAACACAACCGGGAGTAATCGTGATTAATCATGCTAACCTAAGCCGGGTATCCTGTTTCCCGAATAGGCCCAAAAAATGTATTTAAGATTCTGGTATGATGTTGAACACATTTGCGTAGTCGTGTTTGCCTTAAATACAGTAGGAATTTAGGAAATATCCTGAGGGGACACTTTTGTCCTCATCACTTATGGGAAACCTACACGAGGTTACACATGCCTGGAGCCCGCACTTCAAGCATTATGTGGTGGTGGTTGAAATCAAAAATATTTTGTATGGCAAAATTGTAAATGCAAAGACAAATTCTGTAATGGAAGATAGTTGATTTATTTTCTGTGGTTCTTTTTGCTGAACTAAGTTACAAAGACATGTTCACAAAATATGTTGTATGTAACTTCAAAACCTACTGCAATTAGATCTTGAATATTCTAATGTTAAAAGTGTTAAAATAAACCATAACACATAAACAACACGTAATAACAATCAAGTTGATTTCACGATTTTCTGCAATCTCTCCATTTTGTTTCATTGTTGTGCTCACAATGATATTACTACTTCGTGTGGATGACTTGTGCTTTGTATACACGGACTTCCTATTCATTAAAATATTTCATTCAATTTAACACACTAATTAATTTCGTACTGATTTTTAATCTCATATTTTTACGGATTAAACCTATCGTTTAGGATTATTACCCTATCGTTTAGATCCTGGGTTGGTCTAAAATTATCCTGCAATGGCTTGCTACGTGCGTCGGATTGATCACGAAATTGTTGTAGCTGAAATTAATAAATCAAAATCTATGAAAGACTTTCCTAACATCTAATTTTTTACAAGTAATCTTTTGAAACTTTTAGTACCCTTCATACAATTTATACATATGCAGTTGACCCTAGCGAATTACAAGGGTAGTAATATTACCTGTGTCTCAGTAATGAAATCTGCGTTTCTAAGAACGTTCCACAAAACAACTTCGGCACAGTCTGGTGTAGTTAATGATCCATTGTATTGCAAATTATGAAACCGCTCCTCCTCCTTAGGGAGTAGTTTGACCAGATTAAGGCTAGTTCCAGTAGTGCTGTCGCCAGATTTTTTCAGATTTTTCAGTGCCTTCAGTATCGGCTTTAAACCCATATTTTCTCTGTCGGAAAGCTTTTTATGGCAAAACGTATTAATTTACGTTTGTTTGCAAGCAAATTCATACAGATATAATTATGTATTGCCAATATACAAACCAAATATTACAGGTTGTTATGTTTCATAAATCATTGTAGTATCTTACGACGTAGACAATTCCAACAACAGCAAGAGCATTTGGTTGTTTCGATTTAATAGCATCAGTTAAACTGTCGAATTCGCTGGAATAGTGAACCAAATGTGCCTCCATTACGTATCTACAGGAAATCAAATCCTACATTCAGAATTACCAACTGACTGTGTATATACTGAGTTGACTAATTTGCAATCCGCGTATTCACCATACGATTTATCGTTAAATGTGTGCTCGGATCCTTGATCTTTGTTGGATCCCCAGTGAAAATGAAGTTGGCTGAATACATATTGTTTGTTTGCCAAATTATCTTGATCTCCTTGAAAAAAGCTTGTGGATGTGAGATCACCCCTGACGGATGCTTGAACTTAAAAATACAACAACGTTACTGGAATAAATATTTTTCAAATATAATGCGTCCATTGTTTTCATATTAAAACACAATGTCAGTGTAAGCGTACTTGTGTGACCATTATTTTTCAAAATGAAGTCTTGATCTTGGCAGTAATCTCTGCTGTAGTACAGTTTAGCTTTCCCAGCCTTTGAGATGAAATCCGAGTTTATGTTAAAATTTATGGGTGACTGGTTTCTTCCTTTGTTACAAGTGTCTCCCCAGGATTTCGGACCACAATCTTTTGCTTCTTCATAACAGAAAGCTACAATATTAAGTAAACAAAAATAAGTAGTTATGATAGTAAACCTCAGCATGTACTTTAAACTTCATTAATTTATAAACTATTTTTGTAAGAACGCTAATAAAAGTACAATTGAGAAACTTACGGCCTTGTGCCTTTCCTGGAGTAATGTAGAGGTACGCAGCGCAGAAGAACAACAATGCAAGCTTCATTTTTCTAGATTTATAAAACATCAATTACACATTACAAACCCTGGCGTACACACCTAAATACACTGGTTCTTGTATTACATTCCATTTTTGAAAATGGATGTGCAAACATGGCCGAGAACACAAATAATTCGGAAATATATTCCACTCGTTAAATGGGATTACATTTTAAATGAGACGGGTAGATTTATGGTGCTACAGAGATGATCTCAATTAAGATTTTATAATTGACCCCTCTGTAGAAATTGAACCATTCCAAAAACAGTGGCGGTGGATGCTGAAAAATAGCACATGCTAAACGTACGTTCCATATTTCCAGGAATATTACAAGACAGATAATATTCAAGCATTGTAAATGGAATTTTAGTTGCTAATATAGGAAGTGTACCATTATGACTTGAAATGTTAAAAAAATATGTACTTACTAAAAACGGTTTTGCCTCTCTCTTATGATGTCAAGAAACATACTACATTTTGAAAAGTAATGAAAAGCAGACTTTTATACATAAAAGAATATTCTTCCAATACGTAAAACAAATTATGCAAACCGAGTCAGGGAATTTATTTTCGAAAACAATTACGGCAAGTTAGTTATAGTATGTATTGTAAGTAACGTCACTTTCCGATTTAACTTTTGCTTCTCAAACGACATCTTTTCTTAATGTTTTCCCAAAATATCTATGTACTTCAGAATTACGGCTTAATTAATTGTGGGATTAATAACTTAGCGTTGGAATTTGAAATTGGTTTTAAAAAAAAAGTACTTAAATTACTAACTAAAGTCCTTCTGTCTCTCCTCCCTCTCTCTCTCATGTTGTCAAAAAGACTGGGGGAAGCTGTGACAGTATATCTTTTAACACTTTCGTCTTCTCAAACGAGATCACTTATTAATTTTTCCCCTAAGAAATCTACTATGGAATTAATGCTGAATTAACGATGCGAAACATTTCCAGTAATACCACCCCGTATTGTCAGGGCTTCTAATTCTACCTGTGGAACTTTCTACGAAAATTTGTTTTAAACTTTAGAAGTGCTTACCAGTGCAAGGTGATTATGCCAACGTTTATAGCCTGAAGAATTGGAAACAAACCTGCACAATTTTCGAAGTTTCTCTCCTTATATAAGTCCACATGACCTTCCTGGCTCCAGTGTAAGCTTGTAAATTGATTATACCAGACGCTTTTTTAATGATATTTATTGAAAATTACTTCTAGCCGCAAAATATATACGCATGCCAACATGGTCTCCTCTTGCAGATTATGTGTAATAATTATAATTACTTCAGTGTTTGAAATATTGGTTAATATCGAAATTTTTAAATCGAAATATCTTTACAAGAGTTAGCAATAAAAATTTATATACATACATATATACTACTAAATAATAAAGCATGCGGATGTTTTGATTCCGCACGTAATGATTAGCACGTTCTTGGGTATGTAGTGATTGCTGAGTTTAAAGGTACGCATATTAGTAACCAATTGATGGCATAATTTTTTTTAAATTGTTCAAAGACTCATGAGTTACATCCTGAAGTAAAAACATCAGGGAGGAAACTACACGTCGAAAATAATTTATTAATTTCAAGAGTAAGCAGTATACTCTACATTTAATAAGAGAACATTAAATGTATTTACTTCGCAAGGAGATGAATTCATGCTTTTTCTACCAATATTTGTGAGTCAAAGGATGAAAATTCTTGACGCAAGTATAAAAAATTCAAAAAATAAATGCCCTACCAGAGTTGGTAAAACCACTTGTGCATGTTTGAACAACACTGTAAGTATAATACAGAAATCGTTATTTATTTCTGACATAAATTATACATTGAGGGTATCAACAGATCCAGAAACACACTTTGGAAAAGTGAGATCCTTAAACGTGAATAATTGAGTAATTTATAATACTTACGCTAATGTCACAACATTTAGGTATAAGCTGCAACCTGCAACTTAATAATTGCAACCCACATCAGCAACATATAAGTAGTTTGGTTCCTAAATACACGGTAATTTTAAATTAGTATGTCGCATTCCCTGGCTGCAGTACTAAAGTTGAAAGCCCTAACCCGTTAGCTCCTAAATGTGTTTCATGTTGATGATGACACTCCTATGGCTATTATAAACGTAAATTAACAACGTAAAATTTCATCATATTGATGCATGCGGATTTCAGTCCATTTTAAAATATCCATACGATTCAAAAAAACAATTCTGCATTTTATTGTGAATTACAGGTAGAAGGATATGCGAGATAAATTGTAAGAGGTGCAATTTTCCCATATTATTATGAATTATTTATTTGTTATTATTGAAAGAAAGGTAATTTCGTTGTTATTTACAAACAAAACAACCTGTTGTACGAACAGTAGGTTGTGCCCTCATAACAGAGGTAAACGATAATCTTAAACTGGATTATCATTTATCTCGCCACAGTATGGTGGGAAACTTACTCCAGTTATTATTTAGAGAATTTTACCGGTTTCAGAAATTTGCTCTCCAAATTTTTATTTCATGTTTAATTAATTACCATACATATATTTTCTACGAACGATCAACTCGCCAACTGGTTGGTGACCTGGCATTGTTTGGCTCTGCTATAATTTGCTTCAACTGGTAAAATACTCTTTAAATCGAAGAATGCTTTTTGGTACCTATTCAAAGTTGTGTATAAGAACTGTTACTTACTTGGTCGGTTTGTGATTGAAACTAAATACAACTAATTAGCGACTATAAAATATTGGGTTTGACTAACAGGCATAACGACTTTCATTATGATGTAACTAACATTACGGGAAGAGATGAAATGAATTTAAAACAATGAAACAAATACAATTCATTTTGAAGAATATGCGTGACTTTTGAAAATAGATTTTGGTTAAAAATGGCTACAGAAAGAGGTACAAATCCGAAACCCAATAATATGGGATGAACTTTTTGTTCTTCGGCGTGCAAGGAAATTAGCAAAGAGGAAACTCCTGGTTATGATTAAAATAAGATCAACAAGATAACGAATATTAGGATTAACTGTCACGTCACAATATGATTGGTGGAGGAAGATATTGTGTCGCTGTAAATCACAAAACGGCCAGCTTGTAACCTACCAATGGAAACTGGAAATTGTCTTTCATGTGTGTAAATTCGTAAAGCCCTGTACCCTGAATTTATGCTTGGAAATGTCATCTTTTTTTTTGTTTGGTGTTTTAATTGCTCCTGAATTTACCTTGAAAAGACAGCTCACTTTTTCTGATTTAACGGTTTGCTTGAATCAGCTCCTCATGCTCCCCTTCCTCAGCTCATGTTCCATGCGGAGCTGTCTGATAGTGAGCACACGTACATACATATTGGTAAACATATGAACAGCATTTCAGTGTACTTTAAACATTTTTATTAGAAGTAAACCGCGATTGCTTTTTAACTATGACAAGCCCAACAAGCATAAAATGTACAGATGTAAAGTATTTTTATGATTTTATTTGTAATTAAGGATGATTATACAGTAAAGCCTGTATATAGTGACCACCTATACAGTGGTCTCCTGTTCACAGTGGACAATATCATGTGTCCCCGTCATGCGCCCTATATTTTAACATTACTTTAACCCTGTATACTGTATACAGTGGTTTTCTCTATAGTGGTCCCCTGTCAATAATGGACCCGGGCTTATGTCCATTCATTACGAAATGCATGCTTGGAACTCTGAATACAGTGGTCAGCAAAGATGGGCACCTCGCCTGAAACTAGGCCTTGTAAAAAGGCAACTAGGAAGGAAGGAAAGCAAAACGGATAGGTTTTTAGGAAAGGAACTAGGAAGGTTGTAGAATTTATGTCAAAACTAGGAAATAGAATAGGAAGGCTAAGAATATGTAAAATAATAGGCAAGTTCATAGGAAGGGTGAGGGAATTGGAAGGATCCTAGGAAGGACTACCGGGAAGACATATTTGATGCCAACCAGCGGCAAGAGATGAAACTGGTTTGTATGATTTCTGCTAGTTATTTGTATTGGACCGTATAACGTTGAAGAAACGACATAGGCAAACATAAACTGAAGAAATTCCACCCATATGGACCCCACTAATAGTTAGACTTCTAGATTCGGTGTTTCCGTAGATTTCATGGTGTGCTGTGAACAGGGTTTATTTTTAGTACTTTAATATTCTGAATACTGCTAACGTTAAAATATATCTTTCAGAAAATCAATCCAAACTTGTAACTTATCATGTGTTCGTCTATGTACAATATACATTTTAAATGATGACAATTATCATATTTACCCGCTTATGTTAATGTATATTGTTTCTCAACGCTATTCGTAAAGAAATGTACAATTTTGACCAAAGTAGCAAAGGCATACCCAACCAACTAAGGCAGAACAAAGGCAGTTCAGACTGAACTAGGCATTTTAGGCCCTACTAGGCAATTTAATAATCTGACAAGGAAATAGGAAGGGCAATTATATGGCCATTTTTAGGAAAAAGGAAATCAGCAAAAGTCCGGTTTAGAAAGGGTATTAGGAAGGAAAATCGAGATTACATTGTAGAGGTAAGGTTTCAGGCGAGGAAAACCAGTTGCCCATCTTTGGTGGTCAGCATTAAAAATCACGTGCACACGAAATCGTCGCTCATAATTTCTATAGATTTCTGAGATTATTCTAGATGCGGTTTCTGAAATAAAGCATATTCCCGGTACCACACCTGCATACCACGCACAGTTCCAAAACACTTTGATTTCCGTTTTAAAAAAATAGAGAATATTAGAATTATTGGAAAATTTCAAAGTGAAAGTGGTAGGCAGGATAGCCAGCAGGCAACGGTTGGATTGAATCTTGGAAGCAGAAACATTATATTTATTTAAATTATATTTGCGGAGAATCTGCCGGCGTCAATAATAAAGTAATTTTACGATAGTTGGTAGCTATTTCACGTAGTATTCAAAAACAGTATTTAGAATTACTATATCGTTATACAGAATATCTTGCTACCACACGTTGAAAAATTTTAAACGGTCAAAAATTAGTGATTATGTAAAAAAAATGCGACCGTTTCAATTATGTCTTCTTAAACGCGTTAAAATATTCATTTAATATATGCACCCTATATAGTGGTCCATGACCACTATACTGAGTATAGTGGTCACTGTACATAGTGGTCAAATATTAGGTTCCCTAGAGAAACCAGTATGTATATACAGGTTTTACTGTATAGAAATCACGGAAAAGCTGAAATCCAATAAAGATGAGGATAATGGAGAGGATAGAACACCTAAAATCTTCCGAGAACGCGTATGAGTACATTTTAAAAGTACTAATGAAGAATTAATTTTGTGGGAGATTGAATATACTTGAGTTACATAATTTACATGCACTTCTGCGGACATGACAACTGCATTGTACAATAAAAGAGCTGAAGAATCTAATTTCAATACCTTGGATTTTGTGTGTTGCAACTTTTACTAAGACTTGAACTTATTATTACGCCTAGTGTGAAACAGAGGATTAAAGTCTTATCATATGTATGTATGTATGTAAAAATTATTAGAGTTCTGCCATTGTGTTCACCAAGCTCACAGAAAAACCATTTTATTATTCGTCAATAAACAGACTCTGATAACAAATTTTTAATGCTAACAAGTTCATGCGCTTTCAGCAGCAGAGTTGAAATTCAGAGGCTATTCATGTGCCGAATTTCACAGAATTACGTCAGTCCCGTTGTGATTATATTGGTTTACAATTATACATAAATTTGACATGAGCCTTTAGGAATTACTTGGAATTTACAATAGGAACCCCAACAGTAGCAAGTAGCACATTATTGTATCCAGTGAACCTCGTACATTTGCTCATGTTATCGAAAACTGAGATAAATTCTCTAACAATAAGTTTCCAACAATAATTAACCTAATAAATCCATATACATTCTGACAGGACTCATCATTCCTGACGCACTTCCAGTTGCACGGGTCTGTTGATTGTATTCTTTCCTTTATTTTGAAGTGAAATTAATTTTATTGCATATGGTTACGCAGATACAACAGTTGACGTTTGTATAATGCATAAATACAATATTAAAACAAGAATAGATATTTGTTATAAATTCCGGCAGGAATTGTCATTCCTGATCCTGACGCATTTCCAGTTGCACGAGTGTGCTGATTGTATTCTTTGCCTTATTTGGAAATGACATTATTTTTATAAAACGGATTATACAGATTCAGCAGATCACGTTTAAATAATGCATGACGAATAATTCTGAATGTAATAGATTCTTGCAGTATAGGGTTATAAAGCTTACAATTAACTAAATCTACAGATTTATCCATCTGCTCATCTATTTGCTGCATAAGCATTATAGGTAAAGGTAAAAGTTTATTTAAAAACTAAAGTCGAGTTTCAGGTTCAATCGGAAATCTCTTTCTAGTCATTAAGGGTATCAGAATGCCTTCAAGTTTGATTAACTTGGGTTACTACGTTACAGCTTTTCCTTTATTAGAAAATTTGTTGGAGAAACCGAATTGTAAACTCCGATAATTCAGTGCTGATTGTTACAGTATGACAGATGGATGTAGTTTATTTTTATGGACTAGAAAAAAACAGATGTGTGCATTGCCATTTGTGAGCGAATTAATTCAATACGCTTAATAACAATCCGTTGCTTGAAAAATCATCTCGGAAGGTTTATTTTTATAGATGTGGATGCGAATGCACATAAATCCTTTATTATTATTGAGCTCGACCTGTCCGTTGATTTAAACTTTCGCGGCATTGGCTTTAAAATTCAAACCTTCGCGGCTCATTTCACTATATAGCAAGCCGCAATATGTACTATACTATTTCAGTATTTAGTCAAGCACGTCGGTGGTATATACAGCAAGCCGAGAAGCACATAGCACAGCGGGCTGAAACGTTGTCGCAGAGGAGAGCTTTTTCAGCTCGCTGTGCTTCTCGCCATATACCAACGGCTTGCAACCTACTGGAAGCTCGCAATGTTACGCAATTTTAGATTATCACTTAAAAGCGCTAATCATAATTATTATAAACGTTAGACAAATCCTCAAATTTGGATTAAATTAAGTCTGGTAGTGAGAAAAACTACGTTCGGCTACAGCACTGACGAATTTGAGGAGAAAAGAATTTTAATGACCGAACTTTGTACACATAAGTGTGGCATTCTTATTAGGAAAAAGCAAATGGAATTGAAAGTACTTATTGCAACAGTTTTTATATATAACGTCAGATAAATTCTCAGCATTTGTATTGCTGAAGTTATTTGCTCACCATTTTTTAATTACAAATCTTTACATCTATGCATTTGATCTTTATATCCCCTAAAAATATCATTAGGAATTAAGGATTGATTTGTCGGAACCATGGACTTTAGTAACAATAGCAATTGAAAAATGTTGCGCTAATATAAATTCCTTTCACTTTTCCTATTTTAAATTATCAGTGCTGAGGCTTCAGTTACATTATTATGGTACAACTGAGATATATACAAACTAGCACTGCACAGCCAACTATTGTTGGCTAAGCAAGGCAAATGTAAGTTGCGATGACAGCAAATAGTACATGCAATAGCTAGCTGCGCAGTGCTATGGTCGTCGATACTCGATACATCTAGCGCGCGCGAAATTTTGATTCTTACCATCACGGTCACTATCAACTCTTTGAACTTGGAAGAGGATTATAATAACAAAAAATCATATTTGATCCACTAAGGGGTGAAGCACCATACAGTGATTCAACAGCAAGATTTAATAACAATGTTGGTTGGTATTAAGTTGATCAAGCGATTACTTAAATTCCCCGTGTATAGCCAAATACATATTGAGTTTGGGAGAGAACTTTAGTGAGCTGGAGCTTTGTACCATAATTTTTTGTTGATGAATTGCCAACTAGCTTTTTGAAACGAATTGTTAGTCTTACAATGAATAGTTCACATGTCTTATATGAGATTACTCTGCCCAGCGAAGCTGTCTATTAATATTAAGCCTTCTTGACATGCCATGATACGGGATCTATAGCAATTTAAGATTTTGTGTATACTCTCACAATTCTCAAGTAATTGCCCCTGTGCGAAGCACAGGGCTTTTACTAGTTCTCCCTGAATTATCAAATTAAATCCAATCAGACAGGTTAAGTTCAAGGAGCCAACCTGGCGGGCATTTGTACAAAGTACGTACTATATAGTACGGTACTCTACTTATGAATATTAGCATGACCAGTGCCGACAGTATAGCAATAGGTCCATGCTAGTGCTGTCCAGTCTTGAAGTTTATCAGTCTCAGTTTTTAGGGCAGCGCAGCGCCCTTATGCAACTGTGATGGACGTACGTCCTGGTGTCCGTACGTCCGTACGTCCGTACGTCCGTACTTCCGTACGTCCGTACGTCCGACACTTCGAACACGAATACTCACGAACTACCCAACCGATTTGAACCAAAATTTACACAGCAAAGCGTAGTGAGCTAAAGTACCCTGGGATAGATTTTGGTCAAAATCGGTCGATCAGTTTGACCTGAAAAAATTATTTCATCTCAGGTCACTTGCCTTCGACCCCAAATACTCAGAAACTGCTTAACCGATTTTAACCAAAAATTACGAAGCAAAGAATCGTACCTTAGCGACCTCTGGGATACATTTTAGTGTAGATCGGTCAAACCGTTTGACCTTAAAAATTATTTCTAGTTATACTATGCATTTTTATGCCATTTCCTATCAGGCTTCAACCAAACTTTATATAGTGACTTTACATACCATAAGCACCTCAGTCGCTAATTGTGGTCAAAATCGTTCACGCAGTTTGACCGTAAAAAATTATTTCATCAAAGGTCATATATGTATTACTATGCAATTTTATGTCATTTCTTATCAGACTTCAACCAAACTTTATATAGTGACTTTACATACCATAAGCACATCAGTTGCTGAATGTGGTCAAAAATTTTCTTTATCATCTTCTACAAACCAATAATGCATAAATATTGTTTCATAAACATTTAAACTTTAAGTGCTTCAAATTTAATACTTTATTACAAATTAACAACAAACACTACTTATAGCATCAATACAAAGCATTATGGTCAGAGGATCCCAGAGACTATAACACAATCAACAAATCAATATGGTAGTACGAGCAATATTGCCAACAAAGTACACGGTGAGTGTATCATTTTGTGCATAAATTATTTTGGCACATATTCTCCGATCAACTATCATCCTCTCTACACAAATTTTACTTTATTTAAAAACCTCTACAAAGCTGCGCTGCCCTTCGCAGTGCGCCCCGTGAGGGGCGCGTTGAATCGTTGCGAAGCGACGATTTTTTAAAGTCTTTTACTTACAGTCAGTATTACTTACAGTTAGGGTATGTCGATTTGAAAATGCCCGGCATTTTGGGCAACTTGCCCGCCGAAAATGCCAGGGCGTTTTGGGCATTTTCATTTCAGGGCGAGGGCGGCTTAATAGGGCATATTGGGCAAGGGCATTTTGGGCATTTTCATCGAGGACAAATTGGGCATTTTGGGCAGAATATAATAGAACAATCTATACATTTGACAATGGATTTGAAAATGTCTTTGTAATTTTGGAGAAAAATCGTTCGAAATTACCTTGAAAATTTTATTGGATTTATGTCATTATGTTGACGAAGTTAATTCAGCCGGTGATGAAATACGTTTGGATACTATATGTCATATTGAACATTACAATTTGTGAAATACCTGTACACGATACGTCTATAAATTAAATTATTCTAGGAACTATTTTTGAAACTGCAGAAATAAATAATAAAGGCAGAAGAAAATGAATTTCCACCATCCTGGAAATATTCACATACTCCTATACATGTATATTACTGCGATCAGAAATGTCATTTCGGTTAAAAGTTGAACCCATACAATAATTGTTTTATACATCATAAAACTAGAAACAACAATATTTGGGGACCTGTATGGAGGATGTATATTGGTGTTTACTCGAGCCATTTTTGGTTGATCCTTGCAAACTGCAGACAGTAGTGATGCAGAATAAAATGAGTATAAAATTCAGTTTGATCACCCATTAAAATTTTGGCTGATCCCTTACCATTAGATTTTTAATTTAGGAGTTCGTACTTCAAAGGAAAATAAAATTTCTGCCCGCCCGTTAGTGACGCATATGTAAATTTATTTCATATTATTGTTTACATAGCAATTTATTTTCATAGGAGTGATAAATGATATCACTTCATGTCAATGAAATTAAATTGATTTGGCTGTTTTTGCCATTATAATATATTACGAACAAACGAATAACCAGACATTCACATTTGTAACGTTTCCTTGGCTGCATTTTCATGCATTTGGATTTATATTCTGAATATATGCTAGTAATCCAATTTTGGTGCAGTGAAAATGCCCAAAATGCCCAACTTGCCCTGCCCAAAATGCCCAAAATCAGGGCATTTTCAAAAGCTGCCCACATGCCCATTTTTTGGGCATGTGGGCAGGCATTTTGGGCATTTTCAGCTGGGCGGGCAAATACTGCAGGGCATTTTCAATCGACATACCCTACTTACAGTCAGTCTTTATGCTAATTGTAAGCATATCAGTCCAACTCAGTCTCAGTCCCAAGAAAAGTCTTGGTTCAAACCCCCACTCAGTCCCCAAGGATACAAAATGGCGCTAATTTCCATCCTTGGGCTTTAATAATGGCGCGAAAATTTAAAATTGCTTAATATTGCATATGCGCGTTGTATACATGAGTCTCTTTATCAGTCTCAGTCAGTCTTTTTACAAAATGTAACAGTTTCACTCAGTCTCAGTCTCAAAAAACGCCTTCTTTTAAAGTCAGTCTCAGTCTTTTAAGAGTCAGTCTTTTCGATTTTCCACTCAGTCTCAAACTCTCACTCAAGACTGGACAACACTAGTCCATGCATTGGATATGATTTACCTTTTATTATTTTTGCGTAATGGTTACAGATATTTACCTTTTGTTATCCTATCTTCTACTTTGCATTTGTTGTGAGGATCGGAGTAAGTATGTGCTCGCATGTGTTGTTCGAATTAGTAGGTTTGATTCCTACTAATTCAAATGTGTTTTTTTAATTTTAGGCATCAATATTATTATGTATACCCATGTGTTTATATGGGATTTGGAGCCTTGTAGCTCACTTCCTTACCTGAGAACCTACCCTATACCCATTATCTCTCTGTGTTCACAGAGTTAACTTTGTTGGGTTCTCCACTTGTTAACTAAACCTTTTCTGACCAACTCCTATATTTGTATTATTACTTTACCATACCTTGCCATCTATCCTTGCCTTCCCCTTCCAAAAAATTCGGAAGTACATATTAGCTTATTGCTTGTATGTAGTTGGTCCAGATTCCAGCTGACACGCCCTTCGTTCATAATTTGGTGGTGGTTTAAATCAAAAGTATTTTGTCTTCCAAAATTGTAAATGCAAAGATAAACTCCGTTATGGAAAAAAGATTTATTTTCTGTGGTTAAAGTTGAAACTTGATGGTCTTAAAACAAATCATATCACGTAAACAATAAACAATAAATAATAACATACAACTTGATTTCACGAATTTCGACAACGACTGCATTTTATTTCATTGCGATGTGCCCACAATTATATTAATACTTTGAAAGGATGACTTGTGTTTCATACGCACGGATTTCCTATTAATTCAATTTTACACACCAATTAATTTCGTACTGATTTGTAAACTAATATTTTTTATGAATTTGGCATTACCCTTTCGTTTAGATCCTGAACGGGTCTAAAATTATTCTCCAATGGTTTATTATGAGCGTCCAGTACGTCTCGGAATTGTTGTAGCTAAAATAAATACATTATAATCAATGCCATTCTTCCCTTGAATACACGTTTATGTACGAACAGAAGAAACTGCTAAACTGGTATATATCTTGTGCTGGTACTTTGTGGTTGATTATTGTGCTAATATCTAACTTTTTACAAGGAATCTTGTGAAACCTATATTTGATTTATATATTATAATACATACATATACAGATGGCCCTTGCGTATAAGTCGCCCTATAAACAAAGGACAGCGTTATTACCTGTGACTTAGAAATACGCGCACCGTTTCCAATAACGTTCCACAAAACAACTTCAGCACAGTCTGGTGTAGTTAATGATCCATTGTATTGAAAAGTATAAAATCTCTCTTGTTTTGGGAGCAGTTTGACCAAGTTAAGGTTAGCTCCATTAGTCTGGTCACCAGATTTCTTCAAATTTTTTAGTGCCTTCAAGATCGGCTTGAAAGCAGTGTTGTCATCGTCGGAAAGCTTTTTGATAACGGTAAGTATTAATTAACGTTTATAACAAGCAAATACACAAATGTATTATCATTATATTAATTATAAATTATTTATAGGTTGTTATTTTGATAAGTTGTTGTAATATCTTACGACATATACAACTCCAACAACAGCAAGGGCATTTGGATCGGTCGAATTAATAGCCTCTGTCAAACTGTTAAATTCGCTTGAGTAGTGAACAAAATGTCCCTCCATTGGGTATCTACAGGAAATCAAATCCAACATTCAGAATAACTAACAAATGTGTGATCATATTGAGTTGACTAAATGAAATCCGTGTTTTCACCATACGATTTATCGTTAAAAGTGTGCTCTGTTCCTTGATCTTTGTTGGACCCCCAGTGAAAATGAAGTTGGCTGAATACATAACGTTTATTTGCCAAATTATCTTGACCTCCTTGCAAGTAGCTTGTGGATGTAAGATCAGCCCTGAGGGATGCTTGAACTTAAAAATACAAAAACATTGTATGAATAATTATTTTCTAAAAGCATAATGCTTCCATTATTTTCATATTAAAACACAATGTCAGTGTAAGCGTACTTGTGTGACCATTATTTTTCAAAATGAAGTCCTGACTTCGACTGTAATCTCTACTGTAATACAGTTGAGCTTTATTTGCCTTGTTGAGAACGTCGTAGTTGATCTCAATATTTACGGGTGACTGCCGCCTACCTTTGTTACAAGTGTCTCCCCAGGACTTTGGGCCGCAATCTTCGTCTTCATCATAGCAGAAAGCTACAATAATAAATAAACAAATATATGTTTAGTAAACCGTAGCTATATGCTCTAGACATTACTAATTACTCAACAAATTTTGCTTCATTTATAAGAACGCTAAAAACAGAACTGACAAACTTACGGCCATTTGCCTTTCCTGGAGTAATGAAGAGGAACGCAGCGCAAAAGAACAACAATGCAAGCTTCATTTTTCTAGATTTTACAAAATATAAATTTTAAGTTCTGCTGTATGCATGGCTGCATGGACTTAGGTTTTTATACATATCATTACATTTCATTCTTGACAATGGATGAACCCCTGTGGCCGAGAATACAAATAATTCGAAAATAAATTCAACTCCCTAAATAAGACTACAAATGAAGATGACTGGTAGATTTATGGTGCTAGAGAGAGGAGTACGGTTTTGCATTGGATCAGATCGGCTACGGATAGGATGAATTCAAGGATTTAACTATCCGAAATTTATCCGACGGATATGAGGCCAATTTTTTATCCGAGGAAAATTCCGGGTAATCTGGCTGTTATCCGTGGATACCCGAAGCTGGGGTTCTGACTAAGAGTGTTGTTGAAATGTTTATGAAACGCAGCCGCATAGTTGACCACTAAAAATGCCTTTACGCTGATTCCATAATACCACGATTTATATTTCATCGTGTACAAAATTTCGTTTGAGATAAAAAAATCTCTGAGGTACTATACTGCGATTCCTAGGGGGTTATTAATATTGGAAAAATGGAAACCGTTGAAATAAATTTGCATGTAACCATTGATTTTGGGGCTGAAGCCAATACCAGCACAGGTTTCGATCAACTAGAATCAGAGAAATTAAAAAGTGAGTTTTGGGATCGTGAAATTTTCGGTTAGGATAGGGATAGGATAATTAATTTATCCTGTCCATATACAGAACCTGAAACAAGCATAATTGTTTCTTCGGATATCTGTGGATAGGATCGGATAATGGATGATTTTTAGTCGCAATCTTGGGATAGACATTCTATCCGATCCGCAAAATATCGGATAAGTTTCGGCTAAAATATTTTATTTATCTGAAATTTCGTATAGGATAGAATACGTCCAGAATTTATCGTCAAATTTTCGGATAGGATAAGATACGGGTGGGATAATGAAATCACTAATAATGGACGAACGAAACGAATAACGATACTATCCTATATCCGTGCAGAACTTTAAGAGAGGATATCTACTAGGTCTGGATACTTTACCCACGGTACGATTTGAAAAAATCCGAAGCCAAAAGCGTTGGATGCTGGAAAAAACACACCAACCTTGCGTTTCATGATTCTAGGTATATTACAAGACAGTTAATATTAAAGTGTTGGCATTTTAAATTTAAAAAAAAAGTATTTAAATTACTATCTAAAGTCCGTCCTGTCTCTCACCCCCCCTCTCTCTCATGTTGTCAAAAAGACTAGGGGAAATTGTGACAGTAAATCTTTTAACAATTTCGTCTTCTCAAACGAGATCGCCTGTTAATTTTTTCCCCAAGAAATCGAGTATGGAATTAATGCTGAATTAACGATGCGAAACAATTCCAGCAATACCACTTCTCATTCTAAGGGTTTTTAATTCTACCTAAGGATACTTGTACGAAAATATTTTTTAAACATCAAAAGTGCTTACCCGAGCAAGGTGATTATGCCAACGTTTATAACCTGAAGTATTGGAGACAAACCTGCAAAATTTTCGAAGTTTCTCTCCTTATATAAGTCCACATGACCTTCCAGATTCCTGAGTATAATGGTAAATTAATTATACCAGACGCTGTCCGAATGATATTTATGGGTAATTACTTCTAGCCGCAAAATATGTGCGCGTGCCAACATGGTTCCCCTCTTGCAGATGTGTATACATACATACGTAAATGTTTGAGATATTAGTAATACCGAATTTTTAAATCGAAATAACTGTACATGAGGTAATCATAATTCGTATACATACATACTATGGGGTATAATGAGCATCTATGTAAATAGTATAGAATATGCATTTGGATGTTTTGATTCCTCACATAATCATCAACACGCTATTGGGTATTTAGTGATTGCTGATTGTGAGTGTTAAGATACTCATATAAGTAACCAATTGATGGCATAATTTGAGTAAAATTTGTTCAAAGACTTTATCAGTTACATTCTGGAGTAAACACATCATGGAGGAAACTGCACCTCGAAAATAATTTATTGATTTCAAGAATAAGCAGTATAAAGGTAATAAGAGAACATTAAATGTATTTACTTCACAGAGAGATGAATTCATGTTTTTTCTATCGACATTTGTGAATGAAAAGATGAATAGTATTCTTGACGCACATAAGTGCAGAGAATTCTCAGAAGCTGTACCAATAACAATGAAACCGCGTGTAATAATAATGTTGGAATCACACTGCAAATATAATGCAGAAGTCGTTATTTATTTCTGACATAAAGTACGAAAAACAAGCATCGACAGATCCGGGAACATCCTATAGAAAGTGAGATCCTTAAACGTCAATAATTGAGTAATATATAACACCGTTACCGCTGTCATAATTTCTATATGTGTGCTGCAACTTAATAACTATTGCAACCCACATCAGCAAAATATACATAAGCAGTACGGTTCCAGAACACACTGCAATTTTGAATTATTGCGAAATCTTTGGCTGTTTTAAATTTGAAAGCCGTAACCCGTTAGCTCTTATACGCATTTTATGTTGACGTTGACACTTCTGTGGCTCTTACAAACGTAAATCAACGGGGTGGAAATTTATCGTGTTGATGTCTAGGGATGCTAGTTTATTTTAATACGTACGATTCAAAACTAGAATTTCCTGGAATTTATAGGGAATTATAGGTAGGAGCATACGTGAGGTAAATTGTAAGAGCTGAAATTTTCCTGTATTATTATCCTTAAGGTAATTTCATTATTATTTACAAATAAAATGATCCGTTCAACCAACAATCATAGTAAATAGATGCTTATTTGGGGGTTTGCGATTGAAACTAAATACAAAATATTAGCGACTTTAAAATCGTGTGTTTGACCAACAGGCACAAAATTTTCACAATAATCAAAATATGGAACTTCGTTTCACTGCACCTCTAAAAAGAAATATAGAGATAGATAGCCGCCGAAAGAACCACAATTTCAAGAGTGGTGTCCTTTATATTGTCTTATTGAAACAGTGCCAAATTTTTACTAGAATTTTTTTTAGAGATTTTGGCATCTCTTTAAAACATGATAATATCGAAAGATAAGTTCACAAAATCACAAATCAGAATGGTAAACGTTTTGAAATGTGAAAGAATCGACTACTGTCACGAGGTTGTGCTCCTGTCCAGCCTTTTCCTTACATCAAACAACATCATGGAATATCTTGACGTACAAAAATTATAGTACAACTCCTAGACGAGTAGAAAATATCTGAAGAAATTCATTCCAATCCTGAAGACAAGCCAAATATAAGAGTTGGTTCAAAGATGGCAACAGAAAGAAATACATATACTAGACCCAATTAATGCGAAAAGAAATATTCAGCAAGTGAATGAAGACAATACGCAATAAAAAGTCAAACCCATATATACCTGAATTACCCCTGTATGTGGTACATAACAGGGAAATGTGGGGTTGGAAAAATCCTCTTAGCCGTTTCTTAAAATACATTAAACCAGAGGTATCCATTTGAAATCATCTTCGTTCATCCTTCAGGAGGGGAACCGTTTCCTTCATCGTTCTAAAGTAAAATGAAGCCTTCTGAATATTTACCCTTCCTTCACCCTTCCTTCATTCAAATCCTACTATAATCCTTCCTTCAGCCTTCAAAAATATTTAAATGTCCTTCCATCTTACCTTCCTTCCATGTTCATTCAACCTAAGTCGCAAAATCAGATCTTTAAAATTCAAGCTCCTTACCGCTGATAAACTAATAATTAGTTTTCAATTAATTACAATTATTGCAGGATATCAGTAATTATGTACTTAATGTACAGTGAAGGGAATAGAATGCCTACATACTCCAGGTATCACGCTTCCATTGTGAGATAAATGTTTCTAGAATAACATTAAGCAGGCCCGCCAGAAGCATGTTTTTCAGTTGAGTAACGGTGTACGTACGTATGTACATGATCTTTAGTTACGGAAGGATTTTGCTTAAAATATAGTACATGGGATTGCAAGTTCCAACGGCGTTCGAAGGCTGTAAAATTAACATGTTCCTTCACATTCCATTATTTCTGCAAAGAGCAGAGACCGTCGTTCAGCCTTCGTTTCCTTTCCAGCCTTCCTTCCGCTCCCTTCATAATTGGAAAGTAACACTTAATTCGTTCAAAGAAGCCTTCTTTGAAGTAAATCCTTCGAAGGATGGACACGTCTGCATTAAACCACAAGAAAAAGCTTAAATGACATGATTTTTTTTGGAAGTTAAGAGTCCATTAAGCACTACATCTGCCATATGATGTCATCTAGAAAACAAGGTGTAGTAATAAGTACGTTCTCTCTATACTGATGACTTAGTAGTTTAGTAAAGCTACTGCTCAATAGGGAGTTTGTACAAACTTCTGCGCTCCAAACTTATAAAACTTATACGCACATTTATAAGTTTAACTCCATAAGTTCTACTAGATGCGTGTAAGAGTTAGCGCCAAATATAAGTCCAGACAAACTTTAAACGTTGGAGGGACTCACTCCGCATCCGCACGAAAAGACTGAAACTTATAAAGCAAGCTTATAAGTTTTATAAATGAGGCAAAGTGACGTAGCTGTCACGTGACCAGCGAAATTGACGTCACTTTGATGTTATAAGTTACATAAGTTCTATAAGTATTGGCGCGGCAATTGTTGTACAAACTCCCTTATAAGTTTTACGAGCACTGCACACTCATATTCATAAATATATATATAATCATATATACACACTATCGCTGGCTCAGCAAGATAATTGTAATTTCGGATGACAGTAAATAGTTACATACAATAGCTAGCTGCGCAGTGCTATGGTAGTCAATGCGTCTAGAGCGCGCAAATATCCACTCGCTCAAATTAGAAGAGAGGATTTCCCGAAAGATTAAATATTTTCAGTATCCGAAATTACCAAACTTATACTCTAGATAGTAAGTAACTATGAATATAATTGGAATGACTAATAGGCAATACAAAAAAGTAACACAGCCTACGCTTTGCTAAAAAATTAAGTTATTGCACTATTTAGTTATAAATACACTTTTCAGGTTAATTTAAATTCCGCACTGAATTATGGAATTATTATCTCCCGAAATATTAAATACAATTCACACGCCAGTAACTTCCCACGTATCTCAAGTCAATGCTGGAGAGTTAGAAATACTTTATCTCGAGTGTCTAAAATCAAAAACCTTGCTCAAGATTGTAAGTGGATATTAATGAAATCGGAATGATTAATAAACAATAAAAATGCCCCCAGGGTTTGCTAATCCTAACACACACATGCACCCTTTTGTAAAATTTTGAAGTGTTCATTTTGAAGAACTTCAAAATTTTGTAAAAAGGAGACAACGATGACGGCGTGGTGAGGCGAGTATAGTGTGGTGAATCTCATGTGGAAAGCAAATGGTCGGGACCAACCATTTGCAATGCATTTCACCACGCCATACTCGTTCCACTACTCACTGCTCTCGGTCTTCAGTCGTTCCGTTCGTCAAGCGCGCGTAAGTTAAGCCAATGTCAGTGGAAAAAATCCAAAACTGCAATCGAAGAATCGATTGCAACAGAAGCGAATCGCTACTGCCTCGCTAGTGTGAGCTCGATTGAAAGTTGCTGTAATTTTGATTGGTTGGGTAATTGTTAATGTATGTTTAGAGTAAAGTAGGTTGATATAATAACCGGTTATTTTGCCTTTTTTGGAAATGTCATCGAACGTGCAATTTCTGAGTGGGAAATATATCCCCAGCTCTCATCATGAGTCTTATTTCCTGGTCTTTGTGTGGAAGGTATTTTATACCTTGTCATCATCGAAATCATTTCCGTAGTGAAAACGAAATTGTAACTTCAAAGTTTGAAATTTCACTGCGTCGACCGTGTTATTTGTTCATTATGTTGTCAATACACTAATGCCGTGGAGGGGAGCGTATTTTCCACGTACATGGAAATCAAGGAATTCATTTCTGTGGTTAAATCTCGTTTCTACATAAATCGGGAGTTTTTGCAAAATTTGCCGAAATTTCGAGTCGGCTTTTTTTCGGGATTAGTGATCAACGAGTATGTTCCTGTGGTTAAATCAAGTTTTCACGTCAAATCGAAGTTTTTTCGAGATTTCGTGTTTTTTTTTCAAAATTTCATCAAAATTCGAACTTTGTTGTGGGGAAGGTATTCTCCACGATTATAGTGATCAAGGAATTCGTTTGTATGGTTAAATCAGTTTTTTACGTAAATTCCGGGAATTTTCAAAATTTCACGAAATTTCATGAAATTTCGATAATTGAAAAAGTAAAGGCGTTATGCCCAAGTCCAGGACCCAACAGGTCGTTTGCCGCTGGTCCGATCGTTGTATCTCGTCCCGTGCGAGAGCCTTTAGAAGGACAAAATAAAAAATCATGTTTTCCCGTCAATTCAAAGTTTTTTCCCCCGAAATTTCAAGATTTTTTTCAAAATTTCAAGATTTGTTTCGAAAATTTTATCAAAATTCGAATTTTGTGGCGGGGAAGGTATTCTCCACGATTTTAGGGATCAAGAAATTCGTTTGTGCGGCTTAATCATATTTTTACGTAAATTCTGAATATTTTCGAAATTTCATAAAATTTCAGGTGGAAAAGGTATTTTCAACGACTTTAGTGATCACCGAATTCGTTTGTGCGGTTAAATAAGATTTTTAGGTAAATTCGGGGAATTTTCGAAATTTTATGAAATTTTATGAAATTTCGAAAATTGAAAAAATAAAGGCGTTATTCCCAAGTCCAGGACCCAACAGATCATTTGCCGCTGGTCCGGTCGCTGTATCTCGTCCCGTGCGGGAGCCTTTAGAAGGACAAAATCAAAAACGAGCAAATTTACAAAAGCGCTTCGCTTTAAAAATGAGGTGTTTTGCTATATCATTTGGCCAATTGAGACGTTTTGCAACTCTTGTTTCTAGCTATTATTACAGCAGGCCTTCATTTACTTTTTTCAATGTTTCTTGTTTTCAAATTTAATGGTCCAAACCCAAAAATATATATTTTGCTTCTTGAGATTGGTTTGATACGTGAAATTTATAAACTTCTACGTTCTCTTACCAGAATTTGTGCAGGCTACAATTAAGTTGCATATATTTCAACCCATATTTTTGCCGTGTCTCGTTTATCTCGTTCATTGCTTACTCTCGCTACTCTCGTTTTCGAAATATCTCGTTCTCGTATTTTTTACAGAAACGAGAACGAGACAAACGAGAATTTTAAAACCAACAAGATACTCACCCCTAATCCTTATACTTAATAGGATGAACATACGATTGCCATAAATGTAGAAAATTCTGGAAATATTCACATCTTTTTTGCTCATACTCTATAAGATAAAAATCGTTCCGAAGAGATTTTATTCAAAGTACAGCTTTCAGTTTATTTACAAAGTAGCATACTTCATGTATGTAATGTAGGGAGCATCTTTTGTATTAACGTTGCTCAAGGCAACAGCAGAACTGACTCACTGACTGATTGCTTATAAGCATTCAGTTCAGTCATATGTATTTGTCATATAGCAAGCTCTATGTAATGCAATGGGAGAGCGCGCTTCAACTAATGAGCTGACGCTGACCCGGCGGCTGACCGCTGACGCTGACGGCTGATGCTTCGGGTGTCCGTGTCCGCGTCCTCTCTCTGTATCCCATTCATAGGTTGCATATAAAGCATGCTGCTCTCGAGTACTCTGCCATTGCTTTACATATAATATATGTAAGGGAGAGGACGCGGAGCGTCAGCTCATCAAGCTGTGGCTGAAGCGCTCTGCGTACTCTCCAATACACACGTTTTATCACGGAATTATTTTACAACCACAATTGCAAATCTTCAATGCACCAGACTTGTCACAACAGAAAAAATCATAACAAAAGTACGACATAATTAAAAATAAATACAATCCAAACAATATTTGAATTTCAAAGACAATTTGTCTCAATTTGAAATTTGAACTTCGAACAAATGCTCATACTTAGAACCCATTTTTAGCCAATATTTGTACTCAATCACAGATTCAAATAAACTTGAATTAAACTCAAACTTAAACTTGACTCTACATTCGAACTTGAACTTGGACTGAACTTAAACTTGACTCTACATTCGAACCTGAACTTGGACTGAACTTAAACTTGACTTTACATTCGAATTTAAACCTCGATTGAAACTTGACTCTACATTCGAATTGGAACCTCGATTCATATCTGTATTTCGATACAAACCCGTATTTCGATACAAACCTGTGTTTCGATACAAACCCGTATTTCGATACAAACCTGTGTTTCGATACAAACCCGTATTTCGATACAAACCTGTATTTCGATATAAACCCGTATTTCGATACAAACCTGTATTTCGATATAAACCCGTATTTCGATACAAACCTGTGTTTCGATACAAACCTGTGTTTCGATACAAACCTGTGTTTCGATACAAACCTGTGTTTCGATACAAACCTGTGTTTCGATACAAACCTGTGTTTCGATACAAACCTGTGTTTCGATACAAACCTGTGTTTCGATACAAACCTGTGTTTCGATACAAACCTGTGTTTCGATACAAATTGAAATTAGATTGATTCACTAACTTCGATTCAGACTTAAAATTAATCGATACACTAACTTCAAATCAATCTTGAAATTAATCGATGCACGAACCTCGATTAATGTTTAGCATCAGTTTTAACTTGAATTAAGATCCGTACATGATCTTCGATTCTTTAGTTCCTAAACTAAACTCGAATTTACATCAAAACTTCAATCCAACACAGTCTGAAATCTAATTTCAAACCTGAATCTTAATACAAACTTTTTTATAGAACTTTAATCGGTCAGTATTTATATTTGCAGCTGTTTGTTGCAACTTGCAATCACACAACTACAATAACGAAAGTCCTTGCCAAGAAAACATTACGATATTATAAATGTATGGTCGGCAAAAGCAACAACCACGAACAAAATGTAATACAGCACTATCTATTGATCGCTATGAAATACAATTGATATACTTCTAAGCATCAAATACAATTTTATATGGCGCAAGCTTAACATCCCGGGGGGTTATTCTCGAACAGAATTTGCGATATCGCAAGTTACGACTTCGTAAGTACTTACGACAGGTGTCGTACGATGCCTCTACGATTTTCAAATTTTAATATTCTCAAAAACGATCGCAAGTATATCGTAGATACGATCACATTTACGAATCGTAAGCATGTAACGGACGCTCTGATTGGCTGTCAAAATTTCGAATCTTAAGCCATCCAATAAGCCATAAAATTCTTCCCATTTGTCCTTTCTATCAGTTTCACGTATTGTTTTTCTCTACAAATCAATTCAACGTTTAAGGAGTGCAAATGGCAAAAAATATAAAAACGAATTTATCAAAGCACCCTCCACTTCCCCTCCACTTCCCCTCCACTTCCCCTCCACTTCCCCTCCACTTCCCCTCCACTTCCCCTCCACTTCCCCTCCACTTCCCCTCCACTTCCCCTCCACTTCCCCTCCACTTCCCCTCCACTTCCCCTCCACTTCCCCTCCACTTCCCCTCCACTTCCCCTCCACTTCCCCTCCACTTCCCCTCCACTTCCCCTCCACTTCCCTTCAAATACATAACCCCTCCACTTCCCCTCCACTTCCCTTCAAATACATAACCCCTCCACTTCCCTCCACTTCCCTTCAAATACATAACCCCTCCACTTCCCCTCCACTTCCCTTCAAATACATAACCCCTCCACTTCCCCTCCACTTCCCTTCAAATACATAACCCCTCCACTTCCCCTCCACTTCCCTTCAAATACATAACCCCTCCACTTCCCCTCCACTTCCCTTCAAATACATAACCCCTCCACTTCCCCTCCACTTCCCTTCAAATACATAACCCCTCCACTTCCCCTCCACTTCCCTTCAAATACATAACCCCTCCACTTCCCCTCCACTTCCCTTCAAATACATAACCCCTCCACTTCCCCTCCACGTGGAGGGGATGTGGTAGGGATGTGCAGGGGGTGTGCAGGGGATGTTTAGGGGATGTGGATGGGGTGTGCTGGGGATGTGGATGGGATATGGAGGGGATGTGGAGGGGGTGTGGAGGGGGTGTGGAGGGGGTGTGGAGGGGGTGTGGAGGGGGTGTGGAGGGGGTGTAGAGGGGGTGTGGAGGGGGTGTGGAGGGGGTGTGGAGGGGTTGTGGAGGGGATGTAGAGGGGGTGTGGATTGGTGTGGAGGGGGTTTCAAATGAACCCCGCCATATAAAGAATGCTTGATCGTAAGTACCTACGACTGCTATTTAGTTGTCGTAAGGTTACGACAACTTTTGCGATTTTCTGAGAACTTGCGATTTTCAAAATGTTTTTAGAATCCCAACTATCGTAACTCGAGAGTTGCGACTGAAGTTACGATCGTTAGTCTTTCGAGAATAACCCCCCCGGTTTCTAAACAAATGTATCTATGTACATGCAAATGTAATCCTGTCAACAGACAAGCAGACACGACGACATTCGCATTAATATCTTTGCCTCTAAAAATGATAGCTTTTATCAGTATAACACCGAAGAAAGTTCGCATTTCTCACACAGGAACTGCTATTATCTCTATCTGCCCCAAACCTGCCCGCGTATCCTACGAAGAGCCTATCTTCATCTAAATAATAATTATTATACTCGCTCACAGCAAGGTACACAATAACAATAATCCTGCCATTGCATTCCTCAGCTATCAGCTTTTATTATTATTCTTTCAGCTCCGTTCGGTGTTCCTATTCCTCTATTATTGTACATTCCGCAGACTAAAAATATTTTTCCTGCGAATTAATCCAAACATTATAACTTTAAATAAAATTAAAATTTAGTATATATCTACAGGGCTCTCCATTCATGCCCTTTCAGCCCTCAAAGCTAATCAAAGCTAATGTTGAATAAATAAAAAATATATCTGAAACTATCTAAGTAAATATAAAATAATATAAAAGTACCTACATATAAATAACAAATACAGGATCATTTATAAAGAAACGTTATGCATTAGCTGTAGGCATTTTCAATGTGTATTTTAATATTATTAATTCAAGCTTATAACAGCGATTTCCCAACTGCATTAAAAGCTATGTCATTAAAATGATAATTTACAAGCTATTGTGTACGAAGCTTTGTATTTACATAAGTAAGTACAGGCACTTAAATCAGATTTAGCAGCACTGCTCGAGTGCTTCCAGACAGTCAGAGCTCAGACTGCACATAAATACTGCGAGGAAGTGTTGTCATCACGTGGAGGGAAAGTCACATGTAAATCCAATTCCGGACTCTACTCTGACACTTTATATTTTGTAAACTTAAAATATTGTGACATTGTGACTGGTGGGATTGGGAGTGAGTTGTCTGTCTGATGACAGCACCAAATTATTATCACACTTTCCAAGCGGAACATGAAAATGTGGAAGGAATTTTCTAGCCTATAGTTAAGTACGTAATTATATCAACACTTTAGCAATTATTGTACAAATTGTCGTAATGGAAGCCATTTAAATTGTCAGTTGTAATCATGGGATTTAGGTTCTTAAGATCCGGTTGCATAATTTAATTAATAACACTGGGATAATTGTAAGAGTAAAATTTGATATTGGAGCTATTTTCATAGAATAGAAATTCGGAGAGATTAAAATGTCCAGATGAGTTGTGGCTGTGGGTCGGGTGTCAATGCAAAAGTAACAAGATGTTCAAAATAGAGTCATACATCACTCCGTACATCCTAGCTTATTTGGATAAATATTTCAAAAATTTCAATCCGGCCAACTTTCAAGTAAGTTTTACATAATTATACTAATTGTAAGTCGTTGGAATTACTGGTAAAGGCTTGACAGTTGTTTTGTGGGGAATTAATGACATGGTGTGATTGTTGTAGGTTTCGTTATGGGCTGGTGGGGCAAGTTTCAATAATTTGGACCTGAATCTTGAAGTACTTGAAGAGGAGTTCCATCTCCCTGTTACTTTTGTTAGTGGACACATTCATGAGCTCCGAATATTCGTACCATGGACCAAAATTACGTCCGAGCCTATTGTGGTCCACGTGAATACTATCGGTAATAATGTGGAATAAATGAAGTATGATAGATGTAGTTTTAATGGGAAGTATTTTCATGGTTTGTTTGTAATTGATGATGATTGTGTAGAAATCACGTTGAAACTGAAATCCAATAAAGATGAGGGTAGTGGAGAGGGCAGAACATCTAAAAACTTGCGAGATCGTGTGTGAGTATATTTGACAGTACATTGTTTTTGTTGCATTTTGTGGGACGTTTAGTATATTTAAGTAATCATTTGTAAATACGCTTCTGCGGACAGGAAAACTGGCAAGGAGCCTGAGGAGCCTCCTGGTTATGTTCAAAATCTGATCAACAAGATGATAACGAATATTAGGATTGACTGTCAGAATGTGATTGTGAAATTGGTGGAGGAAGATATTGTTTTCACTCTAAATGTTAAAACGGCCAGCTTGTTCCCTACTAATGGAAACTGGAAATCGTCTTTCATAGGTAAATTCGTAATGCTCTGTACCCTGTGTAATATGTTTGGAAATGTCATCAGTGTTTTGCATTTACAGATTTAATCGCTCCTGAGTTTACCTTGAGAAGACAGCTTACTTTTTCCGATTTAACGGTTTGCTTGGATCAGACGAACAGTGCAGGAAAAATTGAGCAGTATTTAGTAAGTTTTTACTGATTCCTCTGGTATTATAGGGAACTATTTTGCGTACATTTTTATTGCGTTGCTTTATTACCTGGAACTTCAGTATAGAACGGGGAATTTATTGGATGTATTAATATAATGCAATCATGCATAAATGAAGAATACGAACTTTAAATATATGAAGATATAAAGTATAAAGAAATAATTAAAGATTAAGATAAGAAACAGTTCAGGGCATCTCTGTGTACCTTCCGGTGTCCTGTCCCGTCCTCAGTTCATATATTGCATGCGGAGCTGACTGAGCTCACGTGCCAGTAAAGTACACAGTACAGTCTGTGCTTCAGCGGGATTTAAAATATTTTATTAGGAGTAAAATGTGACTGCTTTATAACTTTTTGTGATGTCAAACAAGTTGTAACATCGAATAAAAACTATTCCAGCGAATATGGACATAATTATGTTGTTTATAATATGATTTCCATTGGCTGGTAGCTAGTACAGAAATATTTTTACTCCAGGAACCCCTTTTGTACCGCTGTTCATTTGATGTCCGTATATTACAAAAGTACCATAGTCAGTTTGCCATTCGGCCGTATTTCACGAGGATGGACATCTACTTCGAAGAAATGAAGTTCACTATTACGGATGAGCAAGTGAGATTTGTCATTGGTTTCAGATGTTATATTAACTTATTGATTGAATCGGAGTAAATCGGAATAACATTAACATAAATGGCAGATTCCGATGCTTCTGAAACTCTACAACATGATATTGGCGGTCAAAAATAGCTTGAACACCCCACCTGCAATAGCTGATTCACTGAGTACAGCATGCGTTGGTGCGTAATATATTAATAACTATTACTTATTTATGATTGCATTACATACATTGCAATTGTTGAAAATTATTTAGGCGACAAGATCGCTGGGGATTCCGAAGTCTTATGTGAAGAAGAAGATGATCAAGCCATGAATTGGGGAACTTGGGCTATCGGTTGGATACCTGACATTCCAGCGACAATATTTGGAGCTGTTGAAGCTGAAGATGAGATGGGTGAATTCGATGTTCCTGAAACAACTAGTCATCTTGGTTTTTATGTTAACAAGGCTAGCATTGTCTTCAAAGGCATGGAAGCCGTTACAGAGCGAAAAAACACAAGAGGTGCTCCACGGGTCAAATTCCAACCCTTTTTAAAGTGTTTTATTCAAGGAATTATTTGTGATATTGTTCAACGTACATTGGATACAAATGTATTTGCCGGGATTTCACAAGTTAGTCATGTTCTTCTCGTATCCTTCTGTTTTCTGTTTAACATAGAGGACTTTTAAAGATACTTCAGTGTGTACTTTTAGATCCTAATCGATGGAGTTCAATCATGTCCTTGTGGAATGAAAGACTGCGTGGAAGACAATTTGGCCGAAAGCAGTAGCAATCATTACTTACGCATTGGACAACTGAATAGAGATTTTGCCAACAGCGGATTATTCGAAGATTGTTTTGAAGTGAAACCGCCTAGTGATTCGATATTTCAGTTTGAAAATAGGGTAGAAGTGCTTACGGGTAGGACTTTTTCACATTACTTTGTAATGTTGCAAGCAGTGTGACGGTAAAATAGCACAAACTAATCATATTACCTTATTTTTCCCCTTTTTACAGAGGAAATGATGCTGAACAGAGCACCGGCAGTTGCAGTTGAATATTTAGATGTGACAGGAGATCGTAACGAAGATTCCAAGTCACATCATTCCAGTGGCTCCACAGATGGTTATGATCTAGGGTACTATTGTATTTTATTTACTAATTGTTAATAATAATTAATTGGATTCTATTAATCAATATATGCGTCCACTTAATTTTAGGCGCGATAAGATGCTATGTCGCTTGGTAGTTGCGCCTTGTACTGTGAAATTGTGCTCTGGTTCCATCCACCGCCTGAAAATGATTTTATTTTCTGCTAATCAGAGCAGTTACGAACCAGTCGGGTCCCAAAAAATATATGGTTGGTATCCACTATCCATCTATTTGGATTACGTGGAAAATATTTTGACGAGCTTTATTAATTTTAGTAGTCGTTACCTGTGTTAATGTATAATTTTGAAGGAAGTGCAGCATGATTGTTTTTTTCCAGAAATGAAGCACGACCACGGAGATGTAGATTCAAGTCATTTAGTGGACTTCAGTGCAATTAGAAACATTGAATCAGCCTTCAACATTTATCAATTCACGATATTCCGCCCATATATAGAAATTATAGCTGGAGATCATCTAGATTTTGACCAACAAACTCATATTCGAGCGAAGTACAAGAAAAGAAAAGCAACGACGATAACACCGCTTTCAGAAGTTTTACCAGAATGGCCCAAGATTATTGTTACCTTTAGTTGTATTGATGGCAGAATAATGGATCCGAACTCCAGATTCCGCAAAATTGTAGCGAAGGCTCAACAAGTTCCTAATAATGTTCTTGATATGTTTGCGTATAAATTAACAGCGAAGGTATTTTTTTCTCCAATTTTGGTAAACTATCTGTCGTAATGTGTAAAAGTAGTTCTCAAGCTTTACTTGTACTGATTTCTCTTCAGGTTTTTAGTGGTGAAGCCAAATTACGGTCTGATAAGTTTGTTGTGCCGATCTGCATTCCTTTTAACCTTGAATTCAGTTTTAGTTCCTGTGAAAAACCAGACGCGATTTCAAGCAATTTTAACCCAGTATCAAGGCTAGAAATTTCACTAGGTAAAAGCATAATTGAAAAAATATCTACCTATTTATTTACTCTAGGAACTCAAGTCAATTATAGTTAAATGTATTGTGTCGCCAGACGATTTCAGAATTAATGTAGCGAAGCCTCATTTAATGCTACTTCAAGTGATTCTTATATCGTGCTACGATGAAAGAATCTCGGAGCATCTAACGTCAACCACAATATTGCGAGACCTCCCTGGTTATAGTAAGGCTACCTTAAATAATACAATGATTTATTTATTGTTATTTATTTTTTCAATATTATTATTTATGTAATCTAGATACCAGTAGATAATATTGTATTTATTTAGTTTTTGTAATAATAGCAAATTTATTTTGTTCTAGTTCTATGTAATCTAGACATCCATAGATAATATTTAATCTATTTAATGTTTGTATTAACAGCTATTTTATTTTATTTGGGTCCACACAGATCAAGGTGACATAGTAATACACATTTCGGAATTTAGTATTCAAGCTGTGTTCACTCAAGTTCTCCATACCGTCCGCACAAGGGTTGGATCTCTTGGTATTTTCATTCATAGTCCAAATTACCCATCCCCGATTCCGATCTTTGAAGGCCCTCCTAATAATAAACCGGATCCAGAAGGATTAGCTGTAGTCATCTTGCAGTATCCTTTGAAGCTACTTGATTACTTCGCCAGTACAGATTGCGTCAATATAGAGGGAATGGAAGTTAGCAATAAAGCGAATGAAATGACACCAATGATAATCGTAAACATATCGGAATTTCTCGTCCAGTTTGAACCAGTTTTCTTTCAATGGCTCAGCTATCATCCTCGGCAAATGCCTTCAAGTATTCCAGCTGAGATTCAGTCCAGTACCCAAATCGTGTATCCAATGATTCCAGTTAGTCGCACTTCGTCCAGGATGTCCGTAGTAAGTAAGATCCAGTCATCATGGTCAGCTTCAGATGAAAATAATGCAATTGGTAGTGTTACTGGTGAGGATTTTCAGCAGTTGTACCAAACCCCGAAACCAACGGTACAGTTAGAAAACCGTAGCATTCATGAATCTTCACATCATAGTTACGAAGTTTTTGATCGTGGTAGTGACAAACTTCGAAGAAAATCAACATTGGAAGAAGAATTTCAGCTCCGTTTTGCTCCGCGGTCCTATATTGAAACTTGGAATAAGTGGATTGTTACTCATTTAGCTGTGATTATGAAAAGCTTTATAATAGTAAATATTGGGCAGGGAGACTTTTGGTTTCCGGTTGGCCAGCAGTCTTTCGTATCATTTAGTGAAGAAAAGAATACTAACGGGGTACTCTTAATAACACCCAAAGTCGTTGCTTTACCAGAGGGTCCGAAAGTTCAGGCTGTGTACAGTCAGCTGCCTTTACCTCTTTCACTCCCTTTGGAATACAATGGAAGGGAACTGTATCCTCTTCGTATAACAGCCGAGAATTTTACTTTGTCCACTATACATACGAAGGAAGGGAAACAACCATTTAGCCTTCCATTAAATATTTTGCTAACGTTGACTCTCACAGAGAAGAAATCGGAGGGAAAACCTTGTGTTATTGCAGCATTTCTTCACTCCGATATTCCAGCCGTAAAATTGTCTTTGTCATTTGCTCAGGTAATGAATAGTTTGTAGTCATACATATAAATACGTTGCATAATGTAACCATATGTCTCGTAGTTGATCGTTTATTGTAACCGGAAAATTATTTTTAGATCAACCTTTTGTTACGTCTCACTGAGCAGTTTCTACAAACCACAGCTATCATTCTTAGACATTCTGGATCACTTATGCTCGGTGCTATTAATAGTAATAATGAGATTGAGGTACAAAATGCCGATTCTGAAGATATGGAAAAGCGACGGATTGATCCTACCAGTGTTATTGCAAGTGGTAAAGGAAAGGAAGTGCTAGCAAAACAACACCAATGTCAAGAGAATATGTCACTGTCGGAACTGGAGCAACAAAACTTCACCGAATCTGTTACCAGTAGCCAAAAGCGTAATGCCCAAATATAGTAGAGGTGTAAAAATGCGTAAATCGTATTTATGAGATGTAACAGTTATATTTAATGATTTTGACTTATTGTGGTAACAGAGGGACTGCTTACTTCCGAAGGTGCTCTTCAGCAGGAGGCTAAAACTTCTTTTTGGATCCAAGTTACCCTAGCTCAGTTTCAGTTAATAATTATTAACTCGCCTATTTCGAACAATACCATTGTAGATCAGCTTGTGTTAGAACTCGAGGATATTGTTTCCTCGTTGGACATCCAACCAGTGTTTGTTAAATGGGCTTTGAAAGTGGGCAACGTGAGCTTGAGAAGATATGAAAGGTAATTAGCAGCATAAATCAGTTTTTTCTGTCCTAACGGGAATTTATTAATACATTTTGTATTTTATAGAACATCTCAGGATCGATGGGATGTTGGAAATTGCGTGGGAATCGTAATGTCAAGTGGGGATGAGATTACGAAGGATATAAATATTCTGAAAGGGTCCAGAAAACGTCAGAACTCTTTGTCTTTTTCAGCTAGTGGAAGTGCAAGCCCTATCCATGGGCCTAAAGTAGTAAAACCATCGAGTATTGTGACCCATCCTCTGTCAAAAAATCGAGGAATACTGACTTTTACCTACACGCAAGTTCAAACCAAAAACTTCCATAAAAAATCCGAAATGTACTCACCCGTAGCTAGATGGAATGCTGCAATAAATAAGTACTGTGAAAAGAACAAACAGGTCTACGACCCGTATGACAACGAAAATAATCGCTACTTGAGTGAATTTGATATGAAATTTGGTTCACTGGACTTTCTGGTGGATGTTTCAAATATTCATCCAATCTTAAAAATTTTAAACGCTGTTGGATCTATAAAATTTATCGACTGGGACATACCTGTTACCGTTATGCCTTATTATAGCAATACAACTCTGCCACTCATTTATTTAGAAACAGGAAATGTTAGATTATTTTTTAAAACAACATTAACTCCTAATTCAAGAACTGACACACCGGATGTTCTAGCCCTTCAAGTTTCGTCTTTAACAATCCACTCGCAGGTATTTCAATTTCGGAGTCTGTATACAAAGCTAAATGGACGTATTTATAATAGGTTTTGCTCATAAACTTATGATTATGTTATGTCTAAACTTTTAGTCGGAAAATCCATTAACCAGAACCATCGTTAATAAGGATCTTTATCGACTGGCGGAGCACACAAATATTCTTAGCGTACCTGGTTCGCCTGTTGAAGACCGGCAATATCAGTTGGAATTAGTAGATGTGTTGGTGTACACTTGTCATTGGAATACTCTGAAAGCTAATAGCCGTGAATTGCTCCCTAAACCCACCAGTACCATACTGAAAACCATGGGAGAAAACCCAGCTTTAGAATGGAATACTATCAGGAGTGATAGTGTTACAGAAGAAGTTATAGGTCATCCTATATTAGAAAGGTTGGATTTGGGTATCGCATTTGCACCGGCTATAGTCTACGAGGGAAAACTGGAAGATATTGGAAAACATGTAGTCGTGGCTGGTCATTCTCTTGAACTTAATGCCACCAGCGAAGTTTGTTTGTACGCCAACTTACATCAGATTGCTTGTATTCACGGAATAAGCTCCGACTTGACAAACATCTTAAGTGATTGCACTCTAGGATCCATGGTGGAATCCAAGGAAGAAGTTGTTGCATTCAACTTTTTTCAAGAATCCGATTCTGGAATAGATTCGATTGTCACAACCTTTTCCGCAAATGATCACATATTTCAAGTCCCAAATCGTAAAAGCAGCGAAATTTTAAACATGGTTAAGGAGGGTGGATTCAGCCAAGTTACTACGAAGCAGACAGAAGCTGTACCATTTGACCTTTTAGTTACGGGTTCCATGTTTCAAGTGATGACCTATGATTTGAAATACAAGCATGCTAGTTCTAAAGGAAAGACAAAGTCAAGCATTGTGGCTATAGTTCCGCTTGCATTTTGTGTCTTTGGTCAGCCACACTTGGTTCTTTCCATCAGTGACACAAGCCAAAGAGCAGAAATTTCCATTTTTGAACTCTTTATCGGGTTTGCTCCTGCAGAAAAACGTGAGTTCATGAATACAGTGAAAAATAGTTTTAGCATAAACGTGTATTTATGTACTGTTACGCCATGACTATTTCTAGCAGTATTTATTTCATCGTTGTTTCAATTTTCAACATTCCAGGTACAGTGCATCAGTTTTCCTTGCCAGACATAAACGATTTTCCCGATCGTTTGTTTGAATGTACGCGTGGCGAAAGGGATCCAAAGACTGGAATGGTGCCCGCGTTTGTCACAGCCAAGTTTATGGATTTCATGACAAAACCTAGTAAGAAAGAAATTATTGTCAGCCATTTGCTGCAGTACAGCACTTACCTAAAGTATCTTTTTAGACTATTGCGTTGTATATTTCTATTTTAGCTGAGTTCTCTTGTGATGTTGCTCGACCGTTGAAGATCAGCTTAAGCAGACGAATAATAAAGAATTGGCTCCGAATTCAAAGCTATTTTGACAGTATTAACTGGAAAGAAAATAATATAATGAGATCCAATGATATGGCCTTTAAATCTGAAGAGCCAAGAAAAAAGTATGAACAACCTTTGATGGGACTGCTTTCATCCGGTAAAATATCATTAAATCAAGTTGTTTTCGCTGTAACTGAAGAAGTCGAAGAGGATCTACCTCATTCTTCGGCTGCGCTAAGCTTTTCGGGATGTACCATGCTTATCAGGTCTCGTATGAAAAATGCTCCCATTGATCGGGAAGAACAAGTTAACCCCGACAATGCTTACGTGGAAGCTGATCTTCGTTCTATAACCTTAACAAGTGGGATTGGGGCAAGGTAATTCTTGTGAATGGGCCAGCAATTTTCCGGTCTATATTGCCGGCAAATTGCGGGTCTATATTCATTCGTTTTTCCGCTTTAGTGTGACATTTTAACTTCTTCTAAGTCGCTTGTATACATTTTTGGTTTAGGCGAGACGTAATTATGACACCATGGAATCTGCAAATGAAAGCACGAATCAGATGGAAACCGTGGCGGCTGTCGCCCAACATCACGGCCAGCTTTACAGCTGATCCTGTGTCACTCCATTTAGGACCACAAAATCTTCTAGCATTTTTGCAGCTATATCAAACTTTTGGAAATTATTTATTGGTAAAATATTAATTATTCTATTTCATAATGGTATTTTGGTATGATCTTGGTAAATCTAAAATGTTGGTGGTGACCTTTACAGGATTTTATCGCACATCAAGAAGAAAAAATTGAGAAGATCATGCACGTTGCTCCGGGTGAGGAAATATTTCCTGCAGAAGATTACCAGGATGACTTGCGAAGTGGAAGTTTTAGATATGTGCGTAAGGAGAGCTCTAGTGAGTTACCGGAAGTGTACCAGATAGCGTTTTGTGAAGCAGATCGAACAATGACTTGGAGATATCCTCATAAACGGTGTCTTACTCGTGTAGAAAGCCTTCCAGTTCCCATTGATTCAGATTTGTTGCCGAGCATTAAAAATAAGGAGGTTCGCTACTAACTTGTTTTTTATGAGAAAATTAGCTTACATTATTATATAATATAATTCTTACTGTAATCTGTAAAACATCATTAATCACTAATATGAATCGGCCATTGATGTTACATATTTTATTTCAGCTTCCCTGCATTGTTGAATATTTTGACGACGCTCAAAATAGGTTCTGCCATTACAGTGTGATTTATATTTCGGAGTACTCCCGTGGATCCATGCGTATTCCTGAAAAGGAGAAGTGGCATCTCTACACCTCTACCGTTTGGCGGGTTGTCCTGGAGGCTCCATTGAATGAGTAATCTCATATTTGTGATTCGCAGTTTATTGTTGCGTATGGAGTCTGCTTTATTTTAAGTTTTTAATGCGGGAAATTTTATTTCAGAGCCGATAGTTTCAATCTAGTGAAACCTGATATTCTGGCTGCTTCCTTAAGGGTTGACTCTCTTCAGGATGCTTCCCTCAACCCACGATTGAAACTATACTTTGATTTTCCCAAGATATCTGTCCATTTTGTCAACCAACTAACTTACTCGGGGAAAAGTAAGCATCTCCACTTCGCTAACAATATCATTATTCAATTCGTATGATTTAATATTGTTCAATATGTTGTAGCTCCATGTAACTTGCTGAAGTCTTACTCTTTTGGAGGATTAACTTTGCCCGATCAACCTTTTGCAACCTTGGAACTCAATACAAACACATTATTGGTTTCATTGTGGTTGCTAAAATGCAAGCTAGATTACAATTCGTACCTAAAGTTTTCTGTTACCGAATACAGTTACTTGACTGATGTCCCTGTTATGGAACCTTTCACATTCCAGGTAACGTGTAATCATTTGATTTCAAGCTTTCTTTTGGCGATATTGAAAATTAATTCTGAATTAATTCTTTTGCAGCTTATGTTTCACCTGCACCAAAAATCCGCCAACGAAAATAAAACATCAGTGAAACTTCAAATGAGTACCAAACCTATCACTTTTAAACTCAGCTCTGCAGTACTTCATACTCTTACTGCCTCCCTGATTACTTGGCTCCAAGTTCTGGAAACCTATGACGGTTATGTTGTGGACTTTAACTCGTTTCAAACAAAGTATGGTTGTATTTTTATAACACGAATTCATATTATAGAATTCATTGTATTGCCTTCATTTGAAAGTATATTAGTGTAATACGTTTACCATTACATTTACAGCTTAATTACCATAGTTCTTGTGCAATTTTTATTTAGGAAGTTGATTCATTTGAGTGAAATCCTAATCTGCAATGATTTACATGCGGACATTCTTGTAAATCAAATAAAATCGGAGGATAGCAAGGCTTCGGTAAACTCCGAAACGTTTCAGTCCATTGGATGCCGTGAATGCTTCTTATTTGTCTGGCCAACACATAAAGCGACCTCTACTTGCAAAATTTCTGTCCGCGACCCCGACTGGAAAGCATCTGATGTAGTTTCATTTCATAAGAAGGGGCATAAAGTACTCAATGTTGCGAAAAGCACCCATAAACTATTCGTAAACGTTTCACCATTTTCGAGTTGCCAGACATTGGTAATTTCATATTACTCAACATTAATTATAAACGACGAATAAAACGATAGTATGAAAAAGTTAAAACTAAAAATAAATTTTAGGTTTCAATTTCCGGGCCCTTTTCTGTTTTGAACGCTTTGGACGATGAAATAGAAATAGCACTACTACCCAAATCAGGTGGCCGGGAAGTAACGTGGCCCGTTCAGTCAAGAAATCATGGACCTTCACGCTTAATCCAAGTTCAAGACATTGAACACTTCAGGTTTAGGTTCATAGATGACACTGAAACGATGCCATGGAGTCCGGTCGTAACCGTGGAAGCTATTAAATCAGAAAAAAATCGTTGTTTAGCTATTGAACGTAGGTTTTATACATGCAGTCTTAATCCACACTAAAAATTGGTACTGATTATTTTAATGAACATTTCTCCCCTTATCTGTTGTACTTTAGTATACAAACAAGACATTAATGAAAAAATAAAGACGTTCAGCGTTTGGTGCTCCATGGTTGAAGAAACAATTGAAAGTTCGCTTCGGTCGATGGTAATATATCTTTTAATTATTTTGATGCTGAAAATGTTAATCTGTCTTTACTAATGTCACTAATATTTTTGAGATTATTTCTTGCAGATTGTAATTTCGCCATTTTTCCGTGTAAAGTCATCCCTAGCTGTTCCAACTAAAGTTTACAATTCAGTTGGTAGGAGCAGTCCAGATGAAATTTTTGAACTGAAAGGTGAAGGTTCCGAACAAAAGATTGACTTCATTGGTAGTCACAAAGTTGTACATCACTTAACTTTCCAGTCTAGGTAATGGAATATATTATCGGAATTTGGTGTGAGTATATCTTATTTGTTTTGTATTTTGAATTTGGACTTTTTTTTCAGTCCAAAAGTATCTCTGTCGACCCCTCCAATACCTTTAGTGCCAGGTGGTCCATTAACGGAGAAATGCATTAACAGCAGACCTATTAATGAGATAATCTCAGACATTTTAAATAGTACTGAAACAAATACAGAATATGCAAAGAAGGAAGAGCACTGGCCCTACATTCGTGATGACATAGCGCCTGAAGTTTGGGTGACTTGTAGCCAGCCAGACACAACAGTGGAAGTAATTAAAAGAAGATAATAATAAAATAACTCGAAATTGTGAAAACACGTACTTTTCACCGGAAGTAGTAAATTTGCTAAATAATTTCACAATCTAGGTGGGATTTTCTCCTTGGATTGAGGGTCTACCAACAGTTCTTATAGATGTAAAACCTTGGGCCCTATTTGTCAACCTGACAGATCAAGAAATTAGTTTTTCTACAGTGAAGGATGTAGATAACGTCTTTGGAGTGTTGCCTGTTTCAGTTTTTACACCTCCAAAAATAAAAGTAATAATGTAGATTTGATAATATTGACCTAAAGGTTATAAACCAGGCGGAGTCATTGTTTTACTTATGGTTTAATTTTTGTCTTTAAGGATCCTTTCAAGCTTGGATTTTCATCGGGTGGTCAGATTTGTTGGGCTTCACCGTTGGAGTTTACTGAGCAAAAGTCTAGAACAGATATTCATTACGTGAATGATAATGGCAAGATTCCCCTTGATTGCTTTAGCAGATTGGAAATTCATGGCATGAAGGAGGTAATTTGCACTTTATCACCAAGGCTAACAGAACAGTACTCCATTATCCTTTTACATAAATTACTATGACTGTAGGAATGTATATCATTGGGAGTATTCGAAAAATTCTGGTATGTTTGTCTTGCAGATATGTTATTTAACATTAGAAACACGAATTCGTAGAGACATTCTTGTGGTTTCAATACGGTCAACGTTTTCAATTCAAAACAAAACCGACGCTTGGCTTCTTGTGAAGGGAATTTCTTTACATTGTAATAAAGCCCAAGGAAGTAGTGATTGGACAGATATAGAAGACTTCACCCTGCTTCAACCTGACTTTACAACGTGTGGGAAATCAAAACGAAACGCCATGTTCTCGCCCTTACTCATTCATTCTGCCAGTGATTTGGAAGATATACCTGAGGATGATGAAGCTTCTCCCATGAAATACTTAGCCCTAAGTTGCGGTGGACCCTGGTGGTTTGTACAGCTAATGAAATTTGACTTACTTTTTAACCACATGTCTGCATCTGATGGCCTGCTTGGAAAAAGAATAGCAGTTACAATTCCGAAGTATTCTCCCGTTACTTTTGAAAATGGACCAAGTAACAAAAAGTATGTTTTTCTTTTAATACCAGTTTTTCCTCCAGTAATGCCATAGGTTGATCATCTACTGTTTATATTGTAATTGCGATTGCCACTATCTGAGTGATGTATGAATTCATGTAAGTATTGAATGAATCTCACAGAGCCGAACCTGTTGAAGACGCTTCATTTCCTATTGTTTTAAGTTGGACAGCAAAAAATGGACAAGTTTGGATATCTATAACAACGGATTTATATCCTCAGCTAACTATTTTTAATTTGACCTCCAAGTCGTTGTTTTGTGCTCAACCTAGTTCAATTGTTAGTATTCCCATTTCGGAGACTGAAAATTTCGATCAGTATTCATTTATACCATGCAACACCCGTGGATACTACACATTTTCATGTGCATACGCCAATTTCCCCGATATGTCGTCGGATGCAACTTATTCTTTACCTTGCCTAATGATAGCCAATTTGCCAGAGAAACCACGGAATATTCCACAGACAATCAGAGATTCGTTCGGATATTTCCATGAAAAAAATTTGATATTTTCAGGTAGTACTTCACTCTTCATCTGTCTTATCTTTATCGATGTCAATCAACTTAATCTTTATATTAATCCATAATTGCCTATACTCATTTACTCCAGGTGTTTTTGAATGGTCCAAGCCTATTCGTGTAGATGGACCTGTTCAGTCTGTTCAGATCGTGGATATATTCGGTGTGAAAGTTACAATTGAGCAAATTGGCATGAGAAGAATCGTCTATATCGAGAATTTGTCCAGCGTAGAAGTTTCAGCAAAGGATATTCGACACAGGATTTCAGGCTATCGAATCGGAGATACTGCAAGTAATAACACACTGATCGGATATGAAAAAAAAAGTGAAATTGAAAGAAAAAGTCCTCCATTGGATGTTGTAGTGGAAACTGAGCTGTCCGATATTTCTGTGAAGTGAGATTAGATTTGTTAAAAATATTATATATTTTCATTTTCATTGCTTAATATCCACAATAACCGAAGTTTTGCTAATACCCCGTTTAATTGTAGAACTCGTTCTGTTGGAGTGATGGCGACAGAAGAAATGATTTACTTGCCATCTGAGTTTGTTATATATGTTCCTTGGTTTCGGCTGATAGTTATGGACAAAGTTAATAAACATGGGGGACAGCAGGAGATCCTCAGCTTATGCTTTCAAGATGTACTCGTTGAGAAGTTTTCCGAAGTTAAGCATATCAAGCTCCGATCATTGGGAAACGAGTATGTTTAATGCTATTTGGCTCTTTATTCATTTAGTTGCTCTGAAACAAACTGCCAATATGAGCTTGAAAATGCGTTTATCGGTTTCGATTGTGGTTAATTAATTTCAGAGAAATGCGAAATTGGGTCTTTCGCGCTTGTATTGGAGACATAGAAATCAATACTCCACCGTTCGAAGATCGAAAATCAGACTTTGCGGTGATACTAAGACAAGATGGCGGATACATCCCTTTGTGCGCCACTCATGAAGGATTGGACGTCTTTTCGGACCCCCCACTAAACCTATCCGGCAAGATGATGCTTGTAGCGTCAGCTACATTTGGACCGACTACAGACAACCGTCAGGAGCTGCAGACAATGAATGTCACCCTGGAGCCCATTGAAATTTTTGTGGAACGTCACTTGATAGAAAATGTTATACCAATCGTTGAAGATGTGTTGTGTGTTTTGGATGACAGAGCTCCCGAACTATCTAGAATGTCAACATTGCCGGTATTTGTAAATGAGAGCCGAAGTTTTCAAGAGGGTGGAACTTCACAAAAGTCTCGCCAGCAACTTTGGAATCTCGAAAATCTGGCAAGCAAGGGCAATTTACAAGAACTTGATTCTATCTTTCCCGGTGTAAACAATTGTGGAGCAATTAAAAGATCACAGATTATAACACTGCAGAGTGATTTGAATGAAATAAACGAAGAAATCAAAGAAAGTAGAATAATTAAAGTCAAAGAAAGTAAAGTTGTGCGCTTGGATGTCCACGACCAGTCAAGAAGTTTACCGCCGGCTGGCAGCCGTGGAAAAAAAGGAAGCGGGAATAAAGCCACTAAATATAGTGGCGTCGATCAAGGCAGTAATACATCAGGGAAGTCACTAAATGACAATGTGTTAGATGATCAGGCCGTTCAACTTAAAGAAATGGATGGTATAAGCAATGATAGCAAGTCGAGAATCATTAGCGTTCAGCAAATTAGAACTTGGGATTCCGATACATCCGTTGTTCCGGCAGAAATATCTCATCTCCGTGATCATATTCAAAAGATTTTCATAAAATCCCCGCCAGATGTGGATAGCGTCCTTCATGAATTCGCGGAACCTCTTCGGCTGCAACAAATCCAGATTTCGTCTCTGAAAATATATGGTACTGTCCGTTTCAAGTATGGTATGTACTTGGCTTTCGACAGAGCCCCTGTCGATATCAATGAGTTTATCAGGAACTCTATCATAACTACCCATTACGGCATGGGCCATTCTTTAGGACAACATTATTGGCAAAGCATAATTTACGGTTACAAGAACATGGTCACCGGCGTTGGTTCTTGGGAAGGTGTCGGGAGTCCCACGAGATTGGTAGGGGAAGTTTCAACTGGACTAAGGGATCTAGTGGTATATCCTTACCAGGGGATATTTAAAGGCCCTACTGGTTTTTTTGTAGGCATTGGCAAAGGTTGCTCATCAATGGTGAAACATATCGCAGCTGGTATGATACACAAATAATTATCAATGCACATACAGTTGGTTCTTATGTAATCATTTCTGCACTACATGCAGGCAGAATACTTGTTTTATTTTGTATAATTGACTAGCTCACCTATTTTTAGGTACGCTCAGCTCAGTAACTAATGGTGCCTGGACTTGGTCCCGTAATTTAGATGCTTTGACACAAGACGATGAAGATCGTCGTGCGGACGTTCATGGAGTTACAGATGGCATTACACAAGGATTTGCTTCTTTGGGTGTCCGAATGCTAGGTAAGTATCAATTACTTATTCAAATCAACTTGAAATTGTATAAAAAAAATGTTCTCGGGAAGAGATTTGATAAAAGTGAAAAATGTGTACAAATCATACATGACCTTACGAAGTGTGCTTCTATGTATTTAATAATAGAAATATAGCTTTTTACTTTGTTCAGTTGTATGTATTTGGTATTGGATTTTATTTTCGAGTATTTGTTCACCGTGATAGGTGCTGTTGGGGGGATTGCGCATTACCCTATACAATCAATTATCCAAGGTGGGCCATCACCCAAAAATATAGCTGCTGGAGTCGCGAAAGGTGTTATGAGTGTTGTAACTAAACCTGTTGGAGGTGCGCTTGAACTTCTAGCAATGACTGGAGAAGGCATTCTAAAAGGAACGGGCTGGTCAAATGATAATCAAGTAATAGCTAATGGCTACAAATAACCTCTTATTTGAAGAATTTAAGACTCCGCGTATTCTTTGATATAGTTTCAACATTTAAATAACAATAATTATTATTGTAGACCCGTTTCAGGCCTATCTCTGAAGACATTCAAAACGCAAATAATTCAGCCCTGAAATATTACACCAAAACAATTAGAGAAGAATTTGAGCAACGGGTATTGCTAATAATAGATGCTTCACAACCGGAGCCGACGAACACTTCACTGCATCCTACCACTTTGGTGATGACAACTGAGGTCTGTTTAATTTAATATGTGCCCTTTCAAACTTGTATTTGTATAATTGTCGCTTCAAAAGTCTCACATAAAGCAATCATTAATTTTCTCAGAATATCTATGTATTCAACACCGCTCTGGACGAAATGACTCTTCAGTTCCCTATATGTAGGCTTGTGGTGGCTCCATGCCAGGATCGAAATCTATTATGTTTGAGAATCGTAAACCTAAAGAAACCTGTGCGTACTTCATTTTGAATATTATTTTAAAACGTAGATATAATGCTTTCGGGCTGTAGTGTGCACGAAATGAAAATTATGCAATAAGCACTGAGAACAATTACGTTGGGATTTTTATGAATTTATTACTTATATTTATAACTACCTTTAAAAACATTACTTTTTGCAGGACGACTACTCTGTTGCAGAAGAACGTGTAATTGAATTTGTACGTGGCTTTGCCAGTGCACATTCCCTCGCGGGAACTGAGGAAACATTAATATCAACTAGCCATTTTACAACCCAGATTCCTGTCAAGTCCTCGAAATCCAATGTTAGTACAACATCTGGCGACTTTGGGAACTTCTTTGTCGATTTCAATTCAAAAACAGAATTTATTAACGTTCTCAACTGGGCAAAGAAAATTTTAAACGGAGATTTTTATAAATCTAATTAGCAGAGCAATTATTATTCATATTGTATTTATTATTGAAGCAAATTAATGAAATAGAACATGGTATGTAAAATAGTAATCACGAAGACAATTATTTGCCACGTAGTACCGTAAGATAATCAATATAATTTACCTGTAATTCGTATACTCTAGGATAGTCTGTGAGGTGTCGTCATCAATGATACATATCCTATTCCAATACGAGATAAAAAAATTCCAAGTGTGCTGCGTGTCTTTCAGTTCATTACTGTAAAATTAAAGGTGATATTTGTTTGGTAAATATAGAAGAAAAGGTTCTGGAATATTGTAACCACAAAGCTTTAATCTTATCCTGAAAGTCGTATTATAACTAATTCAGAAAGTATTTTGGTAATATAATAAAAAGGAGCGTATCAGGTTTTGGTTGGATGATCTACTTGTGGGGTTCAGCCATCAAGGTGACTATAGTAATGCTATAATTTTTACAGCACTACATCTTTTCTTGTCTCTCTGTTGAGAATGGTAGTATTAAACCTATTCAATTTATATTATTAGTCATAAGCACGTCTGGCATAACGGAAACTATAGTCTGAGCCTACTTTTTAAGTATAGTTATTTATGTAATTAAGTAGAATTTATGAAAGTTTTAATAACTACCGTTTTGCTGCTACTTTTGAAAATTGCTTATATTATGTTGGAAATAAATGCGGCCTTCACGCAGTCAACATTTAGCCTACAATTAGTGAAGAAAAATACAACTCATTTTGTATTGTATTTATATTGCATTTTTAGTGTACTTACAGTTCGTGTAAGTAAGTATGTGATAACTGTATATTGTTGCTACAAATCATTTCTGATTTTCACTCAACTATATTTTCAAATACTTACATATACATATACATAAGTAGTATAACCTTGGTCTGAACCGGCAATAACTTATTTTCTCATGAGCGAATGTAGCTGTTTTTGTCTCACATTTCACTTCATGCGGGTTAACAATTACATTTTCTTCAAGCACCAAATTCCTCCCTTAATGTTCCATGGAAATGCCTTTTTAACATGTTCCTATTCCCATCAAATCAGAGATGTCCAAACGAAATAGCCTTCCTTCAAACCTTAGAAGGCAATTTTTTGAAAAAACGGATTTTTTCATCCTTTTCATTGAAGCCTTTAAAATATAATATCTTCCCTCAGCCTTATTTCGCTTCTTAATTTAATGCCTCCTGCCTTCAGCCCAAAGATGGGCCTTTTAATTCATCTAGCCTATTTCCTTCCTATAATTAAACTAACATAATGCGCCTCCCTATATGCCTATAATTAGTAATCGTCAAGTTATCTCCCCCTTTTAAGGAAATGGTCAACCAAACGCCTTCCTTAAATCCTTTAAGGGTTAAAGCAACACGAAGTCCCTTCCCATCATATAGGAAAGAGGGAGATATGCCTACATAAATTCCTGTAAATGTTCTTATAATATTCCTTGAGAGTTTCGTGCAGCTTTCCCCTGCTAGGAAGCCCAAAACTAGTGTTTCTGAACGGTACCAAAAACATGGACTCGACCCGACTCGTTTTCCCGAACCGAAAAAATCCCATTTATGTTCCCGAAACCGGAACCGATATGTTCGAACCCGGGACATTTTGCCTTCCCGGAACCGATCCGGAAAATAAAAGCGAAGAACCGGTTCCGGTTCCTTTCCGAACCGGCAGAAAATGTATAGGACTGATTCATTTTAATGAAAGTCAAAATGGTGTCGCCTTTTCAATTGATTGTTGACAAATGCTTGACAAATGCATGTTTCGCGTTTTTATCCAAAACGACAGGTTTAACAAACCCTTCCCGAAAACTTTCGCATTTGATTTTTGTACCCGAAACCGGACCCAAATTTAACGGTTCTTTAAACCGTTGTCCCGAAACCGTACCGGACCTCGGGAATTCCCGATACCGAACACACCCAAAACTACTGCTTCCCTATATTACAGCTTTCAAGGCTCTACGGAAAACAAAAAATGTGTGTATGTCGAAATATCCTGTACCTAATAATACTGTATATTTATTTATTGCTAGTACGTTGGTCTGTTGGTCTGTTCCACGCTGAAAATTTGTTACATCATTGTCGTCCAGATGTATTAACAATCGTGCTATACTATACTTTACTTCTCCGCAATTTTACAACCATTGTTTTAGTGTGAAAAGGTAGGGAATTCCCAATTCAAACTTATACATTCCTCTTCGAAATTATATGCATCAGTTGCATGCCTATACTCCTATTCGGTGTCAGTAGAATACCTGCGCCCTTCATATATGTAATATTTATTTATGAAGCCCGTAGCCAGGGTTGGCAAGTGGCAAGAAATGGCCTGGCCGTTATTGGTTAAAATCCGGTTCTTACCGGCTTGGTCCAATTGCTTGGGTTGGTATAAAATGGTCGTAATTAATATTATCCAAATAAATCCACTGTCCAATAAAAACCGGTTTTAACCAAAACGTACCACCGGCTTGGCTAATATTACGCATGCATAAACACAGGGTTGCCAAGTGGTTAGAAATGGCCTGGTTATTATTGGTTAAAATCCGGTTCTAACCGGCCCGGACCTGTTGTATAGGTTGGTATAAAATGGCCATAATTAATACTATCCAAATAAGTGTACTGTCCAATAAAAACCGGTTGTTACCATTTCATGCCACTGGCTTGGCCTTTATAGATAAAAGCCGGTTTTTTGCCAACCCTGTCCCTAGCCTAAATTTCCTAGGTGCCTATATCTTTTTCCTCAAACTTCCTATAATATTTTATTTGCATATAAATACCATTGAACCATGCCTATATCCTAGCCTAGATTCTTGTTTTTTTCCTTCCCCCCTAGAATTTTTGCCTATAAAAGGGCCTACATATAGGTAAGGGGCCCATCTTAAAGAAAATCAGCCTATCATCAGAATGACCAATCAGAATAATAAATTCCATCAGTAATCAATATAGTGTTTTCAGTAGCACTCTCATTGTTTTATTTGTGACGATCTATTGCCGTTAATTATACGCGGGAAACCATTTATATATCATAGGACAATAGGGTTCCTTTACAGACGTCATACCCTCGCACACCGTTTTCTGTTAATATTAGGAAGCCTGTATTTAGCCTTCCCGAATTAATTCAGCCAACCTGCCTTCTATTCCCAACTCTCCTGAAAATTGATATTCCGCCTCCATTGAAGGCAAGTCTTCGCAGGCTGAACATCTTTGCATCAAATCGAATATTTACTTTTACTAACCAATTCAGTTTATCATAATTTCCTGTATCAAAATTGTATTATGTTTACCATTTATTTACTTCCTCGAACGAATCCACAGTATTTATTTGTATTAAGTATACTGATGTATGGATTTGAATTACACTCCACTGTCCCAAAAGAAACATTACAGAATTTCGCTGATGACTCCCAACCCAAATATCGTTATGTTCAAGAACAACTGCCATAGTTGTAGGCCAAACATTCCTATCACTGTACGATGAATTAGGACTTTAAAAAGTCAATGCATCCAAATCACAATGCATTATCATTGCAAAAGGAGAATTATGTACAGAGGATTTGGTTTTGAATTCTGAAACAAAAATAAAATCAATTCAACCAGACGAATCCGTCAAATACTTAGGATATACCTACAACGAAGAGATTCTCTTGGATGAAGCTAAAATTATTACTAAATTCAGAAATCAAATAGAAATATTGGTTTCAACATAATCAACACGTATGTATGACATACATTGATTTTTCCTTTGCAACATACAATTTTAAGTAAATTAAATTAGGCTTTTCTGCAAAATATTGACAAAATACTAAAAAGTGCAGTTAAATAAATTTTACAAATCCCAATATCAACCTCGGATTCAATGATTTATGCTAATACTAAAGTGAAAGGTTTAGGAATTATAGTCATCTTGGGAAGCATCATATAATGCAAGTGAACATTTACAAAATTGTGGTGTACAAGTTCTTTCACATGTTCGAGATCTGGAAATAGAGAAACAACTTTGTCTGTCGAAGCGTAATCTTTCAGAAGACTTCAAGACTGCCCTGGAACATTTAAAACCCAACCAATTATACATGGCAAATAGAATGGATGTTTCATCGCTCCCACTGCCATCTACAGAACAACAACTGTTACTAAATAAATTAAGAACTAATACGAAATGAACTCCAACGTTGAAAATACGAAAAATGGTGTAAACTTCGTACTAAAGGACAAGGCGTCATTCAATACTCCGGACACACAGCTGCCAATAAATGGATAAAAAGCAAAGCCGGCCTTTCAACATCAGAATGGACCAATGCAATTAAAATTGCTGCAAATGTTTTGCCAAAAACCAACCCCGGATACAGCCAAGGAAATTGCCGTTGCAGAATCTGCAATGAGTTTGAAACCTTAGGACATATTCTTGGTAAATGCCCGTGGGGGAACTACTTCGAAACAATAAACACCACAGCATTCGCTCACTTATACCTTCTAAACTTGAAGAAACAGGCTTAAGAGTTGAGGAAGAAATATACTGTACACACAACAATAATACAAGAAGAGCAAACATCCTTGCCTACGACCATATTACTAGAAAGGGATACAAATTAGACCCTACAATTAGAATGGAACAAGACCTCCATCAAGCGGACAATGTCAACTACGAGAAAAAATCTATTTATGATCCATGTATACCTTACTTTAAAAGTAAATTTAATTTACGTGAAATTGAAACAATAGGATTGTATATAGGTGCACCTGGAACAATTTCAAATTTTTTTAAAAAATATTTAGAATTTCAAATACTGTTATTGATGAAGTTGTAGCAATAGTGCTAAAAAGTGGTGCTTTAATATGTAATAATCATTTATATAGAAATTCATAACACATTATACTATCATATATGATGTAATACACTAGTATACTGAGTCAATGTATGACTACTTCTGTTGAGAAGCAGTTTCAATAAAGTATTTATATATATATTTTAAAACAAAATTTGAATTTGAATAACTGCTAATAATATATATTAATACGCTGCATACATTTTTTTTAAACCAGAATATTAATTATGCAGAATTTACACACGGAACAAAATATCATATTGACTCAAAATGCATTACCAGCTCATGGTGTCCAAAGATTCCTCCCAGCGATATAGTCTTGATTCTTTCGGAGTTACATCGAGTTTCGCATCTTTTACAAGTTATATAATATTATATGCCGAAATATATATACAGGGTGAGTCAATTTACTTGGACAATGACGTAGGGCACCCTAACTTTTAGCGCGCTTTATTTAGTTACATAATTTTGTAATTCTGTTGATAATAGTATTAGCAATGTGTTTACTGAATACCAACGTGCTGCTCCCGCCTATGCCACCAGAAATAGCTCCGGAAGTTGGTTGTGTCATTAAATACCTTTCCGGGAAAGGTTTGACCCCGTGTCAGTTCAAACATGAATTTAAAAATCACAACATCAGTGTATACCATCAAACAGTGTCCAGGGTAGTTAATTCAGTGGGGAAAAGACTTTTGGCTCAAACACTGGGACTTCCACGACCAAAAACAACTACTCTAGAAAAGTCCGAAATTCGGTATTATTACGGAAAGTGGATAAATTGACCTCTAAGGTTAATCCTTTGTCCCAAATGGCAATTGCCAGTAAACTAAACGTTTCTCGGAAGACTGTGAATTGGATTATTCACCAGGATCTGAAGTCGAAGACTAAAAAAGACCAGAGTACACAAGTTGATCGGCAATCATAAACGGAATAGGCGGACCAACTCCCGGAAGCTGTACGAGGAGCATCTGTCAGGGGAAAATTGGATTTTGTGGTAACTTGACGAAGCATACTTCTTTCTCATTGACTGCAATGCCGATACCCGGATTTATTATTCTAAGGCAGGTACGGTCATTGAGCCAGAGGAAGGATAGGTTCGACTCGAAGATCATGGTCGTAGGAGCTATGGCTGGAAGGAGAGTACTACCTTTAATTAAAGTGCGTCCGAAAGTTAAAGTCAGTGCTGCATTGTGTTGACCGCGTTTTGAGACCCTTACTTGAAAAGTGCCACGAATTTATGGAAAGGACATGTCAAAGGTCTTCGCACAGAACGACGCGGCAAGATCCCACATGGCCAGATTTACCCGGGCATATTCAGAAGACCTCCACCGGAAAACTGGTATGACCTTAATTTTGAATAAGGAAATAACAGTAAAGTCACCGGACACCAGCCCCATGGACATTTTTGAATTCGGTGCTTTAAAACAGACCCTTATAAAATCGAAAGTGTCTTCCATGTCGGTTCTTTGGAAACGTCAAAGGGAGGAGTAGTTGAAGATCACCCCTGGAAAGTGATCCCAGGTGTATGCAGCTTGGAATAGAAGACCTCGCATCTGTTCCAAGAGACATTGGGAGCATCGAAAATACCAAAGATATTCAAAGACGTGTACTTCAACCTAGAAATTAAATAAATTTCTATGTCCAAGAAATTTGACTCGACCCTGGAAAAGGAAACACCTATTTCATAAAAATCCAAATAATAATTACCCATGCATTATTTTTTGACTCAAAAGGCATTATCAGCAAAAAAATATGCGTGTAAAACGCTTCCTTCCAGAGTAGGAATTTAATTTTCCAGCTGTTTCTTCAATAATTATTTACTGCTAATAGGAACGAATAGATTACCAAAGTAAATATGCTGTATAATAATTTTCTAAGGGAAAAACATTTTTGTAGCAAATCCTGTAATTCCGAGCATACTCTTAGTATGAGTAAATTAAGAGCATGAAAGTTATACTATATAATAGAGGATTTATTATAAGTAAAAATGATATTCAGTGTAAATGAGAATACAGACAGTAACGGTGTGGGATGACGACTAACTTAGTGAAGGGGAATCACGTGGTTTATATAGGGCTCAGCAGTTATCAAAATAGAAAGGAATGAATACAGAAGAGAAAGGATTGAACCTTTGAACTTATTGAGTAAACACGTTTCTTGCTGTATCTGACCCTTGTAAATGGGAACCATACAGTCTCGACAGGTTGGGGAAATATATCCCTGATAATATTGAAACATCAGTGGAAGTTCTTTTTAAGAAGTTGCTTTTAAAGGAGATGTGCCGAGGTCTGTGTACTTGCCCAGGTTTGTCCCCTAAAAAAGCAACCTATATGCTTTTACCCATACCTCAAAAAGTGGCTTTCTCAGATAACTCTTGAACCAAAAATCGTACTTGGAATGTCAAAGGCTTAAAGCCAATGGGAATGCAAGGCGAATCTCCTTGAATTTTTACAATCGCATATCCCTTAAGGTTTGGCATTCCTTTGCAAAAGGAATGCCAAAAGAACGGACAAACAGGACGGATAAACAGAAAGTGGTCCCAATTTCATTTAAAAAACCATGGCCTCCGTTCATTTAGCGTTGTGAGCTAGAAAAGTGCGTTCCACCCCTTTGAACTACATGAAATTTTTCAGGAGGGTGTCTTTAGTAACTAGGACCTTAGTAGAAAAATTTGGTACTGTGATCTATCAGCCCTTAAATATAGTTTTCCTTACCAATCATTGTCAACAACATTTTTAACTTTCTAAACAATAAATATTAAAATTAATAAAAACTAAATTTCATAAATTCTTGCAATCTAAACGATAAAAAATTTATAATGCATATTCTTCTATTAAAAAATTTATTAAAATCCTAAACTTAATACTATTCAGCTAAGCAGGCGTATCTGCATAATATATGCTGCAATCCAGATCCAGAGGTGTCTATCCCTCGAAGGATTTCCTTCAAAAAAGGCTTCTTTGAAAGAATTAAGCGTTAAATTTGGCAATTATTATGAAGGGACGTATGCGTACACCGTATTATATATACATACGCACACAGTTACTCTACTGAAAAACATTTTTCTGGCCGACCTACTTAATGTTATTCTAGAAAAACTTATCTCACAATGGCAGCGTGATACCCGGAGCATGTAAGCATTCTATTCCCTTCAATGTACATTAAGTAATACTGATACTCTGCAATAATTGCAGTTAATTGTAAGCTATTCAGAGCTGTCCAAAATACATGCTCGCCAAATACAAATAGCAAAATACTAAATACATTCTTCCGGCGTCGAAAATACAAACTACAAAATACAAAATACATTCTTGCGGCGTCGAAAATACAAACTACAAAATACGAAATACATACTCAAAACGTAGAAAATACAAACTACAAAATACAAAATACATTCTTGCGGCGTCGAAAATACAAACTACAAAATACGAAATACATACTCAAAACGTAGAAAATACAAACTACAAAATACTAAATACATTCTTTAGACGACGAAAATACAAAATACATACTTGAAACATAGAACATCCAAAATCTGAATTTAGTTTTATGGGATGTTAAAACGATTGCATTTCGTTTTACTTCATTGATGTGTTAGGTTTTTGGCATAAACGGAATTTTCAAACCCAAAGAAAGTGCGCCAACAAAAAACACAAGTAGCTTATATAGCGAACAAAATACAAACTACAAAATACATTGCTTATTTTACTTAAGTAAGACAAAATACATTGGTTCGTAAGACAAAATACAAACTACAAATTACATACCTATCCACAAAAATACAAAATACAAAAATGTATTTGAAATACGTATTTGAAATACAGGTATTTAAAATACATGTATTTAAAATACCATGTATTTTGGACAGCTCTGAAGCTATTATTAGTTTTTCAGCGGTAAGCAGTTTGAATTTTGAATTGAGCACCGTCGGGGTCGGGATATGCAACTGACATCAATTGAACAACTAATGCTAACCAACAGGCACGGAATGGAAGATATCCAGAGCTTAAGGAATATTTTAGTTTAATATTGTTGATGGTTGAAATAAATAATTTGTTTTCCTGTGTTGTTAACATTACTGGACGTGAAAATCATTTTTCCCCTTAGCATTGGATACCATTGTAATCTGTGCTTTTGAATCAAAAAGTTAGAAATAAATTAATAGCTAAAAAAGCTAAAACAGAAGTTGCTTTTGCGCCCTCAAAAGTTAAAAACAAGTTTTCTGGTTGGATTTGTCAAAGGAATCAATATTCTGTTACACAAAATGATGAAAACGCTTGAAACGACGAAAAGCAACGCTACGATATATTTATAGTCACCATAAAGTAGCTGAGTAGAAGCACCATACCTTTGTTTCAGAATAAGGTTTGATCTAACTTTATGCATTCCTAATATTCTAAAATACGAAATTCCGCCTTAGTATTTTCAACATGTGAGAATTTCTGAATTTCCTGGAATTGCAATAATTGTGTAATCAATGAATAATAAATGCAGCATATAGTGGGATTGCATAAAAATAATGTATAGTGCTGCTGCTCGGCTACTTTATGGTGACTACAAACTATACACATATCGTAGCGTTGCTTTTCGTCGTTTCAAGCGTTTTCATCATTTTGTGTAACAGAATATTGATTCCTTTGACAAATCCAACCAGAAAACTTGTTTTTAACTTTTGAGGGCGCAAAAGCAACTTCTGTTTTAGCTTTTTTAGCTATTAATTTATTTCTATCAAATGATTGGTGTAATAACACGGGGGTTTTGAATATATGGAATTTCCGTCTTTCCCCACGGGTGTCCATTACGGGGGTTGCAAGCACCCACTAATGGAAAGTGGTTTCATAATCTATGAACAAAACTACACTTAGGTTACCCGGACTGAGGGGCTTTAGAGAATGGACACATACAGGGTGCATTTAAATATTGGGGGACTTTTGTTATAATTTTTAATATAATTATAATTTAAATATTGGAGACGCAGGGAATTCCACAAATTGTTTAAATAATGACCATCACATCCAAATGGATTTACTGGTGTAAACGGTGCCAGTTAAAATTGCTGACAAGGATTCCATTATTCTTTTGGCAAGAGTTGGCAATACATTAAAATATATCTCAGACAAGATACAAGAAACATTTGTCATACGGATTTATTTTGCATTAAAAAGTTTTACATTAAGTGTAATTAGTTAATGAAAGCCAATAAAATATGTAAGCCATCAAAACCAAAAATTTTAATTCAAGTGATCCCTCTTTTTTCTTACAACCGTTAAGCCATTTTGGTAATTTATATGAATGCGATCTAACTACGGGCTATCAATGGCTTTTATTCCAAGAATGGCCTGTTTTGCAATCTCAGAAAAGATGCTGGTTGAGTGGAGTCTGGCACTACACATTTCCATTTGCATCGTTTTATCTGAAAGCATTGTGCTAGAAAGCAACCCAATAATTCCCTTCGCTTACTCAACTGGAATTGTTTACTGGAGTGACTGCATTGGAAGGGTTTGATAACTGTTGTATCGAATTACCACTTCACTTTAATGCTCAAAAACTGTCATTCAATAAATTACATTAAATGCCAATGGTTCAGCAGCTATATAAGACAATACTAGCTGATAAGTACAACATTAAATGGCAATGATTCACATGGAGTGACAAGAGCATTGCTCATTTCTCTTTCATAGAGAATAATGACTGAAATTATCAGTCTCTTTGAAGAGCACACTTCGTGAAATTTGATCGTCTAATTGTGGAAGACGGAGAATAGGAATGCACATGTATAACATACACGTGCAAATATAATTGAACTACTCAACTTTTTAATCAATATGTTTAATCAATGTTTAATATGTATACTAATAAATACTATTTATGACTAATAGCTATAAATAGTATTTTTAACCAGAGGACCAAGAGTAACAGCATTTTTTAATCTGTAAACGCAAACGCATGACGCAGTTAGGCACGTCAACCTATTTGACTCATCGCCGGCCACAAAACTTCACTTCTTTACAAGCTCTTTAAGGAACAACATCTTAGACTTGAGTGTTGTGTCCATATTTGTCCGACAAAACGACGTTTACGTACTAGTCTATAGTGAGTTTTAAATATTAAGTCAGACCTTGCCGGAACAGAAAATGTTGTTTCAACTCATTCTGGTTGTTGCGGCAGTGGTTTCAAGAACTACTTCGGAACACAGGTTGGACACCGCCGCTTATTTCAAGCAGGTAAAGCGTTAAGCCTGCGAATTAAGCATGCAATTGATAAATATAGTTTATATTTTTTTGTAGTTTATAAATATATTTTAAACCCCAAAGCACTTTTCTAACATCAGCCCAGTGACACCGACAAATGGCAGCTCTCACACTCATTTCATATGTGTAAACCTAGTATCCCTCGCACTCCTCTCGTGAGAGGATGGGAGAGAACGGAGGCCCTCTTTTAGGAGGGTGAGGGTGACCGCGAGGGGTGCCCTCCTCCCTCATGAGCATGATCATCTGTGCATGGGCGGTATACTAAAAGTAAATATTTCTGGGAATTTCTTAAATATAATGTGCAAGAGATATGTATTACTCTGGTCTTAGATTCAGAAGTTGGTGGACAAAATGAGGTAGGTAGGTAGGAGTGAGGGAATAAAATGTGGGTTGCGCCAGTTGAGAGCAAGTACCGCCTCAGTCACGCATAAACTGAAAAACAAGAAATTGTGTTTGAAATGCAGTCCTTCCCAAGCAAGTTCGCACTATTATCTTTAACATAAAAATTGAAGACGATTAATGGTGACAAAAATAAAATATTGGTAGATTTTTACAGAACTGCAGGCACTGACGTCGCTTATTAATTAGTTCTTTCTATCGTTAGACTAACAAGCAAAGTCTTCCGATGTAAACTTCAGAATTAAATAAAAATCGGTGGAATTGTAGGCACTACTAATAGTGTTCACACAAACCACAAACTTGATGCCATCTCCTCTGGGTTCCGGCAGTACGACATTTGAAAGTTTTTTTTGAAAGTTTGACAGGGACCCTTCCTTGCTTGAATTTTTTCATGTTAAATCCCATAAGAAAAATCCATTTTCGCAACTCGAACAAAATCCAAATTGATGTTCACACATGCTCGAAACATATTCATACATAAAAATACTCTAGTCCCGTCTTCAAGGGTACATAATTTGAGCAGAAATAAGCCAATTCTCAACATCATAGGAATTATTTTATTCAATTCGTCTATAATTTGTTTCACATAAATATTATTGTTTTCACTTTCACAACCTTAAAATACTGTAAATTTATCAACACGTATATACGTAAACCTTTTAAATGTAAAATTGCATTTGTATTTCATTAATTGAAACATAAGTAAACCTTTTCTCGAGCATTTGTGAACATTGGTTTACATTTACGGTGAGAAAAATACTGAATGTATTTCAAATACTATTTCAAATACAATATTTCAAAATATTCCACACCTCTGCAAGATTTAACAACATTCACACTTCTGGGAAAAAACTGGTGTTAATTTCGCCTAACATTCAGTTCGGCTGTCTTTACTGCCACAAATCTACCTTCGTTATTTACTTCAAGATGACCCTTCAGAGATGTTTATGCCTCAGCAAATATGATCGGGAAGTAGGGACTATAAGTGAACAAAAGACTTTAGGCATTCAAGTGATTTTAGTGCCCGTACTCTGAAAGTACAATTCAAGAGTCCGATCAGATGAAAATCTCAACTAGTCTGTCAACTGAGTTGGGGAAGAAAGTTTGTACTTGGAATCTCTTATAAACCTTGTACAGACTGCTAACCCAAGTTCCGAGCTTAGCAATAATGGAGAGTTCCATTTCAGAGACTGTAGGAAAGGTAAATTTTATTCAATTTCATTAAATATAATTTTGAAATACTTAGCCTTTCCAATTAACTCATCTTGATCTTTGCGTACTCTTCCATTAAATCTCTTATTAAGCATAATTCTTTGTATTAAAGGCTCTGTCGTTGTCGTCTGAGGTTTCCGGGAGGTTTTTTTCCGGAGGGCTGGGCTATACTGTCATTTATATGATTGGTTGGTTAATTGTGGCTTACCTCATATATTTGCTTATCATGATTTACATCCTCCCTGCTATAAGTGGACAGAACTATTACTACGTTAGGCCTTGGGGAAGAAGTGTTCCTATGGGTGGACCTCATTTCTATAATCCGACAAATATGAGGATGGGGCCCGGAGGCTTTGCCGCATTGGTAAGATTTTATTCCTACCCTATGAAAATCTGATATGGTTGGTGGTGGTGGGTCCGTAAACCATTTGTACATCAAACTATAATTTATTGATCATGTTCTTATTCATTTCCTTAGAATGAGGATGAAGCTACACATTTGACGGCTACCGTGACAAGAGCAGTGGCCAATCCTGGGAGGAAGTAACATCTGGGAAATATAATGTAGCGTAAATAAGTAACTTTACATGTGCTATAAAGCACAATGTATCTTTATTTAATAATTAAATCAATCAGTTTAAACAAACTGGTAACTGTTACCAGCTACACCAGCATAATTATGGTAGCATTTGTATCTACAGTCTAGTACTAAATCCGTATTTTATTTCAATTTTTACTAATTATTTTTACTTTAAATGGTTGGACTGGCTAAATAATGTTAATAATATTATTATACTTATTCAGATCGATCATTTGGCCTTGACCCTTACAACCTTTTAGTTTTATACGTTGAGTCTCATATTTGTTGCTTAAAAGCTATTCTTAAGATATTCCTAAAATATTCGTAAAATCAATCGAATAATGATAATAAGTGAGGACCGTGTTCCCCATGTACCAGACATGCATCTGTATTTACAACCTTTTATTTGTACCTCCGTGGAATGTCTCAGTAAAAAAATTAAAAATACTCAATGTTGACTGTCAATGTGCATACACATATACCCCATTTTCCTTATACTAGCGCAACATTATGCTAACACAATGAGTTGATCTGTGCTAGTTTTGAGTCGCAGGCATGGGTACTTACAGAGCAACTCAATCATTGAGTTTTGCATAGGAGGTTTACTCCGGCTGAAGTTCTCTTCGGCTGTTTTTACCGTCGTCACAAATCTACCTGGGTTTTTACTTCAAGGTAATCCTCCAAAGAATTTTGTTGATGTCGTAACTATATGAGTAAACTTTAGGGATTTAGGGACTGTGGCGAACCCACGGAGAACAGTAGAAGGGAAGATGTCGAGATTTCATTATGTACTATATAAATGCTCCGAAAGTTCAAATCCAGAGTCACATAAAAATTGTAACCAGTCTGTGAAATGATCTGGGAAAGAGACTTTGTACTTCTGGAACCTGTTATAAACGTTCTGACAAATTTCTGAGATTATAATAATTAGCTAAATGGAGAGTCTCATTTCAGATGCTGCTGGAAAGGTAAATATTGTTTTCATACGTTTTTTAAATACTTGACCGTCTCAGTTTTGCCCTGACCTTGCATTATATAAGCAACGTATAATTAAGCATAATTATTGGTGTTGAAGGCGGCGGCATTTTCGTCCGAGGTTTCCGGGAGAGATTTCGGTCTAGGCTTTCCTATCATTTATACGATTGGCTGGCTCTTCGTAGCTTACCTCATTTTTATGTTTCTCGTCGTATACGTCGGCCCAGCTCTCTTTGGAGATGGATATTATTACGAAAGGCCTGGCTGGGGAAGAAATGGTGTTTTGGGTGAGCCTCATTTTCGACATCCTGCAACCATGAGGATGGGGATTGGAGGAATTGCTGGAATGGTAAAATTATATTCCTTCCCTACGAAAATATTATGTAATGTTTATGATTGTGTGTCAATGTATATGTATCTCCTTTAAGTCAAAATATTACGGATAATGTACATAATTATACAATCTTTGCTTATTAATTTCCTTCAGAACGAAAATGATGCCACACATTTCACAGCCGCTGTGACAAGCGCTGTGGGCGGTCCTGGGACGAAGTAAAACATAGGACAGTGTAAAAAGTGTAATATATTTACTACGTAGTACGGGGTACCTTTTTTTATTTGTAAAAAATTGCTGAATTGAAATATGCAATTACATAGATAATCTAAGATCTAATCATGTATTCTATATAATTACCAATTTGTCTGTTTCCTCAGCATAATTTCATTGATATATAAAAATGTAAATATTTGTAAACCAATAAATAAAAATTCACTTTGTGTTCGACCTTACTAAATTCATGTATTTATTTTGATTATTATTTCTGCAAAAGATTTGGCTTGGGTTGAATTATGATAAAAGGCGAGAACGGCGTTTGTTGTTATTGCGCTATACGTCATACACTGCACATATACTAGTATGAAGGCATTTAAGTATTTCTTTCTGGAATGGCTTAGTAAAAAATGTAAAAAGAATTCACGTTGATTGTGAAGTGTCCGCGGAGAATACTGCCCGGATTTATAAGTGGAGAAATTTGCGCCAGATAATTGATGTGAACGCGATAATAGGGGCTAGAACTTTGATGTAGAATCTAATCTCGCTTGTAAGAGCATATGTACATGTTTTGTATAACAGCAACACTAATTGAACGCAAGCCTGTTTTTCTCAATGCTGTTTTCTCTCCTGGCATGTGCACTGTAAAAGACAGTTTTATAAGAGTTTGCAGTGTGTTTCACGTCCATATTCTCCCCCCACCCCTTTATCCCATATAAGAGAATATTTTTGTGGCCACGGATGTGAACCAAAGTCTAAATATTTTAGGCAGTAAAATTTCTTATAAATTAGCGTCAAAACATATCCGGGAATAAATTTTACGTTGAAATAAACAGCTGCTGAATTCAAAATCAGTATAACATTTCGACTTTAAATCACGTCCGCAAAAATTGACCCAGGTCAATGAAACAAATTTTTAAAAATTTGAAAATCAATTTTCTACAAATTCGGGGGAATCAAATATTTTATGAGTACTCCATTACGTGAGCGAAGAGGGGGAAATACATTAAACCTCCTGTTCTTACAAAAGCAATTCGAGTCCAACAGTACTACGCATTTACGCAATACATTGCAGCATTGAATTATGAACTCTCATATCTAAAAAAATGCTTTATGGGCCGTAAAGGAGAAAATGACAAAAAATTTGTTTAAGTACCCCATTTTTATCCAATTATTGTGATTGTTGGCACTATCCAGTAGCAAAATTTTAAGTAGTAAGTAGTGCTTGTTCAAGGGGGCGTTTTATGAAAAAAATAAAATGGAGAGACACAGGCGTCAGATTAAGGTTTTGTTAAATAATTAATATAAATTAAAAGTTTGGATAACAAATTAATGAATACTGAATTTTCTATCCTTGTATCATTTCCTTGACAATTTCGCCAAGAGCTGTTGGGCAAGAGGAATGGGGCAGATTTCGAAAAATTTTAAAGCCAAATATTTGTTAAAATATGGGTACATTTATTGAATTTATATATCAACCCCCGTTATACGGGCCTGGGGTGTAAAGTTTTCCTGGCACCTTAAACTTATTCGTAGTAATTATGTGTTGAAGTATATTCTCGTGTTTTGCTTCAGGCTTTTACGATACTTCAAAACTACTTTTACTTCTAATTTTTACAGCATTGTTTTTAGAGATTATCTATAGCTGTTTGTAAGGCTCATATAAATGCTTTCGCTCTACAGGTTTTATGATAATTAACTACAAAGAAAACACAAAACTTGTTCAAAGATTTTCATTATTTTGATATCAGTTTTTCAGTACCATTGTTTTATTCATTCATTCCAATCAACCATATTAAAATAAGTGGAAATTCAGCCTCAGGAGAAAAGTGAGGAAGATGCGGGAAGTAGAAATTTCTGAGTTTGTCATTTGATCCTGGAAGTTCTGGCTGTCTTAAAAACATTTTATCACAATGTACTCTGTACTGGAAGCAAATTTCTTGGGAGATTTATTCTCATCCTAAGTCATCAATCCAAGTCGAAAATCGAGGTCGTATGAGTAAAGCGCTTGGGTAAAGGTCACAAACGATTTCAAAAAGTTGTCATTATAGCAAGAAAAATTTTTAGTATAGATTTAAATTTGCAGGAGCGTCCAAACATTGATTTTGAAATCCTTTAAAAATCCAATTTTGCTACACGCTTGTGTTCAGCATGCTCCAATCAATAACAAAGTTCAATGAAAAATATTTAGAAAATTATAGGAACTTTTTCCCCAAATGGAACTCCATAATTTAGGATGTGGACTAGTGGGAGCAAAAGGTCTGAGCCTCCCTGTACAGAAGATTACATGTCATACACCTAGTCTGCATGTACGTAATATTGTTATTCACAAATCACTTACTATTTTCACTCTCGTCCAGGTCTTTAAATAAATCCTATAACCTTGAGCTTGACCAGCAATGACTTGTTGTAACTTGTAAGATTAGAATTACCTCAAGAGTCCTTTAAAATTAATTTCCTCATGAACATACCTCTTTAACTTCCTGTAATGTTTAATATTTCACTCCGTGCTGGTTACTTATTTCCTGGAGCACACTTGGAAGCACCCTTAAGCATCCAGGAACAAATATTCCTAATAATAGGTTTTCCCTGCTTCTCTATTACTGTATTCCCTTCAGATCGAACCCTTACCAATATTCCAAGCTTAGCTTTTACCCACCCACAAAATATCCCGTGCACACAAAAGAATGAACACTTACCTTATTCTTTGATTTGGAACAACATCATTATGTTTGAGATGGAAGATTTATGTTTTTCTCAGAAAGGTTACTCATGAACAGAAACGAAAGTTTAAAAAACAAGAAAGGTGAAGGTCACAACTACCTGGATATTTTCTTCCAGATGATCTTCCAAAGGATCTTATTTTGATATCTTAGGTATTATAAAGTGCATACGTGCCTATGGTAAACAAAAGAATTCTTTACGACCTCGAAAAGTACCTCAGGTAAAAAAAAGGCCAGCCGTGCTCAGAAAGTAAAAATCGGGAGACACTTGAAAATTCTTACCAGTCTTACATCTGATTTGGAGAAGAAAGTTTATGTTTGGAACCCATAGTAAACATTGTGACATATTTCTGATACAACTTCCAAGCTTAGCAAAATGCAGAGTCTCATTTCAGATGTTGTGGGAAAGGTAATTTTTGTTAAAAATTATTTATTTCATTGAATCGTTTTTTTAAACGTTCTACCATTTCTATTAAAGTCATCTCAAACTTGCCTTTACACTTAAATAAATAACAATGTTTTTTGACAGTTTCTGTGTAAGCATAAATGGTATTGTATGTTTTTAGGCGCTGTCGTTTTCTTCGGATGTTTCCGGGAGAGAGATTTATGCCCTAGGATATCCAATCATTTATTGGATAGGCTGGATCTTTGTGGCTACCATCATATTTTTGTTTATCACGATGTACATCATCCCAGCTATTTTTGGAACTGGCTATTACTACGGAAGGCCTTACTGGGGGAGAAATGTTCCCATGGGGGGACCTCAGCCTCATTTCCATCATCCGCTAAACATGAGGATGGGGACCGGTGGGATCGTCGGAATGGTAAAATTACGTATTCCTTCTCTATAAAAATATTATATATGTTTAATGATAGAATATCAAAGTACTATTTGTACATTAAAATATCAATTGTCATCTTTTTATTAATTTCCTTCAGAATGAACATGATGCAACACAGTTAACCGCCACAGTGACAGGAGCAGTGGCCGGTCCTGGCAGGAAGTAAAAATTGCGAACTAAAAACGGTGTAAATGAAACTTATACTACAGAGTACAATATAACTTATACTATTGTACAGGTAATAACTATTGGCAATCAGCTCAAAGTATTAAAAAATCCTCCTCCTCAACATTTTTGATTGCTTCTAAAGATTTTATTTCGGCTGAATGATTTGAAAGTGGAAACGGTGCTCTTCATGTACTATCTATGTATATGCAACCATTTAAGTGGTTCTCTATGGGGTGACCCTGTAAAAAAGAAAAAATGCTCAAAGTTGACTGTGATTATGAATATATTTATACCACCATCAGTTCTCAAAAAAGTAAACTAAATTTAGCTATGCACAAAAGTTTCATATACAAATATCCAGCTGATTAACAAATTAACACTGCTCTCGTCACAAGTCACTTCCACTGCCCTTACCCCTTAAGGTGACTGTAAAGAACTGCTGCGGCTTTCTCCCGTAACTTCTCATAATATTGTAAGTTCCTAAATGCCTTGACGTTACACAAAATGGTTGTCAAGCCATTATTCCCTGACACTTTTTCGTCCTCTTTCATATCCATAAATCCATAATTGACATGTTTTGAATATGAATTTATCACAAAAATTAGCATTCTGTTAAACAGGAGTTTGACACAAAAATTAGCATTATGTTAAACAGGAGTTTGACACAAAAATTAACATTCTATAAAATTAACGACATAAATTTGTCACAGAATCAATATTTTGTCAAATAGGAATTTGTCAAAAAATCAACATTCTGTTAAATAGGAGTTAGTCAAAAAATCAACATTGTTAAATATAGATATACGTTTACAATTAGAGTGCCAAAACGATTACTCCCCCCACAAATGGATGAAGAACATTTAATTCGCCCATAATTAACCATCCTATTCCAGATTTTTAACATTTGGTTTCCTACAAGGCTGGGGTATTCTTAAATTAAGGTTACGATACAGAATACCAATACGAATCAAGATTACCAATCCAATTTCGGACGTATTTATTCTTCAAAATAAACATTTCAGTTCAGATTTACACCAAAACTTAATGATTAACCCATTAAACCTTAAAATCAATACGATTTTCAGCGAAACGATGACAACAAAAGACAAAATATTCTCAAAATACGCAACTTACGCGTATCTTGAAAACGGAATTTCGAAAAAGCCATGGATTAAAAAAATATATCAATTTTTCATGGAGCCTTGCCTATGTAGATGTAGATGTAGAACTACTTCCTACTTATCTCTTTGTGACTAAAATTAACGAGAATCAGTGTACACATGTTGTCCTCTACACAATGTAATGTTGACGTTGCTTGGTTAGGCATGGTAAAGTGTATGTAAAACACCTAGTATCTCATGTACATTATGTACAAAACTGCATACGAGTACCTATTCAACGATCCGCGACGTCGGTTTATTTTTCTTTTTTCATGGATAATAAAACTAGTCGTTTAAAATTTGGCTGTGGACCTCCAGTATCTAAATTAAACCTATCCGCTTTTCGATACCATCGACATTTTCAATACGAAGTCCGATTACGGATAATTTTTAATGATACAATTCTCATACAAGTAGTTCTAGAACATGTTAAATTAAACACTAATTCTGATAACAATGTCAAAAAAATATTATTGAAATACCGATTCTAATTCCGATCCACTACCCGAGCGTTGGTTTCCTCGCACTTGCTCAAAAACTTAGGATTGAGCGTGAAAGGGCAAGCACAGCGCTTTTTTGGCAAAGTTTCAAGTTTTAAAGTTTAAAATTGCTCACTCAACTTCAGGCACTCCGGAACGTTCAAGAAAGTGGGGGGGACAACATGTTAAAATTAGTTTTCGTTACTTTGCTATATGACACATACAAACGTATGTATGTACATATGCATAGGGTTACACATTATTTTTCGTTAGTTAGCTTATATAAGCATGCAAAATATAAAACTTTTAATTTTTGTTCCAATTTTTTTTTTGAAAGAACAAGTTTTCATAGAAGACACCAACTAAATCTCATATATTAGAAACATTTTCTTACACGCAATAAGTACTATCAAAATTTTACTGATTTCAAATAGAGATATCAAAGAATCATTGAACTGATTGGCGATCTATTTCCGGGAATCGTTCAATCTGTTCTTTCAATTTTGGTCTACTATGGTCCAAGTGTAGAACTATTCCTCTAGATCTGTTCCACAATTTTCGTCCAACGAACGTTCTCCTGTCGATTTACTGGTTTAGAAGTACATGGCCTTTCCATCCGTTGGAACATACCAAATTTTGTGTCAGTGAATTTTTTGTTGTAAATGTTTCACCAAACAACAATATTTCATGTTAATTATTAATATCCTGAAATAAACTCCTTGGGTGACGTTTTAATACTCAGTTGCATTATTTTCAATAATATTGGCGCGCTAAAACATACTGAGTTTATAAATTGCTCCTACAAAATTTTCCGTTAAGCTCCTAAAATAGGAGTGGTATTATCTGTCCGGTACGACATTTTGGAACAGATTTATTGGTCTGGCATTAATTCGGAACGAAATCCAAAGCAAAGTTTCAAATTGTTCGAACGTTTGATCCAAGTCACGATTTTAGCCTGGATCAATCTGGCAAGGGGAAGTCAAGGATGAAAACGGTAGCTTTAAAAAATCTAATTCGGACTGCAGTATGACCCACTACTTTCACTACTCAATTTTGGTAGTTACCTTAGCTGATCTTAACATGCATGCTTATACCAGGATGAAAAAGATATTTATCAATTGAGTAAAAATTTTTGTTTAGAAGAGATAGTTTGTTGCGAGTTTTTTAAATACAACTAACAGCAGTTTGTGGAGGATTTAAAAAAAACGAAGCTCCATAGGAGTTTTGACATCAAAAAAATAAGAAAACGTTAATTTGATTCTTAAAAGTGGGGGGACAGCAGTATAGCCTGTCCCTCCCTGACGTTTTTTGGGAGGGACAATGACCCTCCTGTCCCCCCTTATTCCGGAGTGCCTGCTCAACTTTCATAATATTGTCCCAAAAATGTATGGTTTAATTTAATGAAATGAATGGGCTTTCAGGGTGTTACCATTCATATCTCAACGTTGAGAACTGTGAGCATGACTAGAAAAAACAGAGAGCAATTTTGGGAAAATTCATCTTCAGGGGTAAAGATCCGGAAGAGGAGAGTTTTTTATCTTACCATTTTTTCATGGAAAACATTTCATTCAGAAATTATTCAAACACGTTATCTGAGTAGACAATTTTACTGGTTTCATAGCCAGGCAAAACGTTTTACTTTAGGGTTCCAATTGTCAACACAATTTTTTTGAGTTCCGATGAGTAAAAAATGTTCTTATATGGAGAGCATTTAACAATAAGAAAACTGAACTGGAGGAGTCAGAATTGGAGTTGTAAATTTTTATCATGCGTTTACATTATTTAAGTATAACAAAATGGAAAAATATGTATTTTTTAATACACCATTAAAACATTAACATCCATTTCAAAATTTTGGTCGACATGAGCATTTTTTGCAGGTAAATTCCTTTTGAATGTACTCTTCAATATTGAGCTGACACATCCTACTCAAATCATGTTGAGGTTTAATGAGCGTCTGAAATTACCCTGAAATTTTGCATTACTGATTGTTCAGTCTGCATAGCAAAATATACTGATTTAGAGTACCCATCTGTGATTGTTGCTTTATAGTAATTACTTAAGTCGTAGATCAAACTCATCTAGACCTACCTCAAGTCATGATGTTATGTCGTACACGTTCCTGCACTACTTAACAGTAAAATCCTACTGACGCCCCTTACTATTACGTAAAATAAAAAACCTACTTTATATTGCACACTCTAAATCTACAGGTACACCCATACATAACTCACGTACTTACAAAGTCAGTCCTGTGTCTCCTCTCTCAACTTAAAAATACTGTAATGGAATTTTTAGCAATTGTGCAAAACCCCAAATGATTTCTTTTTTATGACCATTCAGTAATAATAGGAGCACTTACTAGAGCATTTAAAGAATCTCATATCCTGCACAAACTTCCTGTATTCACTTAAACGAAGCGTGGAGCCATAGTTCATCCGGCGTATTAAGCAGACCAAAAATGTAAACAATCAACTCATCTCACGCAAGCTGGATATGCCTAACAGGGGGTTTGTAACCAGACCTTTAACGATTTGCACGCACTGCAAGACATTCTACAGACACAACAAACATCGCAGACATCAGTGCCTTTTCAGGTACCTTACCTCCTCCACACATCATTCAATGTAAGTGCATACATAGGTACATATATTCTGCAATTATTTACCTCCAACTTCGTGCAAATAACTCGAGTATATTTAAACATTTCCGTCAGTATGTGCTAGACTCTAACTTTATCAGTCCGAGTCCAACATCCCAGCTCTCTTATCAGCCTTTGTAAAAATCTCATACAATCTTTCCTCCACCATGTAAAATGCGCAGTTTGTATTCAGTGCTTTACATTATCCATGATCTGTTTAATATTCACACTCACCACAATAATATTATTGATCTCTCAAAACAACTAAATCCCAACCTAACTTGAAATCTTCACAGTTGCTCACAATGCTCACATGTACTTCAAAATTCCGATCCCCCCAATTTTAAGCTCGTATAAGTGCCAACCATACTCATTATCAGTAAACTTCAGTCTATTTAATTTAAAACCCCTAACAAACTAGTATTTCCTGCACTGGGGCACAGTGATACTACACATTCCCCATCATTCCGATTTATTCCTTGTAAGACCCTGTATTCTCTGTAAACCCCTGGGCAGAGATGTCCAAAATCAATGGTCTTCTTTCACACCTTCAAAGGTTAATTTAAAAAAAAAAATCCTTCCTCTTTCCTACCAATGAATGAATCCTTTAAAATTATTTACATTCCATCAGCTCTCCACCAATTTTTAAATGAAGTCATTCTTCCTTCAACCTTCCACCAAAACCAGCTCTCCTTCATTTCGAGCCTTTATTTAAAAATAATTCATAATTATAAAAACAGTATCAAAACGTTTAAGAATTTTCAAACTAAGTAACCTTGATCAACAGTACATTCGATTTTAACAATAGCGAGTTGATATTTAAAAGTAGTAAACACTGCTCCTTTTTACGTTTGCTGATTGCATGTGCGAATTGAGCAGAAAGTGACAAGTGAGAATTAATTCCATGAGTATAAAGTACATAATAATATTATTGAAGCTAACAATAACAATAAGCCCTTTATAGCCTATATATTAGGCTCAGCTTTTATGAATGGGATTCTTGGATTACAGAAAAAGCTTATGGAATTACTCACCATGCGTAGGTGCTCGAACTTTACCCTACGCACTGCTACGCATTGTGCGTATACGAGTCATATTTCCATGTGCACAGAACCAGCACGTGCTTTCCTACTCAAATTGACTGAAGGACTTGGGAGGAGGCAGAGTTGAAGCTCGTGAGTCATTTGTAAAGTGAGAGTCAAAGGCGGGACAAGGGGATTTCGCGTCACTTTCAAAATCTCTATTGACAAGAATTATAGTGTAAAAAAAGGGAATATAATAATAACGTGTGAAATGGGAGACGTACAATTTTTCATAGTTAAATTAAGTTTGTCGAATTTGTAAAATATAAGAGTAAGGGATTGTAAATATAGGATCAAAATGTGGGAGACATTTATTTCCTGGTATATAAATACTTATTTAGGCAAATACGTCGAGAATCTAAATTCACAGCAATTGTCTTTTGCCTTAAGACAAGGTGAGTAAAAAAAAGTCTTACATCAGATTTGAATATATTCATGTGTCATGTATAATTATATTTACTTTGCCGTGTCGTCCGTCTAAAGATTGTATGTAATTATGTGTCGTGGCATTTTTAAGTATGATGGAAATATTTTGAGCGGTGGATGTATTTTTATGTAGAGGTTTTAATTTTTTGGACTTAATGTATATTGTTAACTTAGAAAGGATTTATGAATATTTTCATTTTGAATCGATTGAAGTTTTGAATCGATTCATGAAGGTAGAGTTTTTTGTTTATGTGGTGTTGGATTGGAAATAATTAGTTGAATAATGAATGGGGGAATGAGCTTGTATGAATTTTGGGTAATTTGATGTGTTGGTTTTCGATTTCAGGGGAGTTAGAGCTTGAAAATGTACCGTTGAAAAAGAATATTTTTCGGAGTTGGGGTCTGCCGGTAGAAGTTCGGTCGGGCGTTGTTGGTCGCATTCGTATAGAGTTTAATATCTTAAAGTACTTTAGAAATGAACCTGTTCTGATCTCAATTGAAGACATCTACTTGGTGGCTGGGCCGCTGAATCTGTCGGAGGTATGGTGTATACAGTAAAATATATTTTGGTGGGTGTAGACATCCGGGTTTAGTAAGGATTTTGGGCTGAAATTGGGGAAAATTGCATGCTGATGAGGAGGTGGTTTTGTTGATGTTTGACTTGTTTTACAGTGGGATCCGATGGAGGAGGAAATACTATCTCAGGAATCCAAAATGAATTCTTTGGATGGTCATGAGGCTCGTTGGAAAGCTCATAATGATTTAGCAGCTAATGCCTCATCGTACTATTCATCATTGTATTTTTCCTCGATGAGAATAGGTGCATCAATAGTGACGAAGGTAGTGGAAAACTTGCAGCTGAATGTCAAAAATGTACATTTTCGTTTCGAGTCTGAAATGGGGGACAGCCGACATAGAACTATCGCATTTGGAATGACTTTGGAAAGTTTGTCGGCTCAAAGTTGTGATTCACATTGGAACCCGTTGTCCTCTGTTCATGACTGTTCCTTTGAGTGTTCTTACAAGACCCTACAGCTACGAAAACTAGGATTTTATTGTGATACGAAGGCAGAAAAGTTTAGTCATTATAAACCTCATGAATTAAAGGTAATATTTATAAATGTTTGAAGTTTGCAAATGAGCTGGCAGAGAGAAGTATCTCCTAAGAAGCGGTTGTTATGGAATGTAGGTATAACTTTGTCTGTATACTAGTTTGTTATTTTGTGATTCCAGGCTGCCATGAATAAACTCACGGTAACTCATGACTATATATTGTGTCCCGTGTCTGCGGAAGCTAGGATAGCTAAGAACAATTCTTCAAACCCACTGCAAAAATCTTCCAAGGCTCGATTTGATGTGCATCTAACACTGGAGAAAGTTCCACTGCAGCTGTCCGATTCCCAGTACAGACAGTCAACGCTGGTTTTCAAGGCATTTAGGAGATTAGAACGAAATTGTAGACTCCGGCATTATAGACCTTTTGTTCCAGTAAACAATAATGTTCGAGACTGGTGGCAGTATGCCATTAGGGCCGTTCTTACCATTCGTGGCTACAAGCGACGCAAAAAGCTGAATACGTGGGAAGAAGTATTGGAACGGGGAAGGGATAACGTCGCCTATGTTAATGCTTATGAACAACATTTACTTCGGGAACTTCTTTCAAGTGATGACAGAAAACTCAAAGGTATCGGATTGTTGTTCCTTGAAAACTCAAAATTATTATTAAGGTTAAGCGATGCTGGTGAGCTATAGGAAGAATTGTGTCATGGCATTGTATGATTTTTCTTTTCTTTTAGATCGCATTGAATATGACTTACATTATGATGAGATCATATTGTTGCGAGAGATAGCAATGACACGAGTTCAGCTAATTAACACGCAACCTTGCGATCAAACACAGGAAGTTAAAGCTAGTAGTTCCATTACACCAACTAATACAGTGCAAGGATCTGAAAATGAAAATTCAAGCCCTACATCAGAGATTAGTCAGAATCAATCTGTTATGGGGTGGTTGTTCCCTTCCTGGGCGAATTGGGTTTCTGGATCCGATGGTGGCGATGTAACTGGGCTGCAAGGAAATTCTGAGAGAACTGTCAGCGATGAACTCGTTGGGGATAAAAGTTCGTCAAGACTTAGTGTTGTTAGCGAAACTAAGCTACATCAGAGTGAGAGTGACTTCGACGAAGCCATTCTAGACGACATGAAAGCGTACGGACGGGATGCCCTTCTTGCCAGATTTCACTTTATATTAAAACAAGGAAATATTACGATTAAGAAGAAGTCGGGACCATTCTTAGGTGCTTGCAATGCTTGAGTATTTTGGGTGATAACCAGGTGAAAAAGTTAGCAGCATTCATAAAAACTAATCATGCCAACTGCCTTTTTTGTTTCAGAATTCGAATTCAGTGGAGTCGATTTAAGGACAGAAATTAGACCAAGATCTGGAGCACATAAATTTCAAATGACTCTATCATCTGTGTACCTGAGGGATTTCTCTACGAAGTCTTTAATTATTTCTCCGCATTCTCCTAAAACCACTAAAGGAGTAGGGTTGGGCTCAAAAACATCACACAAGGAAGTTTTGGAACCGTTGTTTCGATTGACATATGAGAGGAAGCCACAACAGAAAACTTCTCACAAAGTCAGTGTGACAGCTAAACCTCTGGATTTAGTTATTTACCCTCAACTGCGGGAAGATTTAGCGAAGTTTTTCTCTGTGAATTCCAAGCAAGGTAGTATGCATGAAATTAAACAGACAGGATTTTATCAAAGTTTTTACAATGGTAAATAAATCAGTGCATTATTTTTTAATAGATGAATTGGAGAGTCCCCACAACGGTTATGAAGCTATGAAGCAAAGAACCAAGGAAGAAATACGCACTTACTGGGAGAAACTTATAAATCAACATGAAGGAAGTAGTTTAGGTGGTGGTGCACCAAGTTGGGACATTGTAATGGATATTTCTGCTCCTCAAATTGTTGTTCACGGAGCCAATGAGTCCAGAGGCAATATAAAAAAGATGTATTCCAGTGTGCCGGAAACTCGCAGTTCGCAGACAGAGAAAAAGTTAGATACACTTGTTGGACCATATCGAGTAGGATCAAGCTCAACCCGTCGAAGGGAGGTTGAACCGTTTCTAGTTATTGATTTAGGACGCTTTCGGTTTTCTAATTTGTCTGGCAACTACATAGACAATTTGAACACAAAAATGGCAGACAACGGTAAACAGTTTATTTGTGACTCCAACAATTTGTGCAGTGACAATGATAGCAAATACGATGACAGTAATTTTTCTGATAATGAAGAATTTCTGACACCTTGTTCTTCGCCAGCGCCTGAAGTATTTTCTCCGAATTCTTGTGCAAACTCTCCGAGGCAGTCTATTTCAGATATCAGTGAGGCTCCTACAGTCAAGAGTCCAGATGGGGATGAATTTAATAGCACTTTTGGGGACATTCATGCAAAGTTGTACAAAAAGTACAGGTTGGAAATTACCGATGTTCAAATCTTAGTCATTGAGGGAAAGGCTGCGAAGGAAGGTTATTGGAGGAACGCCGTGGTTCGCGGAGCGTCTCAGATGCATTTGATTGACAAGTTTTCAATTGATTTACAGGTAACGGAATATTTAGAAAATATTCAATTTTCTAGTTAATTCTAGTCTTCCGTACTTTCCAGAATTTATATGTAGAATACCGAACATATTTTGAAGCTGCAGAATGATTTTTATAAATATTCTTTCGTCATTGTTTAAGCTGGAGAGGCGACTAATTCATACTGATGATCCACGATGGCCGGCACTTACGCTGGTTGCAACCTTGCCTAAATGGAATTTACATTTTAATGAAACCAAGATACTAACTATAAGAACAGTTTTGGGGTCATTTTTTTCAATCTCAACACAGTCTGACTTTGAGGAAATGGAAAAATTAAGGTTGTCCTTCATGAGTGGATCGCAAATTAATTTACAAGAGGAAGCTGCTGCAGCCGCTCATAATCAATCTTTGGGGGAAGGAAGCAAAATTGAGGGTAACCTCAAGGGCACGGGTTCTAGTAATAAAAAGAGTGACTGCAAATTGTTTCTAGCCCAGTTTACTATTCAGAATGTCACAGTTGAAATTCAGTCGGGGGGTAGAAGCATTGCAGAATTGCAAATAATTGGTGCCAAAACAAGCTTCACTGCGAGACCTATGGACACAAGCATATCTTTCGTCATTCAAAGTTTGCTGCTTGCTGATGCAATACAAACATTTGGCCCCGATTTTGAATTACTTCTGGCATCTCATAAACACGTCAGGTTAGTTGATATTTTTGCATTGTTTGTCTGTACATCTACAGAAAACCTTTTGTTCAATGATAATTGTTAATTTTCGCAGCATGGACAGTGTAAGTGGGAGCTTACGCGATAGTGAACCAGCATCACCTTTGTCTCCTCAATCTCCTGGTTGCCCATCTCCAGGTCCATACTTAGTGGGAAATCAGTTAGCCATTCCGTCCCAACTTCATGATGCTCTGGTAACAACTTTGCAGGCTAAACACACGAAGGCAAAAAGTCAGGAGCTTCCATTTGATGCACAAATCCCGGTATCAGACGTAGAAGCCCTTATAACTGCAGAGTTGGTATTAGTCAATACTGATGAAGATCTGGCAATCCTATCAGTGCAGTTCAATAATTTGGATCTGATTGGTAAATGGAAAATGGTTTTAATTTAAGTTATATTTTGTAATAGTTTTACTTGATTTCCAATCTAAAGTACCTTTAAGTTTGACCTGACAGCATGAATATGCTTTGAAGTTACTAATAATGAAATTATTCCAATTTACGTTTCACAGCAAACCAAGAAACGATTGTTGAAATTCTTCAGTTTCTACAAAGAGCATTTCCTTCGCCAGATTCTGTTCCCGAACAAAGACCCAAGTCAGAAACAAAAATAATTAATACTGGAAGATACAGGCTTCAGTCTAGTTTCGATTTCCATCGTTTGAATATTCTGCTAGTCAGAGGTGTCATGGGCAAAGATGGAAATCAGTGTGCCCGAAAAATTGCTACTGCTACTGCATCTGATGCAAGAGTGAATTTGTCAGTTAGTAAGTAAAACTCGTTATCCTCAGTTTACTGTAAATCCATGTACATAATGTCATTTGTAAATGATTTGGTTCTTCGAGATTTACAAATTATATTTGATTTTGATGTGTAGGTCGTGGTTTAGATATAACAATTGAAGGTTCTCTCGGAGGTTTGCAAATGCTGAATCTCACGCCGGAAGGCCAGCGTCACCAAAGAATAATAAGTGTTGGACAGGATCCTCTTGTTGATGAAAGTTACAGTGTATTTTCGCATGCAAGCGTGCAATCAGCTATTACAGAACAGCTACTGACAAGCTCTAATCTATCTGCTCTTACTTTTTCATTTGACAAACCTGCGGAAGCTAATGAGTCGAATCCTCCATTTTTTAAACTACGAATGGCATCTGTAATTTACACTCACTGTCCAACTTTCCTGATCGATTTGAAGAAATGTATCAGTGAATTTCAGGTAAGGTTTTAAAAAGAAATTAGTGTCAAATTGTTTTACAATAATTATTGTGGTTCTACAATTTTGTTTTCTAATTTGTATCTTACAAAGGCACCTTTGGCTACTAAACTACGTTCGGCAGCAGCTCATATTGCTTTAGGTTTAGTGCGCCAGGATGGCCCCTCAACTGCGTACAGATCTCCTGTCGGAAGTTTGTCGGGATCATTAGATAAGTTGAATGTAGATGAAGAAAATATCAATAGAGGTGACGGATTACCGACGGAAACGCCTAGTCCTATCATACAGTTAGATATAATTTTAGACTCTCCAGTGATGGTTTTACCGAAGTCCCGGAACAGCCCTCGAGTTTTAGTTGCAAATTTGGGACAGATAACTGTCAGTGGTAACAACAGGAGTAAGATCTCCAACGAAAATGGACATTTACACAATTCCAATTTCGACCCTCCGAGGTGCTCTACTCCAGATATGTCGAACCAAAGTCGCCGTAGTTTTGACGAAGATTTTGACGGAGTCAGTTATAGCGTTTTTATATGTGATGTTAGTTTATATTCTGTAGACCTAACTGAGAAATGGAACATGATGGAAAATTTAAAATAGTAAGTTTATTCCTACCCTTATCTTCTAACATGAGTCTATTGTTATTAATTAAGTAACTAATGCTATTTTTGATCTTTTCTAGTACGTTTCCAACGTCAACGACCACGTCGGCAATGAAGGCTCAGGAGTTATATTACTGTGACCCAGAGACATCTATACCTATTCTGCACAACACCGTGATTCAGATAAGTATTTGCTATGCTGAAGATCCGCCATTTGTCAACGCGTCTAATTTAGAATCAATGTTTCCAAATGAAGACGCAGAAGATCCTTACTTCGGACCCAAGTTGGAGCTACATGGTCGTGTTGTGAACCCCCTGAAAGTCTCCTTGACACCATTACAATATTCACAAATACTAGATTCCTTAAATAACATATCTGCGGATAGTGATGACCTTAGTGTAAACGAATTAGACATAATGAGGAATCCAGCTGATGCGAGGAGACGTTGGAGAGAAGAAGTAAATTCCCACAGGTCTGGAATTTACCAGAGACCTTTGAATCCATTGCCATTACCAAGTCCTACGCGTGGTGATGACGACAGTCTTCCAATATCAGCCAGCTTTGAAGTACCAGAACTTATTGTTGAACTTGTTCTTCCAGAAGTTCCCTGTAAAACCAGAAGTAGAGCAAAATTTGGAAGGAATAAAGTTAAAAAAGAACAACCCCGTTTGTGTTTGAGCTGCTCGGACCTATCCGTTGAATGTGATAAAAAAGGATACATAACGGAAATGAAACTCAATTTGAAATCCTTGACATTAGAGGACACTAGTGTTCCTAGCACATCGCCTCAAAGGTTTTTAGCCATGTCCAATACTTCTCTGAAACCAGATGCTTCTGAAATGTGTACCAGTGGTTCTTCAGTAGAGACAAATTTTTTTCGCCTTAGTCGATTTGTGTCTTCCTCTTGTCCTGACCTACCCAAGTCAGTCCCCATTTTAGTTCCTGAAACTCCATCCTATTATGTAAGCAATTCCTATGTTCGCTCAGAATCGTCTTCTCTTCCTGATCACTTAGACCCGACTGATATTTTTTCTGCGAGATTTTTTGCCGGCAAAGTTGCTCGTAGTTCCAATGCTAGGAGGAAGAACAGTTTCTTTTTAGCTTCATCTGATCGCTGTAGTGAAGGGAAACCTGTGTACCCTGCAACGCCACCACCATCTCCTAGGGCAACTGCAAATACTGCGGACACAGAACGTTTTGTGAACCTTGTTCACATTGATATGTGCCTGGTTGATTCAAAGTCTCCTAATTTTATCTCCAAGTATCACGGCACGCACAAATTCGTTAATGTGGACTTTAATGCGCTAGAAGTGCTACTAACCCCTGAAACATTTATTTGTCTACGAAGGTTCTTTTCCGAAGCAAATAAAATCGAAGCTGAAGACAGGGATGGACTGGATCCTCTAAATGAATATCTTCATACGAATGTTAAAATTAATAAAATCCCGGAGGAGGCTAAAGGAGAAGATGAAAAAAATACTGAGACCAAAATTAATGTAAAAGCCCTGAGTGTCAAAATTGCCAAATCACATGCTACGCTGGCAGAAGGAAGGGTGACTGGTGTAATGTGTAATTTGGTCAACCGTGGAAAAGATTTTTTTGGAGTGGAAGGTCGATTAGGTTCTTTACAAATAAAGGATGTGAGTAGTAATGCTGGCAAATATCCTGTAAAGTTTACTTTCCAAGGAAAGCAAGCCCTGGACTTTGATTATTTCCGGAAAAGTAAGTATTACTAAAATTCAAAAATTGCTTTACATTTCTTTGTACCTGTGTTAATGTATTTACGTAATATTTTGTGAAAGCAAATAATTTAGTGTTGTAATTGTATTTCATCAGAACTTGAAGCAAAATTTCGTTTGCAAATGTCATCCGTTGTTTGCATACACACCCAGCGATTTTACACCGAATTTTCTTCCCTTATATCCACTTTGTTCGGATCAGTTTCTGCCGTTGAAGAGAGCGATACTCAAACGGGGAACGTTCCAACAACCACCAATAATGCAGAGGAAGAGAAACCAAGCAGTGTTCGCGTGTCATTGGATATTCAAGCCGGAGCTCCAGTTTTACTGTTTCCTTACAGCTCCACATCAAGAAATCTCCTAGTTGCTGATTTGGGCCACTTATCTGTTAAGAACAAGATTGTGGAAGAATCGAAGGAAATAGTTTGTGATATTGTATCTGTTGATCTCATTGAGATGGATTTATTTGCTGCAGAGCTTCAGTATAACGCGAGCTCTCTGATTTCGCAAATGTCAAAGGAAAACCTGAATAATGACATACTTAAAATCTGGATTTTAGACAAAAACCGAGTTGTCGTGAAAACATCTGAAAGCACATCGTTTTTAAAAGAAAAATGTGCCCTGAAATTAAAAATGAAAAGATTTTTAGCAGGAGCAGAATTAAATCCTTCACAAGCAGCTACAAGTATTGAAGGAACTTTGTCAACTGTTTGTTGCTTTCTGGATCCGGAAAAATATAAGGTATTTATATATTGATTATTTTGTGATTAATGGTTGCCCAAGCTTATAATATAATTGTTTTTATAATTCTTCTGATATATTTCATATTGTATAAGGTGCGCTTTTATTTTTTTCCAACAGTTAGTTCGGGGGCTTTTGGAGTTCAATATAGGTGAAAAACTTGAGTCCCAGGAGAATGGAGTTTCAACTCCAATGAGAACACGCGTCAGCTCTATGAGTGGTGGTATTGTTAGTGATTCTGTGTCTTTATCAGGATCAGTACCACCGGCGACACGGAAAGAGCTTGTTATTGAGTTGGATCTTGTAAATGTCACTCTAGAGTTGATCAAAGATACTGGGACTCGGTTGAGTCGAGTGGATTTTATCAAGTCCAAATTCACCTTCCAAAATAATTCTGATGGGACCAGAGATGTGGACTTGGCATCGCAGGAAATTCTGATCAGTGACGCTAGGTTTAAAAATGATTTTGGGGATTCGTGTAGCTCTATGCCTACATACAAAAATATCGTTACCGCAGAAAATGTTTTCACAAATATTCTTCAGCAAAGTAGTGTTTCTGGTGTTGCTTCAACACCATTAAATTCATCCGGTGTTGGATCGGGTTCCTTTCAGTCAAATACGTACCTCCAGGCTGAAATTCATTACAGATTAAGTCCACGAGGATCTAGCATTACGATTGTTTTAAATAATATGAGGTTAATGCTCATCTTAGACTGGTGGATGGAACTAAGGGCATTCTTATCACAGAAAGGGCCTGCACCTGCAAGCAGTATATCAGCTGACGACGAATCAAATAAAAATTCGGAAATTAGATTGAGCGCTTCGCCCCTACTCAAAAGATCCAGACATACAGCAACACCTATAACGGTTTCCGCGGGTATTGTCACAAAAAGAGCTTCTGTCCTTGATGTTCCTGCTACAACGTTTGAATTAAAATTGAACGTGTCTAATTGTGAGCTTGTCGTTGTTGAAGATCCGTCTGTATGGGATACCAATGCTGTCATTCTCAAAGTAAGGTTATATTATTAAAAAAATTTGCAAGAAAAATATAAAACAATTTACATTAAAATGTTAACAGAGTACAGCAGTATTGAACTATAAACCACATTTGGAGCGTCCTGTGACCTGTACCTTGTTGCAATGCGAATTGTTCTCTTGTATCTTGGGCCTGGAATCTGACACAGCACTATCAATAGTTGATCCAACGGACATAAATTTTGAACTTGTTCGAAAAATAAAGTCCGAACCACAGGGAATATTGGATGCTACGCTCTCTCCTTCAAATTCAGCTAAAACTTTGCGCGTTCAGAGTCCGCAAATTTGTCTACGATTGTCCTACTACGATATGAAAATGTTCGTGCATCTCATAGAACGATTTTCGAAGCAAGCACAGGTACATTTGTTGCATTCTGATGTAGTGGACTTGAATGCTAACGACGATCAGTTATCCACCACGTCTTCTATCAAACGAGTAAGTGCTGATGTTGGTATACTGCAGTTTTGTCCTTTTTTTAATATATTTTAAGATAAAGTCATTTATTAGAAATTTGATTTGATTAATTATTTTTGCAGGGTTCCATAGAGAGAGCGTGTAGCTTGGATGAAACATCAATGCAGTACTTACTTTCTATGGGATTTAGTCGTCAAGATTCAGAAGAAGCATTATATGCTTGCGGTGGACGACTAGATGATGCGGCAATATACTTAACCAGTTCTACAAAATCGTTCGAATTTGATGGAGAAGTGCGAGAAACTTCACCCATTAGTGGTTTAGGAAATTCTACGGATCAGGAACCAACAATAACTGTAAATCCTGCTAGTGAAGGACTCGATGGCCAGCTTTCTGATATAGAAATCAAATGTTCATTTTTGTCTCTGTGCGTTATTGATGATTGTAAGGATGCGGATGTACCATTGTTAGAGGTAGCTGTTACTGGTTTAGAGCTTGTCCAAAATTGCTTGGATAATTCTGGTCAAGCTGAATGCCATTTGAGTGCTGACTACTATAACCGAGAGTTATCAGGATGGGAACCAGTCCTTGAATCATGGAAATGCCTAGTGTTGTGGAAAAAGAATGAAATCGGACAGCTAGGTTAGTTTTATTGTAGGCCAGGAAAGCGGATCTTGTATTTTAAAGAACGTAGTTTTGTGTAACAGATTAAAACATGTTTTCTGTGTAAATACGTAGGACTCATCTCACCTGGAAATGAATTTCCAACAAAATCACCGGAATTAGAACTTTCAGTTTCATCCCGACAAGTCATGAATATTAACATCACTTCCACACTTCTGAACTTGTACAAAACAGTTTCTTTAAATTGGTCGGAAGAATATAATCAGCAAAAGATGGATCGACGTAGAGCACCTTTTGTACCATTTCTTCTTAAAAATGAGACCGGATCTGAGCTATGGTTTTCCACAATACTTCCAAATAACGATGATTTGATTAGACAACAAAGAAATCTAAGTACGGGGGGTCACAGTTGGACAAACGGCAAGCTATCAGGTTTCGTTGATGGCACGTCTTGGATAAACGTACCAAATGGCAATTGTCATGCCTTCAGTTTTGAGGGACGAGGAAAATTACGTCACCGCAATACTCATCAGCTAAGAACCCACCAATTGGCTGTTCGTGTGGACGGGTGGCATGAAATTGTACCTGTTTCATTGGATAAAGTCGGCACGTATTTCCGAGTTGCTAAACCTACAGTATCCACTATGCGTTATGGGGTATGTAAATTGGCACATTTCCAGTTTAATTTTGAGTAATCATTCATCGTAGGTACACTGTTTTCAAGTTGTATTTCCCGAAATTTTAGACAACAGATGACTTACCCTTTACCCGACTGGTTTTTGAGGTCACCTTATTAGGATCAGCCCAGAAACTTGTTCTAGTCCGATCAGCGTTGTTGCTTAAAAATTGTTTAAATGAGGATATTGAACTGAAACTTGAAAATACTATTGTTTACCCGTCATGTAAGTGTACGACAAGTGTTTGTGTTACTTCCAATAGTTACAACTATATTTGAAGAATACTTAAGTTTACTTCTATATTATATGATGTATAGTTGCGAAAGAACAAACAGGAGGTTCTTTTTTGGCCCAAGTTAAGTCAGGAGAGTCGTATCCCATACCTCTTCATTCAGTTTGGGCCCAACTGTGGGTTCGTCCTACAACAGCAATATCTACATCAGCTACCAAACCATCTTTATACCGATATTGCGAAAGTCACCTGTTAGGTTGTCCGGATGATAACCTAAAATCTTGTTTCTCGTTGGCGGAAAATCAGCTGGAACCATACCGCTTTTGCGTAGCTGTGCAAAAAGATGAATTTCCTGCCGATGAGGATGAATTGTATCGCATGCCTAAAGGTTGCAATGCTGCAGCACAGTATTTGCAAATGTCTAAGAAAGTAAACGTTGTAACATTACTGAGCCCATTGACATTAGTAAATTTACTTCCTGTGGAAATTTCTTACGAGGTGAAGGGGAAAAGTGAACGCACCAGAGGTCACGTCAACGCAGGAAAAGAATCATGTTTGACCAACGTATGTTTTGAAACCTATTCTTTGGAAAAGTTGGAAACAATTCAATATAATACAAATAACGATGCCGATTATGCACATTTTTTCCGATTATAGGTAAACTTGGCAGAGCATATCGAAGTTTCGTTCTTCTTGGACAAAGATAATTTTCCTCAGGGAAATTCTGTAACCCTTAGTCCAAATGCAAATGGATACGTCACGAAGTTAAAGTTTTTGGATAATATAAAACGACCTCTTGTTTTAACTGCAAGAATTACCAAGGATGAAGGAAGCAGTATCACGGTTTACTTGAGTTGTCCCTTCTGGATTGTTAACAAAGCTGGAGTTCCAATTGTGTGCAAACAAGAAGGAACTTCCGATGAAGCCGCAGGACAGTTTCAGGAGCATGAGGTACAACCAAATACACTTTTGAGTATTTAATCTTTATTGGAGACGTTTTGGCGTTGTTTTGCGTCGGAAATATTATACTAGAAGTTTACTAAAAAAATTTTTTGTAGGTTGGCAGAATGGTTGCTCCACTTTTGTTTAGCTTTTCCGATGCTGACGTTTCACAGCAACTTGCCCTGCGTGTTGGAACGAAATTACATGGGGATAATTGCAAACCGTTATGGTCACGGTCGTTCTACCTGCAGAATGGAATGAAAGTTCTAAGACTTAATGTTTGTGTTCCGTCACCTCGCTCTGAAGTTGTTTATGTAGTTGGAGTGGAAATCAAAAGTGGACGTGGCAGATACCGAGATTCTAAACTAGTTACAATAGCTCCGCGATTTACTGTTGATAACCGGTCGAGTAGAAAAGTTCAGATTTCTCAGAAAAACTTTACAACTAGTTTTATTGATCCAATTGCGGAATCTACACATTTGACACTCACTCCAAATTGCAACTTGCCATTTCACTGGCCTCGGTTAGATAAGGACCAGCTTTTGTGCGTCAGATTGGCCGACGTTAAAAAAAGCATTTGGTCAGGTGGATTTCCTATTGAAAATGTTGATTCGTTTCATATACCTGTACGGTAAGTAACAAGTACTTAATGTCTGTCAGATTCACCTATGTATTATTGTTCACCTGTGGTTTTAAACTACTGTCTGCACATAATGATGTAAGTACATATATTTCCGAACGCTAATTTGTTCTAGGGACTATGACGGAGCTTGCACGTTTTTAAGAGTTGAAATAGTCTTGCAAGGTCCAACATTTTTCATCGTTCTGGGCGACACTGACAAACTTCCACCGCCTTTCCGAGTTGATAATTTTTCATTCGTTCCTATCATATTTCATCAGGTGGGACTGTGTTCTATAGAATTAACGTTTTAGATTCATTTTGAGGATTTCTCATTGTTTTCATGCATGCTTCTGTGGTAATATTAGACTGCTGTCGGGGATGAAAGACTGAAATTGACGGCAAAACCAGAATCTTGCTGTCCATTTTCTTGGGATGAACCAACCCAACCATCTCATTTGACATTAGCCGCACCGGGGGACACTTCTGCAGTTGTCACAATGGATAATCTAGGATTTGCGAGTCACTTAACGTACGAAAACTTTTTCTATATAGCATTTACTGCCACCTTTCCAGTTGAAGATCTGACTAGAACTCCAACGGTTGGAATGGAATCCCTTCAATTAGTACTGGATGTTGAAGGCAATAAAATAATACTGAGACCTAAGGAAAATGGCAAGAGGTAGTATTAATAATTGTAAAAGGTACATAATTAAATTTAGTGAAACTGTATTTGAATCGAGTTTTATTTTGTGTTCACATAGATCCCAACTCTGGCGAGTTAACGCGGACGGTCTCATTGAACATGAAGGTTCAAGTGCTCCCAGAGAGCCTAGAAAACCAGCTCCTTATGCTACCATTCTTGTGCTCGATATTGCTGGCTCTGGCCCTCAGCCAACCCAGTACACTCCGTTGATGTTGAGAAAACCTGACAATAGACGAGCAAGTACACAGCATTGGGAATTTACAGTCGACGGTCGTCTCAAATGTGAAAAATTGGAAAACTTGTACGTCCAAGCTAAAGATGGATTTGGAATACCTCCTGCTGGTTTGCAAAAAGAGGGAAAAAATAATCTTGCTCAGTGGAATAAATGTATGTTTTTAGTAATAACCAATAAATAGGTTTTATTTCTGCTTTGCGATTTGAAAATCAAATTCCACTAATTGCTAGGGAATGACGTTGTTCTTGGACCCGATCAACCAATTTGTTATTCACGTACGGAAACTGGCATTCCTGCTGAACAGGCCGTTTCTAAGCAGAAATTAAGACCAGGTTCAGGGCGACTATCTCTGACAGTTGATACCGATGGTCCAACTAGAGTTCTACGTATTGTGGATGTGGAAAAACCCCCTCGAAGTAAAATGCTTCACCATGAATTTGAAGAAAACACTTTCAATACAATCCCACGACTTCTTGCAAATGTCAACTTAAGGAACGGATTGGGCATCAGTATAGTGAATTGCAAACCTAGAGAGGAGCTTGTGTACATGAGATTGTCCACGTAAATAATTTTGAAACTAAAAAGTTCTGTTTATATTTTGAATCAATGTGTGAGTATTTTATTAAGGTGATATTTTTTCAGTATGAGCCTGAAGTACAGTGATTCCAAAGAATCAGAATTAGTTGAAGTTACTGTCGAAAGTTTCCAAATCGATAATCAGCTTATGGAGGCAGAAAAACCATTAGCTGTTTTTGTGATTCCCACACCTCGGTATGAAATAGACGAGTTTGGAACCAACATTCAACCTGCACTCCAGTTATCTTGGCAGCGTATGAAGTCAAAGTTAAACGCTCACGTCTTCAAAACGTGGGAGGTAGCTGTAAAGCCCTTAAGTGTCACCATTGAAGAAAGGTTGCTTCTCAAATTATTTAGTTGGATTGGTTTGAGTGAGAAGTTCGAATCCCTAGAAGGCCTTCAGGAATCTGATTTTGAAGTACAACGGGCATTGACGAATGCTACCTCGTTAACTGCCAAACGATTTTATTTTGGCGAGTTGTCAATCCATTTAAATCTGGTAAGACCCTTAATACTAAAAATACAAGAATTATCGAATTTATAAATATTTTAAATGATCTTTTGAAATCATAGGTTCGACTAAGCGTTCTAACGTCATCGAAACTCAGCAGTGATTTAAGCTTAATCAAACGACGGTTAGGACTAACACTTATCCGTTTTGAGGATGCTCAGGTTGAGCTCGATCCATTTTTGAAACAACATCCTTTCGAAACTTTCGAATTTTTGGTTGCTTCTTTAGTGAAGCATTATAGAGATGAGCTGGTTTCCCAAGCTGCAATTATATTGGGTTCCACAGATTTCCTAGGAAATCCCCTGGGCTTTGTGAATGATGTATCAGTCGGTGTTTCGGGACTAATTTATGAAGGATCTGTAAGCATTGATAATATCTATACTAAAGATTATTACGGCTGAACATCTTTTTTACATACCATCGAGCTAATAAATTATTTTCTGGTTTCAATTTAGTTTGGATCACTTTTCAAGAATGTAACACATGGATTATCAAACTCAGCCGCTAAAGTTACCGGATCTCTCGGAGATGGTTTAGGTCGTACCACTTTAGATGATAAGCACGAAGAAGAGCGAAGAAAAATAAGGGAAGAAAACAGTGGGTCTTCCGGTGAGCATTTGATGGCAGGTCTGAAAGGCTTTGGTCATGGCATTTTAGGGGGCTTTACATCTATTGTAGCACAGTCTATAGATGGTGCCAGTACAGATGGCGTGACGGTAATTTTAAATTTTAAATGTCGATCTTTTGCTTCAATGAATTTTCCGCTTGAGATTTGGAACGGGTTTGAAAAATTACCTGGTTTTTTCTTAGGGGTTTGTTGCGGGACTGGGAAAAGGAATCGTGGGGACGGTCACTAAACCAGCAGTGGGTATATTAGATTTGGCAGCTGGAGCGGCCTCCGCCATAAGGGATTCATCGCGAACATCGGCACGAATGGTTCCAGAAAGAGTACGTCCTCCCCGAGTTGCGACCGGTCATGGTGGTTTACTGCCAGTATTTTCCGATATGGCTGCCCGTGGTCAAGAACTGTTGTACGAGGTCAATGATCGAAATTATTCCGAGTTATTTATTGGCTGTGAAACATTAATGAGTGGCCCCGGTAAGGATTTGCGAATTCTGGTGTCATCTCAAGCTGTAACTGTTTTTAAACCGTCGCAAAAAAATCAGCCTATTCTTCGGATATCAATGAGGTCAGTTATGCCATGTTACATTTATGAACATTTCAGCATGATTCATGGCAGGGGATAAGTGGATTTAATTGTTTTTAATTTTTGCAGTGATTTGATTGAAAGCAAAGTGATAACTTTTCCAGATGGAAAAGTTTGCATTGAGTTGGTTAGACTCATTCCAGGCCAACGTGGATTTCCTAAGCATAACAGTCCACAAGTAACTTGCGATAGCGAAACAATCGCCACAAGGGTGGTACAGCAAATTAATTACGCGAAAGTACTGTACGAAGAAAAGCGACATTCACAAATTGAAAAACCGTCTTCACCCATTGAATATTAAGCTAAGTTAATGGTAGTACAGGTATATATTTATTCATTCGCACGAGTTTCGCAGCAATCAAAATTTTATGACAGGAACGCTTAAGTACCATCTGTTATGTATACTCTATGTATACCCACGTCAGAACGACTCTATACATTTTCACTCTTTGTTTACCGCTAGTTAACTGAATTAAATCTAGTCTAATATGTTCCGTTCTATAAATTCTTAGTTGATTCTATCACGGAATTTACTTGACCTTACTTACTCTCAGTTACTAATAATAATGTATTGTAGAGTAAACTCTTCCGAGCTAATACTGTTTTAATTGAGATTCTGTATTTGTTAATGTACGTGTGGGTGTACCTTCCAGTATTTATTTATAGTTATTGTTTAACTGTTATTTCCGGATTTCGGCATTGATTTTAGTTAAATCTTAGTTTAGAGAAATAATAAATGCCGAGGAAAAAACTTCAGCTTCTTAGAAAAACGGTAACCTAGCAATAAGAGTCACAGCGAAAGGTTAACATTCATGGGGTTTAGTTCAAAATGTTTATTGGGTTGTCCTCATTTACATAGTTACCGTGTGCATCATTGATTTCTTTTCTTGGTGTTTCAATAATCTTATCCAATTATATGCCTTACCAATGTGCTTACCTACGTAAATATTTACACATGCATGTGTGTATTTACGTAAATTGTTGAAAACATAATGAAAATGACCTGCAAAGTTACTTTTATTAATTCCGTGTACATAATAATTACTTATGCGTGCGTCAATATTTCATATTTACCTAACGTATTTAGGACAAATGGTTGTACTTAATTTGGATGTGAGTTATTCTGTTAGTTCAAATATTTTTGTGTTCGATTTGTCAGAACGTTGGATTCCATAGTTTTTTTTCCATATCTTCCAGCCAGTTATTTTTATTACTGATTGAACTACTAGTAGTCTTTATGAAATGGTTTTAGGTTTACGTATGTATAAGTTTAGTGACGCAGATTATAAATTATTCTTACAATCGTAAGGAATAATTACACTACAGCATCTACTTACAGAGTGACCAGAATCATTTGTCTTCCAGCTTGTCTACGTAATGGAGTGACTGATAAAACGTTTGATTCCCTTAGTTTGTAGTAAATTTTGTTCCAGATTTTCTAAAATTTACTTCGTTGACCCAGGTCAGTATTTGTGGTGAAACAAAAGCAAAGTTGAAATTTCTTACGAATTTCAAAAATAAAATATTTTATTCACATATTTTTTCAGACTAAGTTAGCTCGATAGATTTCGGTGTCTCCGATTAAGTGTCATTGATATGTTTCCGATGAGAATTATGGCCAAGTTTCTTTCAAAAAGCTGTCGACAGGAGCAGCACTTGTTGCTTTTTTCAGTTTTTATCTCGGACTATTCATACAAGATTCAAATGAATCCCTTTGAAATTGACTACAAACTCATTATTTTGAAATATTTTTATAGCGGCCATGTCTTGTGCTAAAAAATATCAACAAGAGCTGCGCATCTTCCTCACTTTTATTTCTGACTGGCTGAATTTCTTACAAACTTGATGCCCATTTATATCGATTTGTTCTATTATTCTCAACCGAGACCTTTCTAATATCTCTCTAGAAAACATAGAATGTTTTACAAACCTGTTCAAAACATATTCTAAAATAGATTTGCAATTAAAAAATGTTAATTTTGATACCCTATTTACATCTTACTAAATATTTACCCATGTCATTGAAATAAATTTTAGAAAATCAACAACTTATGCTACAAAATAGGGTAATCACATACCTAGTACATACTTTATGAATCACTCCCTTTTGTGGACCATAGGGAGATGAAATGATTTTAGACACCCTGTATATATAATCATTTGGAGGGGCCTGGTAGCCTGTTCGTTTTCAGTTAGCATTGAACACTGAGGGATAAGTGGTAATAAAACTTACAATTAGTATAACTTGTACTTCTATAATTAATCAAGTTTCGAAGTAACGTTGTAGCTTGTAACAATTTAACTTATTCAAACGAAGTAGTGATTTTGGGCCTTGAAGTAGTAACGCATATTTATAGTTTTACAGCCACCATGGTGATATTTGCAGACTTGTTGCGAACAAATGTGACGATTAGTAAAAAATATAGTTAATTACTTATTGATGTTTACAATAATATGATGCGAATAAATTTTTGTCTCGGTAACAACGTCAGGATTTCATTATTTTTCGGATGATTACTTCATCAACTCGCCTACCACACCATGTGAAGTTGACAATTTTATTCTTGGGACTATCCATGTAGTTAAATGTAAACTCAGGTTTTCAGGAATTGAGAAATTCTTTGGGTACAATCTGACAAACGATACCACCATGAACTGGATTTGCAGTTCGGTTTGTGGTATGGTGTGCACCACTTAGTAATCTATATAGTATCGAATATTAAAAATAACACCCATCTGGATCAAAACGTGTAGGGTAAAGCTTCGTTTTGTGGCGAAATGTTTTATTTCCTCGTTCAATGGTATCTAAAACTAAGCTTATATTTATGTCTCGTCTTAATTTTTAAAAAATCAGGAAAAAATGCGGATTGTGCTTTAATTCGTTGTGCACTCTTGGCCCCAGCTGCTCTGAAATGTACAGTGGTAAAGGAAACTGCAACGAGCGATTTAAGCCTTTCTGAACCCCAATTATCAAACACAATTTTGCAGGGTGGGGCACACTGCTACAACGTACATTCCGGTACTTTAATACAATTCATTTCATGTAGTAAGTAGTTACATCACAATAATCTGGTGCGATGCTTAATGTCACAAATTAGCATTAATTACACATGCCATTCCTTACATTATTAAAACTGCAGTAGTAACAAGAAATTTACGTAATGGATATTAATATTTATGATCACACCCTCTTAATTTATAGTTATGTGTACCTATAATTCTGCAAATGTTTTTGTGATATTTTATGGCAGTAGCCGAAAATATTAAAAGTTTTGGGATGTACAAGGTATGCGTACATTCGTGCAAACTTAGTTAAATTGCATATTACTTAATGTACAGCCACAGCAGTCGGAAAAAATTAGTTTTCAGGTGTGGCAAACATTCTCAAAATTTTCCGAAACATCCTCAGAAACACTGGTGTTAAGGTTGTGAGCCATAACATGATTTGAGTGTGTCATTGGCAAGAGTTTGTCCCCAGATAAAAATGATTAGGCTTGGATATCCTGGACCCATTTGCGTAAAAGATTACCAAAAACAAACGTTAAGAAAAGCTCAATTTGATGAGTTTCTGAAGTAAAATAACTTCCAATTTTCTGGTTTCCACAATTAATCATCGATGGGAAAAGATAAAATCCAGGAAGAACTGAATTTGTAGTAGGGCGAAATAAATCTATCAACGCACTTTATCTTTCCTAATATGAATCATTATACCTACACACTCAAAAGCCTGTCAATAGCTTTGGAACAGCTATAATAATTTCTTGTAAGGTTAGATTGCAATGCAAGTACCCCAAAATGCAAGGACTATTTCAGTACAGATACTATAGATACTTCCTAAGAACCAATATGTTACATTATTGTTATCAGATATTGTACTCCTAGAAACTGTAAATAGTGAGTGTGAAATAGGACTCATGCCTGTCAGTATACTTTCGGAATATTAGTTCTCAGGGAGACAAACAAACGGTTCCCAAAAATAAGAAAGTGCGTGAAAAAAAAAATGATAAAGCGTGAGCTCATCTGATACTTGTTTAGTACATGCTTGTCGTCATTTTCTGACATAGTAGCTCCAGAGCCGAGAGATAGTAGAGTCAGTCTCAGACTCCCTACAGAAGTATTCCTTCCTCAAGTTATTAGGGACCGAGCGCATGACTCGTTCCTGAAAATAAAGTAAATTTCGAGTGAACTTAGATTTGAGCGGAGTTTTCCCTTTCTGTGACCACAGTTCGTTTGTAACTGCCGGAGAAACAGGAGTACTTCCTTGTATAAAGCTTTATTCACACGTTGAGCAATAACCTTCAGGCCAGGAAAACTTTAGAATTTAAATTCAAGAATCCCTAATTATTTATTAATAGAAATTATTACCTCAGAGTAAACAAACATTTTGTAAGGATTTTGCCAGCGGCAGGAGAGGCAAAAGGGGGCAACTGAATACATTTCTTTTGAACGGTCATACTGTAGAAGTAGTATTTCCAAGCTTTGTCTCATTCTCAGTTTGAATGTCTCGCTCATAACTCCCAAGTTTCATAGTCATGATAATTGCCTATATCAAAGTTATGACTTTGGGAGACAAAATATAATGATTTCCATTATAATCATCACATGCCATAGTCAAAGTCAATCCATACTACAGAGTAGAAGTAAAATTAATCTGTTCTGAGGTCAGAGTGAAGGTACAAGTAGTAACTATCCCCTTACTGACCTAAATATCAGGAGAACCATAAGGTATCCAAACCGGTTTTTGTCTCAGTCAGTCAGTCCTATTATTTGCGTCTTCATCATCCACCAGTCAAGTTTCTTTTACTTTTGTTGATTCCTCGAACATTGAAAAAATTATCACGTAATAAGTGAACTGTCGAATGTGAAGTTGAATCTTGTGTCGTTACTATCAGCCTGAGACACTGCAGCGGCTGCCGACTGACTATCTACCTACATATAGTAATACAAAACTTTACATCTCAAAAGTGACGCTTTGAAAATTTCTAGTGGAATTTTAATAGAAAAACTTTACCCCTGGATTCTTTCACAAATAATGTCATCCAAGGTTTACGTGCCGTGAATTAGGTTTTTTTGTCCACCCAAAAATTATTTTACTCCAAAAAAAAAACAGGGTTTTAAAAAAGTAAAGCTACTTTTCACGGGGGAATTCGTGCAAAGGTCCGTCGTTTAAAAGAATGTAATTATTATTATTTTTTCATAAAAATTGTCGACTATAATAAATCTTCAAAGTAATTCCTTCCTTTTATACCGGTACAGATGACAGAAAGAACTTTCCGGAAAAATTAAATCCGAGCTAGCATTTATTATTCTAAACATTTCTCCCTCTCACACTTCAACTGCCTCCAGTTGACATCATGGGGGCGAAGAGTCACATCATCGCAGAGATATCTCCAAGTTCCGAATTAAATCTGACTAACGACACCAGTGCAGAGATTTTTGACGATTTATTTCGAGACTATCCATATGCACTCACAGACTCAGCTGCCATTTGTTGTGTCATTTTCATCCTCGTGGGGATCCCCGGCAACTTGATCACTATCATAGCTCTTGCACGCTGTAAAAAGGTAAGAACACTCTCTCGTTGGTCTTAATTATCCTACCAGACGACCTTTTAACCTCGGATTTATGAGGAGAATTAGCATTGATTTTATCATTGCAATAATAATAATTGAATCTCTCAAATAATTATGCATGTATCAAGATAATTGTGTCTGGAACATTTATTACGGACGGGGGTTTCAAGCCTCGTTGGCATTCATCCTGCATTCATATATAGTCAAGGCAAACAAGGCATGAATCCTAAGTACACCAGAGGGTGAGCAAACATTCAGGATCATATTTCAAATCAGTGCGAATATGTAATTTAAGTAGATGTTATTCCAGACAGATACGACATGGCCTGACATGACAGATACAAAAATGTCAACTTGTTGAAATTCCCACTGTGAGATTGTTGACTAGCTCCGACCAGATACGTGTCAGGATGATCATGTCCCATATGCACTCCTTAGTCAGATCTGTGTGGGCATACTAAGACTAGAACCTATACGACCTAAAGTGTAATTACGCATATATGTATCTATTTAGATTTAGATATGGGAAATAAAACTTGAGGAATATGTACTCAAGGAAAATTCTGTCCATTAACAACAGTAGATAAATAATTATACTGTCTACGCTCGCTATAGGGAACCTCTTCAAAAACAACCTTCTCGGATTCACTAAATGCAAAAATATTTGGGCACATTCCCGTTTGACACGACATTAATTTTTCCCCTCCAAAGAGCATCATATGCATATTTTAATGCAAAAAAAAAAGTGGATATTATTTACATCATTTATAAAATTGCTATTAGATAGCAATAATCCTCAAACTTTTCATTTGCCATTTCCTGACCAATCACACGTTCCAATACTACTCGCGACTGGAATACAACTTTATCCGTGCATAAAAAAACATCCGTGCTTAAAATCACGTAGATACACTACAGTAATAGTGGTGCTCAACTCATACATACGATGATCGTGCAGTGGCAATCAGCACGATATTCTCCAGCTCTTAAATAATTGTAGTTACTTTGGTAAGGGAGAAACATATTTGATTACAAGAATCTTTTCTGGGTGTATCGTTTAGTTCCTGTATGTTCTGTACAGTTTCGATAAAGATATAGGATTTCTGTAATTTTTATGTACAAGCGTTCCTGCAAAGAGTCAAAGAGGGCAAGTTGTTAAAGGGCTGATACTTGAGACTACATATGTATTTACAGCCGTATAATTACAGAAAGATATGTAGAACTTATGGCTGCTGAGGCATAATATGAGGAGAAATTTCTTCCAACCATAAAACGAACAATGTTGTTTTCACCGCCTTATTTTCTCTTCCCAATATATACCCTCCTCTGTATTTGAGAAGCTTTGCCAGCGGTTGCTCTAACTCTGGTATGTATTACAATGTGTTCACATACCATGCACTTGCATCTGCAGTCTTGCTGTTGCAGTAATGAAATTTCAAATCGTTAGTATCTATAGACATTCAATAAGTCTCTTAAGGCTTTATATCCATCCAGTTTAATTTCCTTGGAAGCATGATACTCCCAAGTTGGGAGTCACAACATAAAATATCGGAAGCAAGAATTCAAATTACAAACTTCACTTCATAAGTCCCTTCTGTTTGAGAGCAAATCAAATGGGCCGACAGCATGACATGCATGTGGAGATTCTGTCGTCATTCCAGGAAAAAAAACTCTGTGCATATCAAACTCTTTCCTATATAATAACCCCCCCCCCTCCTTGTCCGGTCATATGGGCTAATGATGTTGCAATTGGGGAACCCTGCTCTTTATCCATAATTTTTAATTACAGACACGAAATTCTTGTTCCAATCCAGAGCAGTAAATAATTACAGACTCTAGGATTATTTTTTATAATTTTTATCCTTAATTCTAGCTTAGGGCTACTTCAATCCTTCCCAAATATGGCTGATTATGAGAACCGAGCGGAAGTTCAGGGAAAAGTAGGCTTTTATGATGAAAATCAAATTTTCCTCTCGTATTGAAAGCTAGAGTTTGTCACAAGTTGGAGCTGTTTAACATTTTAAGATAAACGTATGCACTGATTGGGAGAGTCAGAGGGAAAGGGGGTCATTCCCCTTTTAGATGTTCAAACAAGAGTCTGACGGGAGCTAACAAAACTGTGGAAACTTGAGAGGAACCCACAAGAAAATAAGACTGTGGTCATGAAATTAAAATCACATTTCCCGTTAAGAATGAGAACCTACTTTGAGTGTACATACCATTTGGTGATAATGATATCTTGTTATTTTTTCGTAATTCGATCATGATGCAGGGCCATACAGAGTTAGGGGCTTTAAGCGTGAGTAATCGTAATCACTGCTTCCTATTTATGGCATGCAAACTTTATGCTCACCCATTCACCCGACTCTGTATGTATACCCTCAACTCTCACGTTTTTACCTCTAAAATGTCATTAGCATGCATAGCATGCATATTGATAACATGCATATTCATAAGACTAGACGAAGACTGAAGTACCGTGTAATTTTCAGTGCGGCCAATTTCAGGAGGCCGACCTTTCAAAGTGTAATGGTAGCTTTAAATTACATTTATTATTGAAAATCCCATGGAGGAAATGGCACTAGGGTGGAGGAATCACCTTTGGATTTATTTACTGCAACCAAAGATTCCTACTTTTGTTTTATTGTGACGCTTTTCTGGACAGTAGAGCTTCTTTTATGGTTACAACTTCCAGGGGTAAAGCTGATGATGTCCATCGTTTGGGAAGATTTAGGGAGTGAATTTCGGAGTCTCCGAGGGTTTTCATCTCTCACAGGTCTGGTGTTACGGGCCTTGTGTAAACAGCTCAAGGAAATATATAGTACTGTAAATGTTATAGGATGGTAATTGGGGAAGTTTGTGTATACACAGTTTGAGGAAATCTACATGAGCTGCCAATCCCGAGGATTCCTATCAATTTACACAGCTTCCCTGTATCTATATATCCTCACAGATAAAATCAGCTACCTGCTAAGCTCCTTCTCCTTGACTGAGCCAAATGTTACGTAAACATTATCTGGAAAACATTAAGTTCACGCTGGAACATACAAATTATTCTGGACGACAGCACACAATGCTACACTCATACGATCCCACATTTAGGATTATCTCGACTCTCCAGATTTATATGCTTCGAGTCTTGTTACATATTCCAACTAAAGTCCAAAAACCTCCTGTTTGGACCGGCATTAAATCCGACGGCACATAAAGAAGCTACTTCCAGCAAACTCCAACTCTTATGACTGTCTCATGTAGATATGTACGTATACGTATGGACCTAAATTGTAGCACGCACGTAAATATTTTGCTTTTTATTCCCCTTTATATGGGCTCTCTCTCTAAACCTCTCGCTCTGTTACTCTACATACACTCCACCCATATACAAATACTCTAGAGTCAATTTGCTTTCCACGGGATACAAAGCACGTAAATTTCTAATGGGAAGAATAATAATAATACTCTTACAGATAGTAGTCCGAAATGACTTTACACTCTTTCCTCCCCAACTCGATCGGGGCTTGGGTATACATCTGTGGGAAATTTCCGGATTTTGGCACCAGGCTCCAGATGAACGGGCACGGTTCCACTACGGGAATCAGCTCCGTCTCATCATCATGGGAACAATACTGAACATGTAGGGAGGCCTATCTGTCTCAAGGCTTTAAAACTGTCTCCATGCATAATATGGACGACAGGGAGGATATTTACAGCCCGTGTAATCATACATTTGTTTCCAGACCATGTGCTAAGACTATTTAGTCGGACTCTCACAATCAGCCGGGAAACACTAGGATTTTGTGGCAATTATTGAAAACAAATTGAAATCCTTCCTCCTTCCACACCGCTCTCCCCTAATGCCCTCATTTGCTTAAGTATTCAATTACCATTTGGCAAATTTTTACTCTTTATGGTCCTCCGGACCAGCAGTCTTCAGAGACTGAAGCAAGTCATTGTGAAACGAGGATTCTTTTTTAGCAGTCAAGTAGGTCAGCATCGTTCAATATAGCACGTATAGATACATCCATAGTCACCCACGTAAATGTCAATGGTACTTATTCAACCAACAAACACTTGCTGTAGGGTTTGTCCTCGTTGCTAATTGAATAAATTATATGGAGTAGGCTGGAAGTATAGCATATATCTGTAGGTAGTATTCTCAGAGTTTCAAACACAGGACCAGCTGTAATTTGATTCTAAATGCTCTTAATCAATAATGTTCAAACTTTTGGGGGAGATTATAGGATATTTTGAATCTATACAGGCTCGCAGTTCTCAACGATGGTGACGGTACCACCTGGAAGCTCGTTCTGTGCCAAAGATTGCGTCTCTTTATTTATGAGTAAAGTATAATCCCTGCGTTCTCCTCTTGAGTGGATAGAACACATACACAGAAACAGGACAGGCAGTAGGATTTATGAGAAGTGATGAGTTTTTAAACAATTGAATTCCTTATTGTCTGAATCTCTGAATGGAGAAACATTTCCATTGCTACTATTTAATTATCTATCGCTTTTGTATGTTCATATGTCTTCAGACTAAGAATGTATAATTACGTAATTACATATAAAACACATAGAATAGCGTTTGCAAAGAAATGTTCCTACCTCCTCATCGGTGTGATAGAAAGAGTTGATATTTGTACTACTTAAGGGGGGCTGTGTAGTCATAATTAAGGAATTTGTCCAGCAGTTTTTTATTTTATCAGCAACGTCGTTATAGCAAGCTGAAGCGGAGCCCAGTAACATTTATTTACATTCATTGCTTTTGTTTTATCCCTATATAGTCAAGCCTAACTTCTCTTCAGGGCTAATAGGCTGTAAACTGTCCTTAATGAATCATTTATTCATTCCTTATATGAATGCATAATTTATACGCATATACATACATACATGCATGGGCTCTCATGTCTTTCGACACTATATTATATCGCCTGCTCAAATCAAATTTTCCTCCCTCATGGAGTTCTCTGATTACTCTGATGACATTTATGACGGGCTAATGAGATGTAAACACCTGAAAAGGGAGTAGTTTACTACTGAATGTCTGGACTACAGTACAGTAGGAGCAAAAAAAGGAGTAGAGCTCTGTGCTGGCTAATATTTTCCCACACACTTCATACGACACTATCACTGCAAGGTAAACTCTGCAGTAATAAAATATTCCTTGCTGTGTTTTCTTTCTCCCAACTTCATAATAATTTCCTAGAATTCTGTAGGGAATAGAATCTGACCCATTTTTTTTTTCAAAAGGAAATTGCTGATTTTCAGAGCCAACTAACAGAACCTGGCAGGTACAGCCAGTGGTAATAAGTTATATAGAACTAAAATGAATTTAATGGAGACGCGCCGAGGAAAAAATTGTGTTAAGTCATGAAATTGTACGGGAGTGTTTTCGACGTCGTTGTTTTTCCCTTAGTTTCCGCCACCGTGTTAAGTAAGATAGCAAACTGTTAAAAAAAACGGCTGGAGGTAAAAAAAATAAAAAGAAAAAAAAAAAAGGAGGCGAAAATTGAAAGTGATGACATAGGATGAACGGACATTGTCGGACATGCCACGTTGGTTAAATTAGATTTTGCGGTAAAATATTTGACACGAACGGATATCTCCGAGGCTTACTACACCCTCCTTGCAATTTAAGTTTTCCTAACCAAAAGAGGGGAGCTACATAATTCGTGAATCTTTACCATTTCTTACTGAAAGTAGCTCCTGTTCATGGTTACTGAGCACAATTTCTAGGGTTTCCGTAATTCCCTCGTGTCGTCATTACGGTTGTCGGATCCACTAATCCTCGTCTGAGGGCATCATATAGATATATAACTAAAAGATATGTTCCCAACGTTCAGGTCTGATTGTGAGTCCCGACAGCTCTTAACCTCCCCTTTTTACTCCAGTCCTCTTCACTAACCATTGAATATTATGGTATGGATGAGGACTTGGATCTCAAGAGTCGAATGGTCAGTCAGTTCCGATCCAGTTCCTATAATACCATCATCTACGGAATCTTCTCAAGTACTTGGCGGGGTTATAATAAAGTTGGATTTTTCTGTCGACGAAAATAATTGCCAACATATATTACTCCCTGTAAGTTGAGTTAAGCTGGTAGTTTGAAACGCTTTAAAATTTTTACATTTTCTACACTGCCCCATAATTTAACTACCCCTATAGATTTGAGACTCCCCTCCGACCCGGGTCTCCGGAGAGGGAATCTTCCAGATTTAACACCCGTCTCCAAGAATCCGCATGTTCCTTGAACTTTATTAGGAGATAAATACATAGCTCTGGGGGTTGTACTAGTTAAAACCGAGGAGTTTCCCTCAAGTCTTTCTGGCACTGTCCTATCAATGCCTGTCACAGTTCTGAGTGGTTCTCCAATTTTATAGTTTTTCTTGCTTTTAAATTTCAGAAACCACCCAGGACTATTCCCATTGTCTACTACCAACAAACAATGTACGTGACATTGTCAGTGTCCACAAATGACTCCAAACATGAAAAAAGCTGACGTGTCATCGTTGGCCAAAAACAATAAGACTAGAATGTAATCTCAGAGGAGAATCTCAATGAAACTGGAAATGAAACTCAAGTCACATTTGCTTTTTTGATTGTCTTGAGCAATCAAAGTTTGGCTATTTTCCATTATATTTTTTAAATGTCACCTTTTACATTAAACTTTTATCTTTTTCGCGACAAATATCTGATTGTATACGCTTCTAGTATCACACGTTGAACTTCCTATGATTGAAAGCCACCGGCTGCATTGTTATTTCACAAGGCTGTTCTCTCATCCCTATCATCAATAAACTTGTTGTGGCTGTTATCGTAGAACATGTGGTTGACTCGGCTCTGAGATTTCTCTTTGTGCTATGGGAAGATTTGTTGACGGAGCAGTAGGAACGCCAATAGTATCAATTTGTTGATACTTTTGAGAAACGACTCTTGGCAAATGTGCATTCTGACGATGACAAGGGATTTTCAGAGTAATTCTTTAGTCTGTCAAACCTGGGAGTGCACAATAAAAATAAGGAACGCTCAAAAAATAGGGAACTTATAGATCTGGGATACGATCGGGCTTTGTGGGAGAGGAACCTTTCAGTCAGGAGTCATACCATTAGAAAAGGGATTGAGTGTGGGGGTACATATAGCGGGACGTACATATTTGGAAGTTTTTGAAATTAATGATGTTTAGCATTTCCCCTTTGCTTTGTGATACTGTAAGTTACTCAGCGATTAATGGATATGAGAGTGAATAGTAAGAATAAAAGTTATAAACTGAGAGGAGAGTGGAACTAAGGCAGTAATAAAATTTAAACCTAACTTATATTTTATGCTCGTAGTTGTACAGTCAAAGTTGACGTTACATTAACTATTACATAAGATTAGTGGTATTGCTCTGTGTGTGTGTGTGTGTGTGTCTGTGTGAGTGCACTGTACACACACAGACACACACTCACACACACACGTACACACTCACTTGACTCGACTAGTTTCCTACCTACGTCTCTACGGCTTCCAAGTATTTTGTCTTTGAATAAACAAGCATTTATTTATGGGCGGAAAAATGAAACAAACTTTTTTAACCTTGCAGTTTATTTCATGATGGGATATTCCTGTAGGAAACTATATGTAGTCCGAACAATTCCATCCATTTAAACTTGGAGGGAGCAAGTTTCTGAATAAATTTTCCTAACGACTCTAAAAATGCAACTACTTGTTTCATTCTGCGCAATCCCCATACAAATGACAATTTATACAGACAGGCTTATCCTGGATGCATCCCACCAATAAAAGCCCCGCGCCCTAGTACAGCCGTATACTTGGAGATAGTACAATAAAAAAGAATGGTCCCAATTCCCGAAACTTTAATGCTTAGCGTTAAGTTTGGAGTCAAATTTTCATTTAAAATTTTAAAGCTCATTACTCAAGGTAGTTACTGTCGAGGGGGTTCAAAATTAGAAAATACATTCAAGGCTGGACTATAAATTGTCTCAGTGACAGGCTCGTTGGGTTCTTCGATCAACCTTGCACATTTGCAGAGTCAGGAAATTGCAGAGTTACGCTCCTCTCTCATCCCTTACCTCTCTGTACCTTACATAACACCCAAGTCGTTGAGGAATTCTTGGGAGACAAATATCCCAGGAAAATGGCCGATAACAAATGCAGAGTCAGAATGGAAAAAAAAACTACAGGAAATCATCTATTTCCTAAGAGGGAATCTACTGGGAGTGTTTACTCAGTTAAGGAAGAACATATCAATCCTTTCAGACTCTTGGATACAGGCCAGATGAAATTTATTCTCCCTTTCTTTTCTACTCTTGTATGGTTTGAGCATCCTGCCCGAAAACCGAAATCAAACTGGAGGTATTTTTCATTTTCCATTCCAAGGCAATTCTAGTAGAGCATTGTAGTTTAATTGCAGGGGCTTCCTCCCCAATTGACTCACAAGAAAACTGAGGAGGAGGAACACAATGTAGTTTGTGACCCTTACCATATAAATATGTAATTACATACATAGATACATAGCTCCTAGCTCCTGTCCGAATGTTTCAAAGTGTGTAATGTCAACAGACACAAAAATTATTTCTAATTTTAAAAGAAACTTTGGGTTTTATTATTTTTAAGTTATTTTAATATTTACTGCAGTTTGTTTATATTGCTGTAGTAATTCCTACTTAAATCTATATTTCTGCCCTGGGATCCTGAGGTATTTAGTATAATGGTTGTTAATGGCTCCGGAGTAAATGTGTACTCACGTAAGCTGAACTGAACTTAATGAAAGTATGTGAGTTTGTTTAGTTCCGAAATGCCTTGTTTATTTGCAAACTGCTCTTTCCGCACAATTCCCAGGGCCCTAACAATACATGCCTATATGTATCTCTTTTTCCACACAAGATTGTAACACTCAGGGCCTTATCCACCATCAGCAGGAAATTGCTCCATGGAAGTCAACAAAGTTGTGAATCCTTTGGGAATATGATTTTGATGTGAGGGGGATGCACATGTGTGTGTATCTACATATATGTCATTGTATTTACACAAGGGACACAAACTACAGGCACATGCAGCCTCCTCGGATTAGGTTCGCCGGATTATTGTAACATTTGAAAGTTACGCTCTGATTACAGTTGATCTCTCCACAGAGATAGGCTTTTTCTCTCCCTCCCTCCCTCTCTCCACGGACTCCTTTTTGGGAGTAAGTAATAGTGAAACAGAAGAGATATGGAAATGACAGCGAAAATCGACTCCCATCGATTTGTCTCATCATCCACACAACATTTCCTGGGAACTTCCCTCCTTTAGTGTATTTAATTTGCGGCTGGATATTACTTCCTAGACATGAGAGCTTTTTGGGGTTTTGAAGGGGATTTCCGTTTATTTTTGAATAAAATCTCGTTCAAGACATGACACAAGTGTCCAGAATTAATTTATTTCCTAACATTTCCCAGGATTTCCTTTGAGAGACTGGGTTCAGCTTTGGGTTGTTAGCAGGAACGTAACCTTTCGAAATAAAATGAATGGGATGGATTATTCAGACAGGCATGGTAGGAGCATTCGCTCTAATGATTTATGACTCCCTACGGTTTCAATCTGACTCCTGAGGTTACCACGAATACATTGTCAAGTCTTGGGTTCCAATAGGTAGATTGCTCTTTTTCCGGAACCTTGTTTCCTTCTCGAGGGCTCTGATTGATTTAAGTGAGATTTATTTACTCCAAGTGGAATCAGGAAAACTTAGGAGATAGCAAGCGAGAGATGATCATACATTTATGAGCACTGTGCATACAAACTTACACATATATCTATCTATAGTGTATCTACATGTCCTCTATAAATAGGTAGGAAATCACATATGCATTCACAGTAGTTCCCAATCTGTACAAGAGTAATGACAACTGTTTAAATTACATTTTTAATTTCCAACGAAAAAAAAATGTGATGACAAGTTGAAACAGTTTACACAAATAATTCACCATAGTGTGTCGAAAACTACAGCAAATGTACACAAAAGTTCAAGGTTTCGAAAGGTTCAAACATATTTTAACTTGTTATCTCGTAGACCAAAGTTTGTACCAGTAAAAATCTTGAACTGATACAAAATTAGTATTCAAGAGGGAAATGTAGCCCATGTTGTAAACTGTCACCTTTGCTGTGCTCTAGGGCTATGTACATAATTGTGTATGTACATACGTGTGGCAAAAAAATAGTAAATAGCCCTCCAAGGATTTGGAAGGTCTGTTGTACAACTCAAAAATGATATTTATTGACGGTGACGACACTTATCCTCATATCCCAGATCTACACCATTGGGTGCATAATTTATGAAGGAGCGCACATATGCTGTGTATAAGGACAAAATCATTTAGCACATTATGGTACTGATCGGATGAAATAAGGTTGTATCTGTAGGCGGGCGCAGATCAGTGCCAAAAATCCTAAGTTTGTGTCTATGTCTCCCCCTCCGCTCAGCAATGGCGAAAAAAATCGAAGTTACTCTCAAATGATGCGTTTCATCCCCTGAGAAACTCATTTCCTTCCCTGTGTGCACTGAGAGAGATAGCAGAAGGTGATCAGAAAATCAGTCATTTCCCCAACAATGACAGTGACTTGAATCTCTATCTAAAATTTCAAATTTGGAAAGGAAAGCCTTCTTGCTCTCTCTCTCACTCTCCCGATACTAAAAACATACCTTCACAACTTATTGGCTCAATTTTGGTACGCCGAGCTCTCTTGTCAGGGTTTCTTTCCTTAAGGAGGATTTTCTTCCGTAGGGTTAAGATTCTGAAAAAGCGGACATTCCAAGGGAATCCTCCCGTCAAATCTTATTACCCCCTAAAATTAAATTATAAATAAGAATTTTCAAGACGATCATTTTGTCATTTGGTGGAGAGCTGGGAAATTACATTATAAGGTCTTTGGATTTTATCGGACTCCACGTGAATACAGGAGTGCTTAAAATCATCTCTCCTCCAAAGAGCTTCCCTTGAAAATATGCGAGTAGGAAAATGCTAATGAAATCTGAGAAACGATAGGAGCAAATTCCATTTACAAAATATGTAGAAGAAGAAGAGGACGAGAAAGAAGAGAAGAAGTAGAAGAAGCGACAGCAGTCAAATTTTAAAAGATCACACTACAGGGAATTGGTTAAAACGTCTGTGAAATCTGTGAATACTTTTAAGCTGGAGCAATTTCAGTACTTAGATCCCATTGCTTAAGCTACAGCAATACGCTTGCATGAGAGGGCAAATGTTTGGGAGAAACCAAGTGAAAGTGACACATATGCAAGACAAGTTAAAATTGCGCTTACGACTCATATTTCCATGGTGAGCTCAAACTAGTAAGGAAATTCGGGTGAATTAGGTGATTATAAAATAAAGCCAGGGTCTACATATTAGATACGTACATACAGAGGATCCTGTACAGGAACAGTACTAAATATGTATATAGTGATACTATAAGGATCCCGTGAAATATTGTGAATGAAACGATCCTATAAATTTCTGGAGGAATGGCGAAATGCGACCAAGTCCGAGAAATTTTTAGTACAGTTATAGTCCCAGTCACCAACTGAACAACTTACTGTGCTCCATGTATCTATATCTGAGCCTATACTGTATAAGTACCTATATCTATACGTACATACAAACTTATTGTATATACATGCCGCTGCTGTGTTTTAGAGTCAACTCCATGCACGGAACAGTTTCACAAGTGGGAATGAGGCAGCGAGTTTCAGCTTCTCATATTTTTACTATCCATTATTTTACATGGTTTCCTCTCTCTCTCTCTCTCTCTCTCTCTCTCTCTCTCTCTCTCTCTCTATCTCGAGCCCTTCTCTCACTCTCCAACCCTTCTCCTGCTCTTGTTTTTCCTCCAATTCCATTTTCTCACTCTCTCCGCACACTCCTTTTTTCTGGCGCTTCTCTCTTCCTCTTCCCTCTCCCAGCGTCTGTGTCATTTCCTCACTGTCTTTCTCAGGGTTTATATTTTGAAAAATAAAAGTAATTTTCCCCGAGTCCCAACATATGGCACGTACTATTTGGAGTGGATGCTGATGATAATACGGTGATGAAACTTTCTACTGTATGTACGTGTACCCCGGGCTTGTTGTTTCTCCCCTGGGAATTCTGAATGCATCACGTGCCTTTCACATTGTCTGCGGAGCGTCTTCAGTTAATCAAGTCCAACCAGGCAGGAATAATTCCTGGTGACTTTGAGTCTCAAAGTAAATTAAATACAAGCGAGTACTCATAATGTGACTACTTATCATATTTACGTCCGACGTTGCATTAACTCAACTGATGTGCTCCTATGCCGAAGGGAAAGCTCTGTGGAGAAAGGCGCTTGAAAAAAGGGAACTCTATTTACATATCTACGCTCCACACATCCGCTCCTACTTGAATAATTCTCAAAGGTACAGGTAAAAGGCCCTGCGGTTCTGGAACATGCTACTGAGGTGATCCGAAGGCTTATATTCTATATGTGGGGAGTGAGAGGGCAGGAAATGAGAATGAGAACTGTGGGTGATGCAAGAGCTCAGTTGGTGGTCTAAATATTCTCTCTGGAACCAAGATAAGCGCTGGAAGCATCCATGTGGAAAGAAATTCCTTTAGGCTCCTTTCTCCCATAGTGTACATATATGCGGGTGCTATTGATTCCTTGGCAATACATTTTTATATATCTTCTTTAAAACTACGGGAAAAAATTCCCAGTTTTGCCATTCTCATATATTTTGAGCAAAATAGTATACTCAAGAATTTTATTCATAGGTCACTACACTATACGACTCAAGCGTACAGTATAGGATACCTCCCTCAGCTTTCAAACTACAACGATATAGAATTACTTTGGAAATAAAATTCCACTGGTATTTCTACCTCATAACTTATGCATCAATTCCATAGAAATATTTCTATGCTATGTATGCATGAATAGATAGATACATACATGCCACATGCAAATAGGGAGTTTCGTGTGAGGGTCTACGAAAGAGGAAAACGCCAAGTAATTCTCGAAGCTAAGACCACATCCAACAACAACAGTTTTCCTCATGTTTACAGAAACTAGATTCCTCTTTTCATGTCCGGAGCTTCCCAGGAATTCACAAGTGACTTTCTCCACTTGTTTTTTTTTCTCAAGAAAATCCCAACATTTCTCAAACACTGGCTCTTCCTCTAATGGCAGCTTTTGCATTCCTGGAATTTTAAAATGCACCCAAACCTCAAAGCCTGAAATGTTATCTCTTCGTTTTGCAAAAGAAAGCCATTCTCCCCACTACTGTATTTAGAATTGAGATTCAACAGCATTCAGGAGCAGTCTGAAAACTTCCCAGGACTATATAGCATTCCTCTCACAATTCAAAAATATTTTACAAAAATATATCTAGCTATACTGTAAGCAGGATTTTCTTAGTGTCTACCAATATCATTGAGTGTCCTGGGATAATTGAGCCCATCAAATTAAAATTACTGTAGTAAACCTAAGTGGGGATGGGAAGGACAGGGGAAGTGAGGAGCTTAACGTACCTTGTAATTCCAGATATCTCGGTTTATTCCGCCTAATGCTGTGGATTGGAGAAGTTCCCATACATTACTGAATGTATTGTCTGTTTAATTAAAAATACTTGAGTAAAAGAGCACACACACATCCCCCTATCAAATGACATTTTCAGTTCGTTGGCTCATTTTACATAATTAGCATTAAATTAGCCGTGCAACGGGAGATACGAGGCTGGGACTCGGAGGACTCTCACATTAAATAGCCATAACCTACATGTGCATTTGGGCTACTGGGAGAAAGTCCGCTACAACTATTCCCTTCAAACAAGCACACACACACATACACACAGGGCTGTAGTAACTTGAAAATCTAATTTACGGGAAGTAGGATTTTCTCCATTGCATTACATTGCATTACATTGCATTGGCTCTTATTTTCATGCTTGGAAATTCCCCGAGTTTTATTACCTTCCTTTTCACCAGCCAACAATCACCGAGACCGTGCCTTGAATAAATATGGGGCTCTGGAAATTCTCACAAAATGATACTCCCTCACAAGGAGATACCTACATATCTGGACCAGTCATCTAATGAACAGTCTTACGGTGTATGTCATCAAGGAGCACGTTGCTCAGCCTCTCCTTTTTGGCAAGAAAGACTTGATAGCATTAAGGGGATTACTATACTGAACGGGGCCGTAGTTAGTTCTGGCATCGTGAGCATATCATGTAACAAGAGGTACACAATTATTATAGATATCAAAATTTGCGAAACTAATTATTAGAGAGTAGTAGCTTAGCGGATTGCAAAAATTAAAGCTTCTGGGAAAATATGAAGTTCACTTTATTCTGGGGATTTTTTTTTTGCATAACGAGCTCTTCCAACTACTTAAACGTAAATCAGTTAATAGCTTTAAAAAAAATTGAGAGCTACGAGGAAACATGATATGAATCGGTTTTTAATAAGCGGAGTAACTATATAGATAGAGATATATTTCAAGACTAATCGCCGGTCTCCGCACTTTTCTGTCACCCACGCAAAATAATGCAAGTGACATTTATAGTATAGAAATAGAATCGTCCTATAAAAAAAAATACCGAGGAAAAGAGATTGTGTAGGCGGAATGAATTTCTCTAGTTTTTTTTTCGGGTTCTCTCTCTTCTCTCCCCCTGAAATATATTTACATGGGGCAGGAGACGGAAGCATGAATGAGTGGATTTCAAAGTGCGGCTTCGACTACACTTTTTAACAATGTTCTCCACACTAAAGTTTTTTTTTTTTTATTTCAAAAGTACTTTAGAAAAACTTAGCTATACAGAGTATTTTTTGCTACAGGAAAGGAACTTGAGTGCAACGAAACTATTACTTGTACATATGGATGGAGGAATGAGCTGAAATATGTAGCTCCCACAACCGTAAATTCCATGCTATAGGGAAAACTTTAGTTGCTTGTCATTGTGTAATGATTCTCAATAACAGATTTTCCTGGCTTTATCTCACTTTTCTCAGGCCCTATCGAGACTCGATCACTATTGTCACGGGGCGGAAACATTAACATTCAGTTCCTTGTAAGTAGCTTTCATGGTGATGGGAATTTCAGAGACATTATCTTGTCTTCCTCTTCTCTCCTCCGTCTCTCACTCTTTCATTCCGAAGACAGTATTAACATATAACTATGGGAAAAGAAATTCAAGTCTTTTGAGGGAAGGCTTTAGGGATCCTATCTAGCGTGAATGGAGACACAACTTGAGCGTATGTATGTATGTATCTGTACATGCGTCCCACAAAACGGATGATGAATTGCCGAAGGAATTCCACGTATAGTACTCATCCACCCATGAATACCCAACCATGTTTCCAAAACTCTCCCAAACAGAATGAGTTTGATATTGGAATTGGACGTATTTACTCGTGAGAAACAACTTGATGGTGGAATGAATGAATGTTTGTGACCCTTTCCGCCAAACTACTCCTCTTTTTTCTCTCTATCTCCCCTTTCAAAAGGAGAAGAATCCCTTTACAATTATATGCACACAACTAGGATACATCTACGAGTCCATTGTATCTCAACCTATACTCAACTTCACGCATAAATACCTCAAATATACTTTCAGACTTGCACTTTCAATACCAGAATCTCAGTAGAGACGGGTAAGAAGCAAAATCCCATTTTTGCCCGCAGTTCTTACAGACTTCAAACGTGGAATACATTTTAGAACAAAATTGCACCTACAGTTATACTATATTTTTGGAAATGGGGATCCGGAAACAATTCTTTAAATATTTTTGGACATTCATATTTGTCCAGAACACATTTTTTTTTAACAGAGCTTGTAGATGATTTGCTTCTTAGCAATCGAGTCTACATGCAAGGATGCGCATTACCTACACAAGCATGACCATTCATGCAGGCTGTGAAGCTACTTGAAAAGTTGCATCCCGTCAACTCTGATCGTGAGAGCATTATTCCTACATTACATACATATTTATCTACATATGTACGTAAAGTACATACCTTTCTTATGTAGTTCAAAGAATCCCTTGGTTTTGTGATCTATGGAACAATACAGAAATAAAAAGCAAGGCGTCAATCGTCTTCCCACAAGTACACAAAAGTGCGTCTAATCTTTCTTTCCTGACGGTCTCACTTGGTGAATTTGACTGGTGAACCCATTTCCGTCTTCCGAAAATCCCCTCGTGTTTCCTCCTTGAATCAATCCTGTGAAATATCTTGGACGGAAGGAGTCCCATTCGTCTTGGCGGGTCCAAATAAATGAAAATTATTATTGTATATGCATATAGTGCAATAATTTCTCCCCAGTTTTTTTTTATTACTTTATGATGACGGTATACAACCACTTCAATAAAAATACATGGATTTATGGACCAGTGTTGACCACATTAAGGAATGCGTGTAATTCAAAGCCTTGAATGAATTTTTATTTAACTTCCCACTTGAGTCATTAGCCGGAAGATGGGAGGTTTTAAAACTATGGCTTCCAGGGATTTATGAATTGACAATGTTTATTAAGGAAGATCAGTATCTTATTCGTTAAAGATGAGTTACTGCTTGCTCCAAATAAATCATCGAGCTGAAATAACTGCACACAAATTTGCAAGGGAACTTTGCCCCTGCTATTTACGAATATACTTGAGGGTTTTGAGAGAGCTCATGAAATTAATCATATTTATTCTTAAATCCTGATTTATAATATGGAGATAGCTTGACGTAGTGGAGAATTAATAGGGGACTAAGGATATTTTCAAAACATTCCCTGGGTTAAGTTGAAAACTATTGAGGATTAATGCCTTCAGGAGAGGCTATAAAAATAGTTGGGATTGTGCACATCATAGGAATGTGCACGTTACAGTATCTACAATAAGAAAGATTGAGTAAAGGAATTAAATATGATTTCTCTCTCTCTCTGTCTCTGTCTCTCTCTCTCTCTCTCTCTCTCCCAAAGTGAATTTCTGGCTTGTATTCAAGCGGATTACATTTTGGAGGAGTGACTTGATGAAAAAGAAATACAATGGCATGTATAATGGAGGGACTTGGGTCTGTTAAAGTGGTGTTGCGCCGAGGCTTTCATGAGAGAGTACATAGCGTATACGGACGGATATGAGGGAATGATTTACGGAGGGTAAAAATCCATAAAAGATATTATTTTTGGCCATTTTCGTTACAGGAGCTGTGCATAATGTGTCATTTGTGAAAAGTCGTGTCGCAATTCAAAATGGACCCTGAGAGAGAGAAAGAGAGTGACTTTGTATGTAGGAGTCAGGGAAAAATACTCATAGGTATCTCCCTTCATGATTTTTCCTCTCCTACATTTTTTCTCCATACAAGGCAAGGGCGCAATGATTTACGACAGAGGAAATGGGTTTCCATTTTTCCAGGCGATAGGAAATCACCCTTTGAGACAAATGATCATGCTTTACCGGATTTTCTTACGGAATTGCTTGTATCTTCCCAATACTCTTCAATTACTCTTTTCTCCATAGAAATTGTGGAGTCAAAAAATTGTCGTGCATATTGGGAACACTTTTTCCCTCCTACTTTTATCTCCACCTACAGTTCCTACCCCACTTAACGGCCAGTACTTAAACTGTCCTCATTTCATTTTATTCCTCATTTCTCATGGATCAGTGTCAAGGAATTAATTAGATTTCCATTGCAGTCGTGATTGGGACTTGAATTCCGGTCGCGTAGCGCCAGGTACTAAAATTATTAGTGTATCTTATTACATTGTATATCTACATTAAACCTATACTTTGTACATTATTTAAATTATCAATTTAAATTATTTTCCTTGAGTCATTAGTCTTTAAGCTCTGATTACGTTTAAAAAAATCCATCCCTTAACCTAATTTCAAGGCTGGCGGAGTTCTTTAATTTATTTCCCATCAACATTTGCAGTTTCAAATCAGATTAATTTTGTGGGATGTACACTTCTATAATAGTAGCGACTGGGTATATGTCTGCATGACTGACTGAGTGTATGACTACAGTATACTATACTATACTGAAAGCTCTTGCCAAAATTCGTACGCCTCTCATTCTCTAATTACCTAGAAAGTGTGTGGGGGAGATTCATTGAGAGATTTGCGGAATGCACAGGTGTTTATTTCTGTGTACGTGCATTCGTGTGGTCTGACATATGTAGATATTTATTTTCATAATTATGCAAATAGGAATAAATTGTCTGCATACAGTTTCATCATCAGCCCTGATTACATTCCTTAATGATTTCAATTAAAATTGAACGTGCGGTGACATAGCGTGGGGAAGAGCCTTCACTTCATTTGGGGTCATTGGTCTGGTATTAACAAATAAATAGTTCCTTGTGCTCTTCAGAAATACATACATAACTAAAGGAAGGGATTCCAGCAGTCAGCTTGCTCCTTTGGGTTAGATTGGAGTGTGTATGTATTTAGTATCTACAGTTGCATACAATTACAAGGAGCTGTACGGAATTATTCACATCCGTATACGCTAAAAATATGTACTATGGAGGTTAGAAGGAATCTCTGCGGTCCTCATGCCCTGCACCCATTTATACTCCTGAGATTTTATGCTCTGCAATGCTACATATTTAATCTGGTTGCAAGTTCTTACGGCTATGACCGTTAGGTGTGCATACAGTAGATATTATTCTGAAATGAAATCATTGCATTTTGTAAGAATATACTCAGGAATTTGGTTTTGTCGTATATGGAGATACAAATGCTCAAGTCCATCTTATACAGTACAAGGGAATAGAAGCGAGTGGGAGCACTTTTGGAGTAGATCTATGTATATGTAGATACCTATAGTATGACTATAGTGAGATAATACAAGGGTTGAGTTAAGCCTTGAACTTACTACTGCATCTCGAGAGGACGGAGTTAAGGAGGGAATTTGTATTGTATTTCTGTCGTAGACGCAGTTGACCATTACTGCAAATGGCAGATATATCTAGACGAGGGAGAAAAAATGAATTCGATATCGTTTCGTCTTCCTCCCTAACTGGCTACAACGCTCATTCCATACTAAACGGAGCGGATTGTGTGACACAATTTCTGGAAGATCTAGTTTCTGTCCTTCTTCCAGCCTGGAAATAATCCGTGAGACTATACTTCCCTCAGTCTGGAATCCAATAGAGCTAATGTCATAGAGATTCCCCTCACATTTCCCCCATCTTGCTTTAAATATTTACTCCGAAATAGGCTACTGCTCCAGCATTATGGATCACACTACTATCAATACCCAATATTCCAATTGCACGGGTCCCTATTAGTACCCCAAACCACAAACCTCACCCATCGGATATTGCTTATATATGACACTGCCACATCCGTCGTCACTATTAAATACGTTCACGTGCGTCCCCACAGGTTACCCACAAGGAAGTAATGCTCTTCTTATGAGTTGCATACATACATGGAGGAAATTGTAATAGTCTGTTCTTTCCTAGGGTCATTCAGATTACTCATAGTTTGTCTTATTCTCAATTACGACATTTTCATAAATACAAAAATACAAAGTTTCAATGAAAATAATCCTTTACAAGGGATATGTAAAAATCCTGAGATTAAATTTGTATTCCGATTCGCACATAGTGTCTCACAATCAGCCTCAGCCTTGAATTACCTCCAAACGTTTGGAAGGCGAGAAAGCCAACTTTCAGACCTGAGACTTTGGCAAGTGAGATTTACTGAGCGTATGTACATATATGTAATATGTATACATGACTCATATGATAAGGAAAATCAAAAATAGTTCATTCATTTCTTGCACGCGGACAATTCTCCACACACTTTGGTTATCATCAGACGCAGAAGCCCACCGTGCCAGAAACCTTATTAAAATAGCATTGTTCCAACCACATGCAAGAAATAATATTAAAACTGGCTGGGACTCCTCCAATATTTGAGATTCATAATCTGGTCAATCTTCCGCTCACTTTCCTCCGACTATGCTCAATCCGAATTCTTGAGGCTGTCTCGGTCTCATTCAAAAATCAAGTGAAAAAAAAAATCCTTGACAAGCTCTGCATACAACCAGGATTTTTGCCAGTCTGGTGAAATTTGGCAAGTCTCAATAGAATCATTTTATATAGAGTCACTTACAACTCAATCTAGACTGGGGAGCGGTGTGGAGTAATTGTAATTAAATGCCAACAACCATTGACCTACCACTATATAAATGACAGTGCAATGGTAGTAGTAGCATTCAAAGTGTACTACAATAATATATAATGATAACATCAATATGAAAGTTCAAAGGATCGGGATATAAAAAAACATCCCATACATTTGAAGTGTGTATCGGAACATTACAACACACTTGGGAAATTCTTGCGTAACATACCGCAGAGAGAGAGAGAGAGAGAGAGTGAGAGAGGCTGCGGAAAGCGTTCATATATGAATGGTGCTTTTAGGAGGTGCACACTTAACTGTAATGATGTACACAGCCCTGTGTACATATCTCTACATCAAACTATCAAAAACATATCTCTATTTTGTAGAAAGTAATTTGTATAGATATATATAACGCAGAGGCGTATGTACATATGTGTGAAAGCACATAATAAATATTCCATGGCTGAGGGAGAAAAGTCTCTGCCAAAAAGAAAATGCCTCGGCCCCACGTCATTACTCAAACACATTGGAGTTATGTCATGTGTAAATGCAAGTAATATTTCATCAAGGGTAAAACAAATATAGTTGCAGGGGATTGGAATGGAAGAGGTTTCCCGCTCTAAAAGCTTTTAGGCCTGTAACGGTTCAAAAAGTACTCATTTGTCTACATTAGACACCGTAACTTTTCCCTTCAGCACACAAACAATGAGTTGTTTTGATTAAATTAACTATCATTAAGACATTTAGAGAGAGAGAGGGAGAACGAGAGGATGTAAAGGATAAAAGTAGGAAGGATCTTCAAAAAATTACCTCGAGTTAAGGCAGCTTCCCTTCATGTGCATACTTATACGTAGATATGTAAAGTACTGTAAGTGTATGCATGTAAGTACATGGAAATACGGGAGAAAATCACAGAGCAAATGCCTCGTACCTTGTCGGAGTGTTCCGCACATACAGGCAAAAACATCCTGCATTCGTATGCTAATAAAGCCATACAAACTTGCAGTAGAGATATACTGAGATGAAGTTCCATGGTAATGCTTCCAGAGAGGAGAGCAGAGCTAATGAAGTAAAGAGGAGGATCGATGAGAGGAGGATAAAAAGAAAGGGAAAAATCCTTAGAATAACAATTTACATTGAAAACTAGAGCAAGAGTCCGATGGAGAAACGACCTGATGAGACTGGAAAAGAAAGTTTTACGCATTTTAACGACCCCCATCAAATGCAAACGTGTATGTCAATGTCCGCCATTCTCCCCTCACTAAACACGACCCCACAGTCCCGACTCTCTCCTCTCAAACTACCCACTAAGTTTTTACACACTAACCCCAACTCTTCCACAGATACAGTCAAGGGAGGGCTATTTTCTTTATTTTTATGCAGAAAGTCATGGAAAAAAATTGCAGAGCGAAGCAAAGATCAAGATTCTCGACGAGGAACAATTTCCCTGCCGAGCTCTTATTAGTACAGTAGACTCATATCTACTACTCCACGTGCATAACCTTTTGTCAGCTCGTGGGAATTTGAGGGGCTGGTGAATGGGACTGTCAAATTGGAAGAAGGGATTTTCTGGAGGTACATATTAACTTTATGGAAAAGTCAAAATAAAACTGATTTAATCAACTCTCCTTCTTATTTTCGGATCCTAAAAAATTCCTATTCTTTCCTTTTTTTACAACTCCAGGGTTCGGGCTGCTCCTTAGGGGGTGGTCCTAAGTGTGGGAATAATGACGGCATTTAAAACCAGTTTCCTTGAGTTTTCCTTCCCATGAGTACATATGTATCTACATATATCTATCTATGTATCTACTTGAAGGGGTTCCCCTCCCCGCCGATTCCCGTCTTATTGGTTTTCCTAATTCTGTTGATGGGTATTTTTTTGTCACTTCTTTTTATTGATTTTTTTTTTATCAAGTCTGCATTTTGAGGAACATTTCTATCCTGGTTCATTTTTAACGGAACAAATTAAATTTGTATGGGGTTTAAATTCCTAGGGATTTTATCGGTGGTTTTACTACTGGGAAGAGTACAGTCCTGCAGTCTGTTTTTATCTCCCTTTTGAAGGTAAAGGTTTAGGCCGATTGAACCAAGAAAAGCAATTGAGGCTTAGCATATGTGTGTACATATGCACGGAGGATGTAATCATCTATAAAAATAGGAGAAGAGGATGACTGCAGTGTGATGCAATCTATCTATACTATTAGCAGTAAAGGGAGGGTTCGTGTATTCAGCGATAATGAAAACAATCAAAGGAGATTTAAAGGAAATTCCTTGCCAGAGAATCCTCTCTACTACTATAACAAAATAATAATAGAATTCAATCAAAGGAACAATTATTGTGACTGGGCGATAGAGGCCTTGTCAGGATTCATTTGAAGGGAGAGAGGATAGAACCGTGAAATTGGGACTGTTTATCGACTGCGATTCGAGTCTATTTCCTGTTAGAGAAACTACCCGTGAGAAAATTGTGTCTACATTAATCCTACAAGGAAAGAGACGAAGAAGAACAAGAAGAAGAAGAAACACCAAGCCAGGCCCAGCATGTAGTAAGCTTGTGTCAACTCAACGATTGTGTGGTCTGGTCTCTTATATACAAAATATCAACCATCTCTTCACTTGACTTGTTTTCATTGGAAAGAGTTCCCTTGTTTAATCTTTCCCCTGTGGTTAGGACCAGGAACAAGAGAAGTAGCATTATTAGATGCCCTACCAGCAGGCTCCTTGTACTCCTAACAATCTTGTATTATCTCAAACAAAGGGTTCCTTTCGACAGCTCCACACATTCGACAGACTTCCATCCAGGGGAAGCCTCAAAAACAACAAGTTGCTTGGTTTATCATCCACTCTCCATAAACATTAACTGGAGTCGGCTTTATATACAGTTGTTCCCAGCTCCGTGGAGTCTGTTCTTATCAAGTCTAAATTGTTCTCACACAAAGCTCCAATGAATAATTTCAATTCTCATGTTTTCAAGGGGGGATTTGATCCTTTTATTTCGAGGAGCCTCAAGCAGACTCTCTCAGACTCTATGAATGTAGGAAAAAAATTCATGTCTTTACCAATTTCCTTCCATATCTTATATTGACCAATAACCCGCAACGTGTTGTAGCTCTCATTGAATTTTTATTGACTGAGGGCAATTGGAAGGGCTCTAATGCCTTGCTTTCTATTCTGCTCAGGAGAACTAGCAAAAGTGTTTGTAATTCATAAGGGAAGGACTGAATAGATGATCGTGTGCCTCCTCACTGAACTCCTTCCGAATCATTCTGGATTCTCCGCTTTCAAGAATTCCACAGGCATAAGTGTAAGAGACTGACAAAGGTCCCTTGAACTATGGAGTAGATATAGATACATACGGTAGATATTTATATATACATAAATACATATGTATCACGCTGGCAGATAGAGCTTGAAGAAGGCCGGGGAATGAACAAGCCCAGGCTCTGGGCTCTGAGAAAGAGAGGAGGAAGTCAGTTATTACCGAGGGAGCAGCTGGTAGTCTTGACTATATGTGATCATAAAATGTCTGGAAAAACTGGATGAATTTAACATGTCTTTCCACTTTCACTTTTATTTCACCCGACAATAATGGAAGCGCGAAAATGAGTCAAGGATGAAAAACGCATACAAATCTTCCAGTCAATAGGTTCTCTGTGGAGGGCCTCCTTCCAGTGCACCAGTCAAGCAGGATTGTGGGGTAATCCTTCATTTTCATGGCGTATTGGTCAGCTGTACATTGCTGAATAAGGATTTGCTATATAGTAGGGAAACCTCTCCTTGTGCAATTCCTTATAGAGGTGGAGACAACATATGGGATACATTACTATCAATTTTCATAGCTCCTTGTGTGTGTATGTCTTACCTTGGTAAAGCAGGACGCGACCTACACCAAATCCAGGGGTGACTACTACATGCTACATATGTACGTCCATGCATGTTCTCATAAATCAATGCCGGAACTGGGGATTTTTATTTTCCCCAGGAATACTGTACTGTGTCACTCTATAAAGTTAGTTTGGGGAGGCGGTATGACATGAGGACTGTACGGAGCTATGAGTCCTGCTTCGAACCTAAAGTGCAAAAATGTGTAAATGCATTTTTAAAATTCAGTTCTATTTTGGTTGATGATTGATTGCTGGAATTTCCTTGTTGTTTATTATTAAGTGTGGGAAACAACGGGAGTAGTTTCCAGTTACACTAACTTTTCTCATCGGACTAGAAGCATAGAAGCTAGGGTGGGACGAAGGAGTTGAATTGAATCGTTCTGATATACTTGAAGGAAGGTCGGAAGTATACCGAGAGACAAATGTCCCAATATGGTATTTTGCGTGATCATACACGGCCAGGACGTACATATCTATACGTACTATTGCTGAAGATGCAGTTGACAATACACTGTGACATTTTGGTCGTGCTCCAACAAGTCGGAGATTAATTGCAGTTCCGCCTGCAACTTTTGTCCAAGGAACGTCTCCCGCGACTCACTTTAACTTGTCCTCCTTTTGTTCTCCAAAGGAAAAAAAATGACCCATCAGAATAGAAAAGAGGGGTTCATTAAAAGTCCCAGTTAATTTACGAGCTTGAGGACAAATCCGGGAATAAACTCTACTTAAGTACTTGAGAAGCTCAAAGTCAAGGGATTTCACTCTGGTCATTATGTACATAAAAGCTGATCTTAGCTCTCTGGACTGATGTTTTCACAAGTTCAAAAGCCAATGTCATCTCTTTTGTAGATGTCTGGCTCTCTCTTCCCACAAGTCATCATGTGAGGACCGATTCTAAACTCAATAGGGAGGGTGCCACATTAAGTGCGATTCTAAAACCTCTGCTTTGGGTTAAAAGCATGGATTCACATCTTGGGGAAAAAAATCTTTAGTCAAATTATCTCTGAACTTGCCAGAGTATTTTCTTATCTACATACTACATTACTGTAATGTACATACACAGAAATGTAGGTATAGATACTCCCAAGCCTTATTTAAATGTAAGACAGCCCCAGTATCATTCGGAGTCGAAGATTTCCAAAAGCTTCATAAAAATGAGAACAATAGGAAGCAAAACACTAGTTTCGAAACTGAGATGATATATCACAGCCTTTTGATGTATAATATTGCAAGCTTGAAAATGTAAAGACTTTCAAGAGCGAGATGAATTAATCCTTTAATGTTTTGGACAAAAAGACAGAATCTGGGAGATAAACCGTGTGTGTGTGTGTGTGCGTATTGCTACTTGAATGATAAAGCTCGTGCCAACTTGGTTACTTCCGGATGATTAAACTACTGTTTTGTTTTATCCTGGACCCTGAATTTAATTCCACTGAGATAAATTCTACGCACTTTTTTTCTACTCTCTCTGGAAATCTTTTTAGAAAAATTGTATTTCATGCTTAAAATTAGATGGTGCAATGAACTTTAACTGCATCTAAGAAATTGAGCTCCCCTTTCCTCCTGTCAGAACCAGTAACTTTATCTCTAGCCACAGCATACATACACACAGATTAGGGATACTCGTCCTTATCGGGCTCTGTACATCCATACTCAGATGAGAAACTCCATCTTCTCCACAGCTATAATCCCTGTGTGTAGATATGCTGCAACGAGCGAAGAAAAGGTTTGTCAATGGCTCGAAGGAAATGAGAAGGAAACCCGGTAATATTCTCCGAGTACTCCGCACTGACGAATCTATGTATATCTATATGTATATATGGACCACATTCTAGAATAATTCGCTCTTGGAGATGTCTCAGGACTTGATGACATGAGGAGGGATATGACACCGTGAGTCAAATTGCCGAGCCTGAAATTTAGTGTGAGCATATTTTCCACCTCTTCATTCAATGTTACTTTATGGAGAGTAAGTCACATGTTTTGGCAGCCCATAACGCCACTATACTGTGAGAGAAGAATTACACAAGGAAGAAATAGGCAAAAAAATATATTTCGGGCGAGAGACACTCCTCACTTCAATTTCCTCCTTCTTCACACACTTCTTTCACAATTTTTTTTAACAAAGATTTGCTGCACTTTTCTTATCTCCTTCATCTCTCAAGTTATCTCACCCTCGCACGTCTGTCCCTCCGTCGTTCGATTTTCCATCCAATTATTATTAACGATAATTCCTCAAGCTCTTGTTATCCTCCCAGATCTCCCCTGTCACCAGACGGTTTTTGTGGACCTTACACATTTATAACTTTTCCCTGAATAAGTTTTTATTTTATTTTTCATTTCCGTCCTCTGGTACACATCACCAGATATGTATATCCATGGGTTTTTTTTATACTGTCAGAAAATCCTGAAGCTGTTGACGTCCCTCCCTGACTCCGAACTTGAAACCTTTCAATTTTAATACTGGGTTCCAGTTCTTCTTTAAGAAGTCTCTTCCGACCCGTTTCACTTTACTGCACTCGGGCTCTTCAATGAAAATAAGATACATACTTCCTTGTCTATTGCTATTTCAATAAATTAGACTCGTTCTCACTTGACATTATTATACCCGACCCTCCATTTCAGTTTCATACAGTTACAGGTAGATATATATAAGTAACTCATAAGTTATTTTGGCATTGATTGTAAACTTTGTGAACATTTTCCTTACAATAAGTACGAAATGTTTCAAAAGGTTCTCCCTCATTCATAATTTATGCTCATGTCTGTTTATATTCCAGTTGCAAGGAAGCGTAAATGAATTACAGGGTTACAACTTGTGAGCTTCCGTGTTTCCCAAGTCATTCCGTTGAGGCTTCTAATTTGAAAATATGAACGCGAACGCACCAACGCTCTCTGAATTAGGAACTCACTTTATTCAGGTGCTATATGTATGTAAGTACTGTACTGTACTGTACTGTACTGTACTGTACTGTACACTTATAGGTGGTAAATACACATGATGCTGAAGTTCTGTACCAGTAAACTTATGATTCTCACAAGTGATATTTTGACTCCCCTTTGAATGTAAGTGAGTAGCTCTAGTGTTATCAAAATATGAACCATCCTATGTATGTGTACGGAAAGAGTTTGCAATTTAGTAATTTTTGTCACGTTTGCTTCCTTGCTCCTATTTAATTGCAAGTGAGGAAAACGTTAGGAAAACAAAAATACAGGGATTATATTTAGTGGAAGAGAGAAGTCTTGGACGGAGGGAAAATATAAAAAAAATAGACATAAAACTTTTTTTCTATTTGCAATGGAGAGTGGAGAGAGTACCATATGCATTCTGTAGTGTGCAGGAGTTTTGTTGCAACTACTGTATGTGTGTGTGTGTGTCGGGCCCTTCCTCCAAAAGTATGCAATAATATGTAGCAATGTATTTATGTTCCAGGGGAAATACTACCCTCATGAACGACTTGCACATACACACATGTGTTGTAAAAACATAGTTTTCTCCGAAAAAGATCCTCAACGTGCGCGGGAAGGAAGGGAAAGAATAATATTAATGTATCGGTTTCAGGCTTTGCGATAAGCCCTGAATTGTGTACATGTCTCTCAAGTATGTCAGTGCAAGACTGTCAATAATAACAACTCTTGTTTGAGAATATCTATACATATATATAGATACATTTGAGAGACTTGTAGTAGAAGGCAGCCGCCGTCATGCTCTTACTTATGTATTTGCCCTGGCAAAAAGAAACGTGAACCCCCATAAGTATGACAGGCTCAGAGAAACTCGTTTCGTGGGTCTATGGACGATCCGGATCGGGAGAGAAACTCATAAAATTCCATCCGCTTCTTTGTTGAGAGTACTCGTTAGGAAAGCTCTTGAGTCCGAAATGTTTCTCTACTTGTAGGCTCCCATGCTTATATTTACTCATTTTTTATGACATCTCACGTCTCACTGTATTCACATTACGATTTTCTGTTAAATCTTGAAAAACTTTACCAATCGTTCCCCCATTCTCCTCTCCACATATTTATTTCTTATGGACATTCCCATATCTACAGTTTATTTCATGAGCACCCGCCTCTCCACATTCCTCCTGCTTTCTTCAGATCCAAACGAATAAACAATCCCACCAACACTATCTACACTAGTATGAAATAACGAGAAAATTATTTATTTATAAAATCCTTCATCACAATTCCAAATCCGAATTTTGAAAACTCCCCGCAGGTAATATCCAGGGATAAGGAGCTGGGAAAAATCTGGAGTATTATTCCCTTGCATGATTTCCCAACTCCACGTCCCTCCTGATACTAAAACCAAGATTTCAAGGGAATTTGGGATTTAAGGATTTATTTTAAATTCAAATCATTTCAAGCCCGTGTAATCCAAGTTTCAATTATCTATTTATGCATAATGAATAAGAGAATCCTTTCAAATGTGGGATGACTCAAATAGACTAAATTGGGCCAGGGATATCTTTCGGATTGCTTTTGAGGACTGACTTTCCAGGATTACTCTTTAAAGGACGTTAACGCCAGCTGAGTAAAATGGTAGGAGTGGGACTGTAAGAGAGAGAGAGAGAGAGAGAGAGAGAGAGAGAGAGAGAGAGAGAAAAAAGAAGACAAGGAAAGTTCGCCGAGTCATTTTGATTTGGAAGGAGGACACGCTTCCACACACTCAAGTTCTCTTTTTAGCAAACTTGTCCAATATATTTTCTCCCCGTTCCTTCCTCGGAATTCTTTCTTGTTTCAGCCCGAACCCCTCCTACCCATTGTCTACTTCTGAATACTCCTCAGCCCTCTTTGGCTTTCAAATCCACTTCACATATAATACGGACTTTCCTTGAGAAGTTGACAGTTGCTGTTTTTAGTTGCAATTTTGTTTAATTAAAGGAGCTCTTATCTGTTTTGTCTGTATTGTCCCATAGAATTAGATATCTCAACAGAAATGTTTTTACTAGCGCATATAGATTTGTCAATTGTATTGCCTTGGGTCGTAATAGAATAATACAGAGTTACATCCTACAATACAAACCCATACTAAGTGCCGTATCTTTTTGTTTCATTTCATTCAAGCATACAACCATACGTACATAATATTTTGTATGCATCCACTCGCTAAGGATCAACTGAAGGGATATAAGTTTAAGGATAGAATTTGGAGCAGAAGCACTGGAGCATATTGCCTCTGAAGAGGTAATGTGAGAGAATGGTGTTAGACGTAATTCGATAAATTCCGAGCGTTGGATAGATAAATGGGAACAGTTGTAACTAATTGACTACTTAGGATGTCATGGAACTCAGGTTTAAGAGTTCTCGATGAGTGGAATGATGAAGTTTGTAACTTTTCCTTGTATTTGTGTGTGTGTGCAGGTACGGAATGCGACAGCAATGTTCATAATTAATTTGAGTGGGTCAGACCTGATTTTCGCCTGCTTCAATCTCCCTTTGGCGGCGTCTATGTTCTGGAACCGGAGGTGGGTTCATGGAGACACTCTGTGTGTTCTCTTCCCATTCTTTCGCTATGGCCTCATGGCTGTCTCCATTTTCACTGTTTTGGCCATTACCATCAACCGATACGTCATGATTGGACATCCCAGGCTATACCCTCGGTGAGTACTTTTCAAATTCTGCAATACTATCTGTATAGTCAATCTACACCATCGCACTTGAAAACGCTTACATTCCCTACAAAAGTTACAATACAGTCGAGTACACACACATTTGTGTACTCACACCATACATAAATACCATACAAAAAGCCCATAAAGCACGCGGACTGTGCATATGTATCCCCGGACCCAGTCTCTCAAAGTAGGGATTGTCTCCGAAGAGTTGAACCAACCAGAACCAGAAGTCCTAGTGCTTAATCTGTCTGATATTCCCTACTTGTCTGGGGTCCTACCACGTTGAGCGTGAATGATCAAAGGAAGTACACGCCTCACAAATTTGTAGTGATTGCCGTAAAACACTAACCACCGCCAACGTTAATGCCGGGGAGTAATTTAAGGAGTGCATGCAACTGGGTATTCTTTTGCTCTCTGTATTTTCCCTATATTTTCTTTTATGGTTTCCTTTGTATTTGTACAGCCGAAGCCAAGGAAAACAAACAAATTTGGCGGGTTCGGATGTAGTTCAACTGGGTTTGTCAAAGGCTGCGGCTCTCTTTCTCCCCATTACTGCTGGGAGGTTGAGGGTTTGGGATAGATATGTATCCAAACAGCATATAAATACAATCTTTTGTATGCTGTAGTGTATCTACATGTGGAGTCATACGTCTGGCTCGGTATGTGCTCGGGTCTATAACCAGTGGTGTGGAGAGCCACAAGACGGCTCACATTCATAATAATAGTTAATAATGGTTGCTATTTCCTTATCTTCCGAGGTACCAAGTGGTACTTGTGGGTTCATGACCGCTTTCACCATAGAGCATGTACTCTCTGCCATCCCTCCAGTTCCCAAATGAGACCCATCATCATCTCTCTCTCTCGTCACACACGCAATCCTTCTGTCGGGATGGAGCGATTTTGTAGTATAATTTGAGGCGAGAATTTCTGTCGTGGTCCCGAGAAGTCCTGGATGCCTTGAACCCATTGTGTAGGATAGGAATTGGTACAACAAACATTTTTACATACCTCAAACTCATGTGTAATTCCAATGCTGGATTGTACACTTTCATATGACAATGATATCACAGAATTTTTTTCTCCCCTGGGATCTTCTCGGGTATCAGGGATATAGTGCGGAGCTTTTCAGGAGCGAACGACTCCATACTATAGAGATAGGGAAAGGAGTTTTTCCATATCATATTTTTTTCTGTGATGACAACTTTTCAAGTTTTTGCCACACTCTCCTTGTATGCCGCTGGAGGAAGATCCCTCTCTTGCTCCTTCCTTTGTACACATTCCTTGTGCTCTAGGGTAGTATGAGGGGAAGGAGCATTGAAAGGGTAGGAAAGTTTAGGTTGAAAAAACTTGGTCAAAAGTCAAAACTTAGGATTAGAGCTCTCGCGACAGAAGGATGTTCCCGTCTTCATGGGTTGCATCGCCCAGGACCACTCCAGATCCCAGTGGAGGACTTCCGCTTCATTTCATTCATGTAATGGAACGCAAACATTTGAATAGCAACGAAAATCCATCATATGAAGAGTCATTGATAAATGTATGAGAATTGGTGTCTGTATTGTACACACTTCTACAAGGCTCTGATTCCCTACACAAAGACATGCTATTTGAATTTTTAACATAATTTTCACCGACGACATTTCTTCCCAGATATTTTTTTTTTCAGATAGCAATTCCGTTTAAGTTCTTCAATACTGTATACTTAGATATGGGTGAGTAGCCTTGAAGCAAATAAATGAAAATGGGATTTCACGTCAGTCCTTTCAAAAATTGAATTTGACGATATTTTATTATATATATAATTATACATACATAGGTAGATATTCCCTGGCTGAAGGTTTAGTCATAAAAAACGGAATTTTGCATAGTATTCAGGAGTACAGAGAGAGGAGTCTTGATTCAATAGTTGATTTTGTCGAAGTAGAACTATTTTTGCAGACACTGATAATGTCCAAGCCTTCCCTGTATTTTACCCCGGAGTGCTTTCAGGGTACTACTATAATGTCGAACTGAGATATATATCTACATAGGAGCTACACATAGGAGCTGGAGGCCATGAGAGAGGAAGACAGGAGAGAAATTCGAGTTATTTATGGGGCCAGGAGGGATAGGGTGGAAGAAAAGTTCCAGAGTGAAATATCAGCCTTATAAGCTTATACATTAAAAAGTCAAAGCTTCTATCTTAAGTGAACTATGAATGAAAAAGTTGAAATTGAATGCTTTTACCGTCGAGTAATCGAATTGTCCTTTCTCTTTAACCAGCTCCTTTCTTCAACAGACGTGAATTTATTGAATTATAATTCCCCCATATTAAATTTTATACACCATCTTCAAAGTCATTTATTTTCTAAAAAATTACTCTGACAAGACATTATTAAAAGTGCTATTTTCATAGGGGAAACTTAATTTCCAGTGGACTCATTAATATTTAAAACTACAAGTCCTCAGTCTGTAAATAGTACTTTGCGGAGGGAATATCCTCCTGAGGCTTTGTTTTTTGTAGGAGTATGTCACTGTTTAGCATTATCATCAGCACTATTTAATTCCTCTCACGTCTCTAAATTTAGAAATGTTTTAATGACATTCTTAATAGTCACCCCCAAGTGACAGCATTAATAACTTACATGACTTCAGCATGACATGAGTCATCCCTCATAATAGCTGAGTATCAATTAAAATGAAAGTCATCCTCCACCCTATAGCTTCATTTATAACGTCCAGACTACGTACATACTCTATCATTGACGTTTGGGATAAAGTATTTGTAATACAAAACATACAGGGCTTGATGAAATACTCGTATGCACTAAATAGATAAGAATAAGAATAGTTTTATGCCTGTACATGACACTCTATACGGCTCAAGCAAAGAGAAATAACTAGGATTCAGCTAGAAAATTGTCCTCAATCTTGCAGAAAAGTACTTCTGCTGGAGTTGCATTTGGGAAGTTTTGACGGAAACTTAAATCCGCTGAGACAGCTGTAGGTTTTATTCAGGCAAATAAATTTACGCAAGATTAAATTCACGCCTTAAGCGAGTATTACTACAGGGAATGTACCCGTTGGGACTTTGAGAGCTGTCATGTACTTGAGAGAATGGGGGTCATTTCGGAACATGGTCTCGTACAAAAGGTGACCTAATGGAAAGTTGAATTATGAGTTGTGAGCCGCTATACCATAAATATTGCACATAATGGAAGCTCTAACTATGAACACTGTATAGTATAGGTATCTACATATAAATGTATCTATATCTACATAAGTATCCATCCGAAGGTAAAACAATGCTCCCAAGCCCTATAGGAATATCTGCCAAAATTACACCCAAGCTCAGTGTTTGTGGTATTCATGTACATACGGACCGGAGGTTTACAAAATATAGACTATACAAGAATTAAGTAACGTGGTTATATGCCTTATTGTTACTTGCTCCCAAAAACTGGAAATAGCTGAGGTAGCACTTGAGAGCTGGGCTAGTATAATAACCGTCGAGAATAAATGATTCTTGAAAGTGAGGGAAATAAAGCAACGGAATCTCTCCTGTTAAAGTACCATATTCCCTTGTTTTTATCTTATTTCATCACTTCCATTTATTCCCCAAGAGTAAAAATGGAAATGAAATCCTACACTGGGATGATCATCTTTACATATGTCAGGATTTGAGAAACTTAAATTGAGACTTAATTAGCTTAATGATACTGCTCAACTTTAGACCATTCCCACAAGATTGCCCAACCGATATCCCTTTATTGGAGACAGCAGTAGCACTATACTACACTAAAACATTATTTTACCTGCTTTTTTTGTATTTAGCAACAGAGTTAAATTCTGAGAAGTAGCACTAATTACTAGGAATAAATAATTAGTGAAACCGCAAAGTACCCCATTTAAGTCAGCCCAGATCCTAATTTTATTTATGACCGTTGGGGCAAATAAATATCAAACTCTAATTTACACATTACATGCTGTGTATTATATTACCTTGAAATAGATAGATATATTTAGCATAAATCATAATTATGAAATGATTTATGCTGATTGATAAAACTTGGGCCATTCTCATATTTCGAGGATGCTTGTATGCGGAGAGGGAATTTAAATATGTGAATTTAAATGATTTCAAACTACAGTAAGAGGTTATAATTTTTTAATGAGTATAAAATTTGTGACAATTTTTACAGGATTTACCGAACCCGTCACTTGGTCGTGATGATCGTTTTAATTTGGGTGGGTGCTTTCAGCTCTCTCATTCCAACTCTGTTCCAATTCTGGGGAGTTTTCCAATTGGACACCAGCATAGGGAGCTGCTCCATCATGAAGGATAGATACAATCGAAGTCCGAAGGAATTTCTATTCCTGGTCGCCTTCGTCCTCCCCTGTTTGGCCATCATTGTCTGCTACGCCCGCATCTTCTTCATTGTCCGGAAAGCCACGGTTAATTCCCGACCTCATGAAATCTGCTCCTCCCAGGCTAACATTAATCACCATGAGATTGACAGTCTTTCCGCTGAACAAGGTGAGTCAGGACTAATATATCTAAATCCATAAGTTCCCCGGATTCTTTTTTTTTTACTGGGCAAATATTTTGCTTTCACTGTCCCTTGGAAACTTTTCCTTTTGGAGTCTTCTCCCTCCATATCAAGACTTGAGTTAAGTCTCGTATGTAGTAGTTCCTTGAACCAAAACAAAGTTACTGCTCAATTTTCCATACTTGAATGCCTTTTTTAACATGATAGTTTATTTGGAAGGAGTCCTGGAAGAAGGGCTACTTTCCCCCAAAAGTTTTCCCCATGTTCCAAACATTATTGCTTGCATTTTTTTCCATACATACAGATACATACACGGAGTGCATACACAACCACGTATGTACCTTCCGAGAGTCAGAAAGTTACAAAATGAATTATTTCTTTTACCCCAGACTTTATCCTCATTGAGGACTTCTCAGAATTTGTTTGTTTTCATGTATGAAAATGACGGATACATAATTTATGATTTTTGTTGTTTAGTTAAAGAAAGAGAGAGAGAGAGAGAGGAGCAATACATAAGTAACTAATGTATGAGTTAGGTCCTTCCTCCAATTTGGTATTAGTCCTTGACTGACGTCGACGATGACCCAAATATTCCGTCACTGTTGTAAAGTTTGCTCAGTTTAGTTTCGGCACGTGCCCAGGGAAGAAGACTACATAAGAGTGTGGCCTCATCATTGGGAGAAAGTAGTAATGGGTTTAGTTTCTGATGTTGAAATGGATAAGGTGTAATATGTTCTCTTGTGGGGCTCTCCCTTCCAGCCATTCTAAGACGGGGCTCTGTCCGACCATCCATGGCTGTGATTCACCAGAAAGGGAAGATGACTGCGAAAGACCGGAGATTACTTTGGATGATCTTCGTCATCTTTGGGACGTTCGTTCTCTGCTACCTCCCCATCACACTAGTGAAAGCCACGACGAAGGGTCGGCCCAAGCCCACTCTAAATACAATTTCTTATGTTCTCATCTACGCCACAGTCTGCATTAATCCTTTTATTTACTGCTGTCTTTCATCTGGTAAGAGCATCTACTCTTCCTCTTATTTAATGAGTATTCCTCTTGTGCAGAAGAATTATGGGGGAGAGGATTTCTTCTAGGGATCTAATTTTGCTTGTATTTAAATTTGATGCTATAATTATTATATGTATATAGAGTACCGGCAGGCGTACAAAAGTCTCATCTTGTGCAAAGCGGACTGGAACCTGAGCAGTAGGAGCAATAATTCCAATAAGACCTAATTATCCAGGAATTAAATCGCGTCCTTTGAATACAGATAGACAGACATTGTCCTGTATGATGATGTTGTACTGATGTTTTCATTTTCAATTAATTAATTACCTCAAAGCCGTAGATTAATTTCTTAGCTTCATACGTATGTACATAGATACATTGTAGTAATTTGTTCTTGTTGTGCATCTGTACGAAATATGTATGTTTTTATTTGTGCCATCATTTTTGTCAAGAGGCAAACTTGATTCATAGAATCTTACCAAATATTTTTCTTTTTTAAGTTTTCTGGGAATTGATTGTTAGTAGTGTATGTAGGAAAAATGAAACTTGGTATTTGGAATGAATGTATTTGAGTGTGGATTTGTGAATGGTTGTTGGTGCTGGAAGGTATTGGGCCAAGATTTCAGATCCTTCTCTTGAGGCAGTTGACAGTTGGCATCGGACTTCCAAAAGAGGTGATGCACAATCAGATGATTAGGATATATTACTTCAGACCTTTAACTCTATAGTGCTATTGTATTATGCATTTAAAGTAATATATATAATTAATTACATGATACTCATTACTACATCGTTCACATTTGTAATAGTTGAGCAGAAAAGAGGTTTCCACTGACATTCATGCCACTAATGGAAAATTTGAAGGAAGCGTAAATCAGTGGAGGGGTAATTACTTTGGCACAATTTTAGGCTAATTGCCTACAAATACACTGTTGATAGATAGGATGAGGTGTCCCTGTCTCAAATAATATGTCACAAGTCATTATGTACTATACTATAGCTAGGGTGGAGACGCAATTTGAAATTGTAATTTCTAGGGGCATTCCGAGGACAGTAACTGAGAATGCATTCTAATTCATTAGAGTCAAGCTTAAGAATAAACCACTCTAGTTGGTAGAGAATTAGGACATGATGTCACCTTAGCTAGCACTGTATACATAGCTAAAATGTAGCGGAGTAGAATAGACGTGCAACAATCTGTACAAGATAAGTTGAAAATTGGTGTATCCGACCAGCTGTACCTGTCATCACTGTTTTTCAATGATCTATGTATCTCTTAAAAAATTTGGTGCTTCAAATGTGCTTGTAATTGAAAATAATTATTATTGTTAATACAAAAAAAAACGTTTGGCTACTGTGAAATGTAAGTAGTAAATGTACAATGAGCAATACAATTAAAATTGATTTCGGATCATTCTGCCTGAGCTTTATTTTTATAGTAATTACTATACAGTACTCTGCGTGTATTTCCATACATTTCAACGTATACTGTATTCATGGGAAAGTCATCAGTTTAAGGGTTTCAGACGCTCAATCCTCAAGACAAAATCTTCCCATGAGGTTTGAAAGACCTTTGGTTCCAGAACATTTAAGTAAGTATCTACCACAAGCTCCAACCAGGGGGATTACCGGTTTGCTTGATAAGGGAGTTTGCTTTCGTAAACTTCCTTCAAAAGGGCTCACCCAGCACCAGTCTCACTCACAATCAGTCACAGTGAGTGTAGAAGTTCCCATTTTTTATAGCAACCCCTACTCATTTATTGGACCTAAAATGATTCAAATTTTGTACAAATTTTAGGAATCATTTTGAAATCATCCAGTTATTATTTGCTTAGGATTTTACATAAATCAAACCAAACCTTTGAATTTTGACGCTTTTCAAAAACAACAATGTAAATTATGGCTCTGTGCAATCATCAGGAGCTCACTCATCATCCTGTAATAATCCTGAACAGTGTCAGGCTATTTTGACATGATTCATGATTTACGAGGAAATGTAAATATAATCTCTGAACCCACAGAGCTCGTAAATTATTCTTAAATGCTTACTTCACCGTAGTTGATTGTGCTTGAGGATTGATTTACGTGGAAGTAAAAATCGATATTCCTTACTAAATGGGTTTAGAGTAAAATCTCTAAAAAACAAAATGCGACTACAAGCAAATTGGTTCCCTTGATTTGTTGTATCTTGGTGGGATTTTAAAACTAGTGTTACAATAGCTGCTGTTTTTAAAAGATGTCATTTATTTAGAAACTTAATACTCGAGGCTATGATCTAGTTTCCATAAAATGTGGAATTAGATAATTCATGTTGCAATTAGTAAAAGAATAAAATAAAAGTTCATGGGATAATTACTTATTCGCATTGATATTATTCATCAATAATGGCTGGAGCATACGTTTACATAAGATTTTTGAAAACTTTATCAAATGGAGTGTTTTTGAAACAGCAGTTCCTTTAGTCTTCAAAAAGAAATCACTCGGGGCCATCTGCAGGGGCTTCATATTTACATAGTTTGGGTAAGTATTCTTGCCAGTGGATCTTCCCGGTTTGCTTGTTAACGCAAAAGTTCATCATCTCGTCGATCTCTTCCTGCACAAAGGGCTCCCCTTCCCGCATAAAAATATCTGGAAGGTAAGAATTATTTTGTCAGAGAATTGCTATTCTTTGAGCCAATGCAAAAGGCAATTTTCATCTTCCCTTTTACGACTCATCTGGGACAGGACCAAATTTATGTTGAAAAAAGGATTTCCCAAAACACATGCTCCTTCTCAGGTGTGTAATGCACTAGAAGAGCTACTTCTCGTTCTTGGGTAGAATTTTAGAGAGATATACGAATCTCCAGTGAATCTCACTAGACCAGTGTATTCACTGGAATTTTTAGCTACTTTAAAGGGAAGTCAAGGAAAGTGTCTTGAAGGAGAGCCTTGCTCCTATGGAAGAAAAAATATTACCTCTTATCTTGGCAGGATCAAGAATCCCTTTGCGGTCCTTATCGATCAACTTAAACGCCTTTCGAAGACGGTCGTACGGAATGGGCTTGTATCTATAAAAACGGAGAAAATCTTGATTATTCTTTTACACGGATTCTTTTACTATTATTCCTTCACTCCTTGCTATTCTCACATACATATGTATGCCTGACACAAAGTTAGTTTTCTGGTAAATTTTAATCGGTTTCTATCCTTTCGAACGCACATGTCGTTATGGGTAGTGAAGAGAAACATTCCATACAATGTGGGTCTGGCTTGAGGAAATGACTGTAAATTATCACCCTCTAGACATAAGATGCGCAAAAATTTTGGAATGTATAAAAGCGTCAGGGAAGAATCAATAGACTCAAAGACTATGTAAAAAGGAAATCCTGCGTAAATTTTTATGAAAATGACTCCCATTAAAATTTACGCTTAGAGTTCACTTGGAACAGCAACTAAAAAAAACTCAAGTTCAATTCTCATGGATGATTCGTATCATCAACTCCCTCAACCATTCCAAACCTATGGACTTACTCAAGTTAAGTACTATTGAGTATTCTTTTGGCATTCGTGCAAAAACTTGGTACATGCACATATCCTGAAATATGTAAGTATCTTCCTCCATGTATAGTCACATATGGGAAGAGCAACATTAAATAAATATTGTCAAAGCAGTCACTGCACCAAAAACTAACGGGAAAAGAATGACAAACGTCAACGTAATTCAAATAGATTGCATTACTACCAATAAATTTTAATCCTTTTCCTGCCCTCAGACTCACTCAGGCTCATACTTATTTCCGTACATATTCATAAATGTCTGGAGGTTATAGCTCAACAGTTGCAACAGTGTCAGTAATATTTCCTCATGGCTAACTATAATGATTACAGTAGTTGTGACTGTTTATCCCAAACATTCTTGACCGTAAATGAAATTAAGCCCAGAAAAATCAGAGGTAATTCTTTTTCATGGATACTGAACAAACGTCAGCAGTAAAAGCGAAGTCATTTAGGTTCCCCATCATCATAGAAAACAGTAGGATCATGCTGAGCTTGTTGTAGACAATTTGTATGGGAATGAATACAAATTTGCCCTGAATTGCCTGAATAGAGGAACATAAGCAGCTTAATTATTACACATTTCTAAAAATAAGCTTGGATGGGTGCGCTTTGTATTCTTCTACCTTTTAAAAATTTAGCACAATATTAATTGTTTAAAATTATACTTAGATATAATAAAATTAATAAGCAATTTACTCCAGCTCTACTGAATCGTATGAGTATATGCAGTTAGCACTCAAACGCGTGTGCACCAAAAACTCACAAGTTATCATCGAGAATGATTTTGGTGACGTATGGCATGAATCGTTCCAACTTCACGATCCCTTTCCCGGATGATTCCTCCACATTCCGAATGATTTCTTCCACTTCAGCTTCCGTGGGATACAAATCTATGCGGGATTTGTAAACAAAAACAAAGATCCATTTGTTATTACAAATTACTTTCCACGCTCTTTCATTCCTCCTGCCAAGCCATTGCCAAACCAGGAAGTAGGAAACAATCTCCATTAGCTTAAGAACAAGTTTACCCATTAACTTTCTATCTGCAGATAACCCTTCTCTGCAGATGCACGTCTGCTTTGTAGGATCCTTTGGTAAAACCATAATAATTAATTACAATGATATTCCTGAAAATTCCCTATACCATACACTACTAATCACATACTTTCTGCTACAATATACTGAAACCTCGTGCATATATGCCACTCAACAAATCAAAACATTGTAGGATCCGTAGATTCCGGGCTAGTACACGCTTCGTCTTTTAAGTTGCACATCAACCTTGTAAGCTTGTTTACTAATCTGTCAGGTTGAAAAATAGGGTGTAGAATCCTACGCCGTTTTGTAATTTCTACAGGATCATAACTAACTCATCAAAAGCATGGCATTTAAAGCTTTTAATTCCACGAACAAAAAATTAGTAAAAACCTCACTTCCCGAACAACTCAGAATATAAACCCTGCTTGTGAAAAATCATATACAAAGCTTCGGAGCGAGTGTACTATTTTTACAGATGTAACTTCGAGCCTGAACATCTTGGAACATATTTTGAAAGATTTGTTTAAAACAGTTTGTTGTCTGATATTGCATGCACTAAAGGATCAATATCAAATTAATAATTCATGCATTTTTATGGGATATTAAATTGGTAAATTGAATATGGGTAAGACACGCCCTTTGAAAACATTCATGTTATGGAGGTATTGACTGTATGTACAAAAGAAAAATTAGTTTGTGTAGTTTTTTGCAATTATGACAGACTACCCTGAAATTGAGCTGGAGATGAGGTCCTGCATATTTTTTTTTGAAATCACATAAATAAAACTGGCGTCTCTAATAAAACAGTTAGTCTCTTATAGTACTTTCCTAAAAGGATGGAGTGACGATAAGAGGATTACTGAGCAAGAAATGAGAAGTTAAAGTCATAAATGCATATGTTTGTTAAATAAATCACTACTAATGATTGAGCATTATCATGGATTTATGAGTCAGTATGATGAGGGAGTCTCTATGGTGAGAAACTGATCGAAGAGAGAGAGAGGCTTAATGGAGGATGACTCAAATCCCTTAAAATTCCTCTCCTGAAACTCATTCTGGGAAATTACCTAAAGCTCGAACAATCGATCCCACTTCCCGAACATCAACCGCTCTTTTGTTGCTCTGGTCAAACAAGTCAAACACACTTGTGATTTTTCTTTGGATTTCAATTATGTGTGGATCCGTGGAATTAGCCAGTAGAGCCAATTCCTGCTCTTGCTCATCATTCCTTACGAGTTCTTCAGGCTCGTCGGCTCCTTTCCCGGAACTTCTCTTCTTGGCCATGTCTGAGGGGCCGAACTTATATTTCCCTTGCTCTTATCCCAATGCAATGCGGACCTTCCGGCGTTAAAAGTTTTCCTGAGATGTACCCATAAATCAAATTATTAACACATTACAAGACAACAACAAACGGTCCTGACAGGATATTACTACAAAATAATGGATGTTGTAGCATTCCGCATACTTCCTGTCTCCAGAAAAGTCAGACCACGTAGTCTTCCCCCAAAGGAAACATCTGCCAGTTAATACTATTCAGATCCTTGCTTCCTTACTTGACTTTATCTTCCGTTAAAGTACTGCCAGAGAGCCAAGTGGAATAATAATGAGGGAAATTATTACTAGCAGAATCCAGGTCATGAGAAAAAAAATCACTTGGGGGACTCTTGAAAAGTCTCAACTATGAATTCATATTTAACACTCCAACGCCAGCGTCTCAGGTAGAAGCGTAGAAGTGACTGAATCTCAGATCCGGCGTCAGCAGCAGTAGATTACCAAACGTGAAATTTCTGAAGATAAATCAAGTGAAACTGTAGAAGACTTTGTAATATCCATCTAGAAATAAAAACCCTCATGGGAAAGTTGAACTACTGGGAAATCGATTCCAATCCTGATTTTATCGAACAAACAATCAGCGAGCAGGTTACGGGGGTAATTTCTTCCGTTTCCGTAGTGCTAGCGCTGCATATTGCATTCTAGCCTTTCACCATTTTTCAGAAAAATTGCCTTATAAATAATATTTTCACTCATACAAATTACTTTCATTTTCTCTCAATCTTCCCAGTATGTAGATACATACATTCCATTATTACAGACAGGCATAGGCTCAGCCACAGCCATATTCCTATTAGCTAATTGTACGCTAACAGTATATAGTCACAACTCCGGCTAAATCCCCGTCCCAGTCCGAGGGTTCCAAACAAACTAAGCACATTTCTACATACATACATACATATACATATCCCATAATTATTACAAACGGATTTTAAGGAAAGGGTCAACCAAAGCCATAACCGAAGGAGCCGGAACGCGTTGACAACAATCGGAAGCAGATTAACTACTTAATTCTTCCAGTACGTACATTTTAAACTTTAATTTCATCCTATAATATCTTTAATAATCAGTCGAAGCAAAATAGTTCAAAAATCATTCCCTTTAACATAGTACATGTACATATGTTCGCAATCCCAAGAGAATCAGGACAACAATAATAAATTACGATATCCCATAACAAGCTTACCCATTTTTATCATTAACTATTCTTTCTATACTTAACATTTAATCATTTACTGTCCTGATTTCATTCCACCCCAAAACTATTTCCTTCATATGAAAACAATTCATTCAAAGTAGTATGTTCCTGGATGGGAATAGTGACCGTAGTCCATGTCCACAGTAATTAAAAATGACTACAAACTACAATCCCATGCATACAACGATACAGTCCATCACCCACAGTAAATAAACCGTGTATACTTGAGCTCCGATATCCAAGCTTACGATTACGTACATACCTATAAGTACTGATCTCTGTTATACTACTGTACTGTAGTATCGTTCTTTTAACTTTTAATATTTCTAAAAGGAAATAACCCCCATTTTATTTATTCTGTTTACTTCAGCAAGCATTTCTTCATTTAAAGATGAGCCCTCCAGCCAGAGCAGTGTAAATAAATTCCTTCTAATTTGATCAGTCATATCTTTAGGGTATGGAATTGTCTGGACTAGTTTTTATTATGCACACGAACTTTCAGTAGCAATAGCAAACTATCCACCATATACCATATCTTCAGGCAAGCAACAAAATTCTTTTAATTTATTCTAATAATTGTGTAAGTAATTACTTTAAAATACCCACTAACTATACAGATACAGTCAAATCTCACTACAAGTGATTCGCAAGGGTCCCGAATTTTTTAACCCTTATAATTACTATTAGTGTTGTAAAAATAAGAGTTACGAAAGCACTTTGTGAAACCAGTAAATGCAACCCTTACTGCAAAAAAAATCCCTTATGGACCGATCCCTCATAACAAGATGTTATTATCATTCGAGAGATAATGCATTTTTGAAGGAGTCATTTAATTGGTATAATTTACTAAATAAATGAAATCAGTAATTAAAAGCTGAAAGCTGGTGTTGCGTGAGTGCAAGTATTTCATAGAAGCTTCTGTCAAAAGCTGTAGTCGTAAGCGTCATCTGTGGAGCTTAGGTTTGGGAAGCTAGCAAGGAGAGCTACGTTTAGTTGAGTCAAGTGCAGGGGATGGTGCTCTCGAATGTCAACATGGACGTCATAAACACATTCGAACATTTGAAATCCAAATAATTTGTTTCTTGTTTTTTATATAAACTACAAATACATACCTACACGAACATACATACACACACATGATTAATTAAAACAACAATTTAGGGATTAGGCACAAGACCTGGTTTCTTAGACAGATTTGAGACTGACAAGGCACAACACAGTTATCTCTGTGACTCCGTTAATGTTAACTATTAAATTTTTATTGTTGAAAAAGAAACCACAGATCTTGAAGAATTATTCTTGATTTTGTGTCATTACTCTGCAGATTGTTATTGGTTCGTGGTGGGTGTTACGCAAAATTAGTAAAGTTGTGAAAAACGAACGGAGAGTGTGATATTGTGACATTCTTAGCGATTATTTTTGATCGGACTGTAATATAATTATTAATTTGTCGTTGTTGAAATTCGTTCCAAGGGATTATGAGGAGCTGGAGTGATTCGTTCAAACCCTGCAGGTTTGATGGGAGGGTATGAGTGTAGACAGAGGAAATTAAAGCTGAATTATTTATTTGAAGGGAAAGTTGTTAAGACGCATTTGAAAGTTTAATTCGGTAGTCGGTGGTTTGGGATTTTGAATATTCGGACGGTGGGGTAAAGGTGAGCTTTGTTTGGTGGAATGAATATTTCAAAATAAGTGATATTTGTGGTGTGTTATTTGTTTCTAATGTAATTTGTATGAATGTTTGATTTTTAGGTTGATCCGGCAAAATTAGTAGGAAAATGTATGAACCACCAATCGGTCCCTACGGGGACCGAGCTGGATCACCGAACCGTTTGGAATATGTGTCCGATCGACATCCGAGGTCGATGTTGGATATGATGAACCTATTAAGACAGTCCCATGAGCTGTGCGATGTGGTCCTCAATGTGGGACTGAGAGAGCCTATTTACGCACATAGGTTTGTTCTTTTGGGTTGTTTTTGGTTTGTGGGGAATTTGAAAAAAATGATTGAGGATGTATCTGAAGGGAATTTTTGTTTGGGATCAATTGTAGGGTCGTACTATCTGCGTGCAGTCCTTACTTTAGAGCTATGTTTACTGGAGAACTGGCAGAGTCCCGTCAGACTGAAATTACAATTCGTGACATTGATGAACATGCGATGGGTCTTTTGATCGAATTTTGTTACTCCTCGAAAGTTGTAATTGATGAAACAAATGTACAAACCTTACTTCCCGCTGGTAAGTGTTAGGATAATAGTTATGCCGAATGTATATCAAGTGGTAGTCTGAAACTAAATCTTGCGAGTTGCGAATGTTTTGATGGATTTTATTTTCTTGGGGTCAATTTAGCTTGCCTACTTCAACTTGATGAAATTCAGGAAAAGTGCTGCGAATTCCTCAAACGACAGTTGGATCCTTCGAATTGTTTAGGAATTAGAGCGTTCGCAGATACTCATTCTTGTCGGGAACTCCTTCGCATTGCTGATATGTTCACTCAGGTGACTTACTATTTCATAAATTCTTCCAAATCATCTTAAATCTTAAATGGGACAAGGCTTGATATTCTTGAGGTATTATTGGATTTATTAATTTATGTTGTACTGTTGTAGCACAATTTTCAAGAAGTCATGACCAGTGAAGAATTCCTTCTTCTTCCTGTGAATCAATTAATTGACATTATAGCTAGTGATGAGCTTAATGTGAGATCCGAAGAACAAGTTTTTAATGCTGTAATGGCTTGGGTCAAATTTAATGTAGCTGAGAGACGACAGACTTTACCTCAAGTTCTTCAACATGTACGACTGCCATTGCTAAATCCTAAATTTTTAGTTGGGACGGTGGGGTCAGATCTCTTAATCAAAAGTGACGAGTCTTGTCGAGATTTAGTGGATGAAGCTAAAAATTATTTACTATTGCCTCAAGAGCGGCCGCTTATGCAAGGTCCACGCACTAAACCTAGGAAACCTATTCGACGTGGGGAAGTTCTTTTCGCGGGTATGTATTACTTTCTACTAGTTACGCAATAATAATCAATATTTATTACAAACTTGCTTGTCGGAGATTGTAAAGTTAATACTAATGATAGAAATTACTATTATGTTCGTTTTTAGTCGGAGGGTGGTGTAGTGGCGATGCCATTGCCTCGGTTGAACGTTATGATCCTCAAACGGGAGAGTGGAGAATGGTAGCAGCAATGTCAAAAAGACGATGTGGTGTTGGTGTTGCTGTTTTAAGTGATCTATTGTATGCCGTTGGAGGGCATGATGGTCAAGCTTACTTAAACAGCATTGAAAGGTATGATCCACAAACAAATCAGTGGTCATCGGACGTAGCACCCACTACCTCATGTAGAACCAGTGTTGGAGTAGCTGTTCTCGATGGATTTCTGTATGCCGTGGGTGGTCAGGATGGAGTTCAGTGCTTAAATCAAGTGGAAAGGTAAGTGTTTAAAACATTTTTGGTTCAGATAATTTGGTGGTTGTCCAACCTCCAAACCACGGAATCTCTTTCTTCATTTGGTACTTTTGTCCTGTTGAGGAATATAAATTAGTAATAAAATTTGTCTATGTGTAGGTTTTATGTACATTCGTTTTTACAGATATGATCCAAAAGAAAATAAGTGGTCTAAAGTTGCTCCAATGAACACAAGAGTAAGTACACGCCTTCACTGATTTACTGAAAATTATTGTCTAATAAATTTTAGTCAACTAACGAACATTTTTGTTGCTAAATTAGTTGTCACCATTCGTTGTTGTAAAAAAGCTTTTTCACTTGTTTGCCTGTTCGTCACTTTTAATCGTATTATTACCTTTCTAGAGATTGGGAGTTGCTGTTGCTGTTCTTGGGGGTTATCTTTACGCCATTGGCGGGTCCGATGGCCAGTGTCCTTTAAACACCGGTAAAAATAGCATTCTGGATTTTCTTTGACAAAAAACTCAGGCAACATTTCATTTCTTTCTGTTTTGGTCATTTATTTTAGTGGAGCGGTATGACCCCAGGCAAAATAAATGGGTGGCAGTGGCTCCAATGTCTACGTAAGTTTTAGTGGTCTCTCTTCTTCTGTATCGCCAATCAATGTCTTTCATTATAATCAGTTTATATCAACTTTGAATTATAATATTTAATTTTCAGGCGACGAAAGCATTTGGGCTGTGCGGTCTACAATAATTTAATTTATGCTGTTGGAGGTCGGGATGACTGTATGGAATTATCTAGCGCCGAACGCTATAACCCTTTAACGAACTCTTGGAATTCTATTATAGCGATGTCATCCAGAAGAAGTGGGGTGCGTCTTATTTATACAACCATTGCATTGCAATGATACCGCATGATTGTCCGAATCATTTACACAGAAATAGATTGTAGTCATAAATAAATATCTTTATGTGTTGTACGAGTGCTTTGACGCACTGACGTGTCACGTGTCGGCTTATATATCTAGAATTTTATGGCTAGAAACGTAATCATAAAGATTTCATGTTTTTAGGTTGGACTGGCCGTGGTGAATGGGCAACTTTACGCTGTCGGGGGTTTTGATGGAACCACATATTTGAAGACTATAGAAGTTTATGATCCCGACACGAATCAATGGAAAGCTTGCGGCTCCATGAACTACCGCAGGCTTGGTGGCGGAGTTGGTGTTATGAAGATTCCTTCAGCCGAGTCCACATTCTGGTGAAGAAAAATTCAATCTCGCAGTACTATAATACAACCTATGACAAAATGCACACATCCTCATTTTGCAGTTGATTCTTGTGTCATTATTTTCCAAGTCCGACAGTGTCTTACACTTCTTACAGTATCAGTTTTGTTACTCACGTTAAAATCTAATTACCTACGATTCTCTGATTGCTGTATTCTGTATTAGCTTCCTGTAAAGTCTATAAAGAGTTGTATTATTGTAATATACGTTCTGGATTACATCTTGGCAAAGTTTTGTATTTTCGAGCAATCGACTCACAAAGCAATAACATATAGTCAATCCGACTTCATCGTATATTTGTGTAATGCATCTGCTACTTTTGGGATGTGGTTTAATCGTAGTGTAATTTTACGGTACTACCGGAATACTAGTAGTATTTTTGCCCACCATACCACGGATAGCTTTAAAATTGATTTATTAAATGAATCTGATTTTTAGAACGGCTGTTACTTCATAATTTAAAGATTTGTTATTTTGTTGTATGTGTATAAAATGTTAAGTACACCTAATGGAGTGTTGTAAGAAGAAACGCTTTATTGTACATTTATTGTGCAAACATATTTTCTTAGCTTGGTTCATGAACTGGTTTTATTTATAGTATCAGGTAATGTTCTGTTCGGTTAAAATATTTTCATATAGAAGGAACATAAGTTGTAAATTATTCCAGTATATGGTATCGATGCTATATGTAATAAATAGTCATTATAAGTAACTATTATTATTGTTGTATTAGATTTTAGAGTTGCAAGTACGAGATGCTACTACCGGCTTGAGTTTAATATACGGTCGGCATTAAATCACTTATCGTCGGGAACACTTTAAGAAATACATTTTTCATGATACTAAACGTTGCATGTACAGTTTAAAATTCTGAGGAGGAGTTAGTACATATACCAACTAAGGATTAAAATGATGCAACTCTTGTCTGAAAGCAAAATCAACTAAGTTCACGCTCCCTAAAGTCAAAATGGACACCTGGTATTTTTCACTAAAAGCAAAATGAACCAACATTAAGTATATATTAAGACACATGATGCAAGTAGTTCGTTTTCATTTTGTTTTTAATTCGCTTAAAAAGTTTTACGAACAGATTTTAATATAAACTTTATTATTTGCATGATTTTAAAATGTGCGGTTTTCTGATTGTGGCATTACATGTACACAGGCTCAAGACTATAAGGAATGTTCTGTATTTACGAAAGTTTCAGCGAGAGCTGATTTTGCATTTTTAGTGAAAGTGTACATTCACAATTCACAATTGGTAGTATGGGCGTTCTGATTAACGGATTAACAATTCAAGGTCGCTGAGCTTCCTTAAATCTCATCCATCATAATGCTTAAAATTGTTCCAGCGAAAGCTGACCAGATTTTGGCATTTTCAGTCGCGAAAACAAAAAAATAACTAGCAAAAATATATATTATGTCGTCGGTGGGGTGTAGTGGTGAAATGGAACAGTTGCAGGATTTTACTCGCCTTTTCGGTTTAAGGCAAAAGATCATTTTACTTTTATTTGAGAAGGGATCTGGTCCATTTTGCGTCTTCACAGACGAGACTTTGTATACACGTATCAACATTAAATACATACTGTGTCTGATACAGGACAATATCAAACATAAATAATGCTTCAATCAAATATAACATACCAGTAAGCAAACATTTCTACTCTAATCTACACATCTCTGCCCACAAAAGGTTTTAAATTCAATTTTTAAACTGGACTTGCAAGCTCATTCCTCAATACACATTTGCACACGTGTCATCTGAGAGCACTTTAAAATTTTGCCGGAAAATGGAAATTCCAAATAAATATCGTGATCTAATATTTTTAAATGCTATCTTTTAAAAAGACTTCACATAAATATTTTCACAGCAGCTCTATCACATTGTTCACAATTCCACTGATGAAAAATTCCTTTAGCATGGAGCGACATCTTCCTTGAGATATCAATTTGCCATTCAAGGTCTAGTAAAACTCGTAATATTAACAGGAAAATTATGAGCTTTTCCGTAGTTCTGGATGTCAAGGCCATCGCAAGCCTGATTTTAGGAGAATTTGTTTTCCAGGAAATCGAAAATACTACAACATTTATAATCTACAATTTTACATGTTTTTTACCTGGGATTTTACATCCTGAAGCATATATGGGGAAAATTCAAACCCATAAATTGACGATTATTTGTTTATTTTATTTTCCGTAATTTCCAAAAAATTCCCCGGAAATGTAGGATTTTCGAAAATAATTTTAGAACTCGAACTCCAACCCTCCCCCAAATAATGTTCTGACACGCTCTCTCGCTGTTTATACAGTAGTGAGACCCTGTTCACGCTACAATATTTTTATTTGCGGAGGTATCAGTAGCAACGGAATAGAAAAATTGCTAAATTTAATAAATAAAAATATTTACGAAACATCCATTGATTTTTACCCTGCGTGCAAGCTAACCCAGTATTTACAGGTGTGTGCAGGAGCGTAAACGCGAAATGATTGAAAATTTACAGACATTCATAGTTAATACCAAAACCGCTCTCTAAATGGCTACTCCACTCAAGTATTGATTTAAAGTTTGAAACGGTTATGCCCTTTCGTTGTAACAGTTTCCATACTTATGTCTATTTTATTTACACAACGCTATAGGATATTACAACTAATAATGAAACCAAATACTCAATTCACTATTCTGTAATAATTTCTATTCTAATCATGGCTTGCTTGCAAGTATACGGCCAAAGACGTATTGGTTTTATCGGAAATCAAAATTTTAGCATCGGGAATTATTACTATGGATGTGACTATCCTGATTGAGTGACTACGCTCCTATTCAGGATATGGAGAGTTTCAAGGCACACTCCAGATAATCATAGCCAGATGAAATACAATATTTAAAACAAATTAATCAATTGAGAGCAAACCTCTTGTCTAACTTTTCATTTCAAAATAAAATAATCCAAGTGGGTAGTTCAGTATAAATTAATCCTTAAAATAATTGCCATGCAGAGCGATTATCAATATTCACACAAAAGAAACCATCCTCTGCGAAATTCGAAGCACATCATTAGTGCTAAGATTCTCCAGCCACTAGACTAAAGACCGTGAGTAGTTATCCATCCATAACCTAAAAAGTTTCAAGTAATTATTTGAACATCCAGGTAAAAAACAAGCTATGGCCTTGTCATCAGAAAATTATTATGCAGCGCTTTATTAAACATATGCTCATTTTTTTTTCACCTAGCTTAAACCCAACTTTATGCAATCTAGTACAATCCAATTTAAATTTTTCATGAAGGTCTTCATTTTGAGGTGAACAAAAGCAAACTTTGCATGTAAAGTAGTTTCCTATTACATGTCGCACGAGATGAAACTTCATGTTTACAAAGTTGGAACACCGATACAATTTATTGTGCTCCGTAGTGTTTTTCCTGATACGAATGGTGCTTACACAGGGTTTAGTCAAATTCTGCAGTAATTTATTGAAGTTCGAGTAAATTATTTTTGACTAATTGGAAGTACCTAGATATAATAAGTGCATAACTGCATTTGGCAAGTCTCTTGTACAAATTTCAGATATACATACATACACTCACCCTATGCTCACTAACTCAATCATTTTTTCGATTGGGTGGAGAGGAGGTGTCAGGTATTGATTTCCTTTTAATGAGTCTCAAATTTTCTAGAAAATCCTACTCTAAGCCTCGCAAGCTGAAATGATGTGATTTAGCTTGTAGTGAGTGGTCTAATCATTCCAAGCGACATGCTAATTACTTACTTCAGTGATCACACTTCCGGTAATTAATCTAGCAAAATCTCTCTCGCATCACAGATTTTCCGCTTCAGGATTACCATGCGATGATTCTATTCACATTGATTAGCTGCTCTTCAGCTGACGTCCATTCCCCTACCAGTTTGACATATTTATATTCATGCAGGTAGTCAAACGAACATTGGAGGGATATTTTACCCAGTACATATACACACATTCAGTTGGACGTAGCACATGAATATTCGTGTGAGGAAAGTGTCACATATGTATGTATGTGTGAGTTAAAGCAGGAGTTTCTATTGGTTGGTATAATTACTTTTAAAATTGACACAACCATTTGCAATCCTCAAATTCGATTAGGCTTAAAACATCACTTTCTGTACTGTAAATGACGGCTTCAGTGAATCATTGCTGTTACTGATGAGGACAATAATTAAAGTGGTGTTCCATGTACCTTACTTGACACTTTAATGCTACGGAATTATCACAGATAATTATATACATGCTCATTTTTCCTTCATAGCTCTACACTAACGTACTTTAGTACTATGATCGTATTTGGTTCGAAATAGTCAAAACAAGCATATTGGAACAAGAATAGTTTTACGGCATACTTCTTTGCTCTGAAGCATTCCGCTCACGATGACTTCTCGGAGATTCGTCAGGTTGAAACAACAAAGTTTAGGAAACTTATATTTGAAAACGTTCCCGAAGATATTTCCAACTGAAAATTCCTACTATCAAAGTATCTACACATATGTCTGGTACAGAATAATAAAATCCAGAAGTGTACGTCTATATAATCTGTTTCTAAAAATACTACGCGTCGTAACATCCTCCCGGATCAATATCTCTGAATGGAATGAAAACCACCCCCGATAAGCTCGTCACCTGACGGGCTTACCGTTATTACATAGAAAATATCCAGGCTGTCACTACCATGAATACTTTCGAGGTATACATTGATTATCTCGGAGTTTGTCATATTTAGGTACGTGTATCTACAGGGTTCTATAAAACTTTCACCACCCTCTAGCACTTATAAGCAGGGATGCAAAATTCCATGTATTACAGTAGAAAAACTTTTCCCGAATTTTCCAAAATTTATTCTAACGTTCGTTTGTAGGAAATGTTACAGACTTTTTAGAGCTTCCAACAGGTCCCTACATTGAGAATTGTGGGGATAGTTGGTAAAAATAGACAAGGTTAGGACAATCCAGCTGCAGGAGTGAAAGTTAGAAAAATACTGAAAATGAGGATGAATTTCTGATGTTGATATATTATCATGGACGATCTGGGATTCATAAAAATTGAGTCAAAATTGTGAAGCATGGCTTACAAATTGCGTCTAGGAGTTGATGAAAGAATTTAGGCTTTTGCGCTATTTCAATATCTTGTTTCACATTTTAATAGCATTTTTAGCTTTACAAAAATTTCAATAACGAGGGGATTTCTTACCATTTCTCCTTAAATGAGAGACTAATGAGTTTATTTGCTGTACGTGGGAGTAGGGGAAGACATTCTTGAAGAATGCAGAAGAGTAATTGTCTTGTACCAAGGGATTTTTTATTTCCTTTCAGGTATTTTTGGTTTATTGTCAACGAACACATGCAATCAGAACTTCCTGCAGCAAAACTTGTGCAGAGCTTGAACCCTGCATGTCTGTATACTGTAGATACTAAAAACTTGAGCTAGAACCGTACCTATCGAATTACAATAATAATCATGCCCATAGTCATAGAAAGACACAGTTTCGATTTATATGAGGCTTGCAGTTCTTGACATTGAAAGGTAAACGTTGGGTTTATTTTGTGTCAAATCCATGTAATTTATGACCGTTAAATGAAATGCCTTCCTTTCAGAATATTATTTATTCCTGCTCGGTGTGCTTTGGCTGCGGGCTGCTTTCACCGAGCTTTCACCGAGTCATCAATATCTGGCTGTCAAGGGACTCTGCTCCTGCTTAAAATTTGAAATGTATGGCATTTGCATGGTGGGAAATTTATTGGTTAGTCCCGTTACATTTTTATTTACATTACATCATTAGTAAGGATTTAATCAGATAGTACATTTTACATGTCCGCTTACTTTAAGCTGTTTATCTTTCAATTTTACATGCTTGACTTTCATTTAATTATTACTAAGGTAATTATGTATAACCTACATCCGGTCACTCACATAATTTTAGTGTACGTTAAAATCTTTAAAATGTTGTCTCTTCAGCGCATGTTCAGCGTGCCGTTACTAAACATGTAATAAAAAATACTTTCTTATTTCTGAGAAAAGTAAGAATCTGAATAGCTATGAATGCAATTTCCGTAAATTAAAAACACATTTTGAAGACGCTCTTTGAAGTGTATTTTAGATTTCATAAAATTTCTAACTTTGAGATTGCAAAGGAGTAATTTGAACATTCCTCCAGTTATTGAGCCAGGGTAAAAACAGTGGATTTGAAGTAGATGGGGACAATTCCCTTGAGCTAACTAAATCATGCTTTAAAACAAGAGACTGGATTTTTTCAGCCTCCATTTTGATTCTGAGTTGTTGAAAGTTTGTCCAACCCTAATCGTAATTCCAGTGCATTGAAAAGGATCATTTGGAGTTGAGCATCTTGGATTTCCAGCTGCTCTCCTTCTCTCCAGAGACAATGGGTCTCTAGGTCTCGGGATTTTGTGCCTTTGAGCTCGGGCGATAACAGAATTGTGTCTGGGAAAAGGTCCTCTCGTCATTTGCATTTGATACTTGAAAAGAGCAGCAGGCACACGAGGCAACGTGAGAATAGCAGCATTAGCCATTCAAATGTATTGAGGCGTGTGGTCTTCAGAGAGAGTAAGATAGGATTCAGACCCTGCCAATGCAATGTATTTAGTTCTAGCCGTTGCTAAAACAGCCATCGTCCCAAATTACAAGTCTGTACTTAGACAACATCTTAGACTCAACGTATTTTCCTCCTTTTCACTTTCCCCAATGAATTCACTCCCATCCCACTCAAGGCTGATATTTATAGAAATTATTCCTGTCAATATAAAACTCTCATTCAAGACTCCCAACTCGTTATGGAACACTCTTCAAATGATGAACTGGAATTTTCTTTCTAATTGCATTGAGTCCTCCTAATGTTATCCTTATACCATTGAATTTATATTTTCATACTGTACGTACATAATTATCAAGATAAAATTCCGTACTAATTTCTGTTTACGAAAGAAAAGCAGGAGTATTGAGCTTGCGTTCTCAACAAACTCAAATGTTTCGTCGGACTTATGTACATGTGTAGTTTACTCATAGTCAAAGTAAAATTCCCTATGGTATATAATACCTATAATCCACTAAAATTCGACTATCGGGAGGATATTGGTGCAAAAAATAATCAATCTCAATCAAGTAATTCCCCCTCAAAGCTCCTTCCTTTATGCATACGTTATAAGATTGTAATCACTGTTTCTCTGCCCGTACCAATTATATGTACACAATCACTGGAACAATTTAAGACATTACAGATAATTCCCAGGTTTATCTTCCTCAGTGACCCATGTGCGTGGTGTATTTAGCTTGATTTGAGGGTCCTTGAGAAAATAGTCCTCATAAGGGCATGCACTATTTAATAACAGGAAGATGACAATAGTAGTGGGGACGATAACTCACAACAAGTTTGATTTATTTCCAATTCCGTAGTTTAGAGGAGTTATTCCCGAGATTAAATTGTATATTCATGGCAATCGTTCAGGGAAAAATTGGACTGCAGCCGGAATTACTTCTGTATAAAATTTACTTTGTCTACTGGACATGGAATTGGGACCTTTAGAAAATAACTGTTATTTACAGTAAACTACTTTCGAATTCTGTATATGGTATACTGTAGTCTCATAACATGGCACATGCATTTGGTGTCTTAATTATTTAGGAGTGTGACTCTTCCCTACGAGCCAATGTAAAGTGAAATTAATTTTTGGGGAGGTCCATGAATTTAATTTGGATGGGGAACAATCAGTTTACTTACGCCTGAGGGGTTGCATTATTGGACATTATAGGAATCTTGGAAATTATTAGCAATTCACCTCCCCTAGTTTAAACTTTCAACATTTCCTGTCACTGATGGTACAGCTTTTAATAATTACTGCTCAAGTGTAACGGTAAAAATATAATTGTCTGGATGTTAGGTAATCATCGATTCGAATGTATGGAGTATAGAGGGATAGTAATTTACAGATATATTTTTGTATCTACATACACAGGTGCAATTACCTTCACAGGACAGAGATGCTTACCGATAATGTAATATATGGAAATAACGGAATTATTCTTGACGTGAGACCATTAAACCTCGACGAATGATTAAGCAAAGATAATAATTATTACAGTATATGTACATATGTAGATAAATTCATTAATTCTAATTACGAAAACATGCATATATTCAAAAGGACAAAGCCACTCAAACTTATCTTCATTTCCCCATTGATTTACTTACAGTATTGTTGTATCTCTAAAGGCTATGCATTTCCTGTTTTTCAAAGTAGTAAGAATCCAGGAGTAAAAATATCATACGAGCATTCGGACTTCCTACCCTACAGCCACAATCCTATATTGTCCAGTTATGTACAACCTCACTCTTTCTATGGGGAAAGCTGAGAAAGAAGTTGTCGGCACTCCGTAAATAGTACAATTATCACATACGAAGAAGACCATTTACAGTTTAAGGGGTGAGATTGGGAGCAGATGCTACCTCCGCTAGGACCCATAACTTTCACAACAACCAAGAGGTAATAACAATTACCCCGAGTTTTAATACCATGAAAAATAGACCCATTCCTGTAATTAAGCTCTCCCAACGATTTCCCATACTTTCCCAATACCCAGCCTTTATAGTACTTGTAGATATCGACTGTATCCAAATAAATCGGAGAGATTCCTTCAAGCTCCAGCTTCACGAATCATTACCCCCCGCAGAAGAGTGAGCATCAAGAATGTTTAAGAATCTATAAATATGACTGGGTCTATAAACAACACAGGAAAATAATGCACATTAATGATCTTTCCCGTCACTTCATTTCCATTACTAAATTAAATGGAGTTAACATTTCCTCAGCCAAAAGAAAGAGATAGATACTGTTGGGGAAGAAAGTAAGGGACATTTCTAATTCGACTCCATATCCCCCCCTACATCTACCCACTGCATAAAATATGGGTCAGATATACAAGTTGTGTAAGTTTGGAAACGGTGGACATGTTATAAAAAACACATAAGTATGGAATGGTTCGTTTTGCCCAAGTGCGAAGAGAAGTCAACTCTACAGAAAGAACCTTGTGCTTAGGAGGTACATTTGGCGTTCACAAACTGCGAAACGTATGTGCGCCAAAAAATCTCTCGCGTGTGTGTGTGTCTGTGTGTCTCTCTCTCTATGTGTGTGTGTGTGTGTGTGTGTGTGTGTGTGTGTGTGTGTGTGTGTGTGTGTGTGTGTGTGTGTGTGTGTGTGTGTGTGTGTGTGTGTGTGTACCAGAACTCCTGCCTATTCTTATAGTAGGAAAATCCAAAAGGTTACTACCCGCATAGAACCGGGAAAATCCGAATTCCTATCCTGTATATCCAGACAGAGTACATATATGTGTGTCTTCAGTGTTCACATCAGTGCACGGAGATAGGTATAAGTTAGTATGTACTTGTGAGTATGTACATAGGAGCTTTCGTACATACATGTAGATACAGACTTCTTCGTGCCATCAGTACTACCCGATGTTCCACGTTTCCCTACTTTAGCCTGACAAAAGGACTAGCCTCTAGGAAAATTTGAAATAAGGAATTCATGAGTTTTCTTTCTGCTAATGTAGGAAAGTAAGTGTATGTAGCAAAGTATACTTTCTATCAATGCAAACTCGTGAGTCGGGTTGGCTATTGCGTGTAGGTTTTTGCACGAGGATAGTGAAATAGAGACAGAGGAGAAGCCTCCCTTTCTTCTTCTCTGGCAGCAACTTGTTCTGTGGGCAGACCGCGCTGTAACTTCAGTTGGTGTTTTGTGTGCGGTAGTCCTGGACGTAACTGGAAGATCTCCGTGTCTGTTCTTGTTTCTAACCCTGTCTCACTCTCAGGAGTTCTCTCTCTCTCTCTCTCTCTCTCTCTATGTGAAAGCTGTTGTCGAGTGTTCATTCATTTTTGATCAGTGCCAACAACTCATTTGTCAATCTTCACAGGATCTCCCCTCATTCAGGAGGAGAGCAACTGGAGTCTCATCTCTGCTTTCTTTTCAATACCCCTTTCATCTTCCTTTTTCCCCAACTACAAAAGACAATACTCACAATAAGAGCGAGCCATCCAGAAGCAGGGACAAATCCTAACAAGCACGAAAAGACTATCTTCTTTCGCAGTAATTATAACACCTGACAACTCATAAGTAGTTTTTTTCACTCAAATCTACACACCCATCAGAAGAAGCACTTCTTCTTTTTCTTCTTCCCAGTCCTCCTATTCAAATCTCACATGGAGTAAGTCAAGAAGTCCCTTCGAGAAGACTAGATTAGAAGACACGACTCCGGGCACATTCAAAGGCCCGCTAGCTCCAGACGAAACAGGTAAATCCGAAGACTCCTGTGCTTTGACATATTTCCCAGGACTCGTAATAAATTGCAGTTCTGTACGAAGAGACTAAGGGGAAAGAAAATCCGGAACTTCTGAGAGTCGGACCTTATCCTGGTTAGTGTGCAAAGGCTCTCCTCCTTCTCTCTCTCTCCCTGTTGTTCTTCTCGTAAGGAATCTCAACACATGCGAATACCCAGGTATGTATCTACAGTACAAGAATCTCTTCACACACTTTAAATATTCATATATTAATTAAGCCCCTCCAACCACACTCTCAGTTATGGTCGGCTGGCTGCTTTTCACAAAGCCTATTTTTATGTAAAGCTGTAAAGGAATGGGACGGACCATTCCAAACTACTAGTCTCATGAGCCTGGAAGATTTTTATCATGATTAGCATACTATCACTAAAGTACACACAGAGAGGCTCAACTATACATAAGTCTACATTCCAGGGATGGCAAACATCCCCGCACATTTTCCCCGGCCTCATTACCATCCCGCTCCAAATCTCGGTAAGTTACGAATGGTAACTCCGATCCTGTAATAATTACTACTCTTGGACAAGGCTCCTTCTCAAATGCATTTTGCCCCTGGGCTGTATGCACGCCAGTAGTAACAGTATAATAAGTACACTCGGAAATTTTCCTTCCGCGGAGTCAGAAATGATGAGGGAGAAATATGCTAAAAAATTAGACGGGCATCACAGCTGTGTAAACATTGTCCTGGGTGAGTCTCTCATAATTCAATGGGAATTAATTTCCTTGGTTAAAATATCTAGATATATTTTGAGGCTTGAGGGGACGGGGTGAGAGTCTGAGTTGCATTTAGTCTGATTGGGAGTTACACTAATTAAACTAAACTCACAAGTGGAATTACACAACCTGAGAGAGGGATTTCCAAAGACGAATAAGAAATGTGGTTTAATTGCATCATCCAACTAAAAACTAGATACACAAGTGTTTGTCTGAGTATAGGTGCAAAGCTCTGGAGGGCGGGCGTTTTCCTTTAATGACTAGAGCATTAGACTCTGGGATAAACATTAACTTGGGCAGGAAAAAAAGCAACTTAAAAAAGTTTCCACCACTCAATGACCCTCCAAGCTCCGTGTTGAATATGAGGTAAGAAAGATAGATACATATACCCACACCAAAACGATACTCCTAAATAGAATGCTTCCTCTCAATAAGGACTGACTGAGTCCCTCCAATGTACTAGTACCAGTTGATTAATACCAAATTGAAATAATCGATAAATCCAATTACATTGAATAGTGTAATGCCAGGGTAGCTGTACCCACATGCATAGATATTCACTACAGTACTCTGTAGATACCCGGCCCCGGATATGCATAATAAATACTCACATGCTAAGGAAGGGTGTACTAGTAGATAGAAAAAAATAAGCCCAGGGAAACTTGAAACTACTCCGCTTTTAGCGGAAGGAAAAATATAAAGGAGAATAATGGGAATTGTTAATCATCATAAGCATTATACATGCACATTGAACCACACAGGTCCTTAAACTCCCAACTCTCCCAAATATTATATGTGTAGGTACTGTATATAGTGAAGGAGCATCGGAAATTCTCAAGTACAGGGAGAAGTGGCTTGTGATGCATCTTTCCTCAAAATCATGCTATTACCACGTTCCAACAAGAAAAAAAAACTCCAATTTAAAACCTTGGAAGCAGAGAAAACTTGGTTTGTTTCTCTTTCACAAATAAAATACACCAGGACGTCTGCACATACATATGTACATATGTAATTAATTATGTACCTGATACCTACAAATGTACCGAGACTTATGCAGATACATTGATGGAAAGGATTTGGTCTTTATAAATTGGAGAGGATTATTACAAGGATTATTGCACTCTGTTTTTTTTCTCACACCGCACCAGAAAATTTTCCCTTATACCAGATGTCTTTAGCTTTCACAATTCACAATCCCTGATATCTCTCACATGCACACTAGGAAAACATTCGGGTTCCCTGTGTTTTGTTAAAAAAATTGTTTATATCGGAATTTCCCTATACTGTATAGATATAGATAAGCATAGGAAGAACAAACAAATTTTCCCTGATGGTTATTTACAAAAAGGAATTCCTCCGTATTTTTTTTTGTTTGTTTTTTACTGTGGCGGTTTTTGTCGGATTTTCTCTAATAATTGTAACGTGAAACAAGAGTTGGGTCGGGACGTCATTCTGAATTTCAGGAATGAGGGGAGAATGGCAGTTGGAATTGCATGTGTAAATACTAGTAGGGGCTTCTTGGAGGACGTACGTACTTATTTTGGTTTTGTCAAGTATATGCATTACACAGTCAGTCATATCCCAGCAAGCGGGAAATATTTCCGTCTCTGTCTTCTCTCTGAAATGGTTGTTGGGAGAAGGAGTGCTTGCACATTTTCCAGTTACACCTACTCTCTCTCTCTCTCTCTCTCTCTCTCTCTCTCTCTCTCTCTCTCTCTCTCTCCTATTAAACGGAACTCTCTGTATTGATCGCAGCTGGTGTGAGACCGGGGCCCGTGTCCTACAATGTTGGCGAGAATTGAATTGATGTAATCAACGTGAGGCTCATACTTTCGCAACATATGAAACTGTTAGTTTGTTTTACCTTCCAGAATGGATTAAGACATATATACATCCCCAATAATTATTTTATAGCAATGTAAATAATACATGAAGGCCTTCCACCACACAATACAGGAAATTATTACACTTAATATCTAGATCACGTCTTTTCCCAAAGCCGAGAAAAAAAATACTTGAAGATTAGGGAGAGACTAGGTCCTACTTTTGGACTCTCTCTTGGGTACTCTCAGTTGGAACTTCTAATGCTTATAGGAATGACGGGGCCCTACGTGAAAGTATACGTATACATAGATAACTAAAAAGGGAATATAAAACTTATCTTTATCCGCCTTTTTCAATTTTTTCCCTTACCTCAGCAATATTTATTATTAAAATTTATATCCTCTCCCTATACCAGCTCAAAACTTTCGCCTACTAATTCCTGGTTCTAATTTTAGAGACGAAAAAATCAATAATCATTATTTCTTTCTCAAGAGTGAGCCTAACGACTCTCCAGCATTGAATTTTAATTAAGGTAACTTATTCCATCTACACAAACTATACAGTTTTAGTATTCTTTCAAATCTATGTACATACGGATGTATCCAGGGACGTATGTACATATGTACATTGGTTCATTGGAGGGCTCATCTGGAAGCTGGAGATAAGTTTTTACACCATATTAAAATATTACAATTCTCTAATAGCATTAAGGGAAACAAGCCAGAAAAAAAATGGGAATCTCAGGGTTCTAAAATAGAAATCTTTCTAAAGATTATTCCTCTCCAAATTACGCCCATCATAATTCTCCCTCTAAGATAAAAATCCCGTTTGTAATATCAATCTTCTGCCCCAGAAGATAATGCTAATTTGATGTAATAGTTTTCCTGAGCTTGCCCGTAATATGATAATTAAATTTGAAGCGTTTACCATATTTGGAAAATTTGAGTCTGTGCTGATATTTATTTCGACTCCATAGCATTTATGCAATTTCCTTTGAAGTCCCTGTGACAAATTAGATATTCTCGGGCTGTTGTGAGTGGAAAGTAAAAATAGTGAAATGACAGGAATCATTGGATTTCTGAGTATAATTTAATACATGAGAATTTAAGGGATAGGACTAACTAACACTTTCGACTGTCAATTCCGAGAGTGGATGGGTTTAGAAGGATTGGGAAGGTACACAAATCTAGTAAAGTATACAGATATAAATGATTATTGATTTCCTTTGAAACTTTACTTTTCTGTCTAACACTCCGCCTCTGCTTGACAAATGACTGCCAGGGAATTTTTATAGAGTGAGAAAGGGAGTTATGAGTTAAGTGGACAGGAAATGAAGAGATATTGAGGATAGGAGAGAAAAAAAAGTGGGGTTTTGTATTGAAATGACTTGATGGGAATGTCAGTGTGTGTGTGTATGTGTGGAGGAATAGAGAACTAATAATTTGGACTTTGCTCGTTCCGTCAGGCGGGGGTAATGGTAAAGTAATGGAAGGCACATTTGCAACATTCGGCCGACTCTGATGGGATGTTTACTTGAAATTTAGCGAGGTTGAAGAAAATCAAACTTGAAGGGTAAACAAGTTACGTGGTTTTGGCTTTTTCTTCTATGCATGTTCACGCCGTATTAACTGGGATATAGTGTAGCCCCCCCAAAAAAAAAATTATTTCTCCGTGGTATCCTCTACACATACGGTCTTGTTCCATATATTGGACTCGTGTGGGGAAAAACTGCGTTAATAGTCAATTTCAGGAAAACCACTAAAATTCGTCGGACCAGGGCGGCCTGGGAATAATGGAAATACTTGTTTAGCCCTTCCAGCAACTCCACTAACTCCTTTCCTCTTTAAATATGTAGACATTACAGATAGGAGGAAAAAGCCCAATGTATTTACCCATTCAACGGGTAGTTGTTGACATTTGTCTCTTGTCCGATTTTGATGCCGCAACTTTTGATTCGTTTCATTCAATTTTGTGTACACAAAAGAGAATGCAACTGAACAGGGATAAGAGCGTTTTTCAAACCTCTACAACATATTTATTTCCTTTTTGGAGTTTGAGTGTGTGTGTGTGTATGTACATATATATGCATGTATCTGTGTGTGTGTGTGTGTGTGTGTGTGTGTGTGTGTGTGTGTGTGTGTGTGTGTGTGTGTACGATGGAAATAGAAATCTGAAAGTTTCGTGCCATTTCCTCCGTTGAAATCTAATTGAAAGATGGATAACTTTAAATAAGGATAACTTTGGACTTTGATTTATTTTCAAATAGTAATAGACATTTTATAAGCAGGGACAGATTTGTATGTATAAATAGCCTGTTTTTTCCTGAGCCTGTAAAAACCAGGGCATTTATTCAGAGAACAAGAGTTTTCTACTTGGACTTTCCGCAGACAAACAAGAGTTAAATTTGCGCAAGGATTGTGAGACCACTCGTTTGAGGATCTACTATTGGTTTTGAGATATTTCGTTTTCTTCCTCTTTACGCTCCTCTCGAATGCTCCCTGAAATTTTGTATGTCTTTTATTAAAAGTAGATACTCTTCAGCCTCGTTACGAATGCTATATAGTGAAGGGGGAAGTTTTTTTTCCTCAAAGGAAATTTGAAAGGAAATTCCCTTGAATTCAATGTATTCAAAATGCGGTTGGACTAGCACGTTGACTCGGGCTCAACACATTTTTTTTTTCCTAAATTCAATTTTTTTCAGTTCACAGGACTTCACGTCCTACTGAACCTTAAATCGGTGTATACTCAATCGATTAGAACTTGAAAAGAGACTATTTCCCATGCTTGGTTAGCTTTTAAGGTTTTCTCCTCGATCTCTCGTAAGTTTCTCCAGAACGGAGTCCTAGTTGGTATCACTTGAGTCGTTTAGATAGATACTTCAAGCAATTTAGATCTCATCATATTATATATGTAGATGACTGTGTATGTGACCCGTTCCTATTTGAATTTTCTGTTTTTCCCTTCAATTTATCATTTCCCACGCTCCACGCAAGCCTGTGAGGATTCTTACTTTACTTGAAAGGACTGACTCGGAATTAGTAAAAATTCAATGATAAAATAATAGTATTTTATTAGAATTTCCTTTTAAAGATGTTACACTATATAATCATTTCTCTTCAAGAAAGTAACTTTGCCCGGAGGAATCAAGAAGTCAAGGGAAAAACTTTCTATGTCTGGGAGCCTTTTTTTTTACTTGAATTCGCTCCTTTACCCTGGGACTTATTACTCCGCTCACTGTATACATTTCCTAGTAAATTCTCATTTAATCAAAGGAAAGTGATTTTTATGTTTTTTTTACGGACTCACTCCTATACTAGTGCTGATGCATTCGAGAATTGTTAATTTCTTAAAAGATTTTTCCTGCCAAAAACCAATGGAGGAATTCCACTCTGGATGTTCCTTCCCCCTAGAAAACGAGTAGCCTCCGAGCCTTTACATTTACATCATTAAGGTCGTGAATAATTCCAGCTTTAGACACGTCTTAAGATCTAAATTCCTTAACCATGGATAGGATCCCATGAGTTTCTTATAATCCCCTTCCTTGTCACGTATTTTTCCAATGGTAACTACTTAACTACTGCATTGTCATCGCAGAGCCATAATTTAACAAGCATTTCTAAATTTCTCAAGGGATTCATACCCTCGATGTCTAAAGCTTCCTGTAGACACTAACAATTAAGTTCAGCACTCCCTCCTTGTTTTTCCACAAGCCTTCTTTGCCCTCCATTGGAGTAAGAATGTTTTTTAGGGTTTTAAATCCCCAATCCTATAAGAAGGTGATAGTTTTTTTATAACATCACCCGTGAGAAGAAACCAGATGCTCTAAAAATCCCTAGTGTAAAGTATAGTAGCTTCCTCACAACTCCGACTCCTCTCCACCTCATCTCGGGATACATGCAATTAAATAGTAGCAAAGAATTATTTATAGGATACTAAAATAATTAAAAACACATTTCCCAAAAGAAGCTAGTATGTTTTTTATAATAATGGTAAATTATTACCATTTAAATAATAAACACGCGGATCAATATGCACAGGATGATAGTCTCCGAGAAAATAAAGTACACTTGGATGAATATAAATCCGAAGAAATTACAGGAGTTTTGAAGGTGTGGAATATGGTCCAGGCTTAGAAACTATTTACCTCTCAGGCGCAGCCACTAACTATACTGAGACTTCCTACTACTTTGCGACTCAAGAAGGAGCTATTTACAGTATTTAATTTGTGGTCGTCCTTTCCAAGTTGAGTAAAGGGAAATTATTTGTATAGTCAAGTTTGGAGTTTCGCAGGAGGAAAGTAAACTTGTCCTCCGGCACGAAAAGTTTTTTTTTTGGCATTCAAAAGTGTAAATAAAAGTGTAATTTGTAATTGGAACGTTAATTTTCCCTTTACATAAGGCTTATCTCAGGAATAAAAATGGGGATTTTCGTTCCAGCCCATCCTCCTCCTTGTGTGTGTGTTGGAATTTCTCCTGGAGCATTCTGGAAGTTAGGAAATATTAGTATGGGAGTTGCGGTATATGTATAATTATATATCTATCTATAAGGTTATATTTATACATGAATGAGACCTCCTAAGATGTTTCAGTTCTGTGAAGGAGAAAAGGGGAAAGGAGAACAGGTAATCATTTCTAAAAGCTTAGTAGGATCCTCTAAGAAATTATTTACCGTTGACTCCAACTACCTTTGAGAAGCTTAAACTTCACATTTACATATGTATGTAAAAGGTTCAGTATGTGCGAACCTATAACCAAATATACAGTCATATTTACAGTGGTTGCTCCTAGCCTAGGATTAAGGATCTGGAGATGTATTTTAAGGATCTGTAGATGTAGAATTTGTACATGAATACCCCTAAAAGTGCTTCCAGAAGTCTCCAACATACAGTATGAGTGGGTACTAAATATGTATATGGGATTGATACAGAGCCAAGGGTTTTCCAGAATTTCAGTCACAGTGGGAGACACGGAGAAGTTGACTTTAAATGGGGAGGGTTTGTCATTTGAGGATTGGCTGTAGAGCTTGAGATATTTCTGGTACCATTTAAAAATTGATTTTATCCTCTTGCTCCTCTCTTTCCACCTCATGCAAATATCCTATTATGAGCACAATAAAAGTTGAATATCTCAAATGGTCATGATTCACATCTCACTTTCTTCCGCCTCCCGAGAATACGAGAGTATCTTTTTTTTTGTGTGTGTGCGAAGAAGAAGAAGAAGAATAAGAAGAAGAGGTTCTATACTATTATAGGAGGCAGGAGGGCTTTGTCATAATAGTAATAATAATATAGGGAAGTGGTCTTGTAGCGTAGAGTTGCACTCGATTCAAGATAACCTCCTCTCTTACACACATCTCCTTTCACTCCCTCTGAGATGCTATAACTCAATACCTCGTCCCATGGACTCTACTCAACAGATACTGTACCTACAGTCATTCAAAAAAAAAGTGATGTGGTACGGAATCCTGTGTCGATGTGGAGAGCGACACTTCCATTTTCGTTTATTCAATTTCATTCCATCACTTGACTGACTGAATTTAACTTTCTCTTTTTCTCTCACTTTTAACAACTAAGTAGATATATTTATTCCCCCCCCCCCTCTACAGGTTCCCTTTCTCCTCTCTCTCTCTCTCTCTCAATTTCTCTCACTACTTGGCTTTCTGGATTTCCTCGCTTCGTCGGCACAATAAAAACTTGTGTCCTACTTACAGAGCTTACGTCTTCCTTGACTAAGTCCATGGGTAAACTCCAGATTCAAATCCCAATTGTTGAGAGGTAACTCCTCTCTCTCTCTCTCTCTCTCTCGGTACTGTCGTTACAATTTAAAGCGCAGTCGTGTGCAATTTCATCCATTTATGACACTAGACCGGGAGCCAAATCGCTCCGGGTTTTTCTTCCCTTTGTGTATAAGATTTTACCCTTTGAGTAGGTCCGTAAAGGACCCATACTGTAGGCAGTCCGGGGATCTATACATATCTATCTATCCACAGAGAGATGCAGGAGAACAAACAGGAGAAAGTACACAAGGCGGGTGAGAGTCTACAAAATCATAAATATAGAATGTAAAAAAAAATAGAAGGTCTGGGGAGGAGTGCAAACATTGAAGAGTACAGTTTTTAACACTAAAATATCAAAAGAGAGGAACAGTACAATCAAAAGCTAGCTTTTTGAGTCTGTTGATTTTGGATGATGTAAAAGGTCTCAGGGAATCAATTTTTATTCAATAGTTTTTATTGAGAAGGAACGGAGCAGAGCAGAGCAGAGGGGATAATATTTGTAGGGAAAAATCTTTTAGGGGAAGCTCCAGTAGGGCGTCTTATGGATCCTCAACTTTTTTTTTTCTTCCACGGCGACAACATTTCTCAATGCTAGAAGTTAAACTAGTTTGAGTAAATACTTCCCGGCAAGTTTACCAACGACGGGGTCCACTGTTTAAGTTCAGGTGTGTCGTCTTGTCAATCCCAGAGTGATAGCAACTTTTACACAATGGAATCTTTCCCTGAGAAAAATATGAGGACATTTTCCTCTGCATATGAAAATCACAAGGAATCCTAGCATCCCTCAGTCCACAAGCATCTCTCTCTCTGTAGTATGAATTATTTAAATGGTACTTACAGAGTAAGTCTAGTTAGAGCTACCGCATGTTTGGATGTGGCTTACCAACGTTAGCAAAGGCTTCATATAAATATCCGGTCTTTTGCAATTTTGAGTCAGCAGTGCGTGTGAGCAACGCTTTGATATTTATGACAAAGTGAGAATTTGAAGAGGATGGAGAGGGATGACGGAGTCTAAATTAAAGTCACAGGATAGATAGGCAGTCCTTCCTGGATACAGGGAAAGGTGGTAAAAAGGGAAAGGAAGTATCACCGCGATTTTTTTTTCCTGGAGCGAAATTCTATGCAATCAACGTGGTTGGATAGGGACTCAGGTGTAAGAGGAGACACGCACGTACAATACTTTCCCTGCCCTTGTCAGCGGATTACGTCATGAAGCCTCTGTATTCGTTTTGAGTTGGACAAGTTCGCCTTTGAGAAATGGCAAAGTTCGAGTGGATCTCCCAGTATGAGCACATGAGGCTCCCTGTTTGTTCCAATATGTAATTATAAACATATAAATTACTTAGATACTACAATATTTCCTCGGATTATCCCCTACTTCCTCAGAGTCAGCAATGTTGGGCATATACAGTATCTATCCACAATAGAGATGTCCCTATAATTGCCATAGTTATAGAGATGCGGCCAACCACGGGCGTAGCAACTGCCTTCCAGTTATCCTATAGTTGGAGAAATTTGAAGAATGATTTGAGTTTTTTCCACCAAAAAAAAAAAAAATACACCACAGCAAGAGCGATTATACCAGATGCCCTGAGGTATTGCAACAGCCATTCTCATTACTGAGGAGATATTACCCAGCTTTCTCCCGTCGGTGCACACGTACGTAGCACATCGTGTGTCCTAGTATTAATACAAGAGGATTTCTCTAAGAGCCGGACGGAGGATCGTCATAACTTTTCAAATTGGAAATGTTACTTTTTGCTTTCCCCACACGTACATATATCCATGTATGCTCCATGTATCTACTCCAATATATAAAAGTAGGAGGTACATAAAGATACATACATCCATGTACACAAAATGCATAGACTTTCCCTCAGCCCTGTAATTACACTGGTTGGAAAGTTGGGATTTGACTATAAAGGGAAAGCCTCTCTACAACAACATTTCAAAGTTAATCCTCTCTACCACACACCCACCTCCATATAGTCACAATCTCTGACTTAGATATTCAAATTGCTTTTTAAATACTACCTAGTCAGCCTCAACCCTGAGAGAGGGGAGATTTCCCATGATTTATGCACGCTGCAAATGTATGTGCAATTTACGGAAATAATGAAAAGCTTTATGTGTAACTAATTTACCGCCGGAAATTTCCATTAGATGTATGTATTTTGATTCTGGGAAAAAAGGACGACAAGTTTATCTTCCTACAAAATGAACCCATCAAAAGGGTTTTCTGTCATTTGTCTTTTCCAAGAAGACAGTGAACCTTTTTTTTTTTTTTTCTACCCCTTCTCCAGATTCTACCTTCAAAAAATATCGTTTTTCTATTACACAATATTGGCTGCTTCCTAAAAAAAATCCTACCATCCTTCCAAAACCAGACGATCAATTGGACAGGGTACGTAAAATGTACTATTTGCAAAAGCATCCCACATATGTATAATTATGTATGTACATATGTAGAGGTCCCTGACTGTGGGATACCATCGAGGGGATAGGTACATTGGCCGGGCCAGGGCGGAACTTTAAAGGGTAATTACATGTAAGTATACAATTGGACGTCCGTACCTATGGAGCGGCCTGCATTGCATGCAATTTAAGTCCGACTCACTCACAATCACCAGAGGAGCATATTAGTATGACGAAGGAGTGACGATGACTGAGGGAAAATCAAGAGAGCACATACGGTTTACTTTTCACAATTAGGCAGCTCCTAGCACTCGAGAGAGTGGGAGCGGAGGGACATGACGAAGTGATCGGAAAGGGAAATATTCCATGAACCTTTATGTACATATGTACCTATGTGTGTGTCTGTGTGTGTGTGTGTGTGTGTGTGTGTGTGTTTGTTGTGTGAGCCGAAGCCAAAGGGGAATTGGAAGAAATCGATCGGTTGTTCTTATTGGCAGCAAAGGAAACAGTAAAACTTGATTTCCTCTAGCCCACAACGAATGAACAATACACTCGTCAGTTCTCGTTACTTCTCATCAATCACTTCATTTGTTTTACCACCAATCCACCATCTTGACCTCGTCTACCTCACTCCTTCCGACTATGTGCACATATACCCTCATTTAATAACTAGGACTTGAATTCATTATTGATGAACGGCCGCGGCCCATTTGACTAGGCGCGTTTATGTATTGGATAAAGTGTCGTCCCAATTTCTCCAATTATTATTACAGAAACAATACAATACCATTCCTCAGAGTATTTTCACTATTTTACTCCCAAAGTGTCCCCGTGTCCTTTCCCACTTTTTGCCAACACTGCATTTTATCTCCTAGCAATCATCTCCAGACATGATATTATTCCCACTTACACAAATCCTTGTTTACATTCTGGTCTCTACAGTAACTAGGTGCTCGTAGATATGTACGTCTCAACAACCCCCTATTTTATGAACTACTACAGTATCTACATATATCCCAAGAAACTAAAATTACAATTTAAAAAATTTCTTGGAGACTTGGAAACAAAATCCATTCCAATGGGATTTTCAAATATACTCAGGTGGCTACTTTACGTAAGGAGGAATGTAGTGTGCAGATGCGAGTGCAATTTTGAACTTAATAATACCCCCTTGCCTTCGCAATATAACTATACATTATGTAAAATGAGGAGGGAAGTGTGGGGGTCTATGGTCCTCAGTCCGGCCATTCAAAATGGTAATGTAAAGGGTGGGATTGGAGTTATTCAAGGCACGTCGGTCAATTTTGTAAAAAATGCAGGGGATAAAATTGCAAATGCAATTCTATGTCCCTGGTTCCTCATTCTTACTTGACGTTACGGCTGTGACGTAGATTCTGTAATGTGGGGTTATCCCAAGGATGTGCATATAAATATACATACCCCATACTGATAACCATACGAGACAATTTTTTTGACAGTGTAATAGGAGGAGTATGTATACGGAGCCGTCGGAATTAAATAGATTCTGGAAAAAAAGGAGTGTGTGTCAGAGCCCGCAGCTTTCATCCGAAACAAAACCAGTGGTGCTATTTGTACCATTCCAACACTTTGAGATCATACACTCTCTGATGTCCTCCGAATCTTGAGAAGGAACTCGTGCGTCTCACTGTGTAAAAACAAGCTAATTTCGGGGTTTTGTAACACTATCAGAGAACGTCACTGTCTCAAAGAGAGGAGCTGAGAGAGGAATTCAATTTTTAATGAAATGTGTACCATCAAGAATTGAGTGAGTGAGAGCAACCTAGGAGCGACTCGGATGGTAATGTGTAAAGTGCGAGTTAAAAGGGCGGTCTGTGACACACAATCGACTCTCAAGTACTTTCCTTTCCCATTTCTTCCTCTCACTTTCCCCTCCCAACTTCTAACGGACGTGGACTGGGAAGTAAATAACACATCTTGGATAATTTTTTTCCTCAGTGGGGTCTACATATGTGTATACCTACAGTTCAGACTCCTTATACGATTCCAAGATTCTGTTTTGCAAAAAGCTACTAACATGTACAATACTCTCCTTACTTTTTCCCCCCTATCCCATTACATATCTACATATAATTACATATCCTCTGTAGAAATAGAAGCTAGACGGCAACTTCAGCCACAACTTTCCCAACCACCTAAAATGGAAACCTATTCCTTTCAACAACTTGTGTTTACATTAACAAATCCGTATTTCATCACATTTGCAGACTCAATATGTACAAGGAGATATTTGTAAGTACAAAGTAGTTATCTCAGACTACGGGAGCAACTTTTCCCTTTTGACATTCACCAAATAAAACTTTCATTTGCAACTCCCTCACGATTTTCTCGACTTTTATTTTAATTTATTTTGTTTGAAATTTTCCCCTTGAATTTCTCCCAATTCCTTCCATTCAAACTTTTATCTGATTCTGTAGTAGCTCCCTCCAAAAATACAAATTCTCTACTGTTACAAAACAAGCCTGGCTTGTTAACTAAAAGGGGCACATTTCACATCATCCATCAATTACCACCTTTCATTTAATGAATGCTTTCACCCCAGTGAAAGCATATCTGCCTTTCCAATCACGTCCCAAGTACGTCCCTTATCATTTAGCCTGACCCATCATTTAGTAACTGCAACCTCCTTATTACTGTCACTGTCAGACGGGGCTAATTCAAGCAGCCATCTGCTCCGGTGCTTTCTTATATCTTGGTCTTACTTTCAATTTAAAAACCATCCAGTGTGGGAACATTTTCTCATATAATTTCTCCACGGGATTAAAAGAAACCCTTTTATTACACGCACATGGGGAGATGGTGATACACAAAAAATTCAGGGGATGGAGGAGAGCACTGGCTATTAACTTAAATGTAAAGGTACCTTTGACAACGATGCTAGTGAAACCTGGAGGAAATGTGATCCCTATATAGATTGATGGATATCAGCGGAAAGGGTAGCTTAAAAGGTTTCCGTGTAACTTGTCTCTATCCCATCATGGATTGCCTTGACATATGAGCGGGAAAGAAGGAATAAGAGACCTCTCCTTCTGTAGTCCTGCTTGAAAAACTGAAAGCCTATGTTGAAGGCACACATCCATCTATAAATAGCCTCTATAGAGGGTATTCTTTCCCCGTTAACATTTCCTTTCTCCAGACGCTTTTTCTTTCGTCAAACTATTATGGTGTGGATGATGAGTTTAGGGTGGGAGAAATTGGGCAATTTTTTCAAGGAGTCACAGTCCAAATTTCTCACTTGTCTCTTTTGTGGCATTATCAGCTCCTTTGGTGTCATCTCACCCCCATGTCTTTTTTCATACGAAATACTTCTATAACCGGTAAGAAAGCTCTGGATAAGTTTTACTTCTCTGAGTCGTCCTACAGTAGTTTTGAAGTCATTCAAACAACGAATTGGATTTTAGATTAGCATTCCAGGTTTTAACGTTCATGCCTCCTTGGAATTACGTGTTTTTTTGAGTGGTGAGACGTTACTGGAGATATGACTGACTCAATAGAATCTGGAAGTAATGGAGTCATGTTTTGATAATAAAGTTAAAAGCTGCGGGGTTCTTGGGCTACTACAGTAGCACAAGTTCCTTACGAGTGTTGATAGGTTGACTTGACTGGTACACATCCCGAGAGCTGGGGTAGGGATTTGAGCGAGTGAGATAAAACGGGGGGAGATGAAAGTAACTTCCATGGGAGCAGGCCGTCTCCAGAGATATTGTATCTGTAGATAATTCATTGGTCCATGAGAAAGTTACGTAATATCTTTACATGCTATTACGGGATGGATGAGGAGTTGTGTCGGATGAGAGAGAGAGAGAAATGTTCAAATCCAGTTATTGACTACATTTAAGGAACCTCTCCTCCATGGAGCGGTTGTGAGGCTTGGGAGGTTCGTAAAGGCTGGAGAAAGTTGACGGGTACGAATGAAGTTGCTTTCTCCAAGGTCCTTCCTCCCCATGAGATCTACGAGGCAAACAAATCAAGGGAAAGTAATAGGATTTCATTGATGCTGGGATTAAAGGACAAATTTAATTTGTTACTCAATGATTCATTCCACAGCGTTTTTATTCTCTCTCTCTCTCTCTCTTTCTCTCTCTCTCTCTCTCTATCATCTCATCTTATTCAGCTCGGCACAATTCCACAAAAATGCATGCATGGTGCAGTTGTTCAAAATAATCAACTCTTTATACTGTATAGATGGTTTTTTTTCAACGGTCTCGTAGAAAGCCAGCAATAGATTAAGGTCACTTCCGTATAAAAACTACAGCGATAGTGACTAGATATATGTATCTATACGCACTCTCAGTATTCTCCATTCCGGGCTTCCATTTCATTCGAGATCCCCACTTATTGTTAGGTTTTTGTCTCAACTTTATCAGTAGGTTTCTTTTTGGCTCATTCCGAACATTTTGTCTAGCTCGTGTAAAAGAGACCACAGTTTCCCTTCCCAGGAGCTTTTCACTAGCCTCAGTTGGCAGTTGACATCAGAAATAGCTCGGGAAATGACATAATCAATGGAAGTCTCCCCGTGCCATAGGACCATGAACCCAAGTGCAGATACAAACTGGACGGACAGTCGGAGTACTGTAGCTACTGGATGTTATCCGAGCTGGGGGTATTTTTTTTTCAGGAAAAAGTTTTAATCACCTTTGGGAGTCTGGATTAAAACTCTGAGCAGAATAGCGGTCAGCATTTACTTACCTTCATGCATTACTGTACATGGCATATTTATTCAGACGTGTGCACACATAGCAGTAATGGAATCACGTATCTGTACCTACTCCTTTGTATCTCAATATAGTCTATCTGTATGTATAGATATTAGTATGTACGTACGAGGTTAATTCTTCATCGACATATCTATACCTATAGGAAGATACCATACCAATCCACCCTTACCATAGTAAAGGGAAGGGAGAAAGCATTATCAGCATTAGGTTTGTCAGGCTCCGATAATGAACCTCAAGAGACGTTTCGGAATTTCCAAAGCCTTTTCCCGAGACATTCTAAGATCTGAAGCCTACAACTCAACTTCGGAAATCAACTTGTATTTCTCGTGGAGGAAAGTACTTGGAAATCGGATCAGGCATGGAAGAGTGAAAGATTGTGAAAGGACCTCTTATGTATATACTGGACCTCTGACGTTCCCTAAAGTGTCTGGAGTTAAGACAATGCCCCAGCTTCCCTCTACTTCCAATTCGAGGCTAATTTCTGGGCGTAATCCCCGTCGTACCTTTTCAGATTTGATGGGGAAATGCCGCTCGAGATTTCTTTATTTGAAATATAAGAGTCGGAGTACTATCAGCTGGGAGAGAGAGAGAGAGATAGAGAGAGGGAGAAAGTGAGAGAAAGAGTGAGAGAAAGAGAGTAGCATTAGAGCATTGGCATCGTCACTTGCTACTGTAGTGTGTGCCACTCCAGAAAGTTATTTTGTGGTGGTTGTACAGGAGTTGAGGACGTTGCTCAAGTACGTTCCAACCACTGGAGGGAACATGATGGAGGTGATGGGCCCTCGTGACAACGTGTGTGTATACGGCATGATGACGTCGAGGACCTGACGTTGCTGACGCCCTACTCCTAGCAGTTGCGTCATCCTAAACAATACACGGAGATATCCACCCATGGATTTGTACATAGTTTCCCCAGTCTTGTGACTTTCCATCATTATGCGTAGATAGACACTTCCTGTGAATTCATCTCCGTCAATATTTATTTTCACAGATGGAAGCTTCCTCCTCCTCCTCCTCCTGATGCAATGAGTGAAAAGAGAAATGAGGGCAAAGGCTTCTCCACTGTCCCTCACTCACTTGGGCTTCATTCCTTAAGAAGGACCCGTACACATACATATACTGTAGATCGGAGGATAGGAACATCCAAACATGTTTACAACGTTTTGTAAATACACAGAGTGGTCCAAGCCGAGCCGAAATAGAAATAGAGATACGGATACAATGTATACACACACTCCGTGTACATTGTACCTGCGCATTTAAAACTCCAAAGTGAAAATCCCCATTGAGTTTAGGCCGGATTAATGGAGACACTAAAGAAAGATATCATTTGACGTCGTACTGCACGCACTTCCGTGCCAGGGTCTCCTCATTAGGCCTATACCTTCCCTGATTTTGAATACCTGACCTAATTCCCCAGAGTATAGTCTCCTCCATAACAGGATTTTGGAATGAGGGGGAAAAAAGGGAGGAACGATTCCTTTCCAAGTAATTTATTCTGTTTTTTAAATGGTATTCTCAAATGAAATGATCAGTAAGCTCTACTTATTTTCAAATTCACTCCTCCAGGTAATTTCTACCCAGTGGCTTTCAAAATGTCCTCATCTGAATTTAATGCATTTTATATGTGAGCTCCATTAAGTTCCTTCTCCCTCTCAAAAGGTTTCTGCAATCATTTAGACTAGTAATGTAAAATTTCAATTTGATTGGGGGAGGGGGATGGACTTGGGAGTGGGAATTTCAATTAAATTTCTTTTGAGGGCCTTTCCTGCTTAGCATTGTCCTGCTTTCTTTTTGTGTGAATTTCCAACAAGTTTATTCTGTAATTACATTTGGGCTGGAGAAAGTTTTCCGAATTTGTACTTACAAGTCTCTTAAGAGCATGCTGTTAAAGCCAATGAGCTGGGCTCTTTGATATTTTCTCTTTGAATTCAGAAATAATTTTCATTGGAACAATACCCCAAAGTTTATTAGTCCCTCTGACTCCTCCTGGGGATGAATTGAAGTAATAAAAGGGAAAATAATTACAGGTGCTATAATTTTGTGGGGAATTTTATTGACTCCAAAAGCACTGCACGGCACGGCCCTTGAAAGGCAGCACCCTGACGGGCTTCATTAATCAAGAAACTCTCCCAGAGTTATGTCCTTGCTAATTTATATTCCCTATTGATTAGTTTCTTTTTAATAGATTAACATATCTACTCATACCAAACCTCTTTTGGGTAGTCGAGTTATCGTAAAGTGTCTGGAATTGAAAACTATACTCAAACTTCCAATTCCCTATAATACCGTCCCGAGCAGAAATAATAGACACAAAGAAAAGTTCCCCTCAATTAATAGCTCCATGCTTTGGCCAGTCCTAATTAGAATTGGGAAATTCCAATCGGAACTGCCACGACAAAAGAATCTAGTAGGGAGGGACTCATTTTTACTACAAGGATCTCCAATGTTTATGACATTTCGGGAAATTAATGAAAAAATGAGCATGAATTGAAACGGGAAGGGAAAAGGCGTCATAGTGACAGGACGGGCTAATGAATAATGAAATGGGAAATTGTGCATACGCTGGGGAATTAAATCCGGGATTCCAATCAACTTGAACAATATTCCCGGGGACAAAAACTCACTTCCGAGTGCATCGCACATGGGGACGCTCAGGATTGGCTAGTTCCTGTACAAAAAAGTCGCTGGATAGTGCCGTCAGGGCAGGACGGAGACAAATCCCCTGTAAAACACTCCATGTCATAATCACGGTATAGGGACAGGAATGATAAAATAAAAATGAAATATGAAACAATGGGTTCAAAATTCCACAAGGGCTATTGTAAAGGTTCGTCTCTAAATATCCAATTATATGTATAAATCTCAAGAGCCTGCCTAAAACAATCCCCCGGATTATGATAGCCGGTTAAAAGGTGAGTGAGTCTATTGTAGCCACTGCATTCCCATTAATAGTTTCAGTGCGGACTTGGAATTCCTAGAATCCCTGCATATCTTGCCTACAGAGTAGATTCTACCTAGGCACATATCTACATATAATGGGCCCATCCCCTAAAGAAAGTCCAGGCCTCCTGAATCTCAAAGTCTTGCTTAATGTGACACGGAATGGAGCCAGTGAGGCGAGAAAGGAAGGAATGTGCAAAATTTGACGGGCTGCTCACTCATGCCGGGGTAAAAGTCAGGATGTAGGGTAATTTTGATGGAATTAATTATGAGAATGGAGCTGATGAGTATTTCATTACTGGAACTACTTGGTTCGGATGTCGTCTTATTTATTTTTTCTTGACACGAACAAAACTCAGCCTCCGTGTAGAATCAACTCAAGAGAGAGAGAGAGAGAGAGAGAGAGAGATGCGAATGCGAGAGGGAGAGAGCAACACACTAGTGCCCCTCATGGGTACAGGTTTTACCCGGGTATTTGGGTACAGGTTCAGGTACAGGTACGTATCAGGTACATACTTCTTGTACCCATCCAATTTGGGTACAGGTTCAGGTTCAGTCGTTAGATACCTGAAAATTCAGGTTCAGGTTCAGGTATGGGTACAGGTACAAAAAGTAATCTTTTGGGTATAAACCCATCAGGTACGGGTACGCACTGGGTAAATACCTGAACCTGAATGTAAAATACCTGAACTTTCAGGTACTTTTCAGTCAATAATAATTTCCAAGTAACGCCTGTAAAGGTGTTGTTGAGCTTTAAAAACTCCTCCGAATTTTTGACCTTGAAACATTTTACATAAAAATTTAAACGTATAAGCTCAGTCAGGAAAACTAGGTAGGTATAAAATGGCCATAACTAATACTATCCAAATAAATCCACTGTCCAATAAAAACCGGTTGTTACCATTTCTTGCCACTGGCTTGGCCTTTATTAATAAAATCCGGTTTTTTTTCAACCCTGCCCAGCATTAGCTGGAATGACCAGAGATTTTTTATCAGTTCCTGGAACTGTTAAAGAACAGAGATCTAAGATTGAGCGAGTCTTCTCTTATGGCCCAGATCTTCTGACGCATAAACGCTTATATAAGGGTGGAGTTACGGTAGGAAATGTTTTTGTTTCAAAGCTTGGCTGAAGTTAAAATCTGAGGAGTTTGAATCTAAAAAAAATGTTTTTCATTGCAAAAGCAATTGCAAAACAAATTCTTAATCGTTTAATTTCTCGCCATTATTGAACGTTTAGAAAATATTACACTGCATTTGTATTGTTGGATTGAACTTATTCATATCGTAGATTTTGCTTTCAATTACCCTTTTCTACCTTTATGTAATCATTTTTAGCCACTGATAATTCCAGTACTTAGTCATTCTTTTGAAGAATAAATAATAAAAATATATCTAATCTGATAAATAAATTTATTGAGTCAAAATGTCGCAGATATTTAAATTTTTTATTTCGTGTAAAATATTTGGTAATCCTTTAAATTAGTACAATGGAAAATACCCGGGTAGGTTCAGGTACTTTTAAAATATACCCGGGTACAGATACTTTTTTGGGTACTTTTTGGGTACAGGTACTTATCAGGTACAGGTACTCCCGATTTAGTTTGAGTACAGGTACAGGTTCAGGAAAATTGAACCCAGGTATTCAGGTACAGGTACGGGTATAGGTTCAAAAAATCCATATACCCATGATTCAGGTACAGGTTCAGGTCCAGGTACAACATTTTTGTACCCATGCGGAGCACTACAACACACTCTTTTATATGGCATGAGGCAAAAGGTTCATTACACTTGCTCTCCTTGCTTGTAATGATATTCTCGTCCTGACGGAGTCCCAAATGATATTACTGTAGATAGGTCTTCCTAGGAATCATAAATGCACAATAAGACTCTCCTCCTAACTTTGTTGGATCCTCGTCAGAAATTCAGACCTTCTCCTGAAACTATGGAGAGGTATTTACAAGATGGCTGGGCTCGTTGTTACAATTTACTCCAGGTTTGGCACTCCCCAATTATTACAGATAGATACTATTTTCCTAAAGTGATTCAAGTTTCACAGGCTGATTGCTGAAAGGACATTCCCAGACTTTGGACTTTTTTCGTTCCTTTGCTTTTCTATCCCTGTGTAACTTATTTTCTTTTGATTAGATATCCAGAAATATCCTCATATATGTATGTGGATAGATCCCTTTACGTGCATAGTATGGATAACCACGTCTGATCCAGACCCATAGTCTCAGGATTATTACTCATTCATAGAAATCCTGAAGGGAACAACGTTCACTACAAGAGAGAGAGAGAATAGTAAAGAGTTATTTTAAAGCTACAGAGAATAGAGTCTCGTTGGAGTGCCCAACCTGTCTAATAAAGAGTGAGGGAGAAAGCCTTCCACTGCGTCCTCCTAAATCTCATCAGATGGATCCCTATTTGAAACATAGAAGGCTGTACTCAGGAATTCCAACTATGAAATGGTCGTTTGTCAAATCTCCGGAGCAGCATCCCATCCCATATCCCATCACATCATATAAAGAAAGAGTAGAGGATTTCTGGGATCAGGGAAAATATCCCTGTAAGGTAACCCACAACACGCAAGTGTGAAACAGTACTGTAACAAACAAAGGAGACAATTGTACATTTACGAGAGGTATCTAGGTAGACATAGATATAGCTCCTCACGGGTCGAGTAGTTATCCATACCGTACTCGTACTTGGAACCGTACTCGAATTGTCGGGCCAAATTCCCGCTTGACCCGGACTTGTGTCTTCAAGTACGAGTAAAAAATCCTGTACTCGGAGGACGGTATTATATTTCTAAATTTTTTACCGAACTTGGACCGTACTTACGAGTATAAAACGTTTATACCGACCGACCCGTACTTGAACTCGTACTCGAACCGTACTCGAACCGTACTCGAGTATCAAGTACAAGCCAAAAAAAATCTTTTAGACGTTATTTTTTGTTAAAGAGAGATTGACATAGAAAACAAATAGTAGATTCAACTAACAAGAATTTGTAACTGCAACTTGCGAACAGTGTTTGCAATGAAAATTTTCTCCAACGAGATTAAAATGCCGATGAACAATAGATCAAGATTTGATTCTGCCAATCATATCGACTGGATTCTCTTCAGTCATGTCAATCTCATTCTATCCTCCATTAATTCTGCCATATTCTCCTGTTCCATTATATTTTACGGCGATAGGTAAATACTTATAATTAGTAACTACAGTAGTACTCAATTCGAAGCTGTAAGAATAACTTACGCTGTAGGTGTAACATTTCATGGTATTCGTAGTAATTTTGAATTTAACCGCTTTTCCTTTTTTGGTTCAAAATAACAACAACTTTTTTGTAATCAAGAAAATATGGATGTGGACTTTGTGCTGGAGGAAATTACTCGAGTATCAAATGTAAATTCAAGTACGGGTTCAAGTACTTTTGAATTTATGTCCCGAACTCGTACTCGTGCTTTTGTTTAAGTTTTTTGAACGTACTCGTACTCGCTCTGATACTCGTTATAAATATACTCAAGTTCGAGTAAGAAAACCGATACTCGACCGACGAGTACAAGTACCAATTTAAGTTGATACCGTACTCGACCCGTACTCGTACTCGAACTCAAAACTCGAGTATCTACTCGTACTCGTGAGGAGCTATAGACATAGATATACGTGTATCTATTTGCACTACGGACAAATCTGAGTGTTTCTTCTCCTTTAGTTCCTAAGACACTCTCACTGCAGAATAAACTCCATGTTCCGTTGACTGCATCGTTATGAAATCTTCCCCAGGATTTTATCAAACATATCTTTGCTTTTACCTTGAGGGAAGATCTCCAAAGCTACTTGCACATGTCAGGAGTTTCGTGCCCCTTGGATGATTTCTTTTCTCAAGTGTTGTAACTGCACATTTTATTATCACAGTTTTGTTTTTTTTTTTTTTTAAACTGTTATTTCAGTAAGGGAAATTTCTCCCGGGAATAATTTAAAATGATGGTACTCCTTGAAATAATTACTTCTTGCTAAAAGCTCCCATCAGAATCCCTCTTTAGAATTAATTGACTCATTTCATCCCCAGAATTAATTTTCATTCAAGTTGATTTCCTAAAAAAAAAATGTACTAATTGAAGTTAAAGTTTCCTTTATGGGAGGATCTACTGTAACGACCGTGGAGAGTGATTATTAATCTTAGTTATTTCTCTTACCCCTTTGCAATGGCCCCAGAAGTCATGGAGTGATAATGAGGGAAATGGGCCATGGGGTACAAAAGGGTCAATTATTAATTTTTTTGAGGGACTTCTACAAATTCTGTAGGCAGTATCTATCTATATCTATCTATGTATGTGTAGGTAGATAAATCTAATAGGATCTGTGAGGAACGTGATGATGGGGGGATGCCACGAGCCGCAAATTATGTCTTGCAAGATAATAGATAGAAGTGATCTTAAAGCCATTTTGATTCCCTAAAGCATTTTTCCCCATCCTTTCCCTAACACTTGGAGACTCGATCACGTCAGTGACATCAAATCACCTACACGCCGGCTGACTCCTTCAAATGTAGGAGACATTTGTGTAATGTGAGTTGAGACGACGGGGCTAGTATGTGGGGTTGATGGTAATGATACTGGTTGTACAGCATGGGGCTAGGAATACACCTGTAGTATCTATGTATCTCTCTGTACGCGAATACATAAGAACATGAGGGGGAAAAGTTGGAGTCACTTCTTCCCTGTCATCGTTTCCGAGGTAATTTAGGAAAGAGGGGACAAAGTTTTTCCTATCGTCAATTTATCATTGTTTCCAATGATAGGGGTGGGGATCCCACAGTGCAATTCTTCTTCTTACCTTCAATTATCCCTTTAATCATACAAGAATTCTTCCTGTCCCATTGACGTGTACCTTACCTTTGTCCCGACGAGCCTTCCCAAGACAGGAATTCTCTGTGGTCATATATTTTTCCCATTGTACTTATGCACACTTCCTTCACACTTCCCCCTACTAAAACCTTACATACGGACTACAGTACTTCCTGTACGAGCCTATTTCCCAGCCTCTCAATTATTTACATGATATTAAGACAGGGTAAGAAGAGCTCAGCCATATTTCATCATGTAGACCCATAAAACATTTTGTTCATTTCGTGAAGTGTCTTTCAAACAATACTTGGGGTATTTCAAACTGGGCGTCCTTGTTTAAAGAACCTGTTTGAACTGGTGCCGTGGAGACGTCCCATATGCACATACGAAGATACATAAATGTGTATTAAAGTGATCAAGATGATTTCGTATATGTCAGAAAAGGTTCGGGTCCCATGGGACTCAAGAAAGGAAACATGTTGAAAAATAATTTATCAAGTGTCGGATGTGTAGGTACACTACTACGAGGGAAAACTCCTTTGTACAGATATGCGCGTTCATGTAAATACAGAGTAGACTGTGATTTGAGGGAATAGCCCTATGTACAAGTCGATAGTGTAACAGGCGGGATGTTCCGTACACGGAAGGAAAGTCTCTCATCTGCTCAGATGCAGAGGTTGGGAAAAGGACTAGAAACAAAATCCCTATCTTTTGATCAACACCGGGAGTTTGAAGTATGAACAACATTAAAAGTATTTGAAGTTCCTCCACGTGTGGGCATGTCGTGGGTTCCATATTTTTCCAACACATTTCATAAAATATGTATTAGTCTGTCAAGTAGGCTCAAATGTGTTCCAGAATCTCCGGTGAGTGCGTTCTATGTACACAGGATCTATTTGTACAGCTCAGGGGGAAACAGGGAGTTAATGCAAAATCTCTGTATTTTCCAGCCCTACACAAAATCTTACATCAATGTCCGTCCATATAGTACGGCTGATTTGGCTCAAAACTTGAGGTAACTATAACTAACCTAAACTATATCTATCTATAGATAGATATTTGTGAGGGAAGTCCATATGCCCACACATTTCCCATCTACATAGAAAATTTGCACACACACTCGATGTACAAAGCCCGGATCATATTGTACTACAACCATGTGGGCAGGGATCCGTAAGATAGGGATCACACACTTTTGTTTTATTCATTACTTTTCACGCTTTGATGTCACAGGGAAACAGTCCCGTTTTTTTGAATTCAGTCTCACTAGTTTCCCTTTAGGACTTGGTTTCTCTTTTTACCTCATAGGATATGCAGTGCATACCTTTGCCCAACTCACAACAAAAATATGGGTACATTTCCCCCCTCCAGTATATTCAATAGAATTGGAAATGGACACGACTAGAAGAGGGATAAAGAACCCACGCCTGACTCTTCTCCCACAACAGGTTTTACCTCCAATCTCCGCAGCCCAGCCTGATTTCACCTCAGATATAATTAGATATATCTAAATGAATGAATACATTTGTGAACTACATTGTCTCCAAATAATGTCCCCCTTACTTTCACATTAGCAACTACAAATGTTTCCCTTGTAATTATTTCAATATGTATGCCTATATTCCCTATCCTTACAAACAATACTGCTTGCGTGCCAGTCCCTATTGGGAGAAAGGCACAACTGATGGGGAGAGGTGGGAATCAAACTCCTACACGTGTGTGCTAGCAGGAGCTGTAATAATGTCACAACTGTAGAAAACAAATTAGTACAAAATCCTGACAAGATTTCTGAGCCTTGCGTATGGACACAAATATATCTATAATAAATTGTGGTGTTGAAAATATTAAGGTGTGATATTTACTTCCCTCCATAGTATTTGGACATCTATTATAGAGCTATTAAGTGGGAGTGTTTGTGGCTGAACAAGTTGTAGTCATATCTGAGGAAAATAATATTCTTGACGTGTAAACTCATTTCACTTAAGGTTATTAGTTTCCAAAGGCCTGTCAATGTGGTTACTAGTTGATTACCGTGCGGGAAGGAATGTCAGTGGCAATTCAATTTGGGATGAATAATATTCAAATTAACAATGATACACCGGCGCAACTCCCTCCGAGCTTTGTGAGACTTCAAAGGCATCCGCTCCAATGATACTGTTCCTATATCCATACTAAAGAATCCTTAATGTAAGGAGAAAGCTCTTCTTCCCCGCGTAATGGATTGCTCCGGACACATATATAGGGTGTGGAGAAAGTGGAGAAAGTAACTTTCTTTTAGGAACTTGTGAGAATGTCAAGACAAACCTAGGAATTTGTTGTACAAAATCCAAATTAATTTGAATTTCCTTCCCTTCCCTTGAAAGGGTTGCCATTAGGCTCGTCGAGGAAAAAAAGGTGTTGAATAAACTTGAGAACTAGCTCCTATCAGTTCGATCACTCCTGTGTAGAGTACTGTAGTAGAGGAAAGTGATGGGAAGCTCTAGGAGCTCCATTTACTAGCTACCAGTTCTCCAGCTGATTTTCTTTTTATCTTATGGCTAGTTGCACTTCTCCTGCTGAGCCACTAACACTCCGAGCTTTCCGGGTCTCAACCTTCACTATGTATTAGATTCCATAATAATCATTCCTACTATCCACTAGAGGTAGATATGTACATATGTATATGTCTCACTGCACGCTATATCCCAAAATATACAGAAAGAAATTGAAACATAGTATGTATACTGTAGAGCCGGAAACAAGCAATTCCAGATATCTAGCTATGCTTTCCCATACGAATCCGCAAAGGCTCAAGTGTGATAACAGTTTGTATTAATCTTAGTCTGTGATGTCTATTATTATGTAAAATGGCGGAGTACAGCTCCATTCTTATTTCGCACCCTCAAAATGATTTATAAACGATGCACTCTCACTTTCTGCCCTTCTGCAGTGAACCTCTTGTGTCAGGACCATATCCGAAAAATAAGATTTATGAGTGTTTTAAAATTAAGCCTGTTTTTACTCGGAATTCCCCTGTTTCGCTTTTTCTTTTAACCAGTACAACTTTGGAGCCTTTTGTAGGAACTCTGTCCTTATACGGTTGTTCTGACGTATGTTAAAGTATAATCAATATTTTTCAAATAAAGATATCTAATAGTTTCTGTTAATAAAAAAAAGGGCATGGAATAATTGACTGTGAATTACATAATTGCACTTGTGAGTGATTAGTTAAAATTCAATAATTTATTAGAGATGTACCTCCAGGCATGTATGTACATACTACTACTGTAACCTGTAACTCAGACTATAAATTACTCCAGTCTCACCAGAAAGGATTGAACCAGTAGTAATCCCACAAATTGGATCAACTCAAGTAGGCTTCAGTAATTCCTGGGCAATTAGTAAGAACAATACAAGTATGAATGAGTGTGAGAGAGAGAGAGAGAGAGAGGAGAGATAAAGCAAGGCATGAATATTTCAAATTTCCCCAAAACATTCACTTTCCTCTGTCACATTGTAAGATTCATGTGAACGTCTCCTGAACCTTATTTACCTAAAGATAATATGCACTAAGGAAATGTATGAATAATGTCATGAGAGAATGTCAAGAGAGACTCCAGAACTCAGGAGTCGAGGTAGAGAGCTTGAAGAGAGAACAAGTGATACTCAGAATAAAAGTACGATTCCTCAGTACATTGATAAGTACAAAGTATCCCATATCCCTCGACTCATTACACTCATTATACGAAGTATCATTTACCCTTCACCAAACTAGAATACCCGTGTCGGATTGACAGTCCCCTCATATAATCATAATCCGGAGTTTGTGAGGCAACTCCTTGGTGCCATTAACCGCTAAGCGAACACTTACGATATTGTACTTAGGTAACATTATCATATACGAACATACACCATAGTGCACCAAAACAACCCGTCTCACTGGTGGAGTGCGCCGTTCGATCCCCGGGTATTTTTTTTTTCTCTAGTGGTGAAATTTTATTTTTATTAGTAATTTTTAAAGTCAAAATCCAAACTCTCATGGCAGCCATTTTTGCCACGCCAAAGTTAGCGTCAGTAGAAACTTTTTGAAGGTTATCAGAGGACATTCCCTGATAAGCCAACATAGAACATTCTTTTGACCTGCAAACTAAAAGTTACAATTTGAATAAAGAATCCTCAAAAGTTCTCCAGTGCAAAACTATAGGAAAGGTACTGAGAGGAGAGGAGGAAATTTTAACATGGCAAATCATAGGAAATTTCTTTCCTGAGCCACAAGTGTGCACCATTCGTGCGGGAGCCAGCGAACAGTGAACTTCATTTAGGAACATTGTTTGGGGCAAAGTGCAACCATGTCTACTAATGGTGAGAACAGTAACAACAGTGACTTTAAGGAAACTGAACAATCAGTATCCACTCTACAAAGTACTATCGAACAGACAATCACAAGACAGTTTAGTGAACTTTTAGCCAAAGTTACAAAATCTCAAAAGAAGCCATTAATCATGTTCTCCGAAACTGAGGAAGACGATGAGGAGCCAGTTCGAAGGAAGAAAACCCGATTCACAGGCAGAAGAAATCGAGAATACCTAAACGAAGATGGAAACTGGGCATACAGAGAGTCGGAATGGTACGATGACTTCCAGAAGGATGACAGCGATTCCGACAGTGCAGGAAGACAATTTGGTCAACCGGAAGGTAGCAACCTCAAGGAATTGGAGAAGAATAAAAAACTTCTAAAGGTACTAAGAGATCGTATACTTCCTTATGAGACTAAGATAGATGCTTCAGTATGGAGTAGAAATTTTGCTTTCGAATGCTATAACTTGCAAATAGACACTACTTTCCTAGTCTCAATGCTTAACGTATTCTTCAAATCATCTAAATCCGCATTAGTCATTTCATGGTATGAAAGTATGGAACATATCGTTACGGAATGGCGAAATAGAGGTTTCTCAGCTAATAAGATTATGAGTAAGTTCATGGGGCAATTCGAACTACACTTCAAGAACGAGCATAGATCAGAATTAGCACAGACAAAATGGGAAGAATTCAAGTTCGACATTGAAAAGCCAGTTAGCGAATTCATCATTAAATCATTGGAGATCCTGTCTCAAGTAGATGGCACCCTTAGTGAGAAAGCTAAGGTAGGCAGAATGTTTCGCAAAATCCCATATGAATTAAACCGTTTCATCCAAGAACCTGAGAGGGCAAATTTATCAGCTTTTTCTGCAAGATTAGAAAGCGTCGTAGCAGGAGAAAGAAAGCTTATGACAAAATCTACAGCAAAACCCATTGTCTCATCTTTCCCCAATCCAGCCTTACCTAAGGAAGAAATTAAATCCGAAAAGAAGAGTAAGGATAAGGACTCAGCTGAAGCTGAAAAAGTTAGAAGTTTCAAGGAGACATGTCAGATTTGTTCAAAACCAGGGCATACTGCAACAGCTTGCCATCACAGATATACAACTAACAACAATAGAGGAAACTCGAATTTTAGAGGCCGCGGAAGAGGTTTCCAAGGCAGAGGCTCATTCAACAATAGCCGTAATGTACAACAACAAGATAGCAATAGTCGCACTTATTTCAACAGCAATTATCGCGGACAACAAAACAGAGGATTTTCTCGAGGGAGAGGAAATTTTAGAGGAAGTTTTAGAGGTCATTTTAACAACAGCAATAATGCCAATGGTTATTCAAATAACAATGCTAGTCACCAATACGGCAACAATAGTCGTCAAAATGAGAGTAACGATAGACAAATTTTAACATCAGTATTACGTCTTGTTGGTAATACCAGCCAACAACAGCAGACTTCTCAGGAAACTGCAAACAATCATTCTTTAAATTGTTAAGTCGGTTTCAACGGGAGGAACTGACCCAGCAATTACCTGTAAATAGTCATAGTTTTAATTTACCCCTTACACACCCTAAACCTAATATTACACAACCAACACATAACAACACTACACAGCTACTTAGCAAAATACAAGATTCTCAATACAACAAAGAACCCATTCCTAAAATGAAGAAATGCATCCCTAGATCACATGCATCAGATTTATCAGATATTTCTTCAGATCAAATCCCTTTGTCAGATACTTCATCCGGGCTTAGGGAAGATTTTGAACAAATATTGGAGACTCAAGACAATTCAACCGAATTAGTACATAATTTGAGAATTTATGGCAACAACAAATTATTCATCCCAGCCATCATAGACCAAGGAGGAGGAATTTCTACAATTTCCCCATCCTGTGTTCATGCTATTAGAACAAGCAATCCTGAAGCAATCAAAGTACATCTCCATAATCCCAAAGCAATTCAACAATTACTTACAGACTCTACAATCGTGTACAATAAGACAGCAACCGTACATTACCATGTCAAGAATCAACTGAATTCGCATAATTTCGCAGTAATTCCCAAGTCTAACTCAGTTATACTCTTAGGGAGAGATTTTCTGCATAAACATCATGCAAACATAAAACTCAACCCCAACTCGGTGACGTTGAACGAAGAAAGGATTGTTGAGGGCACGGTTACCGATTTGAGGTCTTCGTGCCTTTCTTCTGAGTATTCGGGAGAGTTACCGACGGTAAGGAGAAGTTTGTGCGTGAGATCAACGCGACCTTATGAGATGCCACCTCGTTCATGGACAAGAGTGGATCTTTCAGCTGATGACAATTACACGGGAAACGTCTTGATCTCCCCCATCAGAAAGCATCGTCGCGATTTATTCTTCGGAGACATCATATGTCCCATGGAAAATGGGAAGTCATACACCTTAGTATGGAACCCATCAAGACATTCTACAGTACTACAACCACTCAGACGATTTGCAAATTTCGACCATTTTAATGGAATAGAGATTAATTGCGAAAAAGAAGAAATTGCTACAGCTAGGGAAAACATCAAAACCCTTACACCGCTTTTACCTACAGAATGCAAGTTTGGTCCAACAATAAATGGATCTCAACAACAACAACTTATGGGAATCATTAATAAATACAGAAATTGTTTTGCCAAAGATGACTCCGAATTCGGATGCGTCAACTATAAATATGTCACCATTGATACTGGAGATGCCAAACCAGTATATACTCCTCAATACAGACTTTCTTTTACTGAACAAGAAGAACTTAGGAAATTAGTAAATCAACACATTGATCAGGGTATAGTTTCCCCATGCGACTCACCATGGAACAATCCAGTACTCTTAGTAAAGAAAGCTGATGGAACTTTTAGGTACGTTTTAGACCTTAGGAGATTCAACAAGAATGTAGTCAAGAACACATATCCTTTACCTATCCCTCAAGATCAGTTCGATAGATTACATGGAGCCAAGTGGTTTATATCACTTGATGCGATTCAGGGATTTCTACAGAGAATGTTGGATGCCAAGTCCAGGCTAAAAATGGCCTTTACAACACCAGACGGGAAGTTCTGTATGAACCGTCTACCCTTCGGTTACAGAAACTCACCGGGGGAATTCCAGCAGATGATGGATGACATCCTCGGAGCACTTAGGTATACCATAGTACTGGTATACATAGATGATGTGTTAATTTTTGCAAGTACATTTGAAGACCTGTTAATCAGATTCGAGCAAGTCCTACAAAGAGCTCAAATTTTTGGCTTGATGTTCAAGCTGAAGAAATGCAAATTTGGTTTTCAGCAAATAGACTTCTTAGGATTATTAATCAGCGGAGATGGGAAACAACCCATCGATACCAAGATGGAACCAATCATGAACATGGATCCTTCCACAGGAATTAAATCCCTCAGAAGTTTCTTGGGAATGACAGAATGGTATCGGCAGTTCATAGAAGGGTATGCCAACATCGCAAAGCCATTGAATGAACTCAAGAGAGTTGGAGCCAAATTCGATTGGACTCCGGAATGTGATGAAGCAGCTAGGAAATTGAAATCAGCATTAATGACAGCACCTGTATTACAATTTTATAACCCTTTAGCAGATCTCTATCTTTACACAGACGCCAGCGCCTATGGAATTGGGGCAATCCTACACCAAGGTACAGATGGGAAAAATTTGCATCCAATTCACTATGCATCTCGATCACTCACTGAAACCGAGAGAAAATGGGACGCTAGAGAGAGGGAATGCCTCGCCATTGTCTGGGGATTACAAAAGTTCAGGCAATATGTTTATGGTAAAATGGTTCACATCAGAACAGATCACCATAGCCTTCAGCATGTAATGACCATGAAAGACCCACATAACAGGATAGCCAGATGGACCATGATGCTTGCGAAACAGCCCATGACCATCGAACATGTCCCAGGGAAAAAGATGGCACATGTAGATTGCCTTTCCCGAGAGGTTATTCGCCGCTTGAATACGACCCTAGTTGATGCAACTCAAGTGGAAGTCGCTCAGGAAGACAGAGCTATTCAAGTCACCGTAGGAGGTAACGGAGATTTATTCAGGGAAAAACAAGCTGAAGACGAGAAGTTAGCTGACATCATTCTGAAACTCATAAAGAAAGGTGATCATGAGAGTGACCCACCGCATATCTTTGGAGATAACTATGCATTAATTCATGGACTCTTATATAGAATTGATAAAGGACTTACAGCAAACCCTTGGAGACTTTGCATACCGAAAGCATTGAGAGCTGAAATCATTAGAATTTTCCACACAGATCCTGAAGGAGGACATGCAGGAATTTACAAAACCTTCTCTGCATTATACACAAGGTATTTCTGGGTAAACATGTTCCAAGATGTTCAGAAATTTCTTCAGTCCTGTGAAGTGTCAACTTCACAATCCTAGGAATACAGCTTTAATAGGTCACAGAAAGTCATTGCCACCACCTGCAAAAGCCTTATATAGATTAGCTTTGGATTGGATAGGTCCATTGCCACGGTCAGAGAAAGGACACCAATACGCATTAGTAATGATTGACTGTACAACCAGATATGTTTTTGCTGGTACTTCAAAGACTCACACATCTAAAGACTCACAAAGGTTACTTGAGAACATTGTCATAAATGAGCATCATTTTCCTAGGGAGATAGTGACGGACGGAGGTCCACATTTTGCACACGGTGAATTTCCACAGTGGTTAGCTACTAAAGGAATTAAACATATTATTGTAATGCCTAACAGCCCGCAAAGCATGGGCATAGTTGAAAGACAGAACAAAACCACAAAGACTTTCATTAAAAAATTCATCGAGAAAGATTATGCAAAATGGGATACTCTGTTACCTTTAGCCATCCGTTCTCACAACTTCCATGTAAATGAAGGAACCAACTATTCCCCATACTTCTTATTCCACGGCAGAGAACCGCTTACTAGATTGGATTTAGTCACCCCAGTCCTCGTATCAGATGCTAACCAGTCACCTGAGGAAAATGCAGAGGCAGTTGCGAAAGCCACAGAAGAAGCTGTGAAAATGACAACACAAGCCCAAGAAAAACGAGATAATTTATTTAATGCAAATAAAAAGGTACACACTTACAGAGTAGGTGACCTGGTAAAACTCAAAGACCAGCAACCCCATCAATTAGGTCCGAAATGGTTAGGACCCTATGAAATCGTCAAGGTTTATTCAAATCAGTCTTTCCAAGTGAAGCCAATTTTAACGACAATGGGAAATAGACTTAGGAATGTACATGTGCATAACATAGCTCCGTACATACGTCCGGATACTTGGTGTGCAGATTATCCATTAGTTATACCTGGAGGAATTTTTAACGCAGATCATTTTAGCATGAGCCCATCATTAGGCACACAAATGAGACCTGCAGAGGTTTTTCCTCGGTATGATCATCGGACATATCCACAGCGTGAGGTAGCTAATAACCAGCAGAGAGAAGCAACAAATAGTTCCAGTACAACAGCAAGTGAAGAATCCCAGCAAGATGATAGAAGGGAGAATGTCGGCGTCATGAACCGTAATTCGAACTCATCAGCATCTAGAAGGGAAAACAACGCAAATAATTTAGTTTCTACGGGAGACGTTTCGAGGAATGTAAATTACGCAGATAGGAACTCTACTAGTTATTATTCGACTAATGTTAGCGCCAGCACAAGCACACATACAGCAAGTCAAAACCAGAGGCAAAGTAGAATCAACACCAGTATATCTACATATGAATCGACAGCAAGATTGGTTACACCCAGAAGCAACGTCAACGCACTTGGGAATTTCAGGGAAACTGCAGATCCTTGTTGTTCCAGGACAGTGAATGAAAATGTAAACCAAGATGAAAGTGTCATTGAACTTAGGGAAAATTCAGGTCCTTACAGAAATACTCGCAGCCATGGTCCTGTGAGAGACTTAGTAAGTTTGCCACCTACAACAAGAGCAAAGAGAAGAATTAATGTAAATGAAATTGCACCTTCTCAATTATTTGCATCAGATCAAGATAATGGTATTAGTGTTCAACAACCGGTACTGAACTTTAACATCAATATAAATCCTAACTCACAAATTTTAAATGAATTTAATATTAACTCTAACGACGAGTTTATACATAATAACTTTAGTAACGATGAAAATAGAAATCTAAACTTAAATGGAAATATGTTGTCGCATGAACCCGTGAACATTGAATTCAATTGCACTTCAAATTCACAAACAGTAATCAACAATCATATGATTCCTGAGAACAATGAACTCAGGGAACCAGATAATTTAGAGAATAATGCATCACCTACAGAAAGAATTGTCATAGAAGAAGTAGAAGAAGAGTCAGAAATAATTACAAGATCAGAAGAAATGAATGAGGAAGAGATAGCAGAAGATTTAATCTCATTTGAGGAAATCAATGAAAGAAGCGAAGGGATTGAAACAGTTCAAAGCTCAACAGCAGCAGAACAGACTGAAAACTCATTTGCTCAATTTGATATGTTTGGAAATTTTCAAATAATTACTCCACAAATTAGAGAAGAAGAACAATTCATACCTGCAACAGAATTCTTCAATAATTACAGACAAAGAGCACAAGTTTCCTCAGAGGACTCATCAGAGGATAGTGTGAACTCTTCAATTATTAGTGATATAGTTTCCACGCGGAATCCAGATTCTGCGAAATTCGATCTAGAGGAAGATATAGACATAGGTGAATCTTCAATTACAAATGCTATGAATGAATATTTTAATAATAGCCATACATCAAGGTTATCATTAATTTCTACAATTTGTTCCAGTCGTAATAACGAAAGTGTGAATACAATTTCTACGGAAAGTGAACATAATGAATTATTAGCATTATCTGATTTAAATCTAAGTAATGTCAATAATGGTGAAAATATAAATCAGAACGAGGAAATTATATTACACGAAAATCAAAATTACTTAGAACAAGAAATTAGTAATTTATTCGAGAATAGTAACGAACCCGAAAATGTAGACAATATACCTATGGAAGTGAATAACTTACCTATCGATCCCAAACCAATGTGCAATTTACATCGCTCTTACATAATTTTTGAAGCTTTTCCGAATTTGATTAGTGACAGTTATGATAAGCGCCTACAGAAAAAGACACAAAACATTACACTTAGGGAAAATAATTTGGAAAGTGAATATTTACAAGAATACGAACATTTAAATATCTTAGTGAATTATTCTAAATGGGAAAATAAGTTTTCAAAAATAGTGAGGAAGGAGAGGAAAATAACAAGGGTAAACTTACCTGGTGAGCTCATACCGGAGCAAATCCTTACAGTTGCAGATTCTGTAACAAATCCTATACCTACACAGATTTTCCACCCCACTATACCTATAGTAGATACACAAACATCGCAATCCTATGTTTCTAAAGGTAAAAAGTTGAAAACTCCCAAAACCAAGATAGTTAAATCAGGCAGAATTACCAAAGCCAAATCCAAATTACTTACTCCTAAAGTCATTCACACCAAAGGTAGTTTACCTATTCCTAGTCCTGTATATTTATTCAAAGGAATACCTAGAAAGGTAAAAATTAATTTACATCCTGAAGTACAAAAAGTCAAAAATAAGGCTAAGGTAAATATACACACTTTAGAAACTTTAAGTAATGATAAGCCTAGAAGTGATAACACTAGTGAAGGAACTAATTTAAGGAATGTAAATCATAGAAAAAGAATTTTAAGTATACCTGTCAGTACAGAGAGTAGTACAAATGTAGAAGTAGCAAATACTCATGTAGATCAAGCCCAGCCCGTTAAGCTTGTAGAAGAGGTATTTGAGTCGGTGCTGCCAAATTCGCCACCGAATCTCAATGTAAAAAAGAGGCGTCTGTCGGCCAGCGGAGAGTCGAGAATGCTCTTCCAGCAGGCAGCACGTTTTACATCTGAGGAAGTATGGCAACGTCCAAAACGAAAAGCCGCTCAAAAACCGTCAGAGTATTATAAGGAATAAGAGTGGGAGAGGAATTTCTCTTCCCTCAGTCAGTCCAAGTGTAGAAGTTAACTGATGTTAACAGTTGTGTTGCGTAAATCTCATTATTTTATCCCAACTTAGAAGTAAGATTTTAATAACTCTATTTTTTTATACATACTATTTTATTTATCTTATTTTTTTTAACTAAAGGAAAAATACAAAAATATTTATTTTTATAGTATATTTTTAAGTTGTAAATACAACATGTTAATAGTTTTTAAGCTTACGCAAGTTTTAAAGTGTACATAGTTATTAAATTTTTAAAATACGCTTTATTTTATCACTGTGCTTGTAGTGCTGTGAATTATTGTGATAGTCTCAGTTATTTATTTTGAATCGCAGAAAACAAGGAAAATACAATTACCAATAAGTACTTACCTGAGATTAATATGTTCTTTTGTGTTTTTACCAGAACAGTGAACCTACAGTGAACTCAAAGGAGATTCTAAGGAAGAAATCACTAAGAGATTTCGGTTATTAGTCTCAAGGTTCTGAGGTCTTGGTACTAAGGTATTGTATTCAGCACGCACTTTGTAATTAAATAAATTATATACAGAATTCTAGAATAATTTTTAATTCTTAATTTGTAAATAGCACAATTTAACTTAGCATTTATTATGTCTAAGGAATTATTAGGAGATTTTGGGAAACTGAAACATATGATTTAATTTTGTTTCGATTTCGAAATATATGTATTTCATAGATAATGTCAAACCCATTGAAAGAAATTGTCAGGTCAGAAACGCTCGCAGCGTTATCAGCCATCACGAATGAATTCGAAAGGGGTGAAGAATCTCTTATACAGCTAGACAGAGCTATCCACTGTTGTCAAGCATACAGACAATATTTCTTCCCCAAGGCCATCAATCAAGACATCAAGATCAAGACTATTGTGAAGACCGAATCTGGGGCCGTTTCAGATGAGGAGATAGTAGATCCCACTGAAATGGTCCTCAGCATTCACACTCCGAGCGAACAATGTATATGTGAACATTGCAAGGTGAAACTTCCGTATCTTGAAGCACTCACAGTTCACATGAAGCTACATATGCAAACGAAGAATAAGGACTTTCCGATGCTGAGGTTCCCAAAGGACACCATATACCACGATTTACCAGTCAAAGATGGAGGATCAACATTTTACAACACTTCGATCCTGGTCCCGAGAGAAATCTGTGGAGCGTTACTAGGAAGCAGAGGAGCAATCAAAGATGTCATTCAAGGAGACTGTTTCAGCTTTGATATCGACTTATGGCAAGTGGACAGAAGAGAGAGGTTGATTCATCTTCAAGGTACTCCAAGACAGCTTTATGAAGCTCAGACCAGAATCGGGATCAAAATGTTCGAGGTCAAGGCTTGGAACCATAAGGAAACATACCTTCCTGAGATGAAGCCAACTCCATATCCATTGGACTATCCTAGGATTCTTCAAATGAACCCAGCAGAGGTTACAATTATAGCAAGGTTGTGTTCACATTGCCGGAAGACCGGACATATCATGTTTCATTGCATGAATTTTGGAGATATTTGTAAAGCATGTTTGATGCCAGGACACATTTATATGAAGTGTCCAATACGTGAAATGTTCAAACATTATTGAATGAATGTATGTAAATTTGATGTAAAAGAGAAAAGGAATCGTACTAAATGAAATAATGGAATTAATTAGATTGAATTAATCAGGAATTAAATTGATGTAATAAGTTAAATGAATTAATTTAATAATTTAAGTGAAACTTTAATTATTATTGTATTAGAAAGAGTTAATTATTTTTTTTTGAAACCCAATGTAATTATATGAAATCAAAATTAATTTTTTTTGGGAAAGGTTATCAATTTTTTTTGAATTAGAAGTTAATAACGAGGTCGTTATTTTTTCAGGGAAGGGGCGTGTCACATTGTAAGATTCATGTGAACGTCTCCTGAACCTTATTTACCTAAAGATAATATGCACTAAGGAAATGTATGAATAATGTCATGAGAGAATGTCAAGAGAGACTCCAGAACTCAGGAGTCGAGGTAGAGAGCTTGAAGAGAGAACAAGTGATACTCAGAATAAAAGTACGATTCCTCAGTACATTGATAAGTACAAAGTATCCCATATCCCTCGACTCATTACACTCATTATACGAAGTATCATTTACCCTTCACCAAACTAGAATACCCGTGTCGGATTGACAGTCCCCTCATATAATCATAATCCGGAGTTTGTGAGGCAACTCCTTGGTGCCATTAACCGCTAAGCGAACACTTACGATATTGTACTTAGGTAACATTATCATATACGAACATACACCATAGTGCACCAAAACAACCCGTCTCACCTCCAGCTTGTTTCTACCACAACCAACCCGGCTTGACGTTCCTGAGTACACACGCTAAACCACAGCAAATCAAGCACGGTGATACTCAAAGGGTTAGGGAACGAACTTTGCCATTTCCGTTCCGCCTTCATACTATTATTATTCCTTGCAAAAGAACGAATGGACATAGGAAGTGTAATGAGAATGTAATCCCGAATCAACTGTAGTACAAATAATAGTAGTAGCATTAATCAGTATTTAAAATGTAGGTCACAGATCTTACATACCTCCGTACTACAATAATTATTACTGTGCACAAGAAATTCAGGTAGGAAATACTACACAGTTTTAAGGCATTCGTTATTATTAGCGTAACTCCCCAAAAATTAACAAGGATTTGGGAAGAATTAAAAATTAGAGCTGGCTACAATCCAGTAGATGCTGTGGGAATCCTGCTGAGAAAACTGGAATGTTTCTGGAGCGAAATAATTTTTAACCAGAGCCACCGAGGAGAAAGTGCCTGTTTTTTTTTGGGGGGGAAGAAGAAACAATGAAAAGTTTAAATAAGAATAAATCCTCCAAGTCTTAAGAGTTAAGACTGTGTGTGTATGTACTAGGCATGAGCGTATCGTTCAATTTTAAAATATCGCTAATATCGTTATCGTTAACAAGGAAAATCACGATAACGATATTCATGACCGATATATCGCTATTTTGTTAAATTTAAAATTACATGCTAATTTGGATGAAGCGCAATTAGATTTAACATAGTTTCGGAGGATATTTAATATTTGTAATTTATTTTTTGACAAAACGAGTAAAAGCAAATTCCTTGAAAGATTGAGCAATAAGACCTGTAGTTCACATATGACCTTCCCCGGATTTTTTCGGCGGATCACATTTTTTGTCAAAGTTGACTGAAGTTACTTCGACACCGGTACTGCAAGAGCGGTTTGACTCAAAAGTGTCTGCTTGGCCGAAATCGGACTCATCTTCAAATGCCTTTATGGTATCTGTGTCAGAATCGTCGCAAGAGTCTTCGTCAACTAAAGTCTCTACATCGCTGTCATCATCACTATGCTTCCATGTAATTGATTTTGACTCGAGCCGAATTCGGGCTTTCTCACATTTTTGCCGTAACCAGTCTTCCTATGAAATATACAAATTAATGAGCTTAATTAAAAATGGTTGATGCAAAATTGTAACTATTTCATTAGAAAACAGGGCTACACTGATCATAAAGTAAAAAAACTTACGTATGGATTCTCTTCAACAGGATACAGGAAATTTAAACTTTTTATTCTCCGCCGGATACGTTCCACCGAATTCTCTTTTTCGAAAACTTTCTTCCACCTCTTAATATTTGAGGGTTGGATCTCTAGCAAGCAGTTATCAATAATATGGTTGATTTCGCCACAATTCCAGCACCGACGACGATCAATAGAAGCATCCTAGGCAATTCAAAAATTAAAACCACAATACAAAATTAAACGGATTACAAAATTTAAAAATATAGTGCAAAATAGTAGTGCAAAATAAGTACTTACCATATTCGATTAAATTACCGTGCTTCTAGTACACTGTAAGAGCCCAATTAAAAATACAATTGCAAGAAACGAGACTAACTCTATACCGTCTCAAATAGACGTATAAGTTTACAAAATTTACAAAGCTGTGCTAACTAACAATGATATCTTAAACTACGTATGTAAAAACACGAAATGTTGTGTAATACTCCATGGGTTTATAGTAGTTCCAATGTTGGGAAATTATTTAATCTTATTGTAAGTACGTACTACGTAGCACTACAGTTCTTACGCCGAATTCGGACTTTCAAGGGAATTATCATGCAAATGTAAAAACTTTGAAATCACAAGGAATATTAGCGTGTAATATAAAGAGAATAATTATTTAGCGAATGCAAAGTATTCAAACCGAATTCGGAGGAGATATTTACATTGAATTAAAATGAGTGTTTAAAAAACACATCATGTCTAAAACAGGATCGGCAAGTCTTGAACGTTGCTTCGTAAGGAAAATTGTTGCAATTGAAAAATTCCGTTCACTCTGTACACTGGTTGGGCGAATTGTGAGGAGATAATCATACGCAAGCTGAAGTAAGCACCCTCGTTTTGCTAATGGGCCAGATTCTCTAAAGTCCTTCAGCTCATCATGAAGGGACGAAGAAAGAGATCGTTCAGGTAATGGGTGATGCTAGAACGGTGTCAATTATAAAAAACATGACCAAATAATAATAATTACGTAAATTAGGATTGTTAACCAGATATACTGTCATTACCGTTTCTTGCCGGTTTTCTCCAACGAGTTTTTTCCGATACCTCATTCTGTCGCGAAGTGAAAGTTCTGAAGGATCTTCAACTCCACAATCAGACTTTCTCCGTTTTCCAGTTCGGACCGTTATTTCTTCGTCCGGATTCGGATAGTCTTTGGCTCCCTCAAACAGTCGAGTGAGCAATAAAAGCAGCCGAGACTTCATAATCTTAGGATCAATCGACATATCTGTCTGATAAAATTCTGAATCGGAATCAGATTCTTCATCTGTGTCCGAATTCGGCAATCCATGATGCAATGTATATAAGATTTTTGACCATTCTGTTCGTCTGTGATTTATACGGGCGACAATATTTGCACCTAGTCTTCGACCGAATTCGGTAGTGTCCTTTGCAATTTCTTGCATTAATACGGAATAGATCTCTTCAAAATTGAGTAGATTAACGTCTGAAGCCGATATCTCCTCTGTAGCTGTCCTCAGCGGTCCTAAGACCTTTAGAAGGGTTGTTATTGCTTCAGATTCGTCCTCGTTTAGTGGAACAATAGTACGTCGTTGGATTGGAGTGAATTGGGACTTCAGATCAATTAATGTTTTTTCAATACTACGCTGCAATAGCATGTATCGTTCGAGCATTGGCATCAAGCTGGACCATCTTGTTTGAACATCCAGAAGCAGATTCAGTGGTCCACAAATATCTTTACCGCTGATTTGACGGATCTCTAACTTATCCTTCTGAATCTGCTTCTGTAGCAGTGAATTTTTCTTTGGAGATTTACGAAAAAATTTTGCGGTGTTACGTATTTTTCCAATTGAATTTTTCACCAGTTCTTCTTCCAGCTCAAAAGTGTTGGAAGTTGCCATAACTTCTTCCTCCGAAGAACTGTCCTCTAGCGAATCGTAATCACTTACAGAAGAAGGGTCCTCATCAGAGTCTTCGATTTCATGTGCATCCAAAATAGAAGATTTGAGATTTTTGGCCGAATTCGGCGCAGGCCTATAAAATGTATCAATGACCGCTAAATGTAATCCATGAGCCAGACACTCCTGCGTGACTATCTTCGACATATTTCCGTACGATGTCATTACTGTGGCTCCGTCAAACGTACTTCCTACTATGTGTTGCTGTAGCTTAAGCCCGAACTTTTCTAATCTCTTCTCAACTAGCTGCAAACAGTCCACGGCTGCAAATGTTCCGGGTATGCGCTCCATACCTAGGTTAAAGTACTGATTCTTGGAATTATGGATATTAATGTTGAGGTAACGCCTGTTATTAAGACCTGTCCATTCATCTAAAGTCATACTGTACTTTCCACCTGCTTGGACGTATTGGTGTATTTCTTGAGTCTTCTTGGACTTGATTTCGCTATAGAATTTAGTGAACCGCCTATTAATGCCAGTGTGGCACTTTGGAAGATCGCCGAATTCGGTTCTGAAAAGCCGTCGTAAGACTTTAGACTTGGCAATTGTTCTAAACGATATCCCATCTTTCGCAACAAGCTCAGCAATTAAAGAGTCCATAGTGACTACTGACTTAAAGTAGTTTGTAACTCGGGCTGTAACGCAATCAGTAAGAGTAACACTAAAACATATAGCAAGGTACTGGGTTTACTCTTAAGGATTAATCAGTTATCAGATAATTTAAATACATTAGAAAATACCTGCAGGTGATATTGGTGGATTTACTGGTTGGCCCGCGTCAGCCACAGGAGCCGAATTCGGTGTTCTCAGTCCAAGCGATATTTGATGCTTACATTCTAAATGAGTTACAAGGCCGGTGGTGTTATAACCCTTCGTGGGGATCAGTTTTGGGGGGCCACTGCCCTGACATAACTTACACAAAGCCATTTGGCCATCACTTCTGCGTAAATAATGCTTCCACACTTTCGAAGCACGAACAGTAGTTTCAGAATAATCAGTTATTTTAAAATTCTTGTCCATGCTTTCACTGCTTATATTTGCCATTTTTTTAGGCCGAACTCGACGCTTCATTGTTTCTACAGAAACTTGTAATTTAACAGAACGATAATGAATGCATTTGTCTTTACGCTCAAAGTAAATGTACAGGTGAGCAAGGGAAACGAAAGGAGGAACTTCAATGCTGACTGAACGAAGAATTTTAGACATGCTCAGAGTCTATCCGTTATGCAATCGTTTTCAATGACATTTTTAACGTTTCACATTCATTGATCGCTTTACTTACAAAACAAGTCGTAAGAGGGATTGTGTGTCACAGTGTGACATTTTTTAGAATTAAATCTCCATGTACGATATTAAAATGAAACGATATATCGCTTTAAAATTGCGAGAAATATCGTGACATATCGTTGTTTAAAAATGTACGATATGGACCGATATATCGTATCGTTATATCGTTCCGCTCATGCCTAGTATGTACACTCCTGTGGGGAATCTCTCTGAATGTATCTATCCCTACCTTGTAAATCGAAGAGTGGCTGGGAAATTCGAATGAATTACAAAGTACAAACAAGGAGCTGGAAAAGTATCTATCATTAATGCACACACACACACACACACACACACACACACACACACACACACACACACACACACACACACACACACACACACACACACACACACACAAGGAAGGCCCTAGGAAGTAAATATACTGCGGAGGGATTTCTTTTTTTCCCTGGTAGTAGATTATATGGGGCTTGTTCAGCTGGCTGGGAAAGGAGATGGTCTTCGTAAGTTATCACAGGCTCTCATTGGGGTTTGGCTGGAGCAAACCTGACGGCTTCAACATGCAATATTTACTAAAGAAGTTCTCCTCTCTCCACGTGTGAATTTACGGTGTTGCTCTAAAAGCAGTCTTATCTCCGGTTACGTCGTCAACCTACCACAAGTAAATTATAGAATGAGGACAGGAGAATGGAAGAATCAACCGCAGGCTTGTTGGAAATAGTTCAACAGTGAGATTCAGGGAGTTCTTCCATTTAGCGTCCTTAAATGGGAATGTGCATGTTGAGGGAGCATATAGTAAATGTTCATTTCCTTCATCCAACACACATCACTGCCTTTGCACTTAAGCTTGAGCAAATTCATTTCTGAAACACTTCCTAAAAACAATTATCATTAATTAGGATGAAAGGGAAAAAATAAATAGGTCTCAACTACATATTTCAGGACTTGAAGGGTAGATATATATAAATCTTTGAGCATTATATACAGGACTTCCACATCTGATTCTACATTATCACGTGCGAAATTCAACTACATGTGTTTTTAATGTCTTTAGCCGTCTCGGGATTGAATGCACCTCAAAACCCAATTGCGTGCAATAATGTACTTTCTATAGATAGTCAGACTGCTCATCAAAAAAAAAGTAGGAGAAAGGAATAAAAGACAACTTTTTCTACTGAATAAAATTCGTGCAAAATTTGAAATAACCCCATTTACGGAAGTGGTGCACACTTGCGTGCCAGTACAGAAAATTTGAAATAAATTCTAATATTTTATTAAACTAGCAATCCACTTTCGAAAATTGAATTTATAATTAATTTATATTAAAACATATTTCCGAGTTTGATTACTATTTACTGGTTGAACTTGAAGGGTGGATTGGTGAATCGAGTCGTATTCACTGACACTAGAAAGCATGTTATACATATTGACATGTGATAAGCCAGTTATAATATTATCATATAACAAAATGGCGTGGAGAATATCAGGGTTGCGAGCACACTTGGGAATTTCCCACCAGACATTGCCTCACATTTATGGTTTCCGTGGGCACAATTTCTCACTTAGGAATATGATATTAAGCTCTTGTGAATCCTCATCAAAAATCCTACAAATGCAGTGTTTTGAAATATCTTTCTGAGCGCCAGACTGTCCATGAAAAAATGATGATCAAAATTTCCTCCTTTCCTCCTTTCCTCATGTCCACAATTTTTAACGTGTGGACCTGTTGGATAGCTCCCCAAAAAGCCAATTAAATTTCCTACATTCACACATCAAGACTCTTTGGAAAAAAAATTAAAGAGTAACCAATTAAAAACTTTCATGACATTTTTCAAAAAATTTCTTACTTTGTTCTACTTCCTTAACCGCTAAATAGAGCGTTTTTAATCCAGCGGGATGAAACAAATTATGAAAAATCAGGATAAAGATTTGCTAAAACAAGGAAATGCTTTAAAGCATATCTCTTGATATGGGACGACGGAATGGGATGTTTTTTGTCACTGAATACAGATATAATCATTAGATTGACATACATTCAAGAGCAACCATTGTCTCTGCAGCTGAGAATCTACTAGAATAAATAAACCAATTGATTCTCCCTGCCCTTCCCGCAGTTTCAGATGAATTCGTTTTCCCTAAACCACAAGAGCCTATGTTGATTTGGTGTGTTATGCGTTTAAAGGCAGAAGTGTCAGAAGACCTTAATTTGCATACAAAATCCATGTGATCCTTATTATAAAGCCGAACATAGGGACTTGTGAAACCACCCCAGAATTAAATACCACTTCCTTTGATTCCACTCTGTCGGAGAAGTCGACTTTCCCTTTGAGTCTCAATACTTTCATTGAGTTGGTTAAAACATGGTGAATGGAACATGATTGGTTGGTTATTGGGGCTGTAGGTAATTCGTCATGTGGGCAATGCTCCCTCGAGGATTGCTGGAAATGTTGCTCCAAATATTGAACATACAGCTGTAGAGTATTTGCTGAGAGATTTAAATGCTTCATGTACAACCCAAAATGCATGCGAATACTATAAAGATGCTTAAAGACACTAAAAATTACGTGTAATTACTTTCATATTCATTGCTACTTTCTTCCCATGACTGCTTCCCCAGCAGTTTTTTAAAAACATGAAATTACATGTTTATTTCATTTTGGAAATTGTACCAATAACGAATCTAACAAACGGCTGTACAAGTTTGAATTAACCTCCTAAATTTTAGACACCTACTGGTTCCAACCAATGTATCAAATTACCAGTCACCTTAATGATGACATTTCGAACATAAACTTTGATTCCTCTCCAAAATTGTGTATTAATTGAGTTGTACACGGAGAAAGGGCCAAGGACGATCAAAAGGAAGATATCAGATACGGCGTCGGTGTTACGTTACCATAATCACAGTAATGTGTTCTACCTACAACAATAAAATTATTCCACTACCGTTGAAAGGTGTATCGTACTACTGGGAATTATGACTCTCATGATAAAATATCCTTTGCAAACTGTTGGGCTCCGCTATAGCCCATAACTTACTCCCCGTAATAATTACTTGCCAAGAAGGAGGGAATACAGATATAATTCAGGAATCTCTGTAGTTCCAAAACGTTCCAAAACGGGGTTCAGGTACTACATCCATCCAAGGTAGAATTAAGAATAATAGCCTGGTCGTATCTATTTCAAAGGGCGTTTATCTTGATTATGGTAGCTCTATTTGTCAACCTACTTCAAGTCTCTATGTTTACATTATTTACCAGCGTGAATACCATAATTGGACAGAGATCCCGTTGGAGGCCATGCCACTTCTAACTACGGTCCCTACCTCCCTGTTACTTTTCCTGTATACTTCAAAATCCCTGTAAACCCTGCGTCACAACTCGTCAATTATTTAATGGTTGTAATCATTAGGACCAACAACAACGACGGACAACTATTAGTAAATCTTACAGTAATTCCTCTCTAAAGTACAAACGAACATAGGGCATATATGTATGAACAAGAGGTCTTGCCTAAATTTTAGCGGACAATTAACTATGAATCCATGATGACCCACAGGTGAATTACGGATTGGGTCGATTCACGGCTTATTATAGCAGAGCTATTAAGGCGGACCTTCTGCATAAAAAGTAATCCCAACAGTTGGCGAACCTTCCCGTGAGACCAATGTCTATCTATGGGTTTTTGGGGAGCTCTCCGTGGAAAAGCATTCCTTGCGGAGTAGTCACTCAGCACGGAGCAATAAACCCGAGTCAACAGTTGCTGGAGGACAACGGACAGGACACACCTGGCTGATACCGGTGTGAAAATTTCCCTCAGCTCAGTCCATCAGACCCGCTGTCATTTACTCACAGCATAGCACATACATATCATATCATTCCATGTTAGATCCTTCCTTATCACTGGCAATACATTTCTCCTCAGTCTTAAACTCCCCATACTTCGTCCAACACCTCCGCTCCGAACACATCGGCCTTGGCAGCCTGTCAACATTCACCTATGTATTTGCTTTCCCAAAAATTACAGCCACAAGTCTCATCGGTGTTGTTTACGTAACTGTAATTAAATCCAAACAAGATATTGATTTCACACTCAAAATATATACAAGCAGAGGAAAAAAAACGAGTGGAAAGTGTAACCTTCGGAGAAAGTTCCAGGGGAAGGGAAAGCAAAGCCTTCTGTGTGAGCACTCTTCGGTCATTGCGAAAACCTCCAACGGAATTCTTTCCTTTTTGCTAATGACTCAATCAAGGTACAATATTGACTTTTGAACTCGAGAGCCCTGGGAAAGTGTAATAAGTTAAGTCATCCATGATTAACTTTAATTTCAAGAGCCGTTGGGTTTGTCTTACAAAATTCCCACACGCAGTCTGTCGTGTAGAGTGTTGTTGAATTACGAGCTTCATCGTGAATGAGCCAATGTTGTGGGTGTCATTCGGGGGGGGGGAATATATAGATATTTGAGTTAAGAGTAATTACCTACAAAACAAGTTCTGGTATGCCCTTCAAGTTTAAATAGGATTATTGTATTGATTCCCACACTGCATCACATGCATCAAAGTTATACTCCGTGTCCGGAGGAAAACTCAAGGGGCACGTGCTTTCTCTACGGACGTCCTTCCTACCCATAGTCTTTTCAATCGTCAACTTTCCCCAAACGTTCCCACCACGTGGACCTCCCCCGTGTATAACTCCAAATCCTTGTGGTTCTGAGACAGAGTTTAGCTCCATACTAGGTTGATCATCTGGAACTGACTCCGGGAAAAAGAAAAAGGGGAAGCTTTCTTTTCTCACGTTTCACCCATTGACTCTGGAGTTGAAACCTCAATTACTACACTGGCCTGTGCCATGGTAATATGTTGAGAGTTAATGATCAAAACTAATAACCAAATTAATTCTCCCTTGTCATTATCAAACACAACTCCCCGAAAAAGGATTACCCCGTCTTACCTAATTTAACGGCTATTATCAACTTCAGAAGAGGACTCCGCCGGGTAATTGTAAACCCGTGTTGCTTTTTCCCCATCATTCCGTCACCATCCATAATAGATATCTACAGTAATGAAGCAAAAACGGTCAGTCAAATCCAGCTAATGATGAATTAATTAGAGTAACGACTGACGTGCCCAGCACACAAAAAAAAACGACCACAAGGGAAATATACAATCAACACGTGATCAATCCCACACGCGCTCCTGGAGACGTCCGTGTGTATGAATATTGTAAGCTACTAAAGCAGGGGGAAGTAGCCTAATGTGACAGTCCGTCGTAGGGAGACGGTCCCATTAATAGACAAATATGGTGAATAGATACGATACAGTAGATGTGAAGGGAAATAAATAAAAAGTGAATTTGTCTAAGGATAAGGACATTTTCCTTGGGATATGTTGACAACCTTTTATTAGATGAGTGAAACTGCATTTTTGTAAATGTTGATAGTGTATGTGCATCAGAGGAAGGAAGTGGAATGGGGGGATAAAATATAGAGACAGACTTTACGATGAAGTACTATTCCTTCGGAAGTAAATGGATTGAGTTGAAGTGTATGACTTTTGGCCTTTCTCAAGGATTTTTTCTTCTTTTTTTTTCTCCTTCTCCTCTCCTCCTCTCGTCAGTAAATGTCTTTCTCTCTTGAACCTCTGGGCGTTCTTCATATGACTGAGTTTTCCCAGACGGTCCTAACTTCATCAGATTGTGTAAAGGGGGGAAAGGAACTAAAATCTAAAAAGGAATTGACTTTAACCAGGAGAAAGCTGTGGTGTTGCTCTTGAGAGACTGACAGAAAATGATTCGGTTGTTCCAAGATACATTTTGATTTCCTTTGTAGATTCCCAACCTACAAAATATTCTACCTTCCCGTCTTTTACAAATCTACGGAAGTCAGTCTTTCATGCTATTCAATATACATATAGTGTACGCCATTTGTGTGTATAAGCAGTGATTGAATACAATCACCCTCAACCTCTCCAGTATATATAATAATTACATGTACATATACATTAACTTGATGAAAAGTCAGCAGTCGTAGCCAGCCAGCCAGCCAGCAGTTATAGATTTTTTTTTGAGGGGGATTGCAAAGTACCAGAGCGTGTGCATCTACATACATATATGTATATGTGTGTGCCATAAAAAAGAGACGAGAGCTCAGTTGAAATTGGTTCGTGATGGAATTTTTAGGGAGTTCGCGTCTTGACGTTCCCATGGCGGAGATGACGGAAGTCCCGGTTGGAACCGGGGGTCGTAAAAGCCCAGCCAATCTTAATGTGCCTCAAGAGCACCAACAAAGACGATCTGTCACAGGTTACGATGCTTCATATGAAGGTAAGTATCCCTTTATTTTACATTTGTAGTCTTCTAGCGTCACGCTCATAATTTTAAAATAAAACGAATTATTCACACGTCATCCCCCAAATTCTTTCCTGTCTAACTTCATCTCTGTGAATAATCCTACAACACGGTCAGCTCAAATCTGAGGGATTCCATATTTTTAAGTGTACCATTTTTAATACCTTCGCAAGTTATCAGAAAATTTAATTCAAAATCTCGGAAGTATTGATAGCGTCCGAGATCTTGGGAGAACTGCCCTTAAAGCCATAATAATAAGTAACTGTATTTCGTTCCTATTGTAATTAAGTAGGACTAAGAAAGTGAAAATGCAAAAATACTCTGTCTTTTTAAATTCATCCCGTAATATTCACATGCAGAATATATTTTATGCTTTAGTCGGGAAAGGAGTGGAAAAGTACTCAGCGGATATGACAATAAAGCAATTACAATTACAAACCTTTACAAAATCATAAAAGAGAGCAGTCAAGTGGAAAATCAACCAAGTGTCAAAATTTTAGCATAACCGCCTGAGCGTGAAGAACATGATAACACAAATAGTTCCTTTTGGTAAAATCCAAGTTACAAGGCATGAGTTTTGGAGAAGCATGGAATTCTAAATACTATAGCAAGTCTATTGATTTTCCTGTCATAGGTAGGTAGTCTCGAACTTTTTGAAATAGGACTCCACCCGTTGAGATGTGGAATACCCCCTATGTGGAACATATGTAATTACATACGTATCTACATAGTTCGTACGCCCTGTAAATGGAGGTTAGCTCTACTAAAACTGAGAGAGAAATATTAAAACCAGGGGTTGGACTCCATAAAAAAAATACACTCAATGAAAGTGAGTTTATGGACGCAGAAATAATAATCACCTCCTCCAGTTTAATCTATGGGTCTTCCCCAGGTGCACGAATTCCGAATTTGTACAGGCTTAGGAGGGATTCATAACCAAGACTTTCCTAATATCTGGTAATACATGGGAGGGTATTGACATGGAGAATTGGATTCCAGTTTTACGAATAGGCTCCGGAAGGATGTCTGTAAAGGCAGGGGCTTAAAACTGAGTTAGAGATGAGCGGGCATCATTTATTCTAAGAAAAAGCAGTGGTTAGAATTCCATGAAAAATGGTATCTTAAATCCGATTTATGTTCACCCAAAAGTCATACCTATAGGTGTGCATTGCCGACTTGGATTTTCTTACAACCTATAAAAGGGCTCCGCCTTGCAGAACTTGACCATACCGAAAGGAGGGAGAGAGGGAGGGAGAGGTCTTGGAAATTCACATTCCGTTTTCATCATCTTCGTATGGATTTGGTTCGCTTCGGGAGAGAGATTATGATATTATTGTGCTGACTTAATATATCTGAGACTACTGTACCAAGATGAATGTCCTTTTTCCCTCATCCTTTCTCCTCATTCTCTCCGGGAGCTTGTGCCTTTTTCCCGTGAAAGTTTCAAAGGCTCGTTAGGTCTCGGTCCGCAAAAGAGAGGCTTCGTCACAATGAAAAGGTACGAGAAGAATAGTGCCCAGATTACAGCATAAATGGCAGCAAGCCCGAGCTTCCACTTACAATTTTATCATACATATATCCAAAGACGTCGGCACATTGCAACCAGAGAGTAGCAAAAATCTAAAGAAAATTTCGTTACATTGTCAAAGTATACATAGATACATATGTCCCGACGGTTCAATAGCATTTCTGGAGCTTGATACAAAAATCCAGTTAGTATAGACAGGATCTCCGAATTATGCCAATTTCAGTCCCTGACTCAAATGACCGTTTTTATCCGAGCCTACAATCCTTACAATTTGTTCTTGTCAGGAGCAAATGTGATATTTACGGTTTATTTATTTTCCTCAAAGTAACTTGTTTATTTAAAGTTGATTCATTCCCTTTCAAAAAATATTTCACAAATGGTCCCTAACTGCAAAAATAGAATTAGCAAAAAGGAAACTTCCTACTTCTTATGGTGCAGAGGGCTACTGTCAGTGGTAGTCAAGCTGGAAGATATCTAACTTCCATATTGCGTGTACACATTAAGCAAAACCCCCGCTACTGTAAAAAATGCTAAAAGTAATTAATTATTTATTATTGTCACTAAACAGACAAGTGTCTTAAGATTTCACTTCCGACAAGCCCCATCGTCTTGATGTTCGATGCTTATGGTCTGAGAGTAAAGACACATTCTACTGTATGTATGTCAGTACTTAAATCTATGTAATAATTACAGTACGTCCATATGGAATTAAGCATAAGTCTAAAAAATTTATTGGGCATAGTAGAGTGTAAATAGGAACAGGAAAATACACACGCCTTGTGTAGATGTAACTAACAATAAGATGAAGAAACTCTCCATGTCTGTAAACCTCGGGGTAACTCGGTTGGCTTTAAAGACCCTCCGAAAGTTTACGTTCACATACTTACATACATACGTGCATATTGACTGTCAGTCCATTTTGTAAATTGAAATCGATGAGAAGGGTAAACAAGTTCCATGTAATCCAGCCGACTCCATAGCTGTTGACTAACAAAGTCATATAGAATCATCCGATGGCTCCAGCACTACCAATGTCAATACTCACTATGAACCCAGCAACAGATATGTATAATTATAAATAGACTCAAAGGGAAAAAAAAGCTTTCTCAGCCCAACGACAACTCCAATCAAATTAATTGTGAATAGCATTGAATCCCTTTTAAGTGGACAGACCCCAATGCTCCCAAATAGGGAAATATAGGGAATCTATGGGGAAACCAAATTCTAATTATATTTTAGAATCAGAAGTGATTCCGAATTAGTAAACATGCCACTCCTGCCTTAATTGTAGAATTCACGAAATGCACTTACGTCTTCTTACACCGCTTGTTCAGGAGCATGATACGAATCTATATAGATATACTGTACACAGTCGAGTGGAGCTTAAAAGCATATTTATCCAGAGGTTCAATAGTATAGTAAAATACCGACTGTATTATATAGTTCGGATGGAGAGCAAACCTGTAAAATATTATACATAGTTTGTGGAAACACTACTTGTGTACTACTTCAACAAGGGCTGTATTTCGGTGCCTTTTCACTCAAGAGACGGGTTGTGGTGACCATTAGACTTGTAGGTACTTACACTTCACGCCTCGCTGGGTGTGTTTACTTGATAGCATCTTTTCACCCCGAAAGAGAATTATTACAGAATATCATATTTCAAAGATAAGACTAAAGTACACAGTTACGTTCTACTTTGCTTAAGTTCCTGCTAAAATATTTGGTGATACAATTATCTCTTGGGTGAGGGCACTTAAGCAGCCATGTCGTTGAAACCACTTTACTTCGTAGTAATAATAATTATTATTATTGTAGTCCACAAAATGGAGTGTAATAGAAGTGCATTTATCCCTCCATGATTGCTCTCCTTATTCGGAAGTTTGCATCTTCAACAAATTGGACATGTGGCGTATTACATGCCAAGGGGAAAATTACACATTTAGGGGTACATGCATATGTACCTATACACTTCGTGACCAAGAAGTCAAACTGTATACTACAGTATATGGATATGATTTTAAAATGTGAAACCTACATGTTTGTGCTAATTACTCCTGCCTTGCCATAGTTAAACAATTGTCCTTAAATACCTACAAATAAATTACAGGAGCTTGTTCAATTAAAATAATCGAATTATATTTCAAGTGGAACGATTTGTTTCAACTATTTGACTACAGGGGCTAAATTCCTTTATTCAGGACATATGTAAATACAAATGTAAGTATTGGGAATGTGAGAGAAAACAAAAACTTATTGAAATTTTTGCTCAAATGAAGTGGCCAGACAGCAGTGACAAAGCAGGGGCTCGTCCTTGAAGCAGCTCTTTGCCCGAATGGGCTTGAGTAAGTATGTTATGGAAGAAATTCCTATTATCCTCAGCTATTATTGAACGCTGACTGACAACCTATCCCGCAAAAGGAATGGATTTGATTGAGATTCTGATTACATGACAATAATGCTATTGTACTCCAAATACTTGTGGTAATATTTGTATTCTTAAATCACACGTGCAACCCCACAAGTTCGGAGTACTCCCAGTCAGTTCCCGGATTTACCTAACAATTGAACCGGAAAAGTTTACGTAGTGTGACAATGAATTGAAGCGGAAGAAAGAGACATGGTTACAGGGGAGCATACAAATAGGAGACAGGTTGTCGCCAAAGACCAGGAATTTGCCACGTATACTTCGGAATTCGGAGGTGAGAGGAAGATTCCTCTGAATGCAGTTATGGGGCAGGATCTTCACTTAAATTATGCAACCTAGGCCAAGGAGATGTAAAGTATTTGTATATGTACATACGTCCCTGTATTTTTACAGACGCCAGGAACTTCAAGGTATACAAAGGCATAAAGTTGTTTCCAAATGCCTCCTTTAATATCGGAAGGTAGCTCTCACTTTTATGTGAAAGGCTTAGTAGTATATAGGGAAGACCATACTAAAAAATACATGGAAGTGTATTTCCGTGAGTTGCAAAATTCCTGCTCAGACTTTCAAATGTTTTGCTAACATTATGGAAACATGTTCAGGTCTTTTCTTACTACAGACTTTCCCTCCATCTGAATGATTTCCAATACTTCAATTCAACCGGAATCAAGGAGGAGGACATGGAGGTGGTCTCCATTGTGTACAGTAGGATCCGAGCCAAACCTCCTATAGATATGATAAGTTAAAAAAGAAGGGAACAGATAGATAGAGATATATAGATGTTTGTATAAAATAATAAAAAAACAGCACACACGCAAAGAGATGGGTTTCTCTACGCGTAGCAGCTTCCTGAATTGACTTCTGAAGGAGCAACTTTGTACAAAAAAAAAACTTTCATCATGATAAATTTGTCTTTACGTAGAAACTCTCAAAGGTGTCAAAACCACGGAAGAATTTATGACTCTGATATTCCTTAATTCAAGAGCCAATTCCTTAATGAATCAACCACACTTGTCTGATAGTGGTTGGGCGGAATTGGGAAGGGAACTAAATGCCTCGTGAGATTCGAGATTCACGATTCACGATCTTACCTTCACCCTTGCTCATTCCTTTACCATAGATCCCAGCCTACACAGAGGCTTGTTAACGCAACTTGTCAAAAAATAATAAGCATAATTTCTATGTATATCTACTTCTTTCCCATCTAAAATAACTTTTCGTCTCTATAAATTCAAATGGGAAACCCCTCCACACTTTTCTTCCCATGTCATCTTATTGTTTTGAAAACTCACTTTGGGAAATGAAAGCTGCCATTTGGTGTATCAACCTGTGTGTGTGTGTGTGTCTGTGCCAGTCTGCCTGTGCCTGTATAGTAAGTGTTGCATATTCAGAATTAATTTTTGTTGGCTTGAATGATGAGCCACTAAAAGCTTTTGCAAGTGATTTATTGCTAGTGAGTACACACATTAAGTGGAATTCCACCCACCAACTATATAGAATCCGAGCTCGAAATTGGATTACTTGGCATCAATATACATCAACAAGTTTCTAAAGAAAATTAGATTTTCTTCCTAGTTTCATCTAAAAGTATTTAAGTACGGGTATACTTTTACTCCATGGCAGGCAGAGCGTAACCGCATAAACTCCAGCATAAATTTTAACTTGGTGTCATATAGTCTCTCCCCCGACTCCCCTGGTCGTGTCAGGAGTGTCTGTGTAGTATGTGTAAAAGAAGATTATTATTCTTCGTCATAGACACACTGGAGGGCTCCGCAACTGGATGTAATTTCTTGTTATGCTGGATGGGCCCACGTCCACATAGTTATAAAACCCCCGCTCTCACACCAAACCTCCAGAGTATATAATAAAACTACATCATTTACCATCATATGAACACGAGGTATTTTCACGGCTGGGTCTTCCTATCTGTGAAAGCAGATGCGTCATGCGTACATACCCAGGGCTAATTGTAAATTAATTTAAAAGTATTACGCATCTTGTCAAGGTACAAGCTCCATAATGCACACGCACTGCTCCACGCACAAGGGTCCGTCACAAACTACATCCATGACAAGCTGTTATAAAAGTACCCCATTGAAGCTAACCCCAATTATTAATTATTACTAGTCATTTAAAGAATTCATTATTTTTCGGAATTTCAACCTAATATCACTGAAATTACACCACCGTACAAACACAACAAGACAAGTTACCGCCCGTAAATCACTTATCCAGAATCAATAGCAATTTCCAATTTACTTAATTACAAACCCCGAAACCAACCATAGCTACACTGTAACACTATTTATCTTGACCTCCTTTCTGTAGTGGCCCACGTCCATAACTTTATTTATATTTTACTTTAGTTGTATGTAACATTCTTTACCCTGCAGTTTCTTCCAATCTGGCCGAAGAAGGCTCAAAACTAAGGTCATACTAAGATTAAACAAAATTGAAAACAATTCCTCCGAAAATTCCCTCCCAAAAATTCTCTACAAAGTAACGTACGTCATGACTCTTGGGCAAAATACTCAAAATGAATGAAATGACTTTAATCCCCCATTTTTTATTTCCCACTACTAAACGTCCAAAGTTTCAAAACGCTTTAATCATTTTAAGGATCCCACATTCAAAAGCACAATTTAAAATAATTTAAATAATTGTAAAAATTCCCTCATCAAGCCCACACTAAAATGCATAAAACTCCGACCTCCAGACAATGCACCCCAACAATTTAATTACATTTGATCCAGTTCCAGTAACTCCACTCACCCAATTATATAGATACATACCTCCATTTTTAAATAAACCCAACGGTAGATGTATAGTTTTTTTTTACCATTTTATCTTCCCCTTCATCCAAAAAAAACAACTTGAAATTCCTCCGTTCAAGTTAGCCCAGATTACAAAAAAAACGTAACAGGTACCAGGAAATCAGAATTGCCTACAAAGCTTTTGGAAGCTCCTGACGCAATCATCCCATAAGATTTGAATGGTCCCAGGAACCCATAAAACCTTTTGGGTTCCATGCCGGTATGATTACACTATACATATATACATATATAGGGACTCTACACCCACAGAACGCATTCCGGGTAGGGAGACGCGTAAAAGGACGAACACATGATTACATTTACACATTTCTCCCCTTTCAGAAAACATATCCGAATATACATGAACAAGTCGGAAAAAAAGCTGGAAGTGGAAGCGGGATGGTCCAAATTCCACTGAAAAATCTACCTTAATATATAAAGTCCGTGTGTGTGTGTGTGTACAGACGAGAGAAGTAATCGCTGGGAGCCGTATATGGAGAGTCAAAGGGCATCCGAGAGGCAGTGAGAGATGTTGTTGTTGTTGTCATTACACGAGTGAAATAAGTCATATCGATGAGAGGGAAGCCAGGAGCAGTTCCCATACTAGAGGCTCTATAGTCTCTGCCTAACGTTTATTTGCGTCCAGAGAAGAAGATCATACAGAAGACTGAATGTGAGGTTGCAATAATAATAGGAGATAACTGCCTCTGAGTCGTAAAGGGAAATTGTAGCCATATCTTGGGTTATAGGATTCGCCCCTTTATCTTCATTCCCAACTGATCTTTTTATACTTACATCCGAACGTGCCATGTAGTAAGTAATTGTAACGTCTGCATTTTAAAACCAGTCTCCTCTACCCAACATCTTCTCATCTTCTCCCCATAAACATTCTCAACGAGAGCCTTCCTCACAATATTACACTCATTTCATCCACGATGATGATACTTGAATGATTTTTTCCTACTCTCACCAGAATTGAAAGTTAAAAAAAATACAAGAACTAAAAACCGGAGAAACTACCCCGGCGTGAAGGCATTCAGTGAGTTGGAGTTCCCCAGAGGAAGTAGAGACCGTAACCTCCAAAAGTTCCTTAAAATTCAAAAAGAAATTTCGGATTTTGTTCCAAAAGTCTTGAAATATTTTACCTGGGATCGGTAATCAGTGTGGTGTGATATGTAGATCGTGTTTGGAGAAATTGGGAAATCACAAGTGCTGGTGTGAAATATTCACTGAAGGAATAATAAAAAACATTTGGGGGCTCGGCTTTTGTGTCATGAGATATAAATATTAATTCGAGGGAAACAAGTTACAATTACGTTTTCATTTACGTAATTCATTTATTCCGAAGGATTTTTATGGAATAGAAATCAATAGACGTCAATTGGTGGAGCTCTTGAGGGGATATGACATTGACTTGCAAATTCAAATATACTCGTTGATAAAATTCCTGAGTCAGGAATAATAGGAGGAATATCCGGAGTAGTATTGACATTGTGACATGAGAATTATTCGGTGAGGTAATTGTGAGTTGTAGTTTAAATAGGAGGACTTGCTCGTCTTTGACGTGTTTCCAGGTGATTTTGTAATGTATGTAGTCAGTGACGTGTGGGGAAGTTTCTGATTGTATGATCGTCAAATAGGGTTAATATGCTGATTGAGAGTGGTTGTTGATGTAAATATCGTGTTGATTTTTATTCCTGCCGTTGGAGTTATTTTTAGATCCAACGTTAGCAATTGACAGTCGCAGTGGCACACGTAAACAAGGCTTGGCGGAATCTGTTGGATGATTATAGTGTGGCATTTTGTATGAGCACTATACTGGGATTATGTATGTTTTTTTTTCTCCTGTAATCATACCTGGGAATTATTTAAAAGTATATTTATGTCAGTAACCAGGTACTTGAGTTTTATTTGGCATGTTTATATATTCAAAGTAGGTTTTGTGATAAGACTACAATACTATCTAAGGGGAGGCTATTGTTTGAGCAGTATCTGTGAGCAGTTTTGCTTGTAAACCGATGCCAGGAATAGGTCACGTCACACCGGCCTGTGAGTACAAGATCCGATTGGACAGAGTGAGGTATGTACGTATGCGATCAGGAACACGACTGGATAATTGTAAACTTTCGATTAAATTTTTTTTTTGAATATTTAGGGAACAGATTCTCGTATATCTACATATATGCTGTTAAGTGTGACGTGGAAAAGTAATAATTAAATAATGTTTTACGTTTACGTTCGACAATCGTTTCAGTTTTAGTATAGGGCTTATAGGGTTTAACTGCGTTTCGTGAGAACATTGTAATTGTAAAGCTTCGGAGGAATACATTCCCATGGATGAGTCATAGGCTGTAACTGTCCACGAACCACTAATAACATCGCAGCTATTGCGTTGACAGTTCATTCAAAGGGTAGGAGTCGTCGGAGATTTAGCTGGGGTTGTTATTGATAATTAGTACTTGCTGCGTTGGGATCAGTTAACTACTCCGAGAGCAATTAACCATTTTGGGAGTAATCAGAACCTTCCTCGGTCAGCGTCAACACCGTCAGAATCTTCATTAAAATTTTCAGTTTATACCGTTTGAGTTCTCGTAAAACTTTCCGAAGTTAAGTGAGTTTGTAATGGCGTCTACCTCCAAATCAGAGGTCTTAGATATGGAAGAAACAGGAAAGCCGGAAAATAAAGCCGTGAGACAGCCTCATCCTCATGTTGGAAGATTACAAGTGAGCAACGAGGTTCGATTGTACACAACTGATTCATGTGAGTTGCATACACGTGTATATACATATATACACGTATTTGCTTTTTTTATCAAAGTCCTTCTCCTAAGGAGTAAACAAGTGATAATAAGGATATATTTACTCGGACGTCTAGAGATATTTAGACTTGTTTCATCTCGGAATTACTAATGCTCTGGGAGATGGGGTTGGGATCTAAAAGTTCAAGAACGAAATAATAATAAGCTTCAGTATGTATGTAGTTAATTGTAAGTCCTGTCATTAGGATTCCAAATATGTGTTTACAATGCAAATTACGGAACTGACGGGAGTGTGTTTGTAGCTCAGCGTGCTGTTATTAGTGAGGCACGGTGCTTCTAGAAACTTTAATTATCATCTGGTACCTGAGGCTATTTGTATGCCTCACTGACAGACAATGCCTCGGAGATGCTTTGCATTTTCATTGAAATGTTTCCAATTGTAATATTTCGGCTTTGGGGTATCCCACGGTATCTGACATCTGCCATGTCAGCTGGAACGAGGAGCATAGCATAAAGCCTCTTCACTTTCACAAGTTTTACTGTAAATGCAATTGCTTTCATGTTTAGACAGCTGATACCTTATGCGTGCCGTCATGGCCTTTACGATTCATTTCTGGCTAGAATTTAAACTGAAAATGCTTGATTTAAAATTACGACGTGGTGTTCATCTAGTGCTTTTTGAAGTGCGTGCAAGATATATCCAAGTGACACTTGCAGGGTTGCGTGTAGACCTTTGACACTCGATAATTCTATCCCGATCTTAATATCTTCAAGGGCTTCTCCGCTCAGATTTGTTTCTCGTAGTAATTTTTCACATGAACAAAAACTATCGAACAAAATCCCGGCTCATCTAAATGCATCCTAACAATGTTTACTTTTCCATACATACATACTTTATTGTCTGAGAATGGGAATACGGGTACTTTTGACTTTTTTTTATGATTTCCGGGTAAACAAGCGCGTGTAATTGTCATTTATATGAGACGGCATTAACTCTGCTTAAGTCAAGTGACAGGCTTTTAGGAAGATAAACTGATTTCCTTTGTCTTTAGCTTCACTTGTTCATTGCTGATGCTATAATTACTGAAGTCATCATTTTTGGGAAATGTTGTGTCGTTCGGTTTTAATAGCAGTATTCTTTTGTTCAGTTCTTCTAAATAAATTGCTCCAGTGTCTTAAAAATAATTTATGCAATAACATCGTGAAAAGACTGATCAGTCTTTACGATGAGATTGCACTGTAAACAAAAACTGTCTCTCGACAGGAAACGTAAACGCACGGAGTGGAACAAAATACATAAACGAATGGGCTGTAACGAGTAAGGTAGGGATAATATGGAACTTATCTGATGAAAGGTTTATTTTTAGCCGATGACAATGTGATTCTAAGCCAGAGTAAATAAGCATAGGTTGACGGGGAGAATGAAATTACCACACTGTTGTTGAATGGATAAGGAGACCGTTTTACATGTGTTCAGTTATTTGATACACGTTTTTTTTACTATGTGTTATTTTATTTTGGAAGCCATCTCTTGAGTCATAAAATTTCAATGGAGGTGTATTTTATTTATTGGGTAGGTTATTACTAGCAGATATGTTTGTGTGTAGTACCTGGTAGTCCTGAAAGGAGTAGTAATTACATTGATGGCATAGCAGTTTCTTGAGCTTGACTAGTTCTTATCATTAGTTGGAGCTCCGTTCCAGCAGTAGGAGACATTGGGAGTTGAGTTGTTAGAATTTCAAATGAATCCAGCCTTGTGTGTGCTGATTGACCGACGACCAAATAGCTGTAGGGTAAAGTACTTGAGCTCACGCTTTTTCAAGGTTCAGTCACGTAAACAAATCGAATAGAGAGATAGAGAGAGAGAGAGAGAGAGGATCGACAAAGAGCTTGAATAACTCACTTCGAGCATCATCGTCGCTCTATCTCTCTGCTCAATGTGGACGATAAGATAAGGATGAAAATAGTCCACATTTCGCTTTTTTTGAGCTAGTTAACCTCCGTTAGAGTCCGGAAAAAATCGGTTCGAAAATGTAGCGGAAGAAGGGGCGGAAACGTCCTCATCCGGAGAATATCTCACTCTCTTCCCCATTCTTATTTTGGTTCCCGTTCCCTATTTTTCTTCTCATTGTCTCTGAATCTACAATCTGTCCTCCCATTTTTTTGCAAACACGTGACATAATGGACTAACCAAATACAAAAGCTTTGTATTTGGTTAAAGAGAGAGAGAGAGAGAGAGAGAGAGAGAGAGGAACAGTACCGAAGTTGGTAATTCAGCTATACTTTCCAGCCTCCTCGGAACAACATGTAATTCATTATCTTGGATTCGTTTGTTTGCGAATATCCTAAATTTGTTTTGACACCATTTCATTTTATCTTGTAAATACAATTTACGTGTAATCACAAGCAGAGTATTTTTTACTAAATGATCGGTCATATCAGTGATATAGGAATTTTATAGCTTTTATAATATACGAGATTTCGGTACAAACTGTCTGCCTTCTTCAGGTAACAAACAACAAGTTTTTTTATTCCACACTGTTGAGAGTTGAGAATAATACCAGTCAAAAGTCATACACTTTTTGTTGATTTAAGGTCGTGCCTTTAAATGAAATAAAGCTTTAAAGAAAGTAAGCTTGTAAAAACTGACGTCTTTCTTTTGTAGACTGTAGATACCTATATACTAGGCATGAGCGTATCGTTCAATTTTAAAATATCGCTAATATCGTTATCGTTAACAAGGAAAATCACGATAACGATATTCATGACCGATATATCGCTATTTTGTTAAATTTAAAATTACATGCTAATTTGGATGAAGCGCAATTAGATTTAACATAGTTTCGGAGGATATTTAATATTTGTAATTTATTTTTTGACAAAACGAGTAAAAGCAAATTCCTTGAAAGATTGAGCAATAAGACCTGTAGTTCACATATGACCTTCCCCGGATTTTTTCGGCGGATCACATTTTTTGTCAAAGTTGACTGAAGTTACTTCGACACCGGTACTGCAAGAGCGGTTTGACTCAAAAGTGTCTGCTTGGCCGAAATCGGACTCATCTTCAAATGCCTTTATGGTATCTGTGTCAGAATCGTCGCAAGAGTCTTCGTCAACTAAAGTCTCTACATCGCTGTCATCATCACTATGCTTCCATGTAATTGATTTTGACTCGAGCCGAATTCGGGCTTTCTCACATTTTTGCCGTAACCAGTCTTCCTATGAAATATACAAATTAATGAGCTTAATTAAAAATGGTTGATGCAAAATTGTAACTATTTCATTAGAAAACAGGGCTACACTGATCATAAAGTAAAAAAACTTACGTATGGATTCTCTTCAACAGGATACAGGAAATTTAAACTTTTTATTCTCCGCCGGATACGTTCCACCGAATTCTCTTTTTCGAAAACTTTCTTCCACCTCTTAATATTTGAGGGTTGGATCTCTAGCAAGCAGTTATCAATAATATGGTTGATTTCGCCACAATTCCAGCACCGACGACGATCAATAGAAGCATCCTAGGCAATTCAAAAATTAAAACCACAATACAAAATTAAACGGATTACAAAATTTAAAAATATAGTGCAAAATAGTAGTGCAAAATAAGTACTTACCATATTCGATTAAATTACCGTGCTTCTAGTACACTGTAAGAGCCCAATTAAAAATACAATTGCAAGAAACGAGACTAACTCTATACCGTCTCAAATAGACGTATAAGTTTACAAAATTTACAAAGCTGTGCTAACTAACAATGATATCTTAAACTACGTATGTAAAAACACGAAATGTTGTGTAATACTCCATGGGTTTATAGTAGTTCCAATGTTGGGAAATTATTTAATCTTATTGTAAGTACGTACTACGTAGCACTACAGTTCTTACGCCGAATTCGGACTTTCAAGGGAATTATCATGCAAATGTAAAAACTTTGAAATCACAAGGAATATTAGCGTGTAATATAAAGAGAATAATTATTTAGCGAATGCAAAGTATTCAAACCGAATTCGGAGGAGATATTTACATTGAATTAAAATGAGTGTTTAAAAAACACATCATGTCTAAAACAGGATCGGCAAGTCTTGAACGTTGCTTCGTAAGGAAAATTGTTGCAATTGAAAAATTCCGTTCACTCTGTACACTGGTTGGGCGAATTGTGAGGAGATAATCATACGCAAGCTGAAGTAAGCACCCTCGTTTTGCTAATGGGCCAGATTCTCTAAAGTCCTTCAGCTCATCATGAAGGGACGAAGAAAGAGATCGTTCAGGTAATGGGTGATGCTAGAACGGTGTCAATTATAAAAAACATGACCAAATAATAATAATTACGTAAATTAGGATTGTTAACCAGATATACTGTCATTACCGTTTCTTGCCGGTTTTCTCCAACGAGTTTTTTCCGATACCTCATTCTGTCGCGAAGTGAAAGTTCTGAAGGATCTTCAACTCCACAATCAGACTTTCTCCGTTTTCCAGTTCGGACCGTTATTTCTTCGTCCGGATTCGGATAGTCTTTGGCTCCCTCAAACAGTCGAGTGAGCAATAAAAGCAGCCGAGACTTCATAATCTTAGGATCAATCGACATATCTGTCTGATAAAATTCTGAATCGGAATCAGATTCTTCATCTGTGTCCGAATTCGGCAATCCATGATGCAATGTATATAAGATTTTTGACCATTCTGTTCGTCTGTGATTTATACGGGCGACAATATTTGCACCTAGTCTTCGACCGAATTCGGTAGTGTCCTTTGCAATTTCTTGCATTAATACGGAATAGATCTCTTCAAAATTGAGTAGATTAACGTCTGAAGCCGATATCTCCTCTGTAGCTGTCCTCAGCGGTCCTAAGACCTTTAGAAGGGTTGTTATTGCTTCAGATTCGTCCTCGTTTAGTGGAACAATAGTACGTCGTTGGATTGGAGTGAATTGGGACTTCAGATCAATTAATGTTTTTTCAATACTACGCTGCAATAGCATGTATCGTTCGAGCATTGGCATCAAGCTGGACCATCTTGTTTGAACATCCAGAAGCAGATTCAGTGGTCCACAAATATCTTTACCGCTGATTTGACGGATCTCTAACTTATCCTTCTGAATCTGCTTCTGTAGCAGTGAATTTTTCTTTGGAGATTTACGAAAAAATTTTGCGGTGTTACGTATTTTTCCAATTGAATTTTTCACCAGTTCTTCTTCCAGCTCAAAAGTGTTGGAAGTTGCCATAACTTCTTCCTCCGAAGAACTGTCCTCTAGCGAATCGTAATCACTTACAGAAGAAGGGTCCTCATCAGAGTCTTCGATTTCATGTGCATCCAAAATAGAAGATTTGAGATTTTTGGCCGAATTCGGCGCAGGCCTATAAAATGTATCAATGACCGCTAAATGTAATCCATGAGCCAGACACTCCTGCGTGACTATCTTCGACATATTTCCGTACGATGTCATTACTGTGGCTCCGTCAAACGTACTTCCTACTATGTGTTGCTGTAGCTTAAGCCCGAACTTTTCTAATCTCTTCTCAACTAGCTGCAAACAGTCCACGGCTGCAAATGTTCCGGGTATGCGCTCCATACCTAGGTTAAAGTACTGATTCTTGGAATTATGGATATTAATGTTGAGGTAACGCCTGTTATTAAGACCTGTCCATTCATCTAAAGTCATACTGTACTTTCCACCTGCTTGGACGTATTGGTGTATTTCTTGAGTCTTCTTGGACTTGATTTCGCTATAGAATTTAGTGAACCGCCTATTAATGCCAGTGTGGCACTTTGGAAGATCGCCGAATTCGGTTCTGAAAAGCCGTCGTAAGACTTTAGACTTGGCAATTGTTCTAAACGATATCCCATCTTTCGCAACAAGCTCAGCAATTAAAGAGTCCATAGTGACTACTGACTTAAAGTAGTTTGTAACTCGGGCTGTAACGCAATCAGTAAGAGTAACACTAAAACATATAGCAAGGTACTGGGTTTACTCTTAAGGATTAATCAGTTATCAGATAATTTAAATACATTAGAAAATACCTGCAGGTGATATTGGTGGATTTACTGGTTGGCCCGCGTCAGCCACAGGAGCCGAATTCGGTGTTCTCAGTCCAAGCGATATTTGATGCTTACATTCTAAATGAGTTACAAGGCCGGTGGTGTTATAACCCTTCGTGGGGATCAGTTTTGGGGGGCCACTGCCCTGACATAACTTACACAAAGCCATTTGGCCATCACTTCTGCGTAAATAATGCTTCCACACTTTCGAAGCACGAACAGTAGTTTCAGAATAATCAGTTATTTTAAAATTCTTGTCCATGCTTTCACTGCTTATATTTGCCATTTTTTTAGGCCGAACTCGACGCTTCATTGTTTCTACAGAAACTTGTAATTTAACAGAACGATAATGAATGCATTTGTCTTTACGCTCAAAGTAAATGTACAGGTGAGCAAGGGAAACGAAAGGAGGAACTTCAATGCTGACTGAACGAAGAATTTTAGACATGCTCAGAGTCTATCCGTTATGCAATCGTTTTCAATGACATTTTTAACGTTTCACATTCATTGATCGCTTTACTTACAAAACAAGTCGTAAGAGGGATTGTGTGTCACAGTGTGACATTTTTTAGAATTAAATCTCCATGTACGATATTAAAATGAAACGATATATCGCTTTAAAATTGCGAGAAATATCGTGACATATCGTTGTTTAAAAATGTACGATATGGACCGATATATCGTATCGTTATATCGTTCCGCTCATGCCTACTATATACATAATCATATGTATACATTACTCTCGGAATTTTCTTTCAGGGAAGAAAAATGAAGGTTGTAAGAATATTGTCGACTGAGTTTAGAAATTATCCCTTTGGAATATATGTATATGTAATTGTTTGCAGTGATGTTTCAAAAAAGAATTCTGTGTCAGTTCCTGGCATGATTTTCGGAGGTTACCAACCGAACGACAGGGGTATTTTAAATGGGGCGTATTTCTGTGTGTGTGTTGTTGTCAACCTAATACCTATGTAAATTTTTTATTCAGTCACCGTTCTGCCGACAGATATCCGATAAGAGATGACAAGCCATTTGGACTGATGAGCCCACTGACTGACTCGTTCAGTTTTCGCGTCATGTTTAACTGATATCGTGGGTACGAGATGGGAATCGAGGTCGTTTCTATTCGCTCACTGTCCTTTTACAACTGCAGTTCCGCTTCCCTGTGCACTTAGCTTAAATCAAGCACAATTCACCATTTTATTGTTAGTTATTTCCATCCTTCCAGTATAGTGGTCTGATAAAATCTTTGAGGGAAGTCAATGGCTGCTGTGGACTTGGGATTGGGACAGGAAAAGTTTTCCTGTCCCCCCCTCCCCTGAAAAGTTATCGTATTTTTATGCAGGGTAGGAATTAAGACTTGGGAACCCCTCGTAATAAATAAAGTCCCCGTAATAATCTGCTCTTGATGATATAAACTTTGCTCGTATATTTCTTTCCATGGGTAACTCATACATATGGACGTGAGTTACACCAATGACTCCAGACCGTCTCTCTCTACCTGAATGTTCAATATGATATTGGTAGAAAACTTTTCCGAATAATCAGCAATGGTTACGTAAACTTTCCTTTTGATCCGAGCAGTAAATCAAGAATGTCTGCTCCTTCTGATACATAGGCCCCGGAAAATATGTAAGGAACTATTTGCCTTTTGGTAGTTGAATCACTCACTCAGATTTGATTTGGGAAATTCTTTTGTGTAATCCCAATTAGTGGACTTACATTTTGAACTGATTGTGAGTAGCAGTAAAAGTCAGTCATGTAGGTTTCTCAACTGAATTTTTTTTTGGAAATTTGTAATTGGGAAATTCTCGTCAGTCCCTTTAAAATTTATAACTTTCCTTTAGTTGTCACAGTAGGTAAACATTTTTTTTTCTTGTTTCGTACAAAATCAGCCCTGATGGGAAGGAAGGCTCGGGAAAGGAAGTCTCTCTCCGTCTTCATACAAATGCCATTAGGGTTACTTTCGCAATTCCCCACTGAACGTAATGTTCTTTTGTGAATCAACATGAAAGATGGACTTGTTGACTTTAATTTTCAATTTTTCATTGTTGACATTCTTTCAAGGCAGGGAATTTATTACTCCTCCTGAAGCAAGGGAGATTGTAGGTAGTTCCTTCATCCTCATTATTTTTCACTGTATGACATTACCCTACCTGATGAATTACATATTACACATTGGTGTACCTATACTCTGTATATAATCATCCTCCGTGCTAGACAGGTACTTCTTCTTGGGTAACTTTCCCCCTTTTTTCTTACTTGCTAAAATACTTATTGGAACAAACTCTTTGCCAAGTGTATACTTTCAGGATCCCCTAACAAGTAACTGGTCACATCATCAAGGAATTGTGTTAGTTTGTGTGCATCTGCATATGCACATATATGTAGACACCCCAGAATCAAACAATGAACTACTTGGTAATAATGGATAGCTCAGCGAACATGTAATTATTATTACACGGGAGCGAAGCTATCCATTATTACTCGTACTATCTCCCTGGCAGAATGTACATATGTAGTCATTGGTGGTCTCTTCAATGCTTTAACTTTCACATTGTCTATGAAGCGACGTTAATTTATATTAACCTTCCTTTCTTGAGAGGAGAGAGCTAACATGCACTTGATTCGGTATGTTCTATGTACCATGGGACAATTTCATATTTAGTACTCTCTGGACCCTCCAAGAGCCCACAACCATTAGGGCACACTTTTGAGGACCTGAATCCTCGACTCCTCCACCCGCATTAATAGATGGGTTGGGGACAATTTGAGGTAATAAATTACATATTTCACAGGGGATGATTCATTTTCCCAGTCAGGTCTGTCCGTCTTGCTCAGAAGCAATCGGTGACTTTCATGTCGGAATTCATACCACCAAAGTGCTAAGACAGGGAATTAATAGATTCCTACGGAATAGCGTGGTTTCAGTCCTTGACTCAAAACAGCATCACTACTGACTACTCTGTGAGAGGAGCAGTCAGGAAATTGCAGCACGCGTCATATGAAAAGATCGGATGGACAGATTATAAGCACGTTAGGAGAGTAAAAGAGTGAGAGAGAGAGAGAGAGAGAGAAAAGTAAAACCTGGCATGTAGCCCAGTCATCTACATCATGACTCTGCCTCTCTCTATGTGCTCAAGAAAGTAGAGAGCGGAGTTACTTGTGTTCGTTAAACGTGTAACTTATTAGCAGAGAGTAACTCAAGTACGAGTATAGTAATTGAAGAACAAGCACGTTGTAACGACAGGGGGCAACTATTTCACATTCACTTTACTCCCTTGACTCCAAGCCTAGCCTTATGCTGTATTGTGTACGTATAGGTATAAGTATCTAGTTAAGTATGCACTTGTGTGTGTGTGTGTGTGTGTGTGGCGGTTTTTTTACCATCGTCTCTTCCTCGAGGATAATGTTTGTATTTCCGCTTTTGAAATCTGCTCAGAGACGAAGTTCCCTGCGTTTTTACTAGTACTACTACTAGTAATAGTAGTAGAAAGGATTTACTACTACTATCAACAAAAAGTATACACGCTCTTGTAGATTATGAAAGAGTACAGCAATTATCATACCGTTTGAAATGTTAACAAAGCAGTATTCCCTGCCCTGGGTTCTCTCTAGCCGTCTCAGTCGGAGTCTCTAGTTTTTTGAACAGTTCTATTCTATCTGTACCACCGGCTTTCCCCCTGATGCTCTCCCTGTGTACGGAAATGAAACCTGAGAGCTTATTATGATGTACTGTTGAAAAGCTAGAAGCCTGCCTGGAGATTTGAGTCCAGAGGACATTTCCCTGTCGCTTCCATGAACTACTAGTAGGTAGGGAATTATTACCGGGTTATTAAATTATATATTCCCATATTGCACATCTAATGCTAGAATTACATGGTTTGTGTTGGAGTACAGACGAGATGGTAAGTGTACAATTAACAACGTCGTGCCTGGGCATTTAAGGGAGACAGAAAAAATTTGATATTACATTAGTTGAGCAGGGAGGCTCGCTTACGGCGTACTCGCATGTACATAGCACCAGAGGCGGGTACTCCTACTTACAATTAGATCGAGGCATGGAACTTACAATTAAGGAATTACGAGTACGAGAGATAAGGGCGTGAATGCGAAGAAAGAGCAACAATGTTGAGGGTGATAAGATCCTTGGCAATGGTAATGTCTTAGTAGTCTTAGTTTTGTGCATCATTACGATTTAAAGAGAGACGAGGAAGCTAATTAGTGGAGACCTACAGGAAATGGGATACCCAGTAAATGACACATGGTTACTGCAATTGTTTTCTATTTCGGGTCATTGCAGCTGGTTTGCTCCACTGGAGTTGACAGGTTTGACTTTATCCAGTGTAACTATCTTGCCCTCTATTACAGAGAGCCAGGAGAGTATGATTCAACGTGATGTACGTTTGTGTGTGTGAGTGTATGTGAGTCTGTGTGAGAGAGAGAGAGAGTATTTACATATAAAGAGGAACCTCATATATGTAGTACGTGTTTAGATTATGCGCCCAATCTCATTTAGTACGCTTTGGAATGCGACTCACTGGCTTGTCTCATTTTGAGCACTAATCCGCCCATATCAACATTCCCCATCAGCTCTAATGAAGTGACATCAAGGAGGGGTTTGTTCTGTCTTTTCATAGACACTTCCTCATGTATGTATAATTTTGCAGACTTGTTAGGAACTCGTTATTTTTCGCAATAACCCTCCATTCAGCCCAATTTCAAGAAGGGCTAATCCATGCATATGTGTCTGCATATTTATATTTATGTATAGAAGGGTTGGGGAATGCCGCTTTTGGAAATTCTTGTGTGTTCTTCCGTTGGAGTTTGGCCATCATGTAGGCCAATCACAGCCAAGTTCAATATTATTATCTAGACATTTAAGTGCTCCTCGGCTTGGTTCAGTAATTCCAGCCGAGGAATTTTATTGCTTCGTCTGCTCCTTGGAGAGTCCTAGTGGCATCAGTTAGTGCTGCCAGTCATTTTACGATTCCCTTTTGATGATTATTTGGCCGTTACACCGCCCACAAGCTTTTCATCCTGCTCCCAGTTTTAGCTTGGAAATGAAGGAGAGTACAACAATAACTATATCGCCAGAGTCTACAGTATTACATACACTGTACCGTCAGCCGTCTGTAGGGTGGCGTAGTTTAAAATGTCGGGGTATTTGAGGAATTTTTGTTTTATGGAATTTTCGGAAACAATGTCACTTTGAGAGATTTTGAGCATTTCAGCTCAGGACATTTTTATCTTAAATTTTTCTACAATTTATTATTCATTAATTTTGTATATGATTTATGCATATATACCTATGCCTAACCCTGAAAGCAGTATTGATTTTTTTGTAAACAAATTTGTTGAGATAATGAAAATTAATGAAAGCATTTTGAAATCCGAAGGCCGACGCTAGAATTTAATACTATTGAACAACAATACCAATAAAAATTGTTTTATAAAATCTACATTAAAATTTCCTCTAAACTTGGGAACTCCCTTATGTACGCTAGAGGAGCAGAGTAATGGTCATACTGTTTGCAAGTAATTTGACGAATATTCCCAAAATTCCGAGCATTTCTGGAGTATAAGGTACTTTCTGGTAATTTTCAAGCGGGCAGGAATAAAAACCCAGGGCATTTTTATTTGTGCAACCCTGAGCGTTAGTAATTTCAAGGAGCTGCAACTGGAAGTAACTGAGGAGTATATTTGAACGATTTTCAGCTGCAGCTGTAATTACTAATAGTCCCCAGTATCAAGTCAAATCTCGTTTGTGAAAGGAATGCATGTACATACATATGTATGTGGCTCTTCTATGGACAATATTCAGTTGTTTGGATGCAACGGAGCCAAGCGGCTTCACTTACTAGTTCTAGAAACTAATAAGCCCACAAATGGAGAAGTTTAGTGTTTGATAAGCCTTTAATAAGTTTTGCTCCAGTGGGTGAGCATATGCTCGTCGGTGTCAGATGACTTGAAAAGGTTGTATTTAAAGACCTATCTTTCTCCAATCTTTATACTATGCGTCTCAAGAATTATACTCTAAAATATACTTCTCACACGTATATGGAATTATTATATCTCTCTACGTCCTGTATAGTATTAGTAGAAGGGCTAAGGAGAAAAGTTCTCGCCTTTTGAAAGTTCCCCCCCATATGTGTACATATTTTCATCATCCTTGTAGGATAGAAAGACCGTCGTGGTTAACTTTCTCTGAGAATTTTTATACTTTCTGCAAGGATGGACGCTCCCTACCATGCAAGTTTTCGATGAAAGAAAGTAATTGAGACGTGAGCTCTCCCGATATGTGAGTATAAATTTGACTGGAAGGAGCCTTCAAAGAACACATGTTGAATTTATAGTCATTCGGAGCACGCAGGTGTTCTCCTCGGAAGGAGAAAGTGGGAGTTTCTGACAGCTTTTGCCACACGTGCCAGATTATTCTCTAGTTTGTTTGAGAAGTGATCTGTCCTTTTTAATGGAGGTGTTTGACTACCAGACCTGACTGACTACCTGTGGGTTGCCCTAAATCTGAGCTTTTTTCCTTGATATACATACATACATACATGCATTTGGGGAAATTAGGGTGGCTCAAGATGTGTTTCTTTCCGGGTCTGTAAAGACATTAAATGGAGCTGATTTTTCCGTTATTTATTCACAAATCCATTTTAGTTCCCCAGTATACATATGTATACCCATATGCTTATATGTACCTATAGTTATTACTTTCATTTCATGCCATCGTTCCCAAGCTACAGTACAAATAGGCAAGGGAAGCAGAAATTGATCAAATGGCACACTCTGAATACACTCATAGTACTTGTGTTGTCTCGTTAAACAAAAATGTTACATTGTAAATGGAATATGACTCTGCCTATTCTCTTTAAAAGGAATTCGAGGAAGAATTTGAGTTTGTCCACGGACCAGATTTGAAAATATGCCATGTTAAAGGGCATTTGAGAATTAAGAAAGATAGATAACCATGAGTATAGACGGTGACATGAAACGTATTCATCCATTAGGTTTTTGAGGGAAAGGGAAATTTACCGTGTGTGTGCATATGTACGTACGGGGAGTGTGTGAGAGTGTGCTTGTTGGTTTGAATGTCAGATCATTTCCTTCATATGTGCACGACACTTTTGACGTTATTTTTCTTTCTGCTGTCACATCGGAAATATCAGTGGTTGGAATTTCATTAGGTAATGGAACTCCAAGCCTAAAACCCTCTGACCTGCCAACTTCCCTCCATTATATACTTTTGGGGGAAAGAAACTTTATTGTTACCAAGTCATAGAAAAATGTTAGTAGTGTGTGTGTGTGTGTGTGTGTGTGTGTGTGTGTGTGTGTTGTAGTGCCAGTGGCAATTTGGTTATGGTATAGAGTTCTTGTGGTAGTAAGTGAATGGCCAACCTCATACAATTATCAACTTTTCTCTCGGAATTCCCGTGCTATTATGGAGCTGTAACGTGGAGTTGTTACAGTAAGTGAAATTCCTTATGCGTCTCTCTTCCTCATCCCTCTTTCTCTCTCATGCTCTCTCTCTCTACCTCACACAGAGGTAATCAATCTAGAAAGGTGCAACTTTGACCGCTCTGGTGAATAAAACTCCACAAGGTTTTTTTTTTAACCTGAAGTTCAAGTTATGGAGGTTTGTACATATACATACGCATGGTACAGAAGAAAGGCACCTCAAAGAGGTGGAATTCCGTATTTTTTCCACACTATATAGGTCAAAAAGCATGTATACATTTTTATAAACATACATACCTACTGATACCTCTGAAACAAGTTTAGGCGTATGTATAAATACGCTGAAGAAAGTTTTGGACAGCATGTCCATAACTTGCCCTTATGGCGTAACAAGGGAAATTCGTATGCGGGATAAAAGAGTACTATGTATTTTAACGTCTTGTTTTCAACTGGGAATGCCAATATATTGACATAAATACATTTCTCACATGCTATGCTATAGAGCAGCCCCTCCTACGATAACCATCATTTTATGTGATAATCTCTGCCTACATACATAATATATGTTATCTCATGCAGGGAGCTCTTGTGGACTTTGCTTACATGTGGAGCGGAATATTTCGGATCCAATTTTTCTCCGCATTGTCCCATATATGTGCATACGTGTGTATGCGTATATGTGTGTGTCTGTATGTGTGTCTGTGTTTGAACTTAATGGTGGAACGAGAAGAGCGAGAGAGCGATATTTCAAACTGGAATTCCGTTCCGTCATATTGTGTTGTACATGTTCGGATATTTTATTGTCGATCAGCCCTGTAATGTTCAAAATATTTTGTTCATTGGTGTTCATACCAAATCATTACGTTTTATTTGACAAACATGTTTGACTATGTGTTTGCAACATTTTCACACGCTTGTGAGATGTCTTCTGAGGTACGTACATATGTATCAAAAGGAGAGCATATACATATAGAGATGTATGTATATATTGGCAGAGGGTTAGACTCCTCTAAGCTGTTCTCGGAGTCTGAAGGGTGTCTTGACTTACGGTATCTTGATCTATAGCGTAGGTTTGAGGGCTCGTACAACTTACATGAGCTTGATTATTTACGACTCGCATCATCACATCTGTAAGATGGCGGGAATATATGGCACCACTCTCCGGATCCACTGATGAAGAGTCATTTTTCTCATGAAAAATTACTTACATTCAACTGGCTTTCATGAGGTTCCTGGTGGATATTTATTGGAGATTAAATGTTGTAAATTAGTATCAACTTGCTTTTGGAAGTTTCCTCCTTGTATCTCCTGTCTCACCCGCCCCTTTTCCTTATGAAGTACAGAGTTATAAACTTGTTGACGGAAGTATTTAAATTTTAGATGAATGGGACGGAAAGGGAAGTCATTTTTTCTTGTCGACATTTTTTATTTTATTTTTTCCCTTTTAGATAATTCCCAATAGTTTAGTGTGACGGGTACAATAATTATTTATACCGGAGGAGTGTGGAAATATCGCAAGATCATTACTACTACCTGCACACACTACACCGATCTCACAGATGGGGTGGATGGAGTTCTTGGAGCCTATAAAAAATAGCACTGTTCCCTGTTCATCTCTATAAAATTTAAAGGATCGTTAAATCCTGAAATAGAGAATGTGCTCGAGGAATTCTATCATAGATGAAAGTTCACACTTTTTTACGCCCTATGCTATCTATGTATGTACATGCATACATACATAGTTACTTGGGTTGTATGATTGTTTTTGGTACAGTGTCCAAACCCACGCTGGGTTCCCTACCGTCAGATTTCTCAAGACCAGAGGTCTTGTGAAATGGGAGCCAATGTCAAACACAACACACGGGCTTTCTCATCTTCTACTATGTAGTGTCTGTATATTATGTATCTCTGTATCCACCACATATGAATGTGAGTCGGAAAGTTCCAGTTTCAAAGATTACTTAACTCAGTTAAACTGTTGCAGTTATAGGTATAGCCCACTTACATATGTATATGGTGACTAATGGGAACTTGTGGATAGACTAGGGAAACATATAGATACTTTTATATGGGAATTGGAAGTTAGTAGGATAGACATTTGCGTAATTCTCACAGATCCATAAGACAAAGGGCTGGTGGGAGAGAAGGGGGAAGTTGAAAAATGGCTGACTGGAGTCTGCACAACATTTATTGTTGGCCCAGCACTTATGAAATGACAAGAAGAAATAGGCGGTGGAGTCCTTCCCGACTCATGACGTATATGTGTTGTTTCTGCCTCTGCGGATACTTCATTTATTATATGTGCATAGATCCTCACACCTCCCAAACAGAACATATGTACATGTATGAGAATAGGGTCGTTTCTGTTTAATACTCTGTAAATGAAAACTATGTAGCGTGTACATATTTTTTAACATATCTTACATCTCTAATCTGTATACACCCGTATGTATGTAGTATGTAGTTATATTGCGAGGATAGTGAAGAATCGTAGATTTGGTAAGAGCCGTATTTGTGGGTGCGTACACTTGTAAAGATACAAAATACAGTTATAAACTCCCTGGACTTTACCAAATATTAAGAGTGTGCTCGGGTGGATACGTACTGTGTTAAGCGGAGCACTTAACTGATGCGAAAAGTAAGGTACTTTCCCCCCTTGGAGAATTTGGATCCATGGAGAAGTGAGCGTAATTGAAGGGAACTGCGGTAACATTTTCATGAGTTTCACTTTTGTGGTGTTTGTAGATAAAAATGATCTTGAGACGTGACGGAGGAGGACACTGGATCAAAATGGATGAGATAAACTCTTTCCTTACCCCCTTCCTGTCTCGCATTCTTGATCCTTTTTGCTCTGACAACTTCATTTAGGTTATTTGACTTGATCCGGGTGTAAGTATATTATGTATGTATATTTGGGATTGGCAAAGAGTTTTTTTTTGTATCAAGAACGGACTACATCCTGCATCTCCTCTGTGTCAAGTCATTTTATTAAATTGATCTCTCTGGAGCTTGTTAGCCCCCGGAATTGTCGATTTGCATTCCTTTCATGTGCTCATATGTGTTCCTTTCATTTGCTAGCATTTGTCTCAGGTGTTTTGCTCCTTTTACAGAGAGGCAGTGCTTGCTCTGGGTCTGGATATGAAAGTAATGTCATAATTAAATATGTAGTTGCTATAAAATGATATGGATTTATGTAGATGCGTATGCAGATAATATGCACATCACATTCGTTTACATTTAGGTCACTGTCAATTTATTCCATTACTACTCTTTTTTTACTGCCTTCCCTTTTCTAGGGAAATATTGTATTCATTCTGACGACCATTTTCATTAATTATACAGAACAAGAATTCTTTTTGTGTGTGTGTGTGTGTGTAAAAGAATCTAAACCTCCTGGCGGAGCAATATAATTGCATGTTTTATATATGAATTTACGAGTACTATATAGCATAAGAGTTTGAGGGAGATTTAGGCAGTATCTTATTATTGAAGGAAATGTGTAGGAGAATGAGACTTTGAGGACTTTGGTGAATTTTAATAAAGCCAGTCAGTTCTGGGTGTATGTGCTCTTTGGTGGGAAATTGTCTCGAGAATCTTAGCAATGTTATGAGAGTAAGTCAATACTAAAAGGACTAACAATGAGTAAATGACGAAATGAGTGCAGAAGGTTTGGCATGCACATACATCATTACCAGTTACTTGGGATGAAGTTTCTACGTGAAATCCGAATGCCAGGAAGGAGTCTCCTTATACATATATACACAGTATCCGCAGGAATCTGAGAGAGAACAAGGTTGGAAATCTCTCATTTGAGGAGGAAGTGGTATATTTGAGAAAACTTTATATGTGGGAAGGGATTTGTCGCATTGAGGACCGGGTAATGTGATAATATAATAAAATAGTGCTGAGTATGTAGAAACCACCTTTGTGGCAGGGATGACAAACGAATACCAATTGTAAAACTCCTGCATAGAGAGAATACTGTATGCTGGAGAGTAAGACATCCAACCACCTCGGAGATGCGGGCTCTTCTATACATTTCAGCGTAAGAATGTCGCCGCAAGAGAGAGAGAGAGAGAGAGAGAGAGAGAGAGAGAGAGAAAGTGCGGAGTAAGAAAATGTAGTGCCTTTCTCCTTCTATTGTGTATTCCTGTGGTTGTCTTCATTGATTTTATATACGAAAGTATTGTGCCATGTGTATGTGTATGTAGGTATGTACATACCTGTAAACGTACCCTCACGCTGTAACGTACACTCACACTACTGTCGTTCAAGAAACTCATCTGACAATGTAATGTGTTCTTGATCAAAATCATTTTGAAACTCATAACAAGGTAAATCTCAGTACAATCAAGATACTTGTATGTTTTTGAATTATACAAATTGTACGGAAGTTCTGATCCATAATATATGGAAGGTATATCAGGCCAGGCAGGGAGATTAGTATGCTGGAACGGTAGTGTTATTAAGGGCATTAACGTCAAGGGTAATACCAGTATTAGCTATTTTTCCCTCTATTTTCCTGAGCAGGACTACCAATTAGTCATGCAGATCATGGAGTTGGTCCCGTGTGACGAACATTGTCGACTCAGTAACTCATGTATATATGTATAAATGGAAATGCTAATAATATTAATTTTGAATAAGGGATCGAGTCCTAGATGCACATACATACATACATACATACATATGTACTTCTTTTCTATAAAGGATGGAGCCTGTCATATAATACTCAGAATTTCATTAGCTGAGAACTCAATATATGGAAATTTTGCATTCTGCGAATCTAAAATATGTAAACCTTGGGAGGAACGAAGGCTTCCAAACCTACCTGTGTGATCCCGTCTTTGTAAACTACGTGTGAGTATTCCAGCTTCCCTACACTTGCGGCTCGCCAATAGTCTTGGAATTGTGAGGTTGGGGTTAGGAATGGGAGGAATGAGTCAATAACTAGACAACCAGACCATGTCGGATCCGAAAGGGAAAAAATTAATAAAAGAGCGTTTAAAAAAGTGCCATTAAAGAGGAGATGGAATCGATTGTGAGAAGCTATATGCTCCTCTTCCTCATCTTCATACACACACACACACACACACACACACACACACACACCCGTGACTAATATTCTAATACATGATGCTTGTGTCCATGCATATTATTTCCTTGCTATTCCTTCCAGTACCAGAGGTTTTTTGGGGGGAGAAGATTGAAAACTATACGCTTTGTGGAAGTCTAATTTTCTCCGTAAACAAGTCAAAAGTCAAAGGAGACGGAGGAGCGAAAGAAAATATGTGAATATCCCCCCAAGCGCCCTACTCACAAAAGCCATTCACCTGCTTTGAGTGTATTTAAAGCCGAAAGTGTATTCTGGAAGTGAAAGTATATATTTGGATGGAGAAGTCTCATAATTTGATCCGCATGTAACACATGTAGATATACAGGAGATGGATAGATAGATATAGACATATCTAGCCCAACTCCACTCTCCATATCATATTTTCTGGTAAAAATTTATGTAAAACATACTTTCCCATCTGAAAGCCAAAAATATATTCTTTAAGGATCACCTTGAAATTTAAGAAGGAGAACTCCTTTCTCCCAGAAATACTAGTCGCATTGAACTCTGTATATATATATATACATATATGCAATTGCAATGGAAGGAGCTGGGCCCACCCTGCATATTAGAAATGTATTTTTCTCCTGTTGCTTTTTTCTCTGGTATATATATTTCCCAGCTCGGTCCGCATATTGTTGAAGTGACTCAAGTCCTGAGCGGCATCGATGTACTTTGAGGGGGGAAAAAAAGGATGGGAGACCCGAGGCTTATTCCCCTGTTTAGCATACAATAATAACAACTATGACATTCGTACAGGAAATAACATGTATGATATCATCTGGGAGGTAAGGTAGATTTGAATAGTTGGTTCGGATCGATGAAAGCTATTAGTAATGGTATTAGTGTTGGAGAGCATGTGAGTGTACAGGGGATAAGAACTACTACAGAATACAGAACCAAGTCAGCCGTGGGGATAGGAGTTGGATTTAAGAATTGCACGTGCGGAAAAAAGAAAGAACCAAACTAGAATGAGACGTTGCCACCGACCGAGAATTTATATATGTACAGTTTCCTGTTCCACCTCCATCCATCCATCCATCCATTCTTTTTTTTTTTTTTTGTCTTTTTACTAAACTGAAAAAATCATCTGAAGAGATACGATGCTTCTTCTCCTACTAAGTAAATATGTATTTCTGTGAAACGTACCAATAATCCAGTTGGAGAGTAAATAACCAGACGTGAATCAACTTCAGTGGATTGATATTTTTTGTATTCCAGTCTCACTCACTGAGACCTGAGACAGTCCCTTACTTTACCTGTAGCCTGTAGTAAGCCAATATACCCTTTCAGGGAGTTTCCGCTCCTTTTATACATACATAGCAACTTTAGTATGGGAAATGTGTACAGATATATAAATGGCCGTAGTATCGTATGCCATTACAGATTGCGGTATCAGTCTCTCCTCTCCGTCCCCAAATCCCACTACTAGTTCTCAAGGAAGTTTATTTGAAATTTTCAAAAAAAAAATCCGAAGAAAGTATGAGAAATGACCCGACAAAAACTTGGATAAACTCTGTAAAAATTGTAACTGTAGGGAATAAAAGTAGTAATTAGTGCATTCGTTTTGCATCTAAACGGTTAAATTTGACTGCATTAATTTGAGGAGGACACAAAGTGTTTTTATGTGTACTCTCATTCATTGTAAATTCTAACGCATTCCTTGCTTATTGAGAAGAATGGTTGTTTGAGTTTATGGTTTTAATTGCCTATAGGGAAAGGGAAAGTTATGTGGGTATAGTGGATGCTGATGTTTGACTTGCCTTGGGGCTTGCGTCATTTGTAAATAAATCGTGGGAGAAAATTGGGAGGAGGGAGGGTTGCTCCGAACAATTTAGATAACTCCGTTTGAGTTGACAGAAAATTATTATTATTTTTAGGCCTGGGCATATAAAAACAACGGGTGTGCATGTTCTGGTGAGGAGATATTATTACAATGTTGTAATGGTCTCGGTATTAGCTGGGATGCCGTTCCCTTCACTTTATCTTGTTGTCATTGTTGGCTTTGGCCGGGAAAGCAAGAGAGATGTACATATGTACGTATCCATATGGGCTTATGTTCCTTCTCACTTCCCTATTATCTTCCCATGAGCTGGAGTAAGCGAACCGGGGCGATTCATCCTAAACTCTTTTAGTACACTTGTATTTATTACTAGGAAATAATAGGTATTCGTGGGGGTTGTGTGCTCTGTATCATGTAAGTGGAAGGGACGATGAGTTTATGTTCTCAAGAAGATACTCTCATGCATATTTTTAGCCCTACTATGCTAAATCTGTAACCACATGAATTGAAAACAAAGTAAATGTTTTTGTCAAACTGCGTGTGTCTAACATGTCTAAGCTCCTGTATAAGTATGTACATATATACATCTGGTTGTATTTATACGAAATTATGTAGGTACATATGTATATCCATCTGTGAAAATGTACATAGTATGTATGTACATGTATTTGGAAATACGGACTCTTGAGACCTTTTCACTTTACAGGCATTGACTGATGCCAGAATTATTTCCTCTCATTATACACCTAAAAGAGACAACAAAGACATCCATTCATGTCTGTCTTACAAAGACAATACTTTTCGAGAGTCACTTCCATGTCAGAGTAAGAGTTGTTGGTGTCTAATCTTCACTTTTGTTTCTATACAATTCTCTTCTGTTTGACTCTCCCCGAACTCCAACTCACTGCTCTTATAGTAGTAGGTTCCCTTGAGTGTTGAGTTAGGACTAATTCAGCGTTAACCCAAAATGTACTGTTATTATTCCAAAATGTGGGGAACTGTTGAGTTTTTTATTATTTTCAATTTCCTATTCCTACAGACAGACTAGACGGTAGAATTACTACTCCCAGAACACGGTGTTATCAAAGACTTTTTCACATTTTCAAGATTATCAATCAGAGTGAAAAATGACTTCATTTTGTTAATTAACTGTTGTTGCACTTCTACGGGGGAGATATTCCCTATGTATGGATGTGGCGCAATTGGGTGCCTATACTTATGTATGTATAGTTTAGGTCTACAAGTAGAAATTATAGGAGCATCATCCATGCACTTAACTGTGCAGACACAGGGTAATAATTATTGTAACAAGTGCAGGAGCACAAGGCACAAGACAGTCCTCGTTCGGGACAAGAAGGTATGCGGAGGTAAATTCAGCCTGGGTTTTTGTGATAAATCACATGGCGATGATACGGACTGATATGGTTTCCTAACTTGTGTATCTGGTGTTTGCAGAGTTCATAGCAGTTCACTCCTTGTGGCTTTAGGATTTTGGCGTGGAAACTAAATTAAAGGCTGTCACTTGAGTTTTTTCTGTGATATTGTATATGTATAAGTATACACTACATGTGAGTGTGTGTGTGTGTACGTACATATGGATGTCGAAGGGTGTGTTACTCAGATGGTTCAAAAAAAAGATGTTGGATTATTCTCTTATTTTTTTTAGCATCAGCGGGAATTTAGACTCTAGTCAGTCTAAAAGGAAGGGAATTTTTTTTTCTTGGAGAGCGTTCTCTATGTAAGTTGTTGTCTGAGTTTTTGAGACATGCTACATGTATGTACATATGTGGAAGGATTTTTAGTCTCCTTAGGATTAGCCTTCTCACTTGAATTTCTCTGACTTCACTAGCACCAGCAGTACGAGTGCTCCTTTCGTTCCTGGTGTTTCGGGTTATAGTAAAAGAACGGAAACGGGTGCGTGGTGGATTGAATTTTTGGGACTGCTTTGCGTACTTTTTCCTGTGCCAGGGAATGAGTCCCCTCTTGGAACAAGGCCGGTGATTGTATAGTTAGATCTGTACTTTCCCCTTGTTTTCCTATGTATCACATTAGCGTAGTCAAGACTAGGAAGGGTAAACGGAGCAAAGTTGTCTCTAATAACAAGAATGTATCTTAGAATCCATTATTATTTGATAAGAACGGATGAGACACCATTTAAAAAAAGTACTTGACTCAAGTTACGAGTATGTGTGAAGTACAGGGAGAGGAAGGGGAAAGGAAAACAGAAACTATACATACGTGTGTGTGTGTGTTTGTGTATGTGTACGAAAGTCGGAGACACCAACTGTACTGCACTGAGGCGTGCCTATAGAAATGCATTATTCTAACCAGAGAGAATAATAGGGGGAAAGTAAGAAAGGAGCAAAGGCGAAACGAGAGTGTCAGCGAGAAAGAGAGAGAGAGAGAGAGGATAAAAAAACGATAAGAGAATTTCCTTCAAACTCTTTGTATTTTCCCTTCAGTCACTTTGCAATATTGCTTCACTCTCATGGATTATTCTTGTCGACGACAGTCGGGCAAGGTGGAATTGGAACTCAGTTGTGTTTTTCGTGAGTGACTTTATACCTCCGTAGATATTGTTCTCTAATATGGGAATACTGTACTAGAAGGCCTGTATCGAAAATTGGGTAGAGCTTGTAGTAGTTGTTGGAGGGAATAACGACTTTTTCCGTGGTGACACAAAATTTTTTCCCTTCTTATAAACTGTCAGTAAAATGTACTGAGTAGATAAAATGCTTGTGTGTGTGTGTGTGTGTGTGTGTGTGTGTGTGTCGTGTAAAAAGGAAAAAAAAGATGAGCCAGTAATTTATTCGAAAGGCTGACTCCTTTGTGATTAAATTAATAATACATCAAGGTTGTTTCGCTTTGTCTTTGATTATGTATTCCTTGTGGGAATGTGGGAACGGTGTGGATGTATGTATGTATGTACTGTGTGTGGAGAGTATGGTTTCGGGTCGATTGGATATGCAATTTTTTGATTGTTCCAAATTTATGTATTATAAAGCTTTGATAAGGAATTATTAATATTTTATTTAGTCATCATCCTCGTCATCATCATCATCACTTGTAATTATTTTCCCTGTTGTACCAACTATGCAATCGATTGCAGTCCTATATGTTCCTGATTGAGCAACTTGGATTGGATGCTAGGAAAAAGCCCCAATGGAACTCCCGGTTGTCAAAGATTTTCGTTTAAATAACTTGAGCGGGGAAGTGTGTCAGGACGGGCTCTCTGTTTTTTATTAGGCTGTGGTTGCCGGGCGGGACAGGCGCTCTCTATTCTTCCCTCTCTATTATTATTTCCCTCCGTACACACATTTGCATTAGCGGTCGAGTGAGAGGAGCTCACTCATACACACGCTTTAGAACATTATCAACTTATTCCGAACTGACTCGGATATTTTTCCAAAGCCTTTTCTCTCTCCCTCGAGTAGTCCGGAGCAACAATAATGTGAGAATTATTCAGCGACAAGAATTTATTCTGACGTCCTTTCACGTGCCAATTCTTGAAGGGACAGTTTTTTTTTGTGAAGTTGTATTATTATTATACGTTTTTTTAGCATATACACACAGACACTCACACTCAGACATACACGTTATTATCACAACCATTGCTATTGCTCATAGTTGGACTTTGGAGGAAATCCCAAAAGTGTAAACTTTTTGAAAATGATGGACATGGAGAGTAATGGGAGATCTCAGAATACTCGGACCAGTGCGAATCCCTCCTATTCAAAACAGAATTCTCTTCTATTCAGTTAGTATATTTTGAGGAAGGAAGTGATTGCAAAATTGTGTGTCTGTTCATTAACCAGAGAAATTAATTGATTTTTTTTACCGCGTAATTAGATTGAATTCTATTAAGTTGACCGATTGACTTCCCTATTTGTTTCGTAATGTAATTACTGTATCGATCCCTTTTGAGCAATAGTATCATCATCACTGCGTCAAAAAATAATAATTGTTCTGTTGCAATTACCTACACAAATATAATTACATACATTCATACATACATTCTTCTTATTAGTATGTACTAACGAATTTAATAATCCCAGTGTTGGAAGAATAATTTGATCCCTCTGTCATCATCATAGCTTTGATCTAAACGCTTACACAATTTCACAGCATGGCTGAAGCTCCAGCTCGAAGGATTGGTCGTAAAGTCTCCACAGCAGATTTTACAAATCCATGTAATAATTGTTTACTTTCTTTTGCTTTTGGATTTACTCCGCGCCTTGGTCTTGATTTTCTTTTGATTCCATGATTTAACCTAGACTTTGCAGTTGCTGCTTGTTAAATGCTACATACATATATGGAGGTATGTATCTGGGGCTATGAGGGATTTTTCCCGAGTCATATTATATTTCATCGTATAGGAGTTGGGCTGTACTAGGTTTTTCAGAAAGCGTGCATACATCAGTATTTATTTACTTGTAGAAATGTTGGGAGGTTTGGTTCTATAATATATACTAAATTCCGTAAGGAGTAAGTATTAGAAACAGATGTGGTGTTCCCCAGTCTCTACATTTAATGTGGTATGGCAGATTTGTTGATTAAATTACTTGCGATTGTATAAGAATTGTGTACATATAATTAGATAAATACCTTATGACAGGATTGTGTGTTGCTGATAATAATGTTACAGCTGAAAAGGTGCTGGCTGTCCTTTTATTAAAAACTGATTTCAACCAGAGACTATAACTTACTATTATAAACTCAGTCAGTCCCTGCTGTAGGGTAATACTAAGGAAGGGGATCCAGAGAGGAAGGAAATCGATCCAGATATTCTGTCCTTTAATTTTCAACGGAACTGACAGGAAATTCGTGGAAATTTAGAGAAATACGTACATATGTGGGTACTATTAAATATAACAAATCCGCCTGGTTATATCTGAGAAGTTAAACTTCTAGTTTGGATTTTGGAAAGAGATAGTACTACGCTCCCTGCAAAAAGTACATTTATTAGAGCAATTCCGAGAAGTTGAATGATTTTAAAACTAGAGGTAATTCAATGGGACATATATAGGTAATAGTAAATTCCGGAACGCATTTCGGAAAGTCGTGATTGACCCAGTCGATACTGTTCGTAGTTCGTACTTTCGTACACCGAGACAATTTTCTTATTGTTAGCGAATATTGATTATAAATACTGTATTATTTTTGCAATTGCTCCCATCAGTTTCACTGTATTCCATGCATATTGACAACTATCTAGGTGACATATATGGATATATATGTATGTATATGTCTATGTATGTTCCTTGTCCCTATTCTTAAAAAATGCAAAGCAGTGTTACTGTTGTTACAGAATTGTACCAGTACATTTTATGTTATCGGATATGGACACGGAAGAAAGTTCCTGCTGGAGTTGAAATGCAACATTTAGAATTATCATTCTCTCCAAGCGTGCTCCGGCTTCTGGCTTCCAAGTTTTCAGGAAGCCTCAGTATCGATCCCTGAAGGGAAAATTATTAATTAGAGCTGTATAATAATAGTGTAATTACTAAACTAGTACGTATTTCAAATTAAATTTCATCAAAAATATTACTTTCGGAAGTAATTATTATTGTAGTGAATTGTATTTGATTTATAAATTGAGCTAGTAAACAACAATACCTATGTACAAGAGAGTTAAGGCTCCATGTAATAAAAAGTTTGGGTGATGATTAGTAATCGATTTGGGGTATTTGAGCTTTTAAACTGTTTTTTAAGGACGGGATTGAACTTGGCATGATATGTGACTAAATCGATTGAATTGAACGGACTTGTGCAATCTATTGGTAGAGACTAACTGCTTTTTATTATCTTTTTTTTAGCTGAACCGGAAGGATCTGGTCTAATTGAACTCCTTGCAACATGTGGCTCAATACTTTTACTCGTCGTTACTATACCGATAGCCATCTTTTTCTGCTTTAAAGTAAGTCGTTTGGTGATATTTCTTTCCCATTTGTAAGAGCATCAGTGAATACTTTTAGTTCGATTTTATGTATTAAAGAGCCATAGATATATGTATGTATGTATGTATGTCTATGTATAATAATTATACTTAGGAAATAACTCATCCTTCAGGAAGGAGTACTTCGGGTCACAATTATTTTATATTACGCTATTCTCAACGAAAATTCTGATTCCGAACCAATTGCTCTAATTAGGGAAGGTTCATGCAATAAATTTATAATTCATGGAGGACTTTGCCCCAATTTGTAATGCTTGTTGCAATCTCCGCTGTGAATTATATTGATGTACATGTATTTTGTTTGGGTTTCGTTGTTCGTATATATATTTATTTATTTGTGTAAGACTCAGGATTACCCAAAAGAAGACAAATTGCTATCCGGGGAAATTAGGCACTCAAGCAGTCAGTGGTTTGATTGGCTTAGACGTTGTGGAGCAATTAATTGATTTTCTTTGTAAGAGTAGTGATCAATCAATGAGGGGAGCCGTTCTTATACGGGCCTTGGTTAAGCTCTGTAAATAATAGTGTGAGTATTGTGTGTGATGGAAACCAATGGATCTGAATGTTTGTATTAGGCATGTATGTATAATTGTGTTTAGGGAATCTGCGACGTATGTGGGATGAACTTAAATAATTTCTTTAATTTCCAGGTGGTACAAGAATATGAACGAGCGGTGATATTCCGACTAGGTCGTCTTCGACGAGGTGGAGCTCGTGGTCCGGGTATTTTCTTCATTCTACCTTGTATTGATGCCTATCGTTGTGTGGATCTTCGTACAGTATCTTTCGACGTTCCACCACAAGAAGTAATTAATCGTTTCTTTTTCACCCTATAATGTAATTAATAGGGATAGACACTCAAAGTAATCATTGTTGACGCATCCAATCACTACTTTACTTTATATATATAGAATTTCACTGATTTTATTTTTGTTTTTGTACATACCGTCTTAAACAAACGTTAGTCGAGTATTCACAGAATTCTAGCAGTACTGGTACTTATTCATTTGAATCCACTAGTTGCAAAATGTGTTTAATTAATTGTATATAATATACCTTGAAGTAACTTGATTCCCTTATATCTGCAGTATCTGTTTTCCAAATTCATCCGATTTTTAAAGATTTTTTGATTTAGATTTAAGTTGTATTGGTAGGCACTTGGATTGACAATTAAATTATCCCCTTTAAAATCCAGTCAGTACACAGAATGGATCTCCCTCTGCACTTCTTTTCCAGATTAGATCGTGTGCAAGTACAATAATATATGTAATGACTAAGTAAGTATTATAATATAGTAGAGAGGCCTAACCTCGTGTGCGCACTGAGCGTATACACCCTCTTACAAGATTACAAAATGAGGATAAAAAACTAATCAACACAGTTTTAACCGTACTTACGTCAAATTAACCGTAAAAATTGTTTATAATCTACTAGCAAAGTTACATATTTTGTATGGTTGGTTATACAAGATCTACGATACGGTCTTGACCCGTGTAGGATCCAAATTGCAGAAGATCTGCAACAATTTTCATTAGGTTTTAATTATTGAACCCTTTAAAGTTATCGGTATGGCGTATCAAAAATAATATTGCGAAACCTCTAACAATTCTTGTTGGTGTGATTCATTGTCAAATTATATAAACAGAAGTCGTGCTCGCAAGGAATGTATACAAGACACTACGCTTACCAATTATTACCAAGATTTTTCGTCGAACTTACCCGATTATTTAGGAAGGCAGGTTAAAAATATTAGGGAACACCTCATAAGTCCATAGTTGTTGATATTTAGGGATTTCAAACTTTTCCCACAACTTCAGCATGTTAGGTGCATAATTTAGACCATAAGTTAATGGTTATAGGGATTACTTCATTTGGTAAATGCAGGCAAGCAAATTTTTAAATAATTAATAGTGTGTCTATATACCAGCGATGTGTGATAGAAAGGTACATTTTCAAGTATAAAGTATAGAAATCTAACAAAAAGCAGTAGTTTCATTTCTCTAATAAAAGAAACTTATTGTAGGGACGGTTAGATCAATTGAGTTGAAGGTAATAGTAGAGGCAATTCCAAAATCCTATATTTAGGTTAACTTGTTTTATCCACCTAATGTTCTTTGATGGATCTGTATCTGTATTTATTTATCCCCTTGTTCAATGGCAAAATTTTCCAAATATTTGTAATTGCCCCATTCAGTACCCATTCAATTTAGTATGTGAAGGAATGCATGACAAGTGTATTATCGTTATTTTGTTAGAGAGTAGTAGCTCATTGCCAAAATTAATTGGATGTGGTACTTATATATATGAAACATTGTTTGTGTCCATTAATTCGTCCTTTTCTGTCAGGATGGATCAGCCGCTGGAAGTTTGTCAGGAATCATTGTCCACTGATACATATTTAATAATAGCTATACTTCTGTCATTGTAGTGGTTGTTTGAGCTACTCATTTAAAAATGAGTTCTTAAGGAACAAATGGCCCATAATGTTTGTACGCACAAAATATTGAAGCTATATTCAGACAAATATTTTCACCTTTCTAAATTCAACTGATTTTTGATGAACCTACTTGCTTGTTTTGATATGGGCTGAAACTGACATTTGGTTGCTTTTTTGGTTTTGGATCACATATGTACAGTCTTCCCAGAAATTTGTATTTGCTTCTCAAGGTTTTCCCCCTATTTGTTTTTTTTTGTTTTGTTTTATTTGGATGAAGTTTGAAGCCAGGCCTGGATGAGGTTGTAGTTAAGAGTTACTTATTTGGACGGGAATAGGGGAAGGAAGGAAGGAAGTTAAATATTTAGATGAGCAAATGTTTGGGGCTATGGAATACTTATTACATACGTCATCGTTTAACTATTGTTGAGGGCACAAGGGAAGTAAACTAATTTTGCGTCTCGTTTCTGCAAGAAATATTATTATGTACGAAGAAACTCACACATAGAGTGAAAAGGAATCTATCTACGTGTCTACTTATCTCCCATATGGAATACCTAAGTGAAGGAAGTTGATTGAGTGATTATTCTGTTCAATTACAGCGTCAATTGTGCATGTCGCGTGGAATAGTAGAAGAGCTAGAAAAACAAAATAAATATTGCAGATATGCAATAGATCTGCATACTGCATACATATACTGAGCCTATATTGTGTTATCCCCATTACATTGTACACTTCTTTTGGTTTAATTGAGTACACTCGAATGTCTATTGTAATGATGCCGAATGATAACATTTGTCACGATTTAACCTCATGATGCTACTGACATTTTGAGTTAACCCTAAACAAAAAAAGTTATTCTTATCATTATATATCTCTCTCTGTCTATCCTTGCTTTGTATCTGTACATAATAATGGTAGGGAATGGAGAACGTATTGTAACTTTGTTCAACCCACGTTATTTTTCTCATCGGATGGCTTCGTGCCATTTTCCCAAACTTTTTTTCTTAGACCATTCTTAGACCAAAAAAAATTAATTATTTTTTCAAAAAATTAAAAAAGCTACGGAGACAAGAGCTTAAAATTTTAAAAACTACAAAGAAGGGGAAACTTTACTCATGTGGCATTTTATGTAGACACCTGGACGATGGGATCAGAGGTATTGTTGGGGATCTCACTCCCCACGTGGTCAGGTATGTCTTATCCGATTGCAACATACATACTTGAGTGAATTACTTTAAATTAAGAATAACAAATTTCCAACTTTAAAAAAAAAACATTGGTTTTTTCAGTTGCTGAATGTATGTCACTACCATCTGAAATTCTGTTCATATATAGTTTCGATGCTATTAATTTTATTATATTATATTATATTATACTCTTTTGACTTTTATTATTCTTTCAACCAATATTTTGTTCAGTTCCCGTTACTATTTTACTAGACTTTACCACCAGCTCATTACTACACGAGAACTGTATACCTATATATATATATAGCCTTTACTCTGTATGAAAGAAATATAGATACGGATCCTTACACTGTTCCAAAAAAAAAGTTTAGCTACATTCAGTACAGAAGCATCCAATTACATGTGTCTTCAAGAAATCTATAATAATTATTAGATACTTTTCCTTGAGTCGGTCTCATCGCATGGTAGCTAGACAGTAATTATGTGTAAGTATATAGTTGGGATGAGTGGAAACAATGGATGATTTTTTTTTGTTTATATAGAGAGTAGATATTCCAACTCCCAGCATGTTGTGAATCAAATTTCGGATTTTTGAATAGATTTAGTAGACATTTTTTTAGTGAATGAGTCTACTGTCGTACATTAGTTTCCCCCCTTATTTTTTATTTTTTTGAACTTGGTAGTAATTTACTAAATCAAGAGTTTCAATCAGATATGAAAAATACAGGCAAAATAATACCGGCGCTTACCTTACATGTACGTACGTAACGATGTACAGAATATACAATATAAATTGATACTTGATACAGCTCTTTCAAATGTATCAGTTTCAGAGAAGGATTTTGTGATAGACTCTATTAAGAGTGATAAATTTTGAGGAAATCATGTGCTATGTATAATTATGAGTGTAGTATTATATACCTCCAACAATAATAAATTATTACATTTAAATCTTAATCTGGTCATCAAAACAGCAGTGAAATTTACAGTAATTAGTCCCGTCAGAAATCAAAACCACTGACAATAATTTCTATGATAATTATTGAAGATAACCGTAAATATACAAACACTTACCAAACTTTATAGATATTGACACATGATTCGGTGACGATCGCTGTTGATGCTGTGGTATATTACAGGGGTGAGTATTATTGAATCTGCTATATTTATCATATATAAACTTTTTTGCAATCAAATTTGCTTTTGACTTCTGCACCTTCAAATATCGGAAGTTAGTCATTTTTTTTTGGCACGGGAATAATTATTACGACTAATTAACTAATTACATACATATTCTCGTATGTAAGCATAAATTGAAGGATTTGTCTAAAAAGTGGAATTATGATGACATATAAGTATTACTCAAGGTAGAAATACAAGGGTTACTTTTGATTCCAGTTTCTTGCCCGATTGCTGCCACTAATAATGTGGAGGATTTCAGGTACTGGTGATACTACTACTACTCCTCCTCATCTTTATTGATAAGCCCTTGTGGGTTTGAGCTTTACTTTAGAGTAATAAGCCTGTAGTCCCTGTTTTCTTTTTACAATGGCAAAGGGGAATCAGGAATTACCGTACCTTTTCTGGTCTGGCTCCACAGTGCTATATACTTTTGTTTCCAAATTGAACGACATCGCATAATCTGCACAATAATATACTGGATTGTATACGCAGTTGTTGACAAAAGCATGATAAATCCGCTACTTCTGGGAATAATCAGTCATTGACAACAAGAAACAGCAGTGGCTGTTTCTTTTAGTTCCCTGTGGTTATGCTATTTTACTTTTTAGTTCTAGTGTGCATCTATATAGTATCTAATATAATTTAAGGTTTCTATTAATTCAATATTTTTTTTTGTGAAGTTTCCGTGTGAATACCAGATCTTTTGAGCTTTTCGATTTCATAGATTATGATTTGTTCAATACTAACTCTATATTACGTTTTGATCCTTTGACTTTTGTTTCCCATTATTATTATTATTATTATTATCGAATGATGAATATATTCTTCATTAGCTCAAAGGAGAATTGGCTTACTGACTATATGAGGACGAGAGTTTGAGAATGATGAATGGGAGCTTTCGTTTGACATTGACTCACAATTAGACTTATTTGTTTTTTTTATTTGCGAGCTTTATTTGAACTTGTATTCAAATAAATACAAATTATATGTTTGTTCATATAGTGTAATTGTGACTGACTACTCTAATTCGATTTCTTTGATTTCTAGTTTTTTTTATGAAGCTTGTCTGGATTTTATATATGGAGCTTTGGGGAAGTTTTATTGGAGCTTGCCTTTTCAATTGAATTTAAATTAGGTTGTGTAGGTAGATACTTGCAGGATTCTGGAATAACTCTGGCTAAAAGGGAAATTACGACGACTCTATTATAACTATACTAGGGGTATAATTACATTCATTTGTTCCATTAGAGCTTCCAGGCTGTCATAACTAGATATGCCTAACTGAATTTAGAGAATTATGAATATCGGCGGGAACGAGGGCTTGATTTCATTAGGAAAATCTAACATTGGTAATATTTTAAGCCTTCGAAGCATTCTCCTCAAAAACTAATTATTTCATCGAAACTTAGAGTTTCAGAAGGATCCCATTTACATGACTTCCAAGGGCTCCTATTAAAACAAAAAGCTTGTCGCTGATCCGATACAATACATTGTGTGTATGGTATGTATGTATACGTATACGGTATGTAACACTACAGTCCTTACTGTCTTTATACATACTCAGATCCGAGCTTATATAAATATTTATACCGGGCTTGTGCTTCAGGAAAATTTTACATGTAGATATATGTAAGTAACACTCGATACATGATGTTGTAGATTGAGCGTTTGTATTTTTGGCAGACGGTATAAACATTAGAGATTTGATGTCTCCTCAAGCTGTTTATTGTCTGTTTTTATAAAGTCCACATTGGAATCTAATTCAGCTGAAAAGTTCCTTTGAACTCCTTTTTAATTTGCTACACTACTGAGAAAAAGTACTCAAGATTTACCTCATGTTCTCTGACTGGAGATTTTGTTTTTACATTCCTCATTCCTTTGGATTTCATTTATTGGTTTGACATTCTTCCATTGGAATTCCAACCCTAGTTCGCTCATGTTTTGTAACTGCTTTGATCATCCGCAATATATTTACCTAGATTGCTAATCGTTTCTGAATGCCCAGACATTTCAAAAGTTTTAATGCGATGTCTGACTTGAGCCTGAATTCGGAATCTGCAAAGCCCCCGCTGCATGTTTTTTTTTATATTTCCAGTTGAGATAGGAAATTAGAGAATTAAAAGTATGTGAACATTCGTCCTTAATCTCTTACTCCTCTTCTGTCAGCTTCGTAATGTAATAACTTTTAATAATATGGTCTGAACTGAAGATTTGACATTATTACTAACTTCCAAGTTTGAAGTTATGTATACCGTTGCGAATGATCCTCGGAACTTACCAACGTAGTCCTGTGAAAGGGCATTGGAAGTATAGAAATCTTTGTAGACGGTGATTTATTGGGAAAATTAAAGGGAAATCCATAAAGGAGATAAACCTTGGAGTTCGTCATGAAATGTAGGACAATACAATCCAATACTGGAGTACAATGCTGTGGGATGAGTCTGTGAAAATAATAGTGACTGAGAATATTTGAGACATCCCAGTTTCCATGGTGACTAACTTGTTATATAGGTAATAAGCATTTTTCAAAGTCTCTCTCAGTCCTATGTGAAGTGGAGCCTCATGCAGATATATGAGCCCTCCGTGTAGATATATAATAGCAGTTAAAATTCTTGGCGATGGTCTGATGTATTAAGGTCTGATGTAATAAAGTGTGTCACTATGGACGAGGTTTTATTGAATTTTCTGGCGGAATCTGGAATCCGCATAGTTTTCTGATAAGGAGAAAATAATGGCTGACATTAACATATGAAGGGGATTCACGAAAGGAGACCATTAGTTCGCTTCCTGGGTATAAAAAGCTTGAATGGGTTCAGCATTTAATTGTGTTCTGAAATTAGCTAGGAGAGCGTCTCCAGCCAGATACTAAGGAGTCTCTATCTCTCTTATTAATTTTTTACTCTTTAAGAATGCTTTATCTTCTAGAGAGGAAGAAAAAGAGAGAGAGAGAGAGAGAGAGAGGGAGAAAGGGATAGGTTCTATGTGCATACTTCTATACCTATACGTAGGTACTTGCTCTGATATATAAACTAAAATATATAATTATTCTATTTATATTAAATGTGGCGTGGTGAACGTATGTATGTAAGTAACTGGAGCAAAAGTAAATTCAATTTCACAGGGCATGCAGTTTTTGAGACACATCTCTACTATAGGTGGTTGAAGATAGCAGAACTATCTGTGTTTATGTACCTCCTTGAACTTCCTGTATATTTGAGACGGGTTGGTGGGGGTAAATGCTTTGCGAGCGTGAGTACAAGATTAATTCTCTTGGAGATAAATTTAACCTGAGAGATGTGGCATGTATCATAAGCTCGAAATCGCTCGGTTTAGTACAATTTTTTGAGACTTCTTGGCAGCTGTTTACCAGGGACTGAGAGTCTCGTCTCACTTGTCATCACGGAGCTCGTAATAACCACAAATTACAACTGTTTATTAGGAAAAAACGTCTTGATTTTATTACAGAGACAAGCCTCAGCTGGTTATTCACACTCGAGAGCCAACACCAGGGGTATTTCCAGTACGGAGAGTTATTTATTTTCGAGTGTGTACATATTTTATGAAGGAGTGATTTAGAAGGTTATTGGTTGCAGTATTTAACTTTCGGATTGCCGTTACGATAAATTGATGTTATCAACGCCGGACAGGGAAGATAAAGGTACATATGTAATTTGTATGTAGGGACTAGGCACTCTCAGCATCTGTTATTTACACAGCATTTGTTTTTAAATTTTATGTTAAAGTCCTTTCATGTGCATATAGTTTCACCAGCACCTAAGGTAATCTTATTACTGGTGCTTTCAAATATATAATTCCATATAATAACATTCCTGTTGGATAGAGTTAGAGCTAGTAATTGAAAATGTATATACTGATAATACAAATGGAAGAGCTACATTCAAAATTGTTAATAACACATGTGAACATCAGGTTTACTTACAATTTACGGAAGACATGAATTGAATGGATTAAGTACAGCTCCGTTGACATGTTGGATGATTTAAAAGTACAAATTCACAGGAGTTTCCCCTCCGGGGGGAACTCACACTTAATTCCCTTAAGGAACTCATATAAAAGAGATTTTTAGGAAGGGTCGTTGTCATTACTCGCCCAGCAAATGTGTAAGAATCTGCAGCCTTCTTAAAACTAGATTAGGGTTTCATATGTCGAGAGAACTGCATTTATGATTCTTGTACTTATAGATATATGTATAGATATATGTACATACATACGTACGCACGTAGTTAGTTACTCCCTAAGTTTTCATACAATCTGATGAAGCGTCTCCGACTAGTTGATACGAGGAACGGACGATTTGAACAATTTCAGCCTGAAGCGGGATGTTTTGGCAATCTGCCCATTTACTATACTTGTGCTTCTCAGTGAGGAAAGTTTGTCCCACAGGATGGTCCCTGATAGTAAAAACTCAACCGGGGAAGAGTAATGATTGTAAGGATAGAGAGAAAGGGTCTAAGGACAAAATCGCATTCCCAAGGGGCACTTCTGTGAATAAAAGTAGCCGGAGTAGCTCCCGCATTCACGTCCTGCGGTCATCAATTAATGTTAAAAAAGGTGATCCTTCTAAAAGTCAATCTTTCTGAGTTTTTCGAGCACTTTCCTTTTTGTTTGGCAGACTCAGGAAAATCACGGATATGAATGTATCCCCCACAAACTTGTAGGATCTATATTTTATGTGTACTATTCCCATCAGAAAATGTTACGGCTATTTCAACTACTGTATTTCATTCGACTGTGTTTGCTTGTGCGTGTCTAGGATGTCTACAATCGGAAAGGTTTATTTATAGTTACTGGGTTATATATCTTGACTGGACACACCAGAAGTTGAGATGTGTGAGTCTCGGAAAGAGCTTAAAATATATATAGTCAGTCACGTCCGTAAAGTAATTCTCATCCCAAAAACAATGGTCAAATGATCAATTTTCCCTAGGCTCTACAAACTTCGGAAATCTAAAACACATGCATGAGTAATCCTTTAAATTGCATTGCTAGAGCGTTAAAGGATGAATTCGTCAGATCATTTTGGAGGCACAATTACTACATTGAAATTAAATACCAGGGGTATTTTGAGAAGTGTATTTGGTCAAGCATTACATGAATTATGTATAGTGTAGATGAGGATGAGTAATTAATGACATTATTTCTTTAAAACTGTCTGTATTACCTAAAACTGTCCGTATTACCTCGATAACTTCACTTGTTACTGTCCCCACTCAAAATTTTAAAAATAGTGAGCTTTTCAGTTTGCTTGCCTGTAATTATCTAGACCATGTAAGTAGTGCATAAACAGTGCGTTTAACTTTCCAGTTACTACTAACTGCGTGGAAATGATCGACTTGCAATATAGTTAATTATGTCTTATGTCTGTCTGTCAGTTATGTGCCTAATACTTCTGGTTGTGAGATATAATTATTACAGTATCCGTAGGTTTTGTTTTGAGAAAAATCCCTACTCCCCCTGGCATGGCCTCCATTCATTGGACAAAACTTGGGGATGGAAGCCATAATTATTCTAAATCACGAACCAAGCAGTAGTACAGTTCTCCAGTGAAAGTTGTAGTTGATGTATAGATTTTGATTAATGATGATAACCAGAACCTAGCCCCCTTTGACCATTAGTTTTTGAATATCTATAATAGTATCTCTGTAGATGGATTGAAAACGTTGTATAGAGGATGAAGGAGAGTCACTTAAAACTTCCAGTATCAAAATTTAGTGCTTAGTGGTTTTCATGCGCATTAATGAATTACATACATATGTACGTTGACAACCCGAGGAGAGTACCAGTTCCAATGTACTTATAAGTACTCCTACTGACGTAAAAGCTTGTCCTCTTTTGTCGGTCCATTGTAGTATTTCAAAAGAGTTAAAGTTTTTTTTTTACAGCGGCACACTCCACATGATAACATATTGTCTCTCTCCAACTTTAACAGTTTCCGTGGAAAAGTGAATATGTATAGAAACAATTTAAAAAAGCACAAGTTCAAATCTACTTTCATAGAAGCACGGCATGTTGCTTGAAATTTTTCCACGTACCCTATAAATAATTACTTGTGAACTGAAGCTCATTTTTCCCTCTCAGGCATAACGCTATGACATATGACCTCAAACTCATAAGCTCATATACATTCTTTAGTGTTGACGTTCACGACCACAATATACTGTATTAATTTAAAGAATTTTGAACCGGTATCATTTTGCATATGAAAACCAGTAGCACTAATCTGTATAATAGTAAACTAAGGAGTAACCTTGTAAAAAGACCAATGGAAATCCGGAAATATGACATACATTATTGGCTTTTGGCCTAGGTCGTGTGGAAACGTAACTAATTTCGAATTTTAATTTTAACACTATAACCCCTGCACACCTCAACTAATTAGTACAACACCGTACAGATTTAATTTTCCAACCAAAATCTCCACACACATATTCTTATGATTTCCACTCACACTCACTGTTAGTTTCTGAACATGCACACTATATGTACATATGTAAGCCAGCCTTATTGCCAAAGTCCCTTTGATGCACTTGTATCACGTATATACTTATATTTGTACTTACCAGTCACAGATTAACAAATCCAGTAGTAACTGGACAGCCTGAGCTGAACTAATTAATTACCCCGTAGTTGTATATGTATATAGTAAAATCACTCGTAGTAGTATAGTTTGTATACCATTTGAAAACATTTGGTAATTTACATAGTTTTTATTACTTGGACAGAATATTCTTCTAAGAGAACGGAAATGAAATGAATTTTTCTTGATTTATATTTTTTTGGTTTGTTTCCCTCACTTGAAATTTGTAGATACTGACTCACGATTCGGTGACAGTTGCTGTTGATGCTGTTGTGTACTACAGGGGTGAGTAGTCATTTTACTTTTGAATTAACTCTTGTTCATGTCAAAACAGCCGAGTCCGCTGTCGGTTTGATTACTTACAATACTTGTGAACTGCCTCAATGGTGATTTATCATTGAGGCTTCTTTCTACCTCCTGTACAACCAAAGACAAATGTTTTCCCTGGGAACACATTTCATTTTAATGAGAATAATAATAATTATTTACAAAATTAAAAAACAATCAGGAAAAAAATATCCTTCTCAAAGGACTTTCAAATCTGTCAATTCCATGAGGAATTCGTATACTTATACTTACATATATGTTCAAAAAATTAATACAATACTTGTGATTATAGTGTATAATCCCACGGTTGCTGTGTCTAACGTGGTAGACTACAGGTGAATACAAATTAATCTTTATTAAACGTTTTCTCTGGATGTGGTGGCTGTATATAGTATCGTACGTGTATATAACATGGTTGTTTCGGTAGTTGTATACGTATATGGGTGCATATCCTCAACCGGTCCGGTGCATTACACAGGATTGATAAATAGAAGTAATTTGTTGCATCCACTGTTGTGCTCTTTCTGTCATATGTGTACTGTAGTGTTGTTCGTGTGTTCTTGTTGTTGTTGTTGGTGTTGAGCGTCCCTCCATGCTTTGTATCTAAACATGACAGTTGATAGCCTGTAGAGATGCAAAAGTTAAATTGCGGAGTTAGTTTTTAGACACTTCATTAATACGAAAGTTTATGAACTTTTCAACAGGATTAATGAACTCAGGGATACTACTTGCAGAAATGCTCTGCACTTGGGCTAAACTCTGAGAGTGTATATGTATGTATGGAGGTAGTCCTGAAGTGTACAAATTGGTATGTGTGGTATCTATAGGTACTTGGCAACAGGCCATCGTGGTTTCTGAAAACTTTACAAGTATCTATTGATGTACATAGGAGATTTTGCTTGTTGTCTGGAATTAAGCGTGCTCTTGTTACTGTTACCATCGCTATTGTTAGAAACTATGTTACATTGCTCTCGTTTCGGGAGGGAGATCCCAAGGATTGTACATAGAGTATTTATTGATGTTTTCCAACATACTGTGAAATGCATTGTACACTTTTTCGCTCCAAAAGCCTTTTAGCATAACTGCGTATTAGTACAGTACTGCGTTCAAGTTTTGCTTTTATATCTTCATTAACTCTTAACTCAGGCTTTATAGCGCGACTAACTACCGCCATTTTCAAGTTAAAGGACTTATAGCGCTGGGTACTTTTATTCTGTAGTTGTATGTACATATATATGATTATGTAGAATGTTGATGCTCACTTGGAGAATTTGCTTTCATAATATTTCGCTTAATGTTGACATAATATGTAATTTCGACGCGGCAGTATTTCTGGTGAATGCGGTGCTTGTGAGGCGAATATAAAAATAACAAGGATATGTATGCTACTGCTGCTTTGTGGGTGATATTTTTGACAAGTAGTTTTAAATGTTTAGTGTTCTTACGCCGAGTATGTATATCTAATCTAATTATGCGAGATTACGTTCTTTCTTTTATGAATGTTCCAAGAAAGCTGTTTATTTCGGTGCTTTGTTCTGATTGCATGTTTTTTTTCTGCCTTCTATAAATGCCTAGAAAAAAGAAATTAAGAGTATGGCTGGTAAGCCAGACAAGTATGATTATCATGCATTGCAGGGTTACCAAGGTGTTAAATTACAAATTGCTGGTTCGCTTGCGCTTTTCATGCCTTTTTTGTATCTCTGCTGTAGGGTAGAGTAAGGTTGTTAAGTGGTAGCTTGATATTTGAATTGGAAGAGCTCTGTCCCATTAATAGCATTTTATGGAGGGACAGGACTGGAATATGCTTAGTGGTTTCAATTCGTATAAATTGCTTTTTTCATGCGTATGTGACTGTGAGCGCTGGGAATGCCAGGAATGTAGAGCATGCTGAGGTTGAATGGGTGGAAGAAAGTTGTTGAGAGAGAGAGAGAGAGAGAGCGAGAGTGAGAGAGAGAGAGAAAGTGATCGAGGAAAAGCAGCGGAAAGAATTTAAAGTTTGCAATTTTACTTTACAGTCACTCGACGAGACTGTTGGCTGCCACAACGCTTCGAAATGTATTGGGAACGAAAAATTTGGCAGAGATCCTCTCAGAGCGAGAGTCAATCTCCCACACAATGCAAACCGCTTTGGATGAAGCCACAGATCCTTGGGGCGTCAAAGTTGAACGTGTTGAAATGTAAACTTTTTACTTTATGACTTTACTTTTATCTTAGTGTATGGATATTCATATTCTAAGTTTTTCATGAAGTTTTCTGTCATAGACATATGACGGCTGTAGAGGGATGAAAAATGTTCTTGCCCTTTGTACAGCTTTTGTGAGAGGATTTATTTTGAAGTCAAAATAGCAATTTTAAAATATAGTCCGTATGGACTCCTGTTTTATTATGAACTGTTCAGAGTGATTCTGAGGGTTGCGTTATTATGGAACTTTGTAATGTGTGGCGTAATTACGTACATATCTCAGGTTTGAATAGATGGGACTTCAAACAAATTAAGCAACATCTTGTACTAAGTAAGTTGAATATGTTTAGTACAGGAAGTTGCTTTTATTCGAAATGCAGTTGCTTCAAAAGCTATTAATTTGACAAATTACCGTTACCAATTACCAGGTTTTATTGTTTACTCAGGTCTCATTTTTATACCGATTCTATATAATGAGGTATTTAGAATGTAGCGGAAGACTATAGATAGATGCTATTAAAGGGTATAATTTGTTTTGAGAGGCATGGGGATGGGCTTTTGAAAGTGCAAACAAAGAGATTAATTACTTTCTTGTGAGAAGTTACTTGGGAAACTTTTGGTTTTGGGGTCTTTCTTGAAGTACCTGTTGAGGTTGTTTAGTAAAAGTAGGAAGACTTTTAAGAGGAAAGTAACAGCTCGTTTCTCTTTAAATTAGTTATAAAAGTTAAGTTTCTAACAAAACTTGTATTCATCTTCATAGTTTTAAACAAACTCGTGTCGAGACTGTTTAGTTTATGTAAGGCTGAAATTAATGCAAACTATATTTGAAATGGTTGGTTTTCATAAATAATTCATATATTTTTTGTGGAGGGAGTCGAGATGATATTATGTATGAAAAAAAAAAGCCATGATTTGATTTCGAGCCCCGGAAGAGAAAATATTTCCAGGGCCTGGAGTGAGTACAATGATAAGTTACTAGTCAGGATTTTGAGTTGGTGTGATTTTTTTTTCTTGTTCACAGAAAGGATGTGAGACTCCCAGTTCAATTGCAGAGGGCAATGGCTGCCGAGGCAGAAGCTGCCCGTGAAGCTCGAGCTAAGGTGATTGCTGCTGAGGGTGAAATGAAAGCCTCAAGAGCTCTCAAAGAAGCCTCGGATGTCATGATAGAAAGCCCAGCTGCTCTTCAGGTATCTTTTCACACACTTTATGTCGATGTGGCGTCTCTAAACTTGTGCTTTGAAATGGGATTCGATCGATGCTACGATCAAGCATGTTTTGTCAACAAGCTTTTCCACTTACAATATTTCGAAAAACTCCCTTCAAAACATTTAGATTCACCTGTATTCATGTGAATGGATTTGTGTATAGCAATCAAGGTTTATTTTGCTAATACTGGAGAAATGTTTAAGAAATTACCACAACATTATTTAAAGAAATTAATTGAAGCAAGCTAAAATGATTTTTTTTTAAATTTCCAGCTGAGATATCTTCAGACACTTAACACAATTTCTGCAGAGAAGAACTCGACCATCATTTTCCCAATTCCAATTGACATCCTTGCACCGTTCATTGGGCCCAATGCTATGGGAAAACACCGTAGCACATGAATGCCAAGTTGTTAATCAAAAATATATTTGAAAAATAAGTACACACAAAACTGTACTACTATGTGAGCTACTTTATAATTAAATGTGGAGCAAACATGTGTAAAGATTTTATCATATAAAATTTCGAATATACACGTCATAACTTGTGTGTAAAGTGTACAATATTGTTAAAACTAATTGTGTAACAGCACACATATAACAATAGTAGTTAGTAATTATTATACCGATGAGCGTGTTGATTTGTCAAAAAGAATTCAGAACAATGTAAACCATTGTAAATTATATACTGGAGCCAATTGAAGGTTACACTCTAGAATTAGCATTTACATAACTGACATGTTTCAATTACAATACGAAATGTTAACTAAATTATATTTTACCTTCTGTTGTAATGTGACTTATAAAAAAAACTATTGGCTATTAGTTGTACGCTCCTGGACCGCATGGCTGGCCAAATGAAAAAGAATGTAGAGAAGAATGAAGAGCGAAAAATTTTCAAGACGAGGTGTGACTGAATGTTTACCCGACTTACTAATTAAGCTTACTAGTTGTTTACCTCATCCCAGAGTTTGTCAGTTGTTAAAAATTACTGTGTATATTGGTAACTTAAAATATTTATAAGGTTGACATATTTTCAAGTTTCTTTGTACAAATTGCTGTAAAATAAATGCTTAGAACATATCTACAGGAAAATCTCAATTGTTAAAATTATGAGTAGTTAGAGCCTGCACCATAATTTAGATCGTGTAATGTGCTGTCCTATTCGTATGTTTTAGTCAGTGGAAGCTCAATTAACTCAATACTTTTAAAATTCCCATTAAAACGCAATAACACAAATGTTTAGATCATAGCTTGCTAATTATAACTTTACAAGTAGAATTTATTTAGAGGATTTATACGAAATTTTGCATTCACATGGGCAATTTGTATTAGTCTTCATTTTTTATGTTAAAGCGGCTCATTTCGTTGTTCATTTAATTCAAGTTTAGTTCCTTTGTGCTATGCTCTAACTATTTCTACTGCAGTTAGAGTCTTATTAATTTACTCTAGCTGCTCTGAACTAAGGTAAAAACAGATGAATCAAAATTTAAAAAACAATATGTAATGATTGAAGGTTTTAACCAAGATTAAATTCTGTCAAAATCCTGTATGGAAATCTTGTTTGTAAATATTAAAGGTATTTCCCTTTGCACAAAATGATTTTAGCCTGAGGTATTCCACCGACAGTGCACATTATTATCATCTGATTTACAATTGGAGATGATTTTGTTTATGACACCGTAAATCATATGCTTACTTTGAAGTCAAACTGTGTTTTCGTAGAAACAATATGTATGCTTCCTTTTCCACATTATTTTCTTTTACAGCCTAATGTTTGCAAACCTAGGTATTTCGATTTTAAAATATTGCAAAATCCCTGAGCCTGTATATTAATCCCTTCTTGCCTATGTACTTCATAATGTACTGCACTGCCTTCATTGCCTGAGCGCCGGCAATAGAATTTTTGTTGTTAACATATATACAACAATGAAAACAGTAATGGTTCTTTTAAATTAATCATACAGGAAACCTTTAATTGGCACAAATTTGGCATTGAGTTTTTACACATTAATTTGCACATGATTTGAATTGTTAAATTTCTCCAATAAATTTACCTAAACAGTGTAAGAGAATATTGAAATGCTTATTGCTTCGAAGGGCCTGCCGTGAGTAAAATAATAAGTAATCTCGGGAGGATTACAATTTGCAAAACTAAATATATTTGTGCCACCCTTAAGTTAAGACGTATAGTAAGGTTTATTTTTAATTTAAATTTATAAATAACTTTTGTACGCACATCCTTTTCCCCAAGTTGCAGTGTTACAATTGTACTAAACTTCTTACTGCAGTAATAAGACTAATAATGAACTCCCTAATGTTAAATGTGATATTCGGTCAGCTATTGCTTAATCTTCATTCAGTCTTTTGAGAATCGTATACAAATAGAACTTTTAACTTTTATTTTGTAATTGGTACAAGAAACTCCTGTAGTTGCAGCGTGTAGTTGGTGTAAACAAAATTATTTCATTCAGGCCAGTAAATAGCCACTTTTAGCCATTGTAATATAAATCTCTCGAGCTTCAATTCAACACCTTCAAACGAAAGTTTATTTTGTTTTAAAACTTGCTAAATAGCTAAACGTTTGCTACAGTTTTGCATTTTATATTAACATTTATGTGAAAATTTAATGGAGTATAAGGTAGTAAGAAAAGAGTTACGTGCTATTCGATAGTTAGAATTCATATGTATAATTACACAGACGTTCACGTCTCTAGTACATAATTTACCTTTACTTGAAAATAATGAAATGACCACACAAAAGTTGCGTTTATTAAATTACGAATCTGTGAGTTATTGTAAAATGACGATGGCATATACTTCAAGACATGATTTCAATTATCAATTTAGTTTTTAGGTAATGAACGTCAAACGTCACCACGATGCTCAAATTCTTTATACGTAAGTACTAATATTAAATAATCGTAAACGCGTTGGGAATAAACACATCAAGAAAATTCTTCGTCAGTTCCTCAAGGTCAAGATAGGAAGATAGTGAAGAGTAGTTTTTTAAGAACATGCTAATATGTTAAAATTCTCAAGTTGTGGAAAAATTTTATGCAGGAAAATCCTTAAACCCTCAAAATCCATTACAAAAGTATTCTTACCCATTTCAGCGTAGGGATCAAAATAGTGGAAAGGGAAGTATTCGCACTTACAAATTAGAGGTCGTTATAGAATTTAACCCTCCACACCTACCTACACGGATGATGAATGATGGTTTGAATATTAATGTAAATTTTAAATTACCTTTGTTATGACATAGTATTACCTCAACAAGCCACACAATTTCAAACCTATGTTTCGGTGTACTGTAATTGACTCCCTCCAAAGACTTATTTGGTGACAGAATTAAATTACCTTGTTAGAATACCAGATTTTATTCTTACTAGATACTTTACATAATTTTATCTACCTTTAGAACTACCATTAGAAGCAAATCAGGAAAATATGTCCCATTGTTAATAATTATAATTCAACCATTAGAATCTCTAACGCATGTACAGAGATGTAAAATTTAAATGAGTATCGCCCAAGTTTTGGATGCGTGAGAAGGAGTGTTGTGGAAGTTTTAAAAAAATGACAATTAAAATAAGTATGGTATTTTAAAATTTGTTTCAAAATTACCTGTCGTGTAGTATAAAGAACAGTCAAAAAATTACGGGGAACTTTTCGTATGAAATGTGTATATAGTACATACGAACTCACAAATGGTACAGATAAATACCTTCGATTTGGAATACCTTGCAATATTGAATATAAAATTTTAGTGTGTATTTATAAAGGCCATTAAGCCATTAAATTTAATGTAAAACTCAAGTAATTGAAAAACAATGCACACCTCATGTTGATAATCAAACGGCTGTAATTATTACTAAATTGTAAAATACAAGGAGGCCAAAAATGACCAGTCACACTGTGCACCAAGATATATTACTACTATATCGATTGAATTAGCAACTGATCCCAAATCTTTAATTCATAAAAGTCGTGTTGTGCATTCAGGGCCAAGACAAAGTTGCCAATAAAAACGGTAGGAACTCACTCATGTAATGGGGGAAAATGTGAATTGAGTAATTATTATTGTAAGTCTAATTTCCAACTTGAAAAAACGCTGCATTACTCAATCTGACGTTCGAATAAAAATTATTGTGGAATTTCTAGGTTCAGACTTGCTCTCTTATTTCCTTTGCATCATACTCAAGGCTAGCATAATATTCAACTTCCGCTCAGCCACTAGCACCTTTTATTTTTAATTCCTTTCAAGATTCCATTTTAACGCAATAAAAAAAACCATTAAAACGAATCCAAACAATTTATTTCAATCAGAACCGAGGTCCACACATTGGTTTATAACTGCACACTCAATATACGATAAGCATTCATATACAGGACAATCATATGGAACACTTTTAAAAATATAAGAAGTGTGCATCCACAAAGTGCACACAATTGTGCATACAAAATGACATACATACCCAAACCTTAGATACACACCTAAAAGAAGCCGTCACAAATCCAAAAGTTCTGGAATAACCTTCGCCTCGCTTTACGCATCATTTATAGTTCTGTCAGACTCAATCGATTGTAAGCATAGAAAAAATACACCCATTTTGGAGACAGTGCCACATGCATTTTTTATTCCTTCTCCTGAATGACATTTACAGCGTTTATCAATATCTTCCGTCCATATCTCCTTGTTAGGAGGAAACCGCACTAACCAATAATTAAACTCTGTTCTAATTTACTGTACACAAGGCTAGATATGTCAATGGAATTCGTGATATTTTTGAGGGCAATGACTCTCACGCATGTTTGTATCCAACAAATTTAACTACAGGAATACGTAATAATGATTGCCGTTGCATTAAATAAGCAGAAGCAATTATTTAAGCCGCCATTGGAAAAACGTATCGGCAGACTGTTAAAGTAAACCCTATGTATATTATTAATGGTGCTATTGAGATAATTATATGAGAATCAAAGCTGTCTTAATAGGACGATTATTACCGGGCATGCCTGTACAGTATACCTTTAAGTAATTTTTGATGAAATACTAGGTTCACACACATTTGATTTTATTGTCTTCTTGTCTTCAATTATTACTACTCCGCTTTTTTTTTCTGGAGATAAAATCCTATCCAATTACACTCGTACAAATTTTATGAAGTGGCATGAGTATAATTTACTTAATTATTTCGATTTGTTCCTCAATTGCTTCAGATTAGCCCCCTGATAACCACCATGATTACATTCCTTGTGCGAAGACGACGGTGTGGAGTTCAAGAGGAATCCTCAATATTGAGGAAAGGATGCTACATACATATATGCTACAGGCAAAATTCCTTAAACTTACGATCTACATTGGCATTTAAGTAGTGCAAACTCACCTGAAAACAATTACGAGACTAGTTTTTATGTGAGGCCTCTTGCTGTTGATGTCGGTTAGTGCCCTATGCACACTCTTTTATTATTATGATTTGAACTCACACAAAATATTACATAATGGAGAATGTTTGCCATAATTAAAGTTATTGTTTATTACAATTTATCTATAATTGACACGAAGAGTATAATCACAAGCAATACGGAAATCATTAACATAGCCGCATTTATAGTTCCCAGAGCTATTTCAAACTGAACTTTTGAAGCTTTGGAAAGGGGTTGTAGAATAGTACTGGATTAATGACTATGCAAACAAATACTTCACAATAGAACATATGTATGCACTACAAATGCTTCAGAGTACAACATGCTCTACAAATGCTTACGCTTACAGTTCATACACAGAGAGATTTAAATGATAAGGCCCATTGAGTCATGCTAATGAAGAACTGTGTAACTTTGCACAAAAAGGTGTCAAGTCAATTGCCCATGTACACATGTATATACTCTGGGTATTTTTTTCTGTATCCCTGTGGAAACTACGCAAGTGTATCTATCTGTTGATTCAAAGTTAATAGCCAATTAAGACATGGCAGGTGGCAAGGGTATTGAATGTAGTGATGTAATTAGAGCCTAATTACAACGGCGGTAAACTAAATATTTTATACGTAATTATGAAAGACCTTAGAATCTCCTAAATCCGCTGTGGGTGTATAATTATTTTCAATGTTTACATCATATTTACCTTTTTCTTTTTCCTCTTATACGGCCCGGCCCGCATTAGTATTATTAATATGAAGCCCATGTTACTTCCCTGACATATTACTTGCAGCCGTGTTCCAACCCCAACCTGATTTTGAAATAGTAAACAAAACACTACATTCCCAAACAATAGGATACACTCACTGCCTCTTTAAAAAACAAGTCCGAAGACTTTGCATAAATTACAACCCTTATTTTTGTACATAATCCACCATATACTGTACTGTAGTAAAAACCCTTTGTGATCCCTGCAATTTTTAATGTTCCAAGACACCGTATATACCGTTCAAAGAAGAACACCATATCTCAGAAAAATGCAAAGGATACAGAGCCCCATAAAAGTCGTCACGTAAAGGATTAAAAATCTAGGCGTCAGACCAGACACATTCAACACTAATGAAACTATTATACTTGAGTTTCACACGTTCAAATATAACATGTGGCAAAAGTTGTAAATTCCTTGGGATTATATATCCCTTGAATGTTGAATATGTAAAGAGCTCAGAATGTGAAGAAGTAAATATAAAATAAAGTAAACAACAATATAGCAAACAAGCACAAAAAAAATGCACTGGATTTTTTTAAGTTATGGCACAGCCAATCAACTCTCCCTGTCTCTCCTGGCTCTGACACATGTACCTACACAAAACTATACACTCAAAATCTAAATAATAGTGAAGGCTCAAATACTTCCAAAAGTTACGTCATCCTTTGTAAACCAACCACTCCATTTTATAACTCAAGTTTATCTCTATATACGAGTCCAAACTTGAAATTACCTGGATTGACTTGACTTGTCATATGTAGTATGCAAAAATGTAGTAACTATTGAAGGCACATTTCTGAAGCCGTGCCTCAATCCCATAAATGGACTCACACTTCTCCGTCCCTTTCGCCTGTCGTCTTTATTTTGAATACACTTTCAACAACAGTTGACAACAATAGTTAACAATCAAAGGTAGCATCGTCCTTAAACTTTTGATCAGCCCAGCTTCTGTATCATCAAGGCTTGCTAAATACTTCCATCAGAATAATGCACACACGTAATAATAATGCATTACGATAGAAATTAATGACCATTCACAAGTGTAGAAAGGGAAATTCTAGGGACATGCATAATATCCCCATAAACAACCATACCCTCTACATAGTAAAAATGTGCACACACTCAACTCACAGATGGCAAAACCTTAATTTCTGCCGAAAGTAAATTACACACAGGATCCCAGCTAGCACAACGTAAACTTTAAGTTACCTTCAAGAATACTTTAGCATGAACACAAGATATCCGCACGAAATCGTAAGTTATCATCAAAGTTAACTTCAAGTAATCTTCAAGAATGTCATTTGGCCGCATAAAACAGTCTTCGGCTAATCTTCTAAGATTCGCACCAAGAGAGTACCAGGATACGCAAGCGAACATCTGAAGAATAGATTTTGGTTCTGCGCATGCATTGGGTTTAGTATGTAGGTACATATATAAATTCATATGCATTTACGTTACAATACCTTAAAATAAATGAAACCATAAAAATTATCCTATGGTATTTTTTAAATCAATATTTATTGATACATAATTATACATATATGGTGAATACTTGTATTTATACGTTATCTAAAAAATACTGCTGCAATACAGACAAAAACTAGTTACAATAGAAAATTCCCAATTGATCTGATTAAGTATTTAAAAATGAATAAAAAACATTGTTCAACCAAACCAATATTAATGATTTAAAATGTAGACAAATAGCCTAAATAGCACTTGAATTAAATTGGAATTACTAATTTTTGGTGCAATAACTGATACAACGGTTTCCACTTCAGATAACTGATTCTTGACCTCGAATTTCCTTTTTCTTCTTGTGTGCCTTTCCGAAAAACATTTGACACCCGTGGCCAACCTTGATATTGTGAATGTATAATAATAATAATATTGTGTGTGTTTGAAACATGTGTTTCAAAATGTTAATTAAATGTAAAAACTAAACTTAACACCGTACCGTTTGCTATTCTCCAAATTCACCACTCTTTGTAACTTATTCTTAGTCTCGTATATGAGCTTCTGCAGAAGCAATGCAGTCAGTAAAAAGAATGGCGCCAAAATAAACCACGCAGTCGTTTACACGAACATTAGACGAAAGATCAAGATATGAATTTTTGTATAGTCGTGGGTAAGAATTCTTTAAGTTCACGCGTCTCCGTCGCCATATTCGCGAGATGATTTCACGAAACTCGAGACCGTTTCACGATATCTTAGAGCAAACTTGTGCTAGCTGGGGAGTTTATCAGGAGAGCTTATCAAGTAGAATTATTACATTTGTAGAATAATTAGACAAGCCCTGGTTAATTTCATAGAAACGAAACAAACTGTCAGACTGTCTACTGTCTACCGACAAGTACCTTGACATTTTCAAACATTGACTTAGCACGCGACTTTAAGCCTCGTCTCCTAACTCGAAGCTCGTAATCCCTCATTTGGTAATGTTGTCACTCCATTTTTCTAATGATATTTCCAATGACACAATGTAAAAACTCGCAAACTTCACATCAGTCCCTTGTAACCTAACCTCAATGAACATAAGTACAGGAATAGTATAACATGACAACGACAGCTTGTAATTGCAAATAAATGCATGAGCCCAAATAAAAAAAACAAAATATGGCAAGTTTACAAATTTCATGCACAGAGTTTGTTTATACGCTCAATCTACCGCCTCTGAATGGGTGTTGGCTCAATCTTTTTACTCTGTTTTCGTTTTATTATTTGTGATCAAACTATGTACTTTTACTAATTAAGGGGGGGGGCAACTAAGCCAGGCACTATGTATTCCCAGATATTTAATATATTCCCAGTCCTGAAATGAAAGCAAGAAAATGTAATGTCATGCCGAAGATGAAGTTTAATGTTTCAGGTAGGTGAGTTTTTATCACGAGCGATTTACCCGTGTAAAAAAAAAATAACAAAAAGAAGCAAGGAGCACACGAAAAGGAAACGCATTGGATTTTATGCAAAAAGCTTCAAAAGCTAGGCTGAAGGTGTTTCGTATATAATTATTTAAAGTCGACTCATTTCCTCTTGGGAAAAAGTTATATAAAAAATGTGCACAAATATTACATACACTTTCTACAGTACTGTGTATATACTATACATAGGCCTTTGGGACCATACCAGACCCCTGATTTTCTTCACTTAAAATATTATCTTAAAGCTTGTTTAAAGTAATTGGATGCAAATACAACGTTTTGTCCCCTCTCTCTCTCTCTGGCTCCTCGCTCGGCTCAAAATCCACTTACGAACCTTGTTATTACACTCGCTAACTTTTGACTTGTTTCAAATACGCGCATTACTAAACTAACAACAATAATTTTGGTACTTACGGCCATACTCCTTTTTTTTCCTGCTCCCTCCTAGCTGACGAATGCAAGACTGCATTAAAAACTTGATGAGTATGGACGCGCAAATACAGAAATCGTGATTCTCATCAATATCTCAACGATCAGAAAGGAGACGGTCGGTATGTAGATTCTGTACGATTTGCTATATCGTCTGACTCTGACTGAGTATACGTCAGGAGCAAGTTAAAAGAAAAAAGAGGAAACTTTAGAGTATAAAGTTGTAAATATACATATAAGTAAACATTGTAGACCTACACAAGTCAGAGGTATATGCCATTTTGAAAATATCTCACTACGATTTACTTGCTCGGCTCTAAACGAGTAAAGCACTCTCTGTGTGTATAAAAAATTACAATGAGATATTCCTCATTTCGTAATGAAACTTGAGGATTGAGGACTTTAATAGAAGTGTGCTAATATGTTGATAATAGTAAAAGTCCATGGGCCCACAACTAATCTACAGACCTGCCATTGTAAAGGTACATGTGCATCTGATTAAAAGGAAAAATTAACCATGGGAGAGGGGCCCATTGCTAAAATACCATAGGTATGTATGTACATGCATAATTATATTTGCAGAGCAGAGTGATTACATGATCACCCTGTTTTCTCCTAAACACACAGACACACGCCTTCATTAATGTGCCATTATTATTATGATAGTGAGGACTCCATGGCCGTACTTCCGTTATTTTATGCAAACTTTGCGATTACAACAAATTAAAATCCCATAACTCACCATTACCATTTGGAGGCTCCATGGAAAATCATGTGGAATCCCATTAACGACTCCGTCCCAATCATTCTCTTATTTTGGCCCACACTTCCAACTCCATGTCCAAAGTACCCCTTGGACATCCTCCCCTAATCCAGCCGTCAACACCCTTCACATCTCCTCAATCGATAGATCCAAAGGAGAAATCCACTCTCACTGAGACTGTCTAACAAAAACGACAGTAAAGTAAACTGTCATGCCCCAGCCCATTGGCCATTGGAAAATCCTCCTTAAATAAATATTTTCGAGGAGAATACGCTAATTAAAGTTAAAGCAGTTTAAATGATCCTGTCACCTGTAAGGTGTCTCGAGGTTGAAACCTGAAACAATGAAAACTCCTTCCTTCATTACAATCCCATATAACATTCCCATTTGGGACTCCATCCCTTGCAATACAGGTTCAACTGCATACTCATTATCCTATACCCATATGACATCGAGCCACTAGCCACCTATGAGCTCACACAGTATGGTGCAAGATTCTAAATCTGAACTAAACGCAACCTAATCTGTTGGACGTGGTGGAGAAACAATCCAAGAAAAATTATTTTCTGCAGATCACTCTTTATCTTTACAATCCCCGCAGTCAGCTTACTATCATATCATAGCGTCTGCCACACACAACCTCCCATATAGCCACACATGTCCTGTAAATTTACAAATAAAGTCATCCCAGCCTCTAACTCATGTTCTCACCTATTCCTAAATAATTACATACATACAAAATTACATGCCCACAATATGTAATCCCATCAATTGATTTGTCTCTGCTCACACAACTTTTTACATTCCCACATTTCTTGTTTAAATGTATTCCCCCAGGAAGCTACATACATATGTAACATAGAAAAATACGGAGTGTATTCCAACAAACGCAACTTTATTCCTCAAATGAACACCTTACACTAAGGGACGCACTCTCACGTCCACAACACACTCAATTATCATAATGTTCAAGTTTTTCTGTCTCTTTCTCAAGCAACTTAATTTTTATTTCTTTATTATTCAATTTATCAAAACCCATAAAAACTACCCACACATATCACCCTCTACAGTCTGAGGTTCCACGGGGAAGTTCCACAGTTCAATGGATTTTTCTCATTTCAATTCAAGTCACATTTCATTGATATTTTCATAAACATTCAATTAATCACCACATTTCGTAGCGGCCTTTTCTCATTTATTTCCATCTTTCCAAGCCTCCCTCGGCCTTGTCCGCTTCAAACATATACATACAATCTTGACACATAAAATGTCCCTACAGTTGGAGCAGCTCTAGGAACGTTGGGAGCGTCTCAAAAACGTTTTTATTTACATTCCAATGCCCACAAATCATAATACAAAAATACAATAAACGTATCAATGTTTATACAGAATTGAAGCAAGAATTAATATTTCGTCGGGAAAAAGCTTGACACTATTGAGGGGAATTATTGAAGCGTAACTCAAACGGTCAACATGAGATGGCAATGGCAGGCAAGAAGTTCAAGACATTCGAGTCCTGTGAGGAGGACCTGACGTGAGAGAGGAAACCCGATGGAACAAAACGAGATAAATGCATGCCGAGCAGGGACATAGGGAAGGCAAGGAATAGGTTTCATGCTGAGGAATCAGCATTTTTTATATACATATACATACAGCTGCACATTGCACATGCTGCAGCACATAATATAGGGAAGGAAGTAACGCACAGGCACAGCAGCAAGCACACAAAAGCAACAGCAGCCACACACACTATACTATAGGATAGGACTGTGAGTGAGCCATGAGCCATGCAAGAGCTCCTACCTCATCCAGTTTGCCTCGAGACAGCGAACGGTGCAGACAGAAGTCAGTGTTGTTCTCACTCAGTGTGGAAGTAAATGGTGCGTTAATCTATTCCGATCCCACGTGTGTCAATTGTGCTCTTTCTATCCAACGACAAAAAAAGTACAAGGAAGAGAGTAAGAACTCGTCCTATGAACGACCAGACAGAGCCAATAATAACAAATAGGAAAAAAATAAGTGAGATTTTTAACCAAATGAGAGATTCTTTTGGAGGGAAATGCTACCATTTACAGTTCCGCGAATAACATTATTTACTCTGCTGTGTACCGATTGATAACGACCGCTTTCGAATTAATTCTGGTTGTGCATCATAATAATAATAATCATCATAATAATAGATGAAATTGAGTGTGTAAAAAACTTTTCCTTTTCTTTCCCCCCTCAAGTGTTCAGAGGAGTTGTGCATGGGAGTTAATTATTTCTGAGATTTTTGTGAGTGTTCGTTGACAATTATTCCAGTTGAGTATTGTTTTTTTTAAAAACTGGAGCTTGATATAGACACTTGAATAATTTTTGTGTGTCAAGAAATAAGAACTGAATTGGATTCTACCTGTTGTGGGTTGGACTGTTTCTGAAAAACTGTTGTTGGAATAATTATATGTACTTTGGAAGTTAGGAATTTTTTGAGTTACACGGTTAATTAGTGTATTGACTATATGTACTTTTGGTTAGGAGACGATAATAGTTGACAAGTTGTAAGTTTGTCGTGTTGTCATTATTGGACATTGTTGATTGTGAGCGTCAAAAGTGAATTGGATTATTGGCTTAGTGGATGAGTCGTAACTTGTTTACAAATCAGTTCACTTTTAGTTTGATCCATTTTGGAAGTTTGACATGTCTCGGGTGAGTTGTGAGGGTTTGAAAGCAGTAACGTCAAGTTGAACAATTATGGATCCTCTTTGGGTTTGAGTGACTGTTGAATTAGTAGAGAAGGCATGCTGGGAGAGTTGCTAAATTTGTAGGAGGAACAACAGTGGTCTGTAATAGAGAGTTGGAGGATAGAGTTAATAAAAAAAAAAAAAAAAAGGAAAAAGTGTGAAGGGATTTTTGTTTTGGTTTTTGTTGTTGGGACAGAAATGGAAGTGTGGGATTGGGGATTTTTCAAGAGTTGGTAAAGACTAGGTGTTACTGTGTGTGACCAGAAGCTAATTTAGAAAAATCATGTGGTGATTGTTGTCTGACAGATAGTTTTTTCTTTGAGGAGGACATTTATGGTGTATTAGATGCCGGTGTAACTCATTACAGCTTCAAATGTCTAAATTGTTTTTAGAGTTCCTGGGCTTTTTTCCCTTGGATCATGGACGTTTTGATTGACTCGGCTCCAATCTGTGAACTTGAGACTTTTTATCCGACTCGACGAATTTAACGTGGAGCTATATAAACCCCTCGTGAATGATTAAGTGTGACGATGCATCTCGCGTACTTTCTTACTCTGGCTGGGATTAGTGGGATTGACTTGTGTGGTTGAGATTTTTGGAGTCATTTTAAGAGACGTATCTAAAGTGGGTAAGTCCAATAAGATTTATGGGGTGTAATTTGTGGATGGGACTTGATTTGTTGGAGGGTGAGTAGCGGATTGTGTTTGGGTGATAGTAAAGTAAGCGGTTAGTGTGACAAAGGATAGTTTGTGTTTTTTAAAGGTAATGCTGGTTTAATTTTTCTGTAAGAATTGGTTTGGAGAGGAATCAGGTATGAAGAAAAACATTGTTTAGTTTTTATGGGTGTACTTTTGATTAGATAGTAGCGCTCGTGTCTGTGTCAATAACCAGTGCTATGTTCGAGGGGTGATTGTGGATTCTATCAGGTGCACGGACGCAGCCCCACATCAAGCTGTTCGATTAAAGTCTGAATTTGGAGAATATTTTCGCCTACGTGACGTTGACAGTTGTTAGGAGTCATGGTGGTCTACGTCTTTTACGTGCAAAGTTGAAGAGATAAGATTTGCTCAAGTTGTTGCTTGGCAGGAAGTCGTGCACATGAACTCATCTCCACCGGTATTAAGGCTTCGGATGTAATTGAAAATCATTACGGTAGGATATTATGATGGAATGTGTAATCTTTTGTGAGTCCATCAGGTTTCATATGATAAATGTTCTTTTAAAGGTGAATCGCTCCTGTCAAACTGGAAACATTATAGTCATTTATTCCTTTCTTCCCCCCCTGTGGAACTTCTACATAGCGTCATTCTCCTTCTTGAAAGTATCAATAATAATATTTCCAGGAAAAATGTGCAGGCCCTGCCAAATGCAAGGATGTTCTAAACTAGAGTCAATATCTAGGGGCAACGTCACCAAACCATCACAATATTGTTTGGAGAGAGAGGAGCGGATGCATTCGCGAGCGCATTCGATAAGAACTCATATGTACTCGTGAGCATATCACATTAAAGTAGCATTACTGTTTACGACTCCTTTTTAGTACATATAGTAATATGCAGAGAGAAGAAATGTAAACAAACAAGGAACGTTGAATTTATGAGGATGGTACACCTATTACGACACAGGCTGGTACTCTTGTATGTTTTATGCACTGTCATAAATTACACGGGCGTATGTTACATGCCGTACTTAAGTTCGGTAGGTGTAAATACATACTTCACATTTTTCAGATCTAATTCAAGTTGTGTGTTTATTATTGATAGTCTCTCCGTAAGCCAAATTGGAAGAAAAAAGAAGATAGTCAACTAATATCCCCCATTTGTCTGCATCTCTTGAGGCGGTCAAAATAATTAAAGTAGCGTTTTTGGCAATTACGATTTATGACTACAGCGAGTACTGGATGAGCCATTACCGTACTTGACTGAAGGGAATATATAATCGATCTGCTACTTAAGAAGACGGACCTGGGTGGGATCGACTACTACTAGAAGTATCAAATTAATAATCGGTCATCTTTCTCATCTTCACCATCCTCTTCATCTCTCTCTCTTGTTTGTATATACTCTCAAAGCATGATGAAGCAGCCATCGGGTTCTAATATGCAGCAAAAAACATCAAGTAGACCAACTTTAAGCTACTCAAGTCGTAAAGTCATTCAGATGCCGGCTGTCATCTACCCCTGCAAGGTGGAAGGGTGGCTCTGCCTTCACGGTACGTGTCTCTCATTTTTAAAACATAACCTTCTCCTACAAATAATCGTTATAGGATCATTTCTGCAATATTTTTATTAGTTATAAGTGTAAACTCATCGTATCAAACAACATCGTCATCGTTGTTCATAGACACATTTTTGTACTTCAATGGAGTGACTCTATTCGTAAGAAATCTACGAATGTTCAGCATATCCCGCATAATTCATATAATTGCATATCTCTGTCTATATATATATATATATATATATATATGTATGTAAAATCATAGGCCACCATCACTGTGACTTCTTTCCCCTCCACAGCCCAATTATCCGCCTAAACTGGTGGATGGCGTGCTTTGTGAGCGAATTGCCTCCTTAAGTTTTTTCCCTTTTCACCTCCTCCTGGTTTCTATTCGGTTTATACTAAAAGACTCCCTACTACTATATGCACACCTTTATTCGCCAATACTTGCAGAAAACTACCCACTCAATGATAAGAAACCCAGTTCATGTACAGCAGAATAAGTAGTTTTACCATGCATCGCCTGCTCTTCAATGACCCTAATCGACCAGCCTCTGGACCTACATTTTTTTAAAGGATTTAAAATTCAACGTCATTCCAACACATTTCATTTTTCGCCCTACTATCGAATCAACTACACACATACATATGTAAGAACAGAGGAACAAATGCCATAAAAACTGAGCTCATTTTTAGAGTTCTATATTGCTACCATCAATATTTCAAGTTTGTGCTACTCTGGAGAAGTACTGTAACGAAATAGCTTTGAGATTCTACCTTTGGTTTTCAAATTGAGAAAATTCTATATTTTTCTATTATTTGTCACGTATGTTCTCGACGTTCCCATACTTTTACGGCTCTTTTTACCCAATTTCCCGAGTGAGACGTGCTCGTTTATTCTTCCGGTACATACCTATGCCCAGGCACAAGGTGTATCGAATCCTGGATTGATACTGTTAACTTAGAAGGATTTAGAAAAGTAGAGAAAATGTAGAGACATGCTAGGCCATTTATTCTTGATGCTCCCCAACTGTTCTTCTACCTGTCTGCTCTCATACACTGTTTACATGGTTTGTGCCAACTGCTCGTGCTCCTACCCGTATTTCCTGTCTGAATCCTGATACGGATTTAGTATTTAAAGGTGGTTCGTTTCTTCGCTCCCATTTTATGCCTGTAACTATTTTTTTTCTATAGCCATCGCGGATCTTGTCCTCTATGAAATAACTTTTTCCTCATCTTTACACCCATGTCGTGTTGGTCTGTCGTGGGGTTTTGTATATACGAGGAATTTCAAGTCAAAGGATTTTCAAAATGCTCCCTACATTTTTCTCCCATGCACTCCACAGAACATTAGTATTTGTGTAGGTATGTATGTACATACATACAAACATGTATGTGTACATATGTAACACTCTCCCTGGGAGTTGTTGCACGGGAAAGGGAATATATTCCCGAGACTTTTGTGTAGTGAATGCATATTGGCTGTTTGTTGAGGCGATTTGGTTGCAAGTTCATGTTTTATGGTCATGCCTTGCAAAATACTAAATACATACTTATGGGTCCCTGGACAATTTTACAATTTCGATATGGTTATAAAATTACCACAGGTTACACCCTTTACACAACTTTACACACATAGAAGTCTCATCTTATATATGAGGGTTTCATTCCTCCGAGAAGGAAATTGAGGTAGCTTTTGAGTCTCGTGGATGTTGTCTCTAGTTTGTGTGTTCATATATGTACGTACATTGGACATAAATGCACTTTATTATTAGGAGAGAGAGGAAAGAAGAGGAGGAAGGGAATTCTGTGAGAGGAGTAGGAAACATCGTGCCATGAAGCATCTGTATACATATATGTGTAGCAATTCCAAAGGTCTATTTATTACATTACATGGGAAGGAAAGAAGGGCACATGAGCATATTTTTCAGAGAGGTGTAATATCCAATCCAATTGAATCTTGTTATTATATATGTATACTTATATTGTACATACATGAATCAAACATAACTCTCACCCCTAAAAGAAGTGCTCTAAGGATCCCATGAACCTTAGCTGAGGCTGAGGGGTAAGGGTAAGGACATGTGAATTACATATATTATGTTTAACATTATTGATATTAGAGGACCGCAGACATGAGCCAGGTGTGTGCTCCCTAAACTTTTCATTTTCTTTCGATCTGTTCCGTCTCTCTCTCTCTCTCTCTCTCTCTCTCTCTTCTTCGTCTTTTTGCCTCCACTTTTAGTATCTATCTCTATGTGTACGTTCTGGCTTTACTTTTCTTTATCCCTGCTTTTGTTGTTCCTCTCTGGTCGATATAATACGGAGAGACGTGCCCTATTTAAAGGTCTTTGCACGGTTTGCGGAGGAAAATGTGCTCTTGGTTGTTGTTCCATGACTTTTTCATCGTACTTTTAAATGCACGGGAGAAACAGAAAAGACAAGATTTGCCTTGTCAGGGTATGTTGCTGCTGGGAGAAACTCTAAAAGAGTTCTAGTAGTAGAATTTTTTTCCCTAAGTTTTACTAACTACTGCTAGCTCTTCTGGTGGCTCTAACTCTGTCTCTTTTACGTATGCTACTCACTTCCTTCTCTCCTTCAAAGAACAACATACGGAATGTTCATGATATGTATAACCTAATAGGATCTAATGTACCCAGTTGTCAGGTCCTTTTTTACTTCTTCTACTCCTAAAATTGTAGACAAGACTCGAGGAAGGAAACTTGAGTTGGTCTTTCACTCACTACTCACTACAACTACTACTGCTACTATTACTACTACATCCTTTACTCTTGTACTTAAGTTATGGTTACTTGATGTTTGGAGTTGTTTTGGTATCTCACACTTGTGCTCCGCTCAAACATATGTACGGTAGATGCATATCTACTACTACTACTACTACTTGGACAAAATTGTGGTTCTGACCCACGAGACTCGACACTACACGACAGTATGTATTTGGGCCAGGTGCTTACTACTCTATAAGTAATTATATATATACATATATTGTATTCCATCCCATATGAGAACTACCTCTGATAATAAGACCATTGAGTATCGGTTTGTTTAGTGGGAGCAAGTTTAGAGAAAAGAGCACCTGGCTAAAAAGGCCTTTTACTACTTCAGTGCATGTATGTATGTATGAAATGAAGATAAAAACTTGCCTTTCGTCCTTTCTTCTCTCTCTCTCCTTTCTTAGACTTCGGGGAGGAAGCTTCTGTTGTAAGTATATACCCTTGTTGTGTAACTAACTAACTACAGGCTGACTCACCTCCTTCCTCCTGTCATCAGTTTGATGCGTGGCATGTTGCAAGCCTCAGTCAATCGGTTTGGGCCCACAATGTGCCTGCATACATACTAGGCATGAGCGTATCGTTCAATTTTAAAATATCGTTAATATCGGTATCGTTAACAAGAAAAATCACGATACCGATATCCATGAACGATATATCGGTATTTGATTAAATTTAAAACAATATACTAATTTTGATGAAACTCTATCAGATTTAATGTAGTTTTGCAGAATATTCAATATTTGTAATTTATTCTCCCTAAAACAGCCTGTAAAATCAAATTCCTTGAAAGATTGAACTGTAAGACCTGTAATACTTCACTTATGACATGCCCTAGATTTTTTCATATTAGGAATTGGAGAGCTTGTAAACGGTGGATCGTTTGAACTTCAATAATTTAAGTAAAATGATTCCGTTCAATTCAAACTGAACCAATCGGTTCAGTTTCGTCTTGAATTGAATCACAATTTTCCGACACAGAATTGAATATGTCCAAGCACTATCGGCCAGCTCAAGCAACCTAAGTTTGAAAATGCTTGTTTACTACAAACAAGGATTTTGTTTTTTTTATTACTACAGTTCTAACTTCGAATTCGGACAAGTATTTTTAAAATGCTCGAGTTTTACCCGTTTTGCACAGACGTTTTCAATGACATTTGTAACGTTTCACATTCCTTGATAGATTGATTCCTTTACTTGAAAAACTAGTAAGATGGACACAGGGTGGCATTTTTGAAAATTAAACTTCCTGTGTACGATATTAAAATTAACCGATATATCGCTTTAAAATTGCGAGAAATATCGGGACATATCGTTGCTTAAAAATGTACGATATGGACCGATATATCGTATCGTTATATCGTTCCGCTCATGCCTAATACATACATACATACATAGATAGATACCGTCCATGTGTACATAATTATTAATAATTATACATATAGATATGTATTTCAAGGAAATTGTTTTGAATGATTTGCAGCTCTCAGAAATTTCTCTGCTGTGCTTTCCTCTATACTAAAAGATAGACTAGGCTGGGCTAGGCTAGGCTAGGTTTTTCTGAAGTTGATGGGATATCTTGTTATTCTGTTGTTATACAAGCGAGATTAGTTTGACGCGCTACACTACCTTTAATTCATACGCCTACACATGGTTATTTATTCTATCAAAATGTGTAATAATGGACTGGCAATTCCAGAATAGGAAAACGTAGGAGCAGTAAGTATGCTTGTAGTGAATAGTGATGGTCCTATTAGCACCTTTAATTTATGGGTTTTTTGTGAGGCTCGGCAAACCTTTTAGTCCGTGAGTAATTCTTGCTCATGGATGTATGTATATGTAGAATATGTAGCTACATGGAAGGTGTTTGTGTCTCTCATTTGTAGAAACATGATGTTGCTAAGATCAACTTTGATGTATAATTGCATTCTTAGGGGAATGTATTGTATGCACATGTCTGCATATCTCCAATGAAGTGTTCCTGATTGAATTGAATTCTTTCCTGCTCGGAGTTGTGTACATTTAATGTATTTTATCCACGTGTGAAACAAAAGCTATCCAAATACTTTTTTTTTTCAAAGGGAACGTGGAACGTGCAGTCATGAAAGTGTGATGTATTTTTCTCATTCATTTTTGCTTGAGTTCGGGATGAAAATGAAGTTGTATAGTATTACCAATTATTCATGTGTTTCTCTGTGATAGTGTCTAAAAGGAAATGAGGGATTTTTTTTCCAGGTGCGGATATTTTTTTCAGACAGTTACTGTCTGTTATGTCTCTGAAGGTATGTCCATAAATTGGAAGCGTGCGTTGGTAATTTATTAGTGTGAAAGACGGTAAAGGAGTGTGGGAGTTAAGTATGCATATGTTGATACCCTGCGTATGAATTACTTACATGGAGAGGGAATATTAGAGGGAGATATTAATCAATAGATTTTACGTTCCCCTTTACTTAAGTAACTACTACTACTAGCATCCTTAAAAAAAAGCGAAACCCCGTTAGATGATTATTAGGAAGGGAGACGGGCGTCGTTGGTTCAGACTTCAGACAGGAAATATTTTATACAGGCTGCATATTAATGTTCTCTAATGCAAATGAATGTGTAGACATGTATCTACATGTTTAAAGGTATAATAATGTACATATGCACATGCAAACTGGAATAAGATTTTTTCCTGTGAAATAATTCATTTTCATTGTACGATAGATTATGATTTTTATACAAATAAGAAAAAATAATAGATTCCTTCCGTGAAGGAGGGGAACAATGAAGTTGAGATACGTATTTCCACTACTACTACTACTACTACGTATAAGCACGCACGTGGCGATAATAATCTCAAAGTAGCGTTTAACATTTAACGCTTAGTTGATTAGCTGGTTGGCTGGCTGGTGATGAGGAGAGGAGCTTTTTGCCATTTTCAGCTCGAGTCTAATATAAACTACTTTTAATGTTCTTCAGATTGTCTCTGAGAGAGTCTCCTTTGATACATTTCCATACTACAACTATACAGCAGGGTTTTGATGGTAATGACTGGAGGGTCTACACTTACACTTAGCAGGCACCATAGGAGCGGAGCTACTATGTATGTATTCACATGTGTATGCACATTCTTACAGTGTACATTAGCATCTCATCTCAAGGGGCTCACCCCATCATACTTGCGTTAGTTTTAAGTGATGATATCTCCTAAAAGTGATACCTATTCTAAGAAAAGTATTCTCTTCATAATGTGTACATTGTACGGGGAATACAATACTGTGCATAATATTAGCCCGGTTGTTATTTCTTGGAAAAGAATCAGCTCATTATTTCATAGCCGGTGGATATAGACAAGACTGTAGCACTGGGCTCAGTTCAGTATGTAGATGTAGTAAGAAGATACACATAATTATACATACAGGCGGAATGCATGTGTAGTAGCAGCTAGGAACCCATTACCGTAGGTATTAGTAAGAGTTAGATTTTTCCTGAGTGTTCTTTTGTGGCTCTATCATGTCTCAGGGTATTTTATATAAAAGCCAAATTAATACTGTTTCGTCAAGGATCTCGTGTGGATGAGCAAGGATGACGGATAAAAATTTATCCAATTTATAGAACCCTCACTTGACATTTTTCCCGATGGTTGACGAGGCACGTCAGACCCGTTACTCTCTCTCTCTCTTTCTCTCTCTTTCTCCCTCTCTCTCGTCTCTCGATGAAGTAGATTGTATGAGAGTCTTGTTATAATTCTTTTGTACCTAATAATACTTGTTACTTGTCCTTTCTTGTGCGTAAATACTTGAAATAGTCCTGCATTAGTTATGATACAATTTGTTATTTGGATTGGCTAGAGAGTTTCATCCTCTTCAAGTGCTTATATATTATATATCTCTATATACTGCACTGGATCTCTCTGAGATGCGGTGCAGTAAAAGTTTTTTAAGGATATGATACGGGAGCTGCTGGTAATGTATTTACATTACATAATTTTATATATCTGCATATATAATTACATAAATATCTTATGGGATGTTCCTTCTATTCTTGTATGGTTTCCAAATGTTACCTCAGTAAAAAATTTGTTTGTTAAAATGGGAAGGCATGTAATCGTCTGTAGGTGAAATGGAACATTGTGTGAGCTTTTCTTTGTATACTATATGGAGAGATACAAATAGTACTCCAACATGTGTGTATTCACTCTAAGGTTTTTGCGTCAAGTTTTTTTTGCTACAACATGAATATTTATTGTGAAAAAGTTATTTACACACGCATTACTTTATCTCTGTAAAAGTATATGCTTGTGCATATGTATCTATAAATATGTAGAAACATGGTAAATATATATGTGTAGGTATCTATATGGATGGATGTTTTTTGTTGGTGTAGTTTCATTTCATACAGCCTGTCGAGTTTTTTGTGTACGTGTGGAATGGAGTTAAAGGTGTAAGCTTAGAATAAAAATCTGTCAAATGCAAACTGTTCCCGACAACTTAATCTAAAAGATTTCATTTTTCTCGTCGGGCTATATGTAGATGCCCTGTCCTTTGTATGTACCTTCCATTCTCTGCAAACGGGGTCTCTTACGTTCGTACTCTGTTTGTGTAATAGCTTGCCATTACTACGTCCTTTACTTATATAGGCATGTATTGTGTTTTTTGTTTGGTGCTCTATTGGGACTGGGAGTTTGTAGAAGCTCTGAATCTAAAAGTGGAAAATAAATGCAAAATCTGATAAATATTACGTACAGATAGGTATAGGTATAGGTATACATATTGTGAGTAAGCTTTTAGAGGGAGTCCATAAGTATATCTATAGATACTTGAGAATGAGATTGTTAAACAATGCCTGCTTGAGTTCTACGTTCTACTCTGAAGGGGTTTCGCAGCATGCCTACAATTTGTAGACGGTGGTTGGTACATTGTGAAAAAAAAGGACTTGGGAAGGCCAGATCTACCATGCTGGTTGTAATAATTTGAATGTGTCCAACACCAGTCTATATAAGGTTATTCCTTTCATGTATGTAGTAGTAATGGATTGGACTCATATGTAACTTCCGACCGACCCGATGGTTCTGACAATGTGAGAACACGCATTTGTATATGTTACAATTGATGAGGAACATGAGAGGCGAGTGCATGTGCAAAGTTGCAATTTATATTCTTCGGTATACAAGGAAAGGGCTGACAGGGATGCTGAATACATATCTGCATGTACGTAATATAGTACATATGTAAGTAGAACTTAATACATAATATAAAGACCATCATTTCCATCTGCTTGTCAAGTCCGGTCAATCGTTTTATTTGTTCTTGACTGTGATGTTGTTGTTATGTGTGCATATATAGATATATAAATTCTCTCTCTCTCTCTCTCTCTCTCTCTCTCTCTCTCTTTCTCTCACTTGAAAAAAAGAGTTTATAGTGTATATATGCATATCTATATTTATTTACTTTATATTCTAGTTTAGTTTATATACACACACTACTCTCTGAGCATTTGAGAGATGAAATTTTTAGGGTTAGGCGGCAGGTTGAAAAGATGAATGAAATTCTTTCAGGACTTACTTTATAGTGGATGGGGTCGTTGCTGATTGACTGACCAGTTATGTTCCTAGCACTGTAGCTGTTTGTATACAATTTTTTTTATTAATTCTCCGTTATATGATCTTCGACACTGATTAGGTTTGACTTATCATTTTTTAATGCAATGTTGAATGTGGATATACATAAGCTGATTGACGGAGCTATTTTTTTTTCTCAGAATTTGATTGCTAACTCTGTACGTCTGTGCCTACATATGTAGTTTCGCAAATGCTCTTAGGAAGGAGTTGGTTCAATAGGAATTGACGACTTGAAAAGTTTATGAGGTCTTGTAGGTTAGTTTGAAAAAGTAAACGAAAAAAAAAATATGAAGAATAGGGTTTACTTTGATAAAATTGCTGATATATTTATACCCTGTTGACACTTATGAGTTTTTGTAATTATTGTGTATGTAAATTTTATACATATGTATATAATTATGCCTTTATTCGTCATTGTAGATATATGTGCTCACCCGATTTGTATCTGCGTTGGTGTGAAGATATCATCTTCTTGATTACACTTTTTTTTCTGTATGTGTGAGTTTCTTAATTAGAGGACATTGTGCAGAGGGAAAAGTTGGTTAGATTTTTTGAAGATTTTTTAACCATGGCTTTTGAGCTGTACTTACTTAGTAAATAGGATCTTTTATAATCTTTTGAATGGTCCTGTAATGCAAAGGGAGGATTTCAAAGACTCAGACAGGATGTTGTTTGTGACTATGGGTACACGTAAATTGGATTGGTGTTGGCCCTGCTGACAGTACAGGCACAAGGAATATCAAGTAGTCTAAAAAATGTCTTGTCTTGACTTGATGCTGGTGCTATATATTTATTTGATTGCCTCGTCTAGATTTTTTTTTTTTTTTTAAATTTGTTCAGTTCAGGCAGCTACTACTACATACTACTAGATTGGATTAAAAGACCAGCGCAATTTTAGCCTTGGACTCGTTCCTTCAATCTATTGCAGTTGAATTTTTAGGATCTTTTAGACTCTCTTGAACTCATGGTATGTATGTATGTATACGTGTATACTTTTATGGACTTGTAGACGCTGTGACCTCCGTATGTATTATTAAGCCTGGGGAAATGTACGTATCCATGATTGTGTTCAGTGTAATGTGGGTGCATATATGTAATATACATATACTTATATTTGGAGATACTTGTTGGATTGCAGTTGCAATAAATTTCTTGACGACTATAATTGGTTTTGGTTAAAGTTGTCGTGTCTCTCTTGGTCTGTTTTATTTGAAAGTCCCTTTTCAAATAAAGAATGTCCATTCATCGATCGTGAGGACGGAGAGGAGAAGAGTCATTCCAAATAAATGTTCGAATCAAGTGTTGAAAACCAAAAGCTTCTTTGCTGACTGACCAGGAACGTGTTACTAATTCTGTAGTAGGATATACCGGTCCTGCATGCATGGATTATAGTAGGTTCTCCTGTTACAGGAGTCCTGTATATTATGAGACCATGTAGCTTTGGATTCTGGATATATCCAGAGTGTAATTATATGTCCATGCTAGGACAGAAACTGTAGCCTGTAATGATATAATTTAATCAACTGGAAGTCTGCTGGAAATGCTCGCTCCAGTTTTACACCATTACTATTAAGTTCAGGCTTTAATGTGTCGCATGAATCTATGTACACCCGGGATGGAATATTGAAGACTCGAGGAGTATTATTGTAGACTTGCCTGTCTGTTACTTTTCCGAACCTGTATGTAGATACCTATGTGCCTAGTGCCTACTATATATAAGTATGTATGTAGTGTTGGTGTTGGTATGGCAAGGACCCGTTTAATACAGCACGTAAGTGATTAGAGGACATGACATGAGGACCATGGGAGTTTATGTATCGTAATTCGTTAGGGAAAATACAGGGAATGCGGTTGGCATTAGCAAATTATGCTGCACTCTCGTCCTTTGCTGTAAATATTGTGGCTGCCCAATGGTCATATCTGGCTGGAGATAGGAATTCCGTTGTTTCTGTAGTTTTCCCCTTCCTTCCTACACACACAGTTTTTTTCCCATCAATTTCCAATATAACTTGTCTGTAGTCTGTAGATATGTATGTACACACATGGACCGAGGGCCAAGAAACCGACTCACCCACGCATTATTGTTCCTTGGGTTCCAAGTAGTGTTACTACCCAGGCTGACGTCTATATATTAAGCTAGAGTTACTAAATAAGAAGAAAATGCTGAGCTCTAACGTTAGCTAAGGAAAAGCTGATTGCATTTTCTTTCTTGTCATGTAATCTTTGAAACATCCGGTCTGTCGTGAGTAAATACATGGTTGTGGTGTGGTAGAAGTACTACATATACTTACTAGTAGTAGTAGAGAAACAGAAACTGTAGAATTTTATATGTTATTCTAGCCATGTAACCATGTCGTATGTCTGTGATGTATATGTAAATATGTACAACCATGGTAGAATTGATTTAGCTCACTTCCTTGTTTTTCCTTGGCCGATTTGATTAATTTTTTTATTTCATATATTTCATATGTCACATTTCATTGCTAGGAATAGGGACAGTTAAGAAGTTGGAGAGAATGGATGAGTAGGTACTATGCCTCCGTATGGGTATACTATGTATGTATTATGCATAGCTCTATGTATATGGGAGTAATAGCCGGCCCTGTAAGAATTCTCCCATTGATTGCTGTGAAAGTAATGTCCCAGTCAACAAATCACAACAACAGGCTTGCCTGAGACTTGAGTATTTACTCGGGGCTAATAACTACATAAAAGGAATTATTTATTGTATTGTTGGTTTTTGGTTGTGTGTGTGTCTGTGTGTGTGTGTCTGCTTGTGTTATACATTATACTTGTGTTACATTATATTTCTTTGAGAGCCGCATATATATTTAGCCTTGTTTGAGTTGTATTGAGGACGATTCTGTGTTTGAAAATCCTCTGGGTATTATTTCAATGGGATTGGGGTATGTACATACATACTTATATATCTATTTACATATATGCACATGTGTAGTAGGCTGTAAAGCACGGTTACGTTACGTGAGGGAGGATAGGAAAATTGTCGTATTTAATTAAACCATAGCCCTGCACTTAAAATGTCTCCTTTGCGACAGAGAGTATGAGTAAGAACCGGGAAACATTGCTTACCTTGAACTTATTACAAATGGTATGAAGAATAAGACTGCTCTCCTAAATGTCGCCCACCGTAATGTATGATGCCGAGAAAGCTTTTCATGTCATTACGCTTATTGCTATTGCTAGCCACGACAACTGTCTCGTATAGGTACACTCATAGGTACGGGAGCTAGAGAAACTTTTGCCATATTTCAAATGACTACTAAAGGCTGGAGTCATATTGTCCCCAGAAAGAAACTATTTCATTATTATTAGGTTTCTAACACAATGCCAAGCAACTCTTTTTTTTTCGTGTCTGGTATAGTTAAAGTTAGGCTTCAGTGCGGGGTAACTTATGACAGCTCTGTCTCACTCATTCTCTCTCTCTCTCTCTCTCTCTCTCTCTTACACATTCTGATCGCCGCATTGCTCCAGCTCTCTTCCACACTTTCGTTCGGAGGTAGGCGATACAAGTGAAGTAAGTCATAGTCCAGGTAGAAAAGTATTATACGTTTCTCTATAGTCCTCTCCCTCTCTCGTCTTTCCCAGTGTATGGAGTGTAAAATAGTATATGTACAATGTACAAAAATAGTATATGTAAGGAAAAGATTGAGTAGGGTTTTTCTTTCGCTCTTTCTCATCTCTCTGGACTTGGACTCTACTGGATGTAAAGCATATGTTGCCACTCTAATGTGATGTCATTCCTCAAAATTCGGGATGGAGTGGATACTTCTATGGAACCGTATCAAATGCCAAGGAACTCGTTCCTTTGGTCTTCTTGGTTTTGAGTATTAATAGAAATGTGAATGCATCTCTCATCTTGTGCAGTATTTTTGTGCGTGTGAGAGGTGAGAGGAGGAGAGCCCTATGCATTGAGCCTGAGTCTCATTGTACCTTCTACATCCAGAGCAGAGAGAGAGAGAGAGAGAGAGAGGGAGAGAGCAAGGAATAAAAAATAGGTGTGCATGTACAGCAGTAGTATCCGTACGTGTGTATGTATTCTCTAAGTGTATATGGTAATGAGACCATTGAATATGTGACAAGTTCAGTGTGTGGGAAATGAAACTACGGATGACATGGTCGTATTTCAACATGATATTTATTTTATTCAGTAAAAGGAGTAAAAGTCAACCTGGGCATTACTTATCCTAGCCATGGAGTTTCTAACCCTGTGATCATGTGATCTATGTATGTATGTATGTACATATTTTTTTGCGTATGTAATCCTATGTATGTGAGTCCTCTGGAACGAAATTACCAAACTTGTTTCCAGAGGCTCACACTCTGAAAACAGTTTCTCTCTCTCTCTCTCTCTCTCTCTCTCTCTCTCTCTCTCTCTCTCTCTCTCTCTGTGTGTGTGTTTGCTCCTCTTCTCATCCCCTTCTCATTTCTTTTGGAAAGAAAATAATTTCTGATGTGAATTTTTTAAAGAAAGATTTCATTTTCTTGAATGTAAGTCTAGTGTGTAAAAATAAGGATGAAGTTCAAGGGAAGGACACTACGGGGAGAGGTTTTATTTTACAAGCCTGACGGTGAAGGTAATATTTTTCTGCCTGTGTGTATGTGTGTGTATGTGTGTGTGTGTGTGTTCTTCCGTTTTTCTGTAATACCTTGAGAGCAGGAGAGGAAAAGAAGAAGTAGAAGTAATAGAAGAAGAGGAAAAAGGAGATGATGACGACGACGACGGCTTAGCATTATATTTATAGTGACATCCCTCAGCAGCTTTATGTGAACAGACTTTTGGGAATTACGTCAGAGCTTACAAGTAAAGGTAATTTCCTTCTAAAAGAAAAAATCGGACCTTGAGCAAGAGACTTCTCTGTGACTAAAGGAGATTTTCTGTAATAAGAATTGAAGAGATGATCCTACAATAATGCAAACACCAGTTCTGTGTGATATTCTGTATATTTTTGGCTCTCTTCTCTCTATCTCCTCCTATCAACTACGTACATATAATTATGTAATATCATGAACACACACACACGCTCGAGAAAGCTGTAGATGATAAGTGTTCCAAGTGAAGATGGGCATGCATCATTGGGGGACTCTGACTGCGGGGTAACAATAAGGCTCTGGAAAAATGACAAAGTGTAAGGGGGTACGTAGCAGGCATGACGTTTCATTTTAATAATAATAATAACACAATACGTGTCTCTGAACATGTTGTGTGCATACATTAAGTGTCTGAGTGTGTGTCTGTATGTGTGTGTGTGTGACTGAAGGGAAACTGCACCGTCAAATGCTGTCTCTTTCTCTTCCACTCACTTACTCGCTCTCATTCCAGCCCTCTTGCTGTGCTAGTAGTACTAATAAGTATTGTATAACTTTACCATCTCTTTCGGCCCATAGACCGTCCTGTCGGATGTAGAACGTTTGAGGAAATGGCGTGGAGGCAGCAGCGGAAAGAGAAATAGTCAAAGATGTGATGAACCCTAAAATATCAAGTTTGGCGAATGACTCAGTCAGTCAGGGAACTACTACAACTACTACAGTGGGCCCGAATTTATAAAGATATAAGGAAAGTGTATTTGTACGTGTTACTTTTACTGTAAATGTGTAGCAAAGTTACGTAATAAAAGTATACTCTACTACTATCTTTTCACGAACGTTGACAGTCAGTATAAAGGAGAGAGATACTATTTATGTACATGTATTGGAGAACCCTAATAAGAGGCTGCATCATCATGGCCCAAAGTGCATCAAACCGTGAGAGAGAGGAGAGAGAGAGACAGAGAGACAGAGCCCGACAGCCAGTGCAGCAATAGAAATGCACATTCAGCTGGATAAAGAAGATATGACATGAAGTTAATGCTTTATACATGGTTCCTAGCTTCGAAGCTATATTTACATACGTATATTACTACTACCCGCGTCAAAGCGTATAATACAGTGTCCTGACACTATTCAGCTACAAATTTGAATCCTCGCGCATATTTACTCGAACGGTATTTTTTTTGTCGACTAGACAGACTTACTTACCTTTTACTCGGACTTTTTTTTCTCAGAGGTGTTCATGTCAAGGGCATATCAGATAAGTTTTTTGTAGTTGGGTAATTTTTCTTATCGAACATTGCGTGTTTCTTTTTAAGCAGACTGTCAGGACTGTTTTTTTTTGAGCCAGGAGAGAAGAAAAGGAAGGAAAGATAAAAAACGAAATCTACTTTCACTATTTTTTTTTGTATCTAACTAACAACAGAAGGGAATACTGTTTTTGAATTTGGCTCGCCTACGCCTTCTAGATACATACAGTAGAGTGTAGTCCTGGGCTGTTGACTTGGTTTGTATCTAGTGGAGTGTATTTATCTGTATTACTTTATGTGTACGGTTCTGGATGTATTTTTGTATGTACATATGTACATATGTATGTACGGTGTGGGAGCTGGGAGCGTAACAAGGAACAAAGTGTTTCACTTGCTGTTGTGTAGCTGTTACTACCCTCTTTCTTTCTCCTCTCCGCTCTCTTGTGAGTATGAGAGTTAAAATTCTGTGTAAGTTTTTTTTGTTCAGTGTGTTGACAGTCGTTCGTATGTATTTGGAAGAGAAATCCAGTTGATTTTCAGGCCTTGAGATTTTATTTATCGAATCCGAATATCGAATTGGGCGGAATACACAGAGAAACATAGGGAAAGAGCGAAAATGGTATTTTTTCTAGGGAAAAGGAAATGTAGGGGTCCTGGTCCTTGTTTTTCTTCCATCTCTCTCTCTCTCACTCTCTCTCTCACTCTCTGGCTCTCTCTCTCTCTCTCTCTCTCGATAGGTTCCTTATCCTCTTGACACACGCACGCAGAATACAAACTAAATATTAGATTTTTCCCACCCGAATATTTATTGTGAGGATGCATAGGACAGGATATTTTTTCCCAACTGATTTTCCCCATATTCCAATATATATCTATATATGTGCCTGGGAAAGTTTTTTTTCTTTTTAGAAAATAATGCATTCGTACATGCGTTCAAAATGCTGTCAATAATGTGTTTGCCTGCTTGCATGTGAGGACACAACCTTGGTTGTTTCTAGATGCATTTTAGTTTCGTGCTGAGTGAGTTCGAGTTCGAGTCGTCTATGTATTACTGTAAGTTTACAGTTGACTCTAATGCGACTGCATACGAAAGCATCTATATATTAGTATGTTCTGTGTAGGAAACCAGAACGCTTGGATTTTTGAATTGACGACATGGGATTTTGGAGTACATATGTAGTAAATGGAGGAAGGTACAGGGAGATTAGATTTAGGGGCGTCCATTACTTATTGCATTTCGGAGCATCACGTCTAACTTCTATACCCCGGCCCAAAATGCGTTTTGAAGTGCAGATAAATTCTTGCATAATTTCTCGATGTAAGAATGTTTCTATCTTCCAGTTGGCAAGAGCATTATTATCATTACTATTATTCTCGGGTCTAGGGATAGATACATACATACATGTGCGGTGAACTCCTATTATATTCTAGTACATATGTATCTGTGCATGTATTATAATATGTGCCTTATGCAAGATCTAATGATAAGATTGCATAAGTAAGGAGCCGAGGATTTTATAGGGTTTTCATCATCATGGTGTTATGTTTGGGTACTATCTATCCTATATGTAGTATAAGTAGAGTACTTATAAAATATACATAATATATTATGCCGCGGTGGAAAAATTACGGAGGAAAATTTAATGCACACACGTCTCTCTCAGTCTGTGTCCTCCGAGGAAGTGTATGCGGTTGCTGGCTTCGTCGTCATTTGAATCGGTCGGTCTATGGGCCTTCTGATGTTGTTAGTAATTTCATGAGGATGACTTGAATGTTTCAATGTGTAGTAAAGTTCCATAGTACTACTACAACAACAACCCTAGAATGGTGCGTGTAAAGCCAATTTACTTCGCCTTGTATTATCATTCATGCGTCTAATGTAACAACTTGGTGCTACATATTGTTCGCCATTCTCTTCGTCTTCTCTCTATCTCTCTATCTGTCTCTCTCTCTCTCTCTCTCTCTCTTCCATACATAGATACACAGACACAAATGTTTCCTCTATGCAAGTTACTTACTTACTCAAAGTAACTGCCCTGTTCTCTTTGGGAGTGAGCAAGTTGAGTTTTAGTTGGACTCCTGCGTGAATGAGTGAGTGTGAGTGAGTGAGTGAAAGAGTAGTTGATATATAAGGGCTAGCAAAATTTTACTTGGTTATTTCACTGTAGTATTTCTCTCCTCTGAATAGGTTCTGACTCCAAACATACATACATATGAGCTTATTCACATTGTGGAGACCATCCCATGATGGAGTTGTAGAGTGAGTTCGGAAATAATGTTATTTGACGATGAGGATGAGGAAGTGGAAGTGGAAATGACATTCCCCTAACAAAAATTTATGCACACACAAACAAAACTTTTCCCATGCGTTCCAAGATGAGTGTCGGTTTCCAAGTTGCATCGTTGTACTTACAGGTCGATGCTTCAGTCTTCTTCCCTGAGTGTGTTTAGACTGCAAATCTGTATATCCCTCTGTAACAACACTATGTTCTAGTTTTTTTTTTCGGGGGGAATTGAAGTATTATGCAAAAATGGGAAACCTAGTTCAGTTCGTTGGTTCTCCCTTGTACTGTATAAAGTAGTAGTAGCTGTTCCACCAATAATACGTACGGCTTGTATCTATGTTGTAAGCATAGGTCGAAGTACTTATATTGAGGCTTGGATAGATGTGTAAGAGTGTTATGTAAAAGATTTTTTTAAACAATGACTCTTCTAGTCTGTGGATATGTAATTACCTTGGGTCTTGGTGGAGTAATTGTTATATAGATGTCTATGTGAGTATAGATCCGTAATTATATGACTTAACACAGCGTGGGAAGAATGATTCATTGTATTCATTTACTTATCTATCCCATGTTAATACTTTTGAACAAGTTTATAAAGCTGGGCATGGCAAAATGGCAAGGCAGGAGAGAAGTTGGAAGGAAGGAAGGAAGACAGAGAGGCGCTCCGTGGTTGGGATTTTTTTCCCCTCTCTCTCTCTCGCTTACTCTCTATGTACATTGTGTATATACGTACAAGGGAATGAAATTGACATTGTAAACCCGGAGAGGGGTTAATAATTTTTTTGCAGCCTCCAACCGAGATGGAGGTTTTAGATTGAAGTTTAAAAGTTTTTTGAGGAATGAGAAAAAGAGTTTCCGTGCTTTCCTCCTTCCTTACACATGGCAGATTTTGGGTGGAATTGTTTCTTCCTTGTTTTGTGTTTTTCTTGCATATATAGTAGCAAGCTACATGTTGGAGATATATGTATGTAGTATGTATCTAAATATAGGTATATATATATAAGATGAGGGATAAAGAAGTTAACTTTATTTATTTGAATACTTTGTCTTACTCCGTTGAAGTTATTATATTTCCTAGGACTGGGACTTTGTATACATAATATTATATTATATTATGTGGGAATTGTTTTGTGGGAGTACTATATTGCGGTTGGGCACATGTCAGACAGGCAGGGCTGAATGAATGACATGTCTTATTTCAGAGAGATACTTATATCCACAATTGTGATATATGTGTGAATCTGCGGTTGAGATATAAACGTGTGTTTGTGTGTGTGTGTGTGTCTGTGTGGAGTAAAATCGGTAAATGTCTCCTGACTGACTGCTAGCTATAACGCTAGCTTAATAAACTCATGTGTTCTGTTCTTCTGTGTGCTGCGTCTGGTCGGATGGATCTCTGCTGGCTTATTGCTACTATTACTCCTAGATTTTAATGTAGGTATGAGATTGCCTAAGAGAAATAGGTGCATACGAGGAGCACACAACACGGGACGGGATCGCATGATATAACCGGTATGTAATAGAAATGGGTGTAGGAAAAGTATCACAGTGAAGGAAATACATAACTACTTTTGAGTTAAGTAAGTAAGTAAGTAGTAAAGGGAGAAAAATTGCGTTTGCTCTTTCTTCTTCTTCTTCTTCTTCTTCTTCTTCTGCTTCTTCTTCTCCTCCTTTCTGAGGAATACTACAAGAAAGAAGGAACCGGGCCACTGTAGGTTGCTGAACTTGAGTTTTATATACTTGAGTCATTTTCATCATTTAGTTACTTTACTTACCCTTACTCTGTGGATTGCATAAAAATATGTATGATATAGGAATGGACTTACTTTTATAGAAACGGCATAAGGAAGAAACAAGTCTCTCTTTCTGTTTCTGTCTCGTACTACTCAACAACTACAACTCATGGGAAGGAGTGTACATACATATATGTACTTATAGTATGACGGTGTCTATGTATGTATGTGTATGTGCAGGGGCTCGGTGAGTAATTTGTAGCAAAACCATGATGCATCTAATCGTAACAAACTATATGATGATGCGTAATTTCTTTCCCTTACGATTGGACTTTTTGGTTGTCCTTATCCTCTCACCACTGGCACGTCATAGACTTACCTACCTGGTTACTTTGTTTTAAAATTCAAGTTTTCGGCCTGACTGTCCTATACTATACGTGAGGTTTCGGTGAGGGAGGATATTATCCTTCCTATTACCATTAGATGTGTACATGTGTATTGTATTGTGTATGTACTCATGGGGAGAGTCGGTTTCAAAATTATGACTGGTGAGATTACTTGATGTTGGTTGGTCGAGGGGCTTGTAATGGAATAATGAATATATATGTATGTCCACACAGACGTAATTATGTACGTATAGATATAGAGTAATGCGTGGACCTACTATTATAATGTGCAAGTTGTTGTGGAGTGGATTCATGAGTCATTATATGTATAAGTGTAGATATGTGTAGGTATGTATATAATATATATAAGGGAGAACTGAAATTATGAGTAACTTTACCTGAAGCCAAGGAGCAATAGTTCTAAAAGTAAGGTTCGCATTTGGAATTCTCTGAAGACATAGTGCATGCACATGACTTTAATCATAAAGACTCCTAAGTTTTTCCTAGACTAGCACAGATACATATACTTGATGCGTGTTGTGTGTTGTCTACTAGCTCATCTCATCCTCCTTTATCTTTTAGTGTTTGTACACTCTGTGTTTAATTCTTGTTTGAGTTTGCTCTGAGCATGGGCCGGCTTTGTGGATTCATTTTTTTTCTACTTCTTCTTGTGTGTATATAGTTAGATATGTAGATGTAAGATACTCACTTGCAGGTGTAATAGAAAAAAAACTAGTAAACTTGAGAAGAAGGCACGAATTATCTGCAGAGACTTACTTACTTGTTGTATCTACGTACAGGTACAGATACATACACTTGAAATGTATCGTAATTGTTAGTTGGCTTGGGTTAAACTACTGTGAACTGAGTGTCTATGTGTCTGTACTTGTGATGTTGTGATTACACACTTTGTTTTTATTAGTTTGTATGTACCTATATCTATACGTAACTGCATACTATGAAGTATGTACCTATGCTGTGGAAGAGGCTTCTTCCAGCATGTAAATGTGTTAGGGTTCTCGGGCAGTCCTGCCTGTTATGTATGTAAATAGGTTTTTAAAAATGAGTGTAATTAAGGCGTGTTTGGCAAAATCACGTCTGTGTTAGTCTCGGAGTGTACCTATAACTATATCTAGTATGTATCTCTATACTGAATGAGCTTATGGTCAACGATAGAGATGTGAAATGAATATAGATACCACTACCGGTTAATTTGGGAGAAACATAATTATGTACATATGTCGCTTGTTGTTCTATGTGTGTTATCATGACAATTCACAAGTATGTACATGACATGAGATGCAGATGCAAGTATTTATGCATGGTCAGGTCAGAAGAGTGTTGACGGAGGGAATTAGGTATTTATGTGTAGTGAGTTTAGGATTTAGGTTAGATTTGGACATGGCCTTTTTTTTATGTATGCGAAGAGAGGCTGGGGTTATTAGGGGACTTGTAATATACTGCCGATTACTGATATGATAAGTTGATATGTCTGTGCCTTTGTGTGTGTGTGTGTGTGTGTGTGTGTGTGTGTAGGGTAAATGGAAAAAAGTCAAATTTAATTTTTCTTGCTGAATGCACCATCAAGTCTCTTGAGGGATGGGGACGTATGGATTTTGTATTAGAATTTAATGTCAGGCTGTGAAGCAATATGACTACGAACATGTGTGTATTGTGTATGTATTTTTAGGTCTATGTCAGTAGATATATGAAAGTGTAACCCAGAAAGCAGAGACACAGTGTACATGGATACTGTAGTGAGTAGTAGGTTGGATATTGGAACGAAATATATATGGTTTAATGCTATGTTAATACAATACAATAATGACGGGATCGTTTTGTCAGCATCCCCTTCTTGTATCTCACTTGGGTGCAATAGAAACTAGGAATATTTTATACTTTAATTGGCTCGAGATACAATGGACGGACTGCTTTTATGTTTCCACACTGTCTCTGTATACGTGTGTATATACAGATATGAGGCATTGAGGGCCAATAATATTCCCGCTACTGACTCATACTTTGATTGTAATAGTGCTCTGCTCTCCTGCACTCCTGCATTCAACTCATGCGAGCACTGCAAGTGTGTGCGTGTATGTAGTAAGAAGCTATAAAGCATGTGTATGTGTGCTTGTGTGTGTGTGTATAGAAATTCATTTATTATTACGTTTTGGATAAATGATATCCAACCTCAATGAGATATGAGTTTTGCTCTCTGTACGAATTAACTAGCTCATTTATGTCATGGGATTTTTGAAGCAATCCTGGCTGGCTGGGGCACATGGATTTCTTTCTTTATATTCTTCTTTTGAGGTCTTTGGTTCGTTGAGATATAATATTCGAGGCAAGGAATTGTTGTTGGTGGAAGTAAAATATTGGAGTCATAAAAACACATGACCATCAGTTTTGTTGTTTTTATTTGGAACATAGTCAAATTGTTGTTGGAATTGTTTACTATATGAACTCACTCTTACATATATGTACATTTACATTTTGCATGAATGGTTTCAGTTTTTCTCGGAGATGAAGTTCACTCAGACTCAGGCCCAGGGAAATTATGTAATAGTAGTAGATGAGCGTTTAAGTTTAAATTGGGGTTTGTGAATAGAATTTAGCTGGGAAATCCTGGCTTGTTTTATTGTATCTGTACATGCTCCACTTGTACGTAGTTCAGTCGGCTCATTTGGAAAGGTTGCTACTGACTGGGTCTCACAATCAGTTCTCGTGTAGTTACATATAATTATGTATGTACACATATGTCTGCATTGGAAAGATTAATGCATGTACAGACATATACAGCCAGTGCAATTCCCAGTTGATTTTCTGAACATATATGTACATGTAATGTAAACATACTTTTGTACCCAGCAACATCCACACACACACACACACACACGCCTCATTTATTTGACAGGATTGTAATATTGCACTGTGGAGCTTTGAAATGCGAATTCCTCTCTCTCTCTCTCTCTCGACTTCTTTCTCTCTGTCTCTCCCATACCGTCTCTTTATACTGTAAAACTGAAATTTGTATTATGTACCATCCCTTCATTATGTAATTTGCTGATGCTGCCTTCTAATTCGGATTAATAATGGTTTAGCTTAGGGCGGAGGCTGAGTTCGGATTTTTACTCTCTCGCAGAGGATTTCTCCCAGTCAGAATTACTCTTTTGAATCTTTACTTGAATGATGACATGCCCTATGCTATACGTTTATCTACACTTACCTACTCATAGTTTGTGTTTAGTACATGCGATCTGGTGGGGTTGTTAGTTACAAAAATAAAAGAGTTGGAGGCAATTCTTTTAGTACTAAATTACATATAGTTGTGTGCATATGTACATGTGTGCCTTCCCATGTATGTACATATGCATATAAGTATGTAATTGTGGACTTGTTACTTTGAACAGTTGGACTGTAATTAGCTTTTAGACAAAATGTAACTTGGTTGAGATTTGAATTGAAAGAGCTGAGAGAGGAGATACGTACTTATTTATTACATACGTACATACATAAAAGTTAGATCCAAATTTGGAGTCTGTTCAACGGGGACTATAAAGACGGGAGAGTTGACTTATAATAGGGATTTGAGTTGGTCCATACACATCATACGCCAGTCTATTGTCTGCAGCAATGCCTAATACCTACTAGTTTTGTTGTGAATCTAATGAGTGAGTGTGAGTCAAGTGTGAAGAGTGCATGACACTATGTACATATATAATTAGATATGTACTTTGTATTAGGTTGTAAGATGGGAAAATGTTCCTACTCTCCTTGATTTTTTGAATGGAAAGGTTATAGGTTTTATTGTGTAATCTGTATATATGTGTAGGTATATAGATGGATGGTGGAAGCGTAATGACTCCGGCCTCCTGCAGAACGAATGCAAAGGTTTCCAAAAATCAGAGCCGAAGGGTAAACAATCAGATGCTGCAGGTCGGTTTTGGTGGATATAAAAGGATAGGGTCTGTCACTGTGTAATGATAACGGGAAAAAATCCGCGTGAAGAATTGTCCAAGGGACCACATAATTATTGTCTTTATTACTTATATGTACAGTGTTTCTGTCTGTCTCTGTAGTACTAGTACGTCTGTCTGTACGTACGTACATATGTATGTATGTATTACTACTAGAAATCCTAGAAATTTTGGGGAAGTGATGTTTGGTGAGTTACTGCCTCCATTTATTGAGTGTGCACGACCAAGTTTAAAGCTGCTGGATGTTCTATTCTCTCTGCTTCTTCTTCTTCTTCTTCTTTATGTATGTATGTCTCTATAGGTATATGCATGTAAACTCTATATTATTATATGTAGATATATTTACTTGGGGCTCATGGACGAGTTGACTCTTGTGTGTGTGTTCTTGTGCTTGTGATCATTATTTGTTGAAGGAAGCTTGTAAGCTCTTAGATACATATATTCAGAATTCAATCAATTCCGACCTTATTAGGGATTTTGTAGGGTCTCACCCCTTCTGCTTCAACCGCAGTCATAATATAGTGGAGCAGAGTGAGCAAGAGAGGGGATTTGGTATATATGTAGATACATATATTTCTATGTATGTATCTCAATGCAGAGTAACTTATTGCTTGCTCTTAGGGTTTATTATAGAAGACTATTTGAACTCCACTTTTGGTTTAGTGTAAGTTATTATTGAAAATGGATGGTCTGACCTAGCCACATGAATATTACCTTTCCATAGAAAATTGTACATACATGCACACGACTATATTCTTTAATATATTATTGAACTTGAGTCTTTGTAAAAACCAAAAAAAAAAAACTGCAGAAGGATGTGAAATTTGAACTGTACTTATAGCCTGTGAATTCATCATGTTACATCTGTGTGCTCTGTCAGTGTCAGTATTGTGTACATACACACACACACACACTCATCTACTTACTACATATCCCTGAGAGGAGTAAAGTAAATAAATTTTGTTGATGTACCTTGGTGTTGTTGGTGGAAGATTCTGAGGAGAAAAAAAAATTGTACATGTTCGATGAGCTGTGTTTTTTGATGTATGGAATACTGGTCTTGCTCCGTGTCGAGGAGAACAAAACCAGGCAGGTATTTGACTTATGTATTTCAATACAACAAAAGCAACACTTTTGTACAAAAGTGAGTAAAAAAGTATGCGCATACTGTGAAGTTTAAGTTTTTTTTCTTTCGTTAGGAACTAACTCTCCGAACTATGTACTACTAGATAGCAAGATTGGAATCATAATTCGATACTCCTCCCATGACTTATTTTCTTGTCATGAGAAGGAAATTAAGGAGTAGTATTATATCGTAAAAGTGTTGGGGAATCCTGTAGTTATACACGCCTAGGAGCGTCCTGGATGGGTTAAACCACTGATTTTTGATTATCAGGTGTACATTATATTTGTATGGTTTATGATGAGGGAACATGAATGAATTAATGAAGGGACTGGATCTCACAAATTTTTTTATATGTATACATACATTGTACTACGAATGGAAGTGCTAAGATTTTTACATGATTATGATTATCCCTGTATTATATTTTCTCCTGTATATTTCTCTTCCCCCCTCCATTGTAGTAGATACTACATAAAACTCTTTTTGAAGGTTATGATCCGCTGATTTTCTTCCATAATAATAACAACTTCTACAACTAGTAGTTGATTATCATCATCTTTTTTTTTGTGTTCTCTCTTCTCTATGGATGTGCCAATTACTTAAGTTATGAATGAGAGAGACAAGAGTGTAAAAACATGAGGGAATTTATTTGATGACTTTGGGAACAGACGATTTTGTCTATGAGCATAAAAGAGACACTTTGTGTGTTTAAAGTCTAAAACCCAAGGTTGATCTTCTTATGTGTGTACTGTGTGTGTGTGTGTGTGTGTGTGTGTGTGTATGTGTGTATGTGTGTATGTGTGCTCCCTGGATTGCGTTTTTATTGAGGATTTTCCATTATTCTCCGTATTTGGCTTGGGCTCTCATCACTTAAGTCACGAAAGAAGAAAAAGGAAAGGGAAGTCGGAGTGTGGAAGTATTTGGCAAACATTCTCACATTTCTTCTACAACACATTACATGACATGTCTACTTTTACGGACTCAAGTGCTATTAAAGTATGTCTAAAAGTATGTTAGTATCTAGATGATAGTTAGATACACTATAGGTATAGATATTAGGTATACATTAGGCATGAGCGTATCGTTCAATTTTAAAATATCGTTAATATCGGTATCGTTAACAAGAAAAATCACGATACCGATATCCATGAACGATATATCGGTATTTGATTAAATTTAAAACAATATACTAATTTTGATGAAACTCTATCAGATTTAACGTAGCTTTGCATAATATTCTATATTTGTAATTTATTTTCCTTAAAACAGTCTGTAAAATCAAATTCCTTGAAAGATTGATCTTTAAGACCTGTAATACTTCACTTATGACATGCCCTGGATTTTTTCATATTAGGATCTGGAGAGCTTGTAAACGGTGGATCGTTTGAACTTCAATAATTTAAGTAAAATGATTCCGTTCAATTCAAACTGAACCAATCGGTTCAGTTTCGTCTTGAATTGAATCAAAATTTTCCAACTCAGAATTGAATTGGTCCGAGCACTATAGGCCAGCTCAAGCAAACTAAGTTTGAAAATGCTTGTTTACTACAAATAAACGTTTTATTTTGTTTTTTTTTTGTATTACTACAGTTCTAACTTCGAAATCGGACAAGTATTTTTAAAATGCTCGAGTTTTATCCGTTTTGCACAGACGTTTTCAATGACATTTGTAACGTTTCACATTCCTTGATAGCTTTACTTAAAAAACAAGTAGTAAGAGGGACACAGGGTGGCATTTTTGAAAACTAAACTTCCTATGTACGATATTAAAATTAACCGATATATCGCTTTAAAATTGCGAGAAATATCGTGACATATCGTTGCTTAAAAATTTACGATATGTACCGATATATCGTATCGTTATATCGTTCCGCTCATGCCTAGTATACATATGTAGGTAGAAGTAGGTATAGTATTTTTTAAAAACCATGTAGTTTGAAAAGTCAAGATTCATAGGATGCTTTGTGTGAAGGAGGAGACTTGACAATATTTTCAAGTGTTAAGTACCTCGTTACGTTTTGCTAAGTCGTCATATTTTTCTTTGCTGGAAACAGAAAATCTCGAATTGACAATAGCTACCCTCTGTACATTACATACTATATATTGTGAAGCTCCATACGTAATATTTTGACTACTGTTGTGTGTGTGGACTGTGTATATGAGGGGAAGTGAGTTACTTTTATATTTATTACGTAATAATACGATAAATATTATTGGCAATGATGGTGCATTCATTATCCCTGTATATAAGTATAATAGTAAGGAGAGGTTGGTTAGGGCCACTTTCCTAGTTATTGTTGTCGTTAGCTTTTGTGTAGTCTTCTAGCCAGTACTAGGGGGGATACACGCTAACTTGTGTTACAAGGCTGAAATTTATGACTGTATAGAATTTTCATTTATTACCTCAGTGTCAGCCACTTAATTTCTCGGCACTAAATGGGATCTTTAAGGGGAGTTGGTTAACTCTGCAAGGAGATAGATTCCTTTGGTGGGGTAATATATCTACTACTACTATGCAGATGATGATGATGATGATGCTGATGCTGATGCTGATGCTGGCTGGGCTACATCCACTCATTATTTTGAAAGGTAGGAAGAAGTTGACAAGAAACGGAGATAAGTCTGAAAGGGAGTTTTTCAAGTGGCTCATCCAAGACGTTCACAAGATGATAGAATAATAATGTAATATATATTAGTTAAGAATTATTGTAGGTCCCCTCTTTGTATGTGTATATACATATGGGTATGTAATTATACATACGTACAAGTATCTACCAGAAATGCGAAATACTCTCGATCCTATGTCCTGGTTTAATGACGCGCCTCTTGATCTTTTCTTCCCTTCGTATAGATAGTTTTAAAATCTCGGGAGCGCTATGTATATGTTGACGGCCTAGAGCAATTTTACATATTATCTTATTGCTATTCTCCTTGTGTTGGATTTACTACAAGAACTTCCTCCTGGGGTGGTGATGATGATGACAAGAGAACATGGAGTGTAATGTATGCATATACTCTTATTTATAAGGGTTGTAGATATATATCTATGTGTGATGTATCTACATATACATACTGTACTATATTAAGGAGACAGTGTTGTTCTAATGAATCCCGTCGTACTGTTCCTAAGCTCCTACTTTGCTTTATTTTGATGGTCATGATCATACTTGCTACTACTACTGCCATTACTTTTCCCACAAGTCTCTGTTTCAGGCTCAGTGTCAGCCAAGCACTGTCTTTATATTACACTATGCTTTTAATAAATTCTTTGAAGATCCTAACTACGTAATAATCAGACATGAGTACTATGAATTAGAAAGATAATAAAAAGAATGTCGATGGATTTTATAAACGTAGTAGTAGTACAGTACTACTGTGACTGTGAGTCAATGCCGAAGTCGAAATGCGATGATTTTAACGGTATGTACGTTTGTGTAATACCCATTTGGATTTTTGTAGTTGAGTACCTACTACAACTACAGACACATATATAACGTTATATCTTCAAGGAATGAAGATTAGTCAGCCGGATAAACTTGATCCTTGATCTCTTTTTTACAGGTAGTGTATTGGCTTTTTTTTTATCTGTTACTACTACCGGCTGACTGCTATCTGTACAAGAAGCACTAGCAGCAGCAACAACAACAACAGCAGCAGCAGCAGCATAGGTAGTCAAGTTTGAATGAAGGAAAGTAGGAAAGTACATCAATATGTACTACGTACTATACCCAGACAGACATTACTAGTTAGTAGTAGTGATTGCGGACTGAGATTTTTGCATTTTATTTCAATGTCTCATCATGCTCCTGCATGCCCTTATCTATAAAACTGTATTGCTTTCTTGTAAGGGTGTAATGAAGTAGAAAAAGAGGAGAAGCTAGGTTGGAGGAACTTATGTATGTGATTCGCATTGTTTATTGTAGTAATAATAATAATTCTTTGATTTGTATTATAATCATGAAAAGTTGGGGAAGGGCAAAATGATTTTTCCTGTGGAAATCTCAAATGAGTTGGATACTTAGTACTTACTCATGTGTGTGGTAGTTGTTGTTGGGACTGTTGGTAGTGCCTATGAGTGGAGTGACTACCAGTAGATGAGTATTTTAGATAGTTATTGTATGCTATGTGCATTTTTTTTGTCATGTGGATAGATATCTACATTTTTCCCATTTGTTTAGTTTTAACTCCACTTTCCTCCTCTTGATGCGTGGATTGTACGTAATACGTAATACTGATTGCGAGTTTTAAACGAGGGTGTACGTGACGTAGGTAGGGATTGGATGATTACTACATGTGAGAGTGCAGTAATACAGTATTAGTTTGTTCACAAGGAACTTGGATTCAATTGGAGGCTCATTGATGAGTTGGATCTATACTTATATATAAATATTGTATATGTAGATATATATAACTATAGAAGAAAAAGAAGATTAGAAGAAGAATAGGCAGTCCCATAAATCGCTGGAGTTAAAAAAAAAAGACTGTTGTGCTGCTCATTGTCAGATGTACGATTAGTCAAGGGCTCCATCAAGAGTGTGTTCTGTTAGTCTGTCTTTTTTTTACAAGCTTGAGAAAAGATAAACTAAAGGTCGTTTTAATCGGTTGATGAGTAAGTCTTGTTGCTCCTGCCTATTCTTCTTATGTGCTGTTAAATCATTTGGGATTGTTCAAGTATTCTTGAGTTGGTCTTTACAGTTTTTCTTTGAATTATTTACCTGTTTTGTATCATATTATGTATATGCCGTCATAAGGTTTTTTTTAATCTTTGAGGTTTTAAAAAGTTAAAGGTATAGGGAAAAGCATGACGAATGTTGACAGTATAGGTATAGATATGTATATAGGGATGTTTGCAGATATCGATCTCTCTACTGTAGCATGTGTGTGGCTTCTTTGAGATTGTGCTAGAGGCGGAGAGGGGATTAAAGGAATGCCCTCAAGGTAGCAATCCCGTATATTATAGAATATATGAGATTTCGTGGAAATTTTGAGTTTGAGTAGTTCTTGTTCAGATTTACAACTTCACACAAAGGGTTTTAGGGGGGGGCGAATTCCTAAAAGTTACTGAACAGCGAGAGAGAGAGAGAGATAGAGAGGGAAAGAAAGAAAAAGGGCAAGAGAGAGAGAGAGAGAGAGATGAGTGAGTGAGTTGGAGTAGGTTGGAGAGAAAAACGGAAAAGTTACGTAAGTTTTCGCAAAGAGTTGAATATCAACACCGGAAACAATGCTTTGAAAATGAAACGAGATTTGTTGAAAGTTTGAGAGGATTTTTTCTCCTTTGGCTCTTATTGCTTGCTACAAGTTTTAAGGGGAATTTTTACAACTTTAGAAAATTCTAAATGGGCTTTTACATTTTCCTTGTGTGGTTTATTGTCGGGCATGTAAACCACATCTTTTAGTTAGGCCTCTGTAAGTTATTTGCATGATGCATGATGCATCATGCATTGTATGTATGTAACTTACTACAGGTATCTATATACATGTGTAATTTTCCAAGAACACACGCTCTGTCTGTCTACTGTGTGTACGTGTCTTCTCTGGGAGTTGGGAGCGGGGGCAGGAATGAAAGAAGGGTTGTCTGAAATTTGTTTTTTCAATCGGGATTTGGCAAGCTCCTCTATAGTTTAATAAAAATGAGGCATGGGTGAGTTTATGTGTCTTCGACCTTTTGACTGTTTACTTTTTGAATTATGAAAGAATTAACATGTACCTCAAAAGTTTGCCGTACATCAATTCTCACATGAATAAATCATTTCCCCTTTGTGTTTACTGTACTCAGGGATATGAGACATTTATCTGTGGTGGGATTGCCGGTTTCAATTCTCACAATCAGTAGTTTATGTCTGTGAGGGATGCGTTGATTTTTTTAAGAGGACCTAATTGCACTATATACAATGCACTACCAGCTCATACTCTCCCCTGTCTCTTTTTACTAGACTGTCTGCATGCGGATTTCGGAACCAGGGTTTGGTTGGCCGTGGTTGTTTTTGTTTGCCCTGTAGTTAGTATATATGTTTATGTAGCTACAGCTTTTTTTTATGGATAGAATGTATCTACATATGTTGGAGTTATTATGTACTTCATTAATGTGAGCTTGTAAAATATTTGGAATTACTCGAGGCTTCATGTAAGTAATATATGTCGTTCATGGGATTGCGAAAAAGCAATTTTAAATGACGTGTGACAGGTACATGGGCTCTCGTGTATATGTGAGAGTTATGTGGGGACCATAGACATTTTGGAGTTGTTTGAGTTCATGTGTCGTGTAGTATTCATAAAGTTTTAATTTAATGTCGTTGCATACACTCCGTGCTCCGTGGATGAGTGAAGTGCAGAGGACCTCTCCTCACTTATTTTTTTTAGTATTATTATTATTATTATTATGAATTCCCTTGTCTATACACCCCGATTGAGTTCCCCTATGACTTGAGGATATTTTAAATGGTAAGGTTAGGTATTAGACAAAGTTATGATGAAAACACACTAGTCCATGAGCATTTTGTTGTAAATGTTTCTTGTTGTAAAATTGACGTTGTGTCTACAGTGTCTACACTACACACACACAGCATCTCTCCTTATACATTGAAGTTACATATTACATGACATAGAATTAAAAAAAAACAGATGTTTTTTTTTTTCGTTGTCGTGAACTCTTCTTGCTGTAAAAAATGACTCCGCTTTCACATATGTACATATGGATGTGTGTAGTGTAACAGTGTATGTATTTGTGAGTGTGTGTTTTGGAGGTGTATGCAGATGCAGAGAGATGTAAGTGATGATAGTACTCTTGACTGACTAAGTGGAAGTATATAGACATTGTTAAACATGCTTTCCAAGTTGTAAGTTTGGGTGGCCGAGTACTTACAAGTAATTAATGTAAATTTGTAAATGAAGATATATGTATAGGTATATTAGGAGCAGTGTGTATGAACGGCAAAATCCTGTCAAGTTAATGGGGGAAACTTGAAATGTATTTTTCTATGAGTTCATCCCTTCGTCTTCTTTTTCTTTTTCTTTTTTCCTTTTGGTTAGTTCTTTCCTATGTGACGTACATTTTGTAAGTACATGAGTTGATATGTGTAGGTTTAAGTACGTACATATCTATACATAGGTTCTACTGTATACTGAACTAAGAGAGCTGTTGACGGGAAAAGTTTATAAGTTTTAAAAGGTGGTTTGGAGTTACAGGAACGTCAGGTGTGTGTGTTCCTAATGGTTGATGGTTTTCATTGCTCAAGTCTCTGTTAAGTTTTTGAGGGAGAAGGGAAGATTGTTGCGTATTTCCACACCGGTAATGAAGTGACGGTTGAAGTGTCGGTATGCTCTTAGGATGAAAGTTAGTGTCGTCAAGGCAAATGTTGGGCCGTTGACGACGTGTCATTAAAAATTAAAGCTTGAAGACGAAAGGAGACGAGAGGAGAGACGAGAAGGAGAAGAGGGAAACTTGCACATCATTATTTTGTACTGTCATCTGTCTTATCAAGAAAATTAAACACTAATAGAAATTCTAGACACAGCTGGATCTTCCAAGCGGAATTACTCCATAGGACTTTTATATTATACTCCCTCGCACTCTCCACGACTCTAGATACATAGGTACATACATATGATCATGCCCGGCGTTGTTATATTATAAATGCAGCATGCATTTCATTCCAAGTATTTCAGCATGGATAACTAGAGCGTGAATTGCTAGGACAGTTGTGTCGGGCCAAGGCACCCCTTTTTAATCGAGACGAGAAGGAGGAAGACCTTTGTACAAAAAGCCGGGAATTTCCTCCGACGAGAACTGAAATAATCCTACGGCTTGAGACTCCCTGAGAATAATAGCTTCCCGTTAATCTTTTTTTTTTCAGGATTCAAACGGAATTTTTTTTTGTACTCTATAGACGATTTTAAAATGTATTATAATAGGCTCGTGGAACTGGGGAAGTATCCATCTCTATCTATAGTCCAGGAAATGTTCCTAAATTCATTTAAGAACGTGAGAGGATATATATATATGAGAGGAGGAGGATGAAGTGGAAGGAGAAGGAGGATTAGGCTAAAATTACCATTTGGAATTCTTTTGCGGAAAATTTGCAATTTCATAGTTTTTCAAACCCTGGTGTTATTTTCAGCTTGAAATTCCAAGAAATTCCGAGGTTATTTTGTTATCATTTGTTGTATATAAGTATACAAATATAGTATATTGGAAGGGTTATAGGGATCGTGCCGTGGAGTAGGAGGATGAGAGGCGAGAGGATCTTGTGCTTGTATGTATATGAAAGTACAAATTCCATGTACTAAACTGTATTTGCACACTTTTTGTTGACTCCTGACTTCTGGTTCAAGAGGAAGAAGAAGAAGAAAAAGAAGAAAAAGAAAATGAAGAAGAATGCGTGCGTGTAGTGTCACCAGGCTCTGTCCTGACTGTATTGGTTTGGGTGGAGAGGTGACACCGGATGAAGGACGCACGTTTGATGTAGCCAAGTAATAATATTCATGTTTCCTAATGAAATTTCCCTTTGACATTTTAAAGTGTTGAGGAGAAAATGAATGCAGGGACGGAACGCGTTACCATAACCAAACCATTCATCAAAGTTTACGTATATCTACCTTCTGCTTGCTTGGGACATCTCTCTCTCTCTCTCCCTCCCTCTCTTTCTCTTCCACTGTAATGTAATGTTAAAACTCAAGTTAATGAAATGGAAGTTTCTGTAGGAGTAGGAACTTTTGAGTTACACTCAACTCACTTAGTTTCAACCGCTCCTGCTCCTGCTGCTCCTGCTCTTGCTCTTGCTGCAGTGTACAAAGGTGGGGACGGACGACAGAGTCATGTCAAAAATGAAAATGACTTTCCACTTATAGCTCACTCCTGCAGACGCATTCTGCAGTAAGTATTTTTGAAGCATCTCAACCGGAACTGCGTGTTTAATGACCTGGTGTGTTGTCATCATGTATTGTCATGTTAAATGCATACATTCCTCCGTCTGGGAAAAAATGGGACTCGAATGGACTCCTCTTGTGTTTTAAAATTTTCATTCTCTTACCTGCCTATTCATGCAGCAATGCTCATCTCTTCTCTCTCTCTCTCCCTATAAGTTTTGAATGGGAATGTTTTTATTTTCCTATTTCCAACTCGTAAATCATTTGTTAAGGCAGTTTTAAAATAGGAAGTCATTCCTGTGGCAGCGGAACAAACAAGGTTCAATTTTTTAGGGTTCAATTTTAGACAGTTGGAATCGAGAGTTGCGTTTATCCTCTGGCATATGTGTGTGTGTGCGTTTGTGTGTGTGTGTGTGAGAGAGAGAGAGAGAGAGAGAGAGACAGAGAGACAGAGAGAGAGAAACAGAGAGGGAAGTGAAGATTGCGCGGTGTAGAACCAGAACATTGGTATGGAATTATAACAGATATGTAATTCCATGTATAAAAGCCGCATGTGTAATTACATATATACATATATTCCTGTCCGTTAGTTGGAACAAGTCAGAGAGATAATACACTTGACGCTTATGAACAGCAAGGGTCCTGTGTAACAGTATGCAGTCGTTGTACATAATTACTAATAGGACATGGGATTAATGAGTGGGCGAGATGTACATATTATTGGATCCCATTGAATGAGTGAGTGAGTGAGTGAGAGAGAGAGAGAGAGAGCAAATCTTTAGTGTAGCCAGTGAAGGTATCGTGCAGGAATAATTATAGTGGAACCGCTCACGTAGTAATGTTGGTGCTGCTACGGGGAAAGGGTCAAAGAGTCATGCAATTCCATCTGCTTTATCCTGTGTCTGCTGGTTTTTCTGGTGATTGTATTCATTATTTCGGTCCTATGATTTAGAGTTGACTGTTGTTCTGAGCGAACATTCTTAATTGTTGTGGTTGGTGACTACGGACTACGGAGTATATGTAGATTACGTACCACTGGCCGGTTGGGAACAACCAGAGAATGTTTTTTGGGGTAAAGTATTGATCGCTTGAGTCCGAGCCGGTGTGATAGGAATCCTTGCATGTATACATTACATATAGGTACATACATATAAGCAGAGAGGACTGGGAGGACATTCCGCCCGCATTAGTACTCATGGTATGTACGTAATTACTTATATATGTACCCTCATGGACTACAACTTTGAGATATACTACCAAGTTTCACAAGTGTGAACTATGTAATAATGAACTGTGGAATTGATATTTCCCTCTTTTTATTATGTGTGCGTGTATTGTTTATGTATCGGCCTATCTGCCCGCATTCATCTGTTACAATTAGGGAATTCAGCGTGTACGGGGGTTTATGTGCATATAGGACTCTAATGGATATTTTGGACATTAGGGTGGGATTGTTCATTGTTATTAGTTACTAAAATTGCGTGTTGCACCTGTATACCCTCCCTTTCGGTGGTCTGTTTGAATTTGGAGTGAGGGTGGAATTTCAGCATTTCGGATGTCGATGAATCCACAAGCCGTCTAGGTTTATAGTAGTAGACGGAATTTCGATGGGGGGGGGGAAATCCGAGAGTAAGAGGATACTTTTGTATTGTATCTGTAGGTATACATAATTATTATGGATCTACCTCTACCTCGATTTATGTATAAGTAAATATACCCAGGACCAGCTATAATAGTCAAATTTTCTAAAGCCGACTGGTCACATGCATATTGACGCGCATGGGTTATAAAATAGGAAGTTCTACATATCTATATGAATGCCAACTTGTGTATTAGAATTTATGCCAGGATATCCTATAGGTATATAGGTACTGTAGTAGTACATACACACATAGCTTCGCGTGCTCCATGTTCCTCTGAAATTATTTGCTTCAGTTTCGGAACGGGAATTCAATTTTCAGCTGTATGCTGATGGGAAGGAGCGGAGATGATAGTAGAGTAGGAGTAATTTGAAGTCCCCTGTACAATATAAATACCTGTAGTTCAACGGCCACCTTTATATATTGTAGTGGATAATAAATATACATATATTTATACCTGGGCTCTTCATTCCATCCTTTATGTTGTGTGCAGAAGGGCCATATTATTAAAATCATTTTGTGTTTTGGTGCATTATGCTCCTGGTGTACAGAATTATGGAAATGTATCATTTTGTAATAGTTTGTGTATCCAGCGGCTGAGACTTTCTCCGTATAGACATATATGTAATTATGTATGTGTGTGTGTGTGTGTCTCCATGAGCCTAGTCCCTATGTATGTATGGATATGTTTATGCAATACTGCGACTCTGGGGTTGAATTCCATTAGGAGAGGTCGCTTATTATTATTAAGTTTAAGTGCTTTTGCTTACGTCTGGAAAATATATATGCATAAGACGTGGTGGATGGTATAGACATTGTTTGAACTTGAGACCGGGGCTACTTAGAGATATGTATTTATAGATTCATATATTGTACGTAGTACATACATCTCCAGTGATCGTTAGGAAGTCTCTACCGTGGAATATTAGTATTGACTTGAGTGAGGAGGAAAATGGAACGTGAGCCATTACATAACCCTGTGCGCCATACTTGAAAACGGTTAGAGTTGGCATTTGCATCCATTGGCATTCAAAGATCGGCTTGTTTTATTAGTTAGTATATATCGATCCTTTTCAAGGTTTATGTACTTACTTTAAGTTCTCTCTCTCTCTCTCTCTCTCTCTCTCTCTCTCTCTCTCTCTCTCTCTCTCCTCTTGTGTACTGTGGGTGAGTTGAGGCGTAGGAATCGGTGAGGAGACAGAGAAATAAGAGAGAGAGAGAGAGAGAGAAAGCAGAGAGTAGAGAGAGTTAGATATGAAGTCGAAGTCGTGTTTTAGTAGTTTTCAAGCCAAGGGGCATGTCATGGTCTCGACATGTTCATGCTGGTTGAAATACTAGCAGTAGCCGAATAAAGAAGAAGTATTGGATTGAATATTGGATCTCCCTTCGAGCACGAGTAAATAGTGAATGGAGTTCATGGGATGATGATGCTGGTTGGTATAAGTCCCTGTAGCATTACTATCAACTACCTACTACTACTGGCTTCTTCTGCTGGGTTGTGATGGATGGAATCAGGGAATTTTATTCAAGTGTGTGTACATTATACATATAGGTATGTATTACCTATATGCATATACTTGAGTGAGGATAATAAATAGAGTCAGAGTGCAGCTTCTACTCACTCAAACCGTTTCTCCGTTTGCTCTCTGGTTGTAAAATCCTCCCGTATCAGTATGTATTGTGTCATGTTTTGTAGTCAACCCTGTCTTTGCTTTTTCCATTATGACTCTCTTATGCGTATCTATCTACTCTTGTGTAGTGTGTGTGTGTGTGTGTACTTTCACATCTCTGAACACATCCCTCATCACACTAAACATGGAGCTTAGATTCACTTTAGTTGGAATTACTTGTATGTATCTCTCTATCTGATCTCTATAGTGAATATGTTTGCTCAGTTCTGCCATGGAAGACACGTATCTATCTGAAATAGTGTTGCCTGTGGATATGCATAATTACTACACGTAGATATAGGCATGTATGTATGACTCTGTACTTGCTGGTGTGTAACTGTAAATGTAGATTCGTACATACAAAATTGTACAGCAGGGTTGGGATTGCCCCGTCCGCTGTAATAGATTTGGGATGCAAATGTAAAGATTTTCTGAGATGAGATCATCATGCTGCTATCGAATCGAGTCTTGATGAGTAATAATACATAATTGGTGATTTGGCCCGTGATCCCCTTGAATTGTAGGGAATACTAGGGAAGCGGTTCGGTTCTATCCTGTGTCCGTATAGATAGAGATAGCTTTTCTTCTCTCTCATCTCTCTCTCTCTCCTAAAACTGTAAAGTGAGTTATGACTCTTTCCTCCTATCTTTTCCCCGTACTACTAGTGTATTTCATATTATTTGTAGTCTGGGGGTGTACGATCATACATACATAAGGATGAGGCAATTTAGATTTTTTTTTTCACCAAGAAGATGAAACTTAGCGAGGGGTGAATTCTTGAATCGTTTTATCTATCCATGACAAAGTCTCTCCCAGGCTTGAGATTCGGAGTGTGAGGCTGTGGAAACGGTGTGTAAAGCCTGATATGATTCATTGAATTTTCTCTCTCTCTCTCTCTCTCCCTTACTCCTGCTACCAAAGCATGGTGTTTTGTTGAGAATGTGTTCCAAGTTATCATTATGTACTCCACGGATCAGGCCCTTATTTTCAAGGATATGTACACACACTCGAGGAGAAACTTGCTGGGAGGAAAGCTCGATTTCCTCAATTGCCTTGTTCTCTCCTCTCCTTGTCTTTTGTAGTTGGAGGCAATCATTTGCATTCCTCGATCCATCTATCTGTTTTCAATTCCCTTGTTTGTGTGAGAACTTGTGTTGGAACAAAGAGAATTATTTAAAGTTTGCCATTCTCTCTCGTTCTTTTTCTCTCTCTCTCTCTCTCTCTTGAGTTGAGCAGCTCCTTTCAGGAGAATCCTAACTTTATTTTTCTTTCGTGAATATAATAGAGCCAGGGCTATCTTCAGTTGTAGTTAGTGCAAGTACCAATGTGACTTTGTGAGTAGGTTCCCTTTTAGTTTAGTTTTATTCTATGCGCTGTGTATGTAATTATATGTGTTTGTATTTGATGTAAATACATATATATCTGTCCATATCCCTATGATTGTGCATTCCTTGGATCTGGATTTTATTGAATGGGACTGAAATGAGCGTCTGTAATTTTTGAAATGGGTATTATTTAAAATGAAATGGCTCAATGTTTTGCATGGAGGGCATTCAGTCCGGGGGGAAAGGGCATTATAGTATTTGTCTTTATTGGATAAAATGTGGGAAGGCACCGGCTACGTATCATACTTAAAGATATTACTCTAAGATGTAATTATGTATATATGCATATGTATGTGTGTGTGTGTGTGTGTGTGTGTGTGTTTGTGCATGTGTGGTTATACGGTAAGTGAGCGGATGACTAGTTTGGAGTAATTTGTAAAGACAGCAAAAGGATATTTCTTTTACGGGTGTCTCGGAAGTAAACAAGTTATGAAGCGTGAGGATGCGCTCCCATGATGGCTTCCTCTATTGCTTTTAGCTACTTGGGAAATGGGAGGAATGAAGTAGCCACTAATAAAGAGCGGAGAGATGGGAAGTTGTGAATGACAGAGTGGAGCACCATATACCATAAAAGAAAAGTCCTTGGGGTTGTGGAATACTGAAAATGGGGAATTATTATTTTGGGGAGTATAGATGATTAAGTTGCGGAATAAGAAGATACATATATACATATCTATACATATACATGGGGAAGATTAAAGATCCTGTTGGCTGTTGTGTATGTTCCCAGGGACTGCGGAGACACATATGGAAGATGCATAGGTTTCCAGGCGTGCTGTGGGTAGACTAAGAGTTGTATAAAAAAAAATTGTTAGTTCCCCTTCTGGAGGAAAAGTTAGGATTTATTTCTCTTGTCACTCCTTGCATTTTTCTCTGGATTTAGCTTTAGCTTCATCCCTTTTTCTCCACCATGTGTATAAATGCTTTTACTAGGAAGGCTACTGTTTCCACAATGCTCTTGTCGTGCCATGTCATTCTTGGAAAGACCTTGTGTGTCTGGGTGTAGTATGATTATTAGCTGATGGTTAATACCAAGTACGGGGAATTCCATCTTCTTGTGGTCCTCCTCCCTCTTCGCTCCTCTTTTTCTCTCTCTCTCTCTCTCTCTCTCTCTGTCTGGAGATTCTCTTGAAGAGATTGACGACTCCCTCTTATATAGTAATGCACTTATGCTTGGTTGCATGATGAAAATTTTTAGATTTTCTGAGACAGTCATGGGATTAAATGAAAGTTGGGTTGTGATGGAGTAGCTGGGTTTTCTTTTAGTCTTCTATCTACATTTATCTACATATAAATGTATGAAAATGTTAAGGAGATACTTCTATGGCACCATGGCAGGGAATAAAGAGATTTTCTTTCTATTTCTCTTGAAGTGGGTGAAAGGATTGGTTAGAGACTTTGTTAGTATGTACATGGCGGAGTATCTATGTGTATGCTGAATGTGAGACAGGGCTATGTTGGAACAGTAGGCGTGAGCGTTGAAGGAAAAGAGAAATAGAAGAAGTGAAGAAGACGGAGAGAAGAGAGAAGGAGAAGAAGATGAGAGAAAAAAGTTGAGAAAGACGTGAAGATCCATGAAGATGCGATATTTTTCAAGGGTACGAAGCCATGAGATGGTCGTCATGAGTGTGCTTATATTTGCTCCCAAAACTCCACTCTCCTTCAACTTGGGCAAGTTTCAGTTGCATGTGCATTGCCAAAGCTTGGCATGGTTTCGGAAAAGATGAAGGAGAGAGAGAGAGAGAGAAAACTGAGTAAGAGAAGATTGCTGGATGTGCTTTGAAGGATCCTGTAGTTGTATTCATTATGGTAGATATAGATAGATATACCTATATAGGATTTAGACGTACGTATTTTTATTTATGTGTTTATCTATATCTACCTCTCTCCAGTGAGCTTAGTTATATCCTTTATCTAAGTATGTAGGATGTATGAAATGTGTGCAATAAATGTACATGGAAGTTATTACTACATAAGATGATATGATTATATAAGGATGAAACGACTGTGGGAAGAGTTAGTGTAGAGGTGTAGGTCTGAGACGGATCTGGTGCTCTTTCTCTCTTTCTCTGACTCTCTGTACATGTGAAAGTTGTATTGTCGGGGCCACAGCTTAGAGAATAGATGAAGATTTGAGCACTAAGGATTGCTGTTGAATTCTCTACTCTCTGCGTCTTCCTCTCTTACTGGATTCAAACTGCACTACTACTGTGAACTCTGTAGATATGTATATGTATGTTCTGCCTTAAAGACCGTTCTTCTGTATCCTTCTCCCCCAAAAAATCAATATTGTGAGAACTACTTTCTATACAATGTACATACGTATTTAGGGCTATACCTATATGTATGTATGTATGTATGTATGTATGTATGTATGTATGTATGTATGTATGTGTGTTGTATTTATATAGTAGTTGCAGCCAGGGTTGTAGCTCTTTCATGCTTACTTTCATATTTGTAAATGCATTCACTACCCTGTACTTACTGTCTACTGTACACAAGTACAGAATGTTTCTGGTCTGAATTTGGAACTCGTCTTTGATACACACACACACTATCCTCTCTGTCCCTCTCACTCTCTCTCTCACTCTCTCTCTCTCTCTCTCCCTCTCCTCTCCATGTATGTATCCACTGTAGGAAATTCTAGGAAGTTTTGTTCAGGAAAAGGGAGCGGGGGTATATAATAGAATACATACAGTAGTGGAAAGTGAAGTGTGTACCAATAAGCATGTATGTATGTATATGAAGGAAGGAGAGGTAACAGGGTGAAAATTCTAAGATGAGAACAGAAATGGGATCGAGGTTCCAGAGCTAGCGAGTCAGAAGCATGACGCTATTTATTCTGTATAGTAGTCATTCTTTGCTTTTCAGAGTAGCTAAGCACCGAGTACATTCTATTAGGTTGAGCGTATTATGCTACGTTCCATGACTCCTTTCCCCGCTGTAAACTCTAAAGTTGTATGTGATTATTTTTTCCCTGTTTTTACTTGGAAACCCACTTTCCTTTCCTTTCCTGGGAAATAGTTAGCACGCGCAAAGGTACGTACGTATGTATGAGAGCTGAGTTGGTTGGTCCAGTTCTATTTAGCTCAATTCTTCAGTACTGTACTGTGTGTACACATTTTTGTGGACTAGTTTTTTTTTAAAAAAATGCGTGCTTGTTTTTTCCTCTCTTACATAGGTATATGTATTTTATTACATACCATAAAGCCCAGAGATTTTTGTGGAGAATTCCGTCTTTGGGCTGCTTCATTGGGATTTTTCTTTTACAATTTTTTACGTATAGAGTATTACAGTATTGTACAAAGTAGGTACACGGAAGCAGAGCGTAGAAAATGGAATTTTTAGGAAATCTTTCCTATGTTTCGTTATGTCCTGCATGTATTGTAAGACAGTGCATAATTATATGTTTATTTTGGTGGATGGATATATATATATATACATTAAATAATATAGTGTTGCGTAAAAATTGACAGACGCATATCTACTGCATTGAGTTTTTGAGCATTCCCACTGTGCTTGGTAATGTACAGTACCAAGGTGTGGTGTTGGTACATATGTACTATGTACTAGAGTAGGAACTATCTAGAAGACAGTGGTTATAAATGTTTGCGGAGAGAGTTACTATATAGTATCTACCTATATTTACTATATGGTAGAGTCTGTAGGATATACATAAAAATCCATAGAGGTATATTTAGTTTAAAAGGAAAAGGAAATAGTTGGGGTTCGCGTTGGCTTAATGATCCATTTAGAAAGCAGTGTCCAGTCGAACGCTTTTACGCCTCTAATGGTATCAGTCTTCGTTTTAGTGGAGTTTCCAGGTCTTTTACCTTAATTTTCAATGCGGGTAGAAGACCAGAGCCGTCCTGGACCGGGAAGGTACATACGATGTGTACTTTTACTAAGATGTGTACACTTTTACTCCCCTTTCTTTCCTGTTCTTGTGTATTTATGCAATGCATGGATACCTTACCTGTATATATGTATAATTATCTATATTTGGACTTGTTGAGCAGCTGAAAGTTTTCCATTAGGGCTCCCAGTCTGTCCTATGTATGTATCTAAATATGTATGCAATATGTGCAATTAAATATACATATAAGGTCAATAGCCAGCGTCTCTAATGTGAGGTCATTATATAGAGGAAATAGTTTTGTACTCTTTGAGTGTTGTGTAGACGTGCATGCATGTCCATTTCTATAGACGGGGTGTGAGATGAACATGAGCTAATGTGAAAAAAAACGTGAAAGGAGGTTTTACGTGTTTGTATCTCTAGATATAAGCATATATAGGATACGAGTCTGGTATAAAGTAATTGTGATGCTGTTAGTAAATGACGGTAACTTTGCTTCCTTGTGTAGCCCTGGACTCATCGCTCACTACTCCCTACTGGAGATGCTTATTATGTAGGGGATACATAACGTGAGAACATATTCGGACAGGGGTACACATGCACGTACATACATAGAAGAGTAGAAGTGAAAAAAGAAGGCTGGTTGGGGAATTCTCATGTTTCAGCTTTCCGCTTCGTTTTTCTTTTAGTGTTGGAATCAAATTCGATAGATGAGGATAGTAAGGATGTATATGCTACTACTGTGTACAGATGATGTGTCTACATCTACACTGTAGTATATGTGTATTTACTATATACAGTGAGAAAGAAAAAGAAAGAGTGGCACGCGGTGAGTTTTTTCTATGAGACTTTTACCCTCTAACTCTCTCTCTCGCTTTTTCGTCCTGTATGGTTTTCCCTCTGAGAATTTTTTTTTAAGATGCTACAGTTGCAGAATGAGAAATACTTGTCTATTAGTAAATTGTAGAGCTAAGAGACCAAGACTCTTGCACTTGGCTACAACACACACACACACACTCTCCTCATCTGATCCATTGACTAACATGGATGTTCAGGATGGAGGGGTTGGAGGTTGAAGGGAAAATCGCTCAATTCCGTTTCCATCTTCCGTATTTCAGACATTTGAGTTCAGTACATTTACTATGTATGTATGTCCTTGCCCTCTCCTTTCCCAATGTGTACTTTTCCTCTGTACATCAAAGACAGACAGACAGACATGGTGGTCATAATGTAAATAGATAGAGATGTCTTGGGCTCTCCGGTGAGGAAAGTCAGATAGACAGGATAGGGAGAGCAAATAAGATGTAAGATGTAACTAGGGAAGTTTATGTTGGGCCAAGTTGACTTCCCTGCCTCCCTGCCTACCCACCTTGATATATTATGTAGTTAAGGGCGGGCGGTGGAAATATTATGCAATAGATAAATCCTGTTTAGCTCAAACATCCAGCACTAGCCCCGGAGTGAAGGAACGATCGTGGAGATTCTAGAAGAGCTGGGGATGAGAAGAACGTATACAATATATACATACATATATATATGGTAGATCTGGAGAGAGATAGGAGCTGAAGTATTTCTTAGTGTTGTCGTGTTGTGGTTCGGTATGTGCGTTGGTTGGATAGAGAGGGGAAAATTTTAAAGAAAGTTTTTGGAATTTTACTTTTACACCAAATAGTAAACGTATAGGTAAAGTCCGGATGAGAAAGTCAAGATGTGGAATAGGGATAGGGAAAGGAGAGGAGTTACTAAGGTGGTTGGTGGTAGGACTAGGAAATATTATGCAGCTCACTGGGAGAAGTTATGGAGATAATTGGAGAGATATGTATCGAGTGGAGAGGAAGTCACAGTTGAGCGACTCTGAGGCTGAGTTGCCTTGACTTGTGTGTCTTGTTGTTTTCACAATTGAGATTGCTTTGCTTGTGTCCGCAAGGATGACAGGGAATGTTCGTCTTTTTTCCATTCCATCTAGTGTAATAGTTAAGTATATATACATATCTCTATAAAACTTGTATGTATTATGGATGGTTTAGTACATGAAATAAAAACATGGTAACTTGTTATATCTATCTGTATATAGGTATAGCGTATGGCCTATTATGTACTGCAGATACTACTTCTGTCCGTACTTGAAGAAACAAGTAACTGTAGCTTCTGGGATTTTTTCCTTATGTGTGTATTTTGGTCTTTTGTTGTGCGTGTGTTCACTATGAATGGATGTGTCTCTCTTGTCTAGTAGCATTTGGGATGTTATTGTGTATGTGTGTGTGTGTGTGTGGATGGGTGCGTATGCGGAAAAGTCTTTTCCCGTGTTTTTCTCCATGACTTCTGACATGATGTATAGGTTTTGTCGAGTGAGTTGAAGATTTTTTTTCTCAACTTTATATGCTCTTGTCTTCTGCCGCTTCTTAGACATTTGGATGTCTTCCCATCTTTATCCTCGTACCGTATGTATTTGTATCTGTGGAGGGGTGCCGAACTGTCTCATGTGCATTTATATCTATCTACACGTATACTTACATTTGTCTAACGGTCACAGAGCATACATACATACATAGATACCTCTAGATACATGAAAAGGTAGGCACGCGGATAAATTTTTACTACCCATGCCTGCCAGGTATAAGACCCGTATTATGATGATGTCTCTTTTACAACGGAGATAACATACGATGGAATTTTTTGAACTCAGACTGAAATTGTGTACAAATTTCATATATATTTACATGTCCATGTTTATAAATGATAGTGCGGCATATTTATTTATATTATCTTACATGTATGTGTGTGTGTGTGTTTTTGTCTGCCTCGTCATTCCGTTACTCTCTATGTATTTGTTATTTGTTCTATGATAATATCCACTCAGAGCTCACCCACTCCTTGACTGCATGTCTGCAGACTGACGGGATGAGATATAGATTTCTTATGTAAGGTGATACTCTGGACTCTTGACTTATTACTGGTGCAAGCTGGCAAGGTCTCCTCCGTATCTATGATAAAGGAAATGGAATTCTTAAGTTAATGTATAAAACTGGCATTGAGAAAGTTAAAATTTCAAAGTTTATTGCAGCTGTTTCGAAGTATGTAGATTCATTTTTATGGGACCTCGCATGTGTGCATGTATTTTTTTTTATGTCAAGCCCTTTTTTTTATATTATTATTACACGACAACGTGGATTTGTTACTTATAAGTAATTACTATTGGTATTTCTTGTGAGTGAGTGAGTGAGTGAGGAGTACGGAGTAGAGAGTAGAGTATAATATTTCATGTATAATTATTCTTAATAAAAAAAAATCCTGTGTTTGGAGAATATTTCAAATTTCAAGGAATAGGAGGGAATATTATTATGAGAATGGTTCCAAGTTCCTCCGAGCGAGGTGAGGAGGTGGGATGGGGAAATGGAGGGAATTTAATGCATTCATTTGAGAGGAGCTCAAGTGGAATTAGTATGCTAGACTGGCTACCGTCATCATCTCGTATGCTCCACTCTAACTTCTGTATGGAGTTCCTGGAAAGCTTGATTTAGTTAATTTTGAACTTTGCTTGAGTTAGTGTGTAGCCAAAATTTTGTCAACATTCTGCCTCATCCTCCCTCATGTTCAATGAAATGTAAACCTTGAATATATTTTGCGGAGCCTTTTGGTATCTATCTCTCTATACTCTGAGTCATAGTCATAGTACTTGGAGTAAATGTAGCAGTGTGTGTGTGTAGTATAAACATAGGGGAAATTTTAGGGTAGTTATGAGTTAAAATAGGAAGTCATATATCTCTGGTTACATGAGTATTAAAAGGCATACTTACATTACATATAGAATACATACATACATGCCCACTCTATTAATAAGGTTCTAGCTTTTGAGCTCCAGGCATAGTCCAAGGAGAGAGAGAGAGACAGCACTCCACTGAACACTGGCACTCACGACAGACAGAGACTGGAACGAGTCTAGATAGCGTTAGCAATGGAAGTCAATAAGATGGATCAAATTTCATTGTATTATTGTTCCCTAATAATGAGTCCCGTGTCTCTTGTTCCTTGTTTGAGCTGACTTGCTGGCTGGCTGGCTGGTATGATGAGATGTGACATAGATATAGATTCTAGATATCCATTGAGTAAAGAGGCGGTCTTCAGGGAGGTTATTTGTGACATCGAGGGAATTCCTGGAGATACTCTTTATCATCTCTAGTACAGTTACAGTTAGTATCAGGAGGAGAGGACAGGAGGCTGAGGCGAGTTTTGTTGAGACCAGACAGCTAAAATTTTGAGGAATCGTCAAGAAAAAGAGGGTGGTTTATTTGTTTGCCTTGTGCTTCAATACGCTTCGCATATATGTGTATGTCAAGGATGAGGGGGATGTACTTTATATTTATAGAAAAGCATATTGGTGTGAAATTCGATCTGGCTATCCTTTGATCTGCAAGTTAGGTTGATGGGACTTGGAGAGATGGAACTCTGCTTCTTCTTGAGGATAAGAGCTATGAGAAGGGAACGATAGTGCATCTTGTTTTTTTTGTATCTATGTACATATATGCATTTCTACTACAACTACCACTACTACTACTACTACTAGCTATTGTGGTCGTGAGAAGCGTCTGTTATTGTATTGTACAGTGCTGTAGTATCCACATGAAGTGTGTACGTGTATCTATCTCTTGTACAGATCTGATGGAGTTAGTTCGTGTCGGAGATGACAGGATCATCCAATGTTTCTATTTGTGAGGGTATGCGTGGAATTGAATGTACATAAGTATAAAAGTATAAAATACTTTTAAACGCACGGACCTATGTATTCCTGTATGTACATACGTCATGTGTGTCTTTATCCCCAAGAACATGTAATTCCCTCAAGTTACTAGAAGAACGCATATCTTTTTTTTTATAAAGAGTATTTTTTTCTGGCGGAAATTTCCCTTTAGTATAGTACATATGTATATTATTATTATTCTCGTAAGTATCTATTCAGTTTGGAAAAAAACTTTTTTTTTCTTGAGAAAGGCTAACCTAACCACGTTGAGGGCTTCGTTACTTGTTCCTTCGTGTATCTACTTAAGGTATACGTGACCGTATACAGTGAAGGAATATGCCACGTGGATTCTCTGTCACTGCTGCTTGATGTTGCTGCTGCTGCTTCTCAAGCTCAAGATGTTTTAAAAAAAAAAAGTTTGATAAAAATGTTTAGTTCCGTGAATACTTGTGTTTTGCTTGTGAGTGTATGTTCTTAACTTTTCTATAGAAAAAAGTGAAAAGGCATGGAATTATTTTTTTTGATAGGTTTTTTCCCCCTACTTAGGTATTTTGTTCTTAATTTCATTTGACATTTATTTTCATGCTTCTCTTATCATGTTTGACTATTATTCTTTTTCTTCGTCTTCCTCCTCTATATAGGGATTGACCTTCTTTGATTTATTGGATTATAAGCTCTTCTTCTCTCTCTCTCTCTCTCTCTCTCTCTCTCTCTCTCTCTCTACAGACTCCTTGTCTTGGAATTATTATTACGGCTTCTATGGGATTTAAATGTAATTATTATTTTTTTTGAGAGAGAAAATGTTTTATAGTGGACATTAAAAAATGTATGACTTGGTTATAATGGTGGGGATGACATGGGAGGAAGTACTTCCTAGGAGATAGATTGGGATGAGAAAGTCACTATCTTCTGGGTAGATTCTATTATACATAGGATTGGCATTAACAGCATTACCAGTTGGTTGTGGTTGTCCGAGTTGAAATTGATATCGTCCTTTAATAATAAAGCCCTACGGTATTAAATGTGGTGATGATCTTTGAGGACAGTGATGGACTGACCTACAACAATTGAAATCGTCCCACTTTATACGGCACTCAAGTGAAGTGGAAAAACTTTCATTTGTCTTTGTACTTATACTTTTTTTTTTATAGATATATCTATGTATTATGGCTATTGTCAATTTAAATTTTTTTTCATGGCTGGTGCTCATGGTGGTAAGTTTTTGGTAAGCTTATCATTTGTTACTATGTGCAGTCCAAGAAACTTTGGTTGATCTCAAATCCCCGCTAATAAGTTCTTGAGGGGGAATCTGCCATATTCGATGTAAGCTTCCTCATAAATGACCTGGATTGAAAAGAATTGTCATAAAGATATTTTAAAATAATTACATACATATATGGAATATGTGCATATATAATTACTAATTATTAGATTTGTATTCTACCTGGAGGTAGTTACTTTTTTTAAATGATAATTATTCAATTGTCATGGTTAGAATCTTTTTTAATATTTTTTCTCCTCTCTCTAGTACATCAACTCTTATTGAGCAATCCGAAGAGCAGGTCAGTGAACATGTTAATTTATGATGACAGAAGGAAGGTAGAGGTGATAAAAATATTTTATGGGAATTAGAGAGTAGGGATGTATATCTGATTATATAGGGAGGATATGTGGATATGTCTCATGTGTAGGCATGCAGAGCGTTAAAATATTATTAGCATTTTTTCTCATTATAGACTTAAAGAGGTAAACGGGATTATAAATTGAAAGAAATCATTAAATGTGCTATACATATTTATATATAGATAATTATGTGTATTTATACATATGTGTGACGGGGAATGGAAAATACAATGCGATAAATAGATGCTAACTTGTCTATAATTTTGATTGATTTGAGCTTTTAAAGGTTACTTATTTTTTCAGGGGGTTCTTATTATCGTGCCGTAAGTCTAGTGTCATATATAGCTATATATAAAAGAATATATATATAGATATAGGTATTTATGAGTCCAGCCGAGCCACTCTTTTCACATGATCATTTCAATTTCAATTCATAAGATCAGTATCTCTATCTATATAATAGTATAATACAAGGCTTGCTCTTGTGGTATGATTCCTCTATGATTTATGACAATCGTTTACGATAAGGACGCACATTTTCGACTGCATCAGTTTGACACTCCACGTTCCTGCGGTAATATAGATACATACATATGTACATGTGTGTGTAATTTTTGATTTTTTTTTGTGAGTAACTGTAATTATTATGTAGGTCTTCGGAAGAGTAGAGTAGAGTTACAAGTTAATCGTGAGCGGGGTTTGTATACTTATGTATATCCACAATAATCAATCTCTGTTGTGTGTGGAATTACTTGACTGAAGGGCTTGGATTTAAAAATTTGAATTAGACAAAGTAATTGTTGAGTGGAGCTATGCGGGATGACAGTGTGTCTAGTTATATGTACTATGTACTAGTGGTGGGGTAAGTTTATTCCATATAAGGGCTCTTGATTGTGCTCACTCCAGATAGATTCTCTTGATTTTGGTTTGAAGGGAGGAAAGTAAGTGTATAAAGGCCCTAAAAAGAATTTTTACTGTTGTTCACAATAATCAGTGTAGTAGTAAGTGTGTGTGTGTGTGTGTGTGTGTGTGTGTTTGTGTATGTTTAGTATGTATGGGACACATGACGGGATAGAAACAAGATTATTATTGACTATGCATAAGGCTAACACCTGGCAGATTGTCTGCCGCTGGTCCTTTGCCATGTGCAATAATTCATTATAATATTGATGATAATCATAGAAAAGTTTTTTTTTCGGGGACGTGTCCGTCAGTGTTACCATGTACAGATAGGTACAGATATATGCAGGAAAACAGAGAAGGAAGTATGCTCACTCACAATTAGTACTAGAAATGTATGTGTCCCCGGCCGCATTATGGAGTTATTGTTAATAAGGGTAAATTTATAGCAGGGGATTTGAATTTATGTCGGTAGGTCAAATTGGTGCCCATAGTAGGGAAGTATAAAGTAGTAGTTACTAGTTATTTGGTTTGTGGGTATGTTTGCATGGACATACATACATACATACGTTCATACATAACATATGTATTCATTGATGTGTATGTAGATATGTATGTTTGTGTTTGTGTGTCCTGGTGTCTGTTGTGTGCGTGCTGGTGCTGACGGTTCTCCTGATGCCTGATGGATTTAAAATTCGAGTCTATGTGTAGGTACTTGTACTTTACATGCACTGCCTGCATAATAATATAGCTATAAGGCATGTTCGTCACATGTTGACTGACTATTTAATCTGGAGTTGGAGTTGAGCCTCCCTTATGAGAAATGCTAGTGTGTATTTTGTGCATGTGGAGGTATGTACGTACATGTGTAGAAATGTAGGGATGTGTGTGTGTGTGTGTGTGTGAGTGTGTGTGTGTGTGTGTTTGTAAAATCTTTTAAGAATTCAGCATGCGAAGGAGCAAGCGAGCCAAGCCAGTGAGTCCGATTTGCACATAGTTTTTAAGTCTCATCCATCTCATCTTTTTATCCTGACAGAGAGCGAGAGAGAGAGAGAGAGAGACTCCGAGTCTTGTGTGTGTTGTGTATGTGTGTCTAAAGCATGTTCGGCTTTTGACTCTTCAAGTTTTAAGTTCTCTTTGTTTTTCTATCCTCACAGTATAATAATGATTGTTGGCATTTTCCTTTCCTAATAAGGACATTAGGGTAATAGTATGGCTTGTGAGTATCTCAAGAGAGGATGAGAGGAGGTTGACGTGAGTGCGTGTGATGGTAATATTTGTATTGTGTGTGTGTGTGTGTGTGTGTGTGTGTGTGTGTGTACCTGTGTGTGTCTCTTGTGTGTACAGTCAATAGTAGTAAGAAAATAATAATAATAATAAGACTAAAGAGGGTTAACCAAATCCGCAGAAAAAGGCTGGTTTAGAATTTAGCTGGGAGCCAGCGCCTGCTTTCATTTCGCATATGTTATTAAATGTAAATATTCAAGTTGAAAAGTAAGTTAATAATTAAATTGCCAGTTGGTAAAGGTATATACGTCTATATGATGAATGTATGGATGGGTATGTATGTTCATTGTTGTGCATGCATTAGGAGCTTTTTGAGTTCGAGCTCTTGGACTATTTATTTACTCTTTTCTGAGAAGGTAAAGTTGGTCAACTGGATTTCCTTGGTGTTTTCGCAATTTTCCTACATATAGATATTATACACACACACAGAGATACAAACACAGACACATACTCACCACAGAGCACAGACAATCTGGAGACTTGTTCTTCTTTTTTACACTTGTGACTGTCAAGGAGGTTTTTACTTTATTGATTTCTTTTTCGCATGAGATATATAAATTATGTATTGGAGAAAGATAATGTTTTATAGCACGCAAAGCATGTGTAGAGGAGCGGTGTTTGGATAGGATCAGACACCACTGTCGGCTATAATTTAAAAGTCAGGACTGTCAGGACGGCTGTCAGCATATTATGTGATATGTCAATTTCGAACACGAAGCATTCCGACTGATAACGATTTGGCAAAGGGCTCGATTTGAATTGATATCAAGACTTTCCAAATCCATTAGGACTAATAGATATGGTCTCCAATGAAAGGCTGACTGTTCGTACAGTTAAAGATATTTTGATTGTAAATATCAATTGCACATTGGAGGGTGTAAGGTGACAGATTCCCCATAATTGTGAAGACTTAATATTGTTAATTTGAATTATGACCTTGTTGTCGTCGGTCTCCATTGCCTCGAGCCTCACCATTAGGCTTAATATTTCCACCATTATTATTTATTATTACTACTATTACACATGCCTCTTCTGAGCAACATCCCGATGCAGAGATAATTGTTAATTGGTGGACAAATTTGGTCTGATTGAAAGATTGGATTGTTCTCTCTGAGTAATTAATATTAATTGGTCAATTTAATTTTTGGAAAAAGAGATTTTTTTTTGTGGGGGATGCGATGGGGGGAGAGTACATAATAACAGTAACAGTACAAGGAAGTGACATGTCTTTTCTATGAGGGATTTTTCATTTAATTTGTCCCGTATGTACATACATAAGTACACAATATAATAATATTAATAAATTCCTCTCAGAAATGTTTTTTTTACGCTTGTAATGAAAATATTATCTGCATGAAATAAGATGAACTTTCGCACTTTATTATTATTTTTTGTAGCCTGTGTGTGTGTGTGTGTTGTGTACTTTACTTATATAGTGAACTATAACGATATCTATCAAAGTGACTGAGGTTATTGTTATTGAATACATAGCTCAAGTAATGAACTGATTATAGATGAACTTTCCCACTTGTGTGCAGTTTCTCTTTTTTTGAGCCATGGCTCTTTTTTTTTTAGTTGGAGTGTGTGTAACATCTGCATATAAGATGGTTGAATGACTGGAATTAATGACAATAATGTTAAAATAAGTATCTCGGGATTCGTGTTATGGAGAGTAATTTATTGTTGATGGGGTTTCTCTAAATGCAAATGCTGGCTGGGGTATGTGGACGGATTACAGATACATATGCAATATGCACGTATGCACATTCAACTGTAGTTATGTGTGCCATTCATTATTGGGATTCTCATGTAATAGGAATGTGGACTTGTAAAAGTGTAATTAATTTCTTTTGTTGAACTTGAAACTGTTTAGCTACGGTCAGAGCTTGTATACTACTTACATATCTATGTATGCTTATAGTGGAAATGAATATAAGAATTATTATTGTGCAAAGTCAGTATGTATGTATCTAGTATCTACGTGGGTTTATGTATTTCCCTGTAATATTAGTTATAATTTCATGTCCGAAGGAAAATTCATATATGGATAATTAAGTGTATAAAAATGCAACTATATCAGTAGGTAGGTACTTCAACTCGTTTTTCACTCTCAGGTGATCTGGTGTCGATGGTTAGGCTCTAGGAGTTGAAGGTCTGGTTTTCTGCCATGTTACACAATTAGAATCGAGATAGTAAATTTGATTGTTAATAATATAGGAGTAAAGATTTTCTCTTTCCTATTCATAATAATAATAATAATAATAATATAATGACTTTGTGTTGGTTGGTCAGTCAGGCCGGTTGTGTTAATTAGCTTGTCCAACTGTCTCGCTCGTTCCTGTGTGGAGGAGTTTGAGGATTTAATTTTCTCTGTACAGGTGGAATTTTGTTTGTGCCGCCTTGTGGGCAATTCTTGATATATTTCTATACTGGAATAATTAATTGTACGAAGGAGTGCATATATAGAGTAACTCACGTTGTTGTGAGTTTTTCGGGGAGTAAAAAAAAATGAAATTAAGCTGTATGTAGTGATGACGAGTCTTATGTTGGGGATGCTGAGGTTTGATAAAAATTGCAAAAACTTTCCTGACGTGATACCTTCGGCTGGGTTAGTTAGTACTGGTATTTATGAATGATTGACAGGTTTAGAGGGATTTCTTTTCCTCACAATCAAGTAGATATGACGTGGTCAGTCAAGTTATAGCCCAGCGTGTTTTGTAACAAGGTGCAAATTGCCAATTACTAGTCTTATACATGGAAGAGTCAAATGAAGAAATTTTGAGTATGTTGCAGGGATGAGATATAAGTATCTATGTATGTATGTATGTATGTATGTATGTATATTTACATACATTAGCATGTAGTAAAACAACCGAATACTGTATGGAGATATGGAGGACACAGGGACGAAATACCTTTTTAATTGACTTAAATGTGTCAATAGGTCTAGAGCCTCAGATCCTCCTTGTGTGTGATGCACATATTTGAATTTGATGGGACACAATACAATATGACTGTATTGTTTTGTTTTTCTTGAGAGTCAAGAGAGTTGTTATTCAAGAAAATTAAGGGTTAATTCAAAACAGTGATATTTGTTTCACATTCTGGCTCTAATCATGTAGACGTTGGAGGTCTGCTTTTAATTAAATTCTCATGTCTATTCACTACTTTGGACTGAGACGACTTTGACACTTGTCAATTATTCTAGTATCCCATCCCACCTTGGCCCCTACTCATATATAGATATGTGATCCCATGATCTCATCAAAACTCATTCTTGATGGGAAAGAATTCTTGCTGGAGATTTGAATAATTAGTATTATGAGAACTGGATGTTTTTTTTAGTAAAAAAATACAAAATAATTAGTAGATATTCAATTATAATGAAAAACAGGAAAAATTAGCACCTCTGCACTTTTATTATAACTCTTGCTAATTTCACCTTGAAGCTGGAATAAACGCTGAGACTCCAGAAAAAAGTATGAGACTTTCTGTATTAATTAAACTCTAAAAAATAAAGTAAACTCACTCACAATCAGTGAAGATTTTGATTCTAAAGGACAATTCTGGAGAGTACCCATGGGAGGGAGGAGACCAACACTGTGGAGCAATTCTCATGAAGCAGGACATATGTATATGTAGATAACTTAGGACAGTCCAGTCCCATTATTCCCATCAAATAAAAAAACTTTTATAGAAACGGAAATTCATTCGAGATTTTATGCTTTCACGGCTGAGTGAAGCTGAAACTGACTGTAAATAATAGAATACTACGTACATATGTAGAGCTAGACCAAATTTCCTGTAGATGTTTCTGCGGAAGATTCAAGCAATCCTTTTATAGATGAAGAGATCCTATAAATTTTAACACTATCCTCAGGAGAAGAATATCAATGACTTTTGTGTATCTATATTATGTGTTTACGATTGGGGTTAAGATCTGGTTTTATAGTGTGTGCATCCCAGAGTGACTGAGATGACAAGAGTCAGACTTATATCGGAATGTGCTCTGCAATAATAGAAATAATTTTGATTCTTTTTTCTAATCAGCATTTGGCATTGTGTTGGGAATATATGTATTGAGATGTTTTATATTGGGATTATATTTACAAGAGGACTGAATTCTATGCACACAGAATTTTATTGATAATATATTCCATAGTGGATGGTCTCGGCACTGGGACTCTTATTAGAGATATGTAAGTGTTGAGTGCACCAATGTACATATGTGTAGATATGTACTTGCTACTTACGTACATATAGCGAGGGATCCCGACTTGAGCCAGTGCAATTCGATTATCTATTTTTAGTGTAATGGGCAATTCATTCATTATGCCCGTATCGCATGTGTTTACGCTCATTTCAAGTGCTCAATAAGACATTTAAACATGTTTTATAGCCGGGGTAAGTGTTACGGGTGAGTGTGGTGGGTCATCATCGTTGATGTACTACTAGTCGTTGGAGATGGGAAAAAGTAATGGGGTTTCAATATTAGTGGCAGTTGTGGATTTCCTCGTAACAAGTCCATGTCCATACATACTTGTTTTTGACTCTCCAACCCCCAATGTGGATACATATTCTACATATATCTATGTAATTTTTATTGTATATAATACTGTATAGGGAAGGATCCTGAGAGTAGGAAATACAAGGGTTTTTGCTCTTTACTTTTTCGCATAAACAGACGTACAGTTGGACGAAGATAGATAGATGGATGGATACAGAATTACAGATAGATACTCCATGTGGTTGGTAGTAACTACCAAATATCAACAATGATTGGTTTATGTATACACGGAAGACGGAACGCACTGCTACTGGTTCCCCGGTCTTCTTTTTCTTCTTCTTCTTCTTCTTCTTCTAGTTCTTGTGCATGCACACGGGGATATTGAGGAGATTCGCTCATCGTTTCGGAGAGGAATTACAGTGTGAGATGAAAATGAGAATCGTAAATCATTGTTAATAGGAATCATTTGGTTCGCTTGTCGTTTCATTTAATTCCGTGAACGGTTCTTCTGATCCAATTTAAGGTGTTTTCGGGGGGTGGGGGGAGGGGGATATAGACATGAGCTCTTTGCTTTTTGGGGTATTTAATGTACCTATAGGAACTTTTTGGGTGTATGTATGTAATGTATGTATGTATGTACTAGAGTTATGGAGAGGAGGGATAGTTGATATAGTGAGGGTTTGAGAGGTAAAAATATCTTATGGCCATGCCATCATGCCATCCCATATCCCATCCCATGGCATGATACCATTGAATACGCTTTCCTTCTCACAGTTTCCATTTGATTCATTTCCGCACCCATTTATGAGAGCTCTTTTGTATTCCTCACTCTTGGAGGTATGTTGGGCATGTAATAATTTCGCGATTGAAATTTGTGTTTCTCTCTCTCTCTTTCTTTCCTGCTTGGGAGATGTGGCAGTATTTCTTGATAGGGGCTAGTCCTACTATTATTGCTACTGCTACTGCTGCTGGTGGTATGGAATTTTCCTATAATTTTTTTCCCTCCTGCTTCAGGAATTCACGGCAAGTGTGTACAGAGCAGAGCGAATTAGTGCCATTACTGCCATTTATCATGTTTTGAATGATATTTTCTATTTAAGACTCATCCGGGGAAGAGAATTAATAAATAGTTAGTGCTTCCTTACATTCTCAGCCTTGTGATTTATTTACAATGATGCAATGCAGGAGGAGGTTCTGAGTAATTATAGGATGATATTTTGGTATTTGTATAAATATATATGGAAGTATAATTAATTATATTTAAGTATAAATCGTAAATTTGTGTAATTATTATTGAATACAGGAACAGGAACTTGTATAGGCTCCTCCGTAGTACGTAATGCTTTTTAACTGGAGTGATACACAGGATTATAGACGGATATTATTATTTTTTTTTTAAAGGAAGGAGAAGGGTGTAAATTATTTAAAATAAATTACATTTCATTTTTGGGAGCCTCTGAACTTTTGACTAGACGTGCGGGTCTAGTTACTACCTGTCAAATGTATTATTTGTACAAGGGTAGAATGCACTCTGTAATTTTGAGAGGGAACAGGGAACGGATATTATATATATTTATATATATGGTGAGGTCCGTCCATCCATTTAGCTTCATTATTTACCTTCTTTTTGAGTGATCGAGCTTTGAATGAATGAATAAATTTGGATAAAAGCTCAGTTGAGTTCACGATTTGAGCCGTTATAATTGCATTAGCAAGAGGTTGGAAATAAACGTGATTGCCTCCAGGCTTGATTATTTTCATATAGTTTACACACTATGGGATAATGAGGCTGATTTAGCACTACTGCTTATGACAATAATAAAATATAGTGACTATATATAAGTAGTATATGTGCCCTGGCAGTTACAGGCCGTCACACGAGGAAGGAGAGGTTAATTGTAAAAGTGTGAAAGCTGTACGTGGAATTATTACTATTATCCTCACTTTGGCCTGGGAAAATTCATAGGGGATATCGAATTATCTTAAAGATAGTAGTTTAATAATATCTAGTTTTAAAGTGGACAATAAATCTCGGAGACGCTCCTTGTATTTTTATTACTAAAATGGGACTTTTTTTTAGTACCCTATATATGTACATATCTACATACATGGATTGTACTCACTCGCACTCATTCACTTACTCACTGTAGAGGTAAATAATAATATACATACATACACATAAGTTCAGGAGCGGATTTTCGTTGTTGGAGGATTCCTCCAACTCCAGACCCCTGTAACAGAAGGATGACAGAGGAATATCTGTAGGCTGCAGTTGCAGGTGGAAACTTGGTTTCTCACAATGAGTTTTGAGTTGACTGCATGACTGTGAGCTCTCTTCTGTTGTATAGGCCATACAGAATTGAAGGAGACCATCTGACACGCTCTCTATGTGTTGGACACGAGCATTGTTATGGGATAGTTTAAAGCTTTGGAGGACCTCTTCGTCTTTGTTGGCTAAATTGAAGTTAGGGAAGGTAGTTACAGATGGTGCTTGGATTTATTGTAGTTAGATTTAATCAAGTTTGTTTTATTTAATGGGACTTGTATTCTTTGACAGTGTATGGCATGCATAGATAGAATGCAGCTACAAACGCTGTACTTTCCCTTTTGGTACAATGACTACTCAAATTGTTTAACCCATGATCATTTGTAAGTTTCCTTATGATTTAAAATTCCTCTATTTTTTTTTTTTTTTTAATTATTATAATTATTAGGACTTTAAAATTGGGCAGAGAAACTGTATCTGTGCAGTTTGCAGTGGAACTGCCGATAGCTTGCCAGGAGATTCTATATAAGTAAGTCTAAGTACAGTATATAGGGAATTGTATAGGGAATGGAGATGTGGAATGTGTCTCGCACGTGTTTTAAAATTACGCTATCTTTACGGGTTTGTCCAGTCTCATCTCTATATATGGTTGGAGGAAGGACGCTCATTAATGACAAATTTTTCCTGACGGAGTGAATGGACTTATGGGAGAAGGAGAGACAGACCTGTAATTGATCCTGGTATAATATAAGTATAATGTATCTCTACATCCTATATACTTACTTTTGGGAACTTGGGTGTATATCCCTATGTTCAATGAATGACTGCCGGACTGAAAATAATGAAATAATTTGGGGAAGATTTGAAGCCCAGCTTGAGGGGAAGGTGGAACTCTCTTCTCTTTAGTATATTTACAATGTACAGTTTCGCTTTTATTTTTTATTTATTTATTTTTGATGATGGAAGGGTGTCCCTTTTTTTAAAGTTACTTTGTCAAGTTACAGTAGTGGCAGTTTTGTATCCTATCTCTATATAGAGTAAAGTAATAATTATACGGGAAATCTTGTTTCAATTTGAGAGGAATATTTAGATACTACAAAATAGTTGACTAAAGTATCTACATCTATCCTTTTGACATGGAGAGTAATTTATGAGAGTCTCTCTCCAGTAGTGAGACTAATCTGTATGATTAATTTGAATGCGTAGTTCATTTGGAAGTTTTTAGTTTAAGGGAGGGCTACTAGTATCCATATGATTTTAACTGTCTCTATTCTCTATCTCTTTCTCTTTAGTGGAAGTGTGAGAATGATGAATGGGAAAACAATTGATGGGGGGAACAAGCATTTGTTTTCTGGTAATTTGAGTATAAAGTATTTTGTAGTGACAATTGAAAGTCTGCAAACTACATGTATTGCTATACTCTGTCCATGAGAAATCAAAGGTAGAAAAAGGCTGTATATTTTTGTATCTATATTTACGTACATACATATGTCCAAACATTTTTTATTGTGCAGTGAACGTTTTGGAATATTAGGTTGTGGAAAGGATTTTTTTTTTGTTCATACGATTGCTATATTTAAGTGTGTAATAGCACAAGGGAAATTGAGGTGGAAGAGCCAATAATTCAACAACAACATGACAAAGGAACGTGGTGCAATACTTTTTATTGTTAGCTCCTGGCACTATACATATGGCTCATGTCTTGATGTACTTACTGTTCGTATGTATGTATATGCCAGTACATACATATGTACCTACGTTGTGCACTGCCTAAAATACTAACACATATTTGATCGTTCCTCTTGTGTTCTACAGTATGCATGTAATTATTTTTGTACATATAGAATGTAATGTGCGTTTAGCCCGAGACTTATGTAATATTTTAAAATAACTATTTAAAATTTTTGAAGGTTTAAATATAACGTTGAGATGGATATAAGTATAGTTTTACTTTTACTCGTATGTATATATATAGCTAGTCTCTGGAGACGGAGAGACATGAAAAAGGGTGGATGTTATGCAAGTGGGGATATTTAAAATTGTCACCTTTGCTTTAATGATTGTCATGAATGGTAATGTTTGAAGAAATACTTAGTAATGCCTAGGTTTAGAAGATTGTACGCTCAAAATTACTCTCGTACATTTAATGTAGATACTTGTTGTAGTTTTGGTAGTTGGAAGGACTGAGACTGAGTTCTGAGTTGGTACTTCACTACATTGAATTGTTTTTCAACTGCCGTAATTATCTCGCTGCCTATGTTGTACTTGTATCTCTATGTACTTGTAGAGAGAGAGAGAGAGAGAGAGAGAGAGAGAGAGAGACCTGCAAGTCTTTTACAGATAGGGAGGGTGATGGTGAGCTTCGTTCGGAATTAGTTTTGAGGGATGATGGAGTATGAGTAGGTATATATGTAGTGTACTGTACTCTATGAGTTCATGAAGGATGGAGCCGAAGACAAGTTAACAGGAGGAATTTTTATGAGTGGACTGGATTGCAAAACTTATGTAATTATCTTTTGTTTTCTGTGGTGGGTACCCAGGACGAGGATTGAATGGATATGGGATGTTGTGGGGCTATTAGCATTGTTATATAGTAAATGTTAGAAGGGAGGACTCGTATTTTGGCTCACCTTACCCGGAATTTCTAATTACAGGAATTCCCACATGTAGATATACCTATACATATGTAGATATGCATTGTTTGAGACAGTCAGTGTCTCTAGGTAGGTATATGTGAGGGTAGGTAATTTAGGTACATAATTACCTACAACTTACTTACGACTGACTTATAGAGTGTACTACTACTACCAGTGGTGGGTATCATTTTCATGTGTGAGTGAGTTTGATAGGTAACATTATCTATGGTATATGTATGTATATATATCTACACATGCATATAATTATGTATAGATATTATATATGACTTTGGTACTGTACGTACATACTTCTAATAGTTAAAGATATTTTGTTCACATCATGAAGACCAAAAGTTATAGTTGAACACACATGGCCCATGTAACATGTCGCAGAGGTCGGACATTTTGTATGTATAATTTACTCCAAGTCCCTTGTTTTATGGTCTGGAGCAATGCCATGGGATGATGGGGTTTTAAATTTGGTCAACGCAAGTTGTTTTTGTGCAGTGGAATTTGTGCTTTGTGTGTGTGTGTATGTGTGTAATGTATACAAATATAAGTATATACATATATGAGCGGACTGGGTGAGAGTGAGTGAGGGAAGCTGAGGCTTGGTGTCCTAATGTAACACCTGTCCATTAGTCTAGATTATGGAGTTGTAGTGTGGTGAGATTGCTGTTAGCTGGGATTTCCTCCAGGATTTATTAGCATTAACTTGGATACGCACGCTTACCGGATTGCTTGCTCACATCAGAACGTATAGATACTAGGCATGAGCGGAACGATATAACGATACGATATATCGGTCCATATCGTACATTTTTAAGCAACGATATGTCCCGATATTTCTCGCAATTTTAAAGCGATATATCGGTTAATTTTAATATCGTGCATAGGAAGTTTAATTTTCAAAAATGCCACCCTGTGTCCCTCTTACTAGTTTTTTAAGTAAAAGAATCAATCTATCAAGGAATGTGAAACGTTACAAATGTCATTGAAAACATCTGTGCAAAACGGGTAAAACTCGAGCATTTTAAAAATACTTGTCCGAATTCGAAGTTAGAACTGTAGTAATAAAAAAAACAAAATCCTTGTTTGTAGTAAACAAGCATTTTCAAACTTAGGTTGCTTGAGCTGGCCGATAGTGCTTGGACATATTCAATTCTGTGTCGGAAAATTTTGATTCAATTCAAGACGAAACTGAACCGATTGGTTCAGTTTAAATTGAACGGAATCATTTTACTTAAATTATTGAAGTTCAAACGATCCACCGTTTACAAGCTCTCCAGTTCCTAATATGAAAAAATCTAGGGCATGTCATAAGTGAAGTATTACAGGTCTTACAGTTCAATCTTTCAAGGAATTTGATTTTACAGGCTGTTTTAGGGAGAATAAATTACAAATATTGAATATTCTGCAAAACTACATTAAATCTGATAGAGTTTCATCAAAATTAGTATATTGTTTTAAATTTAATCAAATACCGATATATCGTTCATGGATATCGGTATCGTGATTTTTCTTGTTAACGATACCGATATTAACGATATTTTAAAATTGAACGATACGCTCATGCCTAATAGATACATATATGTACGTAACAAGCTGATTGTGAGTGTCTGTGTAATTTTTGAGTTGGCAACTCTCAGAGTGGCTGGCTGGCTGACTGACTGACTTGAGCCTCAGCCCTCGGGTCCATAGTTCATTACACTTTTATAAGTTTAGACATTATTATTACTGCTCTGAATTTAAGTGACAATCACTCCACGCCATTTTTAAATAGATGAGGGGGGGATACTCCGTCTCATTCAGACTTCGGCCAGAGACTGATGGTCACCTGCCTGACCATCAGGGTGTTCTTTTGCTTCTCCGATTCCTTGAAATCTCTGATGCTCTCCAAAGGCTCAGCCAGAATTAGTACTACATCTACATATTTACAAGCATAGTGGAATTATTATATTGCGTGGGTTGGCATTCTGTGAGTGGTCTTTTCCAAATGGACACTGAATTCTTCAAATTACACCGCAATCTCTCTATGTACTATATGCTATGCCATGTGTACCTTCCTTCACTACCTAACTATTCCTGGAGGTGTACGTATGTATTAACAATAACTTTACTCTGCTTTGGGAAATAAAGCATGACAAAGTTATATGTACATACATAGATACTAGTAAGCGCATGTGTTTCTGTATTTATTTCTCTTCTGCCTAATACTTCACCCTATTAAACTTGTTGGATACGGGTGAGACTGATGAGAGTGTTTATTAACATGAGTATCACTTTCATATCTATTTACACATAGGTACATACGTGAACATCATCAGAGACGTATATTTTGTGTTAATAAGAATAGCCTTCGCGAAAGAGCTCCGTCTCTCTCTCTATCTCTCTCTGAACTGAACTGAACTGAAAAAGTGTTTATATTCTTCGTAGCATCTTGAGTTTTTTTTTTAAATAAAAAAAGTTCCTCAACTTTCATTTCATATGGACATTTGCAATTGTGTGAGTAAGTATAGTTGTAAAAATGTTCTACCCGAATTGGATGACTTGAAGAATGTTCAACGGAATACAAAGTTAAATTCGTGCCTGTCTCTGGGTTTGCCTCCATGCTAAAATCTACAGAAGGAAATATATGTATGTATGTATGTATACCTACATATTATGTATAATACTAATGCTGGATTTGGATTTTGAACTCAAGTACCTTCACATACATCTAGACGGAGACGGAGAGAGGTAATAATAATGTTGGAGAATTTGATTGTAACCTTCACCCTTTTGCTGCCATGCCAATAACCACTGCTATTTTGTTGAGACATAATCAAAGCCAGAGCGCTCCTTGCTCTCTTGCTTGCTTACTTACTGACTTTCTTGTTGGTTTTTATTATTAATAAGTGCCTCTCATTACTTTTATTAAAACTGGTGGTTGTTGAGGGGGATAGTGAGCATAATATAGGAGGAGGATGTATTATTATAATTATGATAGAGGCTCCTCATATCTATGTATAGGAATAGATTTTGAGAGAGGATAGAGGTTGATGGGAATAATGATACGATATTGGAAAAGTTCTTGAATGATGATCGTTCGTTCAAGATGAAATGGGTGAGTCAGCGAAGTTGCTCATAGCTTCACATTCCCTTAAGATATTGATTACGATTTTCCCTGGCTCCTCTTCTTGTATTTTCTTAATGCATTTCGACATGCATATTACACACGCCGTTGATCATCTTTCTGATATCTCTGGTACGTATGTACATATCTGCATATAGTATCTATGTATTATATGGAAGACTATCTATTTTTTTCCCCTGACCTGACATGAAATTTAAGGAGTTGCGGTTTTTTTCTCATAGAATTTTGCGTGGATGTTGGAGATGGATATATTTTCTCATATTTAATGAGTCGGCGGAATGAATTATATTCATTTCTTTTACATATCCAGATTGGAGATTGTATAGAGGACTTATTGTTATTATTTGACTTGGGCGAATTAATGGGGAGGAAAAAAAATTCCCTTGGCGGGTTGAATGGTCCCTGACTCTGGGTAATGGTAATTGGCTGACTGAGAGTATATTGTAGATATAGTTATAGTTATTATTACTTGTCGTACTTTAATGTATTGTGTTAGTAAGAAAGGGAAATAATTGAGAAGGCTCGAACTAGAAAAACCTCTTGTTATACTTGGTTAGTTAGCTCTCGTGGTTTAGTCTCATGGATTGAATTTTTGAGATTTTATTTTGTCATGGTGTAATGTAATAAATCAATATAGATTATAGAGGAAAAGGATGTGTGTATAGTGTATGTCCCTATGCATATAAGTAATATGTACACATAGATCCACAGATGATCTACATGTAATTATCTACGTGGACTGTCTAACATCTCAAACAAGGGAAGAGATTTCTAGTTATCACTCTGTCGGCAGGATATGAGATGGTAATGTGATGTGTGTTGTTAGAGGATGAATGAAAGCATTACGATTATTTGTAAAGATCATTATGAATGAATTGCTGTGCGGTATTTTTGAAGAATTCCAACATTATTTCTACTATTCAGTATTTATATGTATATATATATCTGTAGGGTGGACAGGTTTTGTTATAAGGAACCAGTTGAAGGTTCACATTTGCATATCTATATCTATGTATGTTATTGTGTGTATGTATGTATGTATGTGTGTGTATTTGGAAAAAAAGTCCAAGTACTTTACGTACTTATGTATTTTTTTGCATTGCGGTTACATAAACTTTTGGAATACCATTGCACTGCCCTGTCTCTCTCTCTCTCTCTCTTTCTCTCTCTCTCTCTCTCTCTGTATTTGCATTTCCTTGACGGATTGAATGAGATGAAAACGAGACGTGCAGATGATGATGATGATGATGATGATCGAAAGATAATGGCTAATGGAATGGAGTTTGTGCTGCCAGTTGCCAATAATGGGCATCCGATACGACCGGGCCTTAATAGATATTCTTACAAGATCTTCTCTTCTTTCTCACTCCTGCCGGTGTCTCTGTGTCTGTGTGTATTTACTCTCCTGTGTAGAGACTTCCCTAAATGATGGTCTATAGACTGCGTAGGTATTATATGAATTATGAAACAGAGCATACATGGATTGAGTGTGTACAGCTACAGCTACAGGGATATGTGCACTCTATAATGTTGGACTCACAACCACATACGTAATTACTTATGTGTGGAGACGGAGAGCAGCTCGGATGGAGAAAAAGTTATTGTGAGTGGATAGAATAAATCTCTTTAGAATACTGCAAAATGTTTGTGTAACATTACCTTTTTTAGCTGAGAATGGGCACTGTAATACTGTCCAAGTCTATTTTTCACAGAGGTTTTCAAAACTTGCTTTCATACATATCTGTAGATACATTACATACATGTATCTATACATATGCTTGCAGAATTCTTAAATCGGTATGAGATGACGGAAGATGGGTACATATTAGTGCATACATGGTTTCTGTAGTTTGTGTAGAATTTTAATTGCGTTGTGTGTATGTGTAATGGGAAATGTGTATAGTATAAGCTGACTTGTCATCCCGACTCCGCTATATGGAAAAAGGGCAAAAATCCCATATATAATATTCTCTTTTCGGCCGATTTTTCAAGGTGAATTACGAGCTACATCGTAAATAAAATATAATTCTTAAGTTCCTACGGCTTAACTTAGTTTTAGGATGCCTTATGGCGTGGCCAGAGCTGCGCACAAGTACAAGTAGTACACGAGTATTTCAAGTCAAGTTCGCGTTCGGGTCGTGGTCAAGTAAATAAATTTAAAACCATGAACGGTTCGGGTCGTGTTCAGGTATTTCATCGACTTGACCATGATTTCTTACCTCAAGTCAAGTTCGTGGTCAAGTATAATTATTTTACTTGAACCATAGTACCTGGTCATGTTCAAGTAAATATTAAAAAGTACTTGACCACGAACTTGAGTTTTTCGTGTACAAGTTCAAGTAATTTTGTTTGTGCAATTCTTCATGGCTGAGGGAGTTTTCAATTCACTTACGATTCACTGTACTAAATGAAACTTAAAACGGCATTTAATACATCACTTTAAGCGGCATTTGTTAATTTGTTCGTGTACACAAATACAAAAGAAAGCTCAACATTCATATGGCTCCGTGGAAATTGATTTAAAAATGTTAGCACCCATGTTTATAATAGTATAGTATGTATATAGTATGTGACAACAAAACCTAAAAGGAGTTCTGTGTCCCCGAAAATGTCAACTGAGTCACCAGACCCACCCGGTACACGAAATCAGAGTAGATCTGCAGTGTACAATCGTTCTACATTCATTGACAGGAACCAAAAATACAACTATTATTTTTAGAGGCGGTTGCTAGCAAAATGCTGGGTGAAACCTAGTGTGTTAGAAACCCAGGTTCGCTTTCATTAGAAATATAAATTCAATAAAACTTAAGTATTTTGATGTCCAATGGATTACTTGAAAGTACTTGAAAGTTCAAGTTCATGGTCAAGTTCGGGTCATGGTCAAGTCAAGTTGAAGTTGGACCCGAAACGCGCGTATAAAATCATGGTCAAGTAATATGAGAATTACTTGAAAACCCGAACTTGTTTCATTCAAGTATTACTTGAACTGAAAATGTCAAGTTCGGGTAATCTTGAAATACGTACTTGAGAAGTCGGGGTCAAGTCAAGTTCGTGGTCGGATCTTTATAAATACTTGACCCGAGCGCAGCACTAGGCGTGGCAATTATAAAATTGAAAATTATATAGGGACTACAGAATTTTATAGAAAATGTTCCTTGCACGTACTTGTACTTACAGAGCTCAGCATTGCATTATTACTGTAAGATAAAAATCCGTTTTTTCTTCCATTTCCGTGAGTTGAGTGTAGATTGAATGGATGGGGACGGAGGAGGTGGGAATAGGAAAATAGTTTTGTAACAGTTTGACTTACCTCTTTTTAAGTTCCGTCTATTCTTCGGACACGAATTGTATTATTGTGGCTGGGACTCCTATCCTGTACTATATGGCTCGTAATCGTGAATCATGATTACTTCAACGATCTCTTTCTTTCTCTCTCTCTCTCTCTCTCTCTCTGTTCTCTAGTAATATCGTTTTTGATGTTAAAGTATTATATAGCTACAGTTATAAGACCGTCATCGTTGCAGAGTATTTTTTTAGCGGTTACTATTACGACTATACTCTTGAAAAAGAAAAAAAAATTGATGATACAGTTTTTTTTAAAACTCTGAAGCCAGATCATCAGCGTGTGTGATAATGGTCTTAAGAGATTATCATTGACAGTGAGCTAAGATTAGGCTGAGTAGGTTGGACAGCTTCTTTCGTATAGTATAGGGGTCCTGGGCGAATTTAGGATTTGTACAGTAAATTATTACATCAGGTAATTTGATGAGTTAGTCTGGATATAGTCATGGGGTGTGGGCTAGTTTGAAAAAGACGTATTTGTATCAGTGATCCTTTATACTGTATAAAGGTGTGGGGATAAAATATTGAGACCCATGAAGGAAGCACAACGTCTCTAAAATATTGTAACAGTATATCCAAAATTATTTTTTTGTGCACGTGTCATCTCTCATGTTTACTCTGAGATGAAATTGCAAAAGGTGGGCTATAAAATGCGGAGTACATAATTTCCCCCCTGTCTAATGTATTTTTATGTAATGATGAGTTTTGCAAGATGACTCGTGCTTGCCACGTCTCACGGAGGATTAGGTGGTGGATACTCAAGAGGTCTTTTTTTAAATAGAGCTCTGAGATTGTGGTTCCACACACACACACACACACACACACACACACACACACACACACACACACACATACACACCTTTGTGTAATTTCTTACGTACATACATATGAGAGCATGTGAAGTCTGAGACTTGAGAAGTGACAATCTCTCTTGAACTGATTAAATTCAGTACGCATGTTTGAGATGTATCTTATGTGTATGAGGGATCTCATGAGCATGTCCATGTGACATTAGGAAGGTGAGGTGGAGAGTACATAGACAGTTAGCCGTTTAGTAAAGATTTAGGCACGTTTAAAAACTCTGCCTGTATGGTACTATTGAATATTGAATGTATGTTTGTGTAGTGGGACGGGGAAGAGAGCTGAACTGAATTGATTTTTTCTTAACTATATATATATATCATCATCTCTCGGAGGAGGTTGATGAGGTGAAGGAAGAGAGGAAGACTGTACAGTGTTGAGGAGGACAGAGTCAAATTATCGTCTAAAGAATATATACTTACACTTGCATGCAAAAAAGAGCTGGCTGGAAGAGTGAATTGAATTTTTTTGTCCCTTCTGCCCTCTCAAAGTCACTTTGATTTGCACTTTGCTGAGGTTTTAGCCTTTGCCTCAAAGCGACGCTTTTAACTATTCTCTCTTTGTGGCTTGGATTTTGGACTCCCATTCCTATGTCCAACCATGATTGTTCCCGGGAGGCTTTTTCACATTCTTGAGTGTAGATATATGCATATGTACTGATAATTGCTGAGGTACATACATACATATCGAATGACGAATGACTCCTCATGGCTTTCTGATAAGTACATAAGTAATTACATTACATCATGAGTTGGGGCATATTGAGAAAAATCCTGCATGCAGAATTTCTTAGCATATTAGAAATGATTTGATTGATTTAATGGGGGGAATCTTGGACTGTAAATGTGAAAAGTGAACTTGTTAATATTACTTGGAGGGCCCGTAAACATGACATTTGAAGCTATTGTGGTTTTTGGGGTTTTCTTTCATTCCAATCGATATGATGACCACCGTGAAGATTCCTCTAGACTCCACAATCATTGAATATTTAAGATTCATTTCAGTTCACCATCACACGAGGCGAGGAGGTCCTTGCACCCCTCCCCCTCCCTTCTTCTGTAGTATACTTACATCTACAGATATATAATTATCTATGAAATCTCTTGATTTACGTGGATAGATAATAGATAGATATATAGATAGATAGATATACATAATTAATTAGGTATAATGTGTCAGGACGGGCACTTGGTTCATTTCCTAATTATTTATGGTCACATAAAGTAACGTGTAAGGATGTGTACACATTGGGAGTACGTGGAGATAGGTCCTAGATTCTATCTTGATAAGATACACATTCCCTCCCATTCCTTCCTCAGCTCTCTGGTAATTTGTTCCACGTCGAAAATTTATCATTCATCTTTTCCAGGAATAGCTATTTAATGAAAACATTAGTAGGTGTGAGAATGTGAAATTACATCCTGTGGTCTTGGGACTGTTTTTTTTTCTCTCTCTCTCTCTCTGTCTCTCGAATTCTCCAGCCAGCCATTGCAATAAGAATTATTTACGATCGTTATAGTTACAGCTTAGATTTACATGCCTACATATTACATATCTCTATCTATGCATATGTTCATACACTACATACATAGTTGAGAAAGATTGAGATGAGAAGGGGGTGCTTGACATATTTTGTGTTGATTTTATTATTACGGTATAAGGAATAGTACTTGTTAATGGGCCATGTATATTATTCCCTCCGTGGATTTATCCACTTTCCTCATTGTTAGTATGCAAGGGGCCATGCTTACCTATTTATATTTTTTGTGAGGTGATATGAGCATATAGATTTCATTTTCAAGAAGGTATGTAGAATAGTCCTTTTGTATGCGTATGGTGTGGTTCTAATAAGTTTTGGAGGAATAATAGATTCACTTTTACATAAAAACTTCGCGGGCGGTTGACTCTCCGTGGTTGGATGGCTAAAGTAGGCTGAAGAATAGAATATTGGGTTTCATTAACATTTTAGCAGGAGCAAGGAAAGTTGTGGAGGGACTTGATATATGTATGTACCTACCTACAGATATCTACCCTGTGTACTTTATATCCCAGTAAGCATTTAGCTCCATCACTTATCAACTATCTACTTAATATAAAAATACATGTTATATAGCGTCACGAAAGCAATTTGTAGGTAGACATTAGGCATGCCAAGATGTCGAGGTAAGTGTGACATTTAGCATGTTTTGTTATTGATAGGACAAAATGTCGGGATTTATCATTTGCGAATCTTAATTGCATAGGGAAATTCTACTCGGGTCACGTCGCTCACTGCCATACGAGAGGGCTCAAAAAACTGTAGATCTCCTGGGAAGATAACCACATATCTTTACAAGGATATAGTCAGACAGTCTCCGCTATTGTCTAAGCTTTTGTATTTAATTTTTGATGGGAACCCTCGAAAAAAAAAACTTTTCACGCTATACTTATACTGTATACTCTGGGAAATTATGGTTATCATTATCCCTTTGTATTTAATAGTACTTGGAAACAGCAGCCTCTCCTTGCGTATTATTTAGGATGTATCCGCATTCGATATTTAAATCCAAGTAGAAAATAATGACAAAAATTATTTTGTCTGATGGACAGCAAAACAAATGTGGTAATCTCAATTAGTTTTTTTTCTGCCTGCGTAACTAGCGTCTGTAGTTGTGTAGGCAGCGACGTGGAGATAGTGAAAAGTCGTTAGTATTTCATTATAGAAATCATATGGACAGTTTTTTTCTGGTCAAAGAGTATCCTTTTTGGAATAAATAATCCGTATAGTGTGTGTGTGTGTAGATAGGTGGATGATATGCAAGGTGTGTACGCCGACACTACTAACTACTACTTCTATATACACACACACAGATACACACACACACGTAAAGATATTTGCAACTTTTTTGGCATTTTTCATTGTTAGATTTTTTCCCTGCTACTTGTCTGGTATTATTAATGAAGTGATGTCACAATGTTAGCGTGTTCCTGCTGTAAGCATGGAAATTTGTACAGCATGTAGCATGTGAGCCTTGGTATAAGCTCTGTATAGGAATGCCTAACAAGAAAATATTTTAAGCCCTTGAGTTTCTTAGGACATCAGGGACTCTTAATGGGATATTCCTATTGTGCTCAAATCTGAGTGTGTAAAAGTCATAGTCACATATGTAAGGACTCTCTTTTTCAAAATATGAAATATCTACAGATAGTAATGGGTTTTTTAATGCTAGGAATTATATAAAAACATATATACACTTTCTTTTGTGCCTACTATTCCCACGTTTGATTACGCATCTAAGAGATATAGTTTTTACTAGAATCTATTTTAGATTGTCTTGGACGTCATTAGCAGCAACAGCAGCAACAGCAACTTGAACAGCAGCAGCAGTTTCTCACACCATCCGTAGAATATTAATCATTTAGAAGGCTGTAGAACGTCTAATTCTTTTCTATCTCCTGGCTTATAAAAGGCAACAATTCTGTATATACTCAGCTGGTTTCACATATATAATTATGTAAATATACATACATATATAGAAATAGATGAAATGATGCGGATTTTTTCTTGTTGGAGCGGATTAGTAATACTTATATATTGAGGAAAGTATTACCTACTTGTTTAGACTTTTTTTTGTGGTTCGGTGGTTAAACAGCATTATTGTCATGTGGATAATAAGATTGGGAAAACGTTGTTGCTCTATCAGATACTGGGGTACTTGTAACTTGTGTCTGAGCTGATATGTATGTATAACTAACTATAAACTCATTCAGTTTTTTTGTGTGTAGCGGAGCCCACTTTTATATCTCTGCTGTTGGTTGTTTTTTCCCTTGCTTGTCATAATTGTCAGGTTTTAATAATATTATGTGCGTCGCATTTATTACTACAACTGTAATTTTGAAGTGAATATACATATACTCTACTCTGTATTTTACACCTCACTCACCTGTGTCGATACGGATAATTAGAAATATGTATCTACATATGTTCAATATCTTTTAATAATACAAAAAAAGTTTTTGCACACACTTGTTTTACTGGCCTGCTGCGTGCTCTTTATCTGGTACATCTACCCACTGGCGGAGTGGTAGGGATGAATGTATGTATGTATGTATGTATGTATGTATGTATGTATTATGTATATGTAGATATACAGGTGTATGTGTGAGGACGTGCATAGACATATGTACAAGTACGATGTACTAATTACTCATATTTGTACGTGTGGTTCTGGTCGAATTAGTTTTTAAATGCGGTTTTAGCGTAATAGGGCGAACGGATGAGAGCATTTAGAATGTCATGAATAATAAGGAATGGCTTCGATTAGAGATTTTTTTATTATTACGAGAGATAGATACATACATACATGGATTTTCACTAGAAGTAGATATGTCTATCTCCTGGTTGGAATAGTGTATGTATACAAAAATATTCTATATATGAGAGAAGATGGTGTGTGCAGGAAAGGCGTGGGTCCTTATAGATCTTTGGTTTGCAAATGTGAAGGACATTAGTTGATGAAATTCGGTCGAAGGTCTTGTCTCTTGTTTTCGCCATGTTGTAAGTAAGTTTCCCTCACATCACGCTTGCATGGCTCTGCTCTTGTTCAAATATTGAGAGGTGTATTGATTGTTAGTATGTGGATAGGAGGGACGTGTATGTATTCCCATGTGGAAGGGTACAGGACACTTGGCAGAATTTATAAAAGCAGGCAGGAGGGAATGAATTAATTGTATTTGCTTATTATAATTTAAGCAGTGAGTACTAAACGTCATAAAAAATGTGTGTCATTTATTCCTCTCTGGTATCTGCTCTTTCTCTGTGTCTCTGTGTGTGGATCTATTCTGTATGTATAATTATGTCTATGTATTTCAATTTTTATTATTTGTATATAACTGGGAGCCGTATAAAAAGGTGTGTGTACACGTACACACATACATGAGTTGGCACGACCAATGAAAGGATTCCATTATGTGGAGCTTACCTTTCAACGAATTTAATCGGACAGGCATGGAGAGCCTAAGTATTGAATGAATCTCATCTCCTGTTACAGTATATCCTCTTGTGACTATAGATTACTGGATGCAATACTTTAAATACCAGTCTTCCCACGATTGATTTTGAGCGTGTCATAAAATGAGTCTGAGAGGGGTAAGATTCAAAACATATGTATTTTGTATGTATATAATTACATATGTACATAGAGACTAGGCTGGTAAACTAGTTGTACTTATTTGTTCTGGTACAGATTAAACAACAATGGGATTGTTGACAAAATTGAGCTTAGATCTGTTTTCCAGTCAAAACCAATGGTAATTATGAGAGTGGAGCTATTAAAATGTCAAGTAAAAGTAAGCCGTGATTTGCAATTCAATAAATAATGCGGGGCATGCTGTGCCAGAGATGGATTAGCAATGTTTTTACTCTCAGGACTTGTATGTCGACATGGGGGGAATATATTGTTTTGTTAAACATGACTGACTGACTGATAGAGATAAGGGAATTCTGCATCTGGTGGTTGACTTGTTCTTGTTCTTGTTCCTTGACTTATAGAGTCCGAATCAAGTGCGGAGTTTTCAATTGAGTCTTTTAATATCTCTGCATAAGATTTTGCTGCATCCTGGTTGAACTGCATAGGGAGGGGGGGATAAGGTTATTTGGTTCGCAGTTTGCACTTACAAATATACTCTTGATGTTTTGGCTGGATGATGCTGTTGATGTTGTTGTTATTGTTGCTTTTAAGCCTGCAGAATGATCTGCATCATTGGCGGGATGTTTAGAGTGGGTTTTTAATCATGTGTTCCATATAATAATGACTCGGGATGGCGTATTAATAATTATTATTGTGGAATACTTGGAACGTCGAAGACGAAGACTTAGGAAGATTTAATTCAAGATCAGATTCTGAATGCGAAATTGAATTGAGGACTTTATGGCACACTGAGGGGAATAAAGGAGAGCATTTTTGCATACATTACTGCTACCACTTACGGACGTCGCTGTGATGACACTTGTGAGATTGGCTTAAGTACCATGGAAAATTCCACGGCACGATGATGAATATTGGATTGATTAAGATTGTACTCCTATTGTCTCTGTGTATGTGTGTGCGTGTGTGTATGTGTGAGTGAGGCTACTAGGACGAAATTTGGGCTGGGTCATAGAAATACTTGGACACCAAGGTGTATTTTGTGTGGAGGTATTGTTGAGAGGAAAGTGATATTTCTTTTTTTATTGATGGCGGACTGACTATTATTATAATTTACAGAATGATCATATATATTGAATGGCATTTTGACTCATGGAGTTTATTTTTTATATTCTTGGCCTTTGTCGTCCGTGCTCAGATCTATGCTCTCAGTCAGTGTCTGGGCCTGAGACACATATGTGGCGTTAGCCCTCGCTGTGGTAATATGTATTTATGACTGTCGAATTTGTGACACCCCACAGATCTCCGCTCTTGATTTCTTCCCAGGGTTATGGTTGAAGTTTTCTTTCTCGCTCTAGTCGGAAATGTTAGCTCTTGTTATCTTATTGAAGTTGAAATATCCCATTCGATCGTGTGGTATGGTATATCCATATATATTGTCAGATGTATACATATGTACATATGAGAACTATAGATAAGCGTATGTTAGCTATCGTCACATGAACTTAAACTAGACACAGTGGCTCCCTATATTTAGATTGAAATGTATGTGGACTATACATATGTAAGAGAGCATATATACAGTATACATGCAAATATAAATATGACTGGAAATTATTTTTTTTAGTATATTATATACTTACCCTTGTATTGTATCTCTATATTGTTCTTGTGTATGTACGTTTGTATGTATGTATGCCTAGGAGCATTTTTGTCATTTGTATGCAATTTAGGGTCATGGTTTTTTTTTTCTCTTGGAGATTGACGCCTTGTGGATTTCCATTCGATTGCTTCCGTTTTGATAATGGGACTCTTTTCTCCCAGTCTCAGTTGCTTTTCTATTCATGCACTTGAGTCTTTGTGCAATATTTGACTAAAAAAGTTGTCCATTCCCCCGAACAATGCGGATTCCCAGCATGGATGTACAAATATATGTAGATATAAAAGTATATCTATATATGTATTTATAATAAAGACTATTCAAGTTGTATAGTACGGGTGTGGAGACTATATGAGCATTCACTTTGCTCAAACAGGGATAAAATTCGAATGTAAAATCTCCATTTGAGGCGGCTCGTGGACATTGTCTGATGCTAGGGTTATTTTTTTTCTTCTTTGGGATAAATTGTATGGTCCCATAAATGCAGACATTTCGTACAGAAGTCACAAATGTATTATTATTATTATTACTACACTGTGGATATTCTCTAGCTGAGGGATTGTGATGGATTTATTGTACCACAAGTGCCGGATTTATATTTTCGAAATCATAAAAGCCCTCTAAAAAGCATGTTTTTTTTTGCATCAGAAAATCCAAGTGTTTATGTGGGTATTGGATACATATGTAATTATATGTAAGATTGTATGTAGATATATAAATACACATTATGTATCTGTACATAAGGGCTGCTGCGGATCTGCAATTGGATAAATTTTTCTCGCGTTATTTAACTTTTGACTAAATAATTGATCACATGCATTACGGAACAAAAGCGGGTGTGACTTTCTTGAGTGATGATTGAAGTTCTTGAAAAGAAATTCTTTTTATATTGATAATTGGGCATGGCGTATAGAATCTTTGCTGTTACCAGTTTTATTCGCTGGCTGGGATGGTGGGAGTCTTTTTCCTACCTTACTGTACTAGACTTTTGTCATTAACGTACATACATATGGTCTATAGCACTAGGAGAACTTAATTGCATTTTCATTAATGCTCAGAGCGTTGTTTTCTCTTCACTTCACGTGTCCGTATTTTACCCAGGACAATAAAATGAGTGAGTGAGTGAGTGAGTGAGCGAGCGAGTTCTGCCTGCTCTTTTGCTTTCTCTTCTTTGGTAATAATTTGATCATCAGACTTGTAAGTAAGTACGTTCCTGTAAATTTACTTTTGTAGCCTATGAGAACGTATAATACTGCATGTGTTGTTTGAGTTATAAAAGCCGGTATGGGAACCATTTTAAGATAATAATGTGACACTACTACGTTAAAATTTCTCCGTTCGCTTATTTATTTTGGTTATGTGTTGATTAGTTCTCTGATTATAAAAAGAAGATGGAGAGAGAGAGGGGGGGGGGAACTCAAAGATTGAAGGTTGTCTATATATTTTGATAGGTACTGTTGTTGACGTTGATGATTTCTAGTTACTGATTATGTATCTATCATCTCTGAGGAGGATGAGATTGACATTTGTTGTTGTGATGTGATGTGTTCATTCGAGAGGATTTGAGTTCTGTGTGTGTATATAGCTAATAATTGCAGTCCCTTGTGGTTTTTTTTATATCTTAAACCTGTAGTAAATATTTGAAGGAATATAGATCTATAATGGGCTCTGATCCTGGGGTTTTCACATATATATAAAGATGTTGGGGAGCTCCTAGTCACAATAGTTCATTATCAAGTGGAGAGTTTTCTCGTAGTACATGATGAATGTGTGAGTTGCTTGTGTGCGTAGGTTTTTTTGAGAAAACATTTAATTACGACCAGACCATTTGGCTTTGCATGTTGTTTTGGAATTTACAGCTGCCTCTGCATTTCTCTCTCTCTCTCTCTCCCTCCCTATCTTCTTTGCCTGATATATGATCTCAACATGAGAGTCAAAGGTGAGTAATGAAGGTGTGATGGTAATGGTGATTTGATTGTCCTTTACTCGCTCTTTGGGTCGATGATGATGATGTGCTAAAGGTTAAAAAAAATTGAAAGAAATGGAAGCAGATGAAGATAATGATGGGAGATGGAAGTAGATCAATAAATACATATATATATATATAGGAGAGAAAAAAAATCTAAACTTACACCACCACCTTATTTCATATGTGGAGGGAAAGGTTGGATGTTGGATGCATCCTAATGTAAGTACTCTATAACTGTAGAGTGTGAATCATGAGAGTTGAGAGTTAAAGTAAAAGAATCTAGGACTTTGAGAAAGGATTGATGGATCCCAAATTTTTTTCCATTACTGTATAGGATAGGATGGAGATGTGGACTTGTCTAACGGGTTTTATACCATGATTTTTACTGCCCCTGATTGACAGTAGGGATTGCCGCATGTTTGTTCCTTTCCTCCGTTTATCTGTATCTATATATATTTATATATATATATATATACTTATGTATATGTTTATATGTATATATATATGTGTGGGTAATTTCTAGGTGATGATTGACAGTGTGTGTATCGAAACTTTCGGAGAAAAAGTTTTGAGCTGTATTTTTTATTTTCCTGTAACACATATCTAGTACATACATATGTAGATAGATATGTATGCACTACTACAAGGTTTGGGGTATCTATATAAAACATACTTAGGTAATTATTACACTGGGATTTGAATGGGATTTTGTTTCTCCCTGGTCTCTGCCTTGGGTTGGATGGATGAACCAATACATATTGATTGATGACGCAACCTAGTTTAGTTTCCTGTAGACTAAATAATTAAATTAGGGGATAGGAGTCTACTATATGATGTTTTCTATCGGGATATCTCTTAACTGTTAACTGTGTCTTGTTTATCTGTAGCTCCTGCACTAGTTTGCACTGGGAAGAATTCCCTCTCGAGTTGTTTATGACCGTGTCATGGGATTATATATGGGCTACTGGTTGGTACTGTATATGTATGTAGATATGTGGTTGTGATGGTGCGCATGGATAGAAATTATAATTCCTTGTAGAACTCATGAGCTAACAACACATATATTCTTGTGAACATGGAATAATTAGGTGGAGTTCGGAAGGGATTAGTAATTTGGAAAATGTTTATAAATATGGAGTTGATGATGATGAACCTAATTATACTCCGGCTCACAGGTTTTTTTTTTCGCACTCAGTCAGGAGACGGAGATGTTCAAGAGAGGATATTCTCGTCGAGGTTTCGCTTGTAAAATTTGTTTCTCATCCGTGAGCAAGGATTTGTTTTTTATGTTCGTTCATGTTCATATGTACATATAGTAGAGACAGTAGAGAGTCACTTTCTGTAAAATTACATATTTTTTACAGATGTATACAGAAGAGCCGCTATACATAGCTCCAGGATCTATGTATTTGGCAGTATTTTAGTAAATAGACGTTCCGGAAGGGAAAGGAAGACTCAGGATTGAATGCATGAATGAGATATGAGCTTTTAAATAAAATTGTTTATTTTTATTAAATTTATACGGCTTTTCGCATTTTAGGTTTTATAGTAGTAGGTCGGTGTGTGAATGAGTGAATGGTTGTTGTTGTTGTTGGTGTAACAGGATTTTTTTTTTCAAAAAAAAAAGAAGTGAGAATTGTGATTTTGACAGCTTAGAAGTAACATGTATTTATTTACTGGGGGTTTAGATTGAATTCTTATGCACTTGTTCTAGGAACTGAGAGGATTGAGGATGCTCATGACAGTGTGTGTGTGTGGTGTGAGGTGTGTCGCATTGGTGGAGGAACATGTGTTTTAGTAAATGATGGGAGCTGAAATGTAAAATCGGCTCAAATCACGTCACACTGCATGTTGACTGTATAGTCACTACTCACACTCCCTACCCTACACTCTTTCTACTCTTGGCCTGACGGTGCATATTTGATAGACTGCCATTTATTTTAGGTGGAAAAACAAATGTATGAGAAGGAAGGGGCTGTAAAAGCTCGGATTAGTCTGGCAGATTGAATCGTAAAACAAATGAGGGCTTCTTCTACTCCTTCGCATCAGTTCATTCTCATGTGTGGAACAAAGAGGAGTAATGTGAGCAAAAAGGCATTAGGAATCAGTAAAAGTTTTAGAAGGCTATCGGCTTTTCGCTCTCTCTCTCTCTCTCTCTCTCTCTCTCTCTCTTTCTCTATTTCTCTCTCTCTCTCTCTCGCCCTCACTCACTCTTCCTCAGCAGACATTCATGGAATCATGTATGCACAGTTATCATGATAATATATCTGTAGTAGTGTACTAAAGCTATAAAAACCAATCCTGTAAATTGTAAGTATTTGCACGGGCCCACAGTACGTAGGACACACACACACACACACACACACACACACACACACATACACATTATACCCAAAGTCCATTTACGTAGCCCTCCATATGTAATGGTGAAATCCACTCGTTCGGATTGTTATTATTCCGGTGGAGTTTGTCAAAGTTAAATCTTTGTTCAGTCGAAACCTAGCGTGCGAATTCAAATTTCTTGTGTTGGTATAGGAGTTCAAAGTTTTGAGCAGGTGGATTTCTAAATGTAACTTTTTTTTTATATGCGTGTGATAGAAATGTATATCTCCATCATGACAGTCCATAGGCTGCGTCCTATAATTAGTAAGGAAGTGCTGAGTTCTGTAAGTTTATACAGAGAAGGGCGGACTTTCTTCCAGCAACATGAGAATTTTGAACTTTGAAACTATATATGTTTATGGAAGGTAATTATTACAGTACTGTGACAGCCCTGTACTTCTTATAGGTTCTTATATGTACATATATGGTCTGGTGGATTTTCTGTTTTTGTATGTATGTATGTAATTATGTTTGAGTATGAGTGTAGATATGTATGCAAATGCAAGTAGAACAGGGATGAGAGTTTGAAGTTTTGAGGTATTTTTAGCCATTAGGTCCGTATTTTTTATCCAGAGCAGTTTGTATACGTAGATACATACATATGTAGGAAAGTTATATTGGAAAAGTGGAGTGAGCATGTCCGTCCATCCATGGAGAGAGGGAGTGAAATATAACTGTGATATAGTCGAACTAGTGGTTTGAGTGAGAGGGAATTCTCTCCAGTGTACAGTGTATGTAGATATGTATTTGCAGTGTACAGCAACCAGTATTTTTTAAAAAGGCGAAGGAAGGAGCAACAACAAGACAAGATAAATGTAGGGAAATGGAGGGAAGCGGAGGTGCATAATGTAAATGTAATTTATCCATACTAAAGGTACTAGTAAAAATTTAGTTAGTAGTTCGTGCATTATGGAAGGAGCGGGATGAGTTGGAGTGAGGATTTTTTTCTCCCTTTGCCTTGTTGTTTTTTCCCTTGCCCTCCCCAAGCTCAGGGAATTTTTTATCGTAACCCCCCTTTGTGCTCTTATAATGATTCCGGAAAGCTTATTTTGGTCCGTGGGGTCCTATAAATTGCACGTTTGGCTGGTGCAGAAAACTGGACTTAAATGGGATTTTACAACGCGGGGAATATTAGATTTGGATAATAAATTTTGATTGTAACCCCTTCCTTGTCTTCACCCATCCTTGTGGCCACACTTGCGACCCCACAGCTTTATTTTCTCTCCTTTCATATTCCGTTGTAGGGATTTTATCAATTGCCTTCTACTACCAATCTACTATTACTATTTGTACTACTGTATTACCTCCGTCCAACCACTATAGGGTTGTTAGAATTATTACTCAATTCTATCAAGTATTTATATGTATGTATCTACATATCTCTTATTTTTTTTTATGATAACTTGAGTTGTTTTGTATGTCTTTTAAAATATGAGGCGAAATTGTTTCAACCTTGGTGGAAGTATCTGTCTATGTGTTCCACATTACGTGTGTGCCCACCCCCCAGTGTGATATGTTGAAGAGTCAGGGATAAAATGTGATCGTAATAAATTCGTGTGTAGATTTTTTTTTTTTGTTTTTTTGAAATTACGTTTTTATGGGGTACATCTTGTGTAGAATATATGTTTTAATAGAGCTGGCCCTACTCTCTATGTGGGTGTGTGAATTTTCAAAGTTTTTCCATATGGCTTTGGAAATTTACGCTAGGTCATACTTCTCCCATATTTCACTTGCACATTGTAAATTTAGTTTGGACTATAACTACGTCGGCCTGTATGTGTGAGTTCCTGAGGTCCCTGTAAAAGTGTTCCTGATTCTTATTAAACTCTGGTCTCTTAAATTTTGCTGGTATACTTATACGTTACCGCAGAATTCAGACGTGTGTATCTGTCGGAGTCCTATCCCCTATAATGTGTGGGGCCAGGAAGTTTTTACTCTCTCTCTCTCTATTGCCTGTATATAGTAGTGGAGGGATGAGTGAGTCCTAATGTATAAGTTAGGGCAGGAGGAAGACTTGGATTTCATATGATTTTTGCACACTGTTGTATGTATATACTACAGTCCTGGGACGTTGTGCGGTAGCTGACTAAGCCTGAGTCTTAGTTAGGAGGAGAAGATGAAGAGCACAATATGTGTGTCATCATTTTTCGGGCCATGTGGCCAAACTCAGAGAACCATGTGTGTATGTATACATGGAGTGAGTAGTAATGTAATGGGATGATGCGTCCGTCCAGAGAGAGAGAGAGAGAGATCCTACTTTTATATAGCAAATTGCAGGAGAAGTTGTAGGTGGATATGTGAATGGGTTGTTCGTGTGCTGGATGAAGTCCATGCAGGATACATAAAAGTTATATAGGAAGCCTCCATATGTTTTCCGTCCGTCTTTGACTTGGAGTTTTAGTTCTTATGATTTTTTTTTCTCTATCTCTGGTTCTTCCCAACCAGATACTGCTAAAGAGGTAGAACCAGAGAGAGAGAGAGAGAGAGATAGAGAGAGAGAAGAAAAAAAGAGAGAAAAAAATGTGCAAGTAAAACTTTTTGGAATTGAGAAAAGTGGGCTAGAGCCTAGCAAACGGGATACGTCCGTAATGCATATGGAGTTTTAGTATGGACGATGCTCGCATATATTATGAAGAGTACTGAGTACTCTGGTGTTCCCTGGGAGGAAGACCACCAGGTGTAGATAATGTGAAAATTTTCTCATTTCATTTTGCACAAGTGTATGAATTTTAGCCTTCCCATATATCCATGCCTCAGACTACTCCTCATGTTCACATAAAAGTGTGGCTAACCCATCTTCGTTTTTTAGACTCGGAGTGAGATACTCACACATATGAGTCAAAGTATAAAAAGTAATTTTCATTCCGGTTAGGATATACGTGTTTAGTGTGGGTACTATGTAGGGGACCTATCTATATGTTATACTTATGTATGTGGACTAGTTGGAAAAATCTCTCAGGCTCTCTCAGAATTTTATGGATCCGTGTATGTCCATACGGCCTTGTTGTTGTTATTTTGTATAGTATTTTTGGAAAAGGGTGCTGTGTCATGCGAAAATACATGGGAGTTGGAGTGTGCATTTGGGATGATGAAAAGTAATTTCTTTTTCATCTCTCTCTCTCTCTCTCTCATGTTATACTTTTCTGTATAGCTTTTGTTTGTTCAACCACTTGGTCATCATTAACACATTCTCACACACACACACATTTAGAAGAGCAGGACATTATACTTGCTTACTTGTTTTTTTGGGTAGTACATGCACTTCTCTTCCTCATGAAAAGGAAAATGGGAATGTTTTCATTTAGGATAATGGAACATGCTTTTGGAACCTGAATAGTCCTTGTAATAAGGGTCTACTACAGTATATTATCTATACTTTTATGTATGTATATGTATTTGTTTAATGTGTGTAAAGAGCAAGCAACTTTTATGGAGATTATTTACACTGGTGCTAGTGCTGGTTCTGGTGCTGGCTAGTTTGGCCAGGTCCTAGTCCTAGGACTGCTTGGGAATTAATTAGTATGATACATTAAGGTAGGAATACATAGTAATAGTGTTACATGGGATTTTACTACAACAGCAGGCTTCCGTGTTCAAAGGTATTATTACGCCCATTTTCGCTTGAACATGCCTTTTTACACGCATTTATTCCTTGATTTTAGTCCTTAAAACGACTTGAGAATTTTCACTGGCCTTTCTGTAATAAGATTCGTCTAATTACTTATTATGTACTTATGTACATTTCAGTCTGTGTGCATGGCAATCATGTAAGATTCTGAAAGTTAACAGTTACTAGTACTCAGTGAGCATTGTTGGGTGCTGAGAAAAAGTTATGAAATATTATTGTATGTGAGCTGTATAGGCCGTAGGGCCAGAATTTGAGAGGTAGTTGTATGCGGAGTTTGTAATTATTATTGTAGCAATTTAAGACTTGAAACTTTGTCAAGACACGAATCCTCTCTAACAGATACTCTCTCTCTCTCTCTCTCCTTCTGAAATCGATGCTCATATAGTGCTCACGTTTGACTTCCTTACTCCTCTCGCTCGCTCCCCTTAAGCATAGTTGATGTCGATGATGATTACAGCTTATTTCCTTACATAGTAGCGACAAGGCTCGTAAATAAATTGGGAAAATGATACGTTTTTTTTCTGTAGATTGACGATGTTAGGGCTCGTTTGGTAGCTCTCTTTAATAGCTTCATGTAGATATATATAGATGGCTGCATATTGCATACAGTATATGTACATACATTGGAGGGAAGAAATCGATGGACTTGGTGGTTTCGGTACTTTGAATTGTATCTCATATCTCTCTCTCTCTCTCTCACTCTTTTGCGGCAGTGATTAAATTTGTAACTTGTATGCATACAAGTACTGTAAAGGAGGGGAATATTATTATTTTATATGTGCATATTGATTTTATGATACGGAGGCCGTATTATTGTATGCTCCACGGTACAGGGTTTCCATCCTATGTGATATATGTATGTACACAGGAATGTCGTTCCGCATCATACAACAAAAAGGAACGACTGCCAAAATGATGATAGTATATAGTAAATGATGATCTTGAACTTGTCGAAACTCTGGCCCCCTTTGCCATAAATGGAAAGATGTTTGTAGGTTTCTCTGATGGGGTTTGAAATCATGTTGGATTTTCACGTGTGTGCCTTTTGAAAATATATGTATTGACACACTACAACTGGGAATGGTACACTTCCTATATAATTCTTGTTGGCATTTATTTTTGTGAATACATTTAATTGGTAAAAATTTGTGTAAGTTGTGACTTTAGGCTCATAAATGGTCATATAATGTTGGCGATCAATTGACAGACTTAGGATTTATTGATTTGTGTAGATATGTACATTGCAATTTGAGGGGGGGGGGAGGGGAAAGAGAATTTTAATATTAAGCCTTGGAAAAATTTGGAGATCTTATTGTTAGTTCCTTGTTTTCATTGCGTGGTTTTTTTTTGATTGGGGTGTAATGTAATGTATAGTTAAATACTTATAAGTATGTGTATCTATAGCTCAATTACATTGGTATGTCATTCAAATTGTAATTATTATTGTTCCCTTGTTTTTATGATGGGTCATCTATCTATGTATGCACGCTGTAATTTTTTTTAAGGTTAAGCGTTACACCACCAATTCAAATAGTAGTATCCCACTGGCTTCTTTTTTCTGCTCAATGCTCTTACTGTATGGCTTCGCTGCAGTGAGTAAATGGTTATTAAAAGATCTTTTTTTTGCACACACACACACACACACACACACACATTCATCACATCGGGTAGGTAAAGTATTTTGAAGTTGTGCAAGGGAAACATTGAAAACGTTGTAAGTATCATCGTTATTATTACACATATGTGTGTACTGTAGGTACGAAATTTTCGTAGATTAAAAGTTTCGTAATGGATGAAAGTTATCATCACCGTGAGTATCATCATCATCAGCATCATCATCATCATTACATGTTTTAGACATGACATAGTATGCACAAGGTTAGGCTATTGCCATTTAAATTTACGATTAAAATTACATGCTCTAGAAACGAGAAAAAAGGGGATTGTATTAGAATATACATAAACTATGAAGTTGAAGTATATTATCCTTAACATGGTTGCTCCTCCTGTAGTATGGGATAACAATGGGGGATGTAATCTTGATGGTGAACATTGAAGGAAGTTGATATGACATGGAACTTTTTACGTGTAAAAGTCTTGTCGAATGGGTCATTAGTACATGGGCTGAAATATATTTTATGTAGGTATTAAATAGCATAGCACCAAGTGACAGTTAGTTTTTTAAATGCTCTCCTCTCCTCTCTCGGTACCGTAATATTACTTTGCTCTCTGTTTAAAGCTGAGGGGTCGATAATGCCTCGTTTTTTTTCTTCTTCTTCTTCTTGACCATAAAGATAGTGCGTGGGCATAACGTCCTGCTCTTTTTTGTGTGGCCGTTCTTGTTGTTGTTGTTGTTGTTAGTAGTAGCTATACGTATGCCCACGCTTGGAAAAACGCCCCATGTTGAAGGTATAGGCGACCTTAATCCCCTAATCCAGGGTTATGACCTTGTTATGACAAGGGAAAGTTGTGTATATATATATATATATATATATATATATATATATATATATATATAATACATGTATACGCTTAAGGTCATACATTACTCAAGGCTGCACAACAAGGGTAAAGGTTAAGATTGAAGGATGTATACCCTTACCCGCATGGTACAGAGACTGAAAGCACATGTAATATATCAGTAATAAAACGTATTGTAACTAATGCCACATCATATGGCAGAGTAGTTAATGCGCTGATTTATAAACAGAAGTATATGCTTCGAGACTTGCTAACCTTGATGAAAAACGTTTACAGGTTAAATGAGGTCACTCCAAAAATACGGTAAGTTGATAATGAAAAAACAAAAATAGTTTGTTTCCCCCTATATATGGGGTTTGTTTTTGCCATTGTAGAGCACCATTCACTTCTCAATTCTATCCAAACTATCACAAATAAAGCAATTTTTTTTTGAAAAAGTTTTTCAAAATGTCTGAAAATTTTGAAAACCCACCTGCATCTCCGGATGTGATTGAGCTTCCATTAGGGGATCCATCCCCCAAAAAAATTCCAAGAATTGAGACAATCCTTGTTGAAGACGATGAAGAGACTGAGGAATCCAAAATCCATGGTGAAGGAGAAAAGGAAAAAAAAGAATTAATACAGGAAAAAATCTCTGGTGTGAAAGAAAATTTGGATTTGAAGATCGACATGGAGCTTGTAGCTGAGGCAAAACGGTATTGGATAGAAAAACGATATCTACATGAGTATATTCTCTACTTGGCAGCTATCATGTTCTATCATGTATGTCAACAACCATTCAACCAACTGCAGCTGTCGCTACTCTGCAACTGTAAAGAATTCGAATTTCTTAGACGCACATGGAGAACTAAAGTTCGTTTGTTCAGAAGGCACAAGGTCAAATCCCACAACTATCGGAACTACCGCAACATGTTCCCACAGTTTTTAATTAATCATCTATCACCACCTAAGCAATTACCAGTTACAGAACTTCCGAAATTCCCGAAATCAATGGATCTTGCATATCGATTAAAATCATTTAGTGTGAACTGGAATGATGATCATTTCTATAATGGAAAGCCTCATACCGATCGTAAAGGCAAAGATATGTCTCAAAAATACTACGTGGGGCAAGCTGGAGGCACAGCGTACTGTGTTTATTGCGGCGGATATGGCTCATTTAGAAATCATCATCCTATGACTCGACCATGGTGTCTACCTACTTGTGCTTTAAAACAAAGAATCCCAGATCGTGAATCAGAACGTAATCGAAAAAAACTTGTGTTGGAAGGAGCCTTACCGACATTTCATTCCAAGATTGAGGAAACAGTTGAAGAAAAGAAGCCTCTCCCACAAGCGTATCTTCGTGTTAAGAAAAGCTATGAATTGAGGGTTAACAAGAAACATGAAGAAGATGCGAAATGGTATTGGTCCCGAAAACGATTCGTTTATGAATTGGTGGAACAAATGGCTGCGATAATGCTGGAACATGAATGTCCAGAGTTCCCGACTGAATATCATCCAACGTTTCTGTGCAATTGCAAAGAGTTTGACTATTTTCGGGCAATATGGGGTGCTCGAATTAAAGGGTTGAATGCTATATTACCCTATGATCCAGCAATTTCGTTTTCGATGTATCAAAACCATATGCCGCACTACCTGGTAAATCATCTGGATGCTCCGAAAGAAACAACGATAATAGACTTACCCAAGTTTCCTGCAGCAATGGATTTGGCTTACCGTATCAATTCATTTAAAACACATTGGGGTTATTACAATAATGACCATGATGATAATGACACTGCTGCTATTTTAAATGATGGTGATTTTAGGAAAGTTGATGAGCAAGAGTCTATAGCACAGCTGTATTATGTTGCACAGGCTGGGGGTACAGCATTTTGTGTTTACTGTGGCGGGTTTGGTTGGTTTAATTCAAATGAAGCTTTCAAACGTCCATGGTGCCTTCCTGTTTGCTGTTTGAAGAAGGATGCAGATCGACAAATACAAGAAACGAATGTTTTCTCCACAGGATCTCAGCATGAGATTGTTTTCTAAATATTGTATTTTTGCTATTGTAAAAACCAATCATGATAAATAATAAAAAAAAAACATTTGTATATATAAATATTATGTTTAAGTAATAACCGTTCATTCAATCATTCAATGTCATCATGGCGGGATTCACAGTTACCTTGCTTAGCGACGCATCTTATAATTATTTCCCTGAAAACACTATAACCAATTTTCGAAACAAGTTAGCTACAAGACTTGAGTTGGACTCTCGAGAATATGAGGTTGCATTAAGTTCATGTACATACACATCTACAGATGTATTTATTAGAGAGGGTGAAGACTTGGGTACTGCATCAATCCGGTGGGCTGAATCGGATTTAATATCAACTTCTATACTAGACCTGAGCGCCGTTAAATGGATTGAAGGAGATACTGTAAAGTGTAAGATATTCGCACCGTCAAATTTCTCAGCAGAGTACATGTTTCTGGAATATTTATCCACCTTAACAAGAGATTTATATAAACTGAATGCTGGTGGCTATGTTGAAATTACAAAGGAAAGCGGTAATCAAAAATTGATTTACGACTTTGAACTAAGTGATCGGTTAAAGAACGTTTTCGGGCTTCAGGATGGCATGATAAAGATGGAACCTGTTGCAGCGCCAGCAATTTTAGACACTGGTAAAACAATTTTTACTGGTGAAAATAATATATTGAAAACACCAATGCTGTTTGCAACGTCCCAACATGGGGTTCGTATAGAAGTAAGAAGGGAAGTTGACCCGGTTAATCAACTTTGGCAGGTACCGCCTTTTTACATAGTACCAACAAGAAGGAGCCTTATGGACGCTTTTATATACAAAGATAAGGTACATCCGCGTGTAGAAGACAATGTTTTTAAAGTTGATACAAGTCCAAGTAAAGGTGAAGTTATAGCAGTGACAATTTACAAACATTTATTTATGAACTTGGGGCTTGATAGTCATCCGTATAGTACTTTACATTTTTATAATAATAGTGAACAATATTTTAAACATAGTATTGGGAAGAAGAATAAGATTGATATAAAGTACTATCTAGTAACTGACGACGTAATCGCCACAAACAAAAAAGATTCTACAATTGTTATTAAGGCTGGGGTTAACTGCACTTCATTTGAACAAATGATGGCCGTATTAAGCGAGCAACTTCAGTTTAACTGGCAGATTAGATCCGACAAAATGATTTTAGAGTATGACAAAAACTCAAAAATGAATGAGTATAACTTTTCAGCGCTACTGCAGATTCATTTGGGATTTCAATCAATACCTACTACATCACTTACCATCAAATCAACCCCATTTACAAGATTTAGAGCACGTCACAGGTTCTATAAGGACTTTGCAAACGATCTGCTATTTGTATACTGTGACGCGATAGTAAACCAATATGTTGGAGATGCATATGCACCGCTTTTAAAAAGCATGCCTCTCACGTATAATAACGGTCGTGCGTTTGAACATGAATTTAAAAATCTAACATATCTCCCATTGAAATCACATTCAATTGATAGCATACATGTGTATATAATGAATGAATCGGGAGCACCGCCCCCATTCGAAGTTGGTGACTTTAAGTGTACACTGCATTTTCGGGAACAGCGCAGTTAATGTCGCACATGAAGAAACAAAAATGGTGAAAACATACAAATGTTCTGATAAGGAGAGTAGGTTTTACAGGATTCACAGACCCCAATTTGGATGTGGAGTTCAATATGGTCGTGGACTGCTTTTTTATCGCGGATCAAACATTCGCCAGAAGGGTAGTGGTTTGGGATCATTTTTTGGTTCAATTGCCAGACGTTTAATACCTTTTGCGGCAAAATATATTTTACCACATGCGAAAACAGCTTTAAAAAATGTTGCTATGGATGTATTGGATGGAGGTCGTCCCTTGCGCGAGGCGTTGAGAGACAGAGGGCTAACAGCACTTAAAGGGGTAGGAAATGATATTATTAATCAGTCTGGATCTGGGTTTAGTCGGAAACGAAAGCTTGATGAAGATCGGCTATTCAAATATAAGAAAATTAAACGCAGTCCAAAAATTGGTCGTGGAATCAAGAAAAAAACTAAAAAGCGTAAGACTGGTCGTGGACTCTTAAAACTACGAGTAAAGAAGAGAAAAAATAAAAAACGTAAAATCAGTCGAAACATTTTTTCATAATCATGGCTGCAGACCATCATTATCTTCGAAGTGAACTGGACATTTTTAAACGTGAGGGGTACGACATGAGCATTCTAACAACACAGTCATGTGATGTTTATCCGAATTGTCCATTATCTGAGACTGCAGTTCCACTAACATTTATTGTTAATAGTACTGACGCGCATTATATTGAGCCTAGTAAAACCAGGTTATATTTAAGACTGCGGATATTAGCTGATAATATGACTGCAAACGGTGTTGCAACTGTAGTAGCACCCGTCAATAATATTCTTCATTCAATTTTTTCACAGTGCTCTGTGTACTTGAATGAAACATTAATAACACCCACACATCCTTACTATGCCTATAGATGCATGTTCGAAAGACTATTGTTATTTTCCAAGGAGTACAATGAAACTCAATCGCAATGCGCTGGATACTTTAAAAACAACGACCCGGAATCGGTTGACGTTTTTGCTGCAGGATCCTATAAATCCCGATTTGATATGAGTAAGGGTAGTCAGGTTTTTGAAGTTATTGGCCGACCTCACGTGGACCTATTTGCTCAACCAGATTTTTTACCGCCTGGTGTTGATTTAAAAATTGTATTTCATCGATCTACGGATGGTTTTGCCCTTCACTGTCCACCAGCTGCTGTGGGGGTACCCACACCTCGGTACAGACTAAGCATTTTGGAAGCAAAGCTACAAGTAACCAGACACAAAGTACTGGCAGTTGCAGCGATTGAACATATAAGGCAATGGGAAGGAGGTGATGTTGCAAATCTGTACTTAAACAAAGTGGACATAAAAAGTTTTTCATTGCCAACTGGAACTTTGTCGAGAATTGAAGAGGGAGTTTTCAAAGGTGGACAGTTACCCGAACGGCTTGTACTCGCGATTGTACGCAGTGCAAATGTAAATGGTACTGGAATAACTAATCCGTTCCTTTTCGGTAGCCATGGTTTATCTCATATAAATGTATCAGTTAATGGTGATACAAACGAGGCTTACCCTTTGGATGTGGACTTTAGAGAAGATAGTATTCGAGTTCAAGAAGCAGTAAGTAATCTCTACAGAGCAATTGGAATCGACAATAAGGATGCGAGTATTGACTTTAGTGTCTCCGATTTTAGAAACAATCGCGCGTTGTATGTATATGAGATTGCCCCGATTAGTGACGCACGTGCATTACCCAGATTTGGAAATATCAAGATTGAGCTCCGGTTTAGAACTGCCACCACAACTCCGTTAACGGTTCTTTGTTACACCGAGTCTCAGAGTATTTTAAACATTGACAAAAACAAATCTGTGTACTTTACTGATTACTCACACGAAGCCATGCAAGCATGAATACGGATCAAGTTTATAATTATCTTAATGTAATATGTAAAACCAGAAATGCTAAATTTGATGTAATATCATGTGATGAGTTGAAACATGTAAAATTTGACCGATTTCCGCTATGTCTAGTGGTTAATTCAGATCCAAGTACAAAACCTGGGGATCATTGGCTGGCATTTTATAAGGAGAGTAAAACCAGCTGCTTGGAGTTTTTTGATTCGTATGGGTTTGGTATAAGCCACTATGCCAAAGATTTTAAAATATTTGCTAAGCGATGTAAGGCTTGCGTGAGAGAAAATATTAAACAGCTGCAGAATTGGGGCTCGACAGTATGTGGGAATTATGTATTGTTTTTTTTGTACAAACGTCTACAGCGATGTAGTCCCATGAAGATTTATTGTGAATTTACAAATAATTATACTCGAAATGACAAGTACGTGTCATATTTTATTGCATCAAGACAATATTTATTAAAACATAATTGCTGTAGTAAAACAATTCTTCAGAATGTAACAAAGTTTGAAAAAATTAATAAAACTTATTAATCAAAATTTTTCCAATTGGATAGTATCCTCCGCATGTTTCCTTTACCACGTTGATTCTTCGCTAAAAGACATCCCTTGCATTTATCGTCATAATGGTGTTTCTTTATTACTTTCGAGGGTAATGCGGCAAGTTGAATCCGTATACGTTTACGATGTGGTCCTGCAACGTTTAACCTCGGTCCTTTAAGAATTCTTTTAGAATCCAGGTTTCGCTTACGCTGTTGTCTCAGTTTATTTTGATAATAACCTTTTATTATATCAGGGGAAGCTTCCCGCGACATTCCTTTTGGGGTAATATCCATGGGCTCGTCAGATTGAGAAATATTTTCATAATAGTCATCTGTCAGATCACTCATATACGGATTGTCATTATCTTGAGTCTCAGAATCGGCGAGTAGCTTTGAGGTAAAATATGAGGAATTACTAGAAGTACTTTGCCTGCTTCCCCGATCTTTTTTAATAGGAACGTTTGTAGTAGTGGTACTAGTAGTAGCAGTTGGATTGTTTGGTTTAGATTGTACACCCAACGAATGTTTGTTGAAAAGCGGGGTCAACACGTTCCCTTGCTGGTTAAACAACTTAACAAGCAATGGTTGATTGTCATCGTAATGTTTTTTATTTTTCATCTGCCTAGCATATTCACCATACAGAGCTTGTTTTACTTCGTTAGACAGCACATGTGAATTTAGTATCTTTGATGGCTCGTTAATATTATCATTCGTCTTTGACATTATCGCATTATACAGCGATTCTGGAATCAGCTTCATTCGCTTAGTCATGCTAAAAAAATTAATTCGCAAGAACGTTTGACAGTAAGGAAGTTGCTAATGAAGCTAGAATAGGTATGAAGAATCCCCCACCACGCTGAAGAACTTTACGTTTTTTTCTCAATGATAGAGATTTTAGCGAGAGTTCACGTAGATGTTTTTTGTATGGACGCAGTTTCTCAACTGTTGTTGGAGATATGGGTACATTACCTATAATTAGATTACGAGCACATTCAGATAAAGTTTTAACTTCGTCATTCGAAGCTTTATTAAGACAATCATTAACTTTACGTTTGCACTTGCATTTTTTTAAAAATAACTGATTTCTAAGCAACCGCTTCATACTTGATGTTCGTTTTCGGAAGTTAAAAAACAATACATGTGAACTAATACAGTTCCCTATATTATCTGACTTACATAAGCCAATGTACAATTATTATAAAGTATATTTAACTAGCGTCATTGCACAATGTCAGATGCAAAAATAAAGCGTCTGTATCTGAACCCGAAATTCAAAGGTAGTTTTTCTGGTTTAAGTAATTTTCTGAAACATTATAAAGGTGGGGAATGTAGATCTACAATTGAAAGAATTCTACGTGGTATCCCTACTTACACTGAAAACAAACCTGCAATACGTAAATTTACAAGACGTCAGGTTGTGGTGCATGGAATAGATGAACAGTGGGTAATTGATTTAATAGATATATCAGCTTACTCCAAATTTAATAACAATCATAGGTATCTGTTCAGCATTATCGATGCTTTTAGTAAATATGCCTTTGTCCACCCTGTTAAAACCAAAAATAGCTTGGATGTAATAACAGTTTTCAAGAAAGTATTGAAAACCTCTGGTAGACAACCAAAAAGAATTCAGTGTGACAAAGGTGGTGAATTTAAAAAAGATTTCAAAGAATTTTGCGTGAATAACGGAATTGAAATCTTTCATGTTCAATCTGAACTGAAGGCCTGCATCGTTGAAAGATTTAATCGAACCATTATGGAAAAGATAAGTCGATATGTGCAGCATAAAGGAAGCTATAGATTTGTTCATGTTTTACCAAAATTAGTTCGAAATTATAATGCAACTGTTCATTCCAGTACAAAATTCGCGCCAGTAAATGTTAACTCTAAAAATGAAATGGAGGTATGGTTCAATCTATATGGAAATAAGGAACTAAAGTCTTATGATAAGCCCAAGTTCAATGTTGGAGATCGTGTTCTCATTTCAATTGATAAAGGTCGTTTTGAAAAAGGATACTCTAGACGTTTTAAACCAGAGGTGTTTACTATAAACAGAGTAGGAAACTCAAACCCGCGCATGTATTACTTAACTGATCCCAAAGATAATGACGTTATGGAAGGCGGATTTTACAGTCAGGAACTTTCCAAGGTCAATTATTAATACTACTACAGCAACAATATATTCAATGATACGCATACACCTTTAGATCCTGCTGACTGTCCTTGTTACATTGTTTATCAAGGATTGCTCTATGACCCCCACATTTTTTTGGGGAATAAATACCGCGCTTGTTGCTACAGTTTGTATCATTCAGCTTCTGACGTCTCAACTTGTATATTACACAATTTGAGTTCAACAACGCTTTGAAAATACTGCAATTAAATATTATACATATTATCCCCGTTGAAGAAGCACAGAAAACATTCAACTTGTTAAATCCAAGTCTGTCGGTATGGTTTTGATTGAAAATTTGTTACTAACATCAAAATGCATGACTGCATCTTGAAGACTTTCAGGCTATTGTTTACACTGTTTAAATTTTTTAGAGAACTCAACAAGAAGATGGATACTGAAATCAATCAATGCATCAAAACGGTTGAAGGTGAGGTTACCTCCACCAGTGGACCTGACTCTGTACTTGATTTATCTGTTAAAGGCAAGGACTCTACCAGTGAAGCTGACGCTTCAATGGATTTATCTGTGCAAGACAAGCCCAACGAAGCTCTGATCGATTTACCTACTAATACTACTACGTCCAACGAAGTTGGTGACCAAGTGGACTCAACAACTACGCAGTATCGGGATATGCTGATTGCTACTCGTAAGCGGGCATCATCGGAAGAATCTATACCGGGCGAATCGAATGAGTCTCCATCTTTTGATGAAGCAGGGAAACCGGAGAAAGAACAAATAAAGGATACGTATGGAAAACCATTTTTCAAGCTTCATGGTCATCCCAAGGATCCCAACCGCCCCAAGGTTTGGTACTCTCGTTCTGAGGATGGGCAACGTTTATTCATGAACGTTCAACGAACCACTTTGAGTGGGAAAAAGATGCGTGTTAATTGGAAACTGGAACAAACTCCAGAGATCATCAGTAACCTTGTGTACTATTATAACACGTGCAGAGGACGTATCAGCGACATCCATGATACGTTGGAGGACTGCAGTAGGCATGTTGATGAACGTATAAGACGAAACTTTGGGTTCAATCGAAACCCGAACTTTCCAGAACATTTTTAACCTTGCTTGTACAATTCCTTGACAAATAAAAAAAAATAAATTCTTATTCTGAGCATAAATACCGTGTTTGACCCATTTCCTAAATCATTCTAACATCAACCATTCTACTCATCTCATCTGCATGGATTTTTCAATTGTCATCCCAATTTTCTTCTTTTTCCTGACAATTGGCATCAACTGTCTAGTGTCGATATACCTTCATCACCACTGCGCGTTCATTACTCATTCGAACTGTTCCCATCTAACTAGCAGTAATAATGGCTCAAGCACAGCTGGTTAAAGCCGCTATGGAAATTGAACACAGCATCAATGGTAAGTTGACAAAATCCCATTCTCACAATTCAACTCCGCGCCCACTCCCTCCGCGCCCCGCCGCCGCCGCGCTTCCGTTACGGTTTGGCGAAAAAGGAGGGGGAGGGAAAAAAACCCAAACCTTACCCATCGTCGCACCCTTCCTTCGTACCTCGTTCGGAAGCATGGATAATATTTAAGTTGATGTAGTAATTAATTTTGATGTTTACAGCAGTTGTATCTGCGTCTGCTGCAGAGGCAGATCGTTTGGAATCCATTGGGCAGGATGTTTGTGGAACATTTGACTGGAATAATAATCCTCCTAAGGATTCTCAATGTGTTACATCATCATGTATCAAGAAATGTGTTGATCCCAAGTCTAATAGGAGGAAATCAACTCCACCTGTTAAGAACGCTGCTAATGTGAAAATCATCACTCAAAAAATGAAGGGTACCGATGTCCCTACTAGACTAAAGCGAGAGGCACGACCTGACAAGATTTATTCCAAGCCGTACCCAAGTTACTGTGCAGCATGCAAGGATGGATTTGACAGGCAAGATATCATGAAGACTACGTTTGCTCAAATTGACTGGGCATGCAAAGATTGCGATGAGAGACAGATCACTCTCACACAAAATCAAAACACCATTACCATGCTGATGAGCGATTTCAAGGATATTGCTATGCATTATGTAATTAATTTTTGAATCATTTGTAATCTTTTTTCTTTATTTCTGATTAATAAATATAATACAATCTGGATCTGGAAATACATTGCTTCTAAGTCTATAATTATCATTTTGAGTCTGGCTGCAATCAATCATAAGGTATCCATGAGGTACTGAAATACACTGCTTATATGCATCTTCCATAAGCTCATGCTTTTTCCCACAGTTCATTTGACATCCAATCTTATTCACAACTTGAGTTTCCCTCGGGTTCTTGAATAAGCAAATATATTTGGCATTGGTTGTTAAAGGTCTAAGCCCATCATGAAAAAAGTTTTGTGTTATGAAAATGATGGAACAATTTCGATGATGGCTACCTCTAACAAATGCTTGCATGACATCTTTCGATTTTGAAGCTTCCTCCATTAGATCATCCAATATGTAAAGATATGGACTGAGCATGTCGTCGCCGTATTCTTTAGGCAACCCGTGATGAAATTGTATTTCAGGGAATTGTTTCTTCATCGATGCAAATTCATTGGGTTGATCAATACCGTAGCAGTACACAACATGCTCTATGGTTGGAAAAATGATTTCATTCCTTCGAGATATAATGCTTTTAGTAAGCTGGGATTTCCCGCTCATAGTTGGTCCCGAAATAACAAAGTTAAAAGGTGCATGCAGAGTGTAATCAAATGTAGGTGCGTCCATGATGAAACAATAATGTGAAATGATTCAAAGAGTGGAAAATTATATGATTTTATTTTTAGACATTTGTTTTTTATTTACACATTATTAATACATATTTACAAAATTATTAACAATATATTTTTTTACATCATGTATCACAATCAATATTTGCAAACTTATCATCTTCCATTATTTTAAGTAACTTATCCAAATTATTATGAACCTCAACGTCCCTATGCCCATACGCTAAACTTATATTAAAAGTACTGTGATACCTCTTATTATCAAAAGCATTTAAACCACGTTTCTGTTCATTTACATTATATAACCTATGTCCTATTGAAGTTATTTTTCTATATCTAACCATTTTAGTTTCCCATGCATCTGTTAATACACGATCAAAATCATCAAACGTCTGATGATTCTTAACATAAGATTTTGGAATACCCTTTGCTTTCTTATCGACTAGACCATCATAAGTTAAGTAAGCATACATTTTAGATTTTAAAAACCGGAAAGACTTAATCGGATGCCCCGCTGAGACATCCTTCATAACACCTCTAACTTTTTTATTATCTTCTACATAAAACTTGCCCCACTCAGCATTTACACTACTACAAGGCTTAAAATTAGATAAGTCAAAAAGTTCATGATGTTCCCTCATATCCTTATATACATCTAAATTATGGTTAGAACTCACTATGCTTACCATTAAACTATCTGTGTCTGTACCTATAAGTTTCACCTCGCAATTGCTATCGCTATTATACTTTACCTTAAGATAATTATAGAAAAAGTCATACATTATAATTTTGCTAATGTCTAAACATGAAATTCCTGTATAAATGGGTTTATTTAAATACGCGCTGCTTGTGCGCATGACGAATAAAGCAATATTGGGAGTTATCATAATGATATCTTTCAACGAGGACTTACGGGAAAAGTTTAAAACCCTATCATTGAACATAGAATTTTTATTTTTATTTTTAGTTAAAACATGAATCACTGATCTATTTCTAACCTGCTCTATTGACTTCCCGAAGCAAGCGTTCACGCATAGTTTCCAGAAATCCTTCTCAAATTCCGTGGTAGCTACCTTCCGCTGCTCGGTACATAAATCGATAAAACACCTCAACCAATCTGACTGCTGAAATTTTAAAATTCTATGAACCCTATCTAGCGACATCCCTAATTCAATATACTTTTTAAGAGTCCTATAATGAACTACGTACTTAGATTTTGGATGCAGATCTGCAATAAGCTTGCCAACCTTCATAGAGCCATGAGTTAATTTCAATTCACTTTGCAAGTCAACTTGATGAGCAGACATTTCACTGATATCCACGCATCGCTTTTGCGGTGCAAGTGGATAGTCATTAAAATAATAATGCTTATCTTCATGCACAGAAAGATCAACCTCAAAAAAGTAGCCTTCTTCGCCATCATCAGGCAAGTTCATAATATTGTCAACTTGTGACAAATACATGACTTCTGAATCAGACAGCCAAGAAAAGTTTTTTGTTGGCAGATGCGAATCCATTGCCTTTGCATACAACGCATTCGCATCCCAATACATAATATATTCACATTCTTTGGATGGATTATAAGTTTCTGGGACATACTTATTATTAGCATCCGCATATCTTTTAGAACCTGAGCCGGCGTAACCACCCCTAAGTCCAGCCTCTAAAAAGACATGTATATCGCTATCTCTGATATAATCCAATTTAACCTTGCTATACTTTAATGCAGCCTGCCAAGTTATCATTGGTAAACTGAAAAAGCGAGCAGGGTCCAAGTTAAATGAACTTATGAAAAGATTACGGAAATTTTGAAAAACATCAGCCAACAAGGTGACATCTAACTTGCAATAAAAATTGCAGTATTCACCCATGTCCTTTATACCAAACTTTTCCCAGACCAATTGAGCATGCTGATAATCAGCCGGACTAATATGCTCGTCCTTCAGTTTGGAATAAAAGGATTCTATTGGCGGAAGTTCCGTTTTCGCCAAATCAGAAAAAGAAGTTATGGCCTCATAAGGAAATATACCCTTCTTAAAAAGCAGATGTTGGTGTGCTGTAGCATTAGGATAATCCTGACTAAAAACCTCCTTAGTAATTCTAAACTTTTCGGAACCTTTCTCTCCTAATACCCCTGCAAGTTTATCCAAGGAACTACTCAGAAATTTTAAGCTGTCAATGAAAACTAACCTTTTATTAATTTCCATAGACAAAAACTTTTCTGAGCTAAGTGGAATAGCAGTGACAGACTCAATGGACTCATGGTCCAGATGTTTCACTATAGGATGACTATCGTAACCACAGAGATTATGCACCACAACCGGAATTTTTTTGCAATAACTAGCTTTTATATTGCATTTACTATGAGCCTGCCCTATATACATATGTGTAAAGTGGTCGTGATGCTCCACACTCTTTTCACCATCCTCTCCAAATGGATCAATGAGTCCTTCACAGAAATAACAGATGCCCTGGTTAATGGAATTCATATTTGAAGGATACTTCCTATTACTAGAAGCCTCTGCCTGCCTAAGTTTAATTTCGTCCAAGAGAGTAGATGAAAAGAGGTTTATATCGGTAAAAAACGAGTCCATAAGATTCTCATCATCACTTTGAATGTGATAAGTGCTCTTATGCCTAAGGGACCCGTTGGGACCTATACAGATATATGAGTATGAACATGGGATGTGCTCCTCTGTATATTCCCTTGTCCCAGCAGTGACTGTCGGCTGAAACTGGTAGGCATGTGGATTCGGAACTTTGCCATATCTATCAGCTTTCGTTGGATCTTTAGGAACAAGTTTGGACTCAAAGTCCAAATATATAACATAAGGGGCTGGGACCATATAATTGAAACCGTCAAATTGAATTTTAGATTGAGGTTCAGAGTTAAAGATGGCCTTTTGAGCTCCAATAGAAGAACAGCGCTCAATATGCCGGAGTAAAGTGTCAGCGGAACGAAATGTTTGTAAACAATATCTGCAAAGATGCACTCTATATCGGAGCTGAGGATGACAGAACAAGCTATCAATATCCCTACACAATACGAAATGTTCGTTGACACTATCGTCAACTCGTGTTGGGACCTTCTGAGTAGGATCAATTATGTTCTCCTCACGATCTTTCTGAATGATCATGAAGAGGTCTATATTGTAATGACTATTTTTGTTAATTAATGCCCTGTGTTTTCTTTTTTCATTGTTAACCGTATCATTTATATTATTACTATCGACTGTCTTACTTATATACAGAGGAAAGGTATTTCTATGAATCATGTTTCTACGTTTAATGCTGTGTGCCCTGGCATCTAAATTATCGAACTCACTATGGTTAGCTGTAACTCCAGTATCATCAAAACCAAAAATATTAACAGAAAGGAATGGGTTCTGACGTTCAAACCTAGGGACCTGCTCTAGTGTCATTGGCATATGTATACCTGTCAAATCTAACTGCCTGATAATGCATCTGTAACGTTGCATTTGCTCATGAGCATTATTATTTAAACCTCGTATACCTGCAGCAATTGCAAATAAAAAGCATGAGTCTAAATCCCTGGAACTTCTATAACGCTGTTGGCTAGGATGTACTTTTTCCTGATTGTAAGCCTGTGCACTATTGTTAACGTTAATAAATAAACATTTCTTATTTTCATCAAGTGCATTCTGAAGTAAGTAAGGAAGTTTTGTGTATGTACCACCCCGCAGGGGTTGATACTTTGTAATAATAAAATCTAAACTGGGAATATCTATCAAAACTAGCCCCGATCCATTCTCACAAAATTCTTCAATCATAATTATGAGTTTCTGAATAATTGTTTCTATAGTTAAGTCAATAGTACTTTCATGAAGTATTAAATGTGATAAAGATGACATCCACTTTGATATTCTCTGGGAGTTACCCTCAGAGTCTATCTTTTCAAAGATACAATTAATATGAAATATTATCTTTAAATTCCTAAAAACCTGTAGATCATTTTTGATTTGTTGAACTAGCTGGGGTCTAATAGCATCCATTACCCCTCTTATATCGTTCGAATGTGACATGCTACTAAGATCTATTCTATAGGATTTCAAATTTTCAGATATGTTAGAACTAATGGGATAGAGTTTAAATGTAAATTTATTACGCTTTTTTTTAGTACTACGCTTCTTTCTTACAGAACCATTGTCCCTAACTTCATCATTTACATCAATAATTTCTAATTCTACGTCATGGGCATTAATATGTTCAGTGTACAAGTTTCTGTTACTAAATTCTATATTACATCTAACACATGTGTATCTTTTAGATCTATGTGATGTCTTATGAATAGTGTAATCAGTTTGTGTAGCAAAATACAGTGGACAGTAGGAACATTGTAGTTTTGTAGAACCTGGATTTTGCAGCAGATGTTGGTCTTGTAAGTTGTTATGTTCGGCGATCAAGTTGCTCTTGCGGATGTCGGTTTCCATGACCTCGATGACTTCGTTCATCACAGTAGGTGATAGAACGGGTAGAGGAGCAGCATCTCCAGCCATGGCTTCTTGCGTCTGAATCTCCAAGCATGAATCACACAGGTCCTCGGCTTTGCAGGATGCACTGTCAGCCACGCAGAAATGGAAATCTTCCTCCAGGTCCATGGCATTGAGGGGATCTGTAAGTAAATAATAACATAAAGATGATTAGTTTTTTCAAAAAAAAAAAAAAAAAAAAAAGAGTCTTTCGCAAATCATAATTTGCACTCGGTAAAAAATTTTTTGCACATACAAAGAAAATTACACAGAAATCCGAATCTCGTGATTTCGGACAAGTTCAAAAAAATGTATATTTACCTTGTGATCCTTGCATATCCTGCGCATTTTGAACCTCAATTGGAGTTTGGAGATCTTCCATGACCTCAGCAATCCTTAAGGCATCGAGCAGCTCATCATCGGCATCCGAGTCCATACCATCCACCCGTTCTGAAAAATAAATAACATTCATAAGTTTAATGCATAATAATAAGAATATTTACCATTAACAACAACAAAAATAATATTTAAATTAAAATAATATTAAATTACTAATTTTCCTTGGCACAGCGACAGCCGGAGCTTCCATTTGGCGTTTAAGCAACTCTCGTCGTACAGCTGCCTCCTTTTCACGCTTTGAATTTTCCAGAGCGGCTTGCTGCTTCCGTTTATCGGCTTCCGCCGCAAGGAATTTTTGAAGACCCTCATTTTCACGGCACTTTTTCGTGTAATGCTGTACTAAGTCCTTACATTTAGCAAATTTTTCGTTGCACTTGCAACGAAACACAGGTGTAACACAGCACATATTCTTTTTCCTCCACTTGGACATATCACTAGGTAAGTTTTTGCAATCTTTATCATTGTCGTTTGTTTCGATGTGCTTCACGAGATCTTTAATAGTGTTAAATCCAACCTCACAAACACAAACCAGTTTCTTCACAAGTACCTTTACTCCGTCAACAACTTCCACAAACTCGTTTGGCAGAGGGACCGAAGAACAATACCTACATTGCTAGCTTGGTTGCTTGCCATTTTTTTCAAAAAATTACTTGAAAAATTACTTCAAAAACTTTAAAACAGATTCAAAAACTTGAAAGTTTTGAGAAAATTTTGGGAAAAAATTCCAGTGGAACTTTCAACAGTCAGCTCAACAGTGATTTACTCAACAATAAACAAGTGAATGAAATTATATACATTATTTCAAGTCAACACCATTCAGACTTGCTGCTAACCCAGGACGGCTGCATTCGGTACATTCTATTTAAGACTTAAGCCTTTCCTTTCCTTTACCGCTATACCGAGCGTCCCTTCAGTGCACATATACAAAACCCATGTGCTTGCTTGGACACTTGTTTCCAACGAGCATAAACTTGGAGTATTTTAGACTTAATCCTTTTCTTTGACATTGGTATACCGACAGTCCCTTCGCAGTCCAAAATATACAAAACCCCAAGTGCTTGCTTGGACACTTGTTTCCAGCGAGCATAAACTTGGAGTATTTTAGACTTAATCCTTTTCCTTGACATTATTATACCGTATTTTAGACATAAGCCTTTTGCCGGCAGTACCTTCAAAGCCCACAAGTGTCCTTCTGCAATCCTTTGATTGACAGATGATTGACAGGTGATGGACACCTGCACTTATTCAAGGCTTTACCGTCCGCATTATATATATATACACCATATATATATATATATATATAATTATATACACACACATATATACATCGAGGTCATAACGGCGGATTAGGGGATTAAGGTCGCCTATACCTTCAACATGGGGCGTTTTTCCAAGCGTGGGCATACGTATAGCTACTACTGTTGTTGTTACTGTTGGTCATTGGTACTGCTGGTGCTGTGGCTGCGGTTGATGTTGATATGCATCTTTTAAACAAACCTTAGTTCATGTTCATCCTTGTGCATTGATTTTTAAAACCGTGTGCACACTTATGAATGCAAATAAGCTGGTTTTTTGTTGTGTAATAGTGGTTGATAGTGGAGGTAATAAGAAAGTAGGGTCCCGAAGAGAATAAATAATAAATAAATGTTGCGGTAAATGATTGTGCTCTCCTTCATCGTTTGTTGGAAATTTCTGGGTTTGCTCTGATTCTGAATGGTGGGATTGGAATTGAGGGAAATTTCCAATGCACCAACCTGTACTTGTCCCTCCCGATGACGCTGAATAATTTGAGTTGATCGGTTGGTTAACTCAGATGACCTTCATAATTGACAAATTATATGTAGATTGAATGGATTTGATGGGGAGTAAAAGTTATGTGGGTAACCTCGGACATATCGTTTCGTTTATAATATCTACTAGATTTGCATTAAATTTACTTGACTTATATTGTACTTGGTATATAGTACATGGGAACTATTAACTGAATGAGTTGGAATGAGTTTGAGAATTAACTGTGGTTATTAGAGCAGTTAGTTTGACTGTGTCTATAGTTGAGGCTCTCTGACTCTCTGTGTAAGTAATGTAGTTCAGTGGAATTTATAAGTTATGGAGGACAGAAGGACGTGGCAGATATAGTAACCAGATATAATACTTTAGACTGTAGTATATTTATGTTGAGGTCCTTAATATCCTCTGCATCAGTAAATATATGTATGAATTTGTGTAGGTATAGTTGTATGGGTCTACGTATGTATGTATGTATGTGTGTATGTCTGTGTGTGTGTGTGTGCTCACGAGGGTATGATTAGATTTGCTGGTAAATTACGAGACTTGAATCTCTTCTTGGGTGACCATAAAGAGGAAGGAAAATGTCATCTACTAAGCGTGCCAAATGGATGGATATTGTTATGTGTAGCAATCATTTCCAACTGCTTTGGCTGTCCATTTAGAAGGACAGAATGGTCCAGTGCATGACATTCTTGTAATAAAATACTCTAGTGGTACTCAAAGGACATTATTGCTTAGGCTCTTGGAGCTGGGAGAGCATGTAGGTGCATATATATGTGTGTGTGTTGTCCTCTGCATTGGGGCTATAAAAAAAAAGAGAGTACCTGTGTCACTTTTATACTGTACCCATTGGTAAAGGCTATGTGTTGGGATGGACTTATCTGTAAATAAGTATGCAAAATATAGATATAGACCCAAGTGCAGATCTTTGCCCATAAGAGTACTTGTTTCGATAGTGGGGTTATGTATATTTGTATATATACATATATACAATTGAGAAAAGTAAGATATAGGTATGGTAAATGTATCCTAGATAGAAGTTAGCCTTTATTCCCTCTGACATTCAATCCATTTAGGCTCTTTGAATTTTATATGTTCCTCAGTAGTGTTTCTGTCTTTTCTCATGTGCTCTGTCTCGGAAGATAAAAAAAAGTTTTGTCTCTCCGTGAACATATGAAAAACATGTAGGGTTTCATACTTTTTGGTATAGGCATTGCTATAGATAAAAGTTGAGTATGTATAGATATATCTATACAAAAGTACTTGACGTTGAACTCCTCGGAGATGAACAATATATTCTATGGACATTGACAATGCAGAGTGCTATTACTTACTACTCCGACGACTACTAGAACTTACTGAGTGGAGTTTGGAGTTGTTCTCTTGTACACTTGTGATAATGCTCGTGTCCATTTTGCCATGTTTATGTTTTGTCATGATCATGCAAGGAACGTAAATAGGAGGGAACGTGGAAAAGTTCTTTTTCAAAGGACGAATGAAAATAAACACTTAAGTATACCACTTTGGAAGGTTCTTTTTTCTTATGAAGTACCTCCTCTGTGTGGCTCTCTCTGGATATGTGTGTGTGTGTGTGTCTGTGTGTGTGTGTTTCTCCTCAAAGTTAAATAAATGTCTCTGTCCACTATTTGTCCCTAAAGTGCAGGGCATGAAGGGATTCCAACAAGCACAGGAATGACCGTCTCTTACAAATTTTTACAACTTTTGAGACGTTTTTTTTTATTGAATAATTACATAATGTTGTTTCTTTATAACATCACGCATCAAGTTTTATTATTCCTTTAATTTATGTATGAGTTATTGTAGTTGGGACAAACGTGTGCGGCATTGTGGAGTTTTTTTCCCCACTGTGTGGTGGTTTTGAGACTGGCCGAATTGGCATGTTGGCTTGTTTTCAATTAGAATTCTTCAATGGTTTATTCAAGACTTTCAAGCACCCTTGCGTGTACCAGTGTCAGTGTGGATGCATAGATATATGTTGAGGTAGATACAAAAAATAAAGTTAAGGACCTATCTATCTATCTATCTATCTATCGTGGATATAGTGGATGCTACGACTACTCATGTCTCTTATGTATTTTCAATTTGCCTACTTTCCTTGAATTTTTAGGAATTCCTTCAACGGTTATGTTATGTGTGCGCAGGTGAATGAATTTAATAATGCGGGTTGCAAATATGAAGGATGCATGTTAATTGAATTATTTTCCCATCTTTTCCTACCCATCATATGTATCTACTTACTTGTATGAATTGAGGCTCAAAAGATAACAGCGTGCTGATGCATATTTGATGGATTGTAAGCTTGCATAGATGCTACTTGAAGTGTTACTTAACCTCGAGAGTTTTAATTACAAAAATTTTAGCTTTTTTTTGTTGTAAAAGAAAAATAAATTTTCCTCTGATTTAAAATTATGATATTGTTTACTACTTACTGGGTGATGCACTTCCAAATGTCATTAGTACATACTTCATGAATAGGTAAAGATAAAAGTTGGTCGGGGTCCCTGAAGGATTTGTGGATTATACATGGGAGAAATAGACTTTCAACTCATTGGTTTGAAATTATATTTGCATAACTGCAGCATACATACATGCATACTTCCCTCCCTACATGTATGCATGTATGTGGTTGACATGAAAGGAAATATGTAATCCCTGTAAAATGTGTGTACTACCACCACACCATGCTCATTACTATTTGACCATCGTTAAGTTTTGGCTCTAAAGAAAGATGAATTTCGTATTAGCTCCTGCCAGGGCATACTGCATGCTTTGAATGAATTAGGTATGATTCACATTCCCATAATTATATATCTATATATCTAGATACCACACTATCAGCTATCCCATTGTTATTTCGTATATAAGCAAGTACTTAAGTACTACTATATGTGTGTGTGTGTGTCTCACTGTGTGTGTGTACTTATAAGTGGGTCTGTGTGAGTGGTGAAAAAGCATTATATTCTGGTCATTACGTAATTTTTAAGTGGAGTTTTTTGCTAAATGGCTCACTGCTGGTTGACTAATCGTACGACTAAAGGGGCAAGCGTCCACATATGAGTGTGTAATAATATATGTAAAAAAAAGTAAATATTGAGTGAGCGGATATGCATATCGTAACTTGAGATTACGTGTCTTCCAATATATATTCTATCTCCATATGACCTTATGTATAATTTTTTTTTTGTTATGTGGATTAGGATTATCATTGTAGAGGCAGTGGAGGATTCGGTAAGAGTCTCAAATAAGAGAAGATGCAACTTCATAGAATTTATTCAATGTGTATTGAATATATGTATGTACATGTAGATAGATACTTGTAGATATTTAAAAACGACGTGGAGGTACACAAATATGTGTGTGTGAATACATATCTACATATAATGTGTGCCTGTGTTGTGATTGCTGAGCAACGGGAGAGCTGAGAAGTTTGGGATTGAATTCATTACGATGTTATTCTTTGCTTAATTCTATTGTGTCTGGGGACGACAATGTGGAGAGGGGAATATAATTGTTATGGAGAAAACCATTTTAGCTACCATTAGTATTTAGGAATCCATAGGTTGGTGTTTGATGGTCGCTGCATGATAGTTTGATCGAAGGTAAAATATTATGTGTAGCAATTCATATTGTGTTGAAGGCGAATTACTTGTAACAAAAAAAATCGTATGGCACATATACATAATTATGTACGTGTATGTAGATACTATATCTGTAAATTCTAAAGAACGGACACTAATTGTAAGGCTTATTGGGAGTACTCTGAATGGTTATGGGAAGGAAATAAAATTACAGTGGCAGGGCCTGAAGTGTTATGCTGCCGTGCATATGTGTCAATGGTTGAATTCAGGACTTGGGTGGGTTTTACAAGGAAAATCCTTCCTTTTGCATTACATTGCATTGTCAAGACTTTTATATATTACATTTGAATTTTTGAGTTGTTGTAAGTTCGGAAGATTTATTCAACGCCTACTCCTACAACAATTGGGATAAGGATTGGAGTTGGAGACGGTGTGCTCACTCCGCTCGAGCTATGAAATAGCCACAAGCTATAAGGCAAGGTTGCAGTACATCCCAGTCGGACGGACACATATTAGTAATATAGGTTTGTGCATTTTTTTTAAAAAGATGTGGTCTGTACCATGGGTAGACTTGAGTGAGTAGACTTGAGCAGACTTGAGTTGAGCTGATAGATACGACTCATATGTGGTATAAGTTTGTGTACCCATCCTTAATGCTGTTACTGGGATGCACTTTGCCGTATTAATATATTCATTACAATGCCTAAACATTTGGGACTAACTATATAGTAGGCATGAGCGTATCGTTCAATTTTAAAATATCGTTAATATCGGTATCGTTAACAAGAAAAATCACGATACCGATATCCATGAACGATATATCGGTATTTGATTAAATTTAAAACAATATACTAATTTTGATGAAACTCTATCAGATTTAATGTAGTTTTGCAGAATATTCAATATTTGTAATTTATTCTCCCTAAAACAGCCTGTAAAATCAAATTCCTTGAAAGATTGAACTGTAAGACCTGTAATACTTCACTTATGACATGCCCTAGATTTTTTCATATTAGGAACTGGAGAGCTTGTAAACGGTGGATCGTTTGAACTTCAATAATTTAAGTAAAATGATTCCGTTCAATTTAAACTGAACCAATCGGTTCAGTTTCGTCTTGAATTGAATCAAAATTTTCCGACACAGAATTGAATATGTCCAAGCACTATCGGCCAGCTCAAGCAACCTAAGTTTGAAAATGCTTGTTTACTACAAACAAGGATTTTGTTTTTTTTATTACTACAGTTCTAACTTCGAATTCGGACAAGTATTTTTAAAATGCTCGAGTTTTACCCGTTTTGCACAGATGTTTTCAATGACATTTGTAACGTTTCACATTCCTTGATAGATTGATTCTTTTACTTAAAAAACTAGTAAGAGGGACACAGGGTGGCATTTTTGAAAATTAAACTTCCTATGCACGATATTAAAATTAACCGATATATCGCTTTAAAATTGCGAGAAATATCGGGACATATCGTTGCTTAAAAATGTACGATATGGACCGATATATCGTATCGTTATATCGTTCCGCTCATGCCTACTATATAGTAGTGAACTATCACCTGGACGTTTTACTCACAACCTCTTCTTATGAGCATTCTTGGATGGAGAGAGATATTAATATGTAAATATATGCCCGAGCAAAAAGTGTAGGCCAATAAGATTTTGTGAGCATTGTGTGCGATTATCATACGTGAGGAGAGCCTGAGTGTGGTACTTATGTACAGGCTTCGATCCTGGATGTATATCTATCTATATATAATATATATTATATATGGACTCAAGAATAGAAATGGTACATGTATCTATCTTTGTAAGTGTGTATCTCTATAAAGGGTTGATTGTGAGTATGGAAGAATTTATAATGTTGATATTAGAGAAACTTCATATATAAGTATAAAGATATGAGCATGCATGTAATACGGCACGGGGGCTTGCTCTGACTTTCTGGTTATACTAAAGATTGTGGACTCTGAACATGTTCACTGGTCGTTGTTGTTCACTGTGTGTATGTGTGTGTCTGTTGTGCATCTGATTTGGAATGCTAAGAAGGTCCTAAGAAATCTTTGAAGCTGTAGTAGTTACATTTCATTGCAGCCACCGACAAGAAGCTGGCACAAGATCTCGTGGAAGGTGCGAGCTTTTGATTATGGCAGTTTTCCTTGTGATTCAGTTTGACACTGTACCGTGGCACCAACCATAGTACTCAGACTCCGTAGTAGTAGTAGTAGTCATTCGTACTACACTGTTGTGGCGAGCAGTGTGGAATGCAATTTCTTACCTTCGCACACGTTTAAACTTCATATCTGTTCGAATTTTGTTGCAAGTGTGTCACAGGTTGTTTGGGCTCACCAGAAGACGTTGGAGAAGAAGTTGGTTTACTCTACACTCGTTCTCTCTCTCTCATCTCGTCTTCCTTTTTGTTATACTCCTTGTAGGCTGATAAGGTTGAGAGGATTTGACAATAACCATAATATAAGGATACATACAGAACAGATTTCTTCCTTACACTAGTATCTACTACTACTACCAACTACGACTCCTGCATTGCAAATAATAAAGACTCATACTTCTCCATCCAATGGATCAGTCTCATATAACTTGAGCGTGGAAGGTTGACTTTACTCATTCTTGGATCAGTTTATCGTTGAAACATCCTGTGTTCTTCTCGGAGAGTGCTATGTATATCTAAAATACTAGTAGTACTGTGACACAACTACTACTACTACAACTACTACTGCCACTGTTGTGTGTGTGACGAGAATATTTTGTTCGTGATCTGAATTTGTCTTCTTGCCACTGACTGAGTCTTGTCACTCTCGAAAACTATGATTTGTATATAGATTCAGGAAAAAAAACAAAGTTTAAATACATATTCACACACTCTCATCAGGTGACACTCCTCCATGAAGGCCTCAGCCTCAGACTGTGACTATATATAATATACATGACTGACTGCGTATAAAGAGGATTTTTTTTCGAGAGAGAGGGGAAAAAAAAGAAGAGGAAATAAAATTGGGTTTGAGTGTCTGTTCTTCTTCTCTTCCTCTGGTTCTGTTTTGCCGTCCTTCCCAAAATTATTCTTACATCCTCATTAACGTCTCATGTTGCGTGCTCCTGTGGTCGTCTATAGGTGGTAGTGGTGAATGAATCCGCTTGACTGAGAGACAGCACGTTGTTGTAATAGTTACAGCGTGACATGGATAGTTTGTTCGGAGCTCTATGGCTTCGTCTCCTCCTGTAAAGTAACAATATAGCAGATGTGAATATTGAACTCGGCAATTTTCTACAAACTTCTTTTGCGATCACGTCCCTAACATTTTACTCCACTGTACTACTAATGACGGTGTAATTCCCAGTCCAAAAACATACTTAACGTTGACAGTCATCAAGGGACGGAACTGTATTACTGTATAGCTATCGATTTATATTTACAAAGTATCAGCACTAAAAGGACAGTCGTTTGGGAGTGCTTGAGTAGATATTACGTATGGTCATAGATGGATCTATCGAGTATGACAAGGAAAGTTGCTTAATGTTCTTGTCCTTTCCTTCCTGGATACGATTATATTGTAATGTATATAGGTATAGATGACAATTCCTCCCATTATTACATATGGACGAAAATTTATATGATCTTGATCCCAGCTACTACTATTGTCTCTATACAGTCATGTATATACTTACAATTATTGCAACTGCAGCATTACGGAAGTGATGACAAAAAATCTCTTGAGCAGACTATATATGTGAATAGTTTGTTTTGAATGAGGTGGAAGTTGTGCTTTTTTTTTCTTCTTTTTTTTTTACTTACTCAAGCTTACTCTTATTTTTAAAGAGTGCCTTGTCAGTCTTTGTCGCCTGTGTTTGAGGTCCCAACAGTGTGTGTATCTATATATATGGGTGTAGGGTGGTTGTTATGTGTGTGGGGTGTTGAGTCAGTGGATCTGTATAGTGTTCTACACTGAAGGGATTTTTTCCGGTTGGAGAAGACAGAAAAGACACATCTCTAGGAGTTTTTCGTGAGAAGGAAGGAAGGAAGGAACGCTGAGCCTTTTAGGAGATAATAATACACACACATTCACACAAGAATCTGCTTTCTTTGTACATCAAGCAAAGAAGAAGTAGATGGAGAGAATCTATATAGTGGACAAAATGAATTGAATTGTGAGAGGCAAAGCATAACATAGAGCCTAACCCTGGAAGTAGAGTTGATCAATCTTGGAATGAGGATACGATGTAATCTGGCAATTTCACGCTTTGGTTCTCCTTTTCAATCGTCGACTTGATTTTCTTCTCCAACATTTTCCCTTCACTTGGACATATCATCTGTACTCTGTACCTATATCTATGTGGGGATACACTTAGATATACAATCCATATCTTCTCCTCCTGTTGAACGACGACGGAGTGTATTACTGAGGACTACTCTGAGGAGGACATCAGAAGGAGCAGCGGAGGGTCGGAAATAATAGAAATAGAGAGAGAGACTTATAATATGCACAAAAGGACCAAGTGTGTGCAACTATTCAATCCAATGTGAAAGAGGAAGAAAGGAAGCGAGTGAACTTGAACGAAAGGAGGAAACAACGGAAAATAGCCAAGGATTTAATAATAAAAAAAATCCAGTCGGTTTCCCTTCCATTACATGGACATACGTAGCTTTTTTTTCTCTCTCTCTCTCTCTCTCTCTCAGTCCTAATCTAAAGGATGCTCTTCTGTTAACTCCTGGAACTTACGTACTACTGTATACTTAAATTGACTGCTGTACAACTTATAACTATCTATGTATATATACTTATACAAATGGGAAGACACTCATGAAAATTATACAGAAGGATTTTACTTGTCGTTAGTGTGTGAATCAGTTCAACATTGACCATCTGCACAGCTACTGCTATCTACCAGTGTGGGCTTGGTCGGTTTGAGGACTTTTGTGACAGAGTGAGTATGCACTTGCAGCATGGTCCCAATTCTCATGTGTTTGAGTAAATAATTGAAACGTCATGTGGTGAGCGGATCTTGGCGGTGGAAACTGCTTGCTTGCTATTTACTATATACTTATGCTCAGCACATCATTGAAAACCTTACTACTCCTTATGCTCTTCCCCTGAATAAGAATAAGAAGAAGAAGAAGTCGAAGAAGAAGTTGAAGAAGAACAAGTGTTAGTTAAAGTTGCTTCCTCGGCAGAAACTCTAACTTGCACTTGATCACATCATTTCGAGATGGTTAGCCTTGACTCGGAAGGGAAGGAGTAATTCAATTGACTATATCTGTCGGGCCGTATACTCTACTACTCAGTCAGTAGTTACAGAGAGTTTTGTGGGATTTTTGAGACAATGGATGAGTCAAGTCTTTCTTTTTTTTTAAGTATTAATGCGATGACGGAACGGAGGGATTAGACAATAGTCATTTAAAGCTGTTTTGAGGAATTGTACCTCAAATTGGGATCAATTGGTGCTCAGCATGAGGACACGGAAATATTATGATTCCCTGTCTTCACTAATACTGTACTACTACTAGTAGTTCGACAGAACGTGAGAGTTACTATTTGAAAGGCATTGGGAGCTGAAGATTTTTTGACGGAACTTTTTTGACAATGAATAATTGTTCTTCCGGGTTCCTCCAATCTGTTGACATTCATGGGACGGAAGTTTGAGTCTCCCCAACACGAGATTTTTCTGTATTGACTTTAAAACTGTACAATAGTGTGGTGTAGAGGAACTAGTATTCCCCTTTTCTCTACTATCAACAGATTTGTAGAAACAAATGAAAGAGTTTATTATTTTGTTTGTTGGATTGCTTTCATTCCGACCGCAACCTGTTGATGATACTCAAGTTGGAGGATTAAATTGAAACTGTTGCATTGCCGGTTTATATAGATAGAGAGACTTTATACACACTAGCAAGTTGTGTTGTGTGGTAGAGGAATTCAAAAATCCCAACAGTCTGCGTGTGTGTTTATATGTAATTGTTATCATGGGCTAGCCCTGTCTACTGTCTCCTATATACCTATATATATATATATAGATATATTGAACTGAAATGAAAAAAACAGTCTTAAATATGATCCGGTCATTCGCCTAAAGACTTGCAAAAACTGGAAATAAATGTTGCGTTTAAATATTCCGTAGTAAAATACAGCTCGGCGAGTGCAATTGCAACTTGTCAGGGAAGGAGATCATGTGTGGAAGGATTTAAAGGAGGATTTGACTATATACTTCTCACATGTACATGCATGTATGTACCTACGTATCTATCTCTTATCCCTAGTGAGTGAAAACTTGTCAGAGGAGAGAGAAACTGCTGAATAATAGATACACTTGCATGGAGTCACATGCATGCATAGCTAAACCCATAAAATACTCAGACATAGACACACACACTACATACTTACTTACACCTAGACACCTTATAGCCCTCTCTATCTAATTAGAGTTTGAGACTAAGGAGGGAAGGAAAAGACAATGGATGCTTCAAATGAATTCCGATTTATTGCTACGGGTTCAGGGGCGTCGGGTGGTGGGAAGAAGAAGAGTAAGAAGATGAGATCTGACCAGATTGGAACACATGAAGACTCAAGTGATAGAAACGTCCCTGTATGTGTTACTAATTCTAATCGTAATGTGAAGCTTCGCTTCGTTTGGGACAAAGCCTTCAAACTATTTCAGTCCCATCGTACAGTCTACAAAGCCATATCAGGGATTAATTACCAAGATTACCGAACGGGTGGGAGTTCTTCCTCAATTCCTCCACCATCATCAACCGGTTTATCCGTGAATAGTCGTAGTTTCAGTCATAGTCATTTGAATGGAATTGGGAGGGAAGTTGAGATGATGCCTGGAGGAAGTATGGGGAGGGAGCAGGCATTGGCAGCTGCCTCAGCCCTCAATGGTAGGACAACTCTGAACAAGCTTGAGACGGAACAAGTGTCGGTTATTGTGCCAAGGAAGAAGAAGAAGACCAAGTCGTCGAGTTCTGTTGTTCATGGTGGTGGTGGTGTCGTCGTCGTTGGCTCTGGCTCTTACTCTGCTGCGTCTTCATCCACGACTGCCTCCTCCTCACCTTCGTCGTCTTCTGGTGGAGGTTCTCATTCCCAGTCGTGGAGTCCCAAGAGACCTGTTAGCATTTCCGGGGGTGAAAAACCTCAGGGTGACGAAGGAAAACTCTTCTTGATAGCTCATGAAAATGCTAATTGTAACTCAACGGGTAACATCCACCACCACCACCACCAGCCTCACCATCCCAGTCATCAGCCAACTGCTGTTCATGTGAGACGAAGTCAGAGCACCAAGAGTGCAAGTTGTCATTCCAATAGTGACTGTAACAGGAGTCGCGGCAGTGCAAGTGGTAGTTGTACTAGTGTTGGTGGAGGAGGTAGTAGTAGTAATAGTAATAGTGCTCATCCCTTGTACGACCATGTCCCGTCCTCAACAACTCCCTGTCTTCTTCATGGTTATTATCCCAACTCGTCGTATGGGAGTCGAGAGCCCTCACCATTTCCCGAGAATTGTGGACTGAGCAAGTGCTCTCGAGCTACCTGTGACGACTACTACAACAACACCAATTCTGAGGATTTAAATAATTCACCATGTGACAATCCGAATTTACATTGTGACGAGCACTACTGCACGTGTGAGGGGGACTGTGAGCTGGACACTTATGGGCATGACTCGGGCTTGGACACTTGGAAGACACCCACGCCGAGTCACAACAACACCACAAAAGAGGGTAGTGTTGGTAGGAGCGGGAATTGGAAGAGGCAGAGTGGTGGAGGAGGAGGACAAGCCATTGTATGTACAATTTCCCAGAAGATCCCAAACAGAGATCCCAGTAATGAACTCTCGACTCGGAAGGATGGGAATTCAGGCGGCGGCTCCAGTAAAAATGACAAAATGGAACCTTGCAAGTGCATAAATGGGAGTACGACTGTGGTTCTAATTAGCGAGGCGGAAAAGTCTCAGGCTCAGGACAGTCCTCTCGCTAATAGTAATAGTAATAGTGGAGTTGGTGGGGAGGGTTTGAATGGTAGTAGCGAGTCACAGGGTGATAATCATAATTCCCAGTCGGTCGGATACTTCCTCAGTGACTACGATCTGGAGTGCATGAGTGAGATTGATTTAAATAGTGACTCCGGCTCCAGCTCCGCTTCCCTTGTCGCTCCGGACGAACAACAGGGAGTAGTACGAGATTTACCGATGATTCTATTATCATCCCCATCCACGACTGCAGCATCATCGGAGGCCAAAATGAAATTTAGTCCTTTGAGCAGTGTGCGTCTCGCTGAAGCCAGTTTGGAATTACTCGAGAATGAACTTGACAGCTTGGATTTGACACTCTTTGAAACTTCCAGAGAGAAAGAGAAGACATTTTTGCAGGCATTGCAGGAGATGGACATGGATCTACATGATTGTGAGAGTCATTTGTACGACACGGTGACCGACTCTATCAATTCATCCGCCACCACTCCCGGCAATAAAGAGAGTCTGTACTGGAACTGGAGTGATGCTGGGAGTGAATTTGAGTTTATGACACCTGCTAATGTCCTCAGTAATTTCATTTCATTTCATTTTCCCTCTCTTTTCTCTACTTTTAATTCATTCTCCCCTCTTGAAAGTCTGACAGTCCATTGCCTAGATTTGGGGGATAATTTAGTTAGGGGTTCTATATGTGTAGTATGTATTTTATTTAGGAATATGAATATATGTAGAATTTAAAGTATAAATAATATAACAATTTAGTGAAATAATGTGACAATATACTGACTTTGAAAAATCTTTTAGGGAGTATCTATTTGTAATATTTCATACAAAAATTACTTCACATTTGAGTTCCCTTAATTTGGGGACGAGTATTGCGTCCCCTAAAATTATGACTAAATCTTCTGATGATTTGTCTCGCATTTATGGAGTTTTCGAATTTGCATTTATTGGGAAGGAAAATCACTAATGAGTATTGAGTTGAGTGTAGTATGGTCAAGTGTTTATAAATACACTCTGACGTGATCTTACTGCCTGGCATGGTATCCCCTCACCTTACTCACTTACTCACTCACTCACTCACTCAGTCAGTCTCTCAGTCAGCATTGAAAATGACAAGTTTACCTACCCACACATTGAACTTACGTAGGATTAGAAAGGGCTTGTTTGTCTTATTTCGTGCGTCGAGAGCATGATTTTGTAATATGTTTAAGGATGATTCCATTGGTTTTGATGATTCCAGTGAGGTGTTTTTTAAAATTTTTTTTTTGATAAAAAAAAATATTATACTCTTACTCTCTCCTCTCATCATGAGGGTTTAAGATTAGTTCATAAATATTTACTGCCTTGAAACCTGTGCGGAATTAAATTGTGTGTACTACTGTGTGTACAAAGTACATATACTTAAGAAGAAATCTATTGTCAATAGATTCCAAAAAGATAGTCGTTTACTATTAGGAAGACGTGAACAATTAATGTCTTTCCAAATATGGGAAGGTGTTGTTTTTATATGTGATCGTTGTTGAGTGAGTGTCGTATCGTCGTTCATTTCGTATCAATTTCCTCAATTTCTCTTTTTTTCTTTTCTTGTATCAGTCTCTTAGATGGCTGACTGCAATAATAATTATCATTACTATTATGGCAGACTGTGTCGTTGTAATATCATTACAAGCGTAGTGTAATATAATACTAAATAGTATGTGAGTATGTATGTATGTGTGTACGTGTGTTTAGTTACACTAGCTTGGGTGAACGTCCAACTCCCATGCATATACTTATATATATGCTACTGTATTGAATTATAATTACTAGCGTTTAAGTTTTGCAATAATCACTTGAAAAACTCGTAGGCTATAATTTTGATTCACGCGCGATTGTGTAGTATTGTGTGCCTTAAATGCCTTTCTTTCTCAGTCCCTGACAGGCATTGTGTGTTTAGTGAGAGAATCCGTCCACAGTATTTTTTTTATCAGTCATCTTTTTTTTTTCTGAATTACCACATAGTTTAGGTTGTATGTATTGTAAAACTCATTCATTCCTCCCCCTTTTGCTGGGGTGGGCTGACTTGCATCCTATATGTGTACAGAGTAGAGTAGAGTAGAGTAGAGTCTATTTGCTCAAGAGACTTTGACTGGATTTCAATACATAAATTAATAAATTAGATTGTTCAAGAATTTATGTTATGTCATTATGTGTGTGGAGAGTGTGGAGGGATTTGCATGCATTGTCGCTCTATATAATCATAGTCTTTGGGAAGAATTGCAAATGAACAAAGGGTTTTCGATAATTTCCCCTGATTGGCTCATATTTGTCGATTACAGGAGGAAGGGTCTACAGAAATTACACTACAGGCCCAGGCACAGGTGGAGTATGTAAGTCCTCCGAGATGAGGGTTACATGTTGGAAGCGTATTCAAATTAGCAGTTAGTAATTGAAAATTAAATGAGTTAAGCCACAAGCAGTCAACTGTGTATTTGAGTAACGTCATTTTAGCATGATGTACATAATTCATGTAAGTTCCCACTAACGCTTCTAACACATAAACACATACATATGTGTGCACCTATTTCCATGAAGGCATGAGTAAGTATTGGCCCTCGTATGTTATTTTTTTTTGTGACGGATACATTACCATACATACACACCAGTATATACTACTGACCTTACTATATATGCAGAATGTTCCTTTTTTACGCTCTACAGCTGGTGTCTGTAATCATGCATTACACTTGGAGCCATTTTACAGTATCGTATATATAAAATACTTCGGGCGAGTAATTTCCTAACTGTTTTTCTCCATTGTAAATGGTTCGAGGCTAAAACATTTAAGGAACGTACGGACTATCTATATGTATCCCTTTATGTACTTGGGTACATATATATCTATCTACATATATAATTATAATAATATATAAATGACAAGCAGGACAGGACCAGTAGCAGTTCCGTTGACACTAACTTACTTACAAACTTATTGGCATTTCTCTCACATCCACCTGTGTACTCTGCTATAATTTGTAGTGACAGTTTCACAATGAGCAGCTTTTGTGGACTTATGTATGTTCTTAGTTGTAATATGTTGTAAGACGATTGTTAGGAATATTTGATATTACATACATACATAGGTGGAATCTAGTTCCTATAATCCTGTACATTCTTACATTCTGATGATCTTCATTCCTTCATCAAACCGCTGAAATAATTTGCATTGGATTTGCGTTTTCTGAATGGTTTTTTCCATATGTAGTGTGATGCTTACTTTACATTGCCGTTACACTTGTTTTTTTTAATCAAGTACATAACATTTCATAGGACGTGTGTGTAAGAAGTGAAGTGATGATGATTATTGTGAAAAATCAAGCAGGAACAAGATCGAGGAGTGAGCAAGGTTGAAATTGATTATTTCATTATGACTAGATACTACTACTACTACTACTACTCCTTGTTATTATGCATATTGTTGATGTTATTGGCTTGTTAGCTCTGGGAAACTAGGAATACTACATGCGTACATGGAAGAGTATTAGTACTTACTTACAATTAGTCATAGTCGTCATGCTTTTTGAGCGCAGTTGATAATTGTGCTATGTGTACAGTTTTCGTATGATGATTGTTAGCCTTGCTGTTGCTGTTGCCAGTCCATGGAAATATGAATTGAATATTGTTGACGTTGGACATGTTTTTAGGAGTATGGGATATGTAGGTGTATACACCTGTAGAGTAATGTCTGCATTGTAGAGAGATTTGTTAGAAGTTAGAACACCTTGGCTGGCTTTGCTGTGGTGATAAAATTGTTTCTTGAATTTAGACAATTTATAGGTGCTGTGTGTGTGTTGTTGTAGTGCTAGGGCTGGTTTGGTTTGGTTTGGTTTGGTTGGGGTTGGGGTGGTGAGTAGGAAATGTTCAGGTGCATGTGGAAAGTCGACGTATATGTTGACTCATTTATTCCTCTCATTAAGAATTGAGTTAAAATCACGCACTTGAGAAATAATTAATGTAAATTTGAATGTGCTAATTTCCCTTACCCAGTGGATGCGCTCTGGGTTTTGTACGGTTGGGGGCTAGTGCCCGCAAATATGAATAATGTAAAGTTGGCAGAGAGTAGTATATGTAATATCCGTTCCGTGAGGGAGGACATGCATAACCTCATCTTATGAGCCGTAAAAGGTTATATTATGAGCCGAGACTTATGGATCAAGATGAGGAACTTTATGTGTGTGTGAGTGTGTGTATGTGTGTGCCTCTGTCTGTTTGCACTTGTACACAAACGTTGTGGATGTAATGGAACGTCACATCACCTACTTTAGCTGCCTTACGTTTAGCATATCCTGACTAATTACAATGTTTGCCTTAGGAAGTTGAACACACTATATATCTATTTGCCGTGTTTAGCTTGAGGAGTTTAACTCCTGGGATTTAGTAGCATTAGAGCTGGTAGTATATAACTTTGCCTTGGTGCTTCGTAAACAATTTGGTCTTAAGACTAATGTTGTACTACTATGGGCTTTGGTGCAGCTCAGGAGAAGCTGCACTTCTTACTATGCCCATAGGAGATACTGTACGTCCTTCTATAAGAATTGCATATAAGTACATACATACATATTACATATATACTGGCAACTTGGGTGAACTGAACAACGAACTCCGATGAAGAAGGGCTTGAGCGGAATGAGTCTTCAAAATGTGATTGTAATAAGACTTTTAGCCCGGCTTAAGTGTATTTAAACGTGAATAATTATTAGTTAAAAGAGGACAGGTGGAGAGGAGTGTGACAGGAATTTTAATAAGATGTTGTATGTCTTTCTATTTCAGATCGGGACATTCCCTTGGGTCACAGTCCTCGAGGTCATCATCCAGAGATTGACTGGGAGCCGTACTTCTGTGTCCTTAATCAACTGGATCAAACCTTCACATCCTATAGGAGCGAAGAGATGTCGGTAAGTCAAATTAGTAATTACAAGTTCAGCAAAAAAAAATTATGGTAATAATCAAGGAGTTGATCATGTGGGATGGGGTGTATGTGACTGTGAGAGACGTACACAGGACAGAACATTTGTACTAAATGAGTATTGGAATTAAAAGTAAGTCAATGTTAAACTTGTTATTACTTCCTGCTGTGAGCTAAGATCTGAATTGGGATAATCATTGACATGTAATAATCATTATATGAGTATCCAGTTCAGAGTGTATCTCTCTATTGATAAACACTTTTTAACTTAATGGGCATACATAGAATAATGTGTGGCGGTAGATATCTAAAGTCTAAACTGTACTTAAAAGTATTTATATGTATCCCCCTGTTAATTGTATTATGTGACCGTATACTTGGCCGAGAAGAATGGATCAGATAAGAATTTATAATAGACAGTTGTTTTTAATCCTTGTGCCTCGGCTGTACATACATATATTCCGTCATACTTGAGTGTTAAACGGAATTAAAATTACTATATAAAGGACTGAGGGCTACTCACTTTTTAAATGCTTAAGGTCACGGAGGACAATGGAGAAAAGAAGTTTTGTTGTTAATAAGATTTTAGATATGAAACGTAACCTAACGTGTAGGGCGACATCAAAATATGGTAATTATTTCCGTGAAAAGGCGGTGTGGGATAAATCATGACATTAAAAATTTACGTCTTGATTTTGGAAAGCATTGGAATAGTTTTTACATATAAACTATAAAAGTACATTGCTAAGTAAGTAGTAAGTAGTATATAATGTTTCCTATAATAATAATAAGAATAATTCCTATAAAGATATATGTATGTATTATTCAAGGAAGGTTATTTTATTACTACACAAAAACATTATTATGAAATCCAAATTAAAAATTGCAACTACTGAATAATAATTTGAATACTATAATATAAATGAAAAATTAAATAGGAAAATGTACTACTAGTTAGCATCTGACTATTTGACTATATGATCATTAAATAATGAAAATTTATTTAAATTCAACCCAACAACATCTTCTTGGGTTGGCACTAGATCAAAATTTGATATAGAGAGTTGAAGTCTCTCATCATCATGAAACGAACCTGTGGTTGGTATTCCATATGTATTTATGTATGCTCAGTGTGCCCAATGTAGTTATTACATGTGTGCCTTATTTATGTACGTGAGTAAATAACTGCTTAATCTACAGAATGAAAAGGTGTGTAAAATTTGTAATGCACAGAAACTATTAGAAACAGGTTTGTTCTGTCAATAAACCAAAATGTGAAAATTGCATTTTCTTCTTCCTTTCCATCTCTCTCTCTCTCTCTCTCTCTCTTCTTCCCTCCTTCCCTCCCTCCATTTCTCTCTCTCTCGATCAACCTCTTTGAAGCTGCATTCTTTTAAAATACGTGACAGTGCAAGCACTTGGAAGGTTTAGAAATTGCCATTAAAGCAATTGATAATACTATACACCAATATATATGTATATGTATCGATATAAATATGTAAGTAAATACACTCCATATGCCCTGGCCCTATGTGCAAGGCAAGAGTCAACATATTATTACCGAAACGACTTTCTACACCAGCTATGTACTTAAAAGTAGTATTAGGTTGAATTTTTGTAGACCAAACATTTATTGATGTTGTCATCAATATTACTATCGTTACCCCCATCGTTGCATATATGTAGGTACGTGGGTACGCTACGGATTAGTGTTACTTACTAGTGTAGAATTAATGTCCACAATTTATTGGTATGAAACGATTACACTGCAGGCAATTTAATTTCAATTGGATTAAGATCAGTGCCATTTAAACGACCAATACTCACTCACTCACTCACTCGCTCACTCACTCGCTCACTCACCTACACAGGATCGGTTCAGGGGAAAAAAACAATACTTGACTTGATTGATGCTTCAAAAGCTTTATAGTATGGGTGAACTAGGGCGTGGGGCGATATTTGCCCTGTAAAATGTATGAAATTTAAAAGAGTGAGAAAGAAGGAACGGCTGAGTGAAGTGAGTGAGTTTTTCTTCATCTGTAATAATTATCTGTATCTAATTTTCTGTATAGTTCCTCTCCGTCATGGAGGATTTAAATAATAAGTGTATAAGTAATTATATGTAATATATGGAAGCGTAATATAAGGAGTAAGTAATGCTGATTCCGAATAAACACCGAATCAAAAGTAAATCATTGTAATCGTAAGGGTTCCAGTATGTATTGGAGGTAGGAGTAGGATGGAGTTGCTGGGTGAATCCACTGTTTTTTTTTCCTTAAAAAATTTTTTCATGAGAGCAGAGAGAGCAAAAATGATAAGTATTAATGAGGAATAACAAGCGTAAAGAATTGGAATCCCATGTACTGTATATACTTACTAGACAGTTGGAGTGTAGTTTGTATTCCCGTCTCATCTGTCTCTATGTTACGGTATACATTTGATTGATATCCTATTTGTGCTTATTTTTGCACAAAAAAAAAATAAATAACACAAAGTGTATCTCAACCTGAATTCTTTACTCATGCAGTTGTTTTACTTATACTTATATCTATACTGGAATGTAGAATATGTGGAGTATCTTCCCTATATCAATGTAAAACATTTCTCTGGGTTGTAGCCGGTTGTTGTTATACATAGGTAATATTAAGTCAGTCTAGTCAATGTAGTCCGGGGGTTTGGCTCTTCAAAGATTTTATGTAACAGGGAATGGATTTTATTGAAGATCAAGTCTGCACTGCATGGGATATGATTCATATCAATGGTCATTATTATGACTTGTTACTGGTCTCAGTGTTTGATCATCATCATCATCACCAACAGCACCATGATACAGGTATAGTTGAAGGAATTTGATAGCAGCTAACACAGTTTTGTAAAAGGCAGAGCTTTGAGAGAGTCTTTGCAGAATTACATAGGGAAATGAATATACATACAGAAAATAGAAAATCAAGTAGTTGGACATTCCGTATCATACCAGCTGCAAAAGTACAAGGAGGTATGCATTGCATATGTAGTTATGTAGTAACTGTAGGGATGAAAGAACGGACTGAATGAGATGAGAACCTGTGAGTGAGGCTGAGTGAGCTGAAATATTATCCTTGTGTCCATTTAGCTGTTGTCTTGAATAACGGGATGTAGAATCTTTCTACCTATTTACAAACAAGCTCCTGCTGTAGGGTTGTATTCTGTATTCATTTTAAGTTCCTCCATTGAAAAGGTAGAGAGTAGAGACAGAGGTAGGGATCTGTATTTTGAATGGGATCTATAAATATATATATGTAGTTCCTGTCCTCTCTCACTCAATCAGCTATAAATTCCATGTATATGTATTATATGTGTATACGTATCTATATATATCCATATATATATAAATGAAAAATGTTTTTTGAGGACGGCTCAACAGATTTAATATTTTATATAAATATAAAAAGATAAGCTCTGAGTATTTGAGTACAGGATTACTTTATATTATAGTAGATGATGAGACTGAGGACTTATGGAGTGGAACAACCAACTCTGACGGAGTTGATTTTTCGAATACTCAAAGTTTGCCGACGGGATATGCACTTAAATATCTATAGGTGTACTTACATATAGGCATATGAAACCAAATTGAAAACTGACTTTGAGGATAGAATTTGTTTTTTGTGCAGTATTAAGGTTTAAGGAGGATGAGGACGAGGATATTGGCGACCCAGAAAGTGAAATGTTGTAGACTGGGTCGGGTATGTATTGAAAATCTATAATAATGTAGTTTGTCCTGTCTTGTTTTGTTAGTCTAAGGTCTGGTATATTCCCTATTACTTATTGTATATTGGTTATACAGACAGAGGAGGTTCTTTTTTTTAGGAAAGAGATTTATGTAGAATGCCAAAGTTTAGTGCCCGAAGAGGAACTTTGATGCAGTTTTGTAGAGAATTTTTCAAGGAAGGAAGAGACAGTATTTATTAGTCGTTTCTTTTTTTAGGAACCAATCCATAATAAGGACACATAATTCATGTGTAAAAAAAGTAAGTGCAATATGCATACGAGGAAACTGCTTTTTGCAGATTGTAACTTTAAGATTTTTTTAAATTATCCCGGGGTACATTATGTAACAATTAAATCCCAGACTTGGAAGTTGTCGAGACTTTGAGTAGTTTTTTTTTTTTAATTTTGAGAGGATAAGTGTTAGTTATTTAATTTAAAGAGATTTTTTATGAGCGTGATTCAGTAGATATTGTTTGTGCTGTTGTTGTTGTTTATTGAGCAGAGCAAAGTTAAATAACTTTAAGGTTCATTTCATTTACGGCTTGTTGAAATTTGACTGAAGGCAATGGTCTACTAAATCCATGGGATTGTAGAGTATGAGGAGATGCCGTTGTGTGGCTCATTCATATATCTATCTATTTATCTATGTGTACGGTGTAGTAGGTACTGTGTATATGAAATACTGTTTGTATTATAGATACACCTAAATGAAGATATATCTAGATATGTACTATGTACACAGAGAGACTCGAGTCAGTGAAATACCTTGGGTCTGTGCAATTTTACAAAGTAAAGTTGGTTGTTGGTAAAGAATGTACATATTCGGTCTGTCTGTTCTTTCTCATGGCAAGTTTTTAGCTCTCTTATGCTGCTCTTCGTCTACTTCTCTTTCGGTCTGTGTCTCTGTCTTAATGAATTCCCATTGTCTCAGCTCTGTTGTGTATACACGTTACATGATGATAATGCGCTAAGTATTTTTTTTACTCTGAAATAATTGTAATTTATATTATATAAAAGGACCGGATGAGTTAGTATATATAGGTTCATCTCTCCTAACCATGACAAAATGAACTTGTGTATGTGTTTGTATATGTGGAGTGGAGATGTATTTAGATATGGAGCAAGTACAGAGTATATATTGTGGACGGACTTATGTCTTGTATATATATATATAATTATATATATAGGGAATTAACATTGAATATAGATAGTTATTTAGTTACAGGTTTATGTAGTCTTGACGTTTAAACCCAGAGACGAGAGACTCGGAGACTCCTATTGTATTATTATGTATATAGGAGGTGGAGCCCATTCAAGTGTTTCCGGCCTATTCTGCTGTTAAATGAGCGAGCCGTGCTGAGTTTTGATACATGAGAACATTTGTTATTGTCTTGAGAATGTATGTAGTTTTGTGTAATGGACTTTATACGGTGTATTTAATTCTACAGTGAGAAATGTTAACAAGGTTTGAGTATTACATCTTAAGTTGATACTACTATTGCTACTACAACTATAGTATAGTAGAAGATCCTACATGTCCAATAAATGCTCAGCCATTGTGTGTTAAACTGTAATTTTAATGTTGTCCGACCAGTCGTTTGACTTAGGTGCGTCGTCGTCGTCGTCGTCGTCGGTATCACAAAAGTTTTTAGGGAATGAACCATGAAGATGAGCTAATATTTTTTTTCCTCTACCATTTTCCTCACAGAATGCGTTTGAAATTTTTTTTTTCCTCCTATGTTGCTGTTATTGTTATTACCGCTGCTGAGTTCCTGATGCTGATGCTGGTGCTTCCCCTGCCACAGAATTTTTCAGTATAAGGGGAAGAGTGAGACTGCAGGATAGATAGTTGAGTGAGGGTTTTTTTTTCTTAAAAAAAAAAAAAGAATTCCGTCATCATTAAATAAGAAGCTTTTATATAAATTTGCGGACGTTCTCAGGATATGTCTCATCGTCTTTCGTGTAACCTGCAATCTTTGCGGTATCTTGACAGTGAGGAATGTTTCGCAGCGTGGATTTTTAGAATTATTAGCTGTTCAGAGCATTACTGTGTATCCTTATGGGTATATATCTATAGAGGGAACTTTAATTCTTTTTTATATGTATCTACTTGTAGGTATATTTTTGCATATGGCTGGAATTCAACGTATTTATTATAAGTGACACGTTCCTGTCATTTGCTATTCAGTGACAGATTCGGTCACTGATATAACTGATTTTGAATAAATTAGCTTATGGTATATAAACGTGTGTATGTAGGGGTGGATGTAAAGTAGGTTAGACATGAGTTTCTGTATTTTTACTTTTTTTTCTTCTTGCTATTATTATTATTATTATTATAGTGTGTTGGAGGATGTGGCAGTATATATAATATCTACCTTGAGTTGTACCGTACGTAAAAAAACGTAATTATATGGATGTATGTATGTATATATGGTGGTTATTATGGGCTCAGGTACCGTCATGGCCCTCAATCTGGTCCAAATGGTTTCCCTTTAAATTCTTGACCAGAAGCTATTTACTACTAGCTAGTGTGTGGCGGACGCATGATTTCATATTTAGAAAAACAATGGGATTTTGAGTTGATGTCAATCACGATCACGTTTGTCGCCACAAGAGAGTTTTAGGTATTTTGTAAACTTTTTTAAAGCTCAGTAACAACGAAAACAACAACAATAATAAAAGAACTTGAAAGCCATTTAAAAAATATGAACCTACTGAAGCATAAACTAATTACACGTTTTATGAGATGAACATTTTGTCTCAATTTTTATTTTATTGTCTGCGATTAAATATAGGAGTGTGCATGCACATGTGTAGTATGTGTACATTCATAATGCTGCACATTAGTAATTGTGGAATTGGAAATCCGGGGAGGTGTTGATATAATGGCTTCCTCTTACCTACCTCAAATGTTCCCACGTATTAGAGTAATAATGATGATTGCTATTATTATTAGTGTTGCTATTTTATGATCTCTATATTCTTATAATCCTTAAGTGGCATTTAGTACATATGTATATAATTACTATAGATATATATGTATCTATAGTTACTTATATACTGGACGGTTGAAGTAGTTGTCCCATGAAAAAAAGATTTGTGGTTACAGTGTTGAAGATTTTTAGTGACGATATTATTATTATTATTTGGGCTCAAATAAAAAATCAAAATGTGATTGTAGGTTTCTCATAGTGTTGCATCAGAAGATCTTGTTGGGAAGAGTGTGTTTTATCCTTGAATGGGGTGTTTGTAACAGGACGTGTATTTTTAAGTGTGTTCCCTGATTAATTTTAATTTGATGGGGCAATTATTACAGTTATAAAATTTTATATGATGATGGGAGGGGAGACTGATAGCTGTGTTTATATTCATTTTTTTTCTTGAATTGTGAGGGAACCTTTCACAATGAAAATACATAGAGGATGTCCTCTCGTAGTAGTGACTCAAGTGAGGAAATATTCTAAGTATATATGCAATAATGTGAGAGGTTCCTCTGAACAAGAGGAGAAAAAATAATGAGTTGGAATTGGTCATGGGATACTAACTAGTGGATTGTGTGAAAAATGCGTGTCTTTACAGAACATAATGTAGTACGTAATGTATATTGTAATAATTGTGAATTGATATGGAAAATTAACTGTACGTATATTCTACAGTATAGGGGTTGCAGTTTTGTAAATTGTCGTATTTACTTGATTTTTCTAGGGTAGTCGTTTAGAGGTGGAACTTTTCTTGGTACATGTAATAATGTGCGCATGCATGTATGTATGTACTCTCCCATGGGTTTTGTACGTATGGATATTATATCCCTAATTATTAATATATATTGACTATTGACACTTATGGCCACTACTAGAGTTACGTTACTGCCTGAGGGGGTGCCTGCATTAGGTATGTCTCTGTTGAGTTTAAATGGTTGTTGTAGTTAACATATGACCCATTGTTAAAGTGTTACCTCATCCATTCTTCACCGATGTACCGGACCAATGGTGGTGATCATTAAAATGTCTGATAGTAGTTGAAACACATGGAAATGAATTGTAGGAGTATACTTATACCTACTTACAGGCACTACTACAATAAATCAGGATGCAATCAGGCGTTAAGAACGTATACTTATGCGATACAGATTTTTATATACTTTTTTTTTTACACATCCATCCAGTCAAAGAAAAATCTGAGGGGTCATTAGCTTACACACTCCAAATTGCAGGTTAGGTGCTCACGGTTCAAATTTAACACGTAATTTTTCTACGGAGATAATAATAATAATATATCCTACATATGTATAGATATAGTAAGTATGTCCTGTCATATGAAAGACTCATGAACTCTGAGGGATTCCGAGATAGACGAGTCAAAAAGAACAATGTGTTTACGTAACCCATATTATTGTCTGACATTCGTTCCTGTCAGGTTAAAGTTGATTTTTATGAGAGAGTCATGCTGTACAGTACACATTAGAATGCTTGGGAATCCTAGTCTGGGAGTGAGTATTTATTTTGATATATTTGTACTGTATTTATCCTCCACTATTCCAATGGTGTAGATACATACTACATACATAGATAGGTTCTTAGCTTCGTGAAGAACTGACCTTTTGTATGACATTGTGGAAACCTTTGTTTTATTTAGGCGGTTAAAATTCTCTGCTGCACCTTTCCAAATGTTAGTTATAGCAACTTGGTCGAGATTGTAATGATAATTGGAGGGGTTGGTTAGTGTTTGTAGTGGTAAATAAAAATATTGGGAAATATTCGTATCAGTTTATGACAGGGAAATTGCAACTTTGTGGTTGTTTGTTCGTTGTTTGGGTGTATGTCATGATAATATAGGCTGGAATCCATAATTCGTATACATACATACATACATACATGCATACATACATACATACATACATTTATAGGCAATGCTATAACGAAAAAAAAACTTTTGATAGAGTTTGATGCTAATTTTTTGTTTTGCTGGGTTGCTCACGTTGGAAATCGGTCGAAGGGTATCTATCTGTAGACTAGCCATTAGATATATATACTTTTGTATAGATATACAGTATCTATATATATATGTAATTATGCATTTAGTATGGAGGGTGCAATTAGGATTTTGTCATGGGATTTCATCTAATTAGTCGCTCGATCTTGATTATACTAGACTGTTTTATTCCTATATTTTCTCTCCACATGACAGGACACACCACGTACTGGTTGTCTGGTATAAGTACTGGAAATTATTGTGGTTTTTATTTTACAATAATTACTTGCCTAACTTAACAGTTACAAAGTATATAGTGCATATGTGGACCTTATAATTTGATACTGTATTTATTATTCCTGACGCTGAGGTTTTTTTTTCTTCTCCACCGTGCAAGAAAGGATTTTTTAAGGTGCACATTTGAGATTTTTGAGGTTAATATGTATTTATTTTTATTGCGAATTATACGGATGATTTCTTTTCCCATCTGGGAGCCCTATAAGCTTGCGCCACTCATGTATAGAAAGTTTCTCTCGGTTTGTGCATGTGCTTTTGTCTATGATTTAAATTCTTTTGGGAATAATTATTTATTTACATGCACCCATTTAATTAAAAGCATTGGATGCAGGAAGAGTAGCTATGTATATGTAGGGTATGCGTGTGTGAGGGGAATCAAAAGAAAGAAATTCTTGTAAATGCAGATATAGTGTAGTGAGTGATATCATACAATGTGTTTTGAAAATGAAGGCGGTTCAATACCTTTGACATGCATGGATGCATGTGACTATATCCGAAGTCTGCGTGTGTATGTTTGTGTGTGTGTGTGTGTACATATGCATATCAATAGATCGAACCCTTTAACTCCTTAAGTTTTATCTTGCTATATAATTGAACAGGAATTATTGTGCGCATTAGGAGATAGATATTAGAGGAAGGAGCACTGAGTGATATTTTTCTTGATTTTTTTTTCTTCTTCTTCAAGGAGTGTTATATTTTTTTGTTTGGTTCTTCTGCGGTTTCCTTATCAAATGTGGAATAGTGTGAGTATATAGATATACATACTTACATGGGTCGTTATACTGCAACGGGAAAGAGGCAGAATTTGAGCTGATGTTTTTGCGGTTATTACTACTACACTGCTCCCTATATTGCAAAGGAAATTGTATTCTTTTGAGTGTAATTAATATTAATAGCTTGGGCATGAAATGCTAGGAGTATCGGTGCCTCTGTGGTGCATGTCTCTCTGCCTTGGCATTGCCATTGCCATTGCCTTACTTTTAAAGTAGGAGTTTTCCTCCACACCAGCCCTTTTTTTCTGTTTAGCATCAAATAGAAATAAATTGACAGTTGTGCTACGGACGGACGAACGGCTAAAGAGTGGAAAGATTTTGGTTTATGGGTGTCACGGATAGAGAAAAAAAAAATAGGGACGGAACAAGATTTAAGGAGAACGTGCATATTATATAGTACTCTCTGATAGGAGTGTTATTACGTTAAGCGTAACGTATGTTCCCAGCCTCTCACATTTTTCGGATCTATATTTATGGTGACTCTCTCTCTCTCTCTCTCTCAAGTACCTATTCTTTGAATTTTTTTTTTTAAATCCTATAACACATATAATATAAGTACATATATAGAAGTATATACTTAAAGCAAGTGTTCTACTATTATATTATCCTGGAAGCTTCGGTGAAGATTGAAGAATTTTTTGTCTCAAATACGAAGACATCATTGTTGAAAAAAGTTGTGGGGCATATGGAAGAAAAGGGTAGTTAAATAAGCTGTCCAGTTTAAGAATACTCCTTCCTTGATATAGGATGTAATTCTTTACCTTAAAGTGCGTTTAATACTTTTTTTCTTATATATACTGTATTTGGGCGTGGGGAGAAAGCCTCCTGTCTGATAGACGTTTGGATAGCTGACTTGTTTGATGAAGCTTGGGCTTCTGCTCCATGTGTCGTAATCACTATCCTGGGTTGTGGAATCCTGAGATTGTGATTGATTGACTGTAACAAAGTTTTTATTCGTACTAACAACTATCTATCTACTAACTACTGGAGTTCCAAAAACTCTGTGAGTTGTGAGAGACAGTTTGAGTTAAGAGCTACATTTTGTGTACATACCTCTACAGTAGATGTAACAAACAGTAAAACTGTGGTGACGGGGAAATCAAGCGGTACTTTTTGAATGAGTTCCGTACATAATTTATTATAGGTACATGTGTATTATATCTATATATTGTATGTGCAATATTTGGAATAGTTAGTAACTTAGAATCAGTGAAGAAAGTATAAGAAATAAATTGTCGGGAAAGTGTACGCCGCGTGACTATTCCTCAAAAAAAAGGAGAAAAAAAACAAGCCACTTTTTCATTCTTGGATTTTACTGACTTCTTGTAGATCTTTCCTGGAACTCCTACGCGACCAAGGACTCAAACAGTGGTAAGAAGTAGATTCATTGATGCATGGAATTTATCTCGTCTCTCTCTCTCCGTCTCGTTCTTGTTTGCACGTATTCTATGTATCTACTTCTATACTTATCTCTACTATATATATATATGTACTAGCTTTGCCAAATCTCCGTTTAATAGCAACGTTTTTATTTTATTTTACCAGTTCATTATTATCTCTCATTGACTTGCATGGAAATGCGTTTCTTTTTATGAGTGTCCTTTTTTTATTATTTATGTGTGTCTATTATTACTGTATTTTAATCTCGGAGATCATTTATTACAGGGAGGGACAGACGGATTGATTGGAAATTAATTTATTGTCTGGGGATATTTCCAACGGGGAGGAATAACTATTTTATGACTAATTTTTATAAATGTCATTTAATAGACGGGTATATTTTATTTTAGAGCTGGAGGTATTATTACTAGTAGTAGTAATAATAATTTGTGAGGGTGATTTTTTAAATATATACTCTGAGAAAATGAGGTAGGGAATTTATTTATTTATTTAAAAAAAAAGGCTTTGAGAGGAATTTTTAAAGAAAATATTAAAAGGGTGGAGCGTATGTATGTACGCATATGTATAAGTCACTGCATGCTATCATCGTATAATTTTAAATGACTGTGAATAAGAAGAGGAAGTAGAGGATATTAAATTGCTGAATGGTAATACAAAGAAAACTGGAGGAAAAATCAATGTGGTAGCCTTATATGTCCTTCAATGCTGTACATTTCAATGCCCGGGAAGTTTCCCGGTATATAAATAGTTTATATATATTTACATATACATATAAGTATGTAGTTTGAAATGTCATGTATCTGCATATTTGTTGTTTTGAAGAAAAAAGTCTAACTATGACTTGTTTAGAGTTCACTGATTGTGAATACCTATTCTACTCGCCTTTTCGTCCTTAGTTTGTAATAAAAAGCTCGTATAATTATTTATGCATGTTTTATCTAAAGGTTTCTATATGTACATATATTTATTTATTTATATCTTTGCATAGGTTACATTTCCTCCCTTTTCTCCCCTTCTCTCGCTGTCGTGTGCATTTATTATGTGGGGAGATAATTTTCTTTGCCCAGACTTTTGCCGTGTGATGAAATTAATGATGTGTAATCTTGATTTCACTACTGCTACTCCTCTTTCTTCTATTATGTAGAGTGTATAGGGCTGAGTAACTGGGGGTGTAATCAGTAATCACTGTGACTGTGACTCCTATGATTTTATATTGCATGAGCATATTTTTTTGTAATTTTTGACTTGGGAGATATTCTTGATTTGGTTATTATCCTTTTGCATGAGATGATTTTTAATCAATTTATGATTTGGAGTATTATTATTATTTCATGGGGAGTATTTATTCCTCGCTCTCTCTCTCTCTCTCTCTGTCTCTGTCTCCCATAAAAAAATATTTACTTATATCAACTATGTATGTATATATTCAGATAGCTATTTAGTAGTTTATGTGATGAGGGTTGAGAGTAATTTAACATATGTGGAATGTGTATACATGCATACGTATGAAAGTCATTAAATAAGAGATGAGAATGTCATAACATGATAATCTTTGGGGCATGGATCTTTGGAGTAAATTTATGATGTCCTATTTTATGAAAGTAGTAAAAGTCTATCTATGCAGATTTTTTTTTTATTTCAGTCTCAGTACATTACTTGAGTTTTTATTACCTTCATTTCTTCCTTGCATTTCTTATTATGATGTGAGGAACTGTAATTTTCTGTATGTGCCCGGGATTGTATGTATAGATATGTGTTTACTTATAATTATGCATGGATGTATTTTTGTGTCTCTTGTTTGGGATTGTGTGTGTATAACAAGCACTATATGGAAATGAAGTGCCTGCGTGCATGATGGATGATTTTTTTTAATACATAAAATCTTCTCCCTTGTCTTTTCACTATATAGTAGTAGCCCAACCTCAACTCTCTGTATATGTTAATATTATACTCAACTCTTTGGCTTGGTTGTAGTTTATGTACATAACATATATGTAGATATGTCTATTATAGAAACTTTATATTTCAAAAGGGATTTTTGTTTGATTTCTGTAAATTTTGAATTTCCATAAAAAGAAGAAAAAGACGCTGACAGGTGTAGGAATTGTTTTGTATTCTTGGTTGAGCATTTACATTTTATGTAAATGCTATAATAATAATAATTCTTATTATTATTGAAAACTTTATCTATGAATAATTATGAATGTAAGGTTCATATGAAAGGTTTCAGAGCTCTGTTGAATAATTATGATAATAATAATAGTATTAGTTATAATAATGCTTAAGAAAATATTAATTCAGAATGCAGCAGCAAGCAGCTAGCAAGGTATAAGAATTGTTAAGTCAAGTCGTCTTGTATTATTATGATTTTAGGAGTTTATCGACGTGTTATGAGTTCCTTTGGACCTGACATGTTTGCTCAGATATTGACATGCCTTAGTTTATTTCTGATGTAACCTATTAATTTATTATGACTACATAGAGGATTGTTGGGGGACTGGGCATGCCAAATAATTACATACGGGTTTTTTCTAAGTGTATTTATTTATTTCTATGTGTGTGTATTTTACATTTTTATTTGATTCTTTTTGTGTTTGTTTTGTCAAATGCATGGCCACGTCATCTGTCATGGTGTATTTTTTTTATATGGGAATGTGATTGTTATTACGACTATATGTCTTGACACTGGTGTCTTCTTTTGTCATCGGTTTCTTCTTTAATACGATATTTGTACGTGAGAATTTATGTGTACTATATCTGCATGGAAGGTATTATTACTATATATAGGGGTCTGTCTTATTGGGCTTCTATTCAGTGTACGTATGTACATGCATTCATGTATATTTGTACTTGTGTGCAAAAAAAAGCCTTTGAAAGCGTTATTTATACTTTATAGATATTGCTGTTGTTATGTTGGTGTTGTTGTTGTTGTTGCTGTTGCAATATTGCATTGTGTGAAAATTTATGGGAATGTGTTTTATGTATACTTTGATGTACTGAGTTTTTACAGTTATTTGTGTGTGTACTTACGTGCATGACTATACTTACACGATGGACAGAAATTGTGGGTTTTATATTCCATTGGTTGGTTGGAAAGTTTCGCCAGAATGACGCCTTACGTTATGTCCCAGTCCCGTGTACACGCATTTCTTCTTGTCCAACTGGAATTTATATCAATGGCCTGATTCAAAATGATAGGACAGTAGAGTATCTATATATTTTTATCACTTATATTCCATTTTGCCCAGAAGACTTATTGTTAGGTGTGTACGTTAGGGAGATAGATATAAAGAAATAAATTACGTGCGTGTTTATTCTCTCTCCTCTCTCTCTCTCTCTCTCTCTCCCAATATTAGAATGATATTTTTTTTTCAAAGTTTCATTTTGACGGTTTAATATGAAGGGGAGGGTAAGAAAAATGATGTATATGGAGATGATTTAAATCAGGAGAATGATTATTTTTTTGAAAGTAACGTTTTATTTTATTTTGACATTTCAAATTCACTATATATTGTCCCTAGAGGTGGGGATAGAGATGAGGGAAGACATTTTGCCAGGAGCTATCTTCCACTAAGTATGTATATTATGTACATATGGAGATTGCATGGAACACAAGGTGAAATGAGAGTAATTTTTTATTCTAGGAAAATTCAGGAGGGACTGGTAGTGAGAGAGAGAGAGATGGAGGGACGTAAAAATGAATGTGAGGAAGGGGGAAACAGGGAAGCAGGACCGTGTTGTATTTTTTATTCAAAATTGGCAATAAGATTTTGTACGTTTTTTTTTCTCCCTCTGCCTCTGTTTTACATCCCCGTGTCTCTCTTCTTTTTTTTTTGGTGGATTTCAATTTGAAAAAAGGTGATTGAATCAGGCCATAAATATAAATTTCGAAAACAGGTTTTTTATGTATTTTCCTTGGCATTGGAGAGGTGCGCTTATATGTCTCTGCTAATGCTCGCCAATATGTTTTTTAGTACTGTTAAAAAAAAGAAGAAAAAAGCATGTACTTTTACTTATATAACTGTATATACATATACTTACTTATATATGTGGAGACGAGACAGACGAAGGCGTGAACAGAAGGGTTGGTTAAATATAATGCAATAAAAGCGTGTACTGATGAGATGAAATGCTCACCACCACCGTTTCTTTTTTTTTTCTTTTTCTATTTTCCCCCCACCCGCTCACGTTTTTCCACATGGAAACAGTTCACCGAGAATGGGATTTCTCCGACTGAAGTTCCGCGTGTGAGACTGGATGGAGGACCAAATAGTGTGAAGTGCCTCATCAATAATTCCAAATGGGGAATGAACCCGGTGATGGAAGAGGAAGAAGAGTCGTCAGCACCCCCTGCACAGCCTAATGCTCCGACAAGTGAGAGAGACAAGAACAAGAGCACCGATCAGTCTTCGAACGGATCCAATCCAATGCTCCGAAATAGCAGCCCGATTTCCCCGCTCGGTAAGATTACAGATTTTCTTTTCCTCTCTTACATTTCCAGGACGTCTGCATAATGTACATACATATATATCTATCCGTATAACTAAATACGTGCCCATACAAATAATGCGCTATTAATTCTATACTTATATTAACTATAAAAGACCGGTCATATGGCAAGCAAGCATTTGTGGTAAATCATATGGCTTAAGTATAACAGTACCTCCTAATAATGCATATGAAGCTCTTTTTTTAACGTAAAAGGAGATAAAGGAGGGATGGATGGGATTTGAATTGAATTGGAATTATATGGAAGGTATATAAATATATATGTATAGTGTGTGAGTGTGTGTGTGTGTGTTTGTGCTGGTGAGTGGTGTGAGGTGTGAGATTGGAGGGAAGTGGGAGATTAAAACTAGGATTAAGGAGCAATCAGGTAGGAGATTACCATTAATAGTAGAAGAAAAATTACATTAGGTAGAAGTCTTGGGGGGAAGATTAAGTTGGAATCCTTGGAAATTTCCGTCCTATAATGGATAATAGCTCAAAAGACTGAGAATTTATTTAGGAGGTAGAATTTATGGTATAATGTATGGATAGGTACATATATCAAATGTATATGCATGTAAATGCGTGTGTGTGTGTGTGTGTGTATTATGTGAGTCTGTGTGTATGTAATAATGCGGTCCTTGAGTTGAGATGAAACGACTCCTGTTATTTCATAGACGTTCATCATCGTGGAACTACTCTTTGAGTCTTTTGATTTGGAAAAGTAACCCTGCTCCTTTTACTACTACATCAGTGGTAGTCAAAGAATGCTTTAGATTCCAGCTGAAATATTACCGCTAGTTCGTATTGATGAGATGTATTATTCTCTCTTCTTTTATTATATTTAAGTATGCTTCCTTTTTGTTTGTGTGTGTGTGTGTGTCTGTGTTTGAGTAATCAAAGCCGGTGGAAGGCTTTTAAGGGATCGAAAATGAAGCGTGATCATTATTTTTAATTTGATTAATGCTATACTATCTATATACGCATTTGAATGATAGTGGGACACTACAGAAGTAATTACGTATACTTATATAAGTATATACAGTACTTAGAGGTACATAATCTCATCGTCAGTTCTGGCTCTTGATTTTTACTTGAATTATTCAAATTTCCCTTACTCTTTGAATGTCCACTGTGATGTTCTTGGAAAAATGACAGGAGTTGACTTTTGTATGAGGGATAATTTTTGTTGTCTGTAATGACTTCGTGCTAATTTCCCTTTGAGTAGGTATAAATAAATAGAACATGGAAATCGTGTTTTGTTTGTTTACGACTGTAAATGTAGTATTAAAATTCTAAGGATGCGAAAGTTGATTAGTATAGATATAAGTATATATGGGATTAAAATATGCATAATCTTGGGATTGGTGTCTCACTATCGTCCTTCCGTATTACTTTTGCTTGGAATTGTACGAGACCGGCCCACAGTTGTTGTATCTGTACGCATCTCTGTGCCCTATGTATAGACTAGACATTTCTTGAGGAAGTCCGTGAGCATAAATAATTCTATATCTAGATGAGTTCTAGTATATATGTGTAATTATGTATGTATGGAGTTTAGGAGAATAGAGTCGTGTGTGAGAATTTGAGAGGATTACTACAAGGAATGCTTCACACCTCATAATTGTAACTTGTGCTGAAGACTTAAAAGCATAAAACGGAACGTCACCATTCACTTATAAAATATTCAGGGGACTCTGAGTGCAATGCTGTTTACAAGCTCTACTTTGCCCATGGAACTTGTACATGAACCACTTCCCATCCCCATGTTGTTTTAACTTGGTTTCCAGTCCCCATCACCCATCACTAAGAAGATTTCTATGTGCTACTTCCCTGAAAGATTCTATACTTTTCGGGTGGTTTTTAGTGGTCGTAGCAGTTGGGATGGTTCTCGTAGTGGATATAAACTCCTTTCTCTTCATCTTTCACAAGACTTCCCTATCGTACTCAGGTCATGACTTCAACTGTCATTTGCTGCTGGGAATTTATTTTTCATATAAAATGTGAACCCCTCTCACCCCCCCCCCCACCTCCCTCATCACCCACGAATATCAACACATGCTCTTACATATCTATTTGAACGTAGAATTTTTATTCAGAAATGTGGTTGGGAAGGAAACATATTTTATCCGTATCTTATATTTAGTATTATAGATATGACGTGTTTACTTTTATATGTATGTCATCTGGAGTAGTATTGAGGTATCTTGTACAGTGACATATAATTATATGGACCATCACCATATTCACCATCATGTATCTACATATGTGTACATTTGGCCTTTATATTTTACTCAGAGAATTTATGATAAATGTGAAATAATGCATGTAATGTGGCAAATTGCAGTATCTATGTATATAAACATATGAATTTATGTGGAAAGTACATGAACATAAGGTTTGTTACTTTTAGTGGCAAAAAATTGGCATCGTTTTCATCCATTGACAAAAAAAAAGTAAAATGTTACATTTCCTGCCCTGACGTATGTATGTACTAGTAGTATCTGTCAGTTGAAATGTGTAATTATAAGTATATGACTGAAAGAATTATCTATGAAAAACTTTTGTAGATAGATATGTCTATATGGGAACTCAAAAGTCTGTGGGAAATGATATTCAAATGTTGTTATATTATATGTGGAAGTTTTAGAAATGTCAGGAATCAGGGAAAGTCTAAATATTTCCCGATGCCATGAAAACAAACTGGTTTTTCTGGGTGTGCTCTCTTTGTGAGCATACCAAGATATGAGTATCTTCATGTACGTACATATGTATGTGTAGGCACTGTATCTCTCTAGGATATGTACATACATTTGTGGATTCGTAATGTATGTTTTCTCAAACCATTAAAACTCCTTGTCGGTTTTCGGTCAGATGTGAGTAAACATTTGTGTGGAAGTTTGGGAAAGGAATTTCCTTTCGGTGATATACTTTTTAGTGTTATGCTAATGGGACGAGAGCCATAAGAGTTAAAGGAAAGGAAAGGAAAGGAATGGAAAGGAAAAAAGAAGTTGTGTAAATGACTTTTGAAAGATTGTTCCCGCCCGCTTTTAAATATCTACGTATACAAATAAATGTGAACTTCTCAAAACGGTTTTTAATGGGGAAACCGTAGTATTTTTTTGTTTTATGGAATTATACATGTAATGTACATATTATATAACTTTATTCTTATAATGTGTAGAATGGGGTAACTGCTTGAGATTGTTCTTTTTTAGGTGTGCTGTTCTCAATAGGGGAACTCCGACTGAGTCTAAGTTTGTGAGTGTATGGTTATAGTAGTAAGACTTTGAGTTGAGGGTTGAGGCGTAACTGTATTTTAGTATTTCAAGTTTGCACGAGTGTCTTCTACATTCTACATAATATGTAGGTGCATATGTATGCAGAGCAATAGAATAGGTACAGTTGTTTGTACGAGGCATTTTTGGAGCGGAAGGCGATTGGAAAGTTGAGACTTGACTGTGGTTACGTCTATGACTGAAACAAGTACTTATGGGAAGCCGTTTTGCAGTTTGTAATGACGACAAGTTGGGCGGAAGGGTTGTAGATGGAGTTTCAGTGGAGACAAATGCAAGTTTATCTTGGATTTAAATTGTAATTTGTTGCACTTAAAAGGATTTAATGTGAAGTAGGATGATTCAGACTCAAGCTGTACTTAGTCTTCTCTCTCTCTCTCTCTCTCTCTCTCTCTCTCTCTCAATAGTGACAAGTGGCATGGATTTGTTCCCATCTATTATGGCCATCTATTAGTACGCACAATCTTTTTATGGCCCTTGTCGGTCTCCGAATCTGCTTTTTTTTTGTAAGGAAGGGTCAGCCCGTGTGGGATTTTTCGCAAAGTAGAGGAGTAGATGGGGGAATTTGGGAGAATTTTTTTTATGCCCATTTATGTATGTAACCTCTGAAATGTACACATTATATAGACTCTCATGCTAGATACGAGTATACATATAAGGGAATAAGTTCCTGTGAAAGATAAATGACTTATTTATCTGTTATCATAAATTCATGAGGGATGACTTCATTTGGGGGGAGTAAATACTTTATAAATGTTTTTTTTTATTTATGAAGTTGAAATAATGTGACCATAGCCTGACCAGGGTGCGTGACTCTCTTGATAGGTCATCAAGTCATATAAAATTATTTTTCAGCTCATATTCCATACATGGTCATAAACTGACGGGATTGAGAAGATATAAAGGATTAGATATACTGCAAATTGATGAAAGTTTATATATTTTTTTTGTTAATCTTTACGCTCCGCTCGCTCCAGCACGGAAAATGTTAATAATTCTTTTCGAAGTAAGTTGTGGAGGTGGATGAGTAAGGAATTGTATAATGAGGAATTTTATAACGACGAGTTAAGTTCATAATTTAGTTTCTTTTTTCAAGCCCAACCTGTTTTTTTTTAGCAATTTCCTCGAGGGGAATATTTATAAATTATAATGATTTCATGTGCCATATTTTTTCCATGGTCCCAGGGATTGGATTGGATTTGATTTTTATTTTGCAGCATTTTTAAATACGGTGCGGAAGGAGCAGATGGAGGATGTCTATGTGTAGGAAATTAATAATAATTTTTGGACAAGTTTCTACACTAGAAATTGTTATAGATGGAAAAATCTACTATAATTAAGTATTGATTCCGGGAATATATACTTTTATGTACTTATCTAGGCCTCTAAAAAGAAAATATAATTTCCAAGTAATATTCCAAGCTATGTATGTTGTGTTGTGTTGTAGGTAGATAGAATGATATTGGAACATTTTAAGATAATGAAGATTATATTATCAACTGCTACTACTTGGAGTACCGTTTGATGGAAATTTTGATTGGTTTTTGATAAGTTTCCTTGAGGCTCCTGGGCTCTAGCTTTTCCATCGTTGAACCTTACCATTTCTATAGTGACGGTACATTCACTCTGTCTTTTTCTCTCTATCTCAAACCCTCTCTCCCCGACTGCTCATTTGTAGCCCGGGAGATATTCTTTCATTCTCTGACGGGCTGACTAACCCCTAACGGATACAGTATACATATGTACATATATAAATACTTATATGTAGATGTTGCTTACAGAACTGTAATCTGTGTGACTATAACCATATTAAATGCTCCTTCTGTAATATTTGGGCGGAGAGGCATGCCGACTCTTATGAATGTAGGAAGGAGCCTTGTGTACGTAATTATATATGTATGTATGTACATAATATGTGCCTCTGCCTAAAATACAATTTTCTTTTCAGCTTCCGATTACATCCTGGAAGGCATTTGTTCCTATTCGTATACCGTACATATGTATGTATGTACATGTGCACGTAATATCCTGAAATCAGTTTATTCCATGTAGATGATAGAAAAGCCACTCCTGGATAAATGACTATGTATTTTCTTCTGAAGTTCTTCCATCACATTTTCCAACTTATCGAATTATCTGGAGGGAAATCTTCTTAATTTTAGAGCCATTGAATCTACGTGAAAGTTTTTCTTTCCCCGAGAAAATGTTCCAATATTTTTGTTGATGATAGACGAGGCGACGAGACCCTATTTTACCTCATCAGATTTTTGTGATAAAGTTCATAATTGGATTTTGAACTTTCAGCAATAAATGGAACCCTTTTTGAATTCTGTCTTTATTTGGGATTGAATCCATGAACAGGACCTTGTTGTATTACAGATAGCTCGTTGAACTGCATAATAATTGCTGTCTGTGTAACAATTGAGGAATGTGTGTGTGTACAGTGGGCTGTGTACACATGGAGAGGAGATAGTGAACGACTTCTATTTATTTTCAAGTGTGTGAAGATACATAGGTAGGCTTTAATTTTTGGGAGAATGGGATTGCATTTTTTAGAGAATAGAGCCAGAACGGATGTGGGTGTATAAAGGTGTGAGAGAAGTTAATTTGATTGTACTCATTTCCAGGCTCTGCAGTATTGTAGATGTAATGAATCTTCATGTGTCAATGTTTACTTTGAGTGTACTCTCGGGCACCTCTCGAGACTCATTGAAATGGTACCCGCCCTGTAATTCTACTTTCACCTACCAATCTCTCTCTCTCTCTCTTTATCTCTCTCTCTCTCTCTCTGTAGTTTCTACATGTAACTGTGCAATTATTTACCTTTTAATTTTAGATTCTTTGCCTCTTGGGCTAGAGCACATAGGATGGAAATGACTCGAGAATTTGCTTTGTTTTTTTTTATTTAATGGGTATACATACAGTATATATAACAATAACAGTAGCGCAGAGTATACATAGATACAGTAATTTACGATGGAATCATTAGGCTAGAATTGTTTACATTGTGAACCTTTTCTGTGTACAACTACAAATATTTCTAATTTGTATATATGTTTGTGGGAGGTTCAGACGCCTATGGTCAAATGAGCTTTGCATAGGATTAAATTAAATTTCCAAAGCATACAGTAAATCTTTATTTTTTTTTAAGTATGGGCCTGAACTTGGAAAGTTTGGGGAATGAGTCTGGATCGTGGAAAATAATTATTAGAAGAACATTCATATACACAATAATATCTACAGATAGATGTATGGTTTTGTATGAGGAAGTCAGCCTATCCGCTTAAAACTAAAGCAGTAAGTAGAGCTGGTGTAAAAGTTTGATTGCCTCTGAGTGTAGAGGGAGTCAATAACCCATCTAACTTTTGGCGTGTAGACGGAATGAAAAGGTCGGAAATGTTCTCAGAATATTCGGGTCACGTTGCCCGCCTGTTTTACACACACACACATATATACATAATATTATACTTATAGAACATGGTCTCTGTATAATCCTACTGGTTTTACAGGCTTCATATTAAAGCTGGAAGGCACACAGGAAAGTATCTTGAGCAGTTAACGAATGTCACGTAATTGGGTGTACGTTGTAGATGGAAAGATAAGTTGTCCTATGTCTAATAATTGCTCTATGAGTTATGCTAAAGTTTGAACAAATCCGGAAGGCATTTGCCAGGGAAAGCAGCAGCAAGGAACGACTGGACTAATAGGGATTCTAGGGTCGTGGACTGTAAACTGTAGGAAGCAAACTAGGAAGGCAATGCATTTTATGGAGCTCTGAGTTTTTATTATTTCTCTTTTACTAATTACTCCATTAGTATGTAATTACTATTAGATGTTTTATATTTAAATGTTAATTACTTATTAATTTAAATTTCAGGGAATTCTCTACAAGTCTTTCTCTGTCTCTCTCTCTCTCTCACTCTCTATCTGTAAACCGTTGAGAAAGGTTTCTTGGAAGGTCTTTTGTGTATGCTTTTACGGTCATTTTGTAAAAGTATTCATGTATTCATTAAGATAGGAGCTCAAGAAGTTATAAATTGGTTCATTTATTTCCCTCCCTCAAGTCTAACTAACCCATGTATGTATGTATGTATGTATGTATGTATGTATGTACATGAAAGGTTTTAATTCTAGAAAAGATAGAGGTTGACTTGACATGGGGTGCAAGTTTTGTTTCGGAATTTTACCACTAATTTATGGATGAAGTAGTTGCTTGAATAAAGTTGACAAATTTCTTTTCAAGTCTTACAATTGTGTACATGTGTTTACATACATATGTATCTATCTATAATAATAGTAAGTTGGTCTTGGAGCATGGAACTTCTCCTTTTTGTTTGCTACAGTAAATGACTACAGGGGTCGAGTTTGTAACTGTTGGACGGAACATTTGTTAAAAGTAAATTACGTTATCAATGAAATGTTTTCCTTTATAATGTCTTGGTGGTGTAACGTCGTCGGGGAAGCATCATACATTATTTATGTATGTATGTATGTGTGTAACTCCATAGGCGTTGCAGTGTCATGGAGCACAAGCTTTCCTATTTTGGTGAGTATCTCTACATTACATATGTAAAAGTAGATATAGGTAGATATATATTACAGTATGAGGCCTTTCCCCCATAAATTGAGCCCTGCTGGTTTTGAATCTGTCCATATCAAATTGCTCCGGATTGCTAAAGTTGGTTGCGTCTTGACAATAGTATCTAGTTGTTGCCCTGGTGCAGAATAAAGAATAAAGATAGGTATAAACACTTTGATACTGTATACAAGGTTATAAAGGAGATTTGGCGCTACCTTTTCTCTCCATTACGATGAGGCAGGGAGGGCGGTGTGTGTACGTAAACTACATATAAGTACACATTGTAAATGTGATTTGAGCAGAGGGCATTTTCCTGGTTGTTTTTCCCTTCCCTGTTTGTTCCTTTATAGGGACTGTAGATATACAGGAATCTCACTCCCTATTTTCTCGTGACAGTATTAACTGTGAGCATGGTGGAGTTGTTGCCTCTGTAAGGGAATCTTGTAAGGAATTGATACCCTCTTCTTATTATATGTAATAATGTATGTATATGTGTAAATACATACATATGTACATGTGATACTCAAACAGGGAGACAGAGACTCACGTAACATTTGACTTTGACTGTCTGACTGAGTTTCTATTGTTTGAGTGTATGGGAGCTGGAGCGCACCAGGTGCTGTGAGTAATTTAATAGAAGATTGAATAAGTTTAAGTCAGTCATGTCATTCCATTATATTGGATTTTGTTGTTCGGATTCACGTTCTCTCCATGTCTGTGAGTGTCTCGGGGTATGTGTATGTGCCCATTACTGTCTGTTGGTGTGGTGGTAGGGTTTTCAGCTCTCTTAGCTCTTCTTCTTCTTTTTGGGTGTACAAGGTTCCTCCATTTCTTGGTTTAGTTCTCAACTTGGTGGAGTAGTGGAGGGCAGAGGGAAATAGAGAGAGAGAGAGAGAGGGAGAAAAGTAATGGATTTAGACGTAGGATTTCAGATGAATTTATTCACTCACCTCACACACACACACACACACACACAATTTTCTTGCCTTTCTGCCTCCACATTATGCTATTCAGTAGCTCAAGAAAGGAAGAATTATATCGATTTGTGCTATCTGGACGGCTTCTCCAACCTTCCCTGGCAGTCAATCAATATAAGATATATTGAGGCTCTGCCCTATTACAAATTTCAAGCTTTCTCAATCCTTTAAGATGTTTAGCTACGACTACTTCTTACTAGGCTACTACTACTACTACTACTACTACTGGTAATACCAGGGGTACTGTTGTAGGAAGAGCTCAATTGGAGCTCTTTTGTTAGATGGAGTACATATGTATGTATAGAGGACTGCCTGCACGTACGTCTCTGTATGAGAGTTGTAGCTACTTTTATATAGATAATAGATATATGTTTGTGCATATGGGTAGATATAGATTTCATATTGGAAAAATTCCTATTCTGAAAGGAGCCCCTGTTAAAATTCAATGCAGGCTTGGGTTAAATGTGTGAGACTTCTGGTCTTTTTAAATTGATCATACGCCATCTATAGTAAAGTATAGGGAGTATAAAAGGCTTCCCATTGTCATCCTCATTGTAATATTAAATTTTCCTGGGAAGGAACTGTTTCGTGGAGTTGAAATTCCGCCAGTTTTCCCAATTTATCCAGTCTATGCGGGTACTATGTATGTATGTATCTAAGGGGGATGTACGTTTTTCTATGTGTGTGTGAAAGAGAGAGAGAGAGAGAGAGAGAGAGAGAGAGAGATGGTAAAAGGGATAGGAGAAAGAGAGTGAATTGCAATGTAAAAGGTCATAAGTCAAGATAAATAATGGAGAGGACTATACAAAAATACAGCGTATTTTTTGGGGAGCGGGTAGGATTTTTTAAATAAATGGAGAAGTGGTTTGGCGTGTATAGTCAGTAGTCACAGGTGCTGTTGGGAAGGAAGAGGCAACTTAATTGATGAACAGCGAGTCTGCTTTCAATGTCTTGTAACTTCTTCTTTTCCTTGGACGTGTACATAATGGGATCTTATTAATTTACTAGTAGCTCAAGCCACCACCGCTTCCATTTTAAAATGAGCTCCGCCGTTTTTCCACATATGTTTTCTTTTTTGAGAAACAAAACCAAGAAGAGTAAGAGCCTTGGCGGACTTGATAATATGCGGAGTAAATGCTGGAACTGGGAATGGTTTTGTGGGTGGGTGTACATATATACATAATTACGTATGTACTTATCTATGTGTATGTAACACATGGAGTGAGAGTCACCGTGAGCTTATGTATTTACGTGTATGAGTCTTTTAGAAAGATAGATACATATTATGGACGGAAATGGTTTTGCTAGAGTTATGGTAGTATGACTTCCCTTTTCGTACACTACTCCTATTACTACAAGAGAACAAATAATAAATGAAGACCCGCTTCCCTGCTCCTACTAACTACAGACCGGGACCGGGCTGACTACAACCACCCATGTAGGGTGCCAGCCATTTCTGTGATAATATAAATTAAACCCACCTATTCTTTAATGTCACTCTATCTTTCGCCAGCAGTAAATGCTCCGCTCGACCAGACGCTTCTCCTGCGGGTCACACTTTATTTTACACACACATACATACATTCATGCTTATACCCTGTTCTTTATAATGTAATCATTTAGAAGTATATAGTGAGTTGTAAGCTTGGGATGGTTGGTTGTACTGTATCTATGGTGTCTTGTATCTATTATCTATCTCTGTTTAGAGGAGTATTAAGTAGGATGAGAGTTTTTGTATGTGTAGATACATATTGACTCGGAGCATATTATATATAATTATGCCGTCGTCATAAGAGCCATGTTTATGGCCTTTTATATATAATAAGCCTGTCTACTTATCCTTATTGTTAGTGTTGGGGCCCGCTTTGGCTTAGGTATTTTATTTTGTACTGGTGAGGACACGTGCCGGGGCCAAGTTCTATAAGCCTGAGACGCTCCTCTGCGTTATTCGGATTGAAGTTAATGGTGAAATCGCGGAATAATTCTAAAACTTTTAATCCTTTTATGGATCTTGAATATTTATTGAGGGATTTGAATTAAGCAAGAGCTAAAGAGTTAGAGAGGGAGAGAGAGAGGGAGAGAGAGAGAGAGAGAAGAGGAAAAGAGGATGCGAGAGAATAACAATAATCAAGGCTAGGGGTTCTGTTTATGTTCTTCCTGAATTCATTAAAAAGCCGTTCCTGTGTCTATTTCTGCGGTAAGTGTGCATAGAATTAGTTTTTATCAGTGAGTCCGCTACCTTTGAGTCTATCCCCAAAATTGTATTTAGATGAGGACGGGACAAGGATCATTTGATTAAATGGATGAGGATATAGAGGATTTTCGCACGTTGAAAAAGATGGACCAAATAAGCTACAACAAAGCAACTAATCGAAGACAGGATCGTTACATTAAATTTGTTGGCTTGAATTTCTGGCTACTATTTCTCAAGATAAATGACGACAGTTTAAGGTCGTGGATGTGTATCTATCTCTCTATGTACTATGTGTAGTATATTTGTTAAATTTAGTTTATGGGGATATAACTTCTCAAATGAAAACTAATAAGGACAGTGTAGTGGGAATACTACAAGGAATATATATATATATAAGTATAGTGTGGAATCTTTTTCTTTATCCGGCTGAGTGATCGTGGGCCACATTGCTTATCTATTTATACTAACTTACTTTTGTTACCTAAAATGTTTGTTTGAGTGTGGTTGGGGATGGGATGGTGGGCAGGAAGAACAAAAGTTTTCAAAATGGGAAGTTGTAATATATTAAATGGAGAGAATGAGTTTGATCACGAATAATTTCCTTTTTACTCGTATTCTCACTCATTCTCTCATTTTCCCTCAGCTCCATTTTTTCCCCTCAAGTTTCAATTTCCTTACGTCTTTAAAAAGGCATTGGATTTTTTTTTCTAAATTTAAGGCATTTCTACAGGATGAATGCAAATTGACACCTTGCCTTGTAGCTATACCTATAGATAATTACTTGTAATTATATGAATGTGTCTGTAAGCCTGCATACGAGTACCTGTTTAAATGATCGATTTTTTATGTAAGTATTTAATTATACTTGCATGCATCTTATACCTACAGATACTTATAAATTTTAAAAAGATGGTTTTCAAATTAGCCCTTTGTATTTCAAGAAATCCTTGGAAGAGACTCATCCTAACGTAGATTTTAAATAATGGAATTTAATCATGTGGATGAGTGAAAAAACATGGGAGCGTGTATGGAACTTTACTCTACCTATGTAATGTAACATACATATTTGAAGTAGTTTCTCTATGCTGCTAAAATTAAAACCGTCTGTTTCCATTCGGTGAAGGTCTTGAGTGGTATCATTTCATTTTATTAATTAAATAAAGCTGATCGCTTGAATGCTCCTCTCTGACTGAGCCCACGCCTGGGAGCTTTTCGCAACTAAATCATGTGAATATTATAATATCACATCCCGCCGTAGTAGTAGTAGTACTAGAAACTATGATAGTGATAGTACTATTGTCTCCGGCCGTATATTCAATGATTACATTGAAACTCAAAAGGACTGCAGTGTGTCTCTCTATTGTCTGGCAAATTTTATGAGTTGGGACTTAACCCGTTGTCTTTTTTAGACAGGCCAAAGAGCTCTGGATGGAGTTTAAGAAGCTTTACGCTGTTCAAGAGCCAGTTGAGATTCATGCGATGTCATGATAACATGAAAAGCACTAATCCCTCTATTCTCTGTCTCTCTCTCTCTCTCTCTCTCTCTCTCACACACTGTTTCTCCTCATCCTGCCATCCTGCCTCTGTCTTGCACTATATGGAGATTCAGGCGCAGAGATTAATCTCTTTGGGTGTTTATATACGTACACAAAAGGGCTGGCATGAATAATTTTATTGTTATTACAGAGCTGTTGATTAGAATTTCAACTGGTTAAAAACTCCACACTCCACTCTTCTCTACTACTACTACTAGCATTATTAATATATGAAATATGTATATATACCTACGTCCTCACACGGGAAGGGGAAGTTTGAACCGGGATTTTCCAGGAGTGTCCCTTCGTATTTCGTATACAAAGACTTAGTAAACCATTCTTCATGGATTTTATTCTTTTTTTAGTAATAATTATTATAGAAGGAGGAAAAATCCAGGAAAATTCTTTTTTATAGTGCTAGTACTGCTAATGATAAAATTGTATAATAGGTGTAATATTCTGATTTGGCAGTGTTTTTTTTTGCGCGCATTTTAGAAGCGGCTTTTTTTCATATTTGATTGTAAGATTGAATTTGAGTTTGTTTTTTATGCTTTTCCTGAAGATTGAATGCATGTATGTACATGATAGAGTGCGGGAGTATCATATTACTGATAATATTATTGTTAGGGCTGGGATTGTACATACAAGTCAGGGGCCGACTAGTAAATTAATTGTGTGGAAAATTCTACCGTTAACTCAAGATTTATCTGTTTTCCAAAAGCGAAGTATTACCTATAGATTGGGATAAGATTGGGTTCTAGGGGCTTATTGTGAGATCCTTTTCGGTGATAGGTTAGACTCTTGGCCTATAGTATATATGTATATATAGACGTACTTATATAGGGAGGAAGTGTGAGTGTGTGTATTCATAGATTTCCATGGAATGGAACCAGATCAGAGCTGATGATCAGTATTTCATCTGTTTGTCTGTATCGTCTATGTTTGCAATTTATCTAGGGGCTTATCCTATTTCCTCGTAATACTATTATAAGACTTCTGTATCTATAGGTATGTATATCTATAATGTAATAGATGATGCGGCTCGTACTATAAAAAAAAATAAGAGGTCAGGTTATGTTTTGAACGATCTGGATACATTTATTATTATGGGTGCATGTACTCCATATGTACATACGTACGTATGCACATGTGCTTGTAATAGTAGTAATTATTCAAACAAGTACGTACCCCATGTATTTCTTGTGTTATGCAAGTAAGTAGTGCAGATAAATATTGGTTTAAAACTGGGATAGTTTGCACATTGCTTTTCTAATCCAGTCATCAACCTCTCTCTCTCTCTCAGAGTCGGTCCTATGTATATACTCTCATGTATCTACTGAAACTGATGTTTATTTGTTTTTAATGTCGGAACTAATTCGCCTGTTATTTGTCATCCATTTGTCGGTTTTTGTACGCCTCACCGCATTTTGTGTTTGAAACGTGATTGTCTCTATGGATTTGATGAAGGTTATATAAATGTAAGAGTAAAGTACAGTAGGCCTACTCACTGTCGGATTGTTGTAAACTTTACGAGATTCTTAATTGAGTATCCCTCCCTCTTCTCTCTCTCTCTCTCTCTCTCTGTGTAATGTGTGTATGTATGGATGTGGACTCAAGTAGTAGAATTATTACGATGCTCTTTTTTTCCCTAATTATAACAGTAGGGAACCGAATACTGTTCTCTTCATAATCGTATTTTCGAGACTGAGCACACAGTTGGTCTTTGTTCTATTTTTATGTCTACTCTATGGATCGTATACTAGGTTCATACATATATAAGTACCGTCTGTGTATACACATGCTTTGTGGATGGGCTGAATCTGATTTCAGTTTTGATTTATCAGGTGCAACTTGACAATAATGGTTGTATTTAAAGTGCGTAACGTTACATTTTATTGTGGGAACTCCTGCTACTGTGTAGTATTTTTGGAGTATTGTTGCTCTTGATCTAATTTGTTGTAGAAATTAGGATGTAATGGAGAAGGTTTATATTGTAATTTTTTATTTTCTCTTCTACTTCTTCTTCTTCTTCGTTGTTGTCCTCACCTTCTTCTTCTGCTACTACTGCTTCTTCTTCTTCTTCTTCTCTTCTTAACCAAAGTATGTTGTTGATTGAGTGACTTACACTTTGTTAGTACTCTTTGCGGTTTTGTATTCTTCTTGATGGGTTGAGCCTGGGCCTTGGAAGAGGCACTCTTTCTATCGCATCTTCTCTCCTGGCTTCTCTGACTCTTCTCTGCTTGAGTTGCTGCTTTATTGTTTGCCACGATTGGAGTTGATTGTATTGTTGGTGAGTCGGTGTTGTCATTACCAGGAGCGTGCCTTGGCATTCATTAAGAATAAATGGAGGGGGGTTTTCCCATTCTTGTTATGTATACAGCTTTCTTTTGTTTTCTTTTGTTGTTGTGGTTCCATTACTGTAAGTTCACGACTATGATATGGTTTGGCTTTTCTCCTCTGTTTGTGTATGTGTATGTATGTGGTGTGTGTGTGTGTGTGTTATGGGTATGTGTGCAATAAAATTCTATTTGTACTGTGCTCTTGCATCTTTACCTTCTAGCATTTAGGGAACAATCACTGACACACACACACACACACACATGTACTCACAAGCCATAGGGTTTATTGTACGTAAGTGAATAAATGTAGTTTCTCTAGATACGTATGTATAGAATTCTATGAGTTCATTTTGTGCTGGGATTTGAAGATTATGCCTGTCTAGTCTACTGCAACTAGAATGAGTGGAGGTTTTTAGAGCTGTCCTGTACATAAATAATAATGTATTTAATATATATGCAAGTGATATATAAGTATACTTACCTGTAATAATTCAAGGATTTGATGCTGAGCATATACAACTTTGAAGGGACTTCGTAGACGGCTGCTACTGTTTTTGAATTTTAAATGTGTGGGACACTAGACACTGTGTGCAGGGCCTGTGTATTATTAGTATAATGTACAGTAATAATTTCCTATTAAAATCTGATGAATTTTTGAAACACAGACGAAAGGTAGATGTACGTCTTTGATAGTCTGTAGCGTGCTAAATGGTTTTTGTTTGAGCTACTTGTTTCCTGCTCTCATGATTTAATGGATCGTTGGTTTCACATCAAGAATAATATGTAGGCTTTTAGCAAGGGGAACAATGTTTATCAAGTTATAACAAGATTAATATCTATCTTGTAGCTTGTTTTATTATGACGAGGGTTTGGGCATAAGAGATTTACAGAGTTTTTTGAGGTAGATACATATCCAGGTGTACTATACATAGTAGCTTCTTTCTGGTGGGAATATGTACTTGTACTATTATGATATGGTGGGGTAGCTGTTGTTGTACTGATTGTGAGTGTGTCATGTCGGATCCGGATTGTGCCAACATGTTACACTTATTTTACCGTGCCTGACGGTGCGTTACAATGATAGCAGCCAAGCTATAGGGCTTGGCTATATATTAGTAGACTCACAATCAGTGTAATTGTAGGTATCTATAGATATATAAGTAGTAGTAATGTCTTCTAGAAAAGGTACATTGTACTTCTTTACATCTGGGGATTTTATGCACCTTTGTTCAGATAAGTGCCTTCATGATTATGATGCTTTACTGGCCAAGGAGTTTTTTTTTTTTTGTTTTTATGAAAATATTTAGTAGAGTGACTCTTGTCGTGCGTAAGTATTATTGAATTACACAGGTAATTATTCTTGTTAATTGAAAATATCCTTCCGAGTTATATATCTTTGAGATTTTTATACTTGTTCCGTATTTCCTCCTATATATGATGAGAGATTAGCACATTTTATGTTTGGAACCTTTTTTAACTACTGAATAGACTGGTGGTAGCAATTTTTTTTCCATTCCGTAATTATGGAGTGGTACTATAGGATGCTGTTTTGAGATGAGGAGAACTTTATCAGAGTATGACTATGACTAGTACTCTTAGAGGGTTGTTTTTACTATAGGTATATAGTGGATATACTAGATACACACAGGAACAGAACATCCAATATTGTTTTTGTCTTTGGGGCCAAGTTATAAAGGAAGTATTTAAAAGGAGATCGTGATTTACGTTTATATTATGTATTGTATGTATGTATGTGTATACAGATGAGTGAGTTAGTGTAGGATTTTTTTAAAAGACAGTAATCATTGAATAAAAAAATATATAATGTTTTGTAATATTACAAAAACATTAGCTGTCGTTTACAGTCTGTAGAATCCTACTATGAAGGAAGACAGATTGTGTGCTTGGCATAGAAATTTGAAGTAAGTCATATTTTCATATTTGCTTGTATGCAAAGTGAAGGCGTAATAAAGGAGCAAATTTCATCTTCTCCCACGAACTGCGACTGTATGTCAGCAATGATCTTGTATATGTTAGTTATTTTTTTTAACAGGGGATATATATTTTTTTTTTACTTGAAACTATATTATTTAGGTGGTATCTATCTTGTATGTGACTTTGACAGTTCTTTGTGTGTGTGTGTGTGCTTTATTATTATCTGGTTGTTGAGCACTGCTCTGTATCTGTATATGTTTGAATTACATAGAAAAATAACTCCCGTATCTTGGTAAGTCTCGTAATAAGTTAAGTGCATGTGTATACATGGTGTGATGTCAAATGGGTTGATGGGAGTTTTGACTGTGTCAGTTTCATAAATTCCTTGTAACAAGAGTTTTATGCGCAGCCTTTGTTGTGTGTCTACAAGTCGTTATTATGTCATGGGTACAGAACTCAGGAGATTATTTTCTGTCGGAGAAGTACTTACTCTTATGCTATATAGAATATATATATGTAATTATATACTTTTATAAAGTACAGGCACATGTCTATGCGTACATTATACTCTCAAGTGACTATGTATCTGTATGTGCAGTGCATATTTTTAAAATGTAAGTAGTACAGAGGAGTATTATTATATATTAAGTATAGAAGCTCTGATAAAATCCAATGCTGACGATAATTCTGTTTGGTGTTCATCCTGTGTGAAAATAAATGAGACCCCATGCTCTTGAAATAAAAAATTGTCTGTTGCAATGTATATATATATATATATCTATACATTAGATATATCTATATTGTTATGCAGTGTAACTTTTGCTACATTGTTACACACACACACACACACACATACATACATACATACACATACAGAGAGGGAGAAAAAAAACTCACACAAGTATCTATACATATTTTTGAAAGAAGTTGATACTACATAGTAAGTTGCATGTCTTAAGATTAAAAAATTACCTTGTGGTACTTCAGTTGTAAATCAGTCTTCGTACATTGAAGTTCTGAGCTTAAGAGAAAATCTCTGGTAATTGAACTTGTGCTTACCGCGTACTGATACTCACTCACTACTTGTTGAAAGGTAGAAGCGGGTCAGTTAATAAGACACGTAGTTTGTTAGTTAAAAGTGTTAGTAGTAGTTGTTATAGGGTGATCGACTCTCATCGTCCTCGAAGGAAGGGGTTTGTTCTGATTTTGACGTCTCAAATCACTTGTTCAACATTCCCTGATTGTTTTTCTTCTTTTTTGACTCTGCTCTGGCTTGTGGGGTTGGGTTTTCGGTGCCTGGTATTATTACAGTAGCAGATTCTACCCCCACAGGAACACAATCAATCCATGAGCTATAAAGTGAGCATGTGAAAAGGGACTTGTTATTGTTGTTATCTGTCAAAGATTCCAGACTAATACTTACGTATACTTATACTTACTTTGACGTTTTTGTTGTTGTGTGTTTTTATTAAAACTATTATTGGTGTCCCGGATTAGTGGGAAAGAATTGGATAATTATTGTGTGGTTGCATCATCAGGCCTGTGAGTGACAGGGAGGAGTTATTTATTTATTAACATTTTCTTCCCAGCATATATGACTCCTTGGTGTCTTCCTGATTTATGGGACTCATTGTAGTAGAGTGAGGTTGTCAATGGGAGGAAAAAAAAGTGTGTGTGTGTATGTGTGGTGTTGACCTTTTGGACACTATAAGGAAAGGAAAATGTTCTCTGTTAAGTACTTTCTGCAAGCTTCATCAATGGTGTTGGTGACGAGTTCAATTATTATTACCTCGATAGTTTGATCTTATTTTTCCTTCCTCATCATTTTCTTCTCTGTGGACTTTACCCTGCGTGGTGCGTATATGTATGTGGAGAGTGTATAGAGTTACTACTCCTAATGTAGGGAGAAAAACCTATTGGCAGGTGAATTGCCAAGAGAAGGAGAGGAAAACAGGTTGTGATATAAGGTAGGGATATACATATATGTCAATAGGTAGGAGCTATTACGACGAGGGAAGATTGGAGATCGTCAATGAGATTTCCTATCCTTTTTGGGAATAAGAGACCAAAGAAATTGGCAAAGATTGCTGTTGGATGTCCGTCGTCGTCTCTATGTGGACCTTTTTTTTTTTTATTTACTCTCTTTGTCCATAAGATTGTCTCGATATATACAGCATATTATGAGGACGGTGGACAATGATGTTGACAAGGAGACAAGATTGGCATTTAGTGATATGATGTGTCTCGTACAGGAGATATTCTACTCACAGAAACTTATTGACTTACGGTGGGGGAAGAAGCGGCCATTTCCTACGCTCATCTTCTCCTCTTTTTTTTTCTCTCTCTCTATCTTTGTGATGTCCTCCTGATTTTTTTTCTCTCTCTCTCTTGTGGTTGTCGGTAACAACTCCTTTGTGCCTTTTACTTGAGTTTGAGGTAATAGTATAGGAAAGTAGATATACATATATCTATTGAGTGAGAGAGAGAGAGAGAGAGAGAGAAAAATAAAGGAGGAATTTCTGGAGGGGTTTTTATGGTCAGTGATTCCCGTCGAGAAAGGATTTATTTGAGGAGTTTTTCCCACAAATTTGTCGTAAGATAGAATTGTGAATGGCGGGAGTCGGATCTAATAAAAATCGTCAAGTATCTTCCATTACAAGTTAAGCCAGTGATAAATACGAGTCTAAGTTGGCTCAAGGGAATTCCTTATGAAGAGGAGATATCTCTCTCTCTCTAGAGTAACTTGGCAAACTATTGGTAGTTAGAAAAATAGGAATCATTCTACGCACATCCTCCACAGCTAGAGGACAATTTTCTTATACGCTTGTGGCTACTAGGGCTGGAGGTATAATCATATTATCCGGAAGAAGGGGGGAAGTGAATTAAGTTCTCTTAAGAGGAAAGTTTGATTGTACTTGTTTTCTGTGTACACTGTACAAATACCTATCTGTATAAATATAATTGCACATACATACATACATACGTACATACATATATAGAGTGAAGCAAACTTTAAATTCTCCCTGGTTCAATTTTTTTTTTTTTTTTTTTTTAACTATATATAGTTCGCACATTATTAGTGTAATAGCCAAGAAATCCACCGTTGGTGGGGAGAATGGAGATGGAGGATGAATCAGTATCCATCAAGTCTTTGAAAAGAGTTGGCTCTTGTTTTGGCTCACTGTCAGTTGTTTAGCATAGAGCAAGCTCAAGCTCGGCAATATTTACTTGTGGTATTAAACAAAAAAAAATTGTAACGATAACTTAATTTTTTTGATATCCTTTCTTGACCTCGATCATCATCGAATTGAAAGTTGATAAGGGATTCATTCTGGTACTACTACTACTACTACTACTGCTACTACTACTACACTGTATGTTATGTATGTGTCTATAGTTAATTTTACATGTTCTTTCTTCTTGTGTGCCGATAAACCAGATGGTTGTTAACTTCAATTAATTGGGTATTTTAAGCGTAACTGGTTTTCAAAAACAAAAAAAATAACTCGTGTTTAAATTAGCCTGTGTCTGTGGATTGTTGTGTGTCAGTTGATACGATATACTAGAAAAAGAAAAAGAAGAAGAAGAAGGATGAGAAAATGAAGAAGTAAATGCTCGTTTGTAATTTGTGTAATGTGTGTTTACTGAGAGCACACGGTTTTTGGCTTGACAATGGCAGAAATGATAGCCTGTCAAATTATTTGACTTGCAATCAATTGACCATACAATATACATGTATACTTTCTATAGGTATCTATATAGATGGATACTATATACTCTATTTGAAAGAAGCCTCACAATCAGTAGTAGTTAGTCGTTAAGGTTCAGTGAGGCGGATCCTTCTACTACTAAAGAATTATTACTGCTTAGTTTTTTATGTGTTTTTTTTGGTGGTGTGGCGTGTGGACGTACATTGTTGTACATACATAGTATTGTTTTTTTTCCTGTGTATGTACATGTGTAGATTGTATCGTAGATATAAGTATATTTACAGAGCAAGTAGAAATTTCGAAAGTGACGACAGCTCTTGTGACTTGCTGACAGACAGCCAGTCAAAGTTTAGCCTCAATTTCGTTACGGTTCCGCATTTTGCTCATCTATTGATGTATTTTCTTTTTTTCATTGGATCTCTTCTCTCCTCTCCTCTCCACCGCACCAAGAGCCCTCCCCCCTCCTCCTCCTCCTGTCTTTTGAGATTTTATAAAAAAGAAAAAAAGAAAAAGATGAGTTCTGTTTTCCCTCTCTTCTGACTAATCCTGTAGATAGATACATGATATCAAATTACAAGTTGTAAAGGATATTTAGGATATAATAATAATTCTCCTTGTTTGTTTATCCATTGACGTCGTCTTTATTGTATTGATAGTCCCTGTGAGGCTCTTCTCGACATGAGAATTAAGCAATTTCCTTGACTTAACTGTAACTGTCGTACAGAGTACAAACACTTACTGTAGGGATACGATACAGGGACAGACACCTGTTTGTGTGAGCGAGTGCTCATTAAGGTAATCTTATTGTTATTTGCAAATACTGGGAGTCGTAAATTAATAAGAGAGCGTATATCCATCTACATAAGTAATGCTATATATGACTATATATATGCAATCTTCTGAATAAGGGAAAAAATATAAAGGAACGATTTAGCGTGTTTCCTAACTTTTGTCATATAACATATATTCATCCAAGATGGTTTTTGTTACAGTAAAACGAAAGTTACTTTTTTTTCTTTGCACACAGCAGGAGTTACAGTAGTTAGTTCAGTGTAGTGTAGTTGTAGTTTGTGTGTGTATTTTACAGAAAATATGAAGCAATTGTTTTACTTTTCATTTTATTTCTCTCTGTCTCTGTCTCTCTCTCTCTCTCTCTCTCTTAAAAAAAGGACAACAAAACGTAGGGAACAATTAATTGCAAGAATAGGGGAAATCAATGGTCTACTCAGCTGTTGAGTGCTTCGAACTGTGACGCTGCGATATTTTTAGCAGTGTTTGTTGTTCTTGTTGTTTGTGGAAAAGAAAATGTTTTGTAGAAATTGAGAGACTTTTAGAGAGAGAGAAAGGGAGATGTATTTTGTATCTATTGATACTTTTATTTATTTGTGCACACAAAATTGTGTATGTGTGTGTAAAAATAAAAGTAACAAGATCCTTTCGTTTATTATTTAGCATTTGAGGAGTCTTGTACATAGCATTGTACTTCTGCCTGTGTGTACGGATATGCACAGGTAAGAAATTATTTTACGGGAGTCTTTTTTTTTTGGCCCAATAAACATTGGGATTGTAGTAAAAGTGTTGTCGGGCATACAAATGTGGGAATCATCGTGAAGTGAATAGAATTGGTGAAAAAAAACATTTGTCAAAACACTTGAGAGCGTGCGGGTCTGTGCGATTAGAATGGTGTCATTGTGAATTGTTTCCAGTAGCTCATGTAGTACTATCGTGCTATTTAGTGAGCCCTCTGTCTATCAGCACGTTTTCGGCGTGAGGGAAATTGGAATTCATGAGACTCCTGCCTGTGAGCAGAGCGCACAGGGCATGTATAAGAGTGTAATAATTATATTATCCACTACTATATTTATGTATGTGTATAATATTGAGTACCACCTACTTCGTACACAATGACATTAGGCTTGTATGTGGATATGAAATAACAAGGGCCAAGAAGAAGGAAAGGGAATAATGTACTGTGTGAATTGAATCGTAATTAATAGAGTTATTTAATGTACAGTGCATTTAACGCTCAAACGTTTGGACGTGAGGTGAGAATTTACTCCGTAGACGTGTTCCTCCCTCGTCTCATTTATTTACATTGGACCATTCATAATATTATTTCATTTGATCCTCTCCAAGTGTATCTATCGGCTGTCTTTCTAATGTAAAAGTAGTACCTGCCTGTGAGGGAAAACAAACTCATTTGTGTTGATGGAAATCCTCATATACTGGTTCTTCTTGGCACATACACTACACATGTACATATATACTTATGTATTTTATTTATGTGTGTGTATTCTGTACTTATATGTATGTATGTACGGCAGATTTAAAATATTCGTTTATGTAAAGTAAACAGACGCAGGTAGCTTGTACTAATACAAACGTATGTTAATCCAATGCAGGACATTCCATTAGAAACTAGTTACTGCAGTTGTAACCTATTACTCTGGCTTGGAAACAGCGTAGGATGTAAAAGGCGACTGATGTTGGTCATAAATACAGAAATTGTAATAGTAGTGTGAGTGGCTCTATAACTATGGACACTATTCTACTTATATTTAGATATTCTCGTCCTATTACTAACAGCATCATTCCATTCCATTTATTTTGTTTTGATTCCCTCGATATCTGAGTCCTCATCAAGCCCGTTTATGTTTCCTAGTCCTGGCAGTTTCAATTCCGGCTACCATACTACTAAACTAACGACTTGGAATGGGAATTGAAATGTCATTGTACCTACATAGTTCATAGATTATAGGGCAACTCATACAGGCGACTTCCATGTTATTGTCTCCTCCAAAGCTTTTAGAAATCCTGGTAATATTATTGTAATACCGTATACTATGTATGTATGTATATAGAGGGATTTGAACTGAAAGAGCTGAGCCCAGCTGAGAGCTGCTTTGTGTGTGTGATAAGTAACACATCTAGTTGGTTTGGAGCAGGTTAGCATGTAGTATATCTCCTAAGTAGTGGATTTGCACAAAGAGATCTAACTTATTGTCATTTGATTTTCGTACATAAGTAAGCTAACATATAGGTACATACATAATTAGATGCACACATGCAAACATACCCACAATGAAAACATTGGAAACTCATGATTGTTTAAGTAGTCATTAGGCCATGTTTGTATGTACATATGGGTAGTAGTACAGTCCTAGAGTGAATTAATCCATCCCTGCCTGTCAGTCCATGTTAAGTAGGCGGAGGTAGTAGACGCATTTCCAATCTTGTACATTTAATATTTGAAATGCAAGTTAGTGTGGGGATAGATTTATTTCATTCTACATTATGTGTCTGTGTTGTATGCAATCGGCATACTTGCATCTGGTAAATATATGTAATGCCTTTTTCTTTTGTTGTTTCACCGACGGAACGTTTACAAATTCATAATTAAGGTTTTCGTGTGTTTCTGTCAACTGTCGTATATCTATCAGCAGGGCAGGAGGAGCTAGGAGTAAGCTCTTGGGATGTTATGTATTTATGTGCAAGCTATTACTTGTACCGAGATGTGTGTTTTGTGGGTATACGAACGTTGTATTTACGGCTTCAGTGGTTTAAACAAATTATACTAGAAGTGAGAGAGAGAGAGAGAGTGTGTGTGTATGTGTGTGTGTTTGTAAGAAGAGAGATAGACCTTGCCGAAATTTCCCAATGGTCTGCTTAAACTTTGTTTATACCACAGTGTTGACTTAAATTGAAATATGAACACGTCTGGCTGTTGTTAGGCATGGACTTGGGGGAGAAGGGCCAGTTCATCATGGGGTAACTGCCTTGCCACGGTGTGAGAGTTGTAGTAGTAGGAGTTTATATTATGTTGTTAAATGTATCTATATGTTGTTGAGGATTGAGTTGAGTAACAAAGTGTATGTAGTTGTCTGTCTGGAAGGAAGGAAAGAAAGAAAGAAGAAGAAAAACTATTTTCCAACAAGTACTTACTTAAGACGTAAATTCTTCTTGGAGGAAATTGAACTATCTGAGGAGATTGTGTGTACAATGTATGTGCTCTTATGAAGTTATTTAGCAGTTTGTATGAACTTCATATTAAATGGATGTAGCAAAAGTATGTATGTATCTATTATGTACGTGGACGTACATACATAAATGAAGATACCTCACACAAGATAAAGGGAAGGCAAGGAAGAAAAGTAATGAGGAAGATGCTTTTACTTTTACTGATAGCATATAGCGATATCAAGGAGTAAGTTGATTGTGTAACGCAATTTGTGTTGATACGGTGGTCTCCTTGAGTACACGCAGTGCCGGGTTTTTGCGGTGAGGCTTACTTATGTGTAGTAAGTACTAGAAGTCTCTCTCTCTCTCTCTCTCTCTTTCTCTCTCCCTAGTCTTGCCAGGAGTCTTGGCATCCATTGAATGGAACGATAAGACGAAACACATGTGGGAGAGACTTGACTTGGGTTACATGAATAAAAATGACTAAAAGCTCCAAGTGTTGTTACTCCCGATGTGTATGTATGTAGTTACTTACTGGTGACGGGGTACACCCTGCCCTTCTTTTCCATACTATAGGAGACTCTACTTAGGTGTTATTACTCAGGCTGAGTATGTGCAGCTGTGTATGAGAGACTTGTTTTATCAAAATTGTATCAAGTGTGCGTACAATGTATGAGGAGCATGAGATGAGACTCTGGATTGGAATGAAGACAGGAACAAGATTTTACGTATGCTTTAGTATTAATAGGCATTCCAGCAAATGACTCCCACAATAGAAGCCTAGGAGGCTTTTGAGCCTGCTCTCTTGTTGTTGTGGATATAGTATAACGGGAGATGTTTTGGGAGGATCATGTATGTCTTCTGGTTGAGCTTCCGTTCCTATTTTTTTTTCTCTCTCTCTCTCTATTTCTCTTTCTCTCTCCTCTCTGTGTACATAATGTACTAGAGTATGCTGCTGTGAGTTTGTATTCAGTAGCGGAGTATATGTATGTATGTACATACATACATATGTGGATGCTTAATATCTACCATGTGCACCAGTGCACCGGAATATCCAGCCACACAGGGCATGCATAATGTAAGGTAATGTAAAATGCAATGTACCTGCCGTTTGCTCTGCGGCCATAAAAATTGAGCAGTTTGAACGTTTGTTTGTAGCTAAAACAGACTCCGGGACTCCACTTTATGTGCTCTCTTGGGCTAGTTAAATATGTGTGTGTGTGTGTGTGCATGAGGCTAGATTATACATAGAGTTGTTATATAAGGTAGGTACATATCTATATGTTTTTATACCATACCTTGAACTTATTTTATTTTCCTTTATATTGTCTAACTGGCTGGTTCTGAATAGGCAGTACACACTTAAGGGAAATAGTTATGGGAAGTTTGTGTATGTATAGCACATCATCTAACTGCTAACTCTCTCACACACACAAGGAGTATTGAGGCTTTGTGTCGTGTGTGGATGTGTAATGTAACTAACGTCAAGTATTTGGTTACCTTCCTGTATCTAAATCGAGCTTGCATGTTCAACTTGAGAGAGAGAGAGATCTATCTATCTGTATTATGTGTGCATGTGGCTGTCTGTTCTGTTTGTGTATGTGAACTACTTGAGACTCTTTCTCTCTGGAGTAGGTATATAGGATGATGGTTTGGTTTGGTGGGATTCAATGGGTTGTTACGTGTAAGTATGTATGTGAACGTAACGTATCTCTATGTATGATGTGACGCTCTTGTATGTACTTATTTGATTCAATCCGCAGTCGTGTGAGTGACTTTCGAGAGTGTTGAAGGTTTGTAGCATGTGTCTTGGTGCTTCATTCATCCTCATTTCAAACAGGATCGAACTCTAGTGTGATTTATGTTTCAAAATTTGCTTTGGATTTGGGGGAAAGTGTTCAAATACAATTTTTTATATTGTCATTCCTGGAATTACTCCTATTTTTCATAGGGTTTTCCTTTTATCAGAAATCTCTGGGAAATGTTGTGGTTGGGAATTGGGACTCTTCTACTGTACTACTTGAGTCCTGTGCGTCGTCCAATTCAATAATAATTCTTTGTTTGCAACAACGCAAATGCAGAATTGTGTGAGATAAATTTTTGGCTCGGGTCTGATTTAACATTTTGCACACTCTGGCAGTGAGACTCTCTGTGCCTGTACATAGATACATATATATGGAGTAGGAGGAAAGAAATTGAAGGTTTTTTGTGGCACTTTTGATATTTCTGTTTACAAAAAAAAAAAAGTGGTTTCGTACTGGGTAAATTTCAATTTGTGAATGAGGGAGACTCTTATAATAAGTGTCTTAGCATTACCCTTGTGAGTGTATGAAAACATTAGTACAGATAATATAATACTATACACACATTGTATAGTGTGCTTGTATTTATGTCTCTGTTTTTGTCTCAATGGATCGTATGGTTCGAGTCACTGCAACTCCACATGTGTGCAAAATTGTACTTACTCAGTAAATAACTGTTGATTATCTGCATCTATGTATGCATCTACAGATACATATATACATATGAATTTACAATTTCATACGAGGATAATTTGACTTTAATCTTACCATGAAGTGGAAATAATGAGGGTTTTGTAATTGTGAAATTAAGGTCGGATGAGTGTGTTCAGTGTGTCATAGAGGTATATACATGTAAGTGTGTGTGCGTGTGTGCATATATAAGTACATAATATAAGTACGACCGCACACAGGACACCCCAGACAGGACTTGTACCTGTACCTGCATCAAGGATTATTTTCAGTGTTGTTAAATAAAAAAGTACGTACATATATGTATGCACTTATAAGTACATATATACAAAAAGCCGAAAATTGTACAATTATAAATTACCTTTAAAATATATTTCGTTTGATTCACACTTTGTGGATCATATATTTGCATTGCCACTTAGTCATGGGTCATAAATAATATGCCGAGGAGAGGAGTACACACAGTTCGAAGCATTTTTATTATTAATATACAGTAAAGGAATAAGCCTTGCGTGTTTACGTAATCCGACAGAGAGTATCTATTTAAGGAAAATAATTATATTTTTTTTGGGGGGGAGGGAGTGTGCTGTTGAATGAGTAATGTCAGGTTAAATAATAATAATAATATGCTAAATAGTAATGTGAATACGAAATTATTATTCTCTAACCACAAAATGTTGAATGTTCTCCTAACCGCGCTGTTACTCAACGAGCAAGTTTAGCATACTTTCTGTATTTTTTTGAGAAACGAAACGATGAGATAACTCATTTATATAACGAAAAATTTGAGTTTTATTTTTACCTGATCTGCAGTATACTATAGTACAGAATAATAGAAATGGGATAATGAATTGCATTTTATACCAGGAAATACCACAAGAGGTACTTTTTATATACTGACTAGTATTAAAAAAAAAGAGCAAGAGAGAGAGAGAGAGATAAGTTGACTCAAGTGTGTACTCCTTGTTTTTATGTAAGTTTGATAAAAATCGATCTATTATTTTCGGCAGGGATAGTAGATATCTACACATAGGAAGAGAAACATTAAGCAGTCAGTTGGGTTGCTCCTGCTCTGCTCCTCTGTGTGTGTGGTTAGAAGTTGCAATTTGCAGTGCTACTAGATACACAGTAGTAGTAGTACTAAGTATGTATGTATGTATGTATGTAAGTGCAGGGGGGGCAAAGGAAATTGAAATTGGCATGAGAGGATGAAATTGAAGCATATATTGACTCATTTGGTCTGTGGACTGCCAACATGTTGAACGGGCATGGAAATGACTTGACTCTACTTATTTTAACTTGTCAGTCAGAATTCCGACTATTTGGAATTGAAGTTTCCCATAAAGCTCCAAGGTAGATTTACAATAGGGCTGTTGGAATTAGTCATCGACGACATCAACGTCAACTGTGAGAGTTCTACTATTGGCCCTGAGTTGAGTTTTACCCTGAGACTTATTCGACTACTATATAGTCAAATACTTTGAGTGCAGATTGATGTGAAGGAGTAAAATAGTGGATATGGGTAAAACCCATGTCTTTGTTAACCAAACGTTTTGTGTGACAGTAAGTATAGTAGTACCAAATATCTATTATACATTGTCAATTTAAAATGCGTTCCTATATATTTATATACATCCATAGGTAGATATATAAAGTTCAACCATACACAATCCCACTGGATATAATATAAACAAATGTGGAGTATTTCGTGTGGTGTCAGGTTTTTGGACTTAAAAGGAACCTTGCTCGACTTGTGAGCCTTCATTTAATACTTGATCCTCGTTGAAAAAACAGCCTGGAGTTTCCTCTGACTCCTCTCTCTCTCTTTATGTGTTGAGTTGAGATTAGTGAAAGAAAAAGAGGGAGAGAGAGAGAGAAAATACGTTCGTTCATGTATTTCTGTCTGCTGCATAGGTGTATACATGGCATGGACATTTGGACATGAAGTTTGTATATCTTGGAACCCAGGTAGTAGTAGTTATATAGTCATACTGTAATAACAACAAAGCAAGAGTTGTATTATATGAGACGGGAAAAGGAAAAGACAGAGACGAGAGAGAGAGAGAGAGAGAGAGAAAAAGGATATATACGAGAGGAGTGTGCAAGTTGTAATCTAGTTTGGTTTCCGTTATCGAAGTACCTAATCTTCCCTCCTTGTAAGCTTTTAAACATGTATTATTATTGAGCTGATATAGATAGGGAGTGGAGAGTCCAGAGAGTGACAAGAAACTTATAAGCATCATATATAAACCCTAGTCATGTCGTCGTCTTTGACTCATGCAAGCTTCAACACGAGCTCACCCAGCATTAGTTTCAATTGTGCTGGCGGTGGTGATGGTGATAATGTGAAGAGAGCAAAAACTAGTCCAAGTGGTGGTAGTGGTGGTTGTAGTCCCAGCAGGAGCAGCAACAGGAACAGGAGCCCTGATGGTCATACTATTGGTGGTGTGAGTGTTGTTGGTGGTAGTGGAAAGTGTACTGTCCGTGAAGTGAAGAAACGTTCCAGGAACTCCAAGAGTCGGACCCTACCCGGCCGACTGAAATTATTACAGAAGAGGAAAAGTATTACCCCACCCCCGAATCCCAATCTCAGTATTTTTAAATTGGATAGTGGTCAGCACTGGTGCTTGGACATGGATGCCTACGGGATCTATATGGACCATCATCATGAGTCCCCTCATCGTCTCCGGGATCCCTATGCCACAACTGGGAGCAGCAGTACTAATAGTTGTGGGGGGAATAATAATAGTAGTAGTGGTAGTAGTGGGAGACAATTTCGTTCGAAAAGTTTAACACGAGCGGATGCGGAAAAAGCGGCGGCTCAACGGAAGCGGAGTACGACGAGCAGTAATAGTAATCATAGTAATTCGAATGATACGAATCGGAGCCGGAGTCGAAGTCGCTCTCGCTTGAGTAACTCTGTGTTCTCAGTGTCACAGTGCTTTGGGCTGGGCTCCTCCCCGCCCGTCCTCAGTCTCTCAAGTAATAATGGTCATTGTGAGGGTGATGATGATGATGATCTGTCAGATTGCTATTGTGCTGCTTCGTCGGGGACGGCTCCGGGTGACACTTCCACTTCTTCCATGGGCCGGAGTAGTCGGAAGAAGGTTCGGAGTCGGAATCCCTACTCGTCTAGTCGTAGTAGTAGTAATCTTCTTCGGGTGGATCATCATCATCTGGATAGGGATTGTCATAATGATTCGTCTTCTTTTGAGTTCCTTGATGACGATGATGAGGAGGAGGATGAAGAAAATCGCTATTATCCATCAGGTTGGTCAGTGGGCTCAAGGAGCTTTGAGATTTCGATGATACTACAGTAATAATGCTACAAAGAATTTTTTTTAATAAGCGGCAGTGATGATGCTGTTTTTTTTTTTTGGCGTTACCCTGTAATTAGTTTTTTTTTACACGTATTCTTCCCATTGATTTATATAAGTATAAGTATAGTAATACTGAATTTTAATACTGTGAAGCCTAGACCTATATATTCTATATATGAGTATGAAGTAAAGTGAGGTGAAGTGAAGATGTGGGGGTGGATTTATAGTACCAATTTGACTCCATATGCTAATTATTTGTATGGTGTAATTTCTATTTCTGTTGTGGATGCCCTTCGTGAGCCTGGATACTTGACGTTCACGTGGTAATCGAGATTTTATACCAGGACTCCAGGTTTTCATATGCATAAGTAGGTATATCTGTAAGTGCATGTAAATTAGGATTTACTAGGTTGCATAAGGTTGCATTTATTTATAAGACCATAATTTCCAGGGTGTATTTCAAGTTTCTACATTTGCTTATGTACCCCATCACATTTGACATTTATATTGGCCTATATATTTAAACAGGGATTTTTTGTATACTTAAATAATTATATAAAGGTATAATTATTTAAGTAGATACTTATATAGCTGACGGCATAAAAACTGTAGTAGTGTACGTGTGATGAAGGGATTTTCTGGTTCTGTTAACGTGAAGGTGTCTCTGAAAGTGTGTGTATGTGTGTCTGTGGTACATATTATTTGATTCTGTAATTTTGTCTATTTCTTCCTATAGAATTAATGTTGAAGCTTGAAATTATGCTACATCCTGTCTCTACAGTACTTCTCTAATATCTATGGGACTGGAAATAGGGTTTTTAGGTGTATATTTACAAAATGCTTGAGAATGACAAAAGATCCTTGATTTTTCACGTAAATTTGAGCGCATCGTACACTCTATACGCCTGCTGAGTTTTGAAGGGCACTTAAAAGCTTTGAAGAGAGTCTGAGGACAAAATTGCTATGGAGTTTATGCTCTGATGAACATTTAAAAAAATTGTGATGATCGTTACAGTGGAGTGTTTACTGGTCGGATGTTCTTCTGATAATTTCCCACTGGTCTTTGTAACAATAATTTTAATATTTCGTGGGAAGGGATCCCTATAATGGGTATCATGTTCCTAGGCTTACGTTAGATGTAAGTATTTGGAAGTACTAACTTGTTAGAGTGTAGAGCTTATTTTACAAATTAGATTACGATTACTCATTATCAATAATTATTATCAGTTTTAGTTTGGAAAGCCTTTTGCAGTCGGGATTTTTTTTCCGCTGTTGACCTTTGCTGACTATGGGTACTAATAACCATTAGCATGTATTTGATGATGTGGTGATGCGCGAGGACAGGGATTTTTTGGTTTAGTCTGTGTGCGTGTGTGTTTAATATGGGGAGCCATAATTTCTTGGGACAGAAGCAGATACATAGGTGCATACATATGACATATAGGGTGATCTCATATTCTGTAAAAAATATAATCCTCCATTGGATGTTTACATCTATAATCAAGGACTAGTCATTATCTCATATTTGTATAGAAGGGCGATGTGTAGTGGAGCATAACTTGTGAGAGTCTTGGTGTGGATGGGTGGGAATTGTGTTAGGTGTTTTATATTGAATTATTGCAAAAACTCTGATGGCATAGTCTCATGAATCTAAATTATTTAGCTCTTGATAATATTATTATGTTTGTACTATATGCCTGAATGGAAACAAATCTTGCTTGCTTAATGCCGGATAGATACTATATAATACGTAAGAGTGTGTGAAATCCCATTGCAAAATAATACTGAAGGGAAATCAAGGGGGCATAATAATTCATGAGAATTTTATATTTTATTGTTATTATTACAGATACGAGCTACGACAAAGCATGTGGAAGCGAACGACGAAGTTCAGCTCCTCTAACTCCCCTCTTAGGTGGTCGGGAAACACCGTCTCGTTTTGCGGTAAGGACGTAATTCCCAATGTTTTGAAAGGCATATGCATGCATGTATTTTTAAATCCTGGACTGGACTTGTCGTATACTTCTTGTAATATAATAAAAGTTTTTATTGTCATTGAAACCCAGTCTTGGTTTTGCCTCGACCTTATCTCCCTCTTAAAGGGCAATTTCATTATATTTTAATGATATCAGTTTATTATTGAATGACTACTACTACTGAGATACTGGGATTAAGTTCTCAAGTATGATGGAGCAGTGTATTAGTTTTTTTAATATTAATTTGTGAAATATTTTGTCCTCTGCAGGACAATGACTTTCTGGACAGTGTTTAATGTAATATCTGTTATCTTTTGTCCTGACGGACGATAAAGTTCGAAAACAAATAAGACTTTTTTTTTTATTATCGCTGAGACACAAGGAGGTCATTGTTGTAACAATACCTGTATTATATTCTTCACAAAATTCTCGGTAGAGCTAATAAAATTCTACTTAAAGAGGTTAACGATCCTTTTGGGTGATGATGACTCATTTCGGTCCAGGAGTAGCTTACTGTGAGAGTGAGATAAGGAAACCGAAATTACAGGTTTTAAATACAGCACCTAAGAATTGAGTCCAGTGTGGACGTGAGTGTGTTCGGAAGTGACCTTCAATCAGACTATAAATAAATCATGTAAATACGATGAGAGTTGTAACAATATTACAGGAAAGGCTAGACGGAATACGTTTGGCTAAGTAGGGCAACGACTAAAATTTATTTTTATTTAGACCTAGAATTTGAAGGTGTAGGTTTGAACTGTTGGAAGCAATGATTTTGTAATGGGAGTTTTTGGAGTATACTTAGATATACACAATAGTACACATAGGTAGCTAGTTAGGTGTGCTACTGTTGTAAACCCTGGAGTGTGTATGAGTCATCCACCTCCTGTAGTGAAAAAGAAAGAAAACCCGGAAGGTTGTCATCCCCATCTCAAGTGGTGGTAGCTGAACGGTTTTGTTTACTTTCCATGATTCCAGGAGAGTGTATATCATCCCTCTCGTTATGTTATGTCTGTGTATGTAGTGGTTAGATAGAATCTGGCTCGAGGTTTTTCTAAATTGTTTATCTTCCATATGAATACATATACTACTGTCACTACTGTGTATGTATGAGTACGTCAAGTGAGAAACGGAAAAGTGCAGAGACTATAAATATACATACAAGCGAAGGGGGAAATAGACACGTAGGAGTGAGAGTGAAGGCATGGAGAAAGAAGAACCCGGGATGTAATTTACGATGTGTGAGTCACTGCTACTTACTAGAGAAGGCCTGTCGATACGTAGTACAAATCTATATCTATTTGAGGAATCATGATTAAATTACAATTTTGGCGGCTGGCCTATGTTATGTGGGATGGAGTAAGTGATGGATGTATGAGTAATTCTTTTATTTGGTTTGTGTTTTCATAGAACTTCTTCTCGAAGCGATCCTTCAAATCGAATCCTTTGAAGAGGACCAAAAGTGTGACAAAATTGGAACGAAAGAAACCACCTGGTGGCACTGAACAAGAAAGGTAAACTTGCGTAATCTCATTATGACTCCTAGCTTTTACATCATAGTTCGTACTTACTTACTTATTGTACGCCAATGTCGCAAACCCAGACTGCATCCATACAGTTCTGCCAGCATTTGACAGGTCGGGTAATAGCCCCGAGTTTTACTTTTACTCTAGTGTCTAGTATAGTGGGGCTGAACACTGTTGATGGAAATATGTTAGGCAAATTATGTTTATCTGGGCGAATGTCCTTGTGTGTTTTTATTATTTCCACATAATCTCCGGAATATCTTATATACATATTGTGAGGGGCACTTGTGGTGCGTTTTACTTTTAGGCCTATTAGTTATGTAGGTCTTTTATGACGGTGACACGATTAATATAAAGAGTAAAGCATTTAGAGTGTTCAAATAGGAGGATGTCGTTTTTTCTCTGAAGTTGGTTGAGCATAGTACAGTAGTAGGAGTTAGTAGTAGTAGTAGTAGTAGTAGATACGCTAGAAGAAGTCTCTGTAGTGGGACCAGGAGACTCGTAAACACAGGGATTGTGTATCCAGCCCCGACTTTTGCGTGTGTTTTTAGCGTGTTTAATTATAGAGACTAGAATGAAAAATACAAAGGTTTGAGCAACTGAGAGAGCCTTCATCCGTATCATTACTAGGTGTATCCATATGCTATTAAATGCTGCTGCTACTACTACTCCTACTACTACAGTAATGCTATATAGTTTCTGTCTGTGCCATGCTCAGCTCTCTACAGATATTTTACCAGTGTGTATAGCAGGGGTCTCTTGAGTTTGTTAGTTTTGTAATCAGTTTTCCGTTTCTAATCAGTAGTGGAAAACCCTGGGAGATTGGTAAAGTTGGATTTAATTAATTGCAGTAGGCAGAAGTTTGGAATGTTTTAATGAAAGAATTTAGGATCAAATGGAAGAGAGTGTAGTACATACATATGTACACTGACGTATATGTTTCTCCTTCCAAAAAGTGAGAAGGTAGTGAAGGGAAGGAAATGAGAGTTGAAATGTAAAATATGCATAAAAGGGGTAATAATTGAAGCATGAACATTTTCAGCTGTTTTCATCCTTCCTTGAAATAGGAATTTATAGGAAGTAAGTACAGTAGTAGTAGTAGTAATAGTATCTATAGGAGGAGGATTTCCCTACACAATAAAGGGATAGAATGGAAACGGTGCATCCATGCATATTTACAATGGTACTGTAATAATGATGAAGAGGAGCTTTTCTCCAACAATCACAAGGAGAGTATGGATGGAGTGAGTAATTATTTATTTTAGGATTTTCCATTCGTTTGGTTGGATAACTCTGTTGTAGAAGTACAGACATATACCTATACGTAATATCCAACCTGATTTAGGAGATACATAAGTATAGTAATTGAGCGACTTGGGTTGAGATAGTTTGAAGTTTACTGAAGAGGTGCTCCTTTATGTTCCATGGAATTTGCAGATATACTTACAGAATAGACGTAGTTGTTTCCTTTTTCTTCTTTTTTCTTTCTTCGTCATTGTAAGTGATTGCATCGAGTGTTTGGTTAATGGTCTCTTTGGTGTGAAATTGAGTGCGTGAAGTTGAGAACTTAAGGGTCTCTTGCTAGTCATTATCATCATTATTCATTTATTCCCATCTTTATGGTTTCTTATAGTTTTCATCAAGAAGAGCATAGAGACTAGCAGGTGTGAGTGTAGTTCTTTTTAGTTAGTTTCCATTACACATGGTTCATGGTTGTATAGTCAGTGACGAGAGTTAGTCAAGCTTTTATTTGATGTCTGTTTCTTTCCACCTTCCCTTTTGCATTTCAAATTACGTAAATAATACCTTAATGCTAATTTTAAGCATGTGTAGGGACAATGACGGGGGGATGCGTATATTGTTGAGCCATCAGCCACTCTCAGTCACTATCTATATACTGCTACCCTTCGTTGTTATTATTATTATTATTATGATGATTACGTTGGGAAATTGAAAATAGTCTCGGGTGTAAAATTTACAATTCTAGTCGGGATTTTGTGTATTAGTACAAGTGGCAGTTTTCTGTAGTATAATTACTTATTGTTGTAGGAGTGTCGGCATAAGGCAGAATAATATAAGTATAGGTAGAGATCTTATTTGCATACATACATTTGTATGTATGTGAAGAGAGGGATGCGGATACTGGAGGAACATTCTGAAGGAGTGTACATGTATGTATGTACCTATATATGTATGTTTGTATGCATAATTAGTCGATTGGGGTGAAATCAGCAGGTTTTTTTTTTCCGCAAGAACTAATAAATTATTTACAACTAAAGCCTGTGTGTCAGCTCTCTGCAGCATGTTGAGCTGTTAATATTTTGGGAATGTGTATTTATGCATGTGTGGAGATGGAGATAGTGATTGTGAGTATGCCGTACGTATCTTTACAGTACTGCTGCGTGTGTGAGGTGAGGCAGTCAGAATTTGAACTGTGTTGTTTATTTAGCTGCATACATACATATGTATGTACTACGTATGTCTACGTTGACGTTGTAGGCTTGTGAGAAGAATATTTTTGTCATTTTTTGCATAACTACCCAAAAGATACATACATACACTGCCTAATTGTAAGACTACAGACAGGCACAGACTGCAATCTATGTGCCCACTATCTAGGATTCATACAGTACTAGGAAGGACAGGGGAGAAAAAGGATGAAACGGTGAAATGCTTCCGAGAATATTAAAAAGCTTGATAAATAATGGATGCATATTTTCATTTTATTATCGTAAATTTTGACAATGATACGTCTTGGTCTGTCTGCGATATGCTAAATGGAAAAGTTGTAGGAGTATCATCTATGCCTTGTTTTTACACATTTGCCCTCTCCTCTGACTATGTTGCTGACATAAATTTGATGTATGTTTTCCTAGTATTTAAATAGATGTTCTTGAAGAAGGCATGAGAGATGAAGAAGAAGGCATTTGTATGAGAATCCCGTTTGGACGCTGAGCACGTTGTAGTTTTTTTTTTTTTTTTTGAAGGGAGTTGATTTGCTGTAGGAGAGTCATTACTCACTATATGGCTCTGTGTATATAGTTTCTGTTTCTGTTTGCGTCTCCAAATTGTTTCCAATGACTCATGTAAATATGGTGCAAGTATTACATATGTAGGTATAGATATATGTGTGTATACTGTAGCACTAACCATTTATTTTTGGTTGAAAAGGTCCCCTACAGCATAAGTATCAACAGGCCATAAATTTTATCGATACTTTTCTTACACTCTGACAGCCTGTCAGCTTTATCCACAACATGCACTCAAACAAGTTCCCAACATTTCAACAATCATGTGAACGAGAATGGGTCTGTACGAATTGCTTCAATTGATTAGCATGCTTGAGTAAATACGATTTGAATAGGTTTGAATTGTAATATTGAGAGAAGTGTAGGAGGATGCTGCTCTATTCCTATTCTCTCACTTCTCCTTACAGATAGATACTACTAGGACTCACTTCAAAATGATGTTGCAGTGTTATTTTGAGATTAAGTGACGTAAATTATTTATGCATATTATTTTAGATGAGGACAGAATATTTTATCTTAACTCTGTAGTGTAGTCTCAGTAGATGTTCGGAATTGCATTGTTCTTGCATCTAGTAATGTCCTTCCTGCCTCTCCTCAACTTGACTTTGACTCTAATGGATGGCAACTCGAATTGTTTCCGTGGTCATTAAGATATTATGGTAATTGTGAGGGGAAGTTGGGAGAATTGTTCATCTGGCGAGTTACCGATTGTGGTCTCATATCTCTAGCCTCATGCTCATGTTAGATGTGAATATTTTTGTGATTATTAGTTTTAATTACAGGTTCTCGAGGCCTGTAACTAGTAACTACTACTACTACTGCTACTACTACCCAAACAAATGTTGAGTTTTTGCTAGTATTTTGTGTGTGTGTGTTGTAAAACAAGCTGTTCTTGGGGACTTTTCCTTGTTAATTGTATGGCTAATGACTAATTAGGGTTTATCAGCTTTCGGTAGAGGCGTGGATCTACTCAGCCCTCATGTGGTACCTTCAGTCATTATTGTTATTATTATTGGGCTTATCATTATTGCATGATGATTGATTTATACGGTCGTTAATTTTCAAGAGATTACTTATACAGTGACAGAGAGTTATGGTATTGAAGGTTTTCTGCTAATGTGTTTTTATATTATGATGTTAGTGCTGTGTCAGGATTGTGATAACAACAAGTGAGGTAATGCAGGAACGTCATGCTCATGTTTTTGCAATTAATTGCAAGTAATGTGGCGAGATTCTATTCTGGGATTTTTAAATATGTATGAATATATGTAATAATGCGCAGATTAACTTAACCATATGTCTCATGTAATTACATGCACGCGACTTGTGTATGCTAGACAAATTCTTGGTGGTTGTAGTAACTGTTACCATAGGTAATGCTACCCCACTGTGCAAGTGCATTGGAATTATTATTTGATGGTTGGTGTAGGTTGTTTATTCATAGTCATTTGTCAAGAGGAAATTATGTTTTCCAAAGGGAACTTTCTTGTGTATTTGGAAATATTGTGGCAATTATCAGTAGATTCATTGACGGTTTTTTTTTCAAAGTTATAGATTGTGACGCATAAGTTTTGAACACAAATTCTAGCAAATGGGAGTGATGGGATTTTTTTTCTGTGTCACAATATATGTGTACGTAGTTTTGTTAAGTAGGATGCTATAAGTATAGAGTCGACTAATGAATAGGGTTTCAATGCCAATGTCAGCAGGCGATATGAACGGAGTACCATGCAGTTTCAAATTGTGTGAGCAAATCTCCTTGTGTTTATGGCAATTAGACAGGACAGATTGAAGCATTCGTTGATGAATGTGATAGGGACTCAGTGTCTAGGTAATAGGTATTAGTACGTGCCTAGACATTGGGTCCAAAACCCTGCCTCCCATGTGTTGTTATGGCCGACTGAAATTTCTCATTATAAAAGAAAAACTCTACCGAGAGTTAAAAAATTGTATGTACATACTTACAAATGTAATTATGTGTGTTGAAGCTCAGACGAAGCGGAATGTGAACAACTTAACCTCATTGAGCTTTGGGTTGGCTACTGTCTCTATTGTTTAGTTATGAGGAATGTTAAAAAAAAGTCCTGCTCACGTACACCACTGGCACTAGCTGTCAGTCAGCATACATGACCTGGATTATTTATTCTTCCGCGATTTCTGCCCATACCCTGATTTTAATGCAGGGGATTGCAGCGTAACTTTTATGTCCAAGGTTTTATATTGCATAGTAATTGTTCTTTGAAATTGATGCAGAACATATTTCGTATATATGAAATTGTAAGTGATAACTTTGCATGGGTACGTGTCTATAGTTTGATATATTTAAGGGGGAAATTTATTTCACGCATATTATCGTTCCTGAATGATTCCTTACAAACTTGAAACGCCAGTGTAACAGATTAGAAGGAGCAGAAAGGAAAATATTATTCACTTTTCTTCCCATGCAAGTATGAATCTGTGTATAAAAGTTGATGATTGCAGTCTTTCAAGCACTATCGCTTTTAGTTTGTTAACATGAAATGCTTGGAAATGCAAATACAATGAAGGGAACGGTATCAATGATCGGGTAGCTGTGTTAGTATAAAAGAACTGTATGTATTATATGTACATATATTACATGTAGGCGTATATAAACTCAACCATTTAAATGATAACTATTCAGCGGAACTTGAACATGCTCTGCGTGCGAACGAAGTTATGGAAATGGTGGCAGGAATTATTATTGTTTGAAAGTGTTTCCAAGACATGCGAATCGTTAAATGTTTATCAATATGTGTCCTGCGATACTAGTAAAGATAGAGTTTCCGTACTGTGAAATACGTAAATTTATGTCATGAACGATTGTATGCAATAGTCACTGTTACTTCGTTCTGTGTGGTAACGGTTTTATAAACTATTGACGTATATTCATGTAGTATGTATGTATGTCTATATCCATGTAATAATTTATTTTTATTGTTGTAGCAATGTTCTCTACCCATCCAGACTCCGTACATCCCGTTCACACGAAAGTCTTCTGGCTTGGACTAATAATCCGAACAATTTTGTCAATAATGGGATGATGTCGACAGTGGACTTGACAGCTGGAGATGTTGTCATCCGAACTCTTCATCCCTCAATTCTGGGTCAAGACTTTGCATTTCAAGTGATTACCCCCAGTGGCTCCAAGTATTATTCATGCTCCTCAGGACCTGAGCGAGATGCGTGGGTTCATGCTCTTCGTCAAGCCATCAAACCTCATTCGGATGAAATTCGACGGCAGGAGAGCTCATTGAAATTATGGATTTTGGAAGCCAAAGGAATGCCTGGAGGGAGTGGGAAACATTCCAAGAGATTCTTTTGTGAATTGTACCTGGATGATGTTCTTTACGCGAGAACGTGTGCGAAACCCAGAGGGGAGATGCTCTTCTGGGGTGAGCACTTTGAATTCTCTCAATTGCCCAATTGTGTACAATTGATTACCGTCGTCTTCTTTCGTGAGGGAGACAAGAAAAGGAAGAAGGAACGGAATACTTGTATTGGTAAGTTAAGTTGATACTCTCTCTCTCTCTCGCTCTTTTCGTCGTATTCTCCTTTTTTCTACGGCGGTTCACTCCAATTGAGAATCATTATATATTGAATTTGGTTCCCATTAAGACTGTTGCACGGCAGAAGTAGCTTTTACATTTTCCTACTCTTCTTTTGTACAAAATGCGCTCCCCTCTTTTTTCTTTCTTCTGTACATCTAGCTTTCTCCCTGTTTGAAAATCAATACATAGGGGTTGAATGGGACGAGGAGAAAATCCAATGGGGACATTGTTCGCTTTCTTTTATTGAAATGTCATCAAGTGAATAAATTTTAAATGTAACTTGCAATTTAATGGTTGTCTTTGTTGCTGTTCCACAGGCAAAGTGAAAATCCCGGTGAATACTGTGAATTCGAGGTATTTAATTGAGAAATGGTATCCTGTCATCCCTGAATCAGGATCCAGTCAGACGCTTAACAAGGATAAAGATGGGCCCTCTCTCCGAATCAAGTGTAAATTTCAATCTGTGGATATACTTCCACTTCGGTGCTACAGAGCTTTCTTGCAGGTATTTATCCATATTTAATTCTCATTTGCATTTATTTTTCCTGAGAATGGTTCGATGTATATATAAAATTAATTTACATGCCTGAATTATTTCGTGTCCTCGTGGTGTGAACGGATTCACTAAATTGAAAACTAAATTCAATTTTTTAGTACGTTAAGGATGAGTACGGACCTGTGAGCGAGTGCTTGGAAACAGTCCTAAGTGTGAAGGCCAAGGAGGATTTGGCTAGTGCCATGGTCCATGTTCTTCATCATGAGGGTTTAGCAAAGGAGTTCATCGCTGAGCTGGCACTTCAGGAAATTCTCAAGAGCGGTTCGTTAACTTTTCCTTACTCACATTATAGGATGAAGATACGGGATTTCATCTAATTGTGTTATTTATTCAAATGATTCTCTTCTCTCTGAAGTTTAGCTCTCCGAAGAGCCTTAACGACAGAATAGAATAGTTTTTTTCTCACGACTATGTACATACAACCACTTACACTGCTAGGAGCTGACTCTCAGACAAAGGAGGAAATTGTTACGTTCTTTTGCGAGCGGATCAGTTCTTGAACTCGTTAAAAGAATTGAATAATTAAGTAGATCGTTAGTTTCCATCTAACTGCAGCGTTAGTGTCTGTTGTGCCGTACTCTCTCAGTCGGCTGATGTATAGTCTTAAATTATATGTAATTAGGCGGGGTTTTTGCGTCTCTCCGTCTCTCAGAGCAGTTTATGTGGATAGTCAAGTGAACAAATAAAGACTTAATCTTGTTTTGTTACTCTATTATTAAGTAGAATCTGTCAGAACCTTTTCTACGATTTGATAGCCAACTACTTCTTGTCTGAAAAGATGGAACAGATTTTATAGGAGTCATTGAGCGGGTACTTTATGATGTGTGTTCGTATGTACATGGAGTGCACGTAAATGGAACGTAATTCATGTGGGGTGTTTATCAGTGTCGGTTTCATTTACTTACATGAGTGCGTATATATTATGTACATATCTATGTTTACACTGTCTGATCTGTGGCTCTCTTGTTCGTAGGTGATGAAAAGTTGACTTTCCGAGGGAACTCTATAGCGACTAAAGCAATGGAAGCTTTTCTGAAGTTGACAGGAACAGAGTACCTTCACGCAACTCTGGGGTCTTTTATTGAGCAGTTTCAGAATGCTGAAGATGTTGATTGCGAGATTGATCCCATGAAACTCCCACAAGCATCCTCTTCGACTCTGAACAAAAATCAACAGAATCTTCGCATGGCGATTGATAATGTTTGGAAGTACATACTTCATTCGGATTCCATGTTCCCCATGTAAGTTTTCCCCCTTGTGGATCGTAACAAGTTTTAAAATAATTTAAAGTTTTGCGTGAATTATTATTATTATTATGTTCTTGAGAGTAGTGTTTTTAGGGAGGGTAATGTGACAGGATTTATAGCTACCGTAAATGACTATGTAGGTTTGAGTTTCGAAGCTATTCTTTAATCCTTAAATATTTAATAATGTATATACTAGATACATGGTTATGTATTCCTCGTGTAGCGGTGGGAATGAACATTACAATAGTTTGAGGTTTATACTCTATGGAGAGAGTCCAATCGGGCTTTAGTGGTCTCTAAATGTGAATGAGAAGTTCTTTTATTTTCCCTCATCTCATCATTTTATTATTATGGTTTCCCAAAAGTTTTCGAAATTGTAGCCCTGGGATGTCTTTTTCTTAATCTTAGAGCTATACAGCCTTATTGTTAGACGGAGCTCTATTTACCTTCTAAATTTTAAATGAAATTCTTTTTCTTGATAAATTCTGCTCTTCGGATAGTTCTTACAACTAACTTAGGATAGGACAGAGCGTGACATTTACAAAGGAAGAGGCTGCTTACTTAATGATTATATGTTGAAGTCTCGCCATAACTGTATTTTTTTCTGTCTTTGCAATTTTTTACAGGGAACTTCGGGAATGCTTTGCACATTGTCGGGAAGCATTGAAGTCTGCTGGAAAGGAAGATCTGAGTGACCATTTGATCTCGGCTTCCATCTTTCTTCGTTTTCTCTGCCCGGCAATTCTTTCCCCTAGTCTCTTCAATATAACTAATGGTAAGTTGGGTATTATTAAAGTCGACTGTACATTTTTATGGGCCCTAGGAATTTTTCTGGATTGAGAACTTGGTCCCTGAACAGGCTTTTCATTCATGGTTGTAAATTCTATTCCTACACAAGAAGATCCTGTTTTTTTTACCCAGGGCTTAGTCTGAAGCTGTCATGTTTTTATACTCCTTCTTACTTCCACCCTTCCTTCATGCATATATTCACCAACTAGGAGAATAGTTCGAAGGGTAGTAATTGCAGTATCATAAAGTTTGAAATTGAAAAAAACGAATTACGGAAAGAAAACCAAATATTTCATGAACAGCATGATCGTTATATTTCCAAACTTTATTATGACTTCTAGTTTTTATGATTTGTCAATGTTTGCGCTATTTTGACACGATAACGTACTCTGCACCAGCAGTTCACCCGCTTTTTGCTTGTTAATTTTTGGCACCAAATGTTTTCTGAGGTACACATACTGAATCAGTATGTTACTATTTTATGTTATGCCTTATTACTCTCCAGGCTGTTCATAAGTTTGCAATGAAAGCATTTTGAACATTACAAAGTGTATACCTAAAGTAAGTATGTAGTAAGAAGATTCGCACTTCGCACATCTGTTATTTTTAGCACTGCCTTTATTCTACTTTTCTAAAAGCTTCTATTTTTTGCAACGTATGACAACAATAGAGTTTTATGCAGATTTTTCCCAGCCTTATCTGCGAATTCGAAGAAGCCGTAGTAGTTTCATATTTATATTTGGTCTATTTGTATATTTCATAATTGTGAAATGTGAATATACTTGACCACATCTCGCACAACAGCGTCTATGATTTATTTCACCGTGGCAGTAATTAAATCGGATGTGCTTTTGTAAATAACTCATACTTTCTTATAAGTGTTTCTTCCTTGTGTGAAGGCAGCTGATGTCATTCAATTTTTATGTAAATGGCATTGCATGAGGGTTGGCAAGAATTGAAACGAAAGGTTCTGTAAGATCTTTAGAAATTCTTGTGTTTTTGTACCTTGTGGATAAACCTTGTGCTATTGCGTGCGTTCTATCATAAAGCTACGCTGTCAGCTGCTGAGTATGTTTATGTATTTGTATTGACTGTATTATTATTTCATCAATTGAGGAACTGATATTTACAACCATGTCTTATTTTTTTTATAAGACAGATAAATAAATATGTGCTCGCGATTAAATGTGATGGAGCGGCATGTGTCTGTTTTTGCGCTTTCATGCGTAATATGTGGCGGTACTGTAATTATATATGTAAATAACATTTTGACAGTGAATCTTTACAATGAATTATCATAACATTACATTGAGGTGAATTTCTTCTTAACAAGTTTATATTGTTGCTCCTTCACGTTATGTGTGCGGTCATTAAAAGGGTTCTACGTAATAAATAATATGAAGATTGTGATGGAGTTGAGATGAACTGTGATGTTTTAATTTGACAGAGTATCCCACTGAGAAATCAGCAAGAAATCTGACGCTAGTGGCAAAAATTCTGCAAACACTGGCTAACTTTACAAGATTCCAGGGCAAGGAGAATTATATGGAGTTTGTTAATGACTTCGTGGAAAGAGAAGCTCCAAATATGAAGGAATTCCTTGCTCGCATTTCTGTAAGTTTTTCGTCTCATATTTTTCAAAGAGTTTTCCCCGCATTTGCAATTACGTTGCGTATGTGAGTCTATGTACTTAATGTACGAGGAAAACTTTTGTAAAATGATTTGATTGATTTTTTTTTACTCAAGTTTCTTACGTACTCATGGGTTTTCACGCTGTTATTCTGCTGTTGCGTGTGAAAGCATGAGAAAGTTTAGAGTGCTTTATTTTTGTGAAATTGTTTCAAAGAGAGGTTGTGACCTTATCTTTTTGTCTGGGTATTTTTTCACAGAGTCCATTAAGTGCAGAGGCTGTGAAAAAGTTACAGAAGGAGAACCGGGATAAAGTTCCAGCTGGTGGTTTCATCGATTTGGGCAAGTACTTGAGTGTTCTCTCCACGTTGTTGAGTGAGTCCATCGCCAAGATTGCTCCTAAGGTAACTCAGATTGCTCACGGTCTCATCAATTTTTCTAAGTACTTTCTCCATGCAGTAAGTATTGAAATTGTGCTGATTGCCTCGAGGAAAGAAAGGTAGTAACAGTTAGAAGAGAGAACTTTTGCCAAGATGAGGGGATGACAGAATGGAACTTTCAACAGATATTGGCACTCGAATAGTTCCTTCCTGTGTGGTTTGAACATCTTATCTAGGCGTTAGAGACCTGTGAATGTCTGCCTACATGAAAATAAATGTTGATTGGATGGGAAGTCAATTTGGCTGCACCTACTTCCTTTTGAGAGAGTCGTCTAGAATCTGTATTAATGATATGAGGGTCTGCTCTGAATGGGACATTTTCTTGAGTCGACCTTTGAGGCAGATGATTTTATTACATTGTCAGTACAAAGATGTGGAGGAGTGCTTAGGAAATTGATTTGAACATGTGATAATGTCATTGTGATTCAAATTGTAGTGGAACTGGAATCATGATTTGGGAATTGTTTTATTTTTAGAATGACCGCTTCAAGCAACTTCAAGAGATTCTTGAAAATATTCATTTGTGGTTAAAGCAACCAGCAAATGCAACTAATGTTTCTATGTTCCCATTCCCGCACTTAACATCACCACCACCAACCGTACCTCCACCTCCCGCTCCAATCGGAATTCATAACATTCACATAAATCATCACCCCAGGGTCACGGCTCAGAATCCACAAGCAGTGAATCATCAGTACCAAGTGCCACATCACAATAATAATAATTGTCCCAATAATAGTAATTCGGCACCACAACCAATCTACGCTGTTAGCAATGTGATTCATAATACATCAAATCCGAATGTGAAGAACATATCACAAGTTCATATTCCACCGTTGCAGCTGCAAATTCCTCCAGTACCAACGGTGCTAGGCTTGAATAGCAATATCAATAATCCCAGATCCGGCTCACAAGCATCATCTGGTTACCAAAGTCAGAGTCCCGTTCTGGAGGGTTGTGAAGAGAAATCCAAGAAAACACCGAATGAGCATGTAAACGACTTCAAAAATCAATACCGGGAGCGGAAAGAAAGTTCCGAGAAAGGCAGCAATCAAAATAGCTTTAATAACGCAAACTTTGAAAACAGTAACAATAATAATAATCGGAAGTTCGGGTCTCAAAGTGTTGATGATCTCAGTTCTCTTGGCGTGGAACCCGGAGATGAATTGGGCTTTAAGAAACGGTAATTTTTTGAAATTTATCCACATTCATTTGTTTCTTTTTTAACTTATTTTTAACGGATGTAATGCCGGGCTAATTACATGGAATGATGTTTATATTTTACTGTACAAAGGATACTATTGAATATCATTAATATCGTCAGGATTTTTGAGCACAGTGTGTTCTGAGTTAAAAATGCAGTGAGTTTCTCTTCAATACGTTTTTTAATTTTTTCCTTGCAATGACCTCTGTACCATGGTATATTTTGATAGACACGTATTTTCCGCTGCTTCTGTAAATTGATGTATGAACCTATGGAATATGTAGTATTCTTGATCTCGACGTTTCCATTGGGGTATTGTATACCTAATACCTGTATGTACTATGACTACTTATGCAACAAGTTTTCACAACATTTAGGGTATGAACTTCAATTTACTTACTGCTTCTATCTACTTATATTTACGTATTTCATATGTTACAGACTGACCAGATCATCAAGTTCATCGGATTGTGAATATGCCCCAACTTCAGTAATCTCTAATAACAAGAGTAAAACTCGGTCAAGCCAGCAGAAATTTAATCATCATGCTTTATTACAACCGGGCCAAGGAAACAATAAGTCGCACAGTAAACCAAAGATGGTTCCTACACCACATCATCGTTTAAGTCGTCGCTCCTCGGCCGAGCTATTAAGGAAAAATCATCCTTACAGCTCATCCACTGACGAAGACTCTGACAGTGGGCATAACAATGTCAGTGAACGAGATGATTCATTGGTTGTCCCGCAGTTACCTCCAAGACGTTTACATGGAAACAGCAAAAGAAGTTTTGCTAGTACTCGGCCAAATCCGGATGGAAGCCTGAGTTCAAATGGAGAGAAATCATTGGAAGAGGTGAGAAATTGCAATACAAGAGCCTTCGATGTTGGGATTGATTGTGCTAAGGTATTTTTGTTTTGTGTTTTGTTCAGTTAGCTTCGTATTTGTTTTTTGTCGTTCGCTTGAATGAACGTAATACTTTTGAGCTTTGCTTGTATCCTCAGAAGAGCTGAATAACCGATAAATTCTTTTATATGATTTTAATAGTATGAACGGGAAATGCTGGATTTGCGAAGGGCAATGGAAGCACTTCAGCTGAAATTGAACCGTGCTGAGGAAAGATTGTTTGGGCATGACAGCTCAAATAATCAGTCAAGAAGAGAGTCGGATATTTTCCTCCCTAGTGCACCCTCTCCTAATGGTGGCAATAGTCTCAATGGAAGTGGTCCGAGAGATAGATTGTCATTGAAATCAGCCGATGAGAATTCCTTAGAAATGGACCACCTTCTTCAGCGGCTATTATGTGCCGAGGAGGAGATGAAACGAGAACAAGAACTTCTTACAGCTCTTGACCGAAAACAAAAGTTAATCGATGCCCAGGAGCAGAAAGTACGTATTGTTTGATTACTATCAATCGCATCTGAAGATGATAATTTCGTTTATTTTCTTCACCAGCCGTGAAGGTTGATATCTGCTTTTGTTTAAGTTTATGAATTAGATCTTTTGTATTTAATTTCCTCAATTCTGATTCGTTTCATGAAGTCAAATCAAACTCCACACATCCGAAGCTCTATTGATTTCTAATGCTGTCATCTCCTTTCAATAATAATACTTCATTTTATTTTGGGGAAGAAGAAGCTATGGTGTGATTTAATTTTTCTTTCTTCAGTTTTGTATTGTCAAGTGTCCTTTTTACGATTTACAACCGCTCGAAAAGTGAAACTGTCTTTGCTTTGTAGGAATTCTTTTGATACATTATGTTGGTTATGGTAGTAACGCCGCCTTGATTTTCATTTTATTTGGTACTAACTTTGAAATATTAAAATATATTTTTATTTTATGTGCAGATTGCTCGCTTAGATGCAGTGAATAATCAGTTGCTCGAGGCCTTGGCTCAGATCCGAGACAGTCTTCAACAACAACACGTTCTTGCCCAGCAACAGAAAATTCAAATGCAGTTGCAAAAACAGCAGCAACATCTTCAATCCTTAGCAAGCGGCAGTATCCATGTTCTGCCGGCATCACCCACTAACCGGAATTTCACCAGTCATCACCATCTTCAAAGCACCAATTTCAATCTGCATAATAATAATAACAATAATAATAGTCATAGTCATACGAATGGAAGCATGAATAATAATAATGGAGTGTTCTTGGATCACTCCGTTCCGTTACATATGTCTGGAGCCCAACCACAAGCTACCAGCCGAACGGCTAACAACACAACTAAAGTACTGATAACATCAGACAGTAGTGGTGAAAGTGGAAGTGTAAGTCCTACAATGAGTTTAGAAATTCCTAATCATGCCCATGATTTATCTGACGTAAGCAACCCCCGAGACTCCGCTACATTTCTGGGAGAACAAGCATTGAAAATGCTTGCTGAACTTAAGAGTAGCTCCTGCTAGAGAAGGAGGAATGGTGAAAATAAACATTGATACTTTTTCTGTAAAAATACGAATACTGTTACTACTAGGTGTAATCAGCTACATTACAAAAAAGCGAATCTCCTATTTAAACAAAAAAAATTTGCGCACACACAACCACGTCTATGCAAGTTACAATAATACAAGCTTATTAAATAGTAATAATCATAAAGCAAGGGTTTACTGCTAGCCGTACAAAATATTTCGAGATAATTCAAGTGAATATTAATTACTGCAATGTATTTTATGTTGTTCAGGCAGTGTAGTTATTTAATGTTTCGTAGTTTGTGTATACTGTATTTAAGTATTCAAAATCTTGTGTGAAATGTTCGATTCTTTGAATCCTGATTCTATGTTGAAGTTTTTAATAAATTTGACACCACATTCATCATTACTGTCAAAGTTAGGGAGAATTAGTGTGTAATGAATTTTCTGTTGTATAAATCTATCTCCCTTGATATTTGTGAACCCACTGAAGCCAGGTATTATAAGTAGAAGTTATTATTACTGCATGTACAGTTAGAAATGATAAAAGTTATTAGAAAAGAAAATAGTAGCTTATTGCGTAAATGAAACTCTGCTGTTATCTGTGTTGCTGTGTAACATATATAAACTGTTCTTTAGATGTATTGGTTCACCACACCTAATGTGTTTACATATACCAATGCCCATAATTGTATAATAGCATGTGCATTGATATGTTAATATTGTTCACAGTATTTAATAGCAGTTAATTTACATCACATTGTATACTATTGGGTTTCACAAATACCTGCACACAAGCAAAAAAAAGTTATTATTAGTTATAATGATTATAAAATATGTATTTCTGTTTTTTACAAATTTTTTCAAAAACAGATTTTCTCTTGTCTTCCTTATTTAGTAGTTGTTATACTTACTCATTTAATACATGCAAAGTCGTGTTTAAATCCAGAGATCTTATTGTTTCCTTAGGTTTTTAGTATGTATGGGAAGAGTACTTATAAATTTTAATTATCTACCTTTAATATTCTTAATAATTAAAAGTTTAGAAACTTAAAAAAACAAACCTATAATATGTTTAAAAAATACTATTGTTTTTGTTATGTTGTTTTATTCATTTAAAATGTATTATTGTTAATTTGAAATATTTGTATACTACCTGTAGAGAATCATTATTACTGTATTGAAAACAATTTTTCGAGGTCTATAACGTGTGAGATTTAGTGAACGTTATTACTTATGAATGTCATCTCGAATCATAATTTTAAAACAAATATTGATGACCTGTATATTTGAAATTGTATATGTACATTTGATTCATTTGGTTTTACAGATACAATTGTACGATCTAATATCTTCAAGTGATTATTATAAATGTATACATACAAGTGTTGGTTAGCATGCAAACATGATACTAGAAATTGGATGAAATAAGTTTTTTCTCAAGGAATAAAATAACGCACCACCGAAAAATCAATAGAGTTCATTATGCTTATTTTTTATTCATATTCCGAGCTCTTGGATGTTGGCAAACACGGTAAATGTTACCAGCTTATTTATAATATGTTCTGCGGGTTTATATTATAATATATTCATTAATGCTTTCTATATTTTCGGATTGTTGAATACATAGTAACCAGAAAATTTTTATCATATTAATTCAATCAGAGTTTCTAAAATTCTTCAGTATCATCTCTCATCCTTTTTAATCTACTTTTAAACTACGGAACTCTGCTAATTGTAAGTGTGTGCATGCATATTTGTAGTAACCATATAATATTCTCTCGTTGATTGAACATCAAGTGCTAATATATAGATATATATTTATATATAATATTATATTTTTAGTGTATAGCAGACTGCTCTATATCCCAGTAGATATGGCTTGGAATGGATTGCGTGGATATAATATATCTCTAGCATTATTTTTCTGTACTGCGTCAGCGTGGAGAAAGAGTGAAAGTGCAAACACAATGTAGAGGAAAATGGAACGTGTTGTTAATAATCCCGCGTCAGACAGTAAACGCAGTAAACTAATTAATATGAAGTCAAAGTTAATGAGAATTCCTTTCATTCCCTAAAAAACGAAATTATGAACAGTTGATTGCAGCTTTTTGTGTGGTAGCTTGACACTGGATTAAGAGTAGCAAGGTTTTTTTTTCATCTCCCACAGCAATTCAGCACTGTAGTCAGTAGGAGAGAGCTTTTCAGGTTCCTTTCGTGAAAACACATTTTATCTCTTGATTCTCCAAGCGAAGACAACTTTGCGGAAAGGAATAGTGACTACGCATCCTGTTTCAGTATGGACCGTGAGACAATCCCGCAATTCATCCATTTCTTTCACACAGACGACGGCGACCAACCCATTAGGAAGAATAACTTTCGCCCATCTGGAGCATCGCATGTCTTTAAGCGTACGGGGGAGGAAAGGACTTCCCATAGACGGATCTCGAGGTTCTCCACATAAACCTTGATCTGTAAAAAAAAAATACAATTCGAGATCATGCATACCCTTTTATCATTGTCACAAGTAGGTAGGTAAGTAGGCATATGGACGTGCGGAAATCAATGACACCCGAAAGACCTCTGCCTAATACAATATTCCAAGCATGTTTGTCCATCCGGCCCCAATTTCCACAACGACAAAGGCAAGGCGGAGAAAACATAATTATAAAATCCATGGGCATAGCAAAAAAAAAATCAAATACACATTCGTTTAAAAAATCCCAGGCACAGTATCTTCCCTGGAGAGAGATGGAAGGACTCACGAGCACTATTTATTTTCATCCAAATAGACAGTTTACACGCTTAAGTGAACGCGAAAAGGTCAGGACGGAAATAAGACGTGAAGGACGGGGAAATGGTTTAAAAATTAATGCCCTTTATTCAACTTCCCTCCTTCCACTATATCCCCCCGTCTACAAATCCTACCCTTGCTAATCCAGTACCTAAAAATGTATGTACAGATTATACATGATCTACATACTATGTTAGAGTTGGACCCCATGATTTAGCAGTTCAAACACTGGGTCTTTCCCATGTGGCTCAAACGGTTCGGAGCTCGTTTCTCAAACGCTTGCCGTTTGTCCCCTTGAAAGAAATTGTCGGTTTTGAAGGCTTATTGATATTCCTAAACTTGAGTGATGTTACTCATGACATGACGTTGAATTGATTTGCATTTGGGAGATTAAATGGTGCAGGGCTCGTCACAGCATTGAGTGACTGTCGTACCTGTTAATAGAGGTTGAGAGCAGGAACGCCTAGCAGAGTAGTAGCCGGATGCAGTTGATGCGGCATAGGGCTGGCTCAAACCACCTGCTCCTCCGCCCGTTGACCGCGGCATATACGGGTAGTCACAACCTGGACTTGGGTAATCATCCGTTAATAGAAGATCAATACTAGAGCGGAGACAGCGTTCAGACTCATCGATCAACGAGGACGTCTCATCATCTGACGAGGACTTCTTCTGCAGTCTAAAGCCAAAATTGACTTTCCCTCCACCTCCTGACCTGCTCCCACCCAGCTGACTTTGGCGCCTTCTATTATTGTCCTGGTAGCTGATTGCTGACGAGCTCAGATCCGGTAAGCTTTGGCGAAAATTTTTGGCGGAAGGACGTCGTCGTGCGCTCAGTGGTGCTGCCATACAAATCTGATTGGAGCTTTGTGAAGTAGAACCTGGAAACGAAAATTGACACAATCAGCAATGTATGTATGTATTTCTTGAGAGCCCTAACTTTGTTTCAATTCCCTGCTCTTGTCTTACCCCGCCCTACTTTGGAAGGTCTGCTTGCAATAAATCTGTTTTACCTTAAGATTTGCACGTTCACCCTAGTTCGAAAAGATTTCTCCCAGTACTTTCACCAGGGAGATACATACCCATAACTTTGTTTAGAAGAAAGATGAACTTAGGGAAGGCCCGAGACTCCAGACCGTAACAACTAAATGAAAATGTCAACCTGCATTATTTTGCCTCAACTCACTGGATATCTATTTCATATTTCGTGACTGCAATAAAATAACCCAAGGGTAAGGAATTATATACAATTTTCTAAGTCCCTACTACAACAAGAGTATCTTACGAAAGTACTCTTATCTTGTAGAAATGCTAGTTATAAATATAAAAACTTATTTTTTATATATTTTTATGCATTTTGATCAAATGACAGCGCAAGATGGAAGTTCAGGAAATAAGAAATGTTCTTCCAACTTGATCTTCCACTGTTGTTCTTTTTTTGTTTCAGGGAATTTGTCTTTCCCATAAATGATTTCTACTTACGGAGACTTGGAGCCATAAACGTGAGGGAAGTACAAGGCTCTATATGTATATGGGTACATCTAATGTGCCTAGATACAGATGGTATGTACATATAGGAAAAAGACTAAAAAAAGTTTTCCTTTTACATTTTTGCCCTTCACTCAAGTACATCATGTGAGATGGTTTATTTTCCAGGGAGGAGGACTCGAAAGAAAAAGAGGACAAGAAGACGAGTCCATCTGGCATTATTCATGCCCTTGTCGCTAGAAGAATTTCAATAAATCTGTCAAGTTGGTTCGGACAAAGCGGAGATAAAGACGGGAGTTACTTGCTTGTTTGCCATTTCATATTTCCTCTCGGAAATGCGAAGCAAACTTGTCATGTGTTCGAGAGGGGACAACCTGAGAATACCTGAATACTCCCCAAACTTTTACAACTTTTTGTCACATTTCAATTGGAACATACTGCATACTTTAATATAACAGTTGGGCTCACTTCAAGCTCAACGAACCAAGTTGTGAGGATTACAGACTCGAGCAGGAGCGTAAATACATACAGTTGTAAATACATACATACATATGTATGTGCTTAAAAAGAGCGTAGGCTGGAAAGAAAATGACTTTTCTCTCTGAGAGAGAGCAAAGAGCTCAAAATACTTCTTATCTCTCCAGCTTCAAATAAAACCCACCCTTAAAGTTTTCTTTATTTAAAATATTGTCCTCTCACTCCTCCTCTCCCCTCGTCTTTAATCTAAGTCACACATGCTCTCTGTGGAATCCTCTAATCTTGAAGGAACCATATGGACAGAGAAGAAGCCTGAAAATTTAATGATCTGCAAATGACCGAGATCCTTTTCCGCCTCATTTGATCTTCACTGTCTCCTTTATTCTATTCTTAAAAATTCTCTCTTATTCTTTTTTTTTCATCTCAAAAATGGCTACTAGGAGCATTTTTGAAGCTCATATATGAGATACATTCATACGCACGTATTTATGTACATTATCCCTACATAGGGCTAAGCTAGTCTCCATTCTTCACCTTCACATCTACTTACACGAGCTAGTTTATCTGAACTGCTCAGGGACGTTTTGGCTGAAATGAATCTGGATTTTCTTTTTGCAATACCTCCCACCCAATCGTCGACTCTACAATATGTGACCGTACATTTCCTTACTCGAGGCTACAGAACGAGTGTGAGCCTAATTCCTATTTATTTGCCATGTCAACCTACGCCAGTCACTGGATTATAGTTAGGGCTCCTACTTTCAGGACAAATCAAGTACCTTCTTAACCTTGGGAAACTTGTTAGATTACTTGTTTATTACTCACAGCTGAGCAGAGCTGCGGGCAATCATACACTTCATGGATGAACTACCCCGAGAATTAATTCCCTTTATGTAATTACAGCCCGACTTGTTCCTGGCTTGTTGCCCCTGCAAGTTCTTTTGTCGTGGGCCGCCACATTAGTATGTACGGTCATGGAGGACTTATGAAATATTATCTGGGCTATGGAGAGATCTCAGTGATAGAAATTTAAACGCTAGTTATTCTAACTATGCCCCGTACATACGTCCTGGTGGAATTCAAGTCATTAAAACTTGCAATTAAACTTGCATAGGGAAATCATATGGTAATGACACAAAATGTAGAGTCAGTCGACTGGAAGTCCCTGTGGGGTTTAGTAGTACTGCAGGTCGTTAGTGTTACCATAGGGCTGGAATTTGCATACTTGGTAATACCGCAGTGGTATCCGTACAACCATGTACTAGTATTTTAGAACAACAGTCCGCGCATATGTTCACTTATTCAGCTTATTTTAATACGAAATTATTTGAAACTCTTTACCTCACTTGAGCCAGTACTGCTCTCAACTTTAATAACATTAAATAATTAAAATTTAGTCTTCTGTACAGTCCTCACAATATTACAGTATATGCAGGGTCTGGCCTGCTCAGGATGCCCGTCCTACTTTCAACCTGCATTGCAGCCGTCAAGCACTAATAAACACGAAAATCCTCTCAGGGTTGTGTTTGAATTTCTTCCCTGAGCTCACTAATTTTGAAATGGGAGAACTATGAAGCTGATAGTTCGGAGCTCTTATAATTTATTGAGGGGAAATAATGTCATTTGTGACAAACAGGAAACAGTAGTTTTAATTTAATTACTTAATGCGAAACCTGTTGAAAGAGAGGAAAGAATTCCAGAGTGTCCTAAACGACGAAAGTTGAAAGATACGGAAAAAGAATTCAAGACTTCAAAAGTAATAATGAAATTGGAGAAACTGTACCTCTGAAATTAGTAGAAGTGCAGAGTGCTGTTGTTGATACTTGGAAGCGATGCGAGTCCTGCTGGTCTTGTTGCATGAAAGTGTTTTCTGAAGACGCGAAATGGTTCAGATTCCTGGACAAATTCCGTGTCCGGTACAAAGTACTTGGCTTGAGAAATTGGGAACTAGAGCTCATCACGTTATCCTGCAATGAAGTTTCAACCACAGGAACGTCTATTAGAAATTGCATTTCCCGAGCTACGGGCACACAACACAGAGAGAAAGTTTGCCTTAAATGTGTAGATACTACTAGAGACTCCCAGTATGTATGTATGTACGTCTCGTTAGATGTTTACGTATTCGGTTGACACATGTAACTATAAAATTGCTAGTATGAATCCCAGGCACGCTCTTTGGCCTTGTTTTCCTCGGATTTTCTAATATGTATGTATAGTCAGGGAGTATACATAGGAAATGAACCTCAAAATCCTTGTGTGCGGCCATGTCCATGGTAATAACATATCCACGGACTTGTACTCATACATCTGAAATTTCCCAATGATTCCAACCCGCACGTACATTCACCTGTCTACTCCAAAAGGAATACCAATGATAAATCATATTTCTTTTTTATTCTCGCCCAGAGAGTTCCCAAATATTACAATCAGCCTTGCCTCTGAAGGCGTCCATAAAAATATCATCCTGCGTACAGTCATATTTCCGCAAGTCAGGAATCTGGGAAACCGCTGGAAATATCCCCTTCCTACATTAGTCCATGCTAAGGTACTTGTGGTTGTAACAAGTCCAATGAGAATTCCATCGACAGATACCTACTTTATGGTCTTGTACAGAGATAGACGGTGGAATCAGGAGATGATCTTCTCTTACTTAGTTGATCCCCATCTAATCTATTTTCCTCGTCATTTCAACGCTCACGTATGCTCAGCGGACCATGCAGTAATCTATGGTCTAGTCGCAGACTACATACTAAAATCTTATGCAAAATTCACGTACCCTAAAACCTTTATATAACTTGTCATCTCCAGTTACTCCTATCGAGTATTAGAATGATGTAGCGCGATACGAAAATTTAAGAAGATGAAAACTAATGGACATTCGATTACTAGAATATGAAATCTCTATCAAATGCAGATATCTTCGTGCATAAGGGACCTAACGATGCGTCTCTGATGTACTTAATAAAGGCTTTCAACACAAACCCTGAGTTTTGCAGGGCTCAGCCACGGGCAACTCCTACATATGTATATACATATATGCAGTGTATGCATGCATAGCACATAATGGCAGTATTTTTTTTATGCTGAAGATGTAACCGTACTGTGAACCTACAGTATTCATGGTCACACAACAAATGAAAACATCTTGGCTGAATTTAACAACCCAAGCACACAATAAGTGTATCGAATATCAAGGGAAAGCCGCATTCCTGAAAAACGCGGACTGCTGCGCAAAGTAACATCAAATTTCAACGGACTATAAAATGGTAGAAACCAATAGCCATAAAGAATGAAGCCAAGCTCTCTAATCCTCCAGTCTCCTCTGACTCCAAATGCAAACAAAAGGGCAAGCATCATGCGAAGGTAATAAATAAATAGTCATGGACTTAGAACATTAAACTGACATACTTGCTAACCATCATGTGGATTTCCTCGCTTCATGCTCATGCTTCTTGTCGCATAAAATGAATTCCTCAAGGAATTTTCCTTGATGATTCTATAAGTACTCCGGCTATATGTAGATACTCGATTTTTATGGACCTACTCTCCTTCTTCATATACGCATTCTGAAGAGAGTTAGAACTCGGCCAAAAGGAAAATAACCCATAGCCAATGTGTGGCTCATTTAGCCCTCTCCCACCCTTATGAAACCAAATACATTAAAAGGGATAGCTGTAGGAAGTGCATTACGCAGCTCATAAATAAGAAGCATGTTCAGTACATTAGCTGCTAAGGAACCATGTAGAATGGATATATGCACATAGCAGGCATACTCAGGACTCGAGCTTGAAGGAACCAAGAAAGTTTCTTTGAGATTTTGCACACACATACAGGGTAAAATCAAGCTGTGAGGACCATGCACTAGCGGGATAGACAGGGCGACGGGCAGAGAATGAAAATCAGAAAACTTAGAGTAATATGGGAAGTGTGAGAGAGAGAGAGAGAGAGTCAAATAACCCAACAAATGACAAAACTCGATTCCGTGCTAAAGTAAACATCTGCCAAAACACCATCCTCTGAGTACAAAGCAGACTGAGTGGAGTCACATGTACAAAACACATTCACATATACATAGAACGGGTGGAAAAAATAAGACTTATAAAGTGAACAAATGTACATAGATAGCTGTAGCTAGTGTTGGGCCTCCATGCTGCAAATATATTGAGCCGTCTGAAATATCAGCATTAGTTGAATAAATCCTATGGAGTTTACAAACTTCCAACGAATAGCCTATAGCTGTATTATCTGTATGCGTTCCTTTTGCACTTCCAGAATTTTACGGGGAAAGGAAGGAGCTGGAAAATAGTAACAAATTCGGAAAAGTGTGAGGAAATAATAAACATGGATTTGCTATTGAAGCAGAGGAGTGTATATACACAAAAGCACATTTGAGTTAGGTACAAACTCTCGATCACGTCAGACATCCTCGGACACATTAACAATTACAATGAAATCAAGTTGAGAGTGTAAAAGCCTCTCCGAGGCTACTAATCAAGGTTGAGGAAATCACTGACTGGGAAAGTTTCCACCATCTGATCACGCTGATGGTCAATTTCTTAGGAGAATAAACGAAACGTCAACATCGGGAAAGTTTGGCGTGCTCTAATTAACTCATTAGCTCTTGCTCATTTTTTTATTCCCTTTTCAACTCTCTGGACTACATATGTATATGTAGGTACAAGGTGCGATGGTAGCCGCATTGACGCTGGTCTTAATATGCAAGCTCAACGTAACTCCCTTTTAGTATCTATATGTAACAAGTAGCTTAATATGTGTTTTTGCACATACAAGCTTAAGACTATAAGCTCGACTTCCCTCACCCACTGCCACAGTTTCAAATTACTCCATCTGACCTAATTTGGGAACTCTTACATTGAATCCAGTCTTCGAGAACGGATTTTGCTCATCTACTCTTATTAGTCTAATGCATAGCTTCAGCTTACAAGTCCTACAAAATGTCTTGGAAATTGTCATCTTGAAGGATCGGAGCAATGCCAAAAACAATCCAAGCATAACACTCGGATTGTGAGCTGGTTGTAGCCTTAGAACCCATTAACCCGTAATTAGTTTTTGAACGTGAAGGGGGACGCATACGACTCTGATCTAAGGAGCTTTGATCTCTCTCCTGTGTGTTGACACATCTCTGGGATTTCTATCCTTGGCTCAAAGAAACTTTCCCTGTATTTTTTTTTGTCCGTGTTAGCGGGATTTACAAGAAACAATATCTATTTTCCCCTTTGATAGTCCGGGTTGATATTGGGACTACGTCGTTTGTATCTTAATGCCTGCATACATATGTACATATGTGCTTGGAGATAATATAAACTTTTTGAAAAAATTACATGGTTTCTCTCACCTCCGGGATATTTTTACTTTGGCTAGAGAAATTAACATTGGAAAGCGGAGCGAATAGCTCTTTCTCATTTTCATGAGCTCAATTTATATTCCCGTAGACTTTTTTACTCCCTCCCTGGAGATTACAGATTAAAGATGCGGGAGTGCCTTTTTTTTCTTTACAGCAGCTCATTTTATCCTGAGCTATATATATAGATATATATCTATATAACACTGTATTTCAGATGGGCTCGTCCGTCCTGGTCTTGCTATGTGTGAAGTAATGGGGGAAAGTAATACCATAAAAGTCTACATTACTGTCTTCTATTAGGAAGTACCCACGTTTCCACGGTACTTTCTCCCTCAGAAATTTTATCACTTTGGAAAAGTACCTCGAAACAAGTGTCTACTCAGGGTTCTCCGTCTCTTGACAAATCTTAAATCGTAGTCACTCTTGGCTATACACGCAGGAACAACCCAAATAAAATAAGTTTACAAGTAATTAAGTTCCCAGACAGTTCTGATGAAATTCCCGGCTAGCATTTTGAAACTGATTCATTTTGCATAAAGAAATAATATACACACATATATCTATATTTAGGTACATCGTTGTAGAATTTTATTCCCAAGTACTTCTCAACTTTTATCTCCAATTTTGGGCATTTAAGGCGAAAGTTTCAGGGGTAGGGGGGAGGCGAGAGGAATGTTCAGAAAAAATGAACCTATTGGTGAAGAAATGCAATTTTTCTTCATGCTTTCATTTTTGGGGACATGTAGCAGAAGAGAAGGGGCTTTGAAGAGGCAATACCATTGACGGAAGAGTATCACGTTGGGCTTTTACTCTCACCGTAATTTACAGAGTTGTTTCAAAGAACGAGTCCCATTCTATAGCCCTGATATTATTACCTTCCGAAACAAGACGAGCTTCTGGGATAAGGACGCGGCATTTGAAGCTATCACCGTTTGTAATAGGAAAAGGCCCTGTACGAAGTACCTACTACTGAAGTTCTTTTCCACCCACACCATACATGGAGACTGCCTCCTTTGAAAGCTCCAAAATTGTTATAGATTTTTCCATAGATTCCAATATATGGTAGTGGGAAAGGAAAGGGGCTCACGGGTTTTCTTCACACGGACATGTTATTACAAAAGTCCAGTAAAAAGATGATGGAGAGAGAGAGAGAGAGAGAGAGAGAGAGGGAGAGAAAAAATGAACAGTATAAAAAGTGAAGGAAAAAATGGGAGAATGAGGCAAAAATTAATGGATCACCCCTTATGAGTTGCGAGGAATGTAATGCGTGAAAAATCCTCTCTGTGAGGCGGAAATGTGTGCAGATAAGATAAATGGGATTGATAACGCATAACAAGGTTGGGCCTGTGAATGAAATTCTATGATTTATAACTACCAATTCAATCAATTCTCTTGAATATTCTACTGCTCCAGTTCCTCCATCCATTAGGATAATGAAATGCAAATAAAAAAAATTAATTTCCTCCGTTTCTTATCAAAATGTTTACCCCTCTAGGGAATGTATTTTACTTTCCTTGCAATGAGGGAGGAAATTTAATGATTTGCTAACAGTTTCCGAGGGAAAGATGATACATGGTGCATTTTATGTCAATAAATGAAATTAGTGTCAAATTTATAGGGAAGTGTCAATAATCATCAGAGGAAAAAGCAATCGGACCGATCTCAAGTGTTTAGGTTTCATTAAGGACCGAGCCGCCTCCTTAGACTCGGAATCTAATTAGGAAATATTAAAGTGCAAAAGGGTTTGACAAAAGGGAATTAATTATTTACCTGACTAGTAAATTTGGCCACTCTCGGTGAGTACTGATCATGAGAAGAGAAGTTGGCATCCCCAGAATATCCCGAATTGGCAAAACTGAAAGCCCCAAAACCCGTCGATCCACCCATGCTAAGTCCGGTACTGCCTGCCACAAATCCGATTTTCGTTTTCGATGGAAGCAGAGTAAGCTCACTTTTCCAGTTTAATTTCTTTCCTCTCGGAGTGGCCAGTCTTCCGCTTGGTTTCCCGGAATTCCCCGTCCCAGCAATCCCAACTCCAGTCAATGTCAATGTTTTTCTTCGTCTCCAATCAAATCGACTGGAGTCTTCCGAGTAAGATGCATCTTCACCATCATCATAGTCCCCATCGTCCTTCTCCAGGGCAGAGATGTCCGTCTGAACGCCTGAGTGGACTTTTCCACTGGAATAGACATCCCCACTTGAAACTCGTCGCTGTGGCCTGGAATTACCATTTTCCGTAGTCTCATCTTCCTCTTCGTAGTCTTGACTCTGAGGGTCATCTTGCTCATCGGGTTCTTTCTCCGTTCCATTCCCATCCTCCTCCTCCTCCTCCTCTCCACAGTAGTCTTCTTCTCCCTCATCCGCGTCCATCTTAAAAAAGTCATCCTCCATATTCCCGTCGATATTAAGCTCTGTGACTCGTACTAATTTTGGTGAGTGATCCATGGCCGGGAGGTCCTCAACTTCTTCCGGCATTAAGATCAATTCTATGTCATCGACAACAGCTTCGGATGACACTTCCGTATCATCCTCAGAGTACTCTTCAAGCTCGAAGTCCACATCTTCCCCACTGGTTCCCAAACCGACCTGATATTTCCTGGCATTAGACTGACTGAAAGACCCCACACCAGCCCCCGTTGAACTGGATGCTACTGGAGACTTTACAACTTCCTCCTTTCCATCTCCTATACAAGTCCAACTTTTCAATTCACTGACCAAAGTTTCTTCCTTTTTTGTCCCAAGACTTTTCCCTTCCCCCTCTTTCTCTTCCTGAGACTTCCCTTCCTCGTCCGCTTTCTTATGATCCCCAGGAGTCCCCTCTGACATGATTACTGAGGATCGTGAAACTTGAAGACAATATTCCTGACTCTAGTTCCTGTATTTGTACGACAAAGCGTCCTTAAAGTAACATCAATAAAACATCGAGAGGAGCTGGAGTCACGGCCTTCCAAGTGATTCAAATTAAATGTCAATCACTGAATCTCTCTGTGGAGCTGGGATCAAATCGCATGGTTTTTTTCCCCCATACAAAAATGTAAATTCTAAAGCTTCGAGACAGACTCCAACCCCGGCTTCAACTATTTCCTACCAGTCAAGAATGCCTTGCATTCGTTCTCACTCCTGTGTGTGGTACAAGTAGCTAGAGAAAGATTGCATTTGAACTTGTTACTGTCAGTTCCGTCAGTTTTGCTTTAGGCTTGACTATCGTCACAATGGTTGGCTCTCCAGCGTACCAACACGACGTGATACGATTCTGTGGTCATATAAAAATTCTATAACTAATTTTGTTGCAAAATTAGGAAATCTCTTCGAGCTTCAATCATGAAACTGGTAGATATACGTAACCGGGAATATAGACACTATTTACAAAGAGAACTGTTCATACGAAAAATTGCAACTTGAATCTCCCCCAGGTGGTTACTTACTCTTACAATACGTTATGTACGTGTGCAGATTGCATACTTATATAGGTATATACAATTGCTCACAAATGACTGTGCGTGCAAGTGTTTGGTATCTACAGCACTGTCAAGTTGTCAAAATTTCTAAGGAATTTTCTGGTTTGTTTCGTCTGATTTCCCGGAAACTCACCATCCGTTAAAAGAAACTCACAGGTTACGATATTACCAGAAAATATTTCTATGCCAGGCTGTTGATTCCCGGCTGTGTCACTGTCACGCAAGTATGTACGGAGACTTCGGGGAATACACTGTCTCTTATCATTACGATTACACCGGCACACACACAAAATAGATACACTTTTACGGCACACAGGTCCTTCCACTTTGCATGTTATTTGCTTTCAGAGCATTTACCCGGATATTGACTGTGTATTGTCATAGGGAATTATTTGTATGTTTGGCTTTTGGCTACAGACTCAACCAATGCGTTCCTGACATATCAGAGGACTATGCGGATCAATAAACATACACGCATTGGCTTCACACCGTAATTCTGGCAGTATTTACGAATTTCCACAGGATCTACCATCTCTACCACCAAGTCTACTCCGATATAGGGTAATAATAATAATACCGTCCGTGTTTTTCATACAGCACCACACAATTCCGACCCTATTCACTGTAGGAAAGTTCAAGGAAGGTACACTCGTTCAGTTTTGGCTTGCATCCTCCGGGCCACATTATAGTATGCATGCACATTAAACATAATCTCTATCTATAGATACTGTCACTGTATGGACCCATCCAGATCAAATGCATGACTGTCTGCAATAATGATGGGCATAATATAATGGTCTCTATTGGCACAGGAGAAATCAACCATTCCCGTGGACTCTCCTCACCGGCTTCCCTCAAAGCCCAGACAGGTACTGGCTGTGATACGTGTGTTGTCAATAAATTGTAATGTCATAAGTAAGCCGGACAAATATATTTGACTTAACCGAGTCTGTCCCAATAAATTGTTGCCTTTTTTTCTCTGGTTTGAAGACGGAAACTGAATGGATACCAAAATCCATGAATGGAGCAAACTTACCGACAAAAACTGACACGGGTATCGGAATGCACAACTCAACCGGCAGGAAGGGAGCTGATGAAAGAAAATCCCTGTTATTATAATAGTATATGTGCCTTTGAAGTTTTCGAGTATAGAATTGAAACTACTGATCCGATCTTAAGGATATTTTAAAGGATGAGCCTTCACTTCACTGTATTTATAGCGGGATGGAGCTATTGCTTAAAAGGAAAGTTGGATTGTCTTGCCTTGTTCGTATTTTTTGAGCTGCCTCCGACTTTTTGCGTTTTGTCCGTGTATATATGTGTGTGTTTGTGTGTGTGTGTGAGTGTATGTGGTCGGGTGATAATAGAAGATACTTGGAAGAAGATTCAGCTAAGAGTTTCCGCACTACTCTTGTCAATAGATCCTTATGTATCTTTCCAGCCGAAGCACGAATGACATGAGAAAGGTTCGGTTCGTTCAATCCGACCGTTCCTGACTGTCTGGTGAGAGTTGGAAGGAAGCTGGGAGTTTTTGGTACGGTTTTACGTCTTACCCTCCTCGAGTCTCAACTTGGTTACGTTTTACGTGTGGAGTATGAAGTAACTTGTAGTCAGTCCTATCCACTCCGTCTCAGATATCTCCCACATTTAAGTATTTTCTCACCACTAGTATCTACCACCGTCGTGGAAAAAAATATGGTTGGTAGAGTAACACTTTTAGTACTACTCCCACTATGCGGGTTCACAGGAGTATTTGCAATGATGGTCTTCTTCTTCTTCTTCGGTCTAGTTGCTGATTTCGTTAGCGGAGCGGAGAGTGAATGCTGTTATTGCAGACTGTGAGAGGTGTAAGAGGAGGAGAGGATTGAGGTGAAGAGAAAGAACAGAATAAAAACCGTTTTCCCAATGAAAGTCCCACTTTTTTCCACCTCCTCTGTTTTATTCCCACATTCTTTTTCTTCTTATTTTTTCTCCACTAACCAAAAAAAAAATAATTCCTACAAGACTCACTATAGTTGCCAGGTGGCACTCTTTATTTGGAGCACAGCGGTCTTCTTTTTTTTGGATCCAAATTGAAATGCACGGAGAGGATGAGAAGTGTTCCGCTAAAGTCTTTCACAGATCCTCATCCACACGGAGTGAGAGACCGCATGAAACTGCACGTCCTCGGACGAGGCTAAGCGTAGGAATTAATTCTCAAGTTGGGTGCACTTATGTGGTATTTGTAATTATCTTGACGTAACAATTACACACAAAACAGTGTCTCTTCAGGGGAAAACTACGTGCTCGTCGGACTACGACAATACAGTAGAGTGCAAACTCCTCCAATACTTCCTCACTATAATGATTCGGGATGTGTCGATATTATCAATCGGAATTTGTCAGATGGTACTTTGTTCTCGACGTGTGGGGCTGCTCCGGTATGTGCAGTCCTGTACTTTCCTTCCACTCTATTTTCCATCAAAATATCTGGAAAAAGTTTATAATATGTGCGTATACTGTAGATCCGGAGTACTTTCTACTCTTAACTCTCGAATGTGTCACTGCAGCGAGGGATGGATATAAGTATACAAAAACATGGGTTGTGGAGAAGATTTAGATATATCGAGCTTCTGACTCATTTATACATTATGAAGGGAAGGGGGAGCATTATAGTACAACAGCTGTCGGGGTATAGCCTCTACCATGTAATTCCTATGGAAACTTCCAATTGACTTGAGCACGGCCACGGCAGTGGAGTGTCGGGATACACAGAGTGCGTTTATATTCAGGGCCCTTTTAGTAGATGGTAGTAAAACTCATAAAGTATGTATACCTTCGTATAGGAACCATGTGCATAAAACTTTTCTCGCTCTTTCCGTCTCCGGCTCTAGCTCCTACTACAGATACCCGTCCTTGTTGTGCCAGGGTTGCGCTGAGTTGCTAGGAAACCTGGTCACATGGAGCAGGTCGGAGTAGACGTTGGTGCTAGAGCAGAGGGAAACCTAGCATTGCATATCCATTTGAAGCCTCAGCTACACTAAGGACAATTCTCCATCTGTAAAAGAGAGAGAGTCTGTACTGGAGTAAACTATAGAATGAAGCTTTTCCTTTGGACATGCGTTAGAAAGTTTTGCTTTATACTGATTCTGTCTTCTCTATTTTCCCCTCTCTCTCTTTCTCTTTCTCTCTCTCTCTCTCTCTCTCTCTCTCTCTCTCTCTCCCTCTCTCTCTCTCTATCTCTCTCTCACTCAGCGTGAGCCTGCTTGTTTTCCCTTAGTGTTCCACGCTAAAGCTACACCAACACCTTCCTTTGTACCTTTTCAGTTTTTTGTGATTCAGCCTGCTTCTTACATCTTTTTGCAGCATCATGATAACAGAGCTGGTTAGGGATAGGTGAGTGAGTACTATGTAGGCAACCCCACAACATAGGACTTGACAATCACCTACCCTCTTCTACTTATTTAACCCCACGTAGATAATATTCAAATGAAATGATTCGTAAGTGCGTACTTCGTTGAAACATTTCCTTCTCGGGGAAAGTGTTGGCCTAAGACACTAACCAGGTATCACCACCACAGTCCCCATAAAAACATATGGATATATATATATACAATTATATATATTAGATATATAAGTGTAGAATGTATAACTATCTATACCACAGGGGAAATAAGGGAGTGAGGAAAGTTGGTCCTCTTCAAGAATACCTTGACAAGTATCTAAGTATAAGTAAGAATAGAGCTAGTGCAATCATACCCTCAAATGTTTTAGAATCTCACGGTAGATTGAATCCTCAATTGCTTTCCATACAGTTACCATTCTCGACATTTTCTTCCTTCCGAAACCATATTACAGGAAAGGGGGAATGGGGGGTTGTGGCTGCTTTGTATATGTATATATACAAAGTGACTGGATTTTTTATGCAATTCAATCCGATTGTCTCTCGCAATCCTCTTAAGGAGGCATTTCAATAGGAATTGTATATCCATGTCCATTTGACGGGGAGATGTATGCGGATGGCCTTGTCCTACAGCATTTCCATCTTCCCAACTTCCCACATTTCCATGTCGGCTCTTTTTTCTTGTACGCTTCGGGAGAGAGCTTCAGTTTTGAGTTGACATTTGATACGGGTAACTTAATATGGTTCAAGGTGAACTCCGGCTTTGTAAGTAGATATAGTTAGTACCTACAGCCCTTGTAATATCAGACAGCTGGTCCAAGAAGATATTACAGTGCCATGCCATTACATTCGGCGAATTCTTTATTGCAAGGTTACGTTGGGGATTAGAGAGTTTCATTGACGCTGGGTTAAAAAAAATGCGGGTATTAAATACAGTCTTGTTTCAAGTCATTAGTCTAATGAGCTCTGGCCTCGTGTTACAATCTGGCTTGTCAAAGGTGTGCTGAGTGATGTAGATATAAGTGTGAGTATGTCTGGGTCTGGATACAATCTACATCAATAATTTTATCATCTACAAATAGATCCGTACTCCTCACAACAAGTGTTTATACACCACTCTCCAAGCGAAATTAATTAGAACGGAGTTTGCAACAATTTTTTTGTCTGTATCTTCATTCTGAAAATACACCAGACCGCTCTTGTTTCTGTTGAAAGACAAGAGAGAGACATGCTATAAGGGAAAGTTTTCTTTTGTTCTCGTAAAATAGACAATCTAACATCCATCGCCTCGTGCATACTACTCCAGGACTGTATAATTATCCTTACCAAGGATTTCCCCCAGATGCTTCCTTTAATAATCTCACGAAGGGAAGGATGGGACTTAATTAGTGTCAATATTACCAGCATACAATGCTAAATCAGCAAATACCCTCCCATGGAATACATGTTTCCTGCAAGAATTGATTAAATATGAATTTACTAAAATGAAACTACCTCCATTAAACATGAATTTACTCGGGTTCCCGTTGCGCATGGAATACTCCACAGGGACATTACTTATGTAGAATCTTGTATAATCCTTCGATTCATACGTTGCTAATAGTGAGACTTGAAATTCCCATTATAACTATTTAATTCGTTTCGTATGAAATTGTTTCCATAAAGGAATGATTAGGATTAGGGATAATCTTAGTATTAAACAACAAGACAAATTTAATATCAAATTATAACAAACTTGTCATTGGACTACCGTAACTTGAACTCGATCCGTTGCACTGCACAAGGGAATTATTAAATATGACAAGTGAGAATCATAAATCACAGCAGCGTCCACTATTGGAAGACAGCCATGTTTTATTGTCCCCTGCATTTCTGCTGAGCAAAGTTACAAAATGCAAACCTGAGGAAATACAAGATGTTGCAGGGAGAGTGTAAAAATGGGAATCTGGGAGGAAACAAAAGGCCCTCAAATTATTTCCAACCGAACGTACAAATTGTTTTGGAGGAGATTCTTGACAGCATTAAATATTTACTTGAGGTTCCCAGAAATCAATTTCATTTGAATAGGTTAGCAAATCATTTGAAGAAAAAGAAACTCCTTGAAGCCGAAGGAAAGTGGGAAGGAACGAAGAGAAAGCATTCCATTCCAGAGTGGGTTGCTTCATTAATTTAAATACGGCGGAAGATGAAAGGGAAAGAGGGGGATTCCTGAAGGTGCGTACATACTGATATTTGAAGACGCCAAGGAAAGTAATTACGGAGACTTGGGAGGAGAGCTAATGAAAGTTGGAGTTACCAAGCACGAGGCGAGTAATTAGTTCTAATAATAACCACATTATCAAATCATTCTTTTATGTATACTTTATAGCTCGGGTGTTAGTACAAGTAATAATTAAATTTACCTTCTAACTCTTCTAACTCGAATGAATTATCGAAAAAGAAATTTTACTCCCTACCCATCTTAATTAGTAGTGCGTCATTCAACCGGAGATTCATACAGGAGTACATACCTCTGGAACTGCCACGTTACCAGACCTAATGCAGTTAGATCGTTCCAGTACGGAACTTTGATTATCATGAGGATTGTCCAGAAAGAACTGGTAGCATCATGTACATTCCTCTTCTTTCCTCTCCGGCTTTTAATCCACTTACAAGGGACCTTCTACGTTACCGTGCCTATTCTCTATAATTTGTCTTTCCTCTCGTATACATTCCAGCAATTGTAATAGGAATGCAATCCTTGTTTCAGAACAGGGTGAGAGGCTGCCCAGCAAGTATTTTCGACCAGTAAAGTAACAAAGCTGAAATTGAAAAACTATTTTTAAAATTCCAGTATCTATATCTACACTTATTTGTACCTATATACTATGCCACTACATAATTTGGCCTATGTTAGTAAATATGTACATGCAATCTGTTTTAAAGTCCTGGAGACCTGTGAGGGTTTATTCTCTCTCTGAATTTGCAATCCCAAAGTTTTTGTTTAATAATTGTGAGTGTGCTGTATTTACTGTACTATCAGTACATGCATTTACATTGTCCATGGTAATAATTAATTCAGACATTAAAAGTGGAATCGGAGCTGCTTCTCCTGTAAAACTCACTTTTACCTCTTCCTTCCGATAGATGAAGTAACCTGATGAATAGTTTAATTTGCAAAATGTGTGCAGTCTCAGCATTAGCTAGATTGCTTAATTCAATCTTCTAGGACTGTATCAGGGGCTCCATGGAATTGGAACCTATTTGTGGCGAGGATTCATTCTGGAGGAAAAACATATTGCAACGGAGGCATAAAGCAATCAGCTTCCTATTTTATGCCAAACTGGATTAAACTTTGATTTTCTGAAAGAAGCTTTTTCTGTCCCTGATTGTAGACAAATCCTTTTGAAACATTCGGAACTGTCAAATATAAACCACAGAAATGAAGCCAATTTACAAATGGTTCTCTATAAAATTGACGCAAATAGTACCATCCGAAAATCTCCACATGGTTCTTCACATTCCTCCTTGTACTGTAAATTGACTCAATTAAGTACATGACATAAAATGAATTTTTATACAAATTTTGACATATGAAGAGTAGTATGGAATTTAATTATGCTCAATTCCGTGCTTAAATTTCCCTTTCAAACTATGCACTTGTCCCTCATTGAAGGGTGTAGCAATTCTAGAGCCAGGAACTCATGCACCTACTTGAGTTTTTAATCCTAACTTATGCAAGAATCACAAGAAATGATAAAATTTACTCCACAGTAAATGGAATATGTAAACTTGACTACTAGCAACTAGTACAAGATTGAATTGTGTATTGATATTCTAAACATTTGATTTGGTAAGCTGGGCTTAAGATCTTTTGAGGACCCCCTTGAACTTAATAAATGTAGGCTTCTTTGAGCACACTCTCCATAAGCGTAATTTAGTTAATAATATGTACATACTCATCCTTAACAGAATCATTTCAGAAGCTCGGGGTGACTTGAGACTCTCGGGCTGAAATGTACGGAAACTAAATACTTATTGTAGATATAATCCAGGCTGAATCATTACCAGTATCATATTACATTAGGTCACAAAGTTTTATGGAAAAACATTGTAGTTAGGTACTTGAGATGTTATATCACATCAAAAGTAATGGTTGCATAAGAATCCAGGCAATCTCTCGCGTATTAGAAGCAAGATTGGCTTTTATGCTTTTATAATTGAAGGAGTACGTCAATAGCGTCTACAGTTCTGTTTCAAAATCATGTTATAGTAGGGCAATGTATGCATAACTACAGTGTCCTATTGTTAGCTAAAAGTAATATTGTATAAATATTATGTGTCTACAATCCTGAAATCAATCGGATGGGTTCTCATGAGAGTGTTTCGACGGGATCGAAGTACGGACGACCGATGGGAGAATGGGAAATTTATTCAGGGGCTTATTAAATGACACTATTGAAAGTAGGAAATTTCCAGACCCTCGACAGTCTACTTGGCATTTGCTCAGACCATATCCTCCAAGTAGTTACGAAAGTGAAATGCGAAGGACATGTACCGGAAAACTTAATTATTATTTTTGACACACTGCTTTCGAGAAGCGAACAGTTGACTCCCTCTGGAACGACTCTCCCTTCAGAGACAGTTAAGACCGCTTTACGGCCCGCTCACATCTCCTGGGGAGTTCTTAAATGCTGAATTATGTCCCTATAAAGAAACTTCCATGTAATAATTATATCACCAGAATTTCATACCCACCTCTACTTTTATAAATTTTGTGAGAGATCCAAGAAATATTTTTCTAGAAAATCCTGAAAAATTGGAAGGGACTGTGTTTGAAATTTTTTCCCGGTAATAGAAAATTTCAAGTTAAGAATCACAATGTATTTTAGAATGAAAAATATTTCTTGAAAATCGAATGAATCCATTAACAATTCATAAAAGTAATGTTTACTTTTTAATAGTAATTACATATACCGGTTTTTTTATCTTTTTTTTTGTGCTGCTGGATGCAAAGGTCGCTGAACGAATGTCGAATATGTACATAGTATGTAGAGTTTCTTCTCCAGAGGAGGATGTTAAAAAGGCATTGGGAGTTTTGCTATAGAGAGAGTCTTCAAAGCGAGAGTCGAATGCTTGATGTCTTTCTTCTTTTCTGTCTACGTTTTATAACCATTGCTCATTTCAATTTTTTTTTAGAAATGATCTTCTTGGCTCTGTTTGCAACTTCAGAAATTTTTCCAGGTCATGAAAATGGTCTTATAATGATATTCACTTATTTCAGACCCTGAAATGGGATCTTGTTAAAGGAGGATAGTCGACTTTACTCAGCAAACGAAAAAACTATCCAAAACAAGTCTGAAAGGATGGAAAGAATTGACATGAGATGAGTCAGTCTAACGCAGGAGTTTCAGCCCACTTTCAATATTGTAAAAGTTTGGGGAGAACTTTAAAGAAAACTTCAATGACCGGATATATCCTTCAAAATGTCTGTATCGAAAATACGATAGACGATACATACATAAATACAATTCCCGTATCCACATGATTAGCTGTCAGAAACTGAACGCGAACTTCCTACTTTTGTTGGAACCTGAACGTCAGGGAACATTTTAGGTAAACCTGAAAAATTAGTTTATAATGCTATTCAAAGCCCATAAAGACACTTCACATGTTCCATTATTTCGTAATTTTCATATTTACGACGCCACATACTTATCTCACTCTCACTCACTGGCGTTGAAGTAATTGGGTTCATACTGAGATGAGGAGCGACATTCCAGCCTATGGAATTCGGGAAGAAAATTCATATGTACGTGTGTCATGTGTATAAGTACCTAAGCCTAAATCCCAATAAAATTCCCTGTAGCTTATTCTAACTCCATGGAATTTCATCTGAGAGACTAGGTATAAGAAGAAAGCTCTCCTATAAGACAACAAATGCAAACAGATTGACGCATGCTGTTGGGCATCTTCCCTCAAGTCCAACGAGAGTACTGTAATAAGGGAATCTTCTGTGTATCTTGAGTTAGTAAACACAACTTCGTTGAGGAAAAGCTTTTCCATGCCAAAATTTAGACTTAAGATGCAAGGAGTACAGAAGCTTTCCCTATATTTCTCAGGAAGAAGGACTCTCCAGATATTTAAAACATGTAGGGAAACTTATTTCAATTTTCCAACTCTAACGAATTGCATTTTAGGTAGTGTTTGCCCTCGCTCATTCGGATATGTATCTGGAACATACATATGTACATATTATTCCAAACTCCAGAGCCCAAATAAACGAACCAGTTCTGCGTCAACTTGGATCCCCTCAAGTGTCGTTGCATATATACTTCGACCTTTTTCATTGCTTCCTTGCATCTCTCTCTCTCTCTCTCTCCCAGCTTCATGGCTTCTAACGTATGTAAGGCCCAATGACATATGAATATTTATTCTTTGATTGAAGCCAGCCTGAATTGATGCTCCATGTATGTAGTTATAAGGGAAAGAAACTGGGACAATTCAAATAATATTTTCAACAACTACAATTGATTGCATTTCACTCAAGTATTTCTATTGGATTGCTTGCTCCCTTCATATTTACATATATGTAAATGTGCAATGCATGGCAATTCCTTAAGTAACTTCCCAAGCAACATCATGGGAATTGCTCCTGCCGGATGCTGCATCTTAGATTACAAGCCCGAGCTTAGCACGGGCTTACTTATAATTTAAAAGGATGCAAACAACCAGACCTTGCTTTTGGAATCCCCGAGTGAGGATGCATATAGTGCAAGATTATCATAACCCCCATGATAACATTGCAATTACTTACAAGTCCTTCCACGACTTGAACCGTACCATCATCAAGACGAGTAAATAAAAATAAAAAGGAAAACCAAGTCAAACAATTTATTCAGGACGATGTTGGGAGGTCGACGTTGACTTTTATAATATGTACCTTACCGATGAGGCAAGTGCATATCTAACATGCATGAATATGTGCGCGTAATTTTATTTGTCTCGGAGTTGTAACTTGTGTATGTCAGGATCCAGTATGCCAAAATAACGTAAAAAAGGAATGAAGCTGGGAACCACAGGAGTAGAAACTATTCATTATTTGTGATGTGAAAGGGAAGAAGAACGGAAAGACGAGGAAGCCACATACATTGGGAAAGTTACCCTGAGCTTATGTGTTGTTCCAGTTCCAGGGACTCGCACCGCATGACAGGAAGAAAAATATGGTAATAAGGGCGTAGATACATTCCCTTCTCAAACCATTATCAAAGGCTCCCTTGATCAAATGTTAAAGGATTTTCCGGCTTAAATTAGCTTAACATGAGACTGAATGGAAGTCTCCGGAAGGAAAAATTATTATGTGAGAACCCAGCATGCTCTAATGCCTAATATATTACAAATGGTAATGAGATTGCGTTATTGTGCCATTAGCACTTCCTCAAATTTTTTGGCCCTGATTGTGACTAAGGACAAGTCATTCCACGCCCGGGTCGGGAGTCCCTATCCCTACCCCTGCCATGATCAAATACCAGGTGGCAGGATTTATAGCCCTTATGTGGCTCACTTATCTTACTTGTATATAAAATGTACACATTTTTGACTGTAATGGAAAAATGCTATACACCAGGTCGGTGAGCTGTTGGAAATGAATTAAATTCCAAAAATTGAGGAAGGAATCTAAATTTAAATGTTGTGCTAATATTTTTATAAGGAACCCTCTGCGAGCCTTTAGCCATATTTTTTCCTACCCACACCTGATTCTGAAATGAGCTGGAATCCACTGCATTAAATCTACTCGCCGCCACTACTGCCACCGACTACCAGAATATATTACGTGCTAAAACGGATAAATCGCTTACAAATGGAATACATTTGGAGTGATTTATATCGTAAGAATTAATGCAGGTACGACGTCCCCTCCATGTACTCTGGTTAGACTCTCATTTTACCCTTCCCACTGACATGCTAATCTCAACTCTCATCAGAAGCTGTGGTAATGCGCCCTGTCATGTCCCCTCACATCTCACATCCCTTCACCTGATGGTACATTAAAACAAATGAGTGCACTTTGACTAGAAGAAATAGACGAGGGTTCCAGACCTGGATGGAAAGTAATGAATGCGAAATGTGGGGATATGTATGCAAAGACCGTCAAGTTCAGCGGAGAAGGGAATTTTGCGAGTGGAACACTAATGCAGCCGTTGTTTTCATTTTATTGCATTCATGGAGTCGCTCCAAGCTGGTTTGTTTTATCTTTGCTGGTTGTTACGTAAGGAGCTGAAAATATGGAAAATAGCTACTACGATGTAGATACACAACAACTGATGTTGTGCATCTCGAACTAATTGACTTGCTGCGCATTGGAAATGAAAGCCGGATCATCTGTTGGATGTCCTGAAGTTACACTTTCCAGGAATAGTTCAATATTCCAAATGTAAATGCATCCCATGGTAAGTTTTATTACAGATGAGCTCTCCCGTGCCCCATTAGGAACTTACATGTAATAAAGTTGCAAGTATTGTGTACAGTTGATTTCAAGGGTGCTCATTCTCATGGAAATGGTCCAAAGGTTCGTATCTACTACAGTGGTTTGAATCTGTAAAAAATAAAATAATTGCTAACAATGAAGGGTGTATTCACTATTTGCAATTTGATTTGTATGTACATACATTCAAGCCTGCAACTTCGAAACAAGACAGATCCTTTACTTGAATAGCTATTAGCTATGGGCTTGCGTATGTTCACCATTGCGGGGGACATAATTACCCAGTAAATTCTCATTTCAATTGATAAATGCTCTCTGGGCTTACCCCACTTTGTTCTGACCTACTACAGGATTTCCTCACTTCAATGTTTAATCAATTTCCCTAACCTTTAGGGGATTTAGACACTGCGGCTTTGCACTTTACCAAAGGAAGGAACTCCACTGCAGCTGCAAATTGTTGTTGTCCTGAGGCTTTAAATTTTGCAGAACTCTGGATTTTTCCCTTTGAAATCAAGGGCTAAAAAGCTTTATAGAGAAGTTTTTTTATTTGAAAGGGTTAACTTCTGCATGAGAAACGGCCTCCTGCTCTCTTTCTATATTATGAATTTGGCTGTTGGGAGAAATTTTAATTAATTTAGCAGAAAGCCATGTCTATTTCTAATGCTTGGAAAAAAAAGGGAATGCTGAGGGGAATGCCTTCCAACGGATGATCGCTCATAGCCCCTTTTCATAATATGTAATGGTAATTCGTTGTGGTAATAAAACCTAACAAAGTTTTCATTGCTCACTTTATTGGAGCCAGGGAGAAGTGCATTTAGATATTATTAGGCCATATTACTTTGGGGATGATGCCTGGAAGTAATTTTTAATGCCTCTGCGGAGTTTTAGCACTTTAAGCTAATATGAAAACATTAGGCAATGTAAGCCTCTAACTTGGATGCAAGGAGGGTTTGGGCGGAGATATTTGTGTAGAATGGTTCCCATTAGATATCTTCGAGACGAGTATGTATTTGCATATGTATATTGCTTCTGAGCAGTCATACGTGATACTTTAATTAAGAAAGGACTCTCCTGGTATTTTTAGATATAAAAATCCGATTAGCCTTCGGATAATCATGTAATGTTGAACACAATACTGAGGTCTGTACATGCATACCTACAGTATCACATACAGTCATATATGCATAATACATACGTATGTGTGTGTGTGTGTGTTTACGTCTCACGAAGAAGTGCAAACACTGTCTAGGCGATGGTTGGGAGTTAATCTTCTCCAGAAGTCAGTTGGGATCTGCATGCGGAAATGAGCCTGAAGCCTTTACGCAAGGCATTAGTTCCAATCGTTAAGAAAGAAATAGACCATTAACTTTAATGAATATAAGTAATTACACTCTTACACATCTATGTAATTGCTCCGTATACTTATTGGAGCTGTCTCGGCTTTAGGTATCTACACTTAGGACTGGAGACACTCAAATATAAATGCCTTTCAGTTTTGTCGTCCCTCCTACCTTAAAAATAAAGTTGAGGAGATTTTTCGGTTGGGTTTAGAGTATGACGTGTGTGTCCCTAATTATGTACATTCTTCCTATAAGTTTTTTAGTGCTTTTGTACTTGTTTGTTCGGGCGAAGGAAAAAGTATTTTTCTGTAGACTATAGTGTCAAACTTTCCAGCTCTCTTCAGGTAATTTGAGCCGGAGGAACACAAGTACTGCTGGAGTCTCCTACATATAAAGTCTATAAAAAATGAATTTAAATTTCCACTGGAAAGTGTGATAAGTATTTTGTGTCAGAAAACTACTAAAACATTCACTGCTCTTCTTCAACTTGATAGAATCACAAGTTTCATCTCAGTCCTCTTCACTTGGATGGTACTATACATATGTACATACATACAGGGTCCCACTGGCATAAGTTTCTTGTGCTCTTGTCTGGGGATGTAACACGACAGGAAGATTGTCAACTCTTGCTGGAGAATTGTTCAAAGTATTCCTTTCACGTAGATTAATGTGGGTAAGGAATACGGGAATTTCCAGGGAGTCAGGGAGGGAGGAGGAAGTTGACAACGGGATGAAATTTTATTTTAGTAGCTATTCCATTGAAGGGGGGGGGAGGCTGCACTTCAAAGGTTACTATAAAAACCAAACGCCTTAAATACAACAGACAGCCAACTTTTATACACAAATATACATAGATAGGACCTCAGCCCGTAATCACACACTATTCAATGCATACTCTCTCTTCCTCTCCTCAAATATTACGCGTGTGTTAGCTTTCGAAAGGGACTAACGCGTGCTGTCGGAAGACTCCAAGGGATCAGTTTTTCTGCTCCCCGTAAATCCCTGGGAAGATGAAAGTAAACGAGTGGTCTGTGTTTTTAATTAGTATTTACTTCTCTCATAAAAGTTGGGCTTGGGGCTTGTATGAACAACCGATGGGGATAATTATTTTCATCGCCACAACTTTTTCATTAATGCCTTCCCATAAAAAGTCAGCTCACCTTTTGTAGCCTGAAAATTGGAGGGAATCATTTAATTCGATAAATACCTATCTCTGTATATGTAAAGTATGTACAGGACAGATACATGCATACATACATAGATACATCTAGAGGATTTTAATGAACATGAGGTACTTTGTTTTCCTAACTTTCACAAACATATTTTCCAATTATGTTATTATAGCAATTACTAAATATTACATAGAATTAATGAATAGGATCGATATGATTTTCCTTGTTTTAAGTGGTGGCCTGAGTTGCTCCTGCGTTCATAATGTACCAATACGATTTACAATACATTGTTTGTTTGTTTAGTAATGCCTTGTGACAACCAACTGAACAATATTTGCTCTTATAGGGTAATAGTGCCTGACGTGGGGAAGAAATAATCCTTGACATTGTTAAGCCCAAGATGAATTTATACAGTTGAAAGTAGGGCCTCTCCTGCTCATACACACACACAGGAGCTGAGCGTCAAGTGAGTTCGTATAAATTAATCAAAACTTATTGAGTGACTCTGAACTTCTGAGAAAATTAATTATCAGTGTATTAACGCACGCTCTACTTATACACACTTGCCCTCAAGTTGTACAGCTGGCTGTCAGTTACCATGCAGTTTGCATTTGACTCTGTGCATGATGCAGGACTTTATAGAAAATCCGTATAATAGAATCTGTCCGAATCAGAAGACTCATCAGCTCAGAGTGTAGTGGTCATGCAAGGTTCTCTCAATGCTGAAACCTTCTTTGAAAATGTGAATGACTATCCTCAGAAGAAGCCATTCAGTTCATATGTAATAGACATGCATAATCTTCATCACTGGGGTAATTATTTGATTTGACAAGAATTATTGCATTCATCAATTGTTGCTCCTGATGAAATGTTACCTGTGATATTAAATTAACTAAAGGGTAAATGATTAAAACTGAAACAGTTCATAATATGTTGTCCACATATGACCGTACTGTACTCGTGATATCGATATCTAAATTTCATAATGTTCGAAATTAATTCACGCATGCTTTTTCTCACACAGCAGTAAAATTTTTGTAATTGAGAGTTGAACAAGGTCACAGGATAATAACAGGGTATGAGAGATCCTATCCTTTAATTTCATTTGACATGGAATAATAATCATGAACTTGATACTTAACTTCAGGCTGATGAAAAATATCTTGACGAAATTTTAAGTGGAGGTGTACAAAAAAGTTTATGTTGTTTATGACCTGTCGACAAGTCATTTGAACTTTTATGACGGAGCCCTCGCATGTACAGATGTACCCCAGGGAATTACCACATAATTGAAGAATCAAAGGGATATTGTTTGTACAGAGGCGGCTGGTATTGCAATTTGCGGCTGCATTTGTCTTCCCAATAACTCTGCATAGGATTGGGACATGAAATATGGTATGTACAACGGGTTATTAATGACTCTTGTCCACACGTGGATCAGTTGCGTGAAGCTCTCTACTATGTTGCTGGAGTGCTCACTAATTATTTTTTTATTGAGTTCCAAGTCACACATTTTATTGGTAACGATAGACTGAGTATTGCATAAAAACAAAGGTCATGATACAAAGTGTGAGCGTTGCAAAGAAGCGAGGAAAAAATCTGTATTTCATCCTTGGTTACCATTGCATTGTTTGGACTGAATTCATTTGTAATACATACCTAAAAAAAATGTAAAATACTACCAATAAAAACTTAGCAGTATTTACTGTGTAACACATGCGATTACAAGCGTAATATTATATATTGCAATAATCCCAGTGACATCTAATACATTGCTGGTCTTCAGTTTATTCACAGATAAAAAATAATCAGTGTTGCTAAATTAATAGAAACTATTTGATAAATTGTACATCATTTCTAAATGTCTCTTTGGGTGGTGGGCATTGGAGACAGAACCAGAGGGAATTAATTTGAACTGCGTCAAAATAAACCGGGGCCCCGAATAGTCCATGTAATGTATCTTAAATTAAGAGGATATGTTACAGTAGGAGGATGTCGGCCGTAGAACCTGAACGTTATGTGGAAAAGCTCTTTATTTTGAAATGAAGATCTAGAGATAAAAACTTATAAAATATGAAACATGAAATTTAAGCAAATGTTTTATTCTGCGGAAGAGAAAAATGTCAAGGGAAGGGGAAGGATGATTATCCTCTTTGACAAATTACAAGGAGACACAGGAAGTTTGAATGTTTTTGTATGAGTTAAGTCAATTTTAGTCCCCAAGATTATTAAAAAAGTTGCCCCATAGTGCAATTCCAAGGTAGACGGGCGGAATACGTGACATTTATCAAGACTTTGAAGAAACAGTTTGGCAGAATCAATGGAACTTAATAATAATATCGTAAGTGTATCCCCGAGGTTCGTTGGCTTTTACTGTAACTACTCAATGTTTTTGCAATAAACAGTACTTATGCTTTTGTAATAAATTCCATCTTTTTTTAAAAAAGCTTCTGTCTCAGTCGTACGTAATACATTGGAACCAACAGGATGTGTGCTACGGGTGGAGCGGACCAGCTGGAACTTATTCATTCAAATATATGACACATGACAAAGCTACAGACTACATTAATTTTTCATTTCGCAGATACTCTGGCACGTTTAAGGATTAGGAAACTTTGTTCAGCGTGTTCCTAGAATTGCTAATCTGAATTTACATTTTATCTTTCCTCCAGAAGAATTTTCTGTAGGTACACACACACACACACACACTCACACATAAGTTCCTGTATTTACAGTTGGAGTTGAAACTTTTCACTTTAATACTCTACAGATCTGTACATATGCAAGGATTTGAGTGGAATTCACAGTAATAGTATGAACTAGAATAGATACACCATCGGAAAAAACTAATTTTTCATTGAGTTCCATTTCATTTCCAACATTTATGGAAATGAGTGCTTACAAATGCACTGCGAGGAAATTATCCCTGAAATAAAAAAACTGCTTTTATTTCCCAAGCAGCTATGGAAGTAATTCACATCCAGTGTTAATATTTCTTGGAGAAAAAATCTCCGAATTTCTGTAAGTGCATTTGAGTTGAAGCTCTAGACTAGATTTTAGAAGCATAAAATATTTTTGTTCGTCTGCTAACACTTTCGGGGGAAATCTTCAATGCATGCATATGCTCTTTTAAGATAATCATGCACCAGACGGGAATGGAGAGTCCCGAGAGGGATACTTAAATTGATCCTTTAGTTTAGCAGTCATAAATGTCATTGTGTATGTAATTCAAGTTAAGGGAGGTGCTTTTCCCCTGTCTCGAGGTCATATGCTCTTACTTTATACATGTGCTGCATTAGGAGATAAATTTACATTACCCTAGCTTCTACTACCCTATAAAAAATGGATAAAAAGCCTTGGAAATTCCCTTCTCCCCGCTAATGCTTTTACGTATGTAGTACATATGTATGTAGGGTAGGGGAGCATATGAAAGCATGAAATCGGAGGAGTGCATCCATCAACAACATCCAATATTGATCTGGGCCTATTCCGAAATCATCATGCGTCCCTAGAAATTTTGCAACACGAACGGAAAGTGAGCCCAAGCGGTGCAACTAATAAAAATAACAGTAACAACGCCTAGAAACACTTTGTAATTGCTTCTAATCGATCTGCAATTCCATATTCAGGTCACATATCGAGCCTTCTCCCTCACCTTCTCATGCATATACAAATCAAGTTACACCCAGGGAGTGACACTCTCAGGCCAAGTCCTATATTGAAGAGAGACTGAAAACAAAACGGGTAACACCAGGTGTGCAAATCTCACCTTTGTCAACATAGTTCCAGGACATCGGACTCCCACTTTTGTAGTTACTAGTGCGAGATGCAACGGCCATTAATGTGACCGTCCATGGCAAATATACACAACTCCGACGTGACATAAATAAAAGCGGATAATAAATCTACTGAGCAGGTTGGCACATTTCGCATTCATGACATAAATGAAGTCAAATTATCCAGCATTACACAATGTGCTCTATGTATACGAAAGCCTGGATTCTTATAATCAAAATCTACTTATAATGAGGATATTGTATGCATAATAAATTACTGGTAAAATACATGCTCTTAATTACAAGTATTTGTATGCACACAAGGCTCTTGTGAAGGCTCCTACTTTGTTAATGTATCCTAGATCGTTGAGGGACTTCAGGAATACAGATTACAGACCAGATTGATCATGTGGCTTTAAGGAAAACAATATGGTTGATTCTGCTTCATTTAGAACCGAAACTTTACTCCAATTTCCCGTCCATCTGCTCTCCTCTCCCCCAAAATCTCCTCCTCAAGTTAGTTTCTTAGTAAGAAAGTTAAACTGGGGAACAAAGGAAGGAGAATGCCAAGGGGCTGAGAGTAAGTTCCAGCTAATCTTTTGTATTGTAAGTATTATGATTGGAATCGTGCCTGAAAATTGAATGGAAGAATACATCTATTCTCTCCAAGTCTCTCTCTCCTATATAAAGCATGTGTTTCAGCTCAACCTTGGAGGAGAAACTACATGAAAAAAAGCCAAAGTGAAAATAGTAATGACAGGGGACAGTGACTTTGTGTGGATTGTATCTCAAAATGGAACTCAACCATTGCCTTGGGTCTACTTAAACTTCAAGTATAATCACTTCAAAAAGAAAATAGTTTTCTGTACTTTTAAAATGCACATTTCAATTTCAAACTGAGGCTTCTGTACTGCATTTGGAAGGACATTAGTTACTTGCCATAAAATAAATTTAGGAACTTCTGAAAGACCCGGGTTTATAGAAAAACTTACAAATGGTATAAGCTCCTTGGTACATGTATGTATGTACATACATGGACTTACAATATACTCATGTGTCCTTATTTATATTTTGGTTTCAGGGAACCTTACTGCTTCCGACCTGAACATAGTCGTTCTTTTGTGGGAACACACTGGGAAATGGGTATAATCAATTTTTTAGTTCCTTTTCCAAAAGCTAACCAGAAGTTTGGAGTTATAGAGAAAGTATTTTGTGAAGGGAAGGGAAGGGAAGCTCAGGGGTTTTTAAAAAGCCGGAGCAAATCTGCAATATGGCAATGCATAAATACAACCATGCTCATGGCATCTCTATGTGACCAACTACCAAAAGGAGGCACTTAATTCCTTCGAAACCCCCAGCGAGAGGTTTTCTCTTTCCTGAATCTTTCCTTCCACATCCTCATTCACATTTCATGTCGGGGAAAGTTGAACCTGGCATGGAAGTCTGAGGACGCTTTGTCGTCGGGAGTAACAATAATTTTCAACACCTTAAAGCCAAGTCATTGAATAGAAGATACCCATGGTGAGAGGTGGATGTGGAAGTAGTTTTTTGTCAATGGGGTCCATTGTCAGGATAAGTTCAAATAGATAGGCACTTGTTAAACTAACCGAAGGTTCCAAAAGGAGACAATAGACCATTGTATATGTATGTATAGGGTCCTATGGAGATCTCGTCCGTTTGCAACTCCGAGATAAGAAAGTAAATGAGAAATAGAATCCGAGAAGTTACGACCTGTGAATAAAGCCGGGAGAATCTTCAATCATCTTTTCTTCTTTCTCGCATCCTCGCTTTCGGTTCCTTCAACGACTCCCACAGACACAATTTCCAGTTGAGCAAGCGAAACTTTTATTTTATTAATATGAATAGCAATATTACAGATAGATGTGTATACATATACCTACATATATGGATAATGAAACTACCTACATGTATCAATGTACACAAGAAACCCATAAGGACCACAGACGCATGGATAGGTTCAATCCCGTCGAATCCGAAGAGTTTTCATTTGAATTCAGTCTTTCCCATTTCACACTTGTACGCTGCTGTTCCATGAATCTTTTACCGTCACATTGGGAAAAAACCTACATGGAAAAAAACAAGTAAGTATATTATGGGAATCTCTCTTACATCCATGTGGACTACAAATATGGGAATGAATAAGATGGGACACTAACTATACACGTGCATTTTTACAGTATTTCTAGAGTACTTGAGGAGTGCAAGGGAATTCAAGGGGCTTTTATGATTTTTTTTTTGCTGAAATGACAGCCATGAGAATCACATATTCATCCAGAGATTTCAACCTACATATAGAATATTAGAATCTGAATCTACATACATAGGAGAAAATGTTTACATTCAACATATAGGGAGACAAACTTTATTCCGCTCTGGCTGGAAGTGGGCTGAAGCTGACAACTGACAGATTACATTCCGAAGCCTCAAACAAAATGTTTGTGATAGTAATAATAATATATTCAAACTAATTCTATAGAATCGATGTCAGCTTTCCAGCATTCAAAAGAACCTTCCAGTGCTAAACCCGGCTCCGTACTGGAACACAAAGTATATTTTTAATGTGTAGGAAATTCCCTGTGGTTGGGAGAAAATTTTCACATTTAAGCCCAATATTTCATGTATGCTTGCGTTGAAACGTGTCCTAATGAGTGTTTGTATGAGCATCACATCCGGATGTGAATATGTACAACTGGTTGTTGAAGGTGTGTTTTATTGATAACTCATGTCTTCCGTAATTGAAAGTAGTTATGTTAGGTTTAATAACCTTAGTACATAAATTTTGTTGATTTGCAGACATACGTACGTACAATTGTAAGGATACACATGTGTAGGGATAGGGATGCAGTGGAATGAAATAAATAATGAATGTTGTTGTTAAAATGCTTCAAGCCAGAGCCAATCCTACAAAATCCATAAGGACAGACTTGCTAGTGACATTCCATGGGATGACAGGCCTGAGAACCTGTTGTCAATAAAATTTCATATTTGATGATACCTATATTTAGTGTGTACTAACGTATAAGGAATTATAGCCTGAATATATATATATATATATACATATATATATGGGGCAATGCAATACGCTTTTCCTGGGTATCGTCACCGTCTGCTTCAAGCTTAATTTACAAGAGTAAACGTGAGGGAAACAACCATCACCATGGCTCTCTGTATGGTTTCTAAGTAATTGCATGACAGGTTCCCCTTTGAAATCTCATCAAAGCACACACGTGCAAATCCATTTATTCTGCATCTTTTGACTAGTGATGCAGGGAGACTACTACATACGTGCATGCATAGGACAGAGAGCAACAATAGCGTTCAAGTAGTCAAACCAACTCGACTTGAGAACAATCATGTACTTACATTTAGGCATCAGGCATAAATGGCACGTGTGGAAACACATGCTTTTGTGCAATTATTAGAGGTATGTGCCATGTAGTTATGGACACATTTTATTTTTGTCCAACCTAACCGGTATAAGAGCACCTTCCTTTGCAGACAAAGTCAATGCTCGACTCATAACTCCTCATAACATGACCACTGTATATGCGAACCACATAATCTCTTGGGAATATTACAGGATGCCTGTCAGTATTCTCGTCTTGACCTGCAAAAAATAAGCATGTTGTCAGAGGTGGACAGCTGGTTTCCATATTCTTAGTACATTGTGAAGCAGTTGGCAAAAGGGTGAATAAAAATGAAAGGACGGGATACTGCTGTATTGATGAAGAAGCAATTTCCAAACTCACTAGCTCTTATGGTCACCTTGGTGAAGAAACTTAATCATTTTTTAGTGGTTATAATTTCCCATCAATGCAATGCTCAGTGAAACGTGTTGGGTTAGAAGAGCAAGCCATCCTCATATGTAGTTTCTGTGGGCTTCCTACAATTTTTGGACAGTCGTACACTTTACATAACAGCACATAGAAAAAAAAAGGAAAAGCTGGTCATGCCTACGTTTCACAAGGGTGTGATGCCGGCCTTGCACTTGTTATTAACTTACGTGATCCTTATGTGATTTTGTAGGAAAATATTAAATTGGAATTCCATTGGCTGCTTGTTGCATACCTACCATTTGATAAAACAAAAGTTGCAATGGAAATTTGTAACCTGGTCTTTGCTCAAAAAAGATCAGTTCAAAGATACATGCGAACATACATATACTGCATGTATGCCTGAACTTATGAATTTTGACGTTACAAATTATTGTAACTCACATTACATTTCAGAGTTGTTCAACGTATAATTAGTGACTGTTGAAAATCAACCGATTTAAAATTGATTATATTCGGAACGTTTAAGGGAAAAGTAGCTTGTCGTTTGCTGACGTCAGAGTTGTTCAACAAAATTGCAACCGGTCAGTTATTGTGTCAGACTAATTTCTGCAACAACTATTTTGGAATCCTTAAAGTTGATTCTCGTTTACCATACAATATCTACATATGCATTATTCATAGCCTGTGAGATAGATTTCACGCACAATTTCAAGGGACTTCCTCATTTCTGCCCTCCCTGAGAAATCACATGTTTTAGTGATTGACTTGAAAAGTTGCATGAAACAGAGTCACTTTGGTTTAGAGCATTCCTAAACTGAGCAAAATGAAAAGACTCAAAAAAAAATGCTAGCTCTAGGTTTCTTCTGTCACTTTGTCTTTCATAAAGATATTTCCGTACACTCCACCTATAAAATATGGATCTGAGGCTATTTCAAAGAAATCAAGAAATATGATAGAGTGGAATGAGAAGTGCCACAAGACTTTTAGGTTGACATGTACTAAGAGACCTGTTTATAGAATAGACTGTATACACATATGATACAATGTAATAATTATTGTAGAGGAGAAGGCAAGAGTGAAGTGACCTGTCGAGGAGTCTGCAATAAGTTTCGTAGCTTACAAATTTGAGGGAGAGTGTGTACTGTTACATGTACAGCTGTTTACAAATGTAGGAAAGGTATGGGATGAATAGCTGGAAGAAAATGCATTATTATATTTGTAATCCTTACCAGTAACAAAAACGTGAGGTACGGCATGCGAAGTATGCAATTGATTCTCAAAAAAAAAGAAAAAAAGTAATCACACTTGAACTATACGGCCACGGCGAGCCGAGTCACGTCACCCCATAAAGTGTGTGTGTACCTCTTTAAACTGCAGCCCCATTGACCATTTGGATTAGTTTGAGTAGAACTTTACCCGAGAGAACTTGCAATTGTTTCAGAGGACCAAGGAACGGTACTTATTATATAACAGTGTGGGACTCCTATTGAGAAAAACGTGGCACACGGCGTACAATGGCCTAGAAGAATCTTTGGGGTTGGATGGTCTGTTGTGGAGATTTTTTTTTTTTAAGTAATTGTGTTTCTGGGTTTGAAACTACTCTCGATTGTTGTACTCAAGTCAGTGAAGCATTACAGTGTGGTGTTACTTTCTACTTGAACCGGTTCTTGTGTCGACCGTCATGTAGTACGACGACCACTCAGCCTTTAATAACTTTATCATTAAAAATAAAAACAAACAAACTATCATGGCCATGTTCTGGCTCATATTTGCCCTACAGTCACTCTGCACTTACTTCCCGTGCACACCCACTTACGGGGATCCCAAGCCGGGCATTAGGACGAGACCTTTGTCAACAGGTAAATCTCGCTTGGGATTGGGATCATTGTCTGAGAGATCGATTCATAGTCGTTCCACAAATTATCTTGACGAGTTGAGTGCTTCAATACCGCCTGATCCTATTGTGCAAACATTTTCGGGGAAAATACGTGGGTTTAGAATGACAACTATCAAAGGGAGGGATGTGGCAGCATTTACAAGCGTTCCTTACGCCGAGCCTCCGCTTAGGAACCTTCGTTTTAGGGTGCGTGTTGTTACTTTTAATTTCCTTCTGGACTTTACTTCCATTTTATTCTGAGCCGGGATTTCTCTTGTGTGGGATTATTGGGATATATGAGCACTTAGATTTGATTATTGTGATTATCCCATTTACAGTAATTATTTACATTCCAGTCGGCAGGTTTTAAAATCTTATCCCCGTCCAAGTGCATTTATGAGCCACATACAGTAGTAATGTTGATTATTTTGTACGGTACTTGTTTGTACCCAATCTTCAGTTTGTCTTTCCCCTACTTTTAACCCTGTCTCTTCTAGTACTTGATCCGCTCTTGAACTCAAGTTATACACTTTGATGCCTTCCAAGTATCCATTCCTTTGAATTATTATACAAGAAGTGCAATTCAGTGATGAGGCCAAAAAAAAGTGGAATAAATGAAATACAAGGATCTCTTGCGTCCTACGCCCTATGATGTTAGAATTGTGAAATGAACTTGATGGTTTTCTTTTATCGAAGTGACAGCATCTTGCACATTTCCTTCATATTACGGAATATATTTTTATGTATATCTATCTATGTATGCGTAGGCCCCTGTACCTGTGAAACCTTGGGACGGGATTCGTGACACAGTTACTAGACTTCCATACTGTGTCCAGTTAGACGGAGGAAACTACTACAGACTTCGCGGAACTGAAGATTGCCTTTTCCTCAGTGTGTTCACCCCGATGGTAAGATCAGGGGGAAAAAAATCCTGAGTTTTTCCCAGTTACATATTTTTGCCGCCCAACTTTGTGTCTCTGATATTACCCTCTTTGAAAATTTGATGCATTTTGTGTAATTCAAAGGGACATTCCTTTTATTTTCAAGCTTTCAACCTGCGAGGCAGTTAGGAACTGACACACGTACATATATGTACATAACTTTTATATGGTAATATAAAAGATTTCATAGTAAGAGCAGCCCTAAACGTTCCGTGATTCATTGTGTAAACTTCCTTAAGAAAAGTTTCTGTGCACAGCTCGCTTGGAACTTAGAATGTTTCCTTGTATACTGTACATATATAAGAACAAAGGGAACATCCTACACTTTTCCATTAAATTGCAATTCTGTTTCAAGAGCGCACTTAAACTGCAGTAAAGCTAAACAGGAAACTGGCCACAACTGTTCTGACAGTACGTGAAGCCTTCTTTATTCCATGTGACACTTACTTACGTTATTACATATTTATCCACTTAATATACTTATCAGGACGAAAGTAGGAAATCCGCTAAAAGTTTCAGCATTGCATGTACATATAATGTACTTAATCAACTATTTATATGTACATTTTGTGACACAATTTGGGTCTCTGCTAATCGTGATGAGATCTTCTGCTTGAGAGGTTCCTTGTTAGAAAAACGGTCAACTGGTCAACCCAAGGATTATTATATACAACCATTTTTAAGGACTTCAATTTTTTACCTGAATCTTCAACAAATAATTTGATTGTAAATGTTTCTAGAGTGTTTCATTGAGTAGGGTGTCAAGAGTGTGAGGGATTTTCTGATGCAATGTAGGGATAATATAATATTTAATCATAATTATATATATAATGGTATATCTAGCCACAAAATATATGCAAGGTATCAAAAGTCCCATGTAATTAGCACTTATGGGGTGGTGTGGAATTCTTGCGTGTAAAGGAAGGATTACCACTTTCGAAACCCCACTTTTTGTTATTTTCCTAAGAAAGTTAGACTGAGAGTTGAATGTATCTAGTGTGGAGGAATTTGCCATGAACAAATTACATGCGAACATGTCTGAGATATTGTAGCTTTCAGTACGCTTGGCTTCCCCGTTCAAAAAGCTTAAATTACTAAGGGGTATGGTATGGTATGGGACCTGTGGGGAATGTGTGGGGAATTGTGGATCTTATGGCAATTTCTATTACTCTCTGCGTGAGCGTGTCGGCTGATTGTGAGTTGTGAGGGCAATGATGAAATATCTCAGGATCGAAGGCACCTGTAATAATTATAACTCTTATGGTGATTATTTTGACTGTGGATCCACCAGCCTGAGTGTAAAATCTCCGGTGATACCAGCATAAAATTTGAGAATGATTATTACAATGAGGCACGCACGCCAGGTTAAGAATCATTGGGCGGAAGTGCTTACTCAATGCGAATATCAATTATGAGCACAAGGGGTTTAAATTATGATTGCGCAAACATGAGGCACAGATGTATGTATGTGGGATGTATCTACATGTTCGCTAATCAAAGGGGAAATATTTGACAGTTTATGGGTTTTAACAATGTTGTGTAGAATATTACCTTATACATTTACTACTTCGTATTTCACTCTCCGAAATGACAGATGAGTCTGTGGTTAACACAGAGGGAACGTCATTCTTATATGTGGATATGCATTTACCAGAAGCTAAATCCAATGAAGTTGGTAGTAACAAATTACACTCGTAGGTTTCTGTAATGTTCTGTGGTCATGGTCAGCTATTTAATACAGACATATGGTGTTGTGGGGGTAGCTATACGCACATAAATAATTCATGACCACCGTATTTAGTATTTATATGTCTGAGTCCAAAATCTTGCATTCTATTTCATCTTACGAAAAAGTTAGTCAATTTCTTGGGTTGATTGTTTAGGTATAAATATATGATTTTGTGGAATCTTGTAAAGTAAGTGCGTAATGTCTGCTAGACGACATCACAGCTGAGAGATGGGTCATTTCTGGCATTGCCAAGCCCAAGCCCAAAAGGGCAGTTTATGATTTTTGAATGGTTTATTGCCCAGAGCTTATTGCAGGGAAGACAACAATAGTAATGAGAAGGAAAAGTCCGCATTAAAATGATTTGTTCTTTTTCAGCTGAATGTAAATGGGAATTCGAGAAATCTGTTGCCGGTGCTGATTTATATCCATGGAGGGGCGTTTGTTTTTGGCAACGGAAATTACGGCCCGGCATATTTACTAGATAAGGACATAGTGTTAGTCAGTATTAATTACAGAGTGGGACCTCTCGGTAAGTTAAATAACTCTTTCAAATGAGACTTGTCAAGTACCCCCCAAACTGCTTTTCGTACGCTTCTACTACCTCAAATCCTATTTGTTTTCCTGATAGAATCAGGATATCTGTGAGAGTTTTGTGGGTACGAAATGCAAATTACTAACGAGCATGTCTGCATGTATGTAATTATGCCAACAGTCTTTTTCTCTTATGTACTTCAAGGATTCTTAAGCACGGGGGATGAGGCTGCACCAGGAAATTTTGGCCTCAAAGACCAAGCCCTGGCTCTGGAATGGGTACATGAGAACATTGAGTTTTTTGGTGGAAACAAAAGTCGGATAACTTTGATGGGGCAATCTGCTGGAGCAACGTCTGTTCATTTGCACATGATGTCCGAGAGAACAATGGGTAATGAGACTACCTTCCCAAGCATAAATCAGCCTGATTGTATTTGATAAAAGTGCTTTGGGGTATCTAGATGTATCTGTATTGTGGTTATACTGTATTCAGTACACTGATGGGTGAATTGTTGGTTGATGAGATACTTAATAGCCTTTGTAATTTCATCATTAAAGGTTTATTCAAAGGAGCGATTGTTCACAGTGCAAGTGCTTTTGTATTTTGGGCAATCCGAGACGTGACTCCGAGTCTGACGACGAAACTTGGTGATAGATTTAACTGTCCTTTAAACAACTCCTTTCACTTGGTTGATTGTTTACGTGAGCAAGACTCCGCATTTCTGGTCTCGGAGCAATGGAATTTGTGGGTGAGTGAAACCTTGTCAATAATTTATGAACGCCACAAAGTTCAACTTTCCAACTTGCAAAATCCTTTGCCTTCTGGAACTCTCCTCGAGCTCAGGATTGGTCCCCTTCTCCAAATGCAATTTCAACTTTAAAGTACTTATTTTGATAGCATTGGTGGGTGCTTCCGGGGGTTTTATTCGGACCAGTGGTTGAGCAACCCAGCGAGGAAGCGATTTTGACCGGGTTACCCCAAGACTTGTACAAGGCTGGGAAGGTTTCTAAAATTCCTTTGATCTCAGGTGTTGTAGAAGATGAAGGCCAAGTTTTTGGCTTGGGTTAGCAACATATAAAAATTACATAAATATTATCTCTACCATATTATCTTTAGCCCAGTGAACAGAGTTGGAGGGAGATCATTATTGAGATTGATGTTTCTGTAGTATTGGGATGGGGAACGGAATGTGCATCAGAAATATAATCTCAGTAAAATATTCTCTCAGTTGTGTTCGTTGGGGTAAATTTGATGTAAATCCCGTTTGCAATGCATGCTCTCAATTCTGATATTATATTTTGAATGTGATTTCCAGTTTTTAGTCACGTAGCAAGCATGAGAGGAACTCTGAGAAGAAAGTGGGATTCTTTAGCCCCATATGTTTTTGACTATGCGACGCTGGTGAATTCTACTCAAGTCTCTACAATCAACCAGAAGATCTATGACTTTTACATTGGAGACGGAGATCCCCAGTTTGATCACAATAACAAAGAAAATGTTCACAATGTGAGTGACTTCAAAATATAATTAAAGTTTGGAAATTCAGCCCCACCGCTGGAAAATCATTTTATCTCAGTGCTCATAGACTTTCTTTAGTACGGGTAATTGATTTTTCTTTGGCGGGTTTTGTAGGCCTTTGGAGATCGCTATATGGTCACAGGAGTTCACAAAGGCCTACAGTATCATGCAGCCTATGGACCTCCTACCTACGGGTACTACTTCAATTATCAAGGGAGATTAGGTCTAGCCAATAGTCTGGGATACAGACAGTCTGAATGGGGTAAGTTTATTCCAGACGATTAATTTTAAGACTCGCCTTTCTGTACTTTGTCATTAAATGCATACCAAGAGATTACTACACAGAGAGTAAATTCGAGACACTAATTTATCGTTGCTTAATTTTTACTTTATATTGGACCACTACAGGAGTAGCGCACGGCGATGATCTCTTGGTGAGTTATAAATTCGGAAGTAGTGCAATGTCCCTTGAATTTGTGGACACATTTCTACCATGCAAAAAAAAAGCTAGTGGAGCTATAATCAATAACATGTCTTTTTTTTCAGTATTTAATGAACAACACCAATTGGTACCATCCATTGGAACTGAATACACCCGAATACGGTGTGTCGGAGTTTCTCATGAACGTCTGGACCAACTTCGTTGCCAAAGGGTTAGCATTATACACTCCTACATAAATATGCAGATACATGCTAACATACTTAATTTTTAAGAAGAAAAGTTTTTCGATTTTCTCGGGGAGTGGGAGTATTTTATTTATGCAATGATCAGTAGTCCAGCAGTTGTAAAGTAAAGTTGGGACAAAGTAATGTATAACTGATTGAATTTGTACTTTCTACAGCCTTCCTTATTTCACAAACGAAGAAGGGAAAGATATTGATTTCTGGCCACGGATTTCAGATCCGTACAACATGACATTTTTGGAGATAAATGAAAATCCTAGATTTGTGCCCGAACCTTTTTATGACAGGATCAAGTTTTGGGAAGGTTTGAATGTGACAACTCTCCCCGATCCCATCGCCCTTTTCAGTTCTGGTGAAGCTAGCTAAAATTTATCTGAAATACGTGTTGAGATTTTCCCAGTCATTTTGAGTTGTTCATATAATACTAATATTTTCAGTAACAAGTTACTTATGTGTATATACGTGGGTATGCAAAGTGCATGATTGGTTCCTTAATGAACTTTGTGAGAATTCATGCATGAGAAAAACTAATAGTGTGATATAAAAGACGCCATATGTAGAAGCGTGACCTAAAGAATTCCTAAATACCTATAGCTATAAGGCAGCATTTACTTATATATTTGTAGGAGGATGCAAACAAATATCATGTCAAGTATTATTATATAACTATTATAAGACTACCTCGGCAGTCCTTTTTTTACTTGATTCTTGGTTTAGACAATGTTAGTGTTTTCAGTCACCTTTGGTCAGATTTCCCTTTAAAACGCAACAAATGTTCTGCGATTAAAAAATATTTATGTTGAAATCGTCGTGATTATTTATCATATAAAGCTATATCTATCACCCCCACACATTGCTATGGGACAGCAACATTTAGAAGTACAAATATCAAGTTAGAAAAGTTGAGGAATGGTGTTGGCTAATGATGCGGATTGGACACCAACACATGTAGCGTGATTGGAATACGGTCAATAAAATATTTTGTTTCTGTTAGTTTTTTATTTATACTTTATACGTCTACTCCTAATACAAAGCATATAAATTAATTATATTTTGGTTATCGTTTTACAACTTTGATACATAAAATGCAATATTTTCATAATTACATGCTCTACTTTCAAATCTTAAACAACTTCCATCAGAGAGGAACTACAATTATCACATAATAAATGAAGCAATCTACGATAAAGTAAATGAAAAAAAATTTTAGTTGGAAAAACTGTTACGAAAATTCAAACTACTAAACATTAACCGTTAACTCAGTTCTGTAGGTACAGGTAATTATATCGTCGGAGTCCCAGTTCTTGCATATGGCTCAGAGGAAAGCAGTACTCCACAAAGATAACCATGGCGAACTTCTCACAACACTAAAAACTTGTCCATTTAAACAGGTAATCCACACTGGACAATTGCTTTAAACTGATGAATATTGCTGAGCTAGAGTTAACAGTGGTAATAACGCTCCCACATATCAGAATCACCTTGCATATTAGAGGCAGTGGTCTCAACCGAATGTGATATTTAATAAGTTAATGTACGTTTGCTAAAAATAGTATTAAATTCGTTTCATTAATGTAATTAAATAAGACTAAATTGCATTATACACATGCCTTTCAACTTGTGTAGCGTTTTGAATTATATGAGATATCTTAAAATTAAGAGTTTTTTTCGTAGCTACCGACAGCAATTTCAGCGAGATTTAAAACAGCCTGTAGCAAACATTCGCAAAGTAAAAACTCCAGGGATCTCATTATCACTTATCGTAGTAACGAGTTTGTTACGATAGGACCCGCCACTCACCATTAGATATAAGTAAATACAAATTCGTTAACAACGTGAAAAACACTACACGCGTTCCCAAGTGGTTTCTCACTATTTTCTATGTAATAATTTGGGTGATTGCAAACCACACGACCAAAATTACAGATTGATTAACCAGAGAAAGGTAAAATATAATTATTATACATGCCGGTGGTTACAGAGTTAAGAAAATACGCTGAAGTTCAAATTCTTTCGATGTGTACAATTCACAACTTATTTCCGGCTTGCACTAATGCAATGGAATGATGTAGTCGAAAGCGCTATTATCATCAGTATTTCAGTTCTATAGAAAAAGTCTCCGAGCTCGATCACAACTTGTTGTTTACAAGTATTAGTTTCACGTTAAATCTTAACCCAATTTGGAATAATTGGGGGGAGCTATACATCTTCCAACATATTTAAAGATGCAAATCGGCAGACAGGAGCACGTAGTGATGAGCGTAACCTTCCAAAGGAACGTCCATGTCAAAATGAAGTTTATGTCTATAATGTTACAATTTGAAAATAGTTAATCACCACAGAAGTTTCAAATACAAAAATGGAACGGAAAATATTTTTTGTACATACCAAAGAACCCGTGAAATATAAACAACGACAAGACATAGGTTAGGAAGGATACAACTTCAGCCAAAATCATGAGTCTATGCATGGTTCTAATAGTTATGCCCACCATTATCAATTCCGTGAGAATCAAGGACGTGAAGCTGATGGATACAATATGAATGAACTCATCTTTGAATAAAATGAGAGCTCCATACATTATCATTCCACCTATAAGGATAAACATTATTGGAGCATGACACGTAAATCCTTCATAATTTACGGTTACCCTGTACTAACCATGTAACAAAAAAATTATTATCTCGAGGACACCAATATATAAATACAACAAACTCTGGTACTATCAACAACAGTTAGTTTCACACTTTCGAAAATATCTTTCCAGAATATCAAAAATATATTTTAATAACTAACTGATAAAATAAAATAAAGTTCGTTTAACTTCTAAAATTAGTACCTTGATAAACACTGACGAGGACCCACAGAAAGAACGTTTTGTAGGTAAGAGACCTTCCCTTGCCTAGTTCTGCATACAGCTCCGGCAACCGAAGCAAGTCTTCCGGTCGTACATCCTGATCAAGCACCAAGGCAAATACTGGAAACATGGTGTAAAGAGTCGCATAGCTGCAAAAATATAAAAGTATTTATTAAATGTTCTAAAACAATAACTTGCCTCCATACAAATAATACACCTTACTGCATATCATGCAAAGGTTCTAAAGCTACACATACTGACTTTGCATACATCAACAAGCATATAAAAATTACAGAATTTCAACTTTTAAAATTCTACTGAACTATTCCTAGCAACATTTACCCGATCATCAACAATCCTTGGTATAGAGCAACAGAGGAGAAGTAGAAAATACTTGAGAATACGGCTTGCATAACGGTTATAATGAGACCCCTGTGCATAACGAACTGTGCCAGAGAAGCAGATCTTTTATAGCTGTACCGCCCGTGGACCAAAAGAAGTGTAGAAACGAATCTAAATTGTGGAATGGAGAAATCAGCAGCTAAAGATGCTTGTCGCCCTTCTTTGCCTATTATAAAACCACATTAAATATAATTATAAAATACATGGTTCCAGCAACATCGACGTACACTAACATATAAGTGCAAACAAATAAGCTAGAAAGTACCTTCTATTCCAATACCAACATCTGCCGCTTGAATCATAGCAACATCATTTCCTCCATCACCTATTGCGGCTGTTCGTTTATTCGTACTCTTTTGAACAAGTTCGACAACTTTGGCCTTTTGAGTAGGAGAGCAACGACAGACAACCACAACAGGAGCACCACAAGCCAATTCCATAAATTCCCTCTCGTAATATTGTAAACATACCTAGAATTATTGCATAATCCTGATATTATATTACTTTATTTATAAGAAGTTCAAGTACCAGACAAATAAAAAGCTTACATCAAGTGATTCTCCTTTAATGACTATTGGTTGGTCGGACTTTCGTCGGTAATTATTTAGTTCAGTAAAAGCTTGGGCTCGATCTGCAATTTCCTTGAAAACGTAGAGATCTTGTTGAGTGGCCACAAGTTTAGAACTTTTAGCAATGCATATTGCTGTTTCTAACTTGTCACCAGTCAACATCCAGATTTTAATTTGGGCATTCCTCAGAGTTTCCAAAGTTACTTTGACATCTTCTTGAAGTGTGTCTTCAACACCAGTAACGCATACAAGGTCCATGTTATCTTCCAGAGGGTTAACTGCAGCTGCAATTGCTGTAGGTCTGTCTACCTTGCTACTTTTGGCAGCATTATACTTCTTGTCAAATTCATCATACTGCTCCTGAGTTAAGGTTTTCTTAGCCACGACTAATGTACGCAAGCCTTCCCGTGACATATTGTCTAAGCTCTCATCCATCCAGTCTGTATACTTCACGATATTTTTCATTACCACATCAGCACCTTTCTGGTAAAATATTATTTCTTCTCTTCGAGCTCCAGGACTCAAATCTTCATTCATAGTCTATCTCATACAGATTATTATTTTTGGTTAAATTTTTGCCACTATTAGAAGAGAAGAACCAACAATACTGTGTGTTGAGGTTCTGTGAAATGGCAAACGCAATATGCATAGAGTCGCTGAAGAGGCAAAATGGTCTACGTGCGCATGCTTTTGTACAGCACTTAGACCATTTTGCCTCTTCAGCGACGATATGTTTCTAACCTTTACTACATATAGATATATACGACATGGTTGACACTAACCTTTACGATGATTCCCATTCTTTTTGCTTCTGATGTGAAAGGAAAAACATGCAGAATTTGGTACTTGAGAGTGATTCCGTCATCAAACGATTTTAAAGTCATAGTGGACTGATCCCGCTGAACCAACGATAGTCCCACGTCTTTTACGTATTTGACTAAGGCGATCTAGGGTTAGTGAATTTGATTACTAAAGCGTGAGTAATTTGAAAATATATGAAACGAAAAAAGTTAATGTTTAAAATAAGACATACTTCATCTGGGCTAGATGCTTGATACGTAAACTCTCTGTCTATTCCATAGGCCATTTCCTGGTCATCTTCATTTTCATCACAAACAGGAGTCACGTTATGACACACGCCTAAAGCTTTGATGGCTTCTTTTACTCTAATATTTTCGTCAATGCGCATATGAGTGACTGTTTCTTGGGCTCTCGCTGTTCGAAATGCCTGTTTCAACTTATCCCTAATATCATCGATGGAGTCAGCCTGACTATTAGCCAGACATAAACGCTTAAACACCATCTCATTTTGTGTCAAAGTGCCAGTTTTATCCGTTAATAAGTATGAAATTCGACCAAGATCTTCAGATATTGTAGTTGACCTCGCAACAGTTCCCGCAATTGACTTATCTTTTTGTATCGACGTGGCGTAGAAAGCCTTTGCCATATCCAGATTGACGCGCAAACTGAAGTAAAATATGAAAACTTAAATACGACCGATTCACAGTTTCTTAGCAAGAAAAAGACCAGCTTAAAATACAGCATTACCTTATCGGAATTATGTAGGAGAAAAGAAGCACGAATCGGAACATGTATCGATACCACGGACCTTCGAATCCTTTAAGACACATCATTAGAAACGCCAATCCGATGACAGCAAGAAAAAGAATCTGTGATGGTAAAAATCGTGTTACTAAAATTGACTTCATTTTCCAAGATACTAGGTGTGAAGATTACAATGAAACAAGAGTTGACACCTTCGTTAAGTTATTGACTTCAAGATCAATCAATCCAACTTTACTACGTGGGATGGAGTTATTCATGACACTTCTAGTTTCTTTTCCTGTGTAGACCACAACTCCCACGGCATTCCCAGCAGCCAGCACGGTGTTAGCCCATAAAGTATTTTCTACCTGAATACCGATTTCGTCCCTACCGTCGGAATCAGATTCTCTGGGCTGAAACAATAATATACAATGTTTGAATATCTTCGCAGTAAGTTCACACAATCAGGTCTCCCAAATACATTGTCAAAATTAATTAGTAGCTGATACTGCACTTAAGCATTTCGAAAAACTTTGAATTAGATCAGTTATGTTTATACCCTTGACATGGTTCCCACGAATGAATGAATGTCTTTCTGAGGTTTTTCAGCATATACGGTAATGCTACTGGTAAATATTTCCGCTTCATGTTCGAGTTCTTGAAGAATAGGTAATCGTAACTTCCAGTCAGTTTCCCCATCTAGTTGATCCGTCCTCACGAAACACCGTCCAGCTTTATCACTTGTTCGCAGGAGAACCATATCTGCTGGTACCCTTTGATTTTTCTCGACCATTATAAGATCACCCACCTTTGAAAGAGTGCAAGACGTTTTTTTAACTCAAGATGTTATAAAATTCAACACTAGTATGGTGATTACTAAAAAAGAGGAAAGAAATAATGAAATACCAAAGTTGTACTACCTTGATTTTCGAACTAGGCACAAATAGTTGACCTTCCCGTGTAATTTTGTGATACTTCTGGTTATTGATTTCCTTGTCCCTCTGCCTTCGTCTAATATCATCAATTAGCTCACGAATAAGCGTAACACTTAGCACGAAAATCTGAAAGATAAATTCCACACAATGTCAAACTCCCATACTGATTGATTTACATTTGAGCCGACTGTGCTTACCAATGGTCCCCAGTAAGTGTACCAGTACCCGATCCTAATGCTTTGAAAAAATTGGCTTGTAGCCATTATCAAGAAGTACAAGTTGAGAAAAAACTTGAACTGCTGATATAACACCTAAAATGAAATTACAGTAAATATTTTAATTACACTACTCGCACATCATACATAATCGGGCTTAAATGGAAACGAATTGACAAAAGTTTGTAAAAGTACCAGCGGAATGAAGGAAAACACATTATATTTCTGATTTCGAATGATATTTGCAGCATGCTTCTCTTCAGTAGGTTTCCCAATTGTGAATTCTCTTGACCGGAGTTCCTTTTTTCGAAAAAGTGTTCGAGAGAGTTTGGAACAAAACCTTAAACGATAAATCACAACTTAAATTTTACTAGACCTTCAGTATGTTGAACTCGTTTGTTAAAAAATTGCACACACCAGCAGGCAAAGCTCCCAATGCCGCCAATACACCGAGCAAGACCGTTACTGTTACTTGCTAATCGACTGCTGTGCCTTCGGTAATCATCAGGTGTACCAACGTGTGACGGGAAATTAACTCCATCCGAAGAACTTCCGCCTTCTTCTTCATCCCCCATATTTATGGTCATATCGTAGTTTGGGTTACTAACACTTAAGCTTCTTTGTCCGTTCCTTAGCATGTTTTTCCTACTGCTCCTTTTGGTTGCACGATTTCGATCTAAATCCAAAGTGACTCTACCAAATTCCTCCTCGCTACTGCTAGTTTCACCTAAATTCCTTTCATACGAGCTCCGCTGCCTTCTGGATCTACCGGACAGAAGTGGAGTTCGGTAATTAGAATCCGAGTTGCCTAGTAGCCCCTGTGATTCTTCTTCCCCCTGCAGCTCCACAAACTCTACTTTCCTACCACCTTTTTTCCACATTAAATCCCCACATATTATCTCTACCCCCCTCCCCGTTTACAGTTTGTATGGATCTTGACAAAACGATGATTCTGCACAGAACAAACAAGCTGTAAATTCCGCTTCAATTGCCCTGATAAACCAGTGACAAACGCAAGGGTTCCTGCAAAAGTAAAACAGTACAGAACATTATTCATATCGAACTGAGTTCCTAATCTACGAAACAAAATGTCGTTCATATATGCAGTCAAATCCCCAATGTACACCAAGTTTACATTTGCTCAGTTACTCTATCCGTGTCAACCCAGTGACTCATTGCCATTTCATATTTCCATAAAGAGTAAATCCAGGAAAATATACAGATAACGAAATTAATCGATCGGAACATGAGCACACAGTTTATAGACTATTCAATGCTCCTGCAACTGGTATCGCCATAAATGATGTCATTTCACACAAGGTTCATTACTGTATCCCTCCCTTTTTATACTTCATACCCATTTTGTTTACAGATGCACATCAATTTTTTTAAAAACTAGTTTGATTCTCCCTACACTTCATCATAGCGGGCTGGACAGCCAAAAAACATTGATACTGTTATTATTGTTAATTACCTTCCACACAAACTCTCACATTGACCACGGCTCACCTAATAATTTACACACAAAAGAACCCACCATAACACAACTAACAGACATACAGACGCAGAAATAACAACACCACATGCAAGTTAAAGTCCACGCCAATCATCCCAACTCCAACTGCAATAATTTATAGCCCTAACACAACTGACTTCAATACTGAATAAATTACACACGAATCGCCCGTATTTATCCTATTTGCAAAAACACCACATTCGAGCCATACTTCGTGTCTCGTACGTTTCCGAATCACACTATCACAAGTCAAAGGTCACGCATCGCCAGACCTTACCTTTGAACTGTAAATAAATAATTAAAGCAACAAAAACATTAAACCGTTTCCATGTTACTCAATAGTTTTTTCTGACTGACAACCAAACTTTTTGAATTTCACAGACACGACATGCCTATACAATCGAAAGTATAATAAATAATACAGCACATATCCCAAACCACTAAACTTGAAGCTTACAAAGTACTATCTTCGTCTTATTCTTGTACACTGTCTGTCAAAATTCTTACCCACTAGTAATAATAATTACATACGTGTATGACTAATCCAGTTAACGCTATAAACTGCTTCCTATTCCTTGTAACTCAATTCCATAAACATACACTTAATAAAGCCAATTACGTCAATCACTGTATTAACACAGACGGTACAGATTGCAAAAGTATACTTTACGGTAAAAAAAAATAATTTAAGATACACATTTCCGAAACTCACCTTTCGAGCTGTCAATGTCAACAGACGACGTACGTATTTCCGTGAGATTAAATTTTGGCTTCTGTCCGATCTTCCCCGGAGTGCTTCCGATTCATAGTTGACCAAATGATATTAATAAAAACTTTTGTCTATACACTACATGTACTGCAACACCTGGTATGTGTTAATTAGAACTAGTTTAAAAAAAAGGACTCACTTGTAGTACCTACTAATGCTAGAGCACACGAACTGTAGACTGTATGTATGTGTATGCAAGCGTATAGGATTGATATCATGTATCATGTCCATACCTCCAAATCCAAACCCAACCAAACTGTCTCACATTTGCAAAACACTGTAGTATAGTTGCCCGCACGGTGGTTCAAGTACGTCGAAGTACATGACGAAACTATACCTCTTAATAGCTTGAAAGTTGTACCAAACGGCAAGATTCGCCACTTCACGTTATACCGTCACAACGTACATCGAGTTACGAACGAGCGTCGTATATATAACATCTTCACATACATCTCGCTATGCCGAAAGCTATGCTTACGCTCCGTCGTTTGTAACATGACAATGTGCAGCAAATGCCCAAATATAACGTTGCCGAGTATATGGAAATATATTTTCATGAAATATATTTAGAAGTATACCCACACGCATTATATTCAAATATGCTTAATATCTATACATTCAGTAACGCCTTGTAGAAGGACAGATAATTTTAAATGAATTTTTTCCTTTTCATTCTACCGTACGATTTATTTACATTTGTCAAAAATACAAATAAAGCCATACAATCAATTGACAAGTATAAAAACATCCATGTATTAAATCAGATATAGCATTACATTACAATCGAAAATAGTTGTTTGTCCTAAGAAATTAGTCTCTTCCCATTTGGAATGCCAGGTGGACGTTTCGATTAGTTTGACTCGTTTTCAATGTTATCATTAACATTTAAAGCACTCCGGACACGCTTGTTAGACCTTTTGGGGTGACCAAATTCGTCGTAATCACTTCGATATGACTGAAGAATTTGACGTACGTCAGCCCGAATTGTTTTCTTGAGCTCATCTACCTTTGCTTGATAAGGGTTGAAGCCCTCACAATTGAATTTGTCTTCGAATTTCCTCAGCATTCCGGTTCGCAAAGTTTTGACAACGACAGCTAGACACAATATATGAATGAATTACATTTCTCAATGTGAAAACTATTCAATTAATCTGCGATATACCTTGAGCAATTGCTAGCGACTCTGGTGGTAACTGCTTCCGAACTCGTGCAGTAGATGTCAACGCCCCCACTTCGGTCCTGCTACAAAATAATTTTAAACAATGTTCCACAATATAAAAACAATTCTGTAATTTACCGGGACACGAGACCCTTTCCAGTGAGAGTAAAGCCACGCAAATCTTCCAAAGAGTGAAGACTTTCAAGCACCACTCTAGCAATCGTCCGTGGAATTTCAGAACCAGAGATTTGGGACCAAACATTATGGCTCATGAAATACGGATAATCTTTTTCACCCACAGGAACATTCACATATGGCTGGAATAAATCCAAACATTTATTTATTGCAAAAATGCAAGTGTACAAAATCCTTCAAGGATGCGGGAGGAAAAAATACCTCTTGTGAAATCTGTGAATTTTTCATAGATGTTGGAGGGTTCTCCAAATCATGGGACCGTTCCACAGATTCTGACCTTTCAAACTTGTCCTTTAAAATAGTAACATTCGCATCTAGGGAAATCAATAATCCTCCCATCTTCTCGCTTAACTCCTCAATAGCAGCATTTGTTCCTTCAACCACATTTCTCGTTGATTGCTTCAATGATTCAAGGGCTATATAATGAGGTTAATAGATGTGAATTTTAGTTCCAAAACTTTAACAGAATAAACAGTGATATTTGTGCGTACCTCCTGCAAGAATTTCGATGTTTTCATTCAAAGAATTAATAGCTGGAACCACATCAACATTCAACTGTCATACAGAAAATTAACAAATATTTCTATTAATACAACTTTAAAAAATATTTGTTAACACCACAAAATACTCAAGAGTTTCCAGTCATGTCTGGAAGTATTACATATTTCCTCCATACATATTACATATATACTGGTCATACCTTCTCTACTAAAATCCGCTCCACGTCGGTGACCTTCAGTAATGGACCAAAATACGCGGATTGACCATTCTCATCCGTGAAATGAAATACACCGTCCATTGCGATACAATTATAAGTGCTTCTCTCTAGATAATATCTACACAGCAACCAATAAATGATTTACAAAAAATTAAAAATCTGGAACAATTTCACCAAGCTGATCGAAAGTGTATGGTACCATGCCGAGCATGCAACCAATACTTGTGAAAGTTCCACATAGGTGGCATGACAGGAAGCCAACGTTTACTTGAATATTGTCAACAGTGTATTTTGTACTATTACATAACTTTGATTTCGTAATTTCACCTGGAAATTAACTTTCATTACTAACTATTATTATCATTATTAACTATTTCATTCAACATTGATAAATAATATGTCTTCTAAAATTTCTCCTCGGACATTAAGACACCGGAAAAGAAAACAACGTATTGTCGAAAGGGCTGCCGGTAAGGCAAATACAATTAAAATAAGGAATTAATTGTTAGCTGACGCATTTCATATATAAGGATATGAAAATCAAATATAAATTTCTTTAACAGATATGCCAGCAGCATTGTTAACTACAGATAATCACATTTTTATCAGAAGAGACGCTAACAAATTACCGGATGATTGTTATGCAGAACTTGTTGAATCAAGTTTACCTCAAACGCAAAGACTCGATAGAAGATTAATGGAAGCTCTTGAAATTAATTACGAAGCTCAAATCGTTCAAGAAAATGAATCGTGCGCTATAGATACATGCGAAGTAACTATCGACGGGAATCTGGAAGAAATAGCAAGTTCTGTTTCTCAAGTCAGGACTGGAGAAAATGACAATGGTACCGATTTAACACCGCTTCATACTGTCAGCCTAAAATTAGCAACTTTAGCAAATGAGCATAAGCTCACAGATGTAACAATCAACGCTATGCTCAAAATAATGTCGGAAGTGACCATGTTCTACCCCACAAGTATTCCTAAAAATATACGTGTCGTAGAGGATTCCATCTGTACCGGTGTGTTTGACTGCGGAATGACTTGGAAATGCCGTCAGTGCCAAAACTATAAAAGTTACGACATCTTCGATAAAAATATTTTACGCAGCTGTTGTGGGAATAAGATCAAACCTGGAATTGACCATTACGTGCACTTTAACGTTGCTCAAATCCTCGCCAAAAATATATACTCTGTGTTTGAACATATTCAACTAGATGATTTGTTGACCAGAAAACCGTTTCTCCGCAAGTTACGTCAAACAATGAATTTCAATGCAGAAGATGTGTCTCTAACCCTTAACATTGACGGAGTTAACTTGTCTTCAAGTTCAAAAAGCACTTTATATCCCCTGCTTGGATTTTTTGATGGGACAACACGTAGTATGGAAAATGAAAATATTTTAATGTTCGGATTTTGGCTTGGGCCATCAGGGGGGAAACCGGACGTGGAAATGTTACTTAAACCTGTCATTACGCAAATAAAACATCTCGGTGAGCAAGGCTTCCAATGGACAAAAAATGACATTTGTCGAACTTCGAGGGTAATAATTTCTGCTTGTCTATGCGACAGCGTGGCCAGACCAGTATTTCAGGGTCTTATGCAGTGGAATGGGCTTTATGGATGTTCTTATTGTCTTCATAAAGAAAGTGGACATTACTATTCCCCACATATTACAAGTGATCTACGAAGTAATGAAGAATACCGAACAATATGTAAAATGATCTCAAGAAATGTTCCAGTAAATACATTTGGAGTACGTTATGCATCCCCCTTTACTGAACTGACATACTTCGACATGATTTTAGGTAACATAATAATACTAGATTTTCCGGTCATGACCGGAAATAAAGTTACAGTTAAATAAAATTAATAATAATAATTGAATAAATTGTAGGTTTTCCTCCTTGTATCATGCATACTGTATATCTTGGTGTATGTCGAACTTTGACTGAAAAACTTTTGACGAGCAAGCCAGACGATCATTACTATATATCGCCTAATGAAATCCAGCAAATAGACAACTACTTACTCGCAATCAAACCACCCTCAAGAGTATCAAGAACGCCGAGATCATTAAAATTGTTGGCATGGTACAAAGCACACGAGCTATCCATGTGGCTTCTTTATTATTCTCCACCGATACTGCAATCAATACTACCTCAAGAATATTTTGAACATTGGCTGAATTTAATTCGTGGCCTGAGTTTGTTACTTACAGAAGATATAACAGAAGCAAGCATACGGGAATCAAGATGCGAATTACAAAAATTCTATGCAATGACCTTGAGGCTATACGGTCAAACCACTTGCAAATACAATTTCCATCTTACAAGTCATCTGGCTCACATTGCATCAAAAATTGGTCCACTACAACACTACTCGATGGCTCCTTTTGAAACATTTAATATGACATTGAGGTCATATATTTCATCGTCTTACGAAATGGGTCAGCAAATTGCGAAACGGTATTTTAGAAATCTGCAGTGTAAATTTTTGAATAGTTCATCGCGCATAATGCCCAAAAAAACGGGTCGAACCTTCTTGCATGCTAGGAGAATTCCCAAGGAAAACACATTTTGCTGCCCCAAAGACTCATGCACACTTACATACCTAATAAGAGCAAGAACTTCTAAAGGCCCTCCATTGGTGTCATTATTTGGTGGAAAAGAAAGCAAACGAAATTCTTGTTGCTACATACTTAATGACACACGTGTAATTGAAGCAGAATACTTTGTGAGTACTGCCTGCAACGATGAAGTGTTTGCAATTGGAACAATGAATACACTGGTTCCTGTATTTAATTTATGGCACTACAACAAAGTAATCTCTAACTGCAAAGGATATTGTTCAATTAATGATATAGCTGATGTTGTACTAAAAATTGTATGTAGGGGCGATGTTTATTTTGTAAAATTTTTGAGTGGAACTGAAAATTACAAAGAATAATACCTTTCCGGTCAAGACCAGAACCTTGGTTACCACACCGTTTGTCATTACATTTATTAGTAATTAACGTGACAAATGATTAGTAAAACATGATATGAATAAATATTATAAGTTGGTTGTTGTTTATTATTGTTAGTCATGATTGCAAATGTACCTGATGAATCTACCCTCCGTCACATTGCAGTTGGTTATATTACTTTTAGATACGTATTTATACATTCAAAAGTATACTGCTAAGGTATCGAGTGCTTTAAATTGCAGTATGTCCCGCTGTCAATCTCAATGAAATATGCCTGCAATTGTATCTCTAACCTTTCGTGGTATACTGCAATACAGTTTGATACAACTACACGTACGACAGTAGCAGACTAAGCTATAGCGATGCGTCACAAAATGTAATGCATTCATCGTGCGGGAACTATAAAATGTATACAAGTAAACTCGAAGTTTCCTGCCTTCCCCTGCAACTGCACCACACTTCCTTACCTGGTGCATAGATGGGATTAAAGCCTGAGGCAGGGCCCGCACTTCTCGACGTGTTTAGGGGCGAAGTGATACGGAAGTCCGTAGTTCGGATGTCATGATGCCTACTTGTCCGTCAGTACTTGCTCAAACACGATAGTAAATTGTCGATGTCAGTAAATGCTAATGTTTATTTTGTACACTTGAGTTATCTTGGCTGCCCTAAATGCCCTGGAATGTTTCAATACAATTTTGGTAACCCAACAGTATTGATTCGATGGCTGTAGCTGACTGCAGCGGGACTGGATTAAATTTCACCATTAAGGTCATATACGAGCGTATTCGCCAAGCTTTCACGCATGTGTACGTTTTTTTAGAAATCTGAAACATATCCAAATTCATTACTCAATTCCTGAAGCACCGAAAAAAATTGAAAAAGAGCATTTCTGGGACGAATATGACATCGGGTGGATTTATGGGGTGGACCACCTTGGCCCGGCCAGGGTAAAATAATTAGGACTAGGGTAAAAAATTAACGGAGCCCCCAAGATTGGGAAGGCTCACAAATCTTCTTTGAGGCTTAGGGCCAGGGAAATAATTATTTTTTAAGCCGCCGCTGTGGTCTAATTTCCATTCAAAAAGTAGTGGGTCATTTTCAAACGTTGACCATTTTCCACACTATTAGTTATTTTCGGTTAGGCGACAAAAAGTTGGCAATTTGCAGCGAAAAATATTAGGGGTTTACAAGAGACTTGTGATTGTGAGATACATAATTACGTGTAAATTGTTATTATTTACTTGAATCATCTATAAAGCCAATACACATGCAGACGTTTTTGGCAGAATTCATTGAATATGGTGCTATTAACAAGTGGTGCTGTAATATTGAAACGCTTGTTTGTTGCCTTTGCCATGTCTGGGTTTGCAATATTGTTTTTTGTGGGAAGAAATTTTGTTTAATGTGGTTGGTGTGTTATGCTGCTAATGTTAAATGTAAGGAGGACAGCTGCAATTAGCCATAACAAGTCAATAGTAAGAGAATTCGATTTATTCAAGAGGTTAGAGCAATTGTGTAGTGGCTCCGTGCATGCTCTGCTCACCTGTGTGGAGTATCCAATTCTCTCAATACACGAACGCGCAGGAGGTGCAAGATTTAGCTTGCACTACATTTCTTGGCATCATTTGCCATGCAAGTCTTGCATGCAAACCTGTCGGTTTAATGTATCTGTGAAGGACCTGCTCTAAGCGCAATAACTGATTTGTTATTACTAAATAAATACTATACATTTTATTATTACTATCTCTTATTTCCCGAAGAGTTGATCTGTATGTATTCACATGCATACAGATCTCCAATAATACCGCAGGCCAAGAGAATGCTTAACTCCGCCCTAGCTCGAAATTCTTTTGGCCGATTCATAGCTGGAAACACTCGCACTTATGCCTTGTAATCAATGAATTCAGCCTAGTAAACTAGTAACTCTGTCGAGCACTAAATACACAAGCTAAGGATATTTGCAAACCATAATAGCAATAAAAATATTGCATGTTACTAAATTATCAAATTATTTTGACCGTCTACTCGTAATTACATGCGTAAGGTCCCATTAAATATTTTTGTCCCCTGGTGCTTATAAGTAAGAATGAGTCTCATTTGTCAATTGTTTATATTACAAACAAATTATTTATCTATAGGTCAGTATTTGTAGTGAAAGGTTTTTAAAAGGGAAATGAAACTTAAAATTTTATGAGTGTCAAAATTTTATTGGAAGCCAAATAATTGTTTTCTACAAAAATGGTTTAAAAGTGTTTTAATGCGTGTACGCATTTTTTTGGACTATTGCAAATAGTTATTGGATATATGTATTACATATATGTCACCTCAATTAAATTTTTACGCTTAATTACACCTGTAATTATGATTTTCATAATGGTACAACCTCGAAATTTCAGATGGGTAGGCCCCGCTAGTAAGCGGTTTCCATGGGTTGTGAATTTGAATTAATTTAGATTTAATGCTGAGAGCTCGAAGTCATCAAAAGTAATATCAGAACCCAAATCAGCCTAAAATATATATGCCACCTTAGTGACAACATTATGCTAGTCCGCAACGAGTACCATTATTCCCTAACCAGAATCTGACAACGTAATATCCATTAGGGGATGGAATTTTTACCGACTTGCGATGTCCGTTGCGAGTGAATGCAATGGGAGGATTGAGCAGCCAAACTGGCAGTCAGTTAATTTATTTTCCGTTGCTTCATTTCTAAACGCGCTTAGCTTAAAAACTGTAAACACTTATTAACGCTTATGTTCAAACTAGTCGTACTTGTAGACATATTGGATTACATGTGCAAACACTTTGCTGTTCAATTGTAAACATTTAGAAGGTAACCTTATTGAGCTGGCAAACACACTCACCCTAGCACTACTGGCATATTGTGAAATAATGTCGGTTATGCTTTACATGTCATGATGACTCAGAATCAAATCTCCGGCTTCTTCCTTGGTGAGATTGGAATCATTAGAGTTCGCTTGTTGCTCCCTTTCCTTAATAGACCACAAATTTTTGAGAATCCCTGAACACCGAGAAGCACTGGTGATGATTCCCGTACTTCTAGTAATAACTATTTCTAGAGGTCTGGGCTGTTCAGGCATGGAAAGATTAGCTGGTCTGCATAGTAGTGCTGACAATGTGCACTTTCATACAGTGGAGGCATATGTGGTTCAACAAAATAATTTAGACACTGAAGGAATGGAAGATTAAAACAATTTCCAGCCGACTTCCGGCATGCCTCAACATTCGGCTTACAGCCGCGGTGGAGGTGGTGGGAATTCACCAGTTATTCCATTTCCTACATTTTCGTGGATGGGAGGACTAAACCAACTTGGTCTTAGAGGAGGAAAGTTGTGACAGGAAATCCACCGTCACACCAGTGGAACATTATTCCTGAAAGAAACGAAGTAGCGGTAGAGAACAACATAATTGCGGAAGGATTTTTCAGCACAAACCATGTCTCGAACGCTGATGAGCCAACAATTAACGATTATATTAAAACTATTTATTTGAAGATTACAATTCAACAAAATTAATTACTGACTGCCAAATAAGAAATGAAACCGATTAATTTATTTAATTAATCACTGAACAAAGCAAAACGACCGTTAAGGACCGACAGACATCACCTGCGTTTTATATATCGTATATATTACATTTTGGTATTCTTAGCTTCAATTTAAGACTTCGTTTGATTCAACAAAATAAGATATATCAGACAATAGCTATGTGTAGTAAGTGTGATACAACAAAATAATAATACTTGCTTTATATGGTTACCAGTATCTTTTTAATATAAATTATTTATTAAATAGGTTTATGATGTGCAAGCTTGCGGTCACGACGTGTCTAACATCGTCAGGTGAGACAAACTATTGTCCCGTTAGAAATTCCCTATTTTTTATTAGGATTTGTGATTACTTTGGGGATACTCTGATAAAATTTAGCCGAAATAACATGCTTAACAAAGGAACCGTAAAGGTAATAGATTTGAAATGGCATTTTGTCATATAGTGACCTAATTGCAAATTTTGCATATTAGTTTAATGGGACATATGTAAAATTCGGCAATTGTAGTATATTGTATTTAGACGAAAAACAGTCCGTGATCAGAGTCGCTCCAAAATTAACTTCACCGCGTCTACAGCCCAATTTATTTCAAAAAATGAGTATCTTTTGCGGTTCAGGTTGGCTTTAAAAATGTATTCACAAAATAGTTATCTCATTTAATTATTTCAAAATTCTCGTGGAAGCAGATTTGTAGCAAATCAGTAGCTTACTCAATCCAATTCTGTCGTAAGCAAGGGTTGGCTAGACATAACAGGGAGGGCACGGAATTATTTACTCGAGCAATTCAAAGCGTTTTTGATGCCCTAAAATTCGATTCAAAGGAATTACGCTAGACTTCATCGAAGTAAATGTGCTGAAGGAAACGAAAAGATAAATTTAATTAATTAAATCAGTTTATATTTTATTTGTTGTACCTTGATGTAAATGGAGGGCTCCCAATACTTGTTTTTAGGTTCTCCAGCAGTATTTGAATGTACTCAGTAAACCTAAGGGAACTAACTCTTTTCTGGAAATTCTACATTATCAGGGTTGAGGGTAACTTGTACCAGCATTTTGGATTTGACTTATTATCTAGTCAAGAAAATTGGTTTTAAGTATGTACGAACTTCAAAATTTAATCAAGATTGATTGGAGGTTGGACCCGCATGTATTATTGGGAATAATATTTTCCTAGAACTATTGTAAATTATTTGTGGGCTTTATCAAATGTGTGTTGTAATTTTCCTAGATTTATTTTGGTCTTGTTCGATCCTTTTGTGGAAGTGAATATCATCCAACAATAAGTAGCTTTCGTGAGATTTACAGGCTTCTAAGCTTTTATTCTCCGATAGCAAACCTAACCAGTGGTAACGTCTTGGACAACGACTGTAACCTAGTTCCAATTCAAACTTCCCTAATTTTTACAGCTGAATTTGCTAGCGATAATATGTAAGTACACTATTGATAATTAAACTAGTTGTATTTACTGTTTATTTGCATTAACATATTTATTGAAAAATCAAAAACAATTCTACGAGTCAATTGTAATTTTTAAGCAATTAGATAATATTAGTAAAGTTCGTCGAAAATGACGCTTGTAAAATAAATAATTTCCTATTGTTTACTTTCTGGTACGGCAATAATTTACGACATACTGATGTGGCGCCTCTAGTGGCTGGTTACATGTTTGATTCCACCTTCTCTGGACGGTGTAACTCTACCATACTTATCTTATACCGTGGTGCTAGTCACTGATGATTATCAAGACAGCGCAACGATTTTAAAAGTTTGTGCATGTACGTTACAAAAATTCTGAAAAACAATTAAAAAATAGTTTCCGTATTTGCCTACCAAATAGAACGATGCTACGCTACTCCTTCGCACACATCCTCAAGGGGTGTCCCAAATCATTACGAAGCGATGATGTTTTTGTACGGAACGTTCCCATATATTGTTTTCCTTTTACTTACAAGCAGCAGTAGTTCTAACTGGGGAATGTACTAAATACATCCTATAACTAGTTTTTATACACGATATTATTGTACGACTTTAAGCTTACTTACACGACAGAACAGGGCTAATTGTAAATTATTGCTATCAGCGCGATTGTCCTTGTCATAATAGTAAATCAGTTCCTGTTACGCTTCCCACGTATCCTAATAATTCTATATGTAGAATATGTAGAGTGGAGTTAATTGTAACTTTAAAATTCAGATGCAATTTGATTACCTACTATGGTTTACTAACGGATGAGACACAATGGAATGTTGCCACTTGACATAAATAAAAAGAGGTATTTTAGAAATCATAAGAAACCTATAATTTTGTAGCAACTAACAACGACTTCGTAAGAATTAAATATGAAAGAATAAAAATTAAGTTTAAGTATGCACTTAAAACTAGAGGCTCCATAAAGCTTGCATGTGAGGACACTAAGGATAACCCAAAAGTAGCATGGAGAAACGAAAAGCATTTATTGGCTGTTGAGGTTGTTTTCTTATCGTAAACAAAAACCGCAAGTTAGAATCACACTATAATTCATGGTTACAATACAGTTTAAAGGACTCTCAGCCAAGTCAGTATAATAGTTACCTTATTGTAGACAAACTGCCTTATAAAGTGCTTTAACGTTTACTGTTTATGAACGTCTGAGCCACGAAAGATTGGCCTTTGATGAGTAATATTGCGTAGCTTCTGTATTATTGAGTACGAATTTAATCGGGCGTCTTTGTATATAAATACTGTACAGCTTATAGCCATTGGATTAGAATTTACTGAATGGCGATTCTTTGAAATGGTTTTAAATATTATTATTTGTATAGCACGGGACGACAGTATTTTATGTAGCTTTATAGTATCTATGTATATGTACCTCAAAGTATTCTGTATTGCCTCACTTGAACGCCGAGAAACTCTACATCTACAATAATTATAGCATTAATCAAGTTTATTTCTAATGAAATGTTCACTTTTAGTCTCGTTATGTTGTTTCTGGGTTCATTTTTTCTTGGCCACACTTTTTTGCCAGTCTGGTTTAAGCTGCTCTTCCATTGCCTTGCGAACGTAGTTGAGGTATTTTTCGGGGAGATTGGAAGCCCTGTAGTAGTGGGAGGAGAAAATAGTGGAGTCATTATATTTAATGGAATTATTTCTTAGTTATTAATTGTATAAGTCCATCCTGACGTTCTTTTAAAAAGTTAAAGGTAAAGAATCGTAGAATACCTGAGTTCTTCCAGCTTGTTCTCCATTGCCTGACGAATATCCTTCTCTCGACGGCCCAACTCACGTCTGAAATTAATCCCCTCCACGAAGAAATCCTTCCGTTCTTGAATTTTACCAAGTTGTATTTTATGAATTTGCTCCCGTAGATCCAGCTTGTATTTTGCATTTTTCTATGAAGAAAAAAAATTAGCATGTGAAGATTATCTGGTGTATTTGCTTTTGTATAAAAACAAGAGTGGATGGGGGAATAGGAGGCGATCCATGTACATAAATATAAGAATACTAGTGGAAGGGATATATGTAATTATACGAAATTGTTTGCCTTATAGATGTCATTTTGAGCATACGCAGAATAGAATAGTCATAAAATCTTACAACTTTCGCCTCTTCAACTTTCTTTTTATCTTCATCAAATTTAGCGTTTTGGATGCTGAAAATTTTATCATACATGGCCTTATCATACGCAGCTTCCTCAAAGGCACATTCCTGTCGTTGGCAAATTTGACCCAGAATCGAGTCTTTGAGTTCAGACGCAGCTTTCTTCTTCTTTAAAATGTCTTGCTTCTCTCGGTTCCGCCACTCTCTCTCTTGTTTCTCTTGGTACCGCTTAGTTCTCAATTCCTCACGCATTGCTTTCGATTGTTCGGTTTTCACTTGAACATTTGAAAGTTGACTCGAAAGCATTTCTTTCAGCTTTTTCTTCTCCTTCTTCTCTTTTTCCACTCTTTCCTGTTCCGCTTGTTTTTTTGCAATCCACTCAAGCATCTGCAGGACATATTATAATACAAAAGGAAAACATTTTTGGTACTCCCATATAGGAGTTGTCAATTGACAGAAATTAGCATATGAAATACTTGATTTGAGATATTAACATTCTTTCCCAAATTCCTACGATCTCTTCCGCCATATCAGCATGGAATGAAAATGCTCTGTTAGAAATATAAAAAATGACCTGCTCATCCTCCTGCCGATCCAGAGCTTTCTCCATCTTCTTCTTCTCCAGCTGAAGGAGTTGATCATCCAGGAGTTCCTTCCCTAACTTATGTTTCCTCTCTAGAGTGGCATTTTTGATTACAATATCCTCCATGTCCTGCATCTCCCAAACTTTACGCATTTCATGGCGCTCATGTTCGACAGCAAGTTTGTCCAAGTATTTCATTGCTTCTTTTTCATCTAACTGTCCCCTAAGGGATTCAAAGAGTTCCTTCTTTTTCTTTTGTAGTTCCTCCAAATCTTTGACGTCATCTCCAAGCAAAGGGTTTGAGGTTTGAGCTATCATTGCCAAGAGTCTTTTCTCTTCTTCAGCTTGCTCACATCTGTAATAATTAGATTAGACGGCGATCAAACTTTATTTTGTTGTTTGGTGTATCTATCATCTAAACATGACTCCCTTCATAATTATCAGGTGGACTCAGTTTCAGGGAGATTGAATTGGAAGCGGTTAATTAGGATGTTACTTGATGAGGTGCTTCTCGGCTAACTGTGCCTCCCGGATTGCTTGAACTTTGGCAGCGAGAATAACTTGATTTAAAGCTCGAACTTCTGGCTCTTCTTCCATCGTAATCGTATTAGCTCGTCCTAGGATCTCATCCATAGCCTATTATATTTTATAGAGAGAATAAATTTGTACCTTGAGCGACCAAGGGATGTTTATGAAGTCAGAGGGGTAATCAAATTCCCTCCCGTCAAAACGGATCATAAAGACGTGATAATATGGAAGATACTAAAAGCTTATTTGTGAGAACCTCTCGAGCTTCCGGACTGATGCTGGCATTGAAATTCACTTTATCCATCATTCTCATTTCATCAGCTGTTTGTCTGCAGCGCTCAATCTCCTCCTGCTTTTGCTGAATAGCAGCTAAGCACTCTGCCTCTTTCTCTTCTTTAGTTTTCACCTGGAAATAAGTTGAGAGGGAGTAATAAATAATTATGTTATTTATTTATGATGTGTTGACGTCAGACCGTATAAAAATATGTGAGTTGTTGTGATGCTGGATGCTCTCTTACGATTGCTTTCTGGAGGAGCTTGCTGTAGTCGCAGTTGGAGAGGACGATCGGATGTTCATTCTTTAGCTCACCATGAACTATGAGGTTCCGGATGCTATCAGGATCATAAACCACCAATTTCTCCTTGCATTCCTGCCAAGGTGGAGGTATTTTACAACGACATTTTGCTTGCTGGCACAAAGCACATATATCTACGGCATAACACGGTAGGAATATGAATTATCATGTCGGTGTTACATCGTGCATATAGCAGACCAAGCATAAATAGTACAGAAATTGCATACACATGACTTTTTGCCTACACTATCTGCACGCAAAACAATTTTCAAAGAGCTGTAAAGATCAAGTTTAGTAAAGCTGGATTTATCATCAGTAAGATCTTATTTATTACTATTGCGCGGAGCAGTGCAGCAAGGGTCAAAGAATTGTCTTGGAGCTTGTTTTCTCGTCGTTCCTCTGGGTTTGCAAGGATCAGTGCATGATTTTATTTTTGGACCCGGCTTGGTTATATACTGGTGACGGAACGCGGACTCATACTCGGACCACCCGAAAGGACGCACAGCAGTGTCATTCATGCCGGGAATTGCGTCAGCAAACTAGAAGTTAACATTCGGATCAGATCAGACTCACAAGTGCTGGGGAATGTCATGCTACTAGACATGTTATTATGTTAAAAATCTGAACACGGAATGGCGCAACAACGGTTGAGTTGAAAATTGCGTTGTGTGAAAACTTTCTTTTGCGGATTCCTCATCTTAAGAACTTGAGAAGGTCAGACATACCTGAATGGACATCCCCATATCGCACACGGGCTTGCACTTGTCCAGGACATGGTATTTCCCCGCTATTCTTGGATTGAATGTCATTTTTCCTAACACTACACCAACCCACCTTCACTTTCGAAATTCGGAACTCCCAGTCTCTCCAGTCAGAAGCTATGAAGAAATTTTGGAAAATGGGGGGTGTGGGGAAGTGCTCTCACCATTAACTTAGCTTCTGAATCATTTGATTTACAAACCCTACTTGATGTAATTAATTACTGCCTTGTCTACTTACTAGTCTGATGGTAAATGGTAATATTGTAAAAGAGAATATTGAATTTATGTATGACGAATGACAATTTGGCGATGGGGTTCTTCTGGGAAAGGGAGCTTCTTCTTACTATGAGTTGGACCTCTGGACCTGGAATTGGGATTGGGAGATTCTTATTCTTGAACATAGATACAACGAGAATAAGAAAGCCTCTCTTTACGTTTCTAAGCTAAAATAATTTATATTATAAAAAAACAAAATACAAAATCTATATAAGAAGTATTTATTTCTGTTATTTTCAAAACTTTGGAATCTCTAATTTCTCGCTAGTACTCAAATTGATTAAAAATTAATACTCGGATTTGTGCACCACTACAGCATTATTTCCAGAATCTATCGATTTAATAAGACGTTTGCAAGAAAGATTAAAGCTTATCTTCCTGAGTCATGGTTACATTCATAAACAATTTGTGCGCTGCTATGGTTACCTGAAGATTTAAAAAAAATATGAGCGAAGCCGTTTTTTTCAGTTTAAACATAAGTGATTCTCAGAAAATTACTTTGGAAACTCGTAGGGTTCAATAATTCAGACAGAGATTACTTTTTGAAAGAAATTCCAAATCCCTATTCCTTTTGTTTACCAAATTCATTACATGACTATAAGTAGCAGTGAAGTGTAGCTGTACAGTGTAAGTGTAAGTTTAAGCATGGTGAGGAGATTATTTGTACGGACGGCAAGTAGAAATGTTGCCTTTAGGTATATACAGATATGTATCAATCATGAGTCCTGGAAAGCATAAATTTAATCTTCCAATAATAATTAGATTCGAAGCAATTACATGCAGAAAGAAGGGCAGGGACGTTTAATCAATTCCAAATTAGATTTAAGCGCAATGACTGCCGTAGGAATAATCAGCCACGCGGGGTTATTCTTGTATGAAGCTCTGCTATTCTCAACGGAGTGGTGTGTTTTCCTCGTGCTGATCCTGGCCATATATAATGTTGTCCTCCTCATTCTACACCATATAAGCGATGCACTTATTCTCTGGATACTTTTCTTCCTAGGACATTTTATTGTCCGCATGGTGTACTGCCATTCACATAACTGCTTCAGCAGTTGGGAGTAGTAGGAGTGTATGAAACACAATATGATCATCGCGTCCCTATCGTTTTGATTCATTCAAGCCCGGGTGGCACAGCGGGTATTTGATTATGATTTACAACATTTACGACTACCCGAAGCACGGCGGAATTGTTTGCGAGAGGATTTTCATCAATTTTTATTCGATTTCTTTTACTTTACAGTCAACACACAAAACACGACACCATTATGGAGACAATCCTCGCTCAATGGAATTGGAATCAGGGCTTGTCATCTTGAGCTCATGAAAATGAATTTTCGCAATAACACGGATGGTACGGCTGTAAAGGAAGAAAAAGTAGTTTTTATTCAGTTGGATTCTTTTGAACAATGGCAACAGGAGTAAGGTCTGGCAGCACGAATAGTTTTACAGGAATCAATACCACATGAATTTTGGTAAATAATTATTTCAAAAGCTAATCAAATATTAACCCAAGTTGTTTCATGGTCGAATTCTTCGTGCAGAAGTATTGTAAGTAGTAATAAACAATAACTCCATTTCATTTAGTATAACAATGAAGAGAGTAAACTTTAATAATTTAATGTTTCCTATGTACTAAATTCATATATTTTTTATACACAGTTTATATGCGCACAGTTTACGCATAGATATTTATATAATTACCTATACTTATGGTTAAAAGTATTACACTAATTGTAAGACTAAAGCTACTGGAGGTAAACTTGGATAGTTTTCTTAATTGGTTCTAATGTGTGCGTTTGGTTTCATTTTTTGTTCTTACATTATAATTACTTCCGATCAGATTTTTCCTTTCGTTTAGGTATGATTTTGAACAATTTCATTACATTATATATTTTTTATACATAAATACATACAATTACATAGTCCACATCTGACATTGAGAATGAGAGAAAAATAACCAAAAGTACATGTTTACATTTCAAAAACCCACATACATCCTCGTTACTTGTGGATATTCTGGTCTTCCCAAGAAGCTTCCCCCCTTTTTCTTGAAGTTCACATGTACACATTTTTTTTGAGTTACTTGTATAGAGATCTATATCTAGAGAATTCTAATACGTTTTCTATTGAGAGTGTTAGTATAGCATCGTAATTGAAATCCAGCTACAAGGAGACGCTACTACTAAACTGACTTTTGCGATAACTGTAGGATATTTATATAGTTACTTTGAATACTTTATCAATACCTGAATGTCACAGATATGTAAATGTTATAGTCAATGAGTTCATTAACCATATAATAGACATTTTTAATGATATTTCCCAGACACTGGAATGGTTGTGGTGTTGTTAAAAAGAATTGATATTTTCTAATGGTATCTACCTATAATAGAAGAATGTTCCCTTTAGCCTCACAATCCCTATCGGCTCAATGTGCTCCACATAGACTATGGATAGTTGTAGTACAGTTTCATCATATAATTACATACACAAACATCTACCCACACTCATTCCCAATTCCCGATCTGCCCCATATAAATTATATATATAGATATCCGATTATAAAATATGGGAGCAAGGTGAGGTGATAGATTCGCATTTGAGTTGCGGTAAGAGCAAAATTGGATTTTACTTTGTGTGCACATCCAGTCTTCTTTTATACAAGTATGACAAACATGATGACGATTTTTGGGCAGATATGCATGGTTGAGAGGAGAAAGTGGGACAAGTGAAGTCTCTTTGAAAATACTGCTCATTATTTAGGTACATACTCATATGCAGTGCAATAATAGACTATCATAGGAATTTTTGGCATATTTTCGATTTCACGGCTCCCTCGATTTCTTGAAATGGACTTCTGTACCGTAATGATGGGGAATTAATGGAATCTTATCTTGAATCTGGGTAATAGCCAGTGTGGGTGGTTGGATGTGATGTTGTGGTGGGCATCATCATTACAGTGAAGAAAAGTAGACTTCCTCAGTCTTTTTACATTGAATCGATACGAAACTATAGTCCGCATACATGGAAACAAACTGTTGTCTAAAATTGCTTCCGAATGCGCAATAAATCAGGAAGTTGATGGAGGAGTTGAATGTGAGGAGAAAGTTGGCCAGCAAAATATAGCGTGTCGAAAACTCGACATTTTGACTTTCCCATAAGAGAAGAAACATTCCTAAAACGTTGCAGCACAGGAAGACAATAACAACGAAGACGAGCATTACTGCGTAGGAAATCTCTCTGGTTTGTACAGATGTTAAACCCTGTCTCTTCTCATTCGCTTTCTTGATCTGTGAAGCAACAAATTCAAACAGAAGCTGAGTACAACCAACTTTCTCTTTTCAAGATGCACTCCTTCCCTAATTAGAAAATTTTAGGCCTGGCAACTGTCATGTCATGACCATGAAAGGAGAACAAAACCAGGCAAGTCGAAGGATACGTGCACCCCAAAAAACAGTCAGCAGTCAAAGCACTGGAAGGCTGATCACATGAGCAAAAGATCTACAAATTAAGGACAAATGTCTGTCTGGACTTCTGGACATGAGATTAACAACATGCCGCCAATCTTTTAACTTACGTCAGTTAGATCTTCAAAACGATATATTAAACCTCAAACTTTTATTATAGGTTCAAGTATTTAGTGCTCTAGAGGTAATTGTTTTAAATCTGTAAGTTTACTGCTTATGAACGTCTCTGATTCCTATGAAAACTTACGGCTAATATGAGATTTAAGATCAAGAGAGGAGCTTACCGTCAAGTAAATTGCAGTATTGAAGACAGCCAAAACGATAAATGGCAAAATATGCTGAAAAACAAGGAGCATGGGGTACATGTAGTACTTAGTGTACATACTGTTACTTCTCAATGCCGTGTAGCCCACTTCATACTGAGTTTCCAATTCATAAAACCCGTCATCGGGGTTCATTCGTCGTAAGATGGTTTCATATGTCTGGAGTTCAAACCAGCGTGGGACGTTGATGAGACAGGAAAAGATGAAGACGGCTAAAGAGTAGTACCGTGCTCGGGACCAGGTACACAAGAACCGGGACTTCAGTGGCCAACAAACAGCAATGTACCGCTCAGCGGAAACGGACATAGTAAAATAAATCGATCCAGTTTGGGCTATTTGAGTGAAAAAAAAAAATTAAACTTTGTTATCAAAATACGTCTTTGCCAGTACGAACATGTTCGCACCTGTCACATGTGACATTTTCAGTCTGATAGAATCACACAGCTTATCTCTCATCTGTCAGCCTGTCAATCTCGATTGTGCTGTGACAGGCAAGCAATCAACATCCTATTATGAACGGAAATGTTTGCTTCAAAACATATTACGCTAAATTATAACTGTTTGTAAGTGCAGGTGATAAGTTTGAGCTACATCAAGTTGTTATAAAATTGTCAATAAGAATTTTCCAACTTATGTATGTACCAGCGTGTTATCTTTATGCGTTGCCAAACACACCTGGCATAGTATCTATCAGATTGAATGAAAGTAAATACTGTTACAGAATTTTTATGCACGCCCCATATTCCTCTACATACATTCTTCTGTAATAATTAGCGATAATAATCTATAAGAAAATTAAAACATTACCTGTGGCAATGATTGGCAGGAGGAAGGGAGCAGCGCGAGGAATAAACAAGCTCGTGTATTCTGGCCATAGGGAAAAGTGTTTGATGAACACATTAATCCCGTGGACAGGTAGCACCACAATTAATAATATGAGATCACAGCAAGCAAGATTAAAAAGTAGACAGCAAACAGAAGACTTCATTTGAGGTCGGGATAGAACCATCATGGTGAGAATATTTCCGATTATTCCGAGAATGGCAATGACAGAAATTCCAACTCCCACCACAATGAACTCGAAGGTCTTATCCTCTTCGAACATTTCCAATAAGCTCATTCCTTCACTTTCTCCCTCCCCGACTGACAATTCCGTCTCGTTGATATCATGATCACCGAGGGGTACGAGTAATGGAGCAGAGGCATTTGGTTCTATCAAGTGACCACTCATACCTCCTTGGCAAAAGATAGATTCCTATCTAGATATATGTATATAATAATTTATTACACTGGCGATATTTGAGATTTTAATATTTTGTTTCCCTTTCAAATTATCAGGCCTTGGTTGTTTGAGACTCGTCTTAAAAATTACGGATGTGTATTTTTTTCAAAAATATACAGCGTATAGCTCAATTGATATGTATACACTCGGTGAACACAATGATATCTCTTTAAGTAGAAGAAATCCAAGGCGTTTCATTTTCTTTCAAGGGGGGTGCGAAACTACTGGAATTCGAAACTAAATGTACAGCTAATAAATTTGTGGAAAGGACAGCAAACGAAGGTCTAAAAGGCTCCTTGGACTAAGCTAACGCTAAGCTAAGAGAAAGTATATTTGAGAGATAGGGACATTGAAGTGTGTGGGAGTATTTTGAAGATGTTGCACGAGGCAACTTTGTAAATAGACTGCGTGGGCCTTTACAATTGATTCAGGTCTCTGGAGTGCTGGAGGAGCCAACCTGCTCTGTAGAGTTGCAACTTTCGGAGTTTTGGTTTTTCTACCCGGTCGCCCTCCTATACCTCTCCAGTACCCGGACTAAGATTGCAAGCATGCGTTCCTCTGACCTACTTTTTTGCATGGGTGTGCATATCTCATATAGTGTATAGTAATGACCACTTTCGGAGTTTCTGAATTCGGCTATGTACACGCAGCATACTGCGTATATGGCCCTCTTAACTGCCAAAATATTTCCTTCCTTCAGATAAATTTCAATGAATTTCCTTGAATGATAGACGGAAACTAGGAGCGAGAGTTAGGATCGTATCTAAGAGTCAGTCCGTCTCATAGTACGAGGTATGAAGCTCCTACTTCTAATATGATGTAATGTGATGTTGAGTTTGTTCCCAGGTATTGTACTGTACACATAATCTACCTAAAATGCGATAAAAGCCACATCATTACCTGGAGGAAGGGTTCAGAAGTTGTTTCTGGCACAACATGAATATTATAAACTATGAAACATGTCCAATCTACAATGAGCTCTGTATAAAACATTTTCAAATTATACTAGGTGGATAGAGTCGGAGTCAGAGAGAGAGAGAGAGAGAGGATTGTAAGTTAGCATCTGTACCAAGTACGACTCCTTTACAGAAAAGGGAACTCAACTTTCAAGCCACGTGCCTGGGAAATCAAATGGAATCAATAATAATCCAATGTAACAATGTTGTCCGTCCTTTTCTAAACCTCCGCACGATTTTTCCTCATCTCTCCCCATCATTTCTCCTGATTAGTCTTGATCAAGCGGGGGACTTCCAAGACAGTCTCTCTAATAACTCTCCGGACTATGATCCAGCTCTGGAGGAATTTCCCCTCCACTAGTAGGGTGATCACGGATGCACTAAATTGCCATTTACCACTAAATTAATTGGCCTGATAGTCTGTTGATTTGTGAAAGCATGAAAGCAGCTTTTACCAGTATGACTTAAATACCAATCAATATAATTACAAGAGAGGAGCCTTCACGCCTACCTGAATTTACCCCATTACTCGACCTTAAACAATGCAGTTCCCCATAAGATCTCACTTAATGCGGTCAGCCGTGCAATGGAATTAGGGCAAAAGTGTAGATTAATATAAGGAGCGGGATGCTAATGGGACAACTGAGACTATGTACTTTACGTGATCTTTGCATTGTATCCAGCACAAAACCCATGACGTCCTCTATTTTAGGTCACAACAATTTAGTCTAATCCAGCCCCGTTGCATTAGATGGATCAGACAAAATATGCAGTTTGATCTCATCCCTGTAGAAAACTGAACTTTTATACGTACCTGATGTAAGTAAATTATTACTGATTGTGAGTTGCAATACTGCATCATATAGATAGAAATAGCATATATGATTGTGTACTGTAGGATTAGACTAGAAGTAGTGTCGCGATCCCCCATTAATTTATTCTCAGGGAAAAGCATTAGGATCAGTATGGATTTCTTTCCTCGTCCCAATTTTCCCTACAACTCACTGCTAGCAGTGGTAATATAGTGTGGCTTATTGATTTATGATGAGGAGTTCTAAGTTCTCAGCCTGAACTCCTAACTACATCATTTCCAATGATTACTACATGTTACAGATCGTGCCCTAATTTTTCACCATTCCAAATCAAACCTTCCAAGTTCACTAGAGATTTCCCCATCTCTACTACAGACTATACAGCCAAGCCATTCCAGTACACTGGCTACTGGCACAATGGGCTGGGTTGGCTTTTTTGTACTAATGAATTGCTCCCAATCAATTTTGGAATGTTCATGTTATCTTTGGCTGAGCATGCCTTTTGCTATAGATGTCAAGCACTTAGCCGCGTTAGTTCGACTTTGTTTATTTAAATAATCAGTGTGTTTATGCAACGGTGATAAAGTGCTAGCTTTTACTGATGCTTTCAATTTAAAGTTTTCCCAGTCCATGCTTATGTACATACATATGCAACCATCAAAAATGGTAATCATAGTAAATAATATCGGATTACTTCAATTTATTTTACTAAATCCTTTACTAAAAAAAGTACTTCTAAAATCCTTCACAGAACTCACGCAATCAAGCGCTGCTATAAAAGGAAAGTAAGAAGGTGGAATTGCCAACGAACTACAAGTTTAAACTCAAATGTTTTAGAATTCCTGTGGATATAATACCGTCAATTCAACATAGGCATACAGAATGGGACATGATAACAAGAACCTCTGGAATCTTCAGCTGTATATGCACACGAACTTATACAGATACGTCCACGGAGGAATTACTGAAGATTTCTTTTCTGTAATCTGGAGGAGGGAGAAACCATAAATAAATTGTTTTTGTATCCCTTCATATTTGCAAATCAAATTTCCTTGAAATGCCAATACAAATATTCCAATAAAATACATAACGCAACAGCTCACCCTCAATTACTTTCCGGGAATCTGGATTCTTCTCAATGGCTTCTCGCAAACAATTTTCGCAGTTGGAAAAATCCTCCATGCAATAGTAAGCCTTGGCTTTGTACAATCTCGCTTTCAGGTTAGCCTCGGAAATGTGCAATGCTTTATCACAGTCCTCAATAGCTTTTGAATAAATCTTCAAGCGTAGGTAAATTAAAGCCCGATTGTTGTAGAGGAGTGGGCTGTCTTTTGTCCACTGTAATGCCTGGAAATTTTCCAAGGATTTTAAAAAATAAAAAGTAAACAAAAAGAATACGTGAGGAATTCTAAGAAATTATATTAGAGGTAGGTCTCCTGTTTACCTTACTGAATCTGTCCAAAGCTGCGGGGAAATTGTTCTGCCGAAAGAGTTGAATCCCTTCATCTCGCAATTTGTCAGACTTTTCCTTCCTCATTTTTCTATTCGCAGCACGCTCGTTTGCATCTTTTTCCACCATTTTCATAAATCCTTCTTGGGACATATCACCTTGGTTTCCTCCCTTGTCAGGAAGTTTATTAATGACCGTGCGGTTTGATTTCAGCCTAATTTGTCCCTCATCGATTTCCCTATTTTGAAACTTATCATCCTGGAGGAGAATATCCGCTTTCCTCATACCACGCTCAATTTCGCTCCGGTCTTCAGAGCTGAGACAACGAATCACATCGGAGATTGAGTCGACTTGAGAAATAAAGTTTTCCAATTCAGGGTTGGCTGGTGGGCTCCGTAACATTTTTTCTGCTTCTCGGATTTCATCTTCGATCTCCATTATTCCCAAGAGTCTAATTTCCTACCACGGTCTCAAAAAAAGGAGAAAGAGCAAATGCTTCCTTACTCTATAATTTTTCCAAGTCCTTTTGTTCCCCTCACCTTGGCTTGTTTATTCGTATTTACAAGTTGAAGGTCTTAATCACTGCTTCTCAAATGAACGAAAGGTGGCTTATTGTTAGAATTAGGGAGAAAGTTTATGTAACAACACAAGGAGAAAATCTTCCTTTCATCGTATCTATATTTTACAGGTGTACGCGAGGCTACACACTTAGTAATTTAGTGTTAAGTTCTCAATTTGTAGATACGTGAAAAGAAAATTCTGAGAAGAAAGAACGCCGAACGCCAGATGATGAGAAGGCAAGTTTTCTTTTTTTTTTTGCTTCTTACAATTAGAAATTTGTTCGCAAGTTTTCTTTGTACTGAAACCTTAATAAAGAACTGAAAGATAATCCAAACCCCAACATCAGTTTCAGCAGTAGTGAGAAGGAGTACTGAACAGACCACAACAAAAGTTACGTATGATCACAAACAAATAAAGCAACAGAAACAGCTGGTCATGGAAACTTCCTTTCACGGTTTCTATGAAACGGAAAGTAGTTGTTAAAGTGTAACTTTATTGATCAAACACTTTAGAAACTTTTCTTTCATGTCAATGTCAACAGCAACGGGGCATTTTCAACACTTGCCTTTTGAGAGACATTGTCACGGCTTCCCTATCCCAAAACAACTAGCCATCATTGACTCATTATTGTCAATGTGTATTATTCACATTTGCATTTAATTTATTTAAAGATGTTTCAAAAATATTTGGAAACATTCCGCAATTATTTGTATTCATTTAAGAGCACACCTTTTTACGAGTCAATTTTTCCTCCTTTTAGGAGTGCTCTTATGTATCCAGAGAGAATACTCTAGTAATGAACTTTAGTGTTATACAGATATTACCCCATTTGTAGGGTGAAGTGGGTGGAGAAACTGTTTATATATGTGGTAATCCCGACGTACAGCCTAACCGAATCTCGACTTGAATGTATTTGCATAAAATTACACGGAGAAAATCCTCATAAAAAGAAAGTAGCGTTTTGCACGACGTGGCTTCATGCCATACATCTTTAAATAATAATAAAAAGAATTCAGCGGAAGCAAAGGAAATAACCAGACCTGTGTTACAACTAGGTAGATTGCTACTCACGATTAGGTAATATTACCAGTCTCGAAAATGGGAGGAAAGTAGTGAAAGCTGAGCTCAGGGTGAAATGTATAATTCATGGATTCCAGGAATCAAGGAACATATGCATACGTATGTACATACCTATCCACACATTTGTGGAGCGTAGAAGGAAGTTTCATTTTGATCTCGTCAGCTAAATTGTCTATGCATGTATGTACATATGTATGTACTAGCTTTGCATAGAGGGAGACAAAAGGAAAATGAAATGAACTCGGTCGGATTAAGTAGTGTTCTCTTGAAAATTCAAAGCAAATGTAATCATATGAGTGTTGATCTAGGTCGAAAATTGCGTTCAAAGTTCAAAAAACTAGAAATGGTTGTAGCAATATCAGTACAATCCAATCATATCAGCGGACATAATTACGTGATTATTTACATGAGCTTTTCTTGCATGCTTTAATACAGAATATATAGCGTGTATGAACGTTACCATTTTGAGGTCAGTGTGTGATATAGCTCATGTACAGTGATGTAAAGTATGTCATGCTTCCTCCTATTCAGTTCTGAACGATTTTGCATGATAGCATATCAAGAATTCACTTTTGGGATTAGGAACTTGGAGGGTCTTCAAAATTTGGTTTTGGTTGGTAGAGGGTAAAAGCTGCCAGCTCCACAAGAAGAGCAACACAGCGAAGTAAGTAGAAATTGTTGGTGGGTTGTTGATGTTACTGAATGTCGTCATCATTTCCCCTGGTTTTTAATGTTTCCCATTTTCAAAGTAACGACTTAATTATATTTTACAACAACACCTAAAAGTCTAATTATTTTTAATACTTTATATAACAACGATTGACAACACAAAGAGAAGATGGAGATAAAAAACTCTATCTCTCTGTGATCATCAAAATCTATTCTGTGTTTTCAAATACACTTTTTTGATGTAGATGTACTGTCAAAATAAGAGCAAGAGATAACATTATAAAACAATAGTAATTTATTTTCCGGACAATAGAATTTTCGTAAAACATCGACTGAGTACACACCGTGTGGGTACAATATAATAAGACAACTGTATAAAAATAACATTTAGGGCTTTTTGTTTGTTCATTGCTCCTTGAGTTCCGGGTATATTACTGGTATCTCTTAATGTAAGATATCGAACTGGATCTCAGTAAGGGCTCTTCAGTATCAAGATCAGTTGGTTTATCGTAAATTGTTCCGATAGAGACCCTGTGTTCGTCGTCGTATGGTTCGGGTAAATGATCTTTTTTCTGCCGTTTGAATTCTATGTTGTCCCCATAAAAACCAATGCCGCGCTTATCTCTTGGAGCCTGACCTTCATTATAAAGAGCTTCGGTCATGCCAACAAACGACTTCCCGAGACCAGTGCCCTCCTTCCAGCCAAATTTTTCCATGACTTTTCTTCCAATTCCTCTCGTATGTTTTTCGAACTCACCGATTGTTGTACTCCCATTATCTCCCACCGAAATTAGTTTGGGCTTCAATGTCTTGGGTTTCAGAGCTGGGCGTTTGAAAACACTATCATCATCTAATCCTTTATGGAATCGATTATTCCTCCTCATGTCTAACATGTCCCTTGCATCTTTGTCTCCTTCACCTGAAAATAGTAAACATACCACCGTTAATTAATCTTCACGAATACTGACCATATTAGATATGCAAAAATTGAACTAAATATTCCCACTTCCCACACATTGCATATTTTAGTATTTTCACAAACAGTATTAGCTAATATTAGTTCCTCGTAAATACCTGGAGTAAAATAGCCTTCCATATCAACGTCTAGGTTATCCGCAGTTTTTTCATCGAATCCTCCTCGTTGTTCGTTCCAAAATTGAGCATCTGTGTACCAAACTATGCCAGGACCTCCTTTTTCCCACACCAATTCAATTTCATCTTCAAACAGTCTCTCTTTAATACGCTCCTGGGTTGTAGGATCATCTTCAAATGTCACATGGCGCTCCCAATCTTCACAACGATCATCATCATCATCCGGACCACTTTCATCAGACTCTTCACGCGATGCTTTCCCATTGCCCCCTTTTGCTAAAGTGGAGGTGGAATTATCAACATAAACATCCGAAATAACATGGCCTTTGCCAGTAACAATTTCATCATCTTCCTCCTTTGTTTCCACCCCAGCCACAGTTGTCTTGTAATTGAAAGGTACTTTACTATACTTCTTGTAACGTCTGAAAATAATTAATTTTTAACATCATTAATAAGTAAAAGCAAACATCAAGAACCACTTCACCATATCACAAGCCACCCCTACAATACATTTTCATTCCATGATTTTAAAATAAACTCAAAATAAAATGTAACTACGCACAGGTACCAACTACAGATATTTATTTACCGTCGTTGGTATAGCGAATGCGAGCATTTCAATATTACAGCCATAAACGCCGAACAACGCACAGTATCAGGCACGTTCGGAGCTGGGACTGTTCACATATTTATATAATTCTTATCCAAATCTCACAACTAGGGCAGGGTTCGAACGTACAACCTCCACTATCTACCCCTTCACAATAACATACCCTACTCCACTGCGCCAACCAAAACTCCCTTCTTACAATACAATATTAAAGCTATCTACTCTAAATCCCCCGAACGCACTGGACATGCTGATTCTTACAATGAATACAAAATATTAACAAAATGATTTCCAAAATAAAATACCTTGCTCTTGGAAATTGCAGTCCCAACTTCTGTATCAAACTTGGGGGCAACCGACACTGCCTTATTAACTCCAAAAAATAGGAATTTTTTGTTCCTACGTTCCCCTGAGGCATAAATTTAGGCGGTCGTAATTCCTTCGCAAACTTCTCCTCATCATTTGAATCTAACTTGACCCTAGTTATGATACACTTTTGATTAATGTCATTCCCATCCTTATCCATCCAGAACTTATTGTGATATCTTTTTATAAATGAGCCCCTACTGTCTTCACTACCAAATCGGACGACACAACATAATTTCTTGATCTTATCGGAGGTCTTCGTCTCCACAATTTTGCCTCCATGTTCCTCACACTCGGACTCCTCTTGATTACAGATGAATTGTGGTCGATGACGGAAGTGAAAGCAATCGAATTTCCCTTGCTCAATAAACGACGAGAAATAATTCCTTAAGTCAGATGCGTGAAAAATTTGAGGGATATTATTGACAATACAATAATACTTCTGGTCACCACCCACAACACTCACGGATGTACAACTTTCGCTTCCTTTCGATTCCATTTTAAGAGTCCAAATTCCATTAACCTGTGGAAGAATTCAATCGAATCCTAAGCTCGGAATAACAAGTGCGTTCCTTCGTTGGATTTCGTTTCCGTGAACGAAGCTCCTAAAAGTAATAATTACACTGAAGTTAACTTATCACTGAATTGTAAATAATTCTTTTTTATACTAATAGGAACTTACTTGTCATGCTTAAATAGACTAATTTAGTTTTGAAAATGTCACAATTAAAACTCTCTCAACTCTGCGAGCACTTGATGAATGCAGAATCGAAGGTCGAACAGCAGAGCACTGACAAATTAAGTGAAGGTAAATTCGTATATTTGAAGTTTAGCGCTCACAAAATTTTTGTATGAACTTGGGCAAGGATTAAAGACTTCAGTCACCATTATGTGCATATACGAGCTGGCGCACAACGATTGCTTCCCCTTCCCCAGCCTCCTAAAGGCTGTAAGGGAGTAACTCGTAGAACCTTTGAGTCCCCCAGTTTGTAGGAATTTGATTCCGAGATAATCCAAAATTTGTTTGATTGACCTCATTCAATTTTCTTGAGAGGATTTTGTTTGGACAGGGCAGAGGTCAAATACGTGAAGGACAGTCGGAATTTTGAATTCCACAATTATTTATTTCAGAACCATCTTTCCTCGAGGATATATTTTGAAGGTTGTTTATAGAAAATTGTATGGGCTTTCCAGGGAGCTATCTGAATGTTCGGGGATCTTCCGCATGATCCCTAAACATAGGGAGGGAGGTTAGGAGAACATCAGTCTCTGAATTGAAGCCGAGCAAAACAAGGAAAATATAAAATTTCTGATAATATCATTTTCCCCTGGCAGATGTAGACCTTGTAAAAGTATTTCAAAACGATGAGCTTGTAGACAATTTTACTGGGATTCATTTGAGTCTCATATGATCACTTCGAGTGGAAAATAATCGCTGCAGGGCTCACAAATGTCGCTTGAGGTTTAAATTAATGGCTAAAGTTTCTGTTGGAAACGTTTTGAAATAACACTGTGTTACATTTTTGCGACTCCAGACAGAAATTTTGGCTTAGGATGTCAGCTGCAAAATGTGCCTTGAAAAAACACACAATCTGCAACAGCAGGGAGATTGAATGCAATGGAAAGTATGATACTTGTGTGTGTATAAACCCAGTGATGGTTATGAAAGGATGATCAGTGGCCCCTTGGGGTACTTAAAGATGAAACTTAGCTTTATTGTAGTCACAAGATACCATAAATTAAAAATACAGAGCAGTAGTGGTAGGATCGGTTCAGTTTGGTTCACACATTTCAGTTTGGTTTGGTTCACAAAGTGAATTGAATCGAAACTGAAATTTTCAGTTCAATTTGCAGCTTATCAGTTCAGTTCAGTTTGGTTCTCTCTGTAAACTGAACTGAACTGATTACAAAATGGTTCAAGGCGCCATTGGAACTACAATGGTTGGGTTGGAATATGTATGAAGGAATTAAAATATACTGTCAGCCTTAATTAAAATAAAATTTCGATTATGAAAATTATGATTTGTTTATCCTATTTACGTAGATTTACATATCATTTATTTATAAATGTTTTCAGTAGATTCAAGCGGGTACAATTCATCGTATCCCGCTAAGCATCATAATAACAAAGAACTTGACTGGAACAAATAAAAACATAAAAAATAGTTTTGTGATTAAAAACGTACCATCGTCAGGGGTATACAATACTTCGTATCCCCGTAAATAATGTGTATTGAACTGGATGGTAAAAACTGTGTAGCTAGGTCAGTATAATTCTTCAAGAATGGCTACAAAATGATAACGTGAATGTGCTTTACTATTAGTAAGAGCGAACTCAAATGGTGACGATAAAGATCATGGACCTGTGTGCATAGGCTGACCTTTAACAAAATGTAGTTATGAAAGTTTGAAATGTCGTGTTGTGCTTCTGTTGAACAGCGAGCTTCTGTGAACGAGTAAAAATCAGTTCACGCGTTTCAGTTCAGTTCGGTTCGGTGGCTGAACTGAACCGATTAGTTTGATTTACAGCTTGAACTGAACCGAAATTGCATGAACCAAACTGAACTGAACTGAACCGATCCGACCACTACAGAGCAGACGTTGACTGGAGTTGCATTAGAAGGAGAGTGAGTCGTTCCTGAAAGACTCTGTAAGTTACAAAAATAAAGTGGTCAAATGTCTACTGGCTTGGTCTGGACAAAGCATAGCAGATAATGATAATTAGAATAAGTTCCATTTAAAGCGGTGACTAGCACCCATCCATCTAGCTAAATATAAATATAACAGTATCTTAAAAATAATATAAGGTGAACTCAATCTGGTCACCTTAGATAATTGCCAAGAAAATTGAGGCAACTGTAAGTTCAACAGAATCAGAACCTCTCAAATCTTCTGATCTTCCTCAGTTTCACTCCAGAGACTGATTCTCTCCCAACCTCGCTCCCTATATTTAAGAATCCTGCCATTCTCAACGTACAAACCTATCAGATAGCTCCAGAGCTCATATGCCTACAAACAAGCTTAAAACACATTCTCGAAAAAAATTACTATTCAAATAAAATATCCTTGGAATCCAAAATCCGTAAAATAAAAATATCCAGACTTTGTATCCCTCTCATGACCCAGTGACTCCTTGTCAAATCAACTCCCACCCCAAAAAATACGTTATCGAAACACACTTTAGAGTATCCGTAAAAGGATTTTTTTTACAAACTGGGGGAATCAAATATTTTTTGTTACTTCCTTACATGGTCTAGTGGGTGCTAATAATTTGCAGAATCCTGTATACTTATTTTTGAATTTCGTGCCTAAACTTTCCAAGTATTCCTTAAAAAGTACATGAGAATGTAAATAAAGTAGATTTTTATTTTCACTGTAAAAAAATAATTGTATAAGTATTAACTATTAAAGTGTGGGAATGTAAGAGTACTTGGAGTGCAAGAGCGCATCTCACGTTTGACTTGAATCGTTTAATTGACTTCCTTGCTCCTTCCCATGCATTGTTGAATGAATGGGAGTCGTCCACTGCAACGGTGTATGGTGTTAGGCTTTTGGGAGCCGCTCGTCAGGTCGTGATCGCCTTCGCCTTGTATTCAAAAGCATTAGGTGCTGGGCATAGTCATAGCTTGAAGAAAAAAAGTAGTACCAAGTCATGTCATGACGGTGGAAGTGGTACAGCCAAATAATAACCACAACAATATCTACTTGCTCCGTATACCTCTCGATCTCTGGGTTGATCATTGAACTCTGTCTCAAGTAAATAATAACAGTGGAGTGTACTTAAGAGCTACAATGCTACAAGTCCAAAACACGTTTATCAGCGTTTCTATTCATTCATGACCTAGCTTCTGTGAAGAGTGGACCACATCACAATTCCTGCCCATCTCTAGTACTCATCTCGAACAGTGTGACAAGAAGAGAGCTGTGATTGGTAATTTTTTAATTGATATCTTCCAATATTTATAGAGCTGGTGGGCGAATTGAATTATTTATTATTTATGTATTTCAAAGGTAATCGAAGACCCCAGTCGTGTACATTATTTCCCTACATTGTGTAATAAGGTAAGTGTGAATTAGATACTTAGTGTCATATTAATATTGTAATAAAAATTCGGGACTTTGATTTAAGATATTATTATTTTAGGAGTGTTTCCTCGAGTTATAACTATTTCCCCGTTGGCGGATAATTAAGGGCTGGAGATTCGGCAAGAATATTTTCAAGACGTAGTTTACATTTCGGATCAACATTTCTTGTGAGGCATTTGAATGAATTTTAAAAGAGTTGTAATTGAAAGGTGAAATTGTTACATAGTTTTTTTTCCCAGGAGTGAGGTAGTTAGCATTTACGAAGGTGCAAGTTCATGGTTGAGAAGCGATAATCAAAAGGGAAACTTGTTGGCACGCTCTACTTGGGAGGATAATTTTTTAGATTGTAGTGATTTATTTCCGCCTTTTTTATTTACTTTTGTTGCAATTATGTAAGAGTCATTTAAATGTTGAGGATATATATGTGTGTGTGTGTGGACTCTAGGTAGCGTGAGTGGTAATTGGTCATTTGAATGGCAGAATGAGTGAAGTGATAATTTGTTTAGAGAAAAGGGAAATTTGTTGTTTCCAAGAAATTGGTTTGGGAAGTTTGAAACGTTGAAGGTATAAGTGGGAAGTTGACTGGCTTCGTTGTGTGGAACAAAGCGTTGTTTGTTGGTAGGTGCGATGTTCATTACAGGCAGGAGTCATTTTTGCGAGATGAATACCTAACTGTTTATGGGAGGTATTTATTGGTTGCTGAATAATTAATTGTTTTTTATCTGCTAGGCTGTCACGCATGACGTTAAGGATTTTTTGAATTACCGAGAACCGTCCTTTATGTTCCTTTCTATTGTTTTAGGTGATTGTGGAATACGGGGCTATGTTTTGGAATCTATATTATTGATAGTTGCCTTTTGTTAAAAGAGTACAGTATATAGTTTTCAATTGTCATTGATTAGGTAGAAATAATATCTGAAGTGCCGCAGTCGTTAAGTAAGTGTATGAGGTTTGTAGGTTCTTGGTATCGGTTTCAATTTCCAGGCGGAACGTTTTCAGCTGGCACTTTAAGCGCCTGTAACTTTATATTCGGATCTGATTTGTATTTTTATTCAACCTGATTTATTGAGTTATCTTGTTATTTTTGTGAATTTCAGGATTGCAACTCCCTAGACCGTCACATTATAAAGAAAGGATTAACTTTTGTGGAGAAGTAAAAGTAGATGCAAATTAATTTATTCAGCACGGGTGCTGGGATATTCGTTATGATCTGAACTGTTGCCCTTTGGCTTGAAAAGGGAAAAATTACATCTGATTGCCCACTGTAAGTTTTCTAATTTTTGGTATAATTGTTTACTGGTAAGTTCAAGATAACAGTAATTTTTTCGCAGCAAATTTTAAGTAATTATAAGGGTTATAGCCTACTATAATTTTTCACTCTAAGGTTTCGAAAAATAGAGCTAATATTTCTTAACCATGTGGTCCCAAAATATCGATGTACTCATTCCTCAGTCGCAATCACTCGAGCAAGAAAGTGACGTTTATGTGACTTTCGGAAATATCCCTTCTACTCAAGCTGGCAGCTTGGAACCTAGTAAACTTTCCGAAGATTCTTCATTTGTGGAAACGGGAGTAACTTCGCAAGGTCCTTTGAGATTTCTGGAAACAGTGATGAAAAGAGCATCAGAATTGGAAGAGCCTGGATTTTTAACCACGGGCTGCAGCAACATTGACAAATTTCTTCATGGAGGAATACCTTGTTTTGGTGTAACTGAAATTTATGGAGATAGTGCTACTGCAAAAACGCAGATGTGTCTTCAGCTTGCCTTACTTGCTCAGTTACCATTGCGACGCGGGGGGTTAAATTCTGGCGCCGTATATATCAACACGGAAGGGTGTGCGTTTCCCGACAAACGAATGGTCGAACTATCACATTATTTTTCTCAGAAATTTGAATTCAGTGAATGCAATCCGATGGATAATGTTATAGTGGAAATTGCTTTAGACCATGATAGTTTATTCGCCTGCCTGCTTCAAAAAATTCCTGCACTTATCAGTGGAGGATCTAAAATTCGATTGATAATTGTTGACTCCATTGCAGCGGTGTACAGAACTGATTATAGCAATGACAATAATGGAATGGAAGAACGTACAAAGAATCTGAGACGTGTTGGAAAACTACTGCATGATTTATCCAGAAGCCTGAAAGCTGCAGTTGTGGTAGTTAATCAGGTCACGTCGTCTATCTCAGCTGGCCACAATATTCCATCTCTTGGATTAGTTTGGACAAATTTAGTGACTACCCGCCTTCATCTAGTACGCCGCAACAATGATAGATTTATCGAAGTTATTCACGCCCCTCATATTGCACCTGGATCTGTAAAAATTAGATTGTCTCCCGAAGGAATCTCAAGTGACAGTCCTGCTGCATAGGACCCTCAATTGAGTTAGCGCTTTAGTTCCGGAAGTTACTTGAAATGCTTGTTGAAGTCTTCTAAACAAACCTTTTACTAAAACATATTGCGCAGACTTCAAATAAATCTTTTGTTTTTATTTATGCTTCATAAGTAAATTTTCGATTTAAAGTGATTTTTTACTGATAGTATTTATTAAGAAATTAATTTTTTGAAATATATTGGTTGGTATTGAGTGTTTTACTATTTCGTGAATAAGATTCTACGTATAAGCTTGTTACATTAACGATGCAGTTGCAAATTATAAATCATTTTATCATTCAAGCGGACATACATTGTGACAAGGACTGACAATGGCACCTGTGGCCAGTAAATTTGATACCTTACCATTTAATTGCTACGAGCTCGGTCATACTTGGTCGCCTCATTGTTCACATGCTGCTGGCTCACTTGGCGTTAACGTGTTTTCTGAAAGTTTGAAAATTTATACATCATGCTATGTGGTCAGTTACTGAACGAATATATTCTTATTTACAACAATATTAAATGACTTGGCAATAAGTTAATAACCAATCTGAATCTTTATAATAACATTGTATTTTGTATTGGTATTCATATATATCCGCAGCTGTCATTAATAGCAACACGAAGATTTCCAAAATCACAAAACGATTTGCTCAAAATTGTGAGAGATATTCTGCGTTCATCAGCTTTCCTAACCATGAATGGCTTCGGATTCGTAACAGTATTTTGTGCACTTAGAAAAATATTTGGAGGATTCAACTTCTTTTCGGTGGCCTACCTTCCAGCAACGATAGCTTGCTACATTTCTATATTGATTGAAAAACCTTCAAGACGACCTTTACTTGCATTATATGTCACGAATGTTGCTTCTGAAACCATTTTTAGAATGCTGCGCGCTCGGTAAGTCTGTGTTACCTAACATTATTTTAGAATCTGTTGATATTCAGTTAATAATGTATCTCGTTATACTTTCGTATTTTCAGAGGTTACGTACACAATATAAAAAATTTCGACATGTTCTTGTTTGTACTTTCTTGTACTACACTATTATATCAAATGAAGAAAGGCAACCGTCGAAATGATATTATTGACACCATTTTTACGTAAGCAAACCTTCGAAAACTTTAATATAATATCATACAAAATAGAAAAAGTGATTTTCAATTGTACTAATGATTATACTTAGGAAAATTTTGGGCCGAGAGGAGTTCTTGTCAAAAGACAGGCCAGGAGAAGTCATTCAAGAAGAGGAAGTTGAGTTGAACGAAGAACCTAATTCGAGACCCATAGCAGTCAATGCTGGTGGTTTAGTTATTGGTGAGGAGGAACAAAATGCAGCGGAAATTCAAAGGCGACGTCTCAAAGATCAAAGTTATAGAGCTAGGTTTATTCGTTTTGTGCTCTGGATGCACAAATGTGTTGAAGATATTGCATGCCAATTAGAAAGGATGGTCACCGATGTTTACGAAGGACAGATTCATGAACGTTGTCCCCACAAAGATTCATGCTTAGACTACTGGCTCAAGGTTCGTAATGGTTTATATTTGACTGGAAATTCGGTTACTGCTTTAAAATACCACCAATCCAAAGTAAAATCAACGGTCTATAATTTTATCTTTTCAGGGATTTTCTACAAGGTTCGCATCTGGTTTTGGAATTCAAGCGGCCATCCAATCAGTTTTCATTCTAAGACGGTTTCTTCTTAAGCCAGGAAAGAAAGAATTTTCGGGTGTCACCGAAATACTTAAACAAGCTCTCATCAAGTGCATTAAAAGCGGAGCAGGTTTAAGTGCAATGTGCCTGGCATTCCGTCTATTAAATTGTTCATTCAGGTGGTTATCCGGGTCAGATGATGCACGAGGCTGCATAGCTTCTGCTATCATGTCATCTGCCTTAGGATTTATTCTACTACGACCACCGTCGACTCTCGGACTGTATTTATTTTTCAAAGCAGCTGAAACAGTTATATCTCAGTCTCATAAGTAAGTTTCCTGCAATGTAGTTACTAAATGGACATCTACTTAAATTAAATACAAATGAATGTTTGGATGGTCACATTGTGTGCTTCATAAGTGAATTATTGATTTCAGAGAGAATAACTGGAAAATTATTCGTTGGATTGATTCTGTCTATGGAGGTGGCTGGTGCTTGCTTTATGCGCTTTCAACAGCTGTTCTGTTCCACACTGGAATGATGGAACCCCAGAATTTGAAGCCCTCCTATTATGTGTTCCTATCAAAAGTCACAGGGAGAAAACTTCAAGATATCAATCGACACTTACTAACAGTGTATGGAACAAATAGTAACTTACTCATGAAAGATTTTTGGCCCGACCTAGACACCCGCTTCATTTCGGACGATATGAAAAAACTTATAAAAATGAGGGAGGCTTCAGGGCAAGGAAATCGATTTATTCGTGAAATAACTCGCACTTTCATGTCGGGGTTTTCTCCAGTATAACACTATAGCTTTACCAATTTCATCGTTACAGTTTTAATGATATTGTAAAGTTAAAATATTTGTGCCAACCGAGCCCTTTCAAGCAAGTTGATTTTTTAAATTGTTAAGTATACAACTTAATTAATTCCAATATAATCCACAGTGTTGAGATGTCAGACATTTTTCTCGTCATTTCTAACTTCCAAAATTCCAAGTGAAGCCTTTCTAAGATGTCTTTTTGCAGTAATTCGTATTTTAAAACAGAAAAAACCTTTAAAATAATTGAAGCTGAAACATTTCCACTTTTACATTGCGCGAATGTAAAGCTCCTATATATTTGCAACGTTAGAGGATGATTCAGTACGAGTATATCTTAAGTTACGGAATATTCAGTAATGCTCTCGAGTAGTCATTATTTGTGATAAGTACCAAATAATTAGATAATTGTAACTTAGTTGTATTTGGAGTTCGTTGTTATGTAAACATAAAATAATGTTACACGAGGTTACTACCTTTTGTTAAAAGGGCCTTGTTCAAATTACAAAGATTTAAATGAACGAAGTTACTTGTACGCGCACCTATGATAATGTTTTATATTTGTGTCCACGATGCATTTTTGTGATCCTTTTTTCGTATAGTTAGCACAGATATGTACTTTATGCACTTGACTTGCTGGATGCATGACTTAAAATATTTGATGCACCTATTTCTTATAGTTGACGCCCCTATAGGTTGTTCCTTTCTTTGCAATTTTAAATATCCCGTGCAATAAATCCAGTAGCAAAACAAAAGTAAGCAAATAATTAAATGCAATTGTACTTTACATAACATAACGAGATCCGTTGCTCAAAATGAATGTGTGATTTGGTAAGACGGACTCTTGAACAAACTCTTGTCATTTTGTCATCGTCTTATTGTTTTTAAATAAAATTATTCCGTTAAAATCTGGAATGTTTACGGGAATAACAACTAATTGTTGGGTATGTATCTGTGTTTGAATTTTTTATACCTGGAAGCATTTTTAGCACAGTATAGTGTACTTTACTAGGAACATCCTCTGAAAAATTCAAGTACAGGGCCACAAATATATAATTACATTAAATCAATGGTAGCAATCATGACGACCCTTCACATTCACCGTTGCACCTTGTCTCCAAATAGCAAGGTTGGTTCAGGTAAAAGGTTTCCTTACACGTGCGTTATATAAGTAAATATATTTCAAGTAGTTACACTCAAATCTGACTACCCTTCCCATTTACCTTGTAGAAACGCATAAAGCGACAGTATTAGTCTTGCGTAAATAATTTTTCCCTAGACTGTCTGTACTACCAACTGCAATAATTATTCAACAAAGCAACAACAGCAGGTAAAAGGTTGATCGTACGCATTTTGCAAATCTTCATTAACTCTTTCCTCGTGAGCTACTCAGATTGTTGATAAGTGAGAGTGATGCCAATATGCAAACTAACAAACAATGGTAAATGGCTCCTCTTGCCCTTTCTTTGACTTTGTCAAAGGCATGTATCTATGTGACCGTTGCTTATTGTTAGTGTAGTAACTTTGGTACCTATAAGGGCACAAGGTTACCTGAGCACGTTTAAGAATGCATAGTTCCAACAAACTTTCAAAAAGAATTTTTCATTCGTATGTTAGTGTTGTGTTTGGAGGCTTGCTGCCGTATTTGAGTGCCAATTAGTCTGACCATAGTTCGTACAAATTTGAGAAAAATGTTGGGGGCATTAAAAATCTGTCGAAATAATTGTAGAACGCGTAACCCCTGTAATACATGGATGTCAACAAGTGCAGCAGTGGTTAAAGCTGAGCTTTGTTCGCCAGTGAAAGAATTGGAGCAAAAACCTGTGATAACTGAAATTGACGTGAGGAAAGCATACGCCCCATGGATTCGGATTGGAGAGTATAAGCCTGGGCTTTTGTCACATTTGTCTACTATGGAACTAGCAAGAACACTCTTTGTCCTCAGATTATGTTCATTAGACTCCCTCGTTGAGAAAAGCCCTCAAGTAATTAATGATCATTTCCTGTTAATTCCAGTAACCCTTATAACATTTTAAAAAATTCTCACTTATCGATTTACAGACATTACCAAATTTAATATTTTTTACATGGATTTTTTAGCTGTTCGAATTTGCTGCAAAATTTGGCCCTTTAGCAAAATGGCCTTTGAGAAAGACTTTTTTCGATCAGTTCGTCGGAGGAGAAGACATTACCAGAATGACCACAGTGGTTCAGAGTCTGCAAAAGCGAGGGCTAAGATTGATGGTAGCTCCAGTTTTAGAAGAAGACGTAAATGATCAAGCTTCTTCAAAGTACTAAAATTCCTGCAACAGTCAGATTTCTTAGAATTCTCTAAACTTTTACGTAGTATCGTGTATTTTTTTTGTGTTTGTTACAGAAATACATACGATAATAATTTACACTCACTGACCGACTTAGCACACATGTGTAATTCACTGGAGAAAAAGAAAGCCCTGCTGCAGCTTAAAGTTTCTGCAATCATTCCGCCCAAAGCATTGGTAATTTCTCGGGGAGAGATAATCATACCAAGAATTTCATTTTCAATACTTTCGAAACAACTTTCGTGGTTCTTATAGGAGCAAGCGGCAAAAATAATCACAGCCCGAAGTTCTGACTCTCAGAGTTTAGCCAAATTGGTGGAAGAATTGGCAAATACCATTGAGAATCCTTCTGCACTTACATTCGATATGGACAAGCAAAATAAAATATTTCTGATTGACGGTCTCAAGAGAGCTGATACTTTAGGTTAGGTATTTTTTTAAATTGAGTTTCTGAATCCTGTGGTTAGAGATATGCGTTCAAAAAAATCTAGAAATGTTTTGTTGTTGTGTATAGTGTGTTATATTTTCTTGTGTCTATTTACATTTATATATCCACTTGTTTTGTTATTTTTAGTGAATCTAGCTCGCCAACTGTCTATTCTGATGGTAGTAGATGCTGAATTTTTTTCCTGCCAGCCTGCTATTGCAGCTATTGCATTAGCTTTAATGACACGCTATAATCAACATGACTACCTGGTGGGAAATACTATTCAAGGATATTTGAAGGTAATATAGCTGCAAATTGTATTTAAATTTCACTTTCATACTGAAATTTAATCTCAATCTTCATCTTCATGAAACCATTCTGAGGTGATTTAGAACTTCAAATACAACGTTGGATTAACGTTACCCAAAAAGTAGGCTTAATTTTTAATTTCTCATTGTGCTCCTAGAGTGCGGTTACAACTACGGAGTCTGAGCTAGAGGTAACCAAACTTATTGGAGTTAACTGGTACGGTAAAATCGTCAGAGGGGCTTACATGGACCGAGAAAGAAAAATTGCATCTTCCCAGTCAATACCTTCGCCAATATGTGATTCTTACGATGAATCTTCCATTTCTTACAATAGGTAAAAAGCCAGTGAATTAACGTTCAAAACTGGAGTACAAAATATTGTTATGTATTACAAATTTTTAATAGTTCTAACAATCAAAAATATCTTTAAAATACGGGTAATTTTTTTAGAAAACATTTATATTCGTTGCTTTGAAAGAAAATACACGCATGGGTATTTTCAGTTTTGCTAACCAGTTGTCTTTTCCCTCTGTACACTGTACAGGTGTGTTCAATTAGTTTTGGAACATATCGCCCTCACCAAGAACAAATCAAAAAATCATCTGCTTGTTGCATCCCATAATGAAACCTCAATTCGATTAGCTGCTCAGGGAATGAAGGATTTACAAATACAAAACGACGAGGACAGGGTGTCATTTGCACAAATATACGGAATGGCTGAATATCTGAGCACGCCCTTGGGTAAGACTTTAGAAAAGTTGAATCCTAGTTAATTTCTTGATATTTAGTAGATACAAAATAAAATTTGGTGTATCTGTACATGTCTTAGTTGAGAAAGGATACACTGTTTACAAGTCCACTCCGTACGGGCCCATGGAAAAAGTGATGCCATATTTGTCCCGGAGAGCTTTCGAAAACAGATCAGTTATTTTGGGTGCAAGGGAGGAAAAGAACATGCTTCGCAAAGAGCTTCAAAGTCGAGTTGGTCTGAGTCGAACTTGACGAAGAGAGTTTAGAACTGAATTGTATAACCAAGAAAAGCCACACTATAGTGGCCCGCCTCGTTATTATGGGTGTTAAAAAAAGGAAATTTAGCAGTTTTTATTTAACTGCAAGATGCATCGCTAGTTTTATATATGGTGTCCATTAATGATACATTCTCTCTGATTTGTTTTTTCATGAACAAGATTACTACAGTATTGGGATAAATTTTTGCAGACCATTTTGAGATTACCTAAGATTTGTGCCCTCTATTTGTTTTTCAAAGAAGAACTTCTACAACAGATAAGTTTTTGGATCTCCACAATTCACAACCCTTACATTTTGTATTTCCTTTACTTCAATGTACTTGGATTTAAATGCGTAATGTAGATTGTCACTTAATTGTCACTATATTCAAACAAGCATAAAAATAAAATTTCTGGAAAGTTCTTTATAAAAAATTAGAGAAAAAATTATAGACTCTTAACATCCTCATTCGCTAAAATTCTGGATAACTAATTGAAATTGCACACCAAGCTCAGTATATCAAGAAATTGTTCAAATTGGGCCAATAGAGATAATGAGAATTCATTTTAGTATATTACTTATCTAATCTACCTTACTTATTTTCATTAATGTTCATATTTTATTCATATTCGCACATTGTACAATAATAATTATTCATCTTAAAATTATTTAAAGCGTAACTCTCAAATCCATTGAAAAACGTTTTTTAACTAATATGAATTCATCGAATGAAAGCTTCCAATGATTCAAAGAGTACACGTTTGCAAATGATAATATCAAAATTCAGACTATTATCTCAAGTATTCCAGGAAATACAGCATGGCTAGAGCAATTAAATTCAATCACTAATTATTATTATTTCAGCAATTAAATTCAGGTGGGGAAGTATGTCTTCGAATTCCCGCAGGTTTCTTAACTTCGTGATTCCTCAATGACATGGAAACGATCTCCCTGTAAGGTTTGACACTTTGCTTTCTGAATCCATTTCTGGGGATAAATCTCTTCGCTAACCATACGAATATGACCATGTCGGCAAGCATCAAAATAGCGAAGAAGAAAAATTCACTGGACTACAAATAAAAAATAGGCACATATTACAGTATTAAAGTTGAAATCAGTTAATAAGGTGTGTCGTACATCCCAAAAATAAAACAAAACTCAACCGCTTACATGTAATACACGTGAACATCGAAACAATTAAATTACCTGATCAGAGAAAAACTTCATTTTAGCAACAAGCGCTACGATTAAATTGCCCAGAGCTATAGTGACCAGCCATGCAGACTGCATCACGGATTTCATCGAAGTTGGAGCCTATAAAACCAAGCAAGACTTTAACTTGGACATCCATCTAACAAAATGTATGTACATCATTGATTATGGGGATTTAAACCATACCTGAGAATACGAAAATTCCATGCCTGATACAGCAAACATAACCTCTGCTAATGTAAGAGTTATATATTGTGGTATAAGCCAGAGCATGTGAATTTTAGAATGTTCCGTCAGGTCACTGGCATTGCCATATGGGCCTTGAATGCCATTGGTTGCCTTGTTCAAACTGCCATTAAGCGTCCTATTACCATCTTCAAACTGGAAAATAGGAAGAGAAAATTTTATTTTTATTTTGTTTACAAAAATCATAAATCAAATGAATCAATACTAAATAAAGCTCACTTGCAAATGTCCAAAGGCTGAATTATTATTTCCCCTTAAATTCTCAAATTCTTCCCGTATTAAAGTAACAGTTGTCTCGAGATTTCCATCTACGGAGCTCGTGGTAAAGCTTTCGTATCTTTCAAAATTTTTGGCATTGCTTTTAGCATCTTGAACAGCCAAAGGAGAATTTGTAGCATTTTTATATCCGCTTTGAGTTTTGCTGGTCACGGTGCTTAAACTTAATGGGTGGGACGTTGGCGAGCTATTTGTGGAACTGGAACTTTTTGAGATGCTTGAAACGCTGGAACTTATAGAGATGCTTGGGTCGCTGGCATTCATAGAGATGTTTGGGACGCTGGAGTTTATAGAGCTGCTTGGGGCGTTGGAACTCCTAGAGATGTTTGGGTCGCTGAAACTCCTGGAGTTACTTGCAAGGCTGGCACTTTCAAGGGATATCGAGGTTTCTGCGGTAGCAGCGCTTACATTAGGTAACCATGTTGGGTTAAAATTAGGAGGGAGTGCATCGCGAACTTCAGGCTCACTTCGTTTATGTCTTATCATTTGAGAAAATCCTGGTTGATTCGCCTTAAAAATTCAAAAAATTCATCAAGTAATCCGGTATCTCTAATCGCTACAACGTGTATGCTACAAATAGTACAGAAATTCTGCAAAATTTACCTCCAGGTGAAGCTGTATAAACCCGGCCATCACAAAGGAAATTGCGGCAAGGACACCTCCAACGCCAAGTTTTTGTAATGGCTTCTTCAATAGATTAAATTTTCCTAGGGCTGGGTATACAAATCTATCAAAGGCTGGGATCAAAGCCAAAACAAGGAGTGGATTTATAACCTACAGTATAAACCCAAAAAAAGTAATTTAATGATTAACCCCCTCAAATCAAATGTCATGTATTTTGGTAAATGTTTTGAGAATTATTATTGTGGGAATTTACTTGAATATGATCTGGCTTAATCTCGATTCCGAAAAAGCTTCCATCCATTCGACTGGCTTGTAACGTCCAACTTGAACCCTGTCGATAGAAATTGAGAGGCAATTAAAATTTTTCCTGCAAACTTTGAATCCTTTATGCAACTATTAAAAACAGACAAAAACATACTTGCTGCTCCATTAAAGCCCAAAATAGAGGAAATGTTGGATACAAAATCAATACTTTTAAGACTGACTTAATATCTTCTACCAGACTTCGCTCAAATTTTCCAGAAGTTGCTGCGTGATCTAACCAATGCAACTCAGTGGATGATTTACCTTTTTTATACTTCATCGCAGCTGCATGCTATAAAACGCAAACATATTTAGTATTCCTACAAATTTTCTCCCAATTAATTTTTCATGAAAAATTTAGAAAATGCAGGACTCACTGTGATGCATTTTGTAACTTGAACAATGACACTACCATCTGTGGTTGTGGTTTTGTAGAAACTCTTTCCGATCAAGAAGGCAACTGTTTAAAAATTGTAAAGATTCAGAATATATTAAAATGTCATTACATGGAAATTCAACTGCATACACTTTCGTTTCAAATTAGCCAACTTTCTGTACTCACTCAATGCAGTCAACATCATTGTGGTGGTGGACGCAAATACCAATGAATAGCAGTCATCACCGAAACAGGAAACATCCTTTCTAAAGATTGGGGTTAAGAAAGTAGCCACCAGAGAGCCAGCGCTGATGGAGAAATAAAATACGGAAAAATATGAGGATAACTGTTTCTCTTGCTCAGGTAAAGCGAATTGGTCTCCTCCAAATGCAACAACGCAAGGTTTCACACATCCTGTCCCAATTGCAAGTAACGCCAGACCCAAAATACTGATTTCCCTGAAATTTTGAAACACACAAATATAAGTACAATAGTAATGAATAAATTACAGCAGTTCTTCCTGGGATTCATTTAATGCATTATAACAGCTATGTATAATTATACACTACATTCATTATATAAGTAAATATCATGGATGTAATCCTCGCATCCTGGAAACTCGGGAGTTTTTTGGACACTCTTTTAATTTATGAAGCTTACGTTTGAGGTAGTTGCAATGGAGTAATGGCAGCAACCACTAAAATAGCATTTCCAACTATGTATATTACAGTGAATATGAGGATAGTTCTAAAATGTAAACAATAAGAGACGGCATTTAAGCATATTTCATTAATAATAAAAAATAATACACTTGGATCCTACTAAATATTATTTCTGGAAAAGCAGATGGTTCGTACTTAAATTTCCCCACGAAGGAGTCAGCAATGGAGGCCCCAAATACCGGAATTAATGTACAAAACATGAAGAACAAATGGTAAGTTTCTTTGGCCTTGTCTTCCTCAAAGAGTAGCATCTTCGTTAAGTAGAGAATCAAAACAGCTAAAGGAAAGCATGCATTGATTTATTAATTATTTTTCCGGCTTCTTCTTCCATGCATACATAGATGCAGGGAATATAAATATTTACGTATAATCCATGATGCAGTAATGTAGCATGCAATGGGAATTATTATTACCTTTGATCCCATAGTATGCAAATCGATCGCTAAGTCCGTTGTACACAATGAAAAATACTCCAACTGGGTACTTGAGTTTCTAGGATGTTAAAACAGATTCATGATTACAGCTTACAGTGATTACTACTATGTACATAAGAACCGTGGTTTACTCTAAAATTCTGTTTATTGTTAGTTATTATATGACACACTTGGGAAATATGTCATAGAGGTGTTTTCATGTAACTTTTCTTAGAACTGTTAATTAATTTTAATTTGTTCCACCTTCTTCGGCTCGTCGACTTTCTCCATTGTTGGTAACTGTAAGGTTAACGTTGTACTTGTTCCACAGCTAACCAGACCCTTGTTGTCACCAGACACTACGATTGATTTAATTTTTCTTAAAAACAAGTATCCTCACTGTTGCTATTCACTGTAATTATACAGAATCTATGGGAGATAATCAGGTAGTAAATCAATGAAAACCACAAATTCAAGAATTTTTATACCTCAATGTGTAACAGCTTTTCGGAAACAATCACGGAAAGTTGTGTGGTCTCTCTGATCCTCTAGAAGTAGATTGACTTCTAAGGCTTCCTCTAATCCTTTTAAACCACAAGCCTCGTAAAGTGTAGGCCAGTGTATTTAACACATGCTAATTTTTTTGCAAGCATTGTTACTAAAACAACGTCACAATATAGAAACCTGAAAGAAATGATGTTCATGTTTTTATACGTAACTTTTGCAGGTGCAAGTACTCGGCAAATATTGCCAACTGTTTGTATTACTCTGCCGCTTTCTGTTTCTCAGAACCTCTTTCCTTGTCTTTGGTTTCTGGTCTATCAACTTTGTCACTATTTAATTTACTGCTAGTCATGCAGCACCATTTACAATTACTTACTCAACAAAAAGCAGGTTGCTTGACCGGGTCCAGGAGATAATCATAGGGGAAAAAATTTAAGTCTTTACTCATACTTTTTCTCATTCTTCCCTGCTTACAATCAGTAGAAGCCCCTGTGGGATTCCCATCCCAATGGTGAGTATGTAACATTAATAAAACACGGAATTCTCGGAAAGATGACAGCTACGCACCAGACTAATTTCTGATAATTGAAGATCCTCAGTCTTTGAATTCATTGTATGTACAACAGTAGCCGTAATTACTTTTATCAGTATATTGTTATCCGCTTGTCATCGCTCTTGTGACCTGTTAATTGTTTAAGTCATCCTGTATTTCCACCCATGACTAAAGCATTTTTATAATCAAATTTGCTTGAAGTCTGATTAAGCACAGCAGCGTTTTATCTCCGGAGATGTGATCCTTTACTTTTTAACCCCATAACAACCCCGCAGGATTCTTGCAATGAAATTATATTATTTTAATTATTTTGATAGTTCATCAAACATTCATTATAATTGGCTGTTCTTACACAATTGCTAATGTGTAACTGTAAGTTATTACATATTCATCAGGACCACTGCCTCATATAGAATAAAAAGATAATCTGAGGAATACTTTTTTGTTAATACGAAAAACACAACCTTGATACTTCTGTTTTTATACATCACTTTTTTACATTAACTCACACACTAAATTCAGTACACAGGCTTATTGTTAGAATTAGCCAGTGTCGGGTTGCGTGCAGCATATGTATGTATGTTAATGAAGCTTGTAAATTATTGCAGAACAAAACTGGTTGCCAAATTTACATACATAATATGGTAATTGAATGAGATCGGGAGGTACAAGTTTCATAAATTATAATCATTCCACCTCATTCAACCAAATTTTGAGATATTTCTACATTCTATCGTTCTGCAACTCTCAGAAGAAATATTTTTATTCGTGGTGCATTCAATGTATATAGTAAAATGTAGTTCGCCGCGTACATTCCTTATTTTATATATCTTCTTATTTTATACAGTAATAAATCCCTGAAAAAATAAACGCCAGCTTTAAAAATTTCATTTATTGGCCCAGAGACTTGAATACATTTAGCCACTTGTGTAGCCATTACTCCATAAGCTGTAAAGCTTTGTAGTTAGGTGTGTAATCAGGGTGGTCAAAAATCGTGAGATAGATTCCAAAATCCCTCAGAATATGTATTTAAATCTGCAAGAGTTTATTGCAAGCAAAACACAGATGTACAGTAGTGGAGCAGAAAAGTGAGGAAATATACAGACACTGATGATAAAGAGTCTTTCGTCATTAAACTTATGGTGCTATTCAGTCCCATGACATGATTTCTTGTTGAACTGTATTATTTTAAAGCACCAGTTTTATCCAATGTTTGAGTTTCAACTGGTTTTCTAACCTGTTGCATTTTAAGAATGACAAATAGCTTTGGAATGTATCTCCTTTTTTTTATATTTATTTGAGTAAGTTTAATTATTATTATTTCGGATGACTGAAACAGTTGCAATTGCACATATGGCTGCTGAGACATACATATAAAATCTAAGAAAGACACTTAAAGGTGCCAGAAGTTGTCTCTGCACACGTTGCAGGTCTTGCACACCCAATCCAAATCTGCTGATTGTTGTTGAAGCCGTCTATCGTAACTTTTCCGCAAGCTGAACCCAGTTGAGCCAAGCAAGCTTTATGTTTGTCCTGATACAACATGTTATTTTGATCGAAGCAGGAACATTTCCCTTGTCGACATACCATCCCCTTGTAGTTGTTACACTGACCATCTTCACAAGCTGACTCATAAGGAATATCCCGCTGACAGGTTCTGTCCGGAGTTTCAAAGTAATTTCCGCTGCACTCGCATTTACCATTGAGACAGTCAGCATTTTCAGTGCAAGGCGGTCCCTTTGTTTCATTAAGAACTTTCGTTTCAGTCGGAGTCTTGTCAACTTTTCCAATTGGATGATTGCAACTTGACCCAACTAGTGTCATACAGATTTGCCGTCTCAGCGAGTACTTGTGATTCAGGGGGTTTCTACAGATGCATATTCCGTCCAAACAATTTAAGTATTTATCCGGATTACATTCCCTATTAAGGGAGTTGCACCGGCCCAAATATCGGATTTTGCATTGATTCGAGTCCTCATCCAACTCCGAGTCTGAAGAGCATTGACAGCTGTAAACGCTTCTATCTTTATTATTTGGTGAGCAGATAGAGTTATTCCCGCAATGGGAGTCCCATCTCATGTTGCAACGACCGCCAGGGGAAATGCTGCATTTTTGTCTCGTCTCATCGTAATATTGACGATGATCCGGATTACAATCACATTTGCCCCGCCGACAAGCCATACCTTCCGCGCACTTTGAGCCCTCCCGAGTATCATCACAGTCTTGATGGAATTGACTCTCAGGAGCTTGACATTGTCCGTGGTATTGTGCTCTTGTTTTTTTGAAAGGTCCAGTCGTAAATTCCGACTGAGGTACAAGCTTACAAATTGAATTCTCTTGACAGTATGGTCCCACACCCCATTGGAAGCAGCTTGAGCCGAATTTGCCAGTGCAACGATCAATCCTCTGATCATAGATAGTTTCGGAAGGCTTAGTACAATTGCATTTGCCTTGGTAGCACTCAAGCCATAAGTTACGGTTACATTCTTCCGACCTGTCACATGAGCTTCCGAATGATTTGAAACCCATTTCAACCTGGAGTTCAGAGGAAGCCGGGAATACGCAAAGGACTACTGCCAGCATAACTAGGAAATAACTTTCCCGAAGCAAGTTTCCCCTTCTTTTCACCTTCAGTCCGGAACTACTTCCAGGAGGGCTTAAAAGAAAGGAGTTGAAAATCTTTGACATTGTCGGTAATAAATGGTTGAGAGGTATCAGCGTGTCGATAACTACCTCTCTATAAAAATATGTGAAGGGCAGGAAGGTATGGTGTTGGGAATTCTATACCGTGATTCAACTCCACTCAGAACTAATTCATCACCTCAAAAACACCAAGTGTTGAAATCTCACCTACTAAATTTCACCAACTACTACACTAAGTATTACTTCCTACATGAGGAGGAGCTCCTTACCATTATTAATGGTAACTTGGGGGGATCAATGCAAAGATAAATGAAGCAGGACAGACTACGTGAGAGGATCATGAAGTAACATATCAAAAACCTCAGTGGTTAATGATTCACCCATTTATTTTCCAGTGACATCATATTATCTTCACACCGTGACCTCGCCATGACGAAAACATCCGCAGCATATCTTTCTGGGTATGAGGAGTTCTAAGAAAGAATCACATTATTTAACCTCCTTTACGCTCATTAAAATCAATCTACTGTCAAATGAAGGGGTTAAGTGTTCATCGTCACTAATTTACTTCTTTTTACGTAAGCAATACGGCATAGGGGCTCATTAATGCGTGGGTGGTACTAAAATAAGACTGATTATTCAAAATATCATGGACGTTTTTCTTAGAAGTTCAGCATTAATATTTTTATAATAAGGATCCCTGAATTACAATAACTAGCCCAGAAAATAGCTCTAAATTTCTCATTAGTTTGCAGAAGGTCGTTAAATATTTCTCCAAAATTTGTAAAGTAATAATTAGAATTTTGGGAATGTAATTATGAAATGTTCCCCTTATCTTAAGACCTTTCTTCCAGATTTAAAAACATGAGTTCATTAACCGGAGGTAACATTAGCTGTGTCGAATGTCATGGTCACAGAAAGCGTGAAGCAATTTATGGATTTTGATATAAAATTATTTACAAAATCTGTCTATAAAAACACTAGCTTAATTTTACTCCATTGTAGTGTAAAACAATTATTACAAACTTTCCAGATTGAATCAAAATTTGTGGCTAGTACAATGACTTAAACTTTCAATCAGAGTTGACCTGGGTCATGGAAGCAATTGTTAAAGATCTAGAAGAAAATCCTGTATGTACATAATGAAGGAATCGTCAGTACTTGCTTCTATGAGCTGTGCGTGAAAATAAAAGGAAAAATGTTTTGTGAGACCCCGTATATCTCATATAAATATGAATCTACTTAAATACATTCCATATAAAAGTGCAAGATGACAATCAATGATGCTCCAGTAATTTGAGATTATAAAACTCTAGAAGGATCCGACAGTATCTACAGTACGATATGTACATATGTGCGTGGCAAGCGGAAAAATTCCTATAGATATGTACTAATAACCTAGTTTCTCCCAAAGTATGTTGAATATTTTGAAGGATTTGGAAGTAACTTGAGCACAACATGAGTTGATGTTTATGCGGACATTTTTTATATCGGGAAACAAGCCGTCTCCTTGTCACGAGAGCAGACGCTACAAAAGCCGGCTTTTAACAAAAAGTAACATAAGAATCCACCCGACTATTACTTGACAACAGCTTTTTCGCTGAGTAAGTACAAAACAGGAAACAACTCGTCATGATCTATGTACAGTAAAACTTTTACTAGGGTAAAAAATGTATTTCCAACTTTGAGAATGCACATTCATTTAAAGTATAATTTAAATGATGGGGTTTTCACAGGAATTTTAAAACCTCACTGGAGCAGCTTGAATTCTGCGGAAGTTAAATATAAAGTACCACTCCGACCCTCCAATTTTGAGTGCAACTTTCTGGAGCCATCTGAAGCCTGACAGTGGAATTTTTTCTGAACTTACTCAAATTGTCAGAAATAGGAATCCATTGAATTTTTGAGGAACACCCTGTGAAAAAGTAATATTGAGACGTAAGTTATGGTGCACTGCGGGAGGTGCTCTACACACAAAGTGCATTTCATTTTCAGACGCCCATTATTCCTCCCCAAACAATAATGATATTCTTTTGGAGTGTTACATACATGAGGCTTCTCTTTTTTTTGTGTGAAGACAGGTCAGGGTTTCCTTTTCGCAGTTCTTTTACCCCAGCCTTTCTTTATCTGTATGGGAGGAATGTGAGTGAGTCGACTTGTGATACTTTCTTCAGTCCGTTTGGAGCATTCAAAAAAGAATTTCTTTATTTTCACCTCCCAGTCTTATTCTCACATTTCCCAAGGAACTTTCCTACTTAAGATATAATACGGACTCCTTCAAACTCTCATAAATTAGGTTAAATGTACGCTCCCCATGTGCTGGAGGGAATAATTATTTGATCATTCTTTCTTTTTTGAGTAAGAGTTAGAAACGTGATTTAAATTATGCATGGAGCCAAATTTGAAGCTCCATAGGGCTCAAGAATTCTCTTATAAGACGGACTTAAGCCTCCGAAAAATTCTGACTTCCTCACGTGGCCAAGGAAATGGAGATGAAAATGTTCTTCCCTAATAAGCTTTATGAATCACCTCGAATTACAGTCATTCCCTTTATCTACCGTTACTACTGTCGGGAATGAAGGTAAAAGCTAACTATGGCTCTTGTAATGATAGTGAGAATAAACTTTTACGCTCTGCTTTATAACCCCTCATCCTTATGTTTAAAGTCAGGCTGGGAATCCCAGTGAATAAATATCACTGCAGTAAAACTGATGTTCTGTTCGCTCTATCGGCCAGTTGAAAAGCTAGAGCGTTTATTTAGACAGGAGGAACTTCCACATACTTACAAGATGACATAAAATAGGAAAGAAGCCAAGAGCCAACCAGTGTCGGACCTGCTGAAGTAGCTATTTATTTTTCTATTTCCCAACTGTCGTTAACAATGCAGTTAGATCCTTCAAATGAAACTTGACCAAAAAATTCACTTCTCATATCGACTGTGTCAATAGTTATCTGTGTACATGCTTTGTGTCATAATATATTTCTGTCCTGGACTCGTTGGCAATGTTTACAATTTTTGGGCTGTAAAACATTAAAAGCTGTGGCGAAAAATACTTAAGGGCTAGACTCTGACTGAGCACCATTTGCCATTTACTCTTTCTTTACACATTCGTACACATCTGAACGTACATACTAAACAGTACAGTTCAGGATGTTTTTGCTTTGCTCGCCTTCCCTCATATAGGTACATACTTATATATGTAGATGCACACAGTTCGTACGGAATAACATGAAGGAAGTAATTGCTTTGAATGGTTTTCACAGCTCCCCGTTTATGACAGGACAGTTCGCAAAGCCAAAGCCTGGGTTTGTTGTAACTGCTGCGGAGGCATACCTGATGTGTCTTCCTACCTACACTTTGACACTCTTTATTGAGACAAAGTTTGCTGTCAAGCGTCAGTAAATAAAAAAATTTATCTTGGGGTAGGGAAACGCCAGAGACTCCTCCGCCATAAACCATGGAGCACCATGAGTAATAATTTCTGTGTAATCAATGTGTTTCAGCTGTAAATGTAAACTGCGGTGCACTCATTTCCAATAAATGTTTACAGCTTGTTTCAGATTTTTTTGTTGTCATTTTTAATTTATTGGATCAAAAGAAACTTTTACAAGACAAGAATTTAGGGGATTCTCTTGGCTTGTACCATCTTGGTCTGTAACAGTATATCTATATGTGGTGGATTCAATCATGAAATTCAATTGCACTAATTGTCAGACACAATTTTGTTAGAAGTGTAATTTTTCCATTGAGGGGAGAGCAGCTATAAGAGTCATTTATATTTTAAGCACTTGATGAACCAATAATAATGAATTACTTGAAAGACAGCTAGGGAAATATTTATGCACTGGACAGGGAATTGGGAATGTAAGACAGAAAGCGCGACAGAGCTAGTTACTAAATTAGCAGGTGAAATCTCCCATCTCAGTACATACTTTTGCAAACAAATTACTTACCTGAGACACCCAAGCTGAGTAAACACGTCAAAATTAGCACTAACCAAAGACATTTGATGGATGGGACTTAAGTAAGCAATAGATGCTTGCAAGACAGAACAAACATCATTATTTTTCGTATTTAAATTTGTTTCAGTGGATCATAAACATCATTATGATGGTTAGGCTTCAATAATCCTCTTTACTTACGGGGGTTAGTTTGTTGTGAATTTATGAGCCAATGACCTAGCATGAGTTTAAAAGGGGCTGTATTTCAAGGGTAGATCCTATGCACCTCTCATGCAAGACCTGGGACCTTCAATAAATATATTAACACATTCAAGTTATTGTTTACACCTTGCTGCTTCATTGGGCCAAGATTAAACAATAATAATTTATTGTCATTAGAAATGCAAGCGCAACATTTCTACCAAAAATTATCATTCCTGGTTACAGACACAAAAATCAATTAGTATTGAAGGTAGCAGACAAATAAGTAAAGGTAAATAATAACACACAAGGTTGAAGGTTACTTAAATCAAATTAGCAATTAATTGATTACTGCAGCAGAGATTCTATATCCAAATTTTGTATGTTTGTAGATTTGTTTGGTTATGAAAGGAAAAGTCGAGTACAAATATCCAGTAAAGCCATACGTCTAAAAATAAGCTGTAATAATTTCCATTCGTATTGAAATTATTAAATCTTAACTTGAACATGTACCGGAATATTTTGCGTGGGGATTTTTACAATGTTTTGTAATCAATTTAAAATCACTGCACCGGCAAATGGTGGGTGGAAGCAACCCGTATGAATTTGAAATAAAATATAAAATACCATAACACGAGCAATGACACATTTTCTGTGTCATAGTGTCATACTGAATCCTTAACATAGTTATTAATTTTTGAAACAAGGCAGAGCATTTAAATTCACTCAGACAAGCATTACAAAGTGCCAATGGATGTTTGAGCTCTAAAATAAAACCATAATTCGAAACTCTCATAAATGTAACTATGTATGTTTAACTTTGAGAGCATGAAATGAAGATTAAGCTCTACACAAACATCCCCTTTTTACCATCCTTAATGGGCTTGTGTTGTATCTTTCCACAAATCCGGAGTGATTGAAGTTTTCAGATTGAGAATGTGCTGAAGCATGCACTGTAGTATGCACCCTGCAAATACTTCAAATACATGGATTAGCATAACTTAAGTAGGTAACGGGGTTTACGCTGATGACTCTGTAAAGGAAAGTGAAAGCTTTCATTTGCAAAACATAAGTGCGAAAATTATTTTGCCGAATAGTCGAAAGAGCATGGATCAAAAGTTGGGTGAAAGAATAATCTTGCCAAGACTTGTGGGTAAAGTAATAATTTTGAAGGCCCTGCATTACAAATAACCTGAATAACAAAAATTAAAATGAAGCATTTCCGGCGCAATCATATTACCATCTTTCCCAAAACCACAATCTGAAAAGTTGAGGGCTTCTTTTCTGTGCAACTCTGAAATTCCAATGTGGTAAATAATGCTTGAAAATTTTTGGATTTCTGAGATTTAATGAGCTACTGATGTATCATTTGTGGTTGACCGGCTCATGAAGTAAATACTTTCTAAGATGTAATGATTTAGACAGGAATTCTAATTTCATAATTTTTACTGTGCCGCAATTTTCTGGGATGAATGTCTCACAAAGGGGAAAAATACGCTCGGAGATATCTCAAGTAGTAAATAAGTTAGAGCTCATATTACAAGATTTAATCCGGGCGAATACATTTCAAAATGAAACTCAAGTATTTGTTTAAGCACACCCTTCAAATTTAAAGTAATAATTAAATTCTGGAGATCATCCATAAGGATTTTCATACATTCCGCATACTGTAAAACTTTATTAAAAATAAATAAGCGCGGAGATCTTCAGTACTTATTAGCTACAGTGAGCGGAGATTCAAAATTCTTGGGAAATTCTATTACCATAAAAGGCATACGAATATTGTCACAGGACGGGAGCTCTATCTCTCAGATTAAGTCACTCCCTCGTTCTACTATTTGTCAATGACTATTTTATTTTTACGGCTTTCGTTCTTGAGCCTTCCAGGAACGGGAACTATTTTTTGACCATATATGTATGTACCCTCGAAATCAAAAGAAGTGAGCCGATATTCCATGGCTTCTATTCCTGGAAAAAGCGAACAGGAAAGTCATCAATTTCAATTGGATTATTTCTGACAGAAATGTTCAAAGGTAGGATTTCTACACAAAAAAAAAATTACGTAAACCCTGCTCTTTCCAGTTTATGGACTTACAGACAATTGGCAAGGATTTGGTAGGATTTGCCTTATGTTGTAGGTATCTCACAAATAGTACTCTGTACCCTTTGTGTTTGTCCGGCAGCTCACGTCCTTTTAGTCTAGCATTTAAAAGCTACTGCAAATTAAACTCGAAGAACTTTTGTTGTTTCGTTTGGTACTTTCGAAGAAGTCGTTATTTTGTTACATAAAGGCTACCACCTACACCTGATTACATCATTTGTGGCCAGTAGTACACATGAAGTGGTCACATGTAGGGAACCACATCAGAATAATTATTTTCAACACAGTTGAGCCCAGTCAATTGTTAGTGTTCATTGACAATGCAAAGTAAAAACAAAAAAAAAGTCAGTAAAAAGTAACTATAAGCTCCAGTAGAATTACTCAAGATTTGCTATAATTACCTCCGCAAATGTATAAAATATTACAAGGGTTTTGTTGTTTTAAAATTTGAATTAAAATCTAAACGAAATTTAACTCGAAAGAGGGAAATGGTGTGTATGCCATTAATTTTAATTAATTATAAAAAATGGGTCCACAGAGTCACCATTACATCTCTTTAGTATTCACTTCTTCAGCAAATGCAAGTCAATGGTATCCTCCCTGAAACTATGTACAATGAATACAAAATTAGATGTGAGAGTTTTTGAGATCATTATGAGCAAGTAAATACATACGTCATATGTGCGCATATCTATGACTGTGGTTCCTGAACGTTTCGCAAAAAGGAATAATTAATTACCCAGTAGCAAAATAGTACTCAGACCTCAGACACTATTTTGCTTGCGAAATTAAGCATGCATTCCATAACTGCCATGTCGATAAAGTTACTTCCCTGACGCTAATGAAGCGATGTCTGAGGTAATAACTACACACGCAATGATGATTTAATTACCGGAAGCAGACAACCGGTGTAAAAACTCAGAAACTTGATGAGAATGAGCTATTACAGATTTTTATGCCGGTAGTTCAGCTCCATGGAAATTATCATATTCAGATATAAATAGTCTCGGAGTTGTCCTTAGTCAAATCCTTTTAGACACTATGCACATATACGTAGATCCTTCCTTCATTAATAAGCTGGAGAGAGAATTGGAGAGACAAAATACGTCAGCCTCTCAGTTTTACGTCAGGCGTCTTTGTAATAGAATTACGAATTCAGAAATTAGATAAAAAGTGTCCTTTATGGATTTTCCTGGGAGTAATGCCTCTCATGGACGTCTCATCGTTTGTTGCGGCTCACGTGTGCAAAAACTAAGACTTATTTCCCTCCAGCTTTTTACATCACACTCGCACTTCATATGTACAAATATGTAATTATGTATCCTATTGATATTCCTGCTTACGAGTGTTTCTGTCATCATTATTCTCATATACGGCTGCAGATTTGGTAAATGGTCGAATGGATTTTGGAGTTGCGGGAAAAAATATTTTGGGCTTTGTTTTGCCTGAGTTTGGAATACTAATAATGTACTAATGACCATATGTACATACATACATATGTACATATGTATGAATTCTCATCTGGTTATATTTCATTGCTGTTTTCGTGAATTTACATTGCTTCTTTCAACGACTACAGAGGCACGCCACAGAAAAAACAAATAAATTCTTAACCGGATCTGCACTAAAATAGGAGGAAATTTAGTGCCTTTTCAGTTACAGTACCCGGACAAGGAAATTTCTTTCTCTTGTTTGTTCATGTCTCACTTAAATTATAAAGCGGAGTAAATCACATGAGAAAGGAAGCACCACCTGCCATAAATATAGTTTAATTACACAGTGGTATATTCTGATTTATCAACGAGATTAACTTCCGTGAGGATTAAGTGTAATTATTTACTTGAACGTCTGCACCTAAAACTTTTGGTGAATAATTAGTTTTGCATTTATATAATTCATAAATAATGGTCCTCCGATTTAAAATGGACGTCTAATTTTTCAACCAGATCTAAATATGCACATACATATGTGCTTACATGTATAAAGGCATCCCTGACCATTTTGATATTCATCTTTATAGCAATTCCAGGTGTCTTAATGAATAAGATTTCTCATTATTTGTTTCGTGCTTTGCATGACAAAAACTATTAAAATGCACTTTCATTAATTCATGGGAAAGTTGATTTTTTACACGTTATGTATATTAATTATATGGGCAACCATTGAAATAAGATCAGGACAGTGGATGCAGTTATCAGTGATTGAGTTACTGTAGATGTTGTTGATTGAACACAATTCTTGTAAAAACGAACTGATATGAAAGGGTTATTTTCATTACTGAATTTTGAGTTGCTGTTCAAGTAACACATACCTTGTTAATTGTTGTGACGGGGAAAGGGCAAATAACAAGTACCACATACAGCTGGAAAAAAATGAAAAGCTATATTTTATTTCCAAATTTTACTAGAAAATGCCCGTCATGCATGTATCAAGTTTATTTTGTGAGGCAAGGCTTGATCTGATTCTAAATTCAGAGTCAAACCAGAAGTACTTATGTACATACATGTACACAGATAGTTGAAACCTGCTTACACTATAAGTTCTAAGTTTCGCCAGAAGGTTCGAAACACATAACTTCAATAAATTTAGAAGCAATTTCTCTCTAACGCTGACGTTATACACATGTAGTCAAAAAGGCAAGGACTTGCGAAACTTTGGGGTCCACATGAATAAAATCTGGGCTTTAAATCAATCCTCGCTGAAGTTCAATCCGGACTGCCACGCCAACGTGAATATTTACTTATACATGTAGGTACATATTTGTGCATATCTTTACTTCCTCGAAAATCTTCTAATACCACTGGTACACATTCATCATATTTCCGTAGCTAAATAAATGACAATTTTATTATGTACCCTATCACCCGGACCCGGTTGCGTAGAAACCAGAAAAGCGAATTTCATTTTGCAAACGTCGCTCCACGAGACACTCCCGACTCCCTACGCATGCTGCTGTAATGTGGTTTAATTTTGTCCGTTGTTCTTTTTACTTGTTAATTTTTTTTAATACAAAGCTAAGGAAACCACATGAATTAAATTGTTTCCCAATGCTGTGTAACAATATAAAAAAATACTACAAGCATTATAAGATCCTACTATACAAACATTACAATTACTAGCGTAGTCCCGACCTTAACACTAAATTTGATTTGACACACACTGTTTTGACATTGTACAGCAAAATATAAGAGTACAAAAAACAATGATACTTCTATTCGTTTTTGATATGACATTTACGTAAAATTATGTAATAGTGTTATCAAAATTTACTTCTTCAAAATTGTTCCTTAAAATTTTTGGGAGTCATTGAAGCCCCCTGCCCTCCACGTTCACTATATTTAAGATAGGAGTGAAGTGGAAGTTGTATTTGTCATTTTTACTCTTAAGATTTTCATAATCGAGGATACAAATTCCGGAGGAAATCCAATCCAAATTTTATGGAGCCTTCCGTTGGTATAAAAAATGCATTCAGTGCAAGTCCTTATCACTCATAAGTTTTTATGGCTGGTTTAGAATGCCCGTGAGTATACAATGGGAATGTAAGCCAAGGCGGGTTGTAGCTTTGACCTGAGTTTAAGTGCACGCCTGCCTGTTGCAGTAACATCGAGTGAAAATCATAAAAAATAATTCAATTGGTAGTAAGTTCTTAAAACCTACCCCTTCTCTTTTGTCTTTACTGCTGTTGTCTTCTACTATATTCCTTGTTATATGTAATATATTTTAACCAGGACCGTGTGGCAGACTCGAGAGGACAACGACCCGGGCAATAGGAACGGCGAAGTAATAATTCTTTGAAAATAGATCTCCATTATTGATTCGTCCCATTTCCTGACCTGCATTGAGCAAGTATATGCATTCTCATATCAATTTACGATTGGAATGATTTAACAATAATCTTATTAGTAATCAGACTGCAGAGTAGTACACAAGGAGTTTTGAAACTTGAATTGAAATGAATTGGATCTTAGGGCTATAACAAATTTCATCAAGCAATACTATATTGCACTGGGAGGGATATGAAATTACCAGAGTTGAAAGTTATTCAAAGTCTTGAGCACAAGCATTTGCACTGGCTGGTTCAAGTCTTGGAATAGTTCTAAATCAATGTCAATATACTCAAGTTATTTGTTACATCTGGCATATAATACACCACACACGTAACGTAAGAAACTGTTGGAATTTAGGTCGTTCAAAGTTTCGGTTTGGGTTCGGTGTATGTATGTACATAATTATAACTAAAAGAGATTTTATAGTGAGGGAAGATGTCAAAAAATGATTTATCCATCTTTGTATATAGTTCATCCCCCCACTCAAAAATTAATTTCCCCGAGTGTGAGAGATCCCCGGGAAATTAACTTTCTCATCAGAGGAGTTGCATCCTTCATGAGAGTATCTCAAGCTGGAATCTATTACGAAGGTCATGGAGTCCGGAGAGGAGGAATCTTCTCTTATATAGATACATATGAGAGCAATGAGAGACCTCACACTCCTATGCAGAAGAATAAATCAAGGGATGAGCAAGCTGGTGAAGTTTGTTGAATAAATAGCTCTGAGATAACGTGCTCTTCTCCGCGGATCGGGCAGAAATTAAAAATGGTAAATCTTCCACGTCGGAATTCCAGTGCACTCCATCGCCCATCCTTAACTAATAGTGTCTGACTGTGTGCGTCCGGGCAGGAGACGCCTGCCTGACTACTCAGCACTCTCGGCATTTCCTTTTATAATCTAACCAGTTAATGGTTGAGTCGTCACCATAAATAAACACAAGAGATTTATGTCAGGAATTCCCATGTAAGTCAAATACTTTGTAAATTATACTTGTACCTGTCACGAGATGAAATAACATCCCCTCATCTATTTTTCTTTTCTAAATCACTCTAATATGTACGGATAGTGTGGATCTTAATCCCTGTACTATTGTATATCCCAGGCTTTTGTGTCCTGCAGATATTTTATATAATACTGTATTTATTCTATTGTGAAATATAGAACCTGTGAAAAATCTGGATGACCTATCCTTGTAATTACTACAACTAATTCAACTCCCATAATTCAATAAACTTCCTATTAATTCAACTGTCATTTAATTAATACTCTGGAATCCCTCAACATGTTCCCTTCCGGGTGATGCACCTTGTCGAGCTAATCTTACTTGCTGACAGACATGTGACCTTGCAGTTTCCAGACTCAAATGACTTAATCAAATCAACTTGTCAGACGTCTGGTGTATGCCGAAAGTAATCTCGGAACTTTATTAAAACCCATCAAGTTTATGGCCTCTGGTAGGAATTGTACGTCCACAAGTTATACCGTCCCGTTCGTGAGCATTTAAATTAAAACATTGGCCAAATTACTTGTGAATACTTATCTTTTACGTTTCCGAACTGTCAACAATATTTCCACAAAATGCACTTTACACTATCTATTCAGTCCTCAAATCTCTGGCCTTACATAGGAGCATAAAATTAACTTTATTTATGTATTTAAACCACTTCCCCCCATCTTCACTACATATTTAAGCTTCACATCACAGATTATTCCATGCCTCATGGGTAGTATTAATGATGTGGTACTTTAGTAGTAGGAGATCCGAACCCGAGAGAGTTACTCAATCCACCCGATGGTTACATTCCGCCTCATCCATTCCACTTGAGTGAGTTCACAGGCGAAATGAATTTGCCTAACGGGAAATCAAAGTATGATTCCACTTACAGTAAGTATATATAGCGGTGCTAAGAGCCCCTTAACCCACGAGTCTTCGTCCCACATTCTAGTAGTTGTTCTCTTAATAACAGAGCATTCAATTACGAAAATTGATTTGGAGCGCATTTGCATTATTTTGGAAGAAGTACCTACTTTTTCCTACCGATTGTCAGAGAGAGCCGCCTCTCGAAGGAAATTTATTGCCTTGGAACCAGGAATCTGTCTACCAGTATCCTATACTGTAGAAAGGGTCTGAGGTGAGCATTGTATGTAGCTCCATTAGTAATATTAGCATGAGAGCTCTGACGAGGAATGGATAGCTTGCCAAAGGCCAGGCTCAGGACTGTACTGGTACAGCTAACAATTGTATGTCACATATTTCCTAAGAATTCTTACTCGAGAGTACGTAGATACAGTTCCCTGTATGTACTTCCCCTGCATTCCCATACATTGTCAAGAGATTGCAGTGGGTAAACTTCCAATGTGTACATAGGTCTAAGGTTTAAGAGTATCTAATATAACTAACGTTGCCCTATTTATAGTAAAATCTCCAAGGCGGCTCTTTTGTGGTATAGGATAAAGGACTGGGGCTTAGGGAAAATCTCATGGTTGTAAATGAGGCCTGTATTTGCGGAGAGTAAGCACTCTGTGATGAGACAAATAAGTACAGTTAGACTTGTATATTTAATTCCAGCAACGGGCGTTGATAGTGGGGGAAGAGGGAAAAAGAAGACCTAAGGAGTTCCTTAAGTAAGTTAATGGTAGGTCGGACTCAGAATTATGGCACAAAGCACGCCATACGGGGATTTGGTTTGATACATTTCATGGCATTGACTTGCTTGATAAGAGACGGGAAAAGAAAGACGACAGTGAGTGAAGGAAAGCCGGGGGGAGCCCATTTAGCCGTCAGGGTAATAAAAAGGGGAAAAAATCACTAGTCCTTATTTAGGTGAAATCTTTGTGTTTGTGTGTGTGTGTATGTGTGTGTGTGTATGAGTGGATGCGTTCCTATTAAGCATTATGATTGCCCCGCCACAAAAAGTATGTAGCTATACACTAATATCCTCACTGTATAAACAAAACTGAGGATCAGGTCTCCCCCAGGATTTTTTTTGTCTGGGGATAAAACGCGTATGTAGGACTCAGCCGGCACAGGGGCTGTCACACTTTCCTCATATTAGGATATTATTACTGAGGCGGTGTGAAAGCCAAGTCGTTGAAAACAAGAGTTATGTAAGTACAATAAAGGGAGAAAGTTTTCCAACATCAGGGCGGCCCTGATGCTCCAATAGAAGGTTCAGCTCCTCCAACTACCCCAACTTTAGGATACAGTGTCGGATGTTATTGAAGTTCCGGATAAAACCTGACCTACTATACGGTGCAGGAGTGTGGAGTGTACGGAATAATTTTCTCGATCCCGACATCCACGTCCAACAAATTCTATGTTTTCCTTTTCCTTCCAAACGGAAACACTATGAAAGGATTGGTTCAAAAGACCACGTCTGCTTTTATTCACAAGACTTGTTTTTTTCCTCGTCTGTATTTACAACTTGTTTTCTTTAGTTTGCAATATCTCAGGGATCGTCTGGAATGACTTCTTAGAATATCCTCTCATTCAATTGACTACAATAATTTTTTAAATCCTTCCAGAAATATATAAGTTGCTCAAGTTTTCGTGCTTGATTTTTTTTTTACAGCTTGTTTGTGATATAATTGTGAGCATCTGTTTTTTTAAATAAATAAAGTTCTAATGCTATTGGTTTTTTTATGAGAGGCGTAACTCACTTGGAAATGCCCCCCGCATGACCTGCCTTTCAATCCCATTCATTCCGCCCTGGAGATTAGCAAACTTTAATGATTGCCAATTCTCAAAAAAAAAATATGCTGGGGGTTTCATCCCTTCCCATTCCTTATACTGTACGAGTATCTGTAGACAAATATAAATAGACTACAGAACACTGTATAGAAACAGAATGCTCCCGAGGGATGCATTACGATAGGTTCAAAGTGCTCCAATTTTTTAAAGTAAGTCAAAGCAGGTACAAATTGACTCAAAAGACATTCTCTCTCTCTTGTAAAGAAATTTACTACATCTGTGTTTACCCTATGGAAGATTCAATGTCGGGATTCCTTTAATGAAGCAATTTTGACACGGGTGTTACTCCTTTGATAGTGTACTACTCCCTATATTTCCAAAAACTGTGTTTTCAAAGCCCAATTTTCTATTTTATACTCAACTTCTTCTACATACGCCCATGTAACTCTTTACATTCATAAGTAACTTCATGAATCGTAAAACACAGTTTGAGAAATTACCTTTTCACACCGTCAATTTTCCTTGATTTTGTAGCTTCTCTTTGAAATTTAAAACTCGGGAGGGGGAATTTTCCATGGTGGATGAGCCGGCTCCAACGAAGAAGAACTGAGGGAAGAAGGGAGCCAATTTAGAATTATTTTCCCATTCCAGCAGCACATATAGATATAGAAAAACAGGAAGAAAGTTTTAGAGGGAGATGGAAATCCTGAAAGGGGCCATTTCGAAAAAAAAATAAAGCCTAAAACTTCAAATCCTGTTTCGTTTTATGTCGTTTGCTCCACATAAAAATCATAGCGGAGATCATGCCACTCTCCAGTAGGATAATGCATCTGGAGAGTATGTGACAGCGGAATAAAAAAAAAAGAATATTACATTTTACATGTACGTACAATAACTGACAATCACAATGGGAAGTTTGCGAACCATGAAGAAAATATTTGTCAATTTAGTCATTTTTGATGCAATATCTTCCAACTCCTCTGGGTTTTCTTATTCTGTTTTTTCCCCCTATCTTTCCAGGCACTTACAATAGAGATCACGTACAAATACATATCATGTTTTTTTCACGTGCATTTTACCATATGTACATACAATATTCAGCCTATAATGTTCCTCCTACACAATCTACTGTCTAAGGTAAATCTCTTCTTTTTATCCATTATCCAGGTCCATATGCCTTGACGTTCAAAATGCATCTGTTTTTGTATGTACTCTTACATTTTGAACAATTTCCATACAAAATTTTCAACCAGATATACCTTCGCCCGAAATTTGTCTCATACAAGCAAGAATCATGTGTAAACTATATCCAGAGTGTCTTTTAGCTCTTCATTAAATGCACTTTGTTTCTATTTTTTCAGAGTGCTATCACTTACAAAGACAAGTTTTTAAACTATGTAAGAAAACCCCAACCTTTGGGAACAAAAGCGAGTACAAAAATATGGTGGGGAAGTTTCTGAGTAATTGTTTATAATACAGGAAAAGTTGCAGTCTCAGTCTACGAAACTGGGTTGGTTGTCCCTTTAGAAGATACTTTTGGATGGTTTTGTCTGCCCACAGAATAGTTAATATCTTGCCATAGTTTTTATGACAGGGATTTTGAAAGCTCGTCTTATGAACCTCAACTTGTAATACTGACTCATTACATTGAATTACACTCGTTTTGTGGTTGTGGGGATTCAATGGGAGGAAAGTACCAGGAGGATCGTTGCATACCACTAAATTTCAGTGTATGTATGTAATTATATGTATGTATCTATATGTAGGAGGTTGTAGTTACCATGTCATTCCATGGGGAAAGGATGGAGGGAAGGGGACCGGAAGATGGAAAAGAAAAATAATAACAATGGTAATAATTGTCAGAGAAAAGTACTCCGTTTATGTGACCGCTTAAGGAATAAAGGGACCATCTGGTAATGAGTGGTGCATTGCTGGAACTGCTTTGAGTTCAATCATAATATTGTGTGTTGTGTGTGTGTGTCTGCCTAGTACTGAAGAGCTCCAGCCTTACAAAAGTCTTTACTGTCTCAGAGAGAGTCATTTCCATAGAAATGTTCCTCCTCCCCTTCTTCTCCTCATCTCTTACACTCGGAAGGGAGTCTGTAGCAGTAGCTTAGTACTACTTGGTGGTGGAGTTGGGGGAAAGTAGCAATGCTGACATTTGAAAATGTCTTTCTTATTGTCTAGTTAAACTTGTCCATCGTTGGAAATAGATGAAGAGACAGAGAGCTTGGGAGACGGAGAGGGATACTAGCGGGAAAAGGAGGAAATTCCCCAAACAAGACTCGTAGTTTGTTCCTCTCACAAAAGCGTCGAGACAGAGCCTTTCACTACAAGTAGTTTCCTACTCAGTTCTCTCAGCCTCAACTCTCAGAGCCTCAACTCAGAGCCCACATCCTGAAAACATAATATATACATAGGGCCCTACAAGACATTAGAATAGATCTCTAGAGTGCATTAAAACGTTTTCCTCTCTTCCGTATCATTCTTAACCAGTCCTGGTTTTGTGTATTGGTAACAAAAGTGGGAAAAAAGGAAGACGGGCGGGGAGGCGGTAAAAAGAGGACAAAGGCAGATCTAACACATCTCGGCTATTTCCCTATCTCTGCTTTCTCCGTATGCACTCAACTGATACAATGACAACATGTGTACAGTCTGCTCTTCCAAGTGATGACCCTTCACAAAGCTACACTTGGACACTATAGCTGGGAACGGCCCCCTCTGTAATGGAGATCTTCCCTTGAATATCCATTTAACTAATAAATCCCAGCCCTTTCACAATACACACTATAATACTGTAGCATAGAGTCCAAGGGATGGGATTGAAGAGAAAGTTGACTGTACGTCCTCACGCAACATTGTCTGTCTCAAACATGGGACCAGCTCCTTTCCTGCCTCAAAAGAAACCACTGTAGTAGTTTTAATGCAAATTGCTTAATGGTCTCATATTATACGGGAAGATTCCACTAAAAACTTGTTTTATTACTTGAGATATCTGGGGCCGTTTTCTTATGTATATGCCCTGTAAGAGGGAATGGAGGGTTTTTTCCATCATCAATTTCCAGGCCGGGTTCATCTGTTGGGACGGTTATACTTGGAGGGAAACAGACCGACCATAATTTTCCAAGAAGGAGCCTCAACATGAAATGCAGTGAGCGGAATTATTTCATTACCAATAGATACTCTGGCACACTGGTCTTTCTACAGTATATGACCGTTCCTGCCCAAGTGTCTCATGGGAACTGTAAGGAAAGTTTGTGGGGGGATATGGCTCATAAAAGGATGTTGTTGCTCGGAGGAGATTTCTTGAGGATTTATTTTTTATCTGGTGATTTATTACCCGCTCAAATCAATAAAATCAAGTTTATACTCCCTGACAGGAATTAATGGCAGATGAATGGTGTCAGTGCTCATCATTTCTTTTAATACAGACACATTTACAGACACACCTATAGATACAGATAGATTCCCAGTAACACTTGCAATTGAGGACTGCTCACAAGTGAGTAGAACTTAATGCTATTATTCTACAAGGAAATATAGAAACTTCAGGATTTGTTTACAGGGACATTAAAGGCTATAAACTCATAGAGTTTGTACGAATCCTTCACTGAGATATCTATACATAGATAATTATGCATATAGGTATGCCCCATTACTTTCTACCTTCAAATACTATCCCGTACACTAGTCTCACCTTCCACGGCGTACTTTCTAGGTGAAGGTCTATGTCTTATACTGGGAACTTGGCAGTTGTCATCATATGGAAGTACTAGTGAGAAAAGTGAGGGATCAAGTGCAGATAGTAATATTTACGGTTGGATATTTATACATTACAAGATACTCCTTGGAGATAATATTTGGTGAGCTTTTCAGCATGTGTTGTACATTTCCAATGTGTTTCCACATTTCCAAATTGTTTGAGCCTCTCCAATGGAGGGAGAGTCCAGCTGTGTAAAAATAGATCTATTTCCTGATGACCTTTCAAATTTGATACATTCACTTAATAGCGTAGCTTTCAACAGTATCTATTTATTTCCGCAATTTACTTATCCTCCTCATTTTTTTTTCTGACTTGACTTGCCGCCACATATGTAGCCTCACACAATCAGTCATTATCTCATTCTCACGGACTGTCAAAGCATTTATGAAGGAAGGCAGTGCCGAAGCTTCATATTACGTGCCCGAACCCCTTGTCAGCCATGAAATGCCTGTCAAAATGGTGTGCTAAAGGAAGCCAATTCCTTGTGACTGATGAACTTGTCAGTCCCTCCTGATCCATCATTTTCACGGTTAGGATCCATCCAGGTCACCAGGACCGTTCAATGACGAACTTTGCTCCTGAGGGTGTTGATATGAGCGTGTACAGATGATATAGGGCCAACGTTTGTATTTACATCCATACATCCATAGGGACATTGTATATGTAATTACATATGTATTTAGCAAAGAGGGAAAGAAAAAACTATGGGCATTGTTTCATGGCTCCTTCCTAGTCGGAGTAAATCATCGGTAGGTACTTGTTTATGCAATCCATCAATACTTAATGTATACATCCAGGGTTGAGAATAATGTAAACAATTGGAAAGCCTGATTAATAGGTTTCCCCTTGTTAATTACTTGTTTCCTTATATATTCAAAGGGGAGGGGGGGAGGAGAGAGAGAGAGAGAGAAAGAGTTCCGTGAAAACTTTTGTTGTTTACTAGAAGTGCGATAACATTGTAGAAGATTTATCTTTGAGAGGGTGCCAACTTCCGCAATGATACTATACCTCCATTAAATATTGATACAGATCGTTTACATTTGCATGCAAAAGGGTAAATTTTCTGCAAGATTTTCTACCGAGTTTCTCTCCTCGAGAATTTCCCATGTAAACATTGCCAACCGGGCTAAGAGGGAAATTTCAAAATATTTATGTCATTGACTCACGTTATTTATCACATGTTTAAGAATACATTAAATTAAATATAGAAAATTTTAAAAATTCTGTCCCTTGTAGTATCTATCTATCCCTGGGGGAGGTGTAGCCTTGCCACACGCAGGATGAATTTAAATGAACATAAGTTCATTGTACATTATCTTATTTTTTAGAGATATGTAGATAATTACTCCTTCGTTGAACCGCATTTTTAGCCTCGATGGCTCTGGGTCAGAGATGCACTCCCGTCCTTTTGGCATTCTTCTCAAAAAAAAAATCTCTCTCTCGGAATGAATTTAAATTACAGGCACCCATATATCTAATTATACGTTTTTGCCTAACATAACAATTCCGTCTGCATTTGTGTCCCCAGCTAAATTATGCCTATGACTGTCTCAACTGTAAGCTAATGAGAGCATTATAAGATCAAGGAACCAACATTAGTTTGCTGGTGGGATTGAAATTGCACCATGTAATTACTTGTAACAATTTGACCCACATCCGAAAGCATCTACATCCTCGCTGTTTGTTTCTTTTTATCTTTTGTAATTCCACGAGAAAAAAAAACCACATTACAATGGATTTTATTGCCTGAATTTCAATTTCAAATTTGAATCCCAAAGTTCCCTCTAAATAGAATTATATTCTTCCGAGAGACTGAGACTCTCGTTGTCGTTTGGGGGTTCAACGAACGAAACTGTGCGAGAGTCATTACTTTGTATAACTTGAGATGCATTTAGTTAGAATCAAACTTTTTTTGGTGATAAATTTCCCTCTCCAAACATTCAACGAATTGTATTCAGTAGCATTATTGTCAGAATTATGTACTAGCACAGTGACGATTCCGAACTAGTCCGTTGACAATTTTAGTGAAAGCATAAATCCCTCGCTGGTTTTATAATTCGGAGTAAAAACTTGTCATAAAATTCATGCATGTATAGATACTCTTTGTGTATCGGCAGTGTACTCTGGCATTTGCTGCTTCTGATGTAGTAGAAGGGCTTATAGTTTTAGAGATAAGTGAAAGTGTAAAGTGAGGCTGTTGGAAATGCTCTGCAGTGTGTGAGTATCTGTGAAAATGAAAACTCTTGAGGGGGAGGGGGGGGAGGGAAGAAAACTTTTCAAAGTAGAGGAAAAAGGGAACGCACCATTCTTCAAAGTCGGATTATAGGCTCGGAAAGTAAAACAGAGATTAAATGTAGTAACACTAAAATATAAGATTTAACGGGGAAAGATTTGAATCATTTTAACACCTATGTTGTTTTAATGGAAAGACAAAAGCTCCCGCGGAATCCCTAGTAAATATTTTATGGACTGTAATTTTTTTCCCTTGGAATTATGACTCAAGAAAATCCTGGAAGTGAGGACAATGACTTAAGTGCTTGTATTTTCTGTGGGCGGGTTTTGTTAGGGGATCCCAACCAAGTCAAGTAGTAAAAAAAAACTTTACTACACATCAGGAGGATCTCTGAGTCATGTTTACATATGCGACTCTTGATCCATTCAAGTGTATCATCTTATTTGGTGTTGGAGTTGGTGGTCCGGGAGTTTTTTCACATTTGTTTCATGAGAGAAGAAGCACTCCCTTCAGAGAATTTCTTTTCCTGTTTGGTCTGTCCGTGCAAATATTGTAACTTTTCCGAGCCTATTCTCTATGTAGTACTAGTCCTGGAACTAATACAAAGGTAGAATTTTTATACATGTATATTTATATATGCCCACCCAGAAAAATATGTTTTTTTTTTCAGGACAAGTTGAATGATCTGCACGTGGCAGAAGGACGCCCCGATTGTTGTCATCATTTTTTTTGTGGACCCTATGAGTATTTTTACATGCACGCAGTGCCACACGCAATTTTATTGCTCGTGTTTTTTTATACGAGCCATATACATACAATGTAACCTTTATGAGAACCTCTGTAGTAATAAGACGAGCGTTACGTATTTTACGATGCATAGATTTTTCACGACAAAAAGTCCCCGGATTTAGATCTGACTCTGGAGTTTTCTCTCATTTCTTCCAGGGCTTTCCTCCTGGGAAAACATTTGTTCCTACAAATGCCAGAGTCAGGACGGTAATATAAAGACTAACTATATATTTGACGTAGCTTAGGTTTTACCGTGTACTCTACAGTTACTGTAGTGCCTCTCTCAGGAAGGCTACCTTTCCAAAAATTTGCACGCAAGTGTAACTACTACCTCACTTGAGGACCCGGACATTTTATAACAATACACCAACCCTCCTAGACCAGCCCTCCCGAAATGATTTCCAAGCCGGACAAAATAGAAATTCAAGCTCTCGTATTAAGTGCTATCTGATTTGAATGGTTGATAAAGAGGAGAGAAAGTTTTTTTAATATGGGAAAGCATCAGATGGAATGTGTTTTGAAAACGCATCTGAAAGTCACCCAGGAAATGGTATTTATCGTTTATGGGCCACATGCTCTTATAAAAATTATATGGGGCACGCAACTTGTGCGTGTCCCCGTCCCTCCAGTATTTGGGGAGAGAGAGAGAGAGAGAGAGAGAGAGAGAGAGAGACGGGAAACGCACCCAAATCTTCGGGGTGACACAAACCATTTCTGAGGCACTTTCCCCAAGGAAACCCCGACATATCTGTACTTAATCTAGGGTTATGTATTACTGTACAGATATGTCTCAACGGAAACTATACCATAAATGTTGTGGAACGCTAACGTAAAAATTATCATTTGATGCGTGGGATCCTACCTCACATATGTATGTACATATGTACCTATGGAATCCATACGCACATTTCTGGAGGAGTCTCCTGTATATAAGGCTTCACTGGAGGACAGTGTGTAGATATCGTGTGTTAACTTGAAAAGGACTCTTGCATGCAGGATTGAAATAAGAGGGAGAATTCTTTTTTTCCTGGGTGAATACTGTTCCTTCCGCCACCCCTTTCTCATCGAGTTTCGCTCGAGCTTGTCATCTTCCAGTTCTGGACCATTCATCATCCCTGAATTGACTTAAAAACCTTGCTTAGACTCATTTTTATGGTGGAGTGAATATTTATTCGAATATTTCTTTCGGAATCATTTCTCTGTGGAAATTGGGCAATTTATCTGGGTTTGGTTGTTACTCCTCACTACATATAGAAAAGAATTATTTATATTTCTACAAGTACAGACCATGTAGATTCTATGTACGTATCTACATATAGTTATACACTTTATTGTCACTGCTCCTCAGCAGACGTAGCCATGTATATAAAGTACGCATATGGACGTATGTACATATGTACTAGGTGTAGTAAACTTTGTACGTCTACGGAATATAGATCAAATGTTTACACTAGAAGATCTTCCATGAGATGAGGGCTCCAGGTTCAAGAGTGTTATTGAGTTTAAATGATAAGATATTATTAGAATATTTAACCCATAATGTATCATTACCGTATTCCAACTCTCCGGACTCTCATCCTCTCCCCAAGTTTTCAATGCCTAGCATTATTATAATGATGGGAAATCTTCTACTTGGCATTCATATTAAATCAGTTCCCAAAATGAGGTGCTTTTTTGCTTACATACTTACAAGCGTCGGTGTGTCAATGCATATGTACGTAAATGTAGAGCCTATATACTGGTGTGGACATGCGTATGTATGTATGTACATACATGTGTTTGATTGTATAGGTACAATTTGGAATTTTTTGTGTAACTTTGTAGTACAGGGGTTCTATGGGAATTTAATGAGTTTGCTACCTCAAACCAGCAATAATGCAAATTTCAGGGGCTGGGAAAGGACAAGAGACTCAAGAATGGGGAAGACAAAGACACAAATCGTTTAAAAGCTAGAACGAGCGACGACACTTGGAAGTTCCTCAGAAAGTTTTACTTTCCTGACCCCTCCTTCTCTTCCACATCTCTCCGACAACACATTTCAAGGCAGCCTTATGTTCTGCATGAATACTCCAATGAGTCTCATCCCGGAAAAGTTCTTCGGAGACCCTGGCACTATCTCCTTCATTTATATATACATATATCTATATATACATGCACACACACACACACACACACACTGTACAAGTGTTGAATGAATAAACGCAAGTCCTCAGCGTATTTCCCGACAAGAACACTCACTGTGATGTCTTCCAGGACGGGAAAAAAACTAGTGCCTCTCTATCTTTACTCTTTTCCCGAGGCTAAAGTTCCTTTACTGGAGCGTATGTAACCTCATGTGTGTGGAACCTATTACGTACAATGGAATTTAATTCATGTAAAATGGAAGCACTCAAAGAGAACTATGTATGAAAAATTCAAAAACTTTCCGTCATTTTTATTCCTCAAGGATACTTTTGAAACCTCGAACAAATAATTGACGTTCCTTCATTTCCATGATTCTCCTCCTTGAGGATCCCCGATTATTAACCAAGTCAGAGCTTCACTTAAGCAAAAATCCGGAGCTCTCCCTATATGTATATAAAATATGTTGTACATAAGAAGTAGATGAGGATTAAGATAGGAAGACTACCAGTGAAGTAGTTCCTAATGTATTTTTTTTAAACGTATGTACTGTACATGCCCATGAATTTGCAACCCTTTAAATCTTGTGAGAACACAAGTCCTGGTAAATTAATGTGTTGTAAATATAAGTTGAAATTCAAGGATCGGTTTTTTTTTCAATTAACAAATTTTAGTATGTGGAAAGAATGTCAGAAATTTAGAGATGTACTTCTGTAGTGACTCTGACGCCACCACATTATCCCGACTCCGGAGTGTTTTTGGGTGGGGAATAGTCAGGAATTTTTTTTTCTGGACAGTATACTTTTCTAAAGTGTTACGATCGCATTTACAGCTATTCTAAGTGTCAAGTGAGAATTAATTGTCCTTACAGGCATTTCCCATCCCAGGGACCTGGTTCTTAAGTGACCAATGTGTGACAAAGGCAAGGTCGTTATAAAGTTTGACTCCTCTCACGTTAGAGTTTTTTATGAGCACTTGGGACACACCAAATTGCACTTGATGGTGAATTATACCACAGAATCGGGAGTCTCAAGGTTCCTTCAGCAATTGAGCCGTCAAAAACTGATTATTATTTCCATTACTTTGGAATTCCTGTATACACAGCTGCCCCTCTATATGTCAAGTTAAAAAAATATACCTGGTTATAATATTTCTACACAGCAAATTACACTAAATCAAAATCATAACTGTGCTATATAAGACCCAGGTTCAGCTCCTGACTTTGAACCGAAATAAACCTTCTCCATAATAATGATGCCAAAGAGGAATAATCTTGTGGATAAGTGTCTAAATTGTAAAGCAAAGATCCGTTAAAAGGTCTTTTAGCTGCTAAACTGAATTAAAATATTAATTCTACCTCTAATATCTGCGTTCTATTTTAAATATTTTTTTTAAAGTCATTCAATCACTGTTTAAATTAAGAGTTTTTTTTATTTTTAGTACAAGAGGTCAAAGTTTCGTTGAATTGCAATTTTCCTACCTCAATTTGTTATTTTACTGGTGTCGCTCAGATAATTGGAGCTTAAATAATGGATGGAATAAGGGATGTCAACGGGCTAGACAAAATAATCTGTTTTAACGTCAGCCAGGATCAGGACTAAAGTTTGTTTGTCTGTGCTAAAAGAAACACCTATGTTAAATTTTGCTATTACAGTACTCTACTTTATGTACATACATAGGTTCTAGTGAGAAATAAAATCCTACAAGAAAAAATCCAAGCACTCAAATGTGACAAAGCACTCCCGTGAGGATTCACCCAATTTGTTTTAATAATTTGTTCTCTTTACGGTACATTATGACAAAAGATTTGTTGATCCATAACTGTTCATAGGTAGACTCGTACATGTAAAACAAAGTACGTATACATGTACATATCTAGATACTCTTGGCTCACAAGTAAAAATACAAGCATATGGAAAATATTCTGAAAGCAAAACTGAGCTTGCTCATTTCTAGAATTCAGCAGATGCACATTTATTGTGCTTCTTAAAAATTATCCACATAGTCACTAGAGCTGTTGAAATGTCTCTAGATGTACACTTTTGGTGTACTTAGGTGTTCAAGTACTAAAGAGATCCTCTGCCTTCACTTTTTTCCCCCTCCTTTAAACAAATGTGCGTGCAAGTTAAGTGTTGAGTAGTCAGTAATTTATTACGTCAATGTTGTATTTGTGAGTCTCCACAGTATAGATTCATTCACTTGCCAAAAAGGACACCCTGTAGCTAATAATTAGATGGGGAATTTTCAGTATTTGTCTGTATATGTTCTTAAATTAAATCACGCAACGGAGATGCATAAACATAAGCAAAAAAAAATATGGAGAGGAGCAAGCGCGGAGGAAAAAAAGTCAAAAGAATTGCTACAAATGAACATTCACAAGTCACAATCCAATGACTGTACCAGTTTTGCAAGGATAGTAAAATTTTATTAGAGGAATAGAGATTGTGACCATTGGATGGGAGTCTGAAGGAGCTTATCGAAGTGGAAATAATGCAATGGAGAGATACACTCTTGACACAAGATTTGATCAAAGACGACATAGATAGACGACATGGAATGAAGTAAATATTGGCAAACCAAAGCCCTCATAATTCCCAATGCTGTTTGTAAGTACTACTGAAAATTAACTCGTGCTCTCGCAGCATCTTAATTATACTGCACTGTTGTGTTTTGGCGGCGGACGCCGTCATTACACGTTTTCTGTTGGGGATACCATTGACATTAACCGGTCAGTAATTTAGGTAAACGTCGACGCTCATAATCATGATAATAAGATCTCAGTGTGAGTCAAGCTTTACAAATGGTTTGGATGCAAATATTCGCTCTTCCTTTCCTTTACTGTAACCTTCCTTAAAAAAAATCCGTTTTGTTTCTCAGTCTGACTTCCATCTGTCTTGGGTCGTCAAGCTAAGACAGTGTCATTTTTCTTCTAGATAGATTTTACACGGCTGGATAAATGTACAGTGGAATTTTCAGAGTAACCTCAGTCTCAAACACGTGTGTGTACATACTTATAATCACATTGTCAAGACCTGTCTCATTACCTCATATCAGGGTCTGTAATGTTACGCTGTTCTTCACACATTTCTACAATATTTTGTTCTCTGCTCTCTATAGTTTTTATTATTTCACTGTGAGAGAAATCTCTAGAAATTAAATATGTAGCAACTACTATTATCAACACCTAAGTACTAGATACGTACTTGGTGGGGAAAATTGCTAAAAAAAGTGTTCAGCTCTGGAAAGGGATTGTGAAAGTGTGAAAAAAAAAACAGTATCCTTTGTGCGTGGTCGTTTCCAGCAACGATATCACAAGTTCCGTAGTTATGGTGTGTGTGTGTGTGCAAGCATCATGAATTTTCGTACGTAGAGATAGTCCAAGTATCTATGCCAGAGCATCGTGGAAAAAAACAAAGTCAAGCCTGTACAAAAACTATGGAAGAGACAAGGATGTAAGGAAAGACTTGGGGAAAAGTTGAGGCTGCTGTGATTGATTCCAAGAAATTGAGCACACGCTCAACCATAAGGATAAAGTTTTGGAATTTGAACAAGTGTCTAAACTGGAATTTCCAGAGGAAACAATTCCACCAGGGGACAGTGCTCTAGGAAAATAAGGGCATATGTGGAATGTTTCCATGAGAAAGATCCTGGAAATCACCCACAGAGGCAAATTATATGGAGATTCCCTCTTTCCCCCTCATGGACGGTCTCTGGAGTGAAAATTTGTACCCGTGCGAACTTTTTAAAATTTCGACATCTAAATATACATTTTAGATATACATATTTTACCCAGACTTTTCCTCCAAGCCTCTATACCTCCAGCTCATATTTAGAAATCCCCCGGTGTGGAAAGTGATACTAGATTCGTATTCTACCACTATAGTCACTGTATAGTAAAGGCTATTTCACTCCAGAGGATGAAAGGGAGAGATCATATCTTTAAGATGTTTAAATTCTAATGTAAATTGACTGCCTAAAAGAAGTGTGTCAATTTTTGCAAACTCCTCGTACTTTTCACCTTCTCCAGTAAATGCGCGCTGAATTTGAGATAAAGGGATCTACATATATCTATCTATAGATACCTAAATATACTTTTCTTTATAAAGCAAAACTAAAATTTCAAAGTTCCCCACAATATCTACCTCCAGAGTCCTTAACAGATCTCAGTCCCATGTGAGCAGACATGTATGCTTGTTATCTTCAAGAGCTGCTAAACGACAGCTCCTTGAACTTGTTGAAGTGCAATCAGTCCCTAGAATTCTATGAAATGAGCAAACATACATTATGTTTACTCCACATCCTCTCATTCTGATACTTCCCTGTAGTTACATGTGTGGCTGATGTTGAGTGACGTGAGGAGAGACTCTGATAGCATCAGTGGCATCAGGCCTGCATTGTACATGGGAATTGGGCGAAGTGTGAAAAGTTACTTGGGGAGAGTGACTCTGTTTCGTACATTACCCGCAACTACAACGTGTTTTGTCCATTTGGTCGGAAATTTGCAGTTTTCGGGTGATAATATACATACGAGTCATAAGTATCCACACATGAGGAGGAACACATTGTTACATGCTATTCTGAAACTGAGATTGGAAAACATTCCTGCATTCTCTCCCTTCATTGAAATTGTCGTTTCCATGTCTAAGTACGTGTGCTTGTTCATTTTCCACACATTTTCTATTATGTACTTCATAGCTGGAGCGTGTAATGGTTCAAGTGCGGTGATACTATATGTTAATGCTATTACTATGCGGTATACTGCCAGGAGTGTATAACATAATATGTATGTACCTACATACGTGGGAAATGGCACAGTGTATAAGGATACAGTTGACTGGCGGATTCCTCAAAGTGGTATCTTCACCTAATGTGTAGTAAAAAAAAGTGTGTTGGTGCAGATGAGTGTATAGGTAATAAGTAGATATACAAAAAAAAGTCTATGATACAAGGGACATCCACAGATCTCTCCGTATGATTCCATTGTGAAGGAGCTATGTAGTACACAGTCTCAAGTTAAAATTCTCTTGTTGATGTAGCAAGTCTGAGCGTATCTTATGAAGAGGGAGAGAGAGAGAGAGAGGGAGAGAGAGAGAGAGCATCAAGAAAGAATCCGATCTGCTGCTCCTGCCTTCATCTCATCCAGAAGAGAAATATATAAAGAGGCGGGCAAGCCATACAGTTTTTTGTGAGCAATGGCAATAGGGTTGGAAAACCGTCCTGGCATCAGCGTAATGTTTCCCTAAGCGGACTCCACACACATACCCACAGCACAGCCCGTCTTGATTTCCCGAGCTCGTCACGGACCCATTCTTATATTTCCACTCAAACCCCAGCAATTCAGATCACTCTTGGCCTCCAACTCTTTTGCACGCTCGAGTATCATCTCATCATACTTCATTATCCTAACTACTTGAATCATTTTCCTCGTCAGGTTTCCCTTCCAAAAATTCACCTAGAATTCAACAATATTCCCATTCCATCAACATCTGTTACCATATAGCTAGATTGTGAGTCCCACAAAAAAATATTGTCAGATATCCCTATAATACTTTTTTTTGTCGTCAAAATTTTCCCCCCAAAAACAAAAAAAAAACAAATTAATAAATTTGAAGTTCCCCTTTAAAAATTTACCTTTACAAATTTTGGAACACTAATTTTTGGGAACAGCAGCTGCCCGTAACTTTTCCGGAGTTTCTCTTGAAAATGGTGGTGGCTCTAGTGACGCTAAATTACTTTCGCTGACACTAAAATTCCATCGTGTGAAGTTAGTAAATTTCATAAAGAGAATCATTAAGACTACCATTATTTACTCGGCGGAGGAACTTGGTTTGTAAGAAAACTTGTGAGAACTTTTGAAAATTGCAAGACCATTGTGCGGTGAATGCTTGGTGAATGAACCATATGGTTTTTGATAAACTTACGCATTAATTAATCCCACTTTTCAATCTTCACTTTATTAGTTCACTCATTACCAGACTTTGACCTGGTGTAGTCTTCTGGAACGTCAGTGGATTGTAAGAGTTGGGGAAGAGAAAAGGCTTGCCTTAGTATTTTTGTGGGAGGTGAATTTTGTACGTGAGAGGGGCGATCAGAGAATTGTGTATTCAAACCCATACCTTTACATATTGTGAGTGTAAAATCCCTGTTTATCAACCTGCGTCCTTTGATTTGTCTTGTGTCGCTGAGGAACAGAAGCTGTACAGTGAGCCAGACTGTTTGGCTCCAAGTGTGAACTATTAATCCAGAGTGGCAACTTGTGCTTTATAGTGTGTCAGCTCAGAATTAAGTAGTGGACTTGAGTCTTGAGTCTTGAGTAAAACTCCAATTCACTGAACACTATCCAAGACTTTAGGTCATGGGAGACCTGAACTTAGAATACAGTGTGTAAATATACATACATGTGGATTGGGCTGTTGAAGCTGAAATAGATAAACATACGTGACACATAGAGAATGATTGAGTGAGAAGTAAAACCCAAGTACTTACAATTGACTGACGACAGGGCATATAAACCCAGGATATATCTAAAAAGGTTCAAGTAATTCATTGTGTTGTCATCATTCCATCAAGCGAAGACAGTAGTGATAAATAATTGTCAAATTGTGTGTTTTTCGGGGAAGGATCCGAGAGAGACAGAGAGAGAGAGAGAGAGAGAGAGAAACTAATAAACAGCTACGTATACAGTATAACATTACTTTGTCTCGAAACACAACCCATTCCTTCATTTCCTCAAGAGAGTCAACAAATGAAGAAAAGTCAAGGGCTGGCTTGAAACAGCTGCACCGTTGCTCTTTGGAATAACAATCTCCAAATTGTATTAGAAAAGTCAAGTCAATTTATTTCCTTTCCTTTCACAGCCTCCCTTTATTATTATTGCCAAAGAGAGCTTTCTCTGCTTCAGACCGCCATATCCTTTGCTCGAGTCTCGAGCAGTGCTAGTCGTCGAAAGGAGAGGAGGGGAAAGGAGATAATAACGAGCGTGATTAACATTGCCCCATATCCCAGTTGAAATTGCAGAGGAAACAATAATATGTAGTTCACCTGTAGTCCTTTCCTAGTGAAATTCAATCAAGAAAACAATTAAGGTTCGCAATTGAAAATTAATTAGGACAAACACCCTCGCTTCATTTACTCTCTGACTCCTCTGTGAATTTCCTTAAAAAAAAACCTTTTACTCCGAGTGACTACTATACCTAGATACTGCTCCTGTGTAAATATAGGGGAAGAGATTCAGGGCGAGAGAAATAACAAAAGTGAGGACAAGAATACTTATTTGGCCTGACAAATAGTAGTTCCTTGCCGTGGATTATTGAAAGTATCGGTGGGTGTCAGTTTTGTGACAGACTTGGACAAGTGGGGAATTTTGGGAAATAAATTGAACTTGTTACTTAAGGAACTTGTGCGTCTCTCTGAGGCCTGCCTGGGCTATTTTCCAGGACTGCATACTGTATCTACAGAACACATCGTGGGATCTTACAGATATGAATTGATGACAATCGTCGTCGTCGTGAAGAAGAGCAAGATAATTTTTTTTCATGTCACAAAGATCGTATCAACACAGAGGCGGATGAAAAGCGGGTCGCCTTGAGACTTGAACATCTGAGGTTGCTCCAATATTATATCTACTCAAGTAACAAAAGTTACTTACGACTAAACGGTAAGATTGAAAGTCAAGTACAAGATCTTTCCTTTTATCCACTTCTTGAAGAATTACATCCTAGGATATCAATGTATAGTAGAGAAGTAGATACTAAGAGCGGATGAAATCATGTGTCAATACTGTAAACATCCTACTATAGTACAAGTAAATATACTGTAGCTGATCCCAGTCAGTGGAGTGCGTATACGCGGACTCATGCTGACTCCTAAGATTGGTTCCTCTGATATTTCCATACAAAAGCCCCATAATGTGGAGGCTCGTGATGGCTTTGCCATTTGTTTAAGGACATCCACACATTTGTACACACTGGGCTGCATATGTCACGCATACGGCACCCAACCAGCTTTGAATTTGTATTCAGCAAAAAAAGATACATACAATGGTAGATACTTTCCATACGTAAACTTTAAGTACACACAGACACACTCACACAAGTTTACATTTACTCACGCATATGTGTCCTGCTTTTGTCACTTGAGCAGGCTAAAATCCCATATGTACAGTCCAACCTTCCTTTACTACTACTATCACTACTACTACTGCTGTATAGCACTTCCAGTCCAATATTTCCCACACATCCCCTTCCCTTCCTAATGTAAATACATCTGGATGTATACAGAATAATTACTACTACTAGTACCAGCATCCACTGTGTCAAACCATGTTCGCAGTCTTTGCACATTCCTTGTCTTTACCCTCGATTTGTCTAATTACCATACGCATTGCAATGTCTACACGGTAATTATTCATAGGAATACTTGCTATGACGTTTATTAGACCTATGAGTAGATACATGCACAAAAGGGACTACACTCATCTCACCTTATAATTGACGCATGAAGCAGTCTCGGCTCTCAGACCAAAGTTCTGTTCAAGAGTAGATAATCCACATAGCCCGAAGCTGTATATTAGTACTAGAATGTGTAGATACTGTACATATAGCAGGGATGCAGAAATGCAGATACTCTGACATATTTGAATCTCAGAGAGAGAGACCGAAGTAATCATATGGACGTCACCCAGGCAAGCTCTGCCTTGTTTACCTTTCCTTCTATTATTATTGTTATAGTTTCTGTCAGTCAATTGCCGGGATCTGAGCCTGTGACTCATGTAACTTAAATTCAGGAGCGGGCCTCTCTAGTACAGTGTCTGTGTCTATAGGAGATGCCAAAGTGGTACAGTGCAAGTAATTACAGCCACAGAGCACCTGACTTGTGCATATCTTCAGCTGGCAGACAAGCTTGTCCAAAGTTGTGGAGGGAATTCCTGTAGAAACTCTCCAATAATTTTCCTACGGGCTTTAATCCCTGTCCTGTGAAGAAAACATAAGTCAGTGGTTTGCTCACAAAACTCCACATTGTTATATGGTGTGTTGTGTGCACTGCCATCCAGTCCCCATGTGACAGTTGATTGTGAGGGCGTGTGTGAGAGATAGAGATTTTAGCTGTTTTCACCCTGGAATTTCTCACTTTTCATTCAATCTCGTTCATTAATTATTTTGTTTCTTTACACTTACTTAGGAAGAACCATAGTCAGTTGTGCACTGGGTGATTACAGTTTACAGTGCAGACAGTCCGCCCTTCCTTGAAATAGTTCAATTAGGATGAGGAAGGACGGGTTCGAGAATAGGAGACATGTGTGGAGTTCCGATTTATTGACAAAAGTTGATGCACAAATTAGCAAGGGACTCGTTTCCTCACTTCTCTTACTCTTTTCTCTCCTCAAGTTCTGACAAAGTCTGTCGAGACTTTTGTTCTTTAATGAAGAGGGGATGTGATTGCGAAACTAATATTTTGCTTTTTGATTGTGCTCCAATTTTGAAAGAGCTCCACCTTTTGTCAAGGGCTGATGTGATTAAGTTGTTTATTTTACAATAATTAATTAAATTCAAGGGTACTCTCCTCACTGTAAACTCATTCCAGTTTTTGCCATTTGGGTATGAGCCCCCTTTGTCACACACAACTCCGACTTTACAATTCTCCTCTCTCAACATCACCGGCCTAATTGGCTCTGATGGTCCTTGAGTAATAATGAAATGACAGCTTTGAGGATGGTACTTACTCAACTATTCATTCAGGTAAGATTTCTTCAAAACGGAAATTAAAATGAGTACACTGACAAACTAGATCAATGCATGCCGTAGATGATATTGCACACATTTGGAAGCATCTTCAGCCCTTTGCCACTTACAAATTCTATCTATGTATGTATGTATGTAAGTCCTACTTCGCTCTATGTACTTTTCAGGCTGCTATTAATCATTTCATTTGCGCAACACATGCTCTTAAAATATTGAGGAAATGTGGGATTTTTTCCTCCATGACTCCATGTCAAGGGACTGTAACCAGCCTTTTGGGAAGACTGCAACGATATTATTATTCCATACTCAGGGTTTCATTTCCTCTTGAAATTTATAATTTACAGTGGGATTGTTTCAACATGTCTAGTGTATACATCTGTGTGGGTAAAGCTCTAGAGGAATTAATGAATGAGTCAACCACAATAGATTCCTCAGTGGCTTTTAGTATGTACTCAGTCAATTTGTCGGGAAAGCTGGGGAGTAATGTCTTAGCAGAGAATTCCCCAGTTGATTGCTCTTACAAGGAGTTGGAGTGGAATGTGAAATCTCATACCTATGTTTAGGATAATTATTATTGATAGAACCAAACCGGTGTCGGGACTAAATCCCTAATAATACTTGTTAAATTAAATGAATACTACTTATTAACGCTACAGCAAATCAAATTACTGCAAATCATAATACCTTGACAGGATTGGATTGCTTTCTTGTCCCCTCAACGTGTGTAAAATCCAAAGAATTCCCTTCGTAATCGGTTTACACGAAATTGATTATTATACTATTACAGATTTACATAATTATGTGCAATAATCTATAGGTGTAGAGATCTGAAGAGTTCTCAATCAAATCAAGTGCTTGAGGAAACTCGGTTCGTAATACTATCATTGCTGTATACTCAATTCAAATCTCAAATGCTCTTAGGCATAAAATACTGTCCTGATCCTGAGGTAACTAGATTTACTTGCCACACTTTTGAATCGAGTAGAAGCTGAAAATTCTAAAAAAAAACAAGCTTTGCTTCTATACAATTGGATTTTGTAAAGGCTTTCTATGAATTGTAAAGTGGTATCTTCGGTATTAGGAAGTTGACATATCTTGTGAGTGAAAATACTTGTACAGTATTGTTAGGCGCGAAGAGCCTTGGAAATCTCCGTGGCTTTTTGAAACCTCAGTCTCATTCTTTACTATAAATAATGTCTTTAAAGCGCAAACCGATGCAAATCATTTCCCTGAGGGAGTGCGGAAAATCAATGCTCAGAACCGTACTGGGACCTTTTATGTATCTATATCTATCTATAGTTATAGCCAGAGCAGGATAAGGAATGATAAACAAATGATGAGCTAAAAAGTTGTATACATTCTGAAATCGATTGTGTTCCCAACACATCCTCAACGATGGTTTACAATGAGGCATTAAGCGACGGGATAATTTACCGATGAAGTTGAATATTAAAATAATTACAAATAATATATCGACAGTATAGGATCCACCGCTATTTCGTTGGTATTTTTTGCTATAATAATAAATTATTACTTTCGAAAATTATTGCAAGGATTTGCGCGCTCGTAATCTCCCTTACTAAAAATCTAAATGACTGCGAGGAACGGTGGACCCCATTAGTTTCCCTAACCACGGATAAGGCGGAAAGGATTCAGTGGGGGCCGCAACCTAATCAGTATTGTTCCTGTGAGCTGTTTTAGAGATAATTAAAATGGTAATGGTGTACCGGGGTTGTTGAATGGACGTAATCCTGAGGAGCATTAGACTTGGCTGTGGGGCAGCTGTGAACTGATAAGGGACACATGGGATGAGCAAGTAGTACACAGAGATAATTTGCTATTGCTTTTATAAATACACCTAAAAAAGAGCTACATACAAAACTACAGGTCTGACTCCATATCCTGGGTGAGCCAGAGCCCATAGCATACTGACTCACAACGTAATTTTAGATTTGTAAATATATGTACATTTTGAAGCATTTTGGACATTTCTCTCGCGTTGATAACTCTCTGTTGGGTCTTTATCTTCGAATGAATCCGAGACCTAATTCGTGACCAAATAATGCATGACAAATAAACTAGAGTTTCCTCTGCAAGAAAGATGCAGGGCCTAGCTCAATGTGCCATTCTAGGAGAATAAAGTAGGGCCTAAGGAATACATTTGGTTTACAATTGGAAGCAATGTCTCGCATACTTGATCGTTGACGTGTCTCTTGCAGGGATATTCTTGGCTAGTGTTTGTATTTCTGATAAAGATAGATACATAAGTATCCATACTGTTCCTTACGTAGATACTGTTTGCCTGTACGGAACAATACAGTGTAATTATATGAAGACATTTAATGATATACAAATATACGTGTACTATGTATTACTCCGTATATTCTGAGTATCTTCATTGAAAAGAAAATCCAAAGCAGGGGCCATAGAAGAACACGTTGTAGGGGATTGTGAGCTAAAATAGATATACATAGATGGCCAGTGTGCATCAACAACACAAGTCTATAATCAAAATGTATAAAAGTTATAATTGTTGGGATTGAGGATGACAACAGTCCAAGTGACACTGTACATATTAACTATCAATACTACACAGGATCATTGCTTCGCAATCACGATCTCTTCTCTCTTCCTCCTCAGCCTTGGCCTGACTCTAATGATCTGCAACAGCATCTCACTCGAACTAGTTGCTGTTGGCGGCGAATAAGATTCCTTCATGTGATAATTGTCTTGATCATCTTACTCTAATGATACTCAAAGCCGATTATCAGCTGCCTTGTGAGGACTTTATTTTGTAACTACACTTGTCCTGTAGCACGCTCTGAGTGGGAGTTTGCGTCATCTGTCTCATTACCACAATTAAATATTATTTGCTAATGGGAACGGGGCATTTTGCAACAATAGTAGTGTCTTCTTGTCGTATGGGATAGGGTCATAGGATAGGGATATGGACCTTCCAAATAGTTAGGTTTCACAAGTAGAACAACAATTTAAGGCAATTTGTCGCAATTGGTGAAGTAGCCAAAATTACAATTTGTATGAAACTTTAGGAACTACTGTATAATTATTTGAGCCTAACTTTGAGGGGATGTTCAGAATTATTAGCATTATAAAAACTATACCTGCGCTCCTTCAAATCTCCCAACGTCTTTGCCTTTTCATATTTCCTATGGGATTAGGGTTGACTGTTCGTAATGGAAGATTTTATTACTATTGCGTATACAGTACTGTCGGTTCTTAGATGTGTCCTTATTTGTAAACCATTGGCTGCATAAGTTGAACTTTCATCCTACTTTCAATAGAAACTTTCAGTTCTCTTATTCATTAGTGTTTTAGATATGGAGAGAATATGCATTAAGTTGGATTTAATGTTCGTTAATGTATCAAAGCAACTTAGGCTGTAGCGGAGCTATTATTACAAGTATGTTTTATTCATTCTATGTTTCCTGAGGACAAAGAGCCATCCATACGGAAAGCTACTTTGGGATGTGTACATTCCCTTAAATTTCTTCTAATTTCCTGCTTTCCTTACTTTTGCTAGTGATTTTGAGCTATAAATCCTACAATTGTCAGATTAAAGGCAATTACTTCCAATTAGAGCTCTTGACTTTGCTCTGAGAGTGTTTTAGAATTAGTAATTGTGCCTCCCACCAGATCATACTATCGTTTGGAGTAACAGTCACGGTCTACGCTCTGCTATTATCCGATCGATAGCAATTGAATTAATATTTGTTTACGTCTCTCATTTCCTGTATCAAGTTTGGTATGAGCCCACGGATATTCTATATGTATCTATAGGTTTCCTTTTTTACATATACACAGACACGTCCCAGGTTGATGCCTTGTAGAAGTACAAGATGAGTTAATAAATTTCAATTTAACTCGAAACCTTCGATCTATCAAGTTGATCAAGTTTTTCAAACGAATTTTACGACTGTGAGATAAAATTAGCATAAATCTCATATGTTCTCAAATTTACAGAAGAACGAAGCTTGTACTGAAAATTCTTTGACACTAACTATCTGAAGCATACAGCGTGAGGGCAAGGTCTGAGCTAACTTTTCAGCATTGGTAATTGTTCCTATGTATCTACAAGTCGTAATTCTGATAAAACTTGTTTCATCAAAATATTCAATTAATTTGCCTTACCAGAAGGTTCCATCAACATGTCAGAGCTGGCTTGAGAAAAGTATCACCAGCAATTAGAAAGCTTTATGAATGTTTCAGATTGAGTTTGGGAATTTTGTTTATGATAACGTGTAAATCCAGATATTACATTAGATTGATTCCCTCATGGGAATAGTAAGATGAGTGTGGGACTCCAATGTGAGTCAAATTCTGGGAAGGTAAAAAAAAAAGTGTTACAATCTCTAGATGTTATTTCCATACCTATGATTTCTAGATATTTGTAGCTGTTCAGCATACATTAGGAATAATTGCTTAGGAATGAAATCCGTTGTATTTTAAGTACAGACCTGTTTTTTTTTAATGCTGTGGGTACAATCGGGGAGCATGTATGAAGCCGGGATGGGTCCATTCCTATGGATCCTGATACCAAGGATTTTCAATTATATGTGTATATGTATGTATCTAAGTGTAGGTTTTTGCCAAGCTCCTTGAATTCAGGATCAAGTGGCAAAGAGCTAAATTGTCCCATTCGCATGGTCTTAATCCTACAGATTTCTGGTGCGTTTTACAGAAATTGGCTTTCAGCTCTCTGTTGATCTTCCCTCGCAAATGTACACAGGAGATAGGAGAGGGACCCCAAGAATCCTTTTACTTCTTTTCCGTTTCTTTTCCGCAAGGCATATTATACAGTCGGATTACATGGTTAAAGAAACATCAAGACGTTAAAAGTCCCGTGCTATTACTTTCAAACGTAAAATTTGAGATTTACTGTCCCATTCCATTGTCATGTACACATTTTATCCCCCGCTTAGTTCTCCATCTCTATTTCTACTACTAATGCATTTTCTGAAGGACCATCCTAACCGAAATTCATATCAAGCCGAGATTCCTCCACGTATAAATACAAGCCATGTTTACAATTTTAAATGCTGTAGGCAGGCAATAGAATTACGCTAAAATCAACTATTATCATGCATATCGTTGAGACTTGGGACAATAGTGTGCAGAGTTATTAGAAATTAAAATAAATGGAAATTGCATTTCCAGGGGGCTTCTCTCTCTCTCTGTCTCTGTCTCTGTCTCTCTCTTTCACTTTCATCCAAAATGTTAGGGCAGGGTTGTAACAATGGTATCCTGAAAAACCATTCTTAATCTCCATCTGCCTACACCAAGATAATTCCTGCACATTAATACTCTCGTCTAGTAACTCATTGTTCTCAAGAATTTGGGCCGAGAGAGCCCCTATTATTCACTGGGCTATAGCATACATACATATACCAGGAAATCCACGAGAAAATCCATTGTACGAATGCGCTCCTTATCATCAATACAGACACTGTATAACTTGATAATGACTAGTGAATATTTCATCCGTCAATATTGGCTTCATCACACGTTATATTATAGGACTCCCTTCTATTAATCAGACCTTTATTAATCCGTCTTTTCAAAAGGGGGAAAGAATAAGAGCCGTCAATAATTGGACGAGATGGCTGACTCAATTCTCCAATTTCAGTCCCTAATGGGGGGAGAGTAAATGAACTAGTACCTGGGACCTTCCAGGCTAGAGATTGATTATAGCTCATTATGAGAATTAAGGATGATAATGCATTCTGGAAATTTCCCCAGCCCTTTTTCCCTATCCCTCACCTCGCGTCCATTGCAAATTACGTACACTTGACAGAATTATCGCAGTGCGTATCTTTGGTGTGTGTTCTCCCAGTCAAAGAGGTAGATACGCCAGTAAAATGTTCGTAAAAAGAAGGAACACTTGTTTTGCATTTATAGTACGAAGATTATTCTTGTCGGAGATAGTTCACCGCAGCTTGAGCCTATGTAGAGTCTCTCCCTTGGAATATACACATGTACATGGGATAATACTAAGCAGGGATAAAAAGTACATACTTGTGCAGCACATCGCAGAACATCTTTGTTCGCTAGGGACTGACACATATAATTATAGGTACATACATATAATGATTTTGGCTGATGCTACAACACTAGCGGAGATGCTGTTCCCTCTACTGGGTGCTTATTTCCATCCCGGCCTTACCTAAAGGATTTTTTCTCGTTTAAACCTTCATTTTCTTGGTCTTAAAATACTTACGGGGGGAAGGAGATTGGAGGATTGAAAAATCGGTGAGAATATGCACATAGTAGTGAGGATGAGGATATAAGTATGTGTGTATCATTTTGTACAGAGGATGTACAAATTGTATTAACGATTTCATTGCCATACACCTGTGAGTCCCATGTGAAACCTGGGGTTGTGGCTTGTGGCATGTAATTTTACGTATCTTGGTGTAATGGAATGACTGTACATCTAGGATTGATAAGGCAAATGAGATCCCTACTGTGATGAATAAAAACAATAAAGGGGAATACTATACTAGAGACTATTTAGCTCTCATATGATGCTGTGAGTCCGGGTGTCAAGCCACTCATTTGAAGGTATATTTCTCGGCTTTCGTTTCCCATTCCACGTCACCATTTACTACTATTACTACTACAGAGACGGATCTATAAATATCCAAACTTTTACTTTTACATAAAAAGTTACATTTTCCGTCCTCAAGCAGCCCTATAAACCAAGGTTACACACATTACACGGTATTGACTACATCTCGCTTGTACATCTCGCCAGCTACTGTACTACTGTACTGTAGACTGGCTCAGCCCAGCATACCATTTCCAAGGGAGATACCGTCAGGAGTGAGAGATAAGGAAAACGAAAGCAAGACAAAATTAGAAAATAAAAAGTGTGGAGTAAATGTGAAACAAGAAGCAAGGCTGAAAATAGTTTCTTGTTTCGGATGGAACCATTAAGTGGCTAGCGGGGATTTTTTTTAGTCCTTACTATGTATGTACGTTACTCTATCCCTGACTGCCACCACAGCAATGCAACTCCTACTTAAACTAGACATACTCTACCGTTATGCTCAAGTTTCTCCCCAAGATATCCCAAGTTTCCCACGGGATCTCACATGTACTATGTCTGTAGGTGCAGGGATGTTCCTTGAGATATGGCTCGCTCCTATCTGCAAAAGTTTCCTTGTCATAAGTGCACGCGGAATGGCAAAAGGTCTTGGTTTTTTAGGAAATTTCCTGGAATTTCACAGGCCAAACTTTTGATCAGGTAGAACTTCCTGTTACAATTAATTATGTATGTTGAAGTTGGTGTTTGCTCCCAAAGTCATTATCTGGAATTAATCCGGGGGACATAAGTTAGCCACTTAGAAATTATTGAAAGAGGAGTAGTGGTCTTAGTTTAACTTATGTATAGTTAATAATGAAATTTATAGTTTGGAATTTGGGGAAATGTTTTTGAAAATTCTCTAATGAAAATTAATGATGGAGTTGAGGGATAATAGGATTATAAATGGAGTTGAGAAGGGATAAACACTACACTTGCTTATTTGGGAAAAGACGGAGTTGTTGGGAGGGGTTCTTGGATGGGAACTCTATTTTATATTCTGGACACCCAACATGCTTCCCTCTGATTTGTTTTGTTTTGGTTGAGTTGAATTATTCATATGGTTTAGTTCCAGTGGAATGTCCCTTATTGTGACTGACAGATACTTTTCAATGGTCCGAGTCGTGGGAATTCAAAATTGGGTAAGCGTTCTTGAGTGTGTGTGAGTCGCTCGGAAAATTAGAAATTGGCTTTGTCTGACTCTGCTTTCACGGAAGTGAAAGCCTTTAAGGAGCTGGGATGTCACAATGAGGAAATAATTCTCTAAATTAAAGCTTGGGCTGATATTTGAACAAAATTACTCGTGTGCTTATTGGTGCAGCAGACACTTCCATTTACTACTCACACTCCTGTCCAAATTGGAGCGGGCTCTAATTTTCTAATTCAAAAATAAACTTTCTTTGACGATACATATTCACGTATGCATACATGGTACGAAGCATTAACTAATTATATGTATAAATAATGAGGAACTTACTTAATTAAAAGGCGAATTCAGAATATACTATTGAGATTAGTGACAATTCTAATTTAGATAAATGATCAAAACCTGGCCTCACATTGTGAACAAATATCTATTTAAATATTTGCTCGTATTCAAGTACATAGGACAGAACTGTTCCAGTCTTATGTTTGTCTTAGGGCTTGAAATGCAACTTTTTAAACTTTCATGACATTTGTTTTGTATGTATGTGTTTTCTATTTCAGCATCTCCTGGTACAAATTACGCAAATGTAATTATCTAAATGAACACATATAATAATTATACATAAATGTTCCTCTACGATATCTCTCTGGAACTTGGATTTTTTCTAAAAATTTTGTTGTAACAGCTTTTTAGTCAAAATAAATATCTTTAACCCAAGAGTCAAGGTGTGCATAACTTGAAGGTACGGGAAAAACATATAAACTTTGCAAATTCTTGTTGTTAGTGGTTAGCTTAGCTCATCTGATGGACCAAGCAAATATTTGTGTGAATTCTGCAAAACGTCAGACACGTCCTTCTATTTGTAGTGTATTCAAAGCCAGTGTTGTACTAGTAAATGTGAAAACAACGTGACTGGGAGTGAAATCCTTTGAAGTAAAATCGGACGAATGAGGAAGGGAAGAAAGTGGCTTTTCCCCCTTGAACCACAGGGCAAGAAGGAATTGCTTAAAATTCTTAAGTTGTTCTTTGTGCCGACTAGTTTACTCAAACCTTCCCAGTTTATTCGATGGGTTTGGCAATTGAAGCGAGGAACCGTTCAGATCGTGCATCTGTATTTTTTAAAGGAAACTCTCCAACCCTAGCGCCTTTCTATAGTGTGGTGATTGCCACTTGCCTCACAAAGGGTCTTCCCAGCTGCTTTTGTACTCCCAATGCCGTCTACCACAAATCAAGTCCAGACAGTGACAAGAAACTTAAGAACGTAAGGGTAATCTGGAAGTTACCACAACAATGTTATCTCCTCGAAAGCAGAGAATCAAGGAAATTTCCAAAGAAAGTGCAACCACAGAGCCACACACTCCTAGTAATTGTGGCAGAGGTTCCTCGTAAGGAAAATTTATAAGGATCCTCCCCATGACCCGGAACGACTGGAAAAAACAAAACTACAATATACATAGATACAAGTGTCATCATTCCGTAGATGCAATCCTACCTCAAGCTCTATTCCTCCCACGGAGTACTATTCTCAACTGTGAAGTTGATTAAGGAAAGAGTAATAAAAGTTGCAGAGGGCACTGTCCAATTTCAGATTCAAATTACTTTTTTAAAGGGAATTCTCAAATATTTTTTTCTCTGGAAGAAATAAAATAAGTGTATGCACATACATAGATACATACATAGGTACATGCATACTTAATGCCTACAGCCACACACATATGTATCTACATACATAATTACATATAGAATGTGTACATGAACTGTAAGATTTTTCTTTTTTTTCAGTGAAACAGCAATAAGAAGAGAAAGTTTATTTCAATGGAAATGAACTGCACTTTCAATACCTGTACATAAAGTTCTTGCGCTTCAGGTCTTTGTAATTTCCTTGTGATTGTGTGCATACGTGTAGGAAGAATTGGGCAGAAATTTTAGTTGGTTAATTTTGTCATACTAAGGAAAAACTAGGTCAGTGCGGGCAGGATTTGAGCTGCAATAGTTTTACTAGTAGCTTGTGGTCTGAAGGTACATAATAGGAATTCTGAGGAAGGGGCGTGTAAGTGCTCGTTAGTTGAGACTTAAGCGCACTACTGGGATGTTTTTTTTTTCGAGAAGGAACGATTCCCTGGTATTTTCACATATGTATAATTATATTCATTGTATTTTTACACACACCATAATGCACCTTCGTGTTTCCGATGTATGTATAGATACATCTACCTACAGGGGAATGGTTCTACTCGAACACACTCCGATCGGGATGGCAAAAACTACATGTATCATATCACTTGCACTTGTACAATTTCAGGGTGAAAATATTCTATATGTAAAACATCCCACACTCCTATACGGAGAGATAAATGTGAGGAGATCCAATTCCAGTTACGCGCTTGGTGGGACATTAAAATTAGAGCCAATTCGACTCCCATATATCTTGAGAACAAGGACGGATTTCCCATGCATTGGAGGAGTTAACAGTTGCCAAAAGTTATTACTCCGTGCCATTTTCCCTGTGCTCGATGACACTGTGCGTTTGTTGTCTTTATATGGGAGATAAAACTCCTGAAACTCCACATTACTGTCTGTATTCCATATTGTATTAAAACTACCCATTTTTCAGGCCGGAGGCAGTTTTGCCCATAATATTTCTTATGGACAACTCTCTCTCTCTCTCTCTCTCTCTCTCAAGAAGAAAATACTCCGATACATTCTTTTCCTTTCACTTCCGAAAAAATGCTCGTTAAAGGATTTGCCTCGCGCGCAAAACTTACCGACTTGTGAGATTTAATGTGGGAATAGTGGAAAAAATGGAGGTTGTTCGATGAGGCTGGCGTGTGTGTGTGTGGGATTGTATTCACATGTATGCAATAATGAATAGCCACCATTCTTCCTCTCCATCTTGAGACTCCGTGGGGATGCTTCCGTCCTCTTGTCCCCTTCTATTGCTTATTCCTATCTCGCCAGCACCCATGGTGATGATACTGGAGGATCCAGAGCTTACACCCAATAGACTCTCTCTCTCTCTCTCTCCAGAAATGGTACATACACTCTGACTTCCCATTCCTCCTCATATCTTGTACGGAGGGCTTGACGTGAAAGAAACATTTATCACTGAAAAGTCCCTATGTTGCCCCTATTACTGATGCCTTTGTCACTGCACTTCAAACGCGGAGGAGAATTTTTTTATGACAGAGTCATTGGTGCCAACTCATCATTTCAAGGGAGGGAGAAAATAATTCCTGAACTGCGATCAATTTGCTGAAATTTGAATATACCTTTTAGGAATGAAAGAGATTTCCGAGAGGTAAATTATGCAGAGCTTTTAGTAAGTGTGTCAGAACGGAAATGTTATAGGAGGAGTAAGTATATGTATGTGGAAAGTTATTGGAGAACTTCACCGAGAACTTTCCAATCTTGATGAGTGTTTTTAAATTGTATTCCAACTTTTTTTTTGTTAAGGATCCCAGAGGCAGTGGAGCTATTGAAAAATTTGAATTAAGAGGTGGAAAGGGAAGGAAAATCAGAGGGCACACATATCTGATTCACATGATAATTCCCAGAGGCTCTTCCAAAGAAATCATTGGAACGGTATGGATTTACCCGTGTATGAGAGGGAAATGTTAATGTAGGACTGATCTGGAAATTAGAGTCAAGAAAGGGAGACTTTGGGGCGAGGGAGATGCAAAAGGCCAAAAGTTGACTCCTTGATTAGTTTTCCCGGAGACTCTTCCAGTCCTCTTTTTTCCAGTCATTATATATTGGTTTGGCAATGTCCTTGATTCTGGACCCCGGAGAGTATTGGCTTCTTCCTTTGGCTTTATTTGAAATGAGAACTGGGGAGGAATGCTCCGAACACAAAAGAATATAGAAGCTGGGATAAGTTGTAATAATGTAATGATTTCAATTGACGAAAGTACGTACGTATGTAGGTCGCTACATTTCATCTTCTCCTAATACAAGGAATCACATCCAGGGACACATAAAAAAAGGCTGAGGAGCCGAGCGTAACTGATTACTTTGGGTTCATTCAATAATCTGGAGAATTCTTTCTTCCAGTAAGCACTCGAACCTAGCTGAGACCACACTTACATACAGATAAATACATACCTACCTATAGACAATATCCACAGGTACAGTTACTTTTACTATAACAGCGCTTAAAAAATATTCTCATTTATGCATTTTATTTCATATTATTCCTTGGAGCTGACCAAACGCTTAGGTTCTTCTCTGTGAAATTAGTCCTTCACTTAATTCCAAGATATGAATCTTACACGGGTCTTTCCTAAGTTATATTACATGATTTTGGTCATGGACTTCTTGTATATATGTATGTACCTATATGTTCTGAAATCTGAGACAGGAAACTAAATACATTTGTTTGGTGAGTGTAAGCTAGGACCTCAAGGTCTTGCCAGAACAACATTGGTTAATACTTTCTCGTCCTTCCAAGTAAAAACTAGTACTGTCCTCGAGGAAAGCCAGTAGCTTGATTCATTGTCATTGCTGATGTTACGCACGATACATAAAATTGTGATAACCATGACAGAAACAAACCTAAATTGGAACTGATCTTCCTCTTTTGAATTAATGGGGAAACATGTTTTTTCCGAAGGCAGCCCCTACATTTGTTTAGTGTGATATTACGCTAAAGTATACATTACGCTTCCATATACATATATGTACATATGTATACTTGCATATAAAAGTATGTTAAATAATCAGTGTTAATTTAGGTAGCTAAATTTCCCCGAGTTGTGTTCAGCCACGATTGTTTTTAAGTTTAAATTATCAGTGTCGTAGTGGTAACGAGTTAAATTAATTAATTGTGCCGAAATTCTACCGGCAGTGGAAGAACAATCCATGTACGTGTGGCAGCTGTACATATGACATATGTATGTTATATTTTGAGCTAGTAACAGTAATTTTTTAAGGTAGTGCACCTGGAGATAAAAAATTACTTCACGTCCACTATTTTCCTTTTAGCTGCCATTTGTTTACACCAGCTGACGTATGTATATAATTTGGACGGGATACCTCTGAGAAAAATATACAAGAGCTCATTCTTCCGTAGGTTATTTGTACAAAATCAAGTGTTTGTATAGTAATTACTTGAAGCTATATTGACAATATCCTCAAGTATTTATTAATGCTATTGATAGAATTTTAATTACAGGAAAAGAATACAAGGAATGTTGACATAGTTATCTTTTAATTTGTTAATTGAGGACCAATGGCACAAAGGGAAGGCCAGTGGTCATTTCTAGTCCGGGCTCCGAGCCAGAGCAAAGAGAACACTTTATTGCTCAACTCAGTAGGCAATGACTCAAGTACTGTCTCACTGGACTATCAATGCTGGGGCAATCAAGAGCGAAACAGGAAAACTGTGTGGCAATCAGCATAATCGCTATTTCCGATTTTAGTACCCAGTCGTAATTATATGTACCCAGGGAAAATAAAATCAACGTACACAATTGTAGATACAGTGGGAACACTACACAGGGATACAACCACAATAAAAGAACCAAAAGGAAAAAGTCATTTGCGTCATTCGAGCCAAATAACATGGGGAATGAGGTGAGTTTGAGCACACGCAAATACAATTTAGTAGAACTATGATTACTCCACTGCCATTGACATGCAAAATAAGATGAGCGGCACAATATTTTCTTTGAACTAGGGAAACCCCGAGAAAAAATTACCCCTTTGGAAATACCGTAGAATATAGATGAGTGTGTATGTGTACACAGTAAATTTAGTCCTCCTTATGTAATAACTTCTTCAGGATTACGTAGATGGAAAAACAACATGACAGAACTGGTTGTAGGTTGAAGCTATGTATGTATGTATGTACATATGTATGTATATACACAGAAATGCAGATGTAATAATTACAGTAAGTATCTCCACATAAGTGCTACAAGTGCTCGGATGATTTATGAAGTCAAAGGTAGTGAACCTTGATTGCACTGCTGATTCTCTGAATGAGTGTAAATGGAAGTGGGACAGTTAATAAATAGCAGTTCATGAAGGGGAGGATTTTCCAATCGGTTTAAGTAGTTTTTAGTGACTCTGTAAAACAATGAAGAAACATCAGTACTTTTTTAACTACCCTCTTTGTCTTGTAACATTCTGCTCTTTTGAAAAATCTAATTTTGGCAGATAGACAAGATGAAATCAATATGAGCTGACTGTTTATAGAGGTTCTACACATTCACGTACTAAACAAACATTGGTTTGGGAAAATAAATCTTGACGGGGTATGTTATTCTACAGACAGAGTATGGCATTCCGTACGCACTCTGGTTTACATACTTGATGAGCCTATTCTTTTCTCCGTGAAAAGCGTGAAGGGAGAGTGGGAAGTCAATAGACTTTCTCAGAGCAAACTCAATATTCAGTCTTCCTTGCCATGTAAGATTTGAGTCACTTCGTGGTTCTTGAAATGATGTACAACTCTCAAATTGAGATACGTAGTAGAAGCTAGTAGCATTAGTAGTTTTGTAGTAGTAGTAGTAGTAGTAGCCGTAGATGTAGTATGTATATGTCTTTTGTAATTTCCTTGCGGAACATTGTATTTGAAGGAAGAGCCTGTAAGAAAAAAAAATGACTCCCCAACATACAAATTATTAGACCTTAAAAGATTAACAGCCTGAAGGGAAAAGTTGACAGGAATGACAATCTTCCATGAGTTGTGTCAATTTAACTGTTGACTCTAAGACCTAGAAACTTTTTCACTAATAGAAACCTGAAGAAATGGGAATAGCAGATAAATACGTTGGGTCTCATTGAGAAACTCAATTTGTTTCTTGGAATGGCAGCTGTAGGATAAATTCATTGTTACGACTTCAGATTACACTAAGACACACTGAGGCTCTCAGAGACGAAAACCCATCCAACTAATAACCTAACTTCGGGTGACAAGTTTACAGCGGCCCGAATGTAGTTAATATTCACCTACACAAAAATGTGCTGAGACCGTGTACTTTCCCAGGGAGCATTGTAGCAGTGGTTAACTATGTATGAGGAACTTACATGAGAGTACATACTCCTCAATAAGTACTATTGTTAGCGAGTGAGCTAGAATAATATGCATATATACAGGTTACACACATCCCTGTACCTAGAGATGCATCTTCTTCAAAGTATCTATGTATGCATGGGCTTGTCAGGCGTATGTACAGTAATATAAAAAGTGTACAGCGGAATAACAAGTCAATATGGAACTCTTCCAGCCAGAATTGTTTCCTCAATTCAGACATGCATGCCGTGGTTCACACAGACAAGACATTTCATTATTTGTGTATACGCTGTTAAGTGTGCGATGCACTCTGACATGCTTTTCTCGTAAAAAACTCCACTTCAGTAAATATCTCCTACCAGGACACATACGCAATTTTTCCCAATGTAAATACAGTTACTCTGTGAATGCACTGAGTGAGTCCCCAACTCCACACATACGCTCTGCGCTCCCGTCACTTTCTTTATATACTATGTTGATGTAGACAGCCTTCAAATCGGTTAATTTGTAATTAAAGCATGTTGTGCAGAGGAATCCGACCATGTAATTAGCCTTTAGTTGGTCTGGGGCGTGTCAGGGAACTTATGAGGAATTTTTATTTCAATTTTATACTATTTTACTATTTAAGTAGTATTTATTCGATGTGTAAACTCTTGCTGGGGTATATTTACAGTACCTTTTACGCAAGGAGTAGGGTAACAGAAAGTTTTGGACAGAAATTCAACCATTTGCGTCAGCTAAGCGTCACTCTGGGTATAGGGGATATCAAAGGGCAATAAAGTACTAGAAGGAACGGAAATGAAATCCGGAGTGGATTTCATGTCAGATTGCCTTCGTCTATGAAAGACTCAACTGGTAAACATGTTCAGATTATATTCCTTACGGCGCTGTTCTTAGATTTCAGGAGCTACCTTTAATCATTTCCTCCTTATGACTTGGGTTTTAATTATTTGGGTTTATTATCAACTCGAAACTATAGTATGTACATCCATAGACATAGATAAGTCCTACTCCAACTTGCTAGATATAAATTACTATTTGGTACAATATGAGGAAATATTAGGGAATGCGTGAGGGCATAGAATTTTATGCACGTAGTACATACATACATACGTAATTGGAACGGTATTACTTTCATAGTGACTTCGTGCTTTTGAACTGCTTTCTCCTATTCCCGGTTTTGAAGTCTCTCAAAACCAGGCAGGGTTCGATGATTTAAGTTGCATGTTATGGGCCTAATTATACATTATACAGAACGTATAGGTATAAAAACATATTGTGTACAAAGCAGATGCGTTGAGTGATTAAGATGTGTGAACTTTCTAGAGTAGGTTATGTGGTTTTGCAAAGGATTTCCCTCCCTGATATCCCGAATTTTGGATGTGAGTTATTGTTTATGTAGGGAACTTGTTAAGAGAAGGAAACCAATGAGGAAGCAAGCCCACTATGTACCTTCGAAAAAAATTCTTGAGCACGGTTCCTTAAATTTTGAGTGTGTTTGTGTAGTGTAGCGTGCTTTGGATTGAAGAATTTATTATTGCTACTATAAAAGTACGAAAGCTTGGAGCATGGTGGGAACGATTTCAAAAGCATTGACAAGTATAGGGAAATCCTGACAATAGTGAAGGTACGAAATGACATGCTATCAAGTGTGTGTATCTATGTATGTGGTAAATTACCTGTGAAGTGACGTCAATAACAAAATATACATACAATTGTGTAAGTATTCATACGCATGTACGTTAGCAAGTAGAACGTTTTCAAATAATCATTTAATTTTCTCCAGAATGTGTGCCCCCAAATAATTAGCCCAGAGTTAATCACGAAAATGGAGCACGTTTACAAACAGGAGTGTTCCCGTCGAAATAATATTACGGGCGTAAATTTATAAAGGTAAGTATGTATGTATGTACACGTAGGGCATATATACTGTATGATTATACTTCCGTCGTATGTAAAGCTGTTTACTCTCAAAGCGAGTCACAAGTCACAACATAGAATGAAGGCTGCCATCCAAGAACTTGGATTCAATGTAATTTCCATATCCAGACCCATACTCACCCGTAAAGTTCATTTGCCTTTGAGTGTCAATTGAAAATTCTTTCTTGTCGTTTTTATTTTATTTTTTGCTGAAAAGAAGGACAAAGTTGGTTTCCCAAATGGCCCAGAATTTTAGGCTCGTATTTGGAATGTTCCCTGAAATCTGGAATCTATCTAAGAATTTTCCAAAGCTGGGGAAGAAAAGCGAAAACCTTTAAAAGCACACTTGTGAAGCAGGCTAAGCCCGCACACACAAGACTTGCTTTGCACCAGCACGTAGAAAGCCGTCTTTTTTGCATCAGCAGTTTCTGTCCAAATCCTTTTTCTCCTCTCTAAAGACTTTTACTTTAATGTGTTTGGGCTGATGTGTGAAGGGAGCTACTCACCAAAAAAAAAGACGGCGTTAAAATTGCGCGTGCTGATGCATATCTTTAGGTTGCTTAATTGATAAGGAAGTCTCTTGGAAAATTTTATTCCTTGCCGTATTCTTATAATTCAGAGTTTTTTCAATCAATTTTTAGAGGAGGAATTGTACTCAGCTGATATGTGAGGCAATTGGAAGTCGTATCTTTTATTATTTTGAACATACGAATATTTTAAATCAACCTTCAAGGAAACTTTTCATGGAAGATTCTCCAAAGGGTAGATACTCAAACAAAAAGAAATAGACAGGTTCTAGTATCCTATAAGTTAAAATTTGGAAGCTCTGTGGACGCCCTAATTATACTTTAGTACTGCGGCTGATGTCGGACTAGAGAACTGTAAGTGTTATACACTTGGAGATAATGCTAGATTCAGATTTCGATTGAGGGAAATCACAATCATACAAAAATATCACTCTGCCTTTCCCGTCCTATGCTCTCCCATACAATGAGATCTCCCGACCACGTCAAGCAAAGTTACTAACTGGAGATCAACGCATTCCGTCACATTGCCTTTGATGTTTATGTACTTGCATAGAGAATTTACATTCGGGCTGCATCCCCGGGTCCTCCTTTAGGTGCAGGAACCTCTGCATTGGTTTTGAGGAGATCTGGTGAGCAATAACGCTTGCAGTCCTTCCGATAGAAGTGAATTGACTAGCTCAGAACAGGATCTGCATGTGGGGTAACTTATTCTTATCTCCCACAAGTGATCCTGTCCCCGTAATGCTTACGAGAACGTGCAGATACTCAACATACACTTATACAGCCACATCTACAGTATACATAATGTTACTAACATTTGAATTGACTATAGATGAGAATTGCACACGCCAGGAAGGAAAGTGTGTTCCTTGGCATCATCATCATCCTCTGGCCTGGCACAATCTTTCTCGTCGTGTCTGGGAGACCCAGTCATGTTCATGTTATTATTGGTTACATGTCCCAACTCAATCCATGTAAAGCACATTGACAGGAGTATTTCCTTTTCCCCATTGCATGCTATCCTCAAATGTATTGAGCTCTTTTCACTACGGATTTCAATGTCACTCTCCGCAAACAGGGAAATTTAATTTGGTTGGTTACTCTACCTACCTCCTATTCCTAAATGCAGCATTTCCTCCTAATCTGAACATATTTGTATGCTTGTCAGAATTCCGGCAATTACTGTACGGGCAAATTGTGAGTAATAATTTGTCCTTGTATAATTACGGGAGGGAAGACTGGTCTGGAGGAAAATGCTCATTAGGACTAATTTTTGCGGATGGAGTGTTATCGTAAGTATTATTAATACTAATTAGCACATGTACCGGGCATTTCTCATCGCTCACAGCCCTAATGTCCTTCCGTGTGTAATTCCCGGCTTAATGCTGAGAAAGAAGTCGACTTACTCCAGAAAGTAATCCAGGGGAACACGTCATTATTATTTATTTTATTCCTCCAAGTCATTTGTTGAGGAAGGTAATTAACGGGAAAAGGCCGCAAAAGATAGAGTTGATTGTGAGAGCCCAGAACCGAGAGGAGTTTTCGATGCAATGGAACTTCCCAAGCTACGAAGGTTACCAGGAATTAATTCCTTGAGGTATTGCAGGTCTGCCTTGGAGCAGGGCGTCCATCCCATTTTTCCTCATGTAATAATGGGAAAGAACAGAAATTCATTTAGGAAATGAATCATAAGGGAGAAAATACCTTTTTATTATTTCAGGAAGAGATACGACCTGGGGAAAAGAAAAGCTCATTGCAGGGGAACATGGGACCCCACTAGTGTGAGAGCTACTGTGTGGCAACGATCCGAGCTGTAATTAGTTTAGAGCAAATGCTTCTTGGTGCAGTTGTTATTATTGTTTGTGTGCAGTCATGTTGTAAGTATCTAAGTATACTTGCTGTAAGTGAGACTGGAACAGGACGGGGTCTTCTGGGAAGTACTCGTGGAAATTAATCTAAATCAATTATTATTAAGTTCCCGCAGTGATTTAGGTGCCGCAATAGAATTAATTTACGACTCGCAAATCTGTTAAGTTACTTTAAGTACGGGAGATAAGAGGACGGCAAAGCCTATTTACAGTGCAAGCCTTAAAATAATTGTGACAGTTATCATCATGTCTACTTATAGGGAATGTCAGTCCAATGTTCCCGAGATAAACCTGTAAGTATCAACATATACATACGTAGTCACAGTAGTATGTATGTACATACGCAGGTTTCAAAACGATTCCAAACATTACAAGGAGCTCCTTTACTCAGGAGCAAGTGTTGGAGTAGTAGATTATGTGAATATGCATGGCTGTGGTATAGTACAGGGAGGGGAAAATAATGGAACTGTACTGAGAATCTGGGAAAGTAGGTCAGGAGACAAAAAAAAACATTATTCAATTGTTAAATCTCATGACCAATATTAATGGATAACTGTAGGTGTAAATGTTGGCAACCACCGGAAGATTTTACACTGTCATCAGCCTCATTAAGGCTAAATTGACATGTATTCATTATATCTTTGAACGCCTGTTACTATACACGACCCGTGTGTTTCCATCAATTTATTTACCCCTTTGATGTAAATACCAATGTACCTTTTCCTCTTTTTTTTTCTAATGTCTCTAGAGCTCATCTTATATTCCAATGAATGTTTGGGATCAATTTAAATTATACTCGTTTTTGATTCAAGTAATCTTTTATTAGTATCTATCCAATAGTTGGTTGTAATTCCACTGGGTCCCTTGTCAACTCGTCAGCATGACAAATAAAATTCTGTTTGCAAGATATCATTAAGTTATTTCTGATTGTAATCAAATGTGAGAAAAAATTCTAAGATTTTAGAAGCTTGGGCCCCTGAGTTGTTTTATGTATGGAATATTCTCAGATTTCCGAGAACTTCATGCATCTTTGACGGAAATAAAAGTTAGGAAATGTGACAAGCTAATTGTAAGTCATTGAGGGATCCTTCCCTAAGGAGTTTCTATATAGCCTTTTCTCAGTAATAACTAAAAACATTCCTGGAGACCGGAAATTTTCCGACGAGTTATAATAATTCCATATTTCAGGTTCAGATCTTAGATTACAGTAATAATTACATCAGACATTGCATTACTTACTCACAGGGCATTCTCGGAATCTCTTTGTAGGATGAGTTTCTTATCTAATGGCATATGTGTAGATATGTACTTGTGTGGGAGAAGTGAACTTTTACAAAAATCTGATACACGTGATATGTATCTACTCTCGTACAGATGTATGTATGTATGTACACACATAGGTAAGTAAATGAATTGAGGTTGTTCGTTCAAGTTGTTTCGCTTTTGCGAGAAATGCAATTATGCGTAAAGGTTTAATTACAGTACTTGTGACGTTCTCCAAGTTTATTCTAGCGCTCGCACGTGTGTACATACATAAGTAATTACTATAAAAGCTTCAGCGATAAAATCCGAACAGCAGTGAGATTAATTAAGTTTCTGGGGCCTCATCAAAGCTCGGATTTTTTTATTGGGACATTGATGTTTCGGAAATGTTTTTGAGATATAGTAATTTGGCTTGGGGAAAAAATCACAAGTTTTTACACAAGTACAAAGATATTTATTTGAATCTTCGGGGATACTTTTTAAGTTGGAAGGTTTCTAATGCAGCCGCACGTGTTCAAATGGATCCTGGTATTTTTCCCCTTGAGAAAGTATCTAAACTTAGAGTAGGTATGGCGTCATGAAATGAGAAAAACAAGAGGAGGTATGACGATGACCGAAAAACATCCATCACCGTCCGCTGGGAGACTGTATGGGGGAAACTTATGGGGATTTATGGTAGATGACATTTCCCTATGACTACTTTCACCACCAACTGCCCCACTATAAAATAGTATTTTTTATCGACTCGGGACGCGTCATTTTTCATGAATACCATTAACAACATGTAGCTTTTACATGGGACAAGTTCCGATAACACCAAAGTTGGTTTCGCATCTGGCTTCAACCAGAGTATCGTGGCCGGGCCAAGTTAGGAAGTTAGGAGTTAGCCTCAGTCTTGTCACCTCCTTTCACTTTTCACACACACGCATTTTAACAGATATGGCCACTCTGTTACTTAACGGACTGCGTTATCACCAGCCAAATGGGATAATGAAAATACATGAGCCGTGTATCTATCTATCTGTAGACAGTGGGAATGGACTCTGGATTCAATGCTGGGGTCCATCCCATAAAGAACAGTTGCAGCGGGACTGTCGTCGGATCCTGAGTGAGGAGAAACATTACTATGCCTAATTTAAAACAAAGGCAGAGGATTGAATTGTGGCGTCAAATGAACTTTATAGGGAAAACATTTCCAGCAATTAAAACACTGCCTCATTAATTCACTTACGGAAAATCAATGAAGAGATAAGCTTTTGGGATAAATGCCCCGCAATGTAATTTTCATTTGCAAAGTTACTATCTTGATAGTTCACCCATAATTTCACCCACAGTAATGAGGCCTTCATGCATTTCTAGCATTCCGTTAGGTTGTAAACGAGGAGACTTGGATTTTCATTCCGGATATTCACATGAACGGGCTCTCACAGTAGGTAAAGTGGTTCACCCCAAACAGTGTGAAGAAACCTCATACCAGGGATTTGCATACGTATGTATGTAATTATGTATTTACATACGCGTAGATATATATTACATACGGTAGTGTAGGTGCATATTACATGGAGATATGTAGATACATAGATATTACGTAGAGATGAGTAGATAGATATTAAAATCAACCTCAAAGCATTGACAGTTCAATGGTGGACCCATGTGTTACTCCCATATGCCAAAATGCCCAATGATTCTTGACGCCTTGGTAAAATCTAATAATATTGCATATTCATGAATTATGCATCTCATGGAATTGGACAATAGTTAACAACATAGACTGGTGTTACTGACAAGACTAGTCAAGTAGCATATGTTCCAGGGCTGAGGTCTTGCATTCCAACTGGGAAAGCTTGTGCTTTTCAGATACATAAGTAGACTATAATTACATATGTAACGTACTTATGGACATTCATATAGAAAACTATTTCACACCCGGCTGGAACAAAGCTATGTGAAATTAGGATCCAACGTGTGGTTTTTCACGCTTCATATCACCCGTGTAAATAGAACCACCCTGAAAGATGTGAACTTTCATAATTTCAAATTAAAATTTCCATCGTGCTTCACGTACCAAAGTTCTTATCAGCTTTGGGAGTCAAATGTATATCTATATGTAGGGCTACGTGTCGCTGGACTGGGAAAAAGCAAACAGAATCTCACGCTTTTTGTTCGCATGGCGTGTTAATTCCTTCCTAGCAGGCATTCCAAAAGACTGCGGTAGGCATTCATCCCTTGAATCTATTTTTCGGAACAGGCAAATGCCTTTTCCCATTGAGTCGACTATACACACAGCGTCAATTCGGACGAAAGCGAGCGGCTTAAATTTATCTTGTGAACAAGAAACGATGACAATGGTGGTTATCTATAAGAGGGATAGGAATTGGGGGAAAAAAAGAGACTTCATTGAACTTGGAAGGTTATGAATGGGACAACTGTCCTTGAGTTGCTAACAGGCTAACAATAAAAATTAATTGGAAATAAATAATGAAATTACATTTGATCAGCTGAAGGAAAAGTAACACTGATGGGTGGCAGTCTCAGTGAGTTTATCAATCGTCCTGGGAATTGTCAGTTCCCAGGTGGGAGACAAACCAGAGTAAATTTTTGGAGGCTGTCTCACTCCTCCTTGAGGAGAGATAGTTCCTTCAGGAATCATCCCCACTCTCCATTTGTGCTTTTTTATCTTGTGGTCCAACTGCTCCATTCGGAGACCTCTTTTCAGCCAACTTCCTCATCCCTTATTTTGTCCAAACAAAAGAGAGGCTGTCGACCACAGAGAGCTGACAAGGAGGGTTTCAGACCTGCTCCAAATATATTTTTCTGAACTTTTGCTCGCAATCAGTTAGTACTTATAAATAAATATGTTCGGCCGGTGACTTTAGCAGCACATAACTTTTCTGCTGGTTTTTGGTTAGAGATGCATTTGAACGTTCGAAAATATGTAATTACAGCAAAAAATATTGGGAGGATTTCCTAACCTATGAAATTGTACTTGAAATTACAAATCCAGAATTTCTTACTTTTTCTAGGTCTTCTAGAATGTGTACACAATATAAGGTTACAATTAGCAGTCCTTGCGTGTGGGAATTTTAATGTGTAAAAAATTTCGCGCACACACGGCGTTCAGCACTGCTCTAGCAAAAACTGAATATGTCAATGAATTACCTCCTTATGTGGGTAGTGGACACTATGACTGAGCCAAGTTCCAGGAAAATATTTGAGGACAGCTCAGAAGCCCTCCTTGTGAGAGAGAATCCAAGTGGAAAATCGCAAGTCTTGTTCTGTCACCATAACGTGTAGTTAGTGAGACATTTGGAGAGATACATATTTAGTTGTTTTGATTGCAATATAAGGATAGTAGCAACTGCTCCAAACACTTGGGAGTAGATATGTAAACTCCAGGAACTTATAAGGGGAAGGAGAGTCTCCTATTGTGATAAAAGACGTATTTTATTTCTCCGACGGGGTGGAATGGGAATGGACGTAAATAAAACCGGAGAAAAGTGAGAAGGTCGCGTTAAATCCTTAGCGGCCTGATGTATGCTCAGTTAGGGAAATACATATATAGAGTTACTTCGGTATCATCGTCACACAAGCACAAGGACCCTGACGTTGATTCCTTCTCGGACAATAGGCCCTGCGACAAGTCATACAGAGGGAAATAAATGGTAAGTCATCATAAAATAAATTGTTCGCTTTTTCTCCAACAACCTCTGCCTCCGATCTCAAGCTTAATGTAATCCTAAACATCGCAAATTTTTCTCCTATTTCGACTCCGACTTTCTCCCAGTCTCTCATGGCCCAATTCTTCCCTGCAAGTTTTGCCCCTAAGTACCTGCTATTAGTAACTCGGGGAAGTCTAACTGGATAGTGTGCAACTGTCATAGTCATCAGTGTGTCATGTAACAGTTCCACGACGGGCTCGCAAGATCTCAAAGTATTCGCGAAGACGCAATGCCCCAATTTGAGGTTGAGGGTGAATTGCATTCTGCATCCTATGCTTTAGGCCTATGCTTTAGCACTATAAACTTGATATATACAAGGTCTTGGTATGGAATGAAGAAAATGTTGGTACAGAATTTATGCAGCAGATATGTACATACATGTGTAATTATTCACATTTCTCTAACTTGCACGAGTACTGCTTGAAGTAGCACTACAACGCTATGCATTTTCATACATTTTGTATTACTGTATGCATACTATTTCAGATGTTCGTTGTACAAGCGTGTCGTTTGCTAAGGAGCAAAATTTCCTAGACATTCCTATTTGTTTATAATTAAACATTCCAGCAGCTCCAGTCTTTTAAATGAATTTAACGTAACTGTATTGAGAGGGTCTCAAGAAATTATAGAAATGTGTTTGAAACAACGAGATGGCTCTAAACTATGTATAGTTGAGAACTCATGTGGAATTTATCATCCCTACTCAAGAAGTTTTCAAAAAGATTTCCCTTCTAGTTTGTTGAGGGTCAGTACTTACATACGTCCTAATATGCGTAGGACTCCAGCTCAAAAATTCAGTTAGAACGTGGTTCTGGAGTGAGAAGTTCTTTGGAACTCAGCTGGAGATGTTGGCTTTATTTAGAAGACTTGTAAAGGAATTCGTTGAAGTCTGTCAACGGGGTTTTTCCTAACTGCATAACGTTTGAGCACTTGATCGGCGCCATTCCAAGGCATACACGCTCCATCCATGGCTCACTCCCGCCTGTTCCGTTTTCGGAGTGCATTTTATTTCCTCCTTGATCCCTTTCAAGTATGCACTTCTTTTCCTATAATATACATAGATATACAAATACATGAGAGAGGGGGAACACTCTGTACTTCACAAATTCACAACAGACTCTGCAGATGCCTGTCCCAACAAATAAGTAGGGTTATGCAAGGAAAGAAATCATTCTTAAGGGAAGGTCCTCTCCAACCAAATCAAGCCAATGAACTTAGGATTAAAGTTTTCTACCCAGAAATGAATAATGCCCCACGGGACCAACTCCTTGAGATTTCCCCTCTTCTTGGCTCCGATCGTGCTCGTAGAAATCCTAAGCAGATCATCAGATTTCCCACAATAATTCACATTCTTTTCTTGTTTACGTACAGTATTGTGAGCCTTTGTTGGCAAAATCATCCCACTTGTGAATCTCCTTCCAGGATCCTTAGTTCCAGCTCTGCCAGCCTTCAACTTACTCCTATTAATTTCCAACATGAGGTCCTATGCGTGTATGAGTCGTAGTGCCAGTAATTAATCTAGAATAATTATTATTCATACAATTTATGCTGAGATGGAGTCAGGAAAGAAAAATATTTTTAAGGGTCACACTCACAAATCCTGAGGCTATAGACATTCAAGGGAAATGGAATTTAAAATAGATATATTAAAAGCATTTTTTTACAAAAATGTTACTATATAGAATCATTTGTGCACATTTAAATTCAATAGATAAATTTGTGGTAGCTAACAGCTGAGAAACTCGTTTGGGACTTGTGTGTGTGTGCTGTGCATAATTTTGTGTGTACTCTTCCAAAAAAATTAAATGAGCTCGGTTCGAGATTCGAGATCCAAGTCAAGTCTCTCGAGACATGGTTAAGTAGATAAAAATACAAGTAGATATTTTTCCTCCGACAAAACACTCTCACACACGGCAGACCAATGACTTTTCTTATTTTCAATCCCTTCCATAATACTTAATCCTTTGGGTTAACCGCCACTGACTAGTACTAGTATAGTGCTGCTACTTTTCTCTTGTAGTAGCTCAAGTGCAATGCACTATAAAAACAAAAGTCTCTCTATGTGCCCCCAGAAGCGCTGTTATGAGAGGGAATCCGCCAGAAGAAGGCACAACTACAAATAGGAATGTTATGTGGTTACAAGCAATAAAAAGAAGAAAAAAAAAAGAATAAAGTAGACAGAGATTTCTTACGTAAAACTTCTCCTCCTTCTTTTCTGACTGGACGTTTTCCACGTGGCTCTCTCAGACAGCAATTCTTCAGCTTCCCTTCGTCTCATTCTCAGATATTACAGGGAGAAGAAACCATTTTGTTATTTAAACACCAAAGCATGGGTCTTGTCCTAAGAAACTTTCTCTCTTGTACCAAAGGCCAGGGCCAGACTCACTCATGTTGTATCTATAGATAATTATTCATATCTGAAACTGCACAGACACAGAAAATTCTTACGTACTTTTTGTGTTGGAGAAAGGCAGCGACCGGAAATAGTTCCTACCTCATTGCTTGTATACATTTGAGGGAGATTCGAACCAAGTATTGATCATGTTGATGTGAGGTCAAGGTTCCTCAAAAAGTTTTTTGTCTGCACTGAAATTCCCTACTATTACATACATTGCAGATGGTTCATCACTGGAAAGAAGGTATCCGACTCTCTCCTTCCTTAAATGCAGAGGTTAGGCACGCAAGCCTTGATTTTGGAACCTCCATATGGCACTGGGAGGAATGTTCACTCGAGACACGCTAAATGTCCAACGTGGGTGATGTGTAACACTGGAAGGAGATGTAACCCGATAGTGTGATAGCCAAGGCAAGCGGGCAGTCCAAGAGGATTTTATGATATGTCCATTACAGAAGATCTCAGTCTTCTTAAACCTGACGGCTGTAAAGATACAAGGAGTAAATCGGACATGTCCAGCGGACATGCATGTGATCTTCCAGTTATACAATTTTTGCAAGTACATGAAATGTACATATCTACGTATACATGTACACAAGTACATTAGTCAATAAAATTCTCATGCTAAAAGCAAAACTTGTAATTTGCGTGCAAGGACACGCGTTTATACTTTAGATATCTGACAATAAATATCTGCGGATGTGTACACATGTATAGGTACATACATACATGGTATTCGTAGGGCTCCCACACAAACGCTTGGTGAGTGGGGGGATGCTCAAAGATAAATATGTACGTAACATTTTAAGGCGGATGTCCAGACGGAGGGAACTCTATGCCTGGGAAATGTTATGGTAGAAATTGGAGCTAGACAAATTTCCTCAATTTTAACTACTGAGGCTTACTAGAATCACATAACGAAGAAATTGCCATCATTGAGCGTGTGTATCTATCTGCTACTGTCGCATCATCTTCGTTATACTCCGGTGTCTTGTATGTATGCACATGTACAGTCAAGGCTATTGTATTGTCTTATAATTCCAAAGGCTCCGTCAACTCCGGAAACTACAAGGCCCCAGTCAAGCCTCTGAAGTTAGTGCGTGTACGAAGTGTTAGGTTGACATGACGCATTCCCATAGATAGTTGGCTCCATCAAATATTGTTGTTTTTCGGTTCCTTTCTATATCCCCTCCTCTCCCACTTTCAAATAGAATTTATTCCGTTGACACCCACGCGTCTTTTTTGATTCAGGATTTATTTTTTTCCTGGGACATCAAGCAGAAAGACTCTTTCTGAGAGAGTTGGCTTCAAGTTATAGCGACTGTAATCCATGTGTAAATAACATGTAGTAAGAGCACATGTCATATGTGCGTGTGAGAGTTTCCCTGGGAAAGCATCCCGTATGATTTAACACTGTCACTAGCTATATGACTCGAGAGTACTAGAAAATACAACCGTGAGAAATCTCTACCCTGGAGGAATAATCTTTACTTGGAGATTTGATGCGTAATAATACCAATAGGCAGATTGTTTGCCAAGCACACTACAGTGACGTAAGGGGGAACAACATCAGAAGGAATTTCCGTCAACATCTTTTTTAAGGGAAGAGGCATTTCCTCTATAGACACATTGAATTGCCATATTGCGTCAATGCCTCAATATTCAAATTGGAGTGAGTCATTCATCTCGTTTATAGTAGAGTAGAGTAACAGCTCCTGTGTGTAAATCTTCCAGATTAAAGAAACTCCTTCATTATGAAATATCTGTGACCCATGCCATGCTTCTTGTATAGTAGTGTATTATCAAGAAAGGATTATTAAAATTGCTGAAAGCAGTTTCCCTCTGACATGGAGCGATATGGTTCCTTTAGATTGGAATAGAGAATTCTAAACTTTTCCTACCCGAAGTTGTTTGATGCCTCAGAAGCATATATGAATCGTAGCCTGGCTTTTGGCTCTTGTGAGAATGAAATAGATATTAATAATTTCCTCGAAACTTTCCTTTCCCCTCATGCTCCAGTATTCTCATTTCTCACATAAATCAGCCCTTTAATCGTATCAAACTCTCATTCTAAACGCTGTAGCCTTTATTAGTCCAGGTCCCGTAAATCTATTACTCGAGCAAAATTACTTGGAAGGAGGTGAGCACGTTGCTTTTATTGGGGGATATATGACAGGACCTCGTAGGAAGCTGATCCAGATAAAAATATGGACCCTTGTAACAACACTCACTCCAAGGTACATACATGCTCCGGCTGATTTGAGGAGCATATATTTCGAAAATAATGAGGGACAAAGTTGGACTAAGTGTGACAAAAGTATTGCAATCAATTCTATCATTAAAGTATTAGTTTCCCTGGAAATGCTCGTCACAACTTGGGATTGTACTCCTACAAAATGACCCATATTTGAGGGATCTTTCCATCAAGGTTCCGGCTAAGAGCGACTCCACCCAGTTTGAACTTAGGAACAAAAGTCGTCTGTCAATACACATCTCATACTCTCAGGAGGACGCACTTGAGAACGTGTTATAAGTTTTGTTTCAAGTTCGGGACCGTTCCAGACCGCAAGGCTCAACTAAATTCGTAGCACCATGAAAGCAGTTAAGGATGTTCAAAGGGACTTTGAGTAATGACTGTGAGTCACACTTGACAAAAATTATTCACGTACTAAAAAAAATAGGAGTATCATCCCAACCGTCCTAGTGCTTTAAGTGCGCTCACGATATATGCATCTACTGCAGATGACTATCTATTAATTTGAGAACATGAGCATATCTATGCACAGATGTAAGGCTTAAATAATGTGAAATTGAAACGGGTGGAGAGGGTATTGAGAAGAAAAATGAAGGTCATATCTCCCGTCAGCCCTCAGAGAATTCATTCTAACATTTGGAGTCAAATTACGAACCAAGTGATTGGGATTTCTTAGCATTTCACATCTTGCAACCTTCGCAAAGTTTTATATTCTCCGTCAAAAGGCGCAATATTTCTCCTGAATCTACATCAGATTCATGTAGGTAAAGGCTTAGATTAGCTCCAAGGCTCAAGTCATTTTAGTTAGTATCAATTTCTCTATTTTCATACATACACAGAAGGCCTCACACTGATCTCAAACATTCACACTTGGAGTTTGAGTACCTAATTTTTTTTTTTCGTGAAACCTACAAAGAAGAGCAATTTTACGAAAACAGTTGTGGTGAATTCCAAAGTTTTCTAAAGGCAAATAAATATAGTATTAAAAATACTAGGCGGGTGAATTCATGTGCTCTGATTGGTTCACAAAAGTTACGTCTTAGATAAAAAAAATTCAATTCTATGTACATGGATTCTATGGTTCAATTCATATATTTGAGGAAAGCAATAATCTAGTCTTTATATGAGGATTCGTCTTCCTGGAAAATAAAAATAAATGAGGTAAGATTTGTTAAAGGTAGAATTTGAATACTCTCTCAAAAATCTTCTCAAGACGCAAGCTCTCGTTTGTGAGGATCTTTTGCATACGCGAAGCGAAGCTGGAAAAAATGAGGCTTTTGTGGGTCTAAACTAGAAAACGAAACAATACGCCCTGAGCAATGGGGAAGGGAAGCTGAATAAGGAAGGAGAGTACCAATATTTACAGATTGGGATTGATGTATACGTTATGAGAGCATGTGTTGAAGTCTTGTGGAACTTGGTAAGCCACAGCTGAGAGTGGGTACTATTTTGGATCATGTAATTTGTAGCACTGAGGAGGAAGCAATTCTGCAATGTCTTTGAAAGCGATAAATCTCGAGTACAGAATAGTTCTGTGGATGTGAACAAATTTCCTTGAAATACAATCTTTTTTTGAATCCGACAGAGTATGTATATTATTTGGAGAGCTAGTCACAAGTTTTCGGAAGCATTCGTCCTTTTTTACTTCCTCGTATCTCTTCCTTCACTACCTCCTTCCATCTTGTTAACAGTATTATACGGAGCTCAATTCATCACCCGGGAAAAAAAGTTGTTGTTGAATTAAAGAATCCTTTTTTGATGGGACATACACACTTTCCTATAAATTACGTACTTGTGGTTACTATTGTTAAAATTTCTATTCTTACTTCCAATACTACAGTAATACTTGAATCTTTCAAACTAAAAGTTTGACTACACTTGAGAAATTCTGTTTTGAACTTTTTAAAGTACCTGAATTCAATGCTTCCATCATTATTTTTCTTGGGTGTAAATCCTCCAGATCTGAATGAATTGATTGTTGAGAGAGCATTGAAAAAAAAAATATTTTCAAGAAGGTTGTTGTTGTTCTTCATTTGCTTTTAATTTCTTTGATTTATTCAAAATCCCTCTTCCAGAAGGGGCTTTCAAAACACGAGGAGAAAGGGGACAATCAATGACTGACATCACAATCCATTTCAGTTAGTCCTCAAAGTAGATATTGAAATTCTGAGTAAAAATTACACAAGGACATCTTTAGTGGAGGAAGTGTTTTATAAAAGCACCAGGAGACTTGAGGACTCTTTAGTTTACACAGCTGTAATAGGGAATTGAGAAGGATCTTATTGTATCTATCTACTTGTAGCAAAGAGGGAGTTGAGCCTAATCCTGTAAAAGCTTTTTCAATTCCAGAGCTAGGGATTAGTCCGTAATGTTTTCCACCTCAAAGCAGCCCAGAAGATTTTTTAAAAGTTGAGGAACTTCATTACTTTATAATAATGCGAATCAGCATTTTTTTTCTCCCTACTTTCATTCACTGACAATGGCATAAGCTCCAATGACAACTTAATACCCTCACCACCAGCACCTTGGGAATTGTCTCTTTTCCTTCAAAATTTTACGTACTATCTGTAGCTCACCTTTTAATATTCTTGGCGTATGAATTATTCAAACTATAATGGTTGTATGCATTCACGTATGTATAATACAATCATAATTTAATATTAGATTTTTCCTCAAAAGAAAATTTTAAGATAGGGGAAGGAAAGAGTTCACAGCAGCTAAAAATTTCTCTGAAACTAATCAGCAACTCAAACAAGATGTCTCTCACAGGGGGCTCCACAAAAACCTCCTGATTTTGACTGCTCTCAAATCATTCCAATGAATTTAGTAATTATCTATTCTTCCACTCTTGATAAAAGAGATTCTTGTGACATGAGTTGTATCCATTGAGATTTTTCCTTGTTTGAACTTATTTCAAGACATTCTCAGCTACTCTTGCATGGTCCTGTGCCATATTCTTCTGCAAAGACTCTGGAACAAACTATCAAGATACATATAGCTCTGTCTCACAGCATCTCAAAGCTTTTATCAAGTTGTCCCGGCAGTAAAGATAACTAAATTTATGAGACTTAAGCGAAAGCTCATAGTCAAGAAAAATAATCACGTCTCACGTAAAAATAATTTTTTAAATTATCTTACTTCATAAATAAGGAGTTAGTTATTTCACTGTGTAAGATTAATGACCCTGCGGACTATTTATTACATTTTGGTTCCCTGAAAAAATTTTTATGATCATAGATTAATTTAATACTTTACGTAATTTTTGGAAGGAACTTTTGAAACACTTTTTCTTGTTCCAGGTTCACACATATTTGATTAGGAGTGTGTGAGAAATTTTGGGGAATTTTTAGAAGCGCTTTTGTGTGCGTGTCAGTCGTACATATGTACATACATATGTGTTTATTATTACCATTTCCCTGGATTTAGTAGTGAAGCCTAATACAAATAATTATTTAATTAGTAGTTATCATTGTGCACCAAATTTTTCAATTTGCAAAAATATTGTATGCATCGAAGGGTGATACAGTGTGGAGAAGCTGTCCATCCACAAACTGTCTACTAAGTTATGAAACTTCTGCAAAAGTTAGCATGATGATGGTTTACTATAGATTCTGTCCTATCATTTGTTTTCCCCTGGGAATTAACTTTGTAATTGCGCTTATACTATATACAGCTGTTGTCATAAAGAAGTACAATAGTATTTGGGGCTTTATAAATCTGCTTGACAGAACACGATTCAAAGGATCTATGCAAATCCGTTACTTGAGGATTTCTGAGTATGTAGTTGAAAGAGCAAGTGAGAGAAAAGTATTTTACAGCAGACAGTCACATTTTTTGTAAAAAAAATAGTTGTTTCAAGTTTACTTTATATTTGCTCTACTTACTCCATTTTATTTTCTAACATTTGCTCAAATGGGAACTTTCACTGGGAGAAGAATGTCAAAGTTAAATTATCATGTTCACATTTCCTGGGCAATTTTCTGTCCCTAAAATTCAAAAAGCTCTCCAACTGGGTTTTTACAATTGGTGCCAGAGTCAACGGAAAACGCTCCTTGAGAGAGAGAGAGAGAGAGAGGAAGTGAGGTTTATCTGTGAAGGAAGGATTGAAAAAATTATATGAATATTCATGACCGACATGGAAGTTATTTTCCGGGCGGATATATAATTTTTTTCCAGGCTGGGCTTACTACTCGGATAAGAGTTTAGACAAATTTTCTAATTCAACTTTACCATGGAGAGATTATGAAGAGGTCGTTAGTTCTCATTGTGAGGCTTGTGTGATAGTTAAAGTGGAATAATTGTTCGGTGCCGGACTTATTGTGGGATGGGGTGATCCTCCATCGTAAGCTGTTGTAAGAAGTAGAAATTTCACACTAGAAAAGTTTCTAGACGCTAGTGTCAGTTCCAGTAGGATATAATATTGAAGGAAACTTTTTCTAGGAAGAACTCCTTTCACTTGAACAAAATAATCTAGTGAGATTACAACAACAAAAGCTCCACAGATTTTTGCATTTGCTCTCCAACAGTGATTCGTGGGGAGGGCAGATTCCTAATAAATTGAAAACTCGTCCAATGTTTTAGCATTGTCCTTCATTCATCTGTATGTACATGTAGATATATACATAATTATATTATCACAAGCTACTATATACATACATACCTACTTCGAAACATCTAGTATTACTACATACTCCTGCCATAATGACTTTTGCAAGGATGAGTTAGCACCAGTGGAAACTTCCACCTCGTGCAAATTCATCAAAAACGCCCACTAAATACCGTATGTCCCTGTAAGAAAACATACTATAGGAAGGAGCATTGAATGTACAAGTGATAATACAGGAGTCTCTGGCCCATTCAAACTCAGATTCTGTAAGTAGCTTCCCTTCTACTTACAATTTACATTCATAAAAATAAATAGGCTAAAAAGTGGCATTTTTAGAGCTTTTGTCACCTTCCAAATTTCTACATGTTAGGTGAGCATATTATTCGGACAAATGTCCAAGAGTAATCTAAGCAACAACCGCCATAGAATTTCTTTTCCGATATTTGAGAGGCTTTCCCTTAAATTGACAATGGTTTAGGTGAACACTACGTTAAAAGTATTGCTGTGCAGCTATATTTGTACTATTTGAAGTATACCCTAACAAAGTACAATTTTATAGGAGTTTTCCCAGCAAAAGGCACCAGTTACACAGACTCTTCTTCCCGAAGGCTATCCTATTGAAAGAGAAATTTTCTTCGTGAAAGTCGTTACCTAGTTGTGTCTGGAGCTGCTCCTAATTTGTCCGGAGTTAGTAAAATTTGATATGTGAGTTCCAAGAAACGACTCATATTAAATATTACTTGGAATCATCCACCATTCAAAATAATAGCGCCGGAGGAAGACTTCCCCAAAAGCTGATTACTGCTTTTTTGGAAGTCAGAATTTGTTTCCCTTCCAAGAGGAAGTTAATTCAAAGTTTTTTCCCCCCTGTAACTCTTGATTATTGTTAGTGATTGGTTGCCAATCTGCAATTACTTCTGTCTACAACTACTCATGTACTAGTTGAACAAGTTCAAGTATGATTTGAGCGAAAGGGGATGAGTTAATTAAAGAAATCCAAGTTCCCAGGGGCAACTGAGAGCTATTAATTTCTAAAGGGCCGTCACCTCCAGGTTAATTCTTTTCCTGAATTCCCTTTTGACTACAGGCTGGATTCGGCTCTGGGAGTTGTACATGAAACATTTCATGCGAACTAGCCTACTAAAAATGGGCGGGGATATAAAGTGCCAATTTCAGTCTCTAAATGTTTTCAATTTCCAGTATAACCGCCACCAAGTAGTAACTTACGTTGGAGACTCAATTTGACTGCAATTCACCGAAAGGTAATTTCAAAAATTGCTGGGATATAAAAATCTATAAGAAAAAATTTCAGGGATATACAAAAAAAAATCTATAGAGAAAGTTGTTGGGATAAGAGTGGGAATTAAATTTTGAATAATTGAAATGTATATCGACTGACAAAATAGGAGTGATGGGATATCGATCCCTACTTGATACTTGTGTGTGTGTGTGTGTTTGTCTACTTTCTCAATTCCGTATACATATTAGGGTTGAGTGTGAACTACGTATTTAAGTAGTTCCATGGAAGCTGGAAGTTGGGAACGAGTCTACGTGTTTTTATCTCTCTGTAGTCACAACATTAGATAAAACTGGATCTCTATTGGCTTTCCCGATAAAGCTGTGGAAAGTGGAGAGTCCAGGGCCTGATGGATGCCTGATAGGACGGAGGAGTGGGATACGGATAAAATAATCAGATTAGATGGCAAAACAGAGTGAGAAATTTCGGACAGCTCGTTGAGCCCTGATGTTGTTCAATTGAGGAGTATTAACTGTCAAACACAGATTCGGAGAAAGATTAACGACTGAAAGGGGTTGTTTTGCTGTGCTCAGGAAAGTGTACATCCGGTTGTACTGTAGTAGTGTAACTTCATGGACGGGACTATCTCATCATGTGTCTCTGGGTAAGTACCTTATTAAAATCAAAGGGTGGTAGGAGACGCATCCCCACCACTACTTCACATTCTTCCCTCCCACTTACGTATTGTTTCCGTGGTGTCTGTCTGGGAGCGTCTAAATCCGATCCGAAAGCTCTCCCAATATTTGTAGTGGGTCTCATTAATGAAACTTTGATGCGAGTGTAGGACTCAAGAGTCCTCTGTCATGCTCCAACACTCCTCACAAGTAGATAAAGTTGTTATTGTCCCACAGAAGGGATAAACATGAGGAGGTCAATGTGTGGTCACAATTCAAGTCCCCTAATACCTTAACCTCGTCTCGACTAACACATACCGCTCGAAATAATACCATTAATTTTTAAAGGACAGGGTTTCAATTGAAGTGTACAGTCATAGTGGTAGCCTCAACTGTCAAAATTCCACTTGTATGTAATTCCTTTGGTTTCCTCAACGAAAATGGATAGTTTCTTATTGCTCCGATTCTTTTATACAAGCTCTCCCGCCACTATTTTATTCTGTGGACAAGAAAGGGGCTGGCTGGGAAGAATTTCTGAGTATGTACGGACAAAGAGTCATGTCCTAGTAAGTAACAAAGCCAGGCGTCCCCGTCACACTGGGAATGTAATAATTCACGGGAGTACACACAGTACTAGTATCTACATACAGACAATATTTTCCATTGGACTGTCCTCCGTATTCTTCTCTCCCTGAGCTTTCTTAGCGAAATATATAATGAATTAGTGCATAAATTCTACGACAATGTAAACACCTCCAGGGAAGGAAGAACCCGACAGGGAGACATTGTTTTATTCGTATAATGTCATATAAATCCGTAAGTGAGCCGGATATTTATCCGAAGGTATCTTGACAGTGTCTGAATAATGTATTTTCACTTGTGTGAAATTATGATGAAATATTTGCCAACAACAACAACAACAAGAGTCTGCCAATGCTTTGGGGTATGTTTGGCTCGTCGGATTCCATAGCTACCTCAAACCATGCTTTGAACAAATAATGATATTCCTTAAATGTGGGATTATGTATATTGTGTGATGGCTCATACGTTTCTACAAAAAAACTACTACAAGTTTGGAGTGGCATGCTCGCAGCGGGTACTCCCTCGTAGTTCCATGGCTGGTGTGACTTTGACCATAAGGTTGAGCCGGGGAAGGAACCAAAACTCGACCGTTGCACTGAGTTTTCCCCCACTTGTGTAGATACATATGTGTATATGTAGATACATGGTCATGCTCCGGAGTAGCATGTAAAAGAAAATAATTGCCTGGCTCTAATCCCAAACGTACCATAAGATAAAGAGGCTTCGAGAGATGAGGTTGAAAGAGAAAGGAGAAAATCGTCTTCCTCCTTACTTCCGAAATGATTTTCTACGTGATGTGTTTGCTGCTCCTCAGCTATGTACTATCACAGGATCATCGGCTGACTCGGCCAATTTATAAATATGAGGATGTACTGTGTCTGCAAACTTATATTCACTTGAGCCAGCAGTGCTGTTGATACACTGTGTGGGTTGTTAGCACTGGCATTGTACGTTGGTAGTATAGAAGGGTTTTGTGCCATGCCATGGTATAGCATAGGCAGAAGATAGTATACAAGGAAAAAGCATGTAAAGAGAAAGTATACAACTGACGATAAAAATCTTTTATACTTGTTGGAGAAAGTAGGGACGTGGTAAAAAAAAGTGTGTATCTATAGAGCCACGGACCCACTCATAAAACTCCTCAGTGTCGACGCACTCAGTCAGTCAATGGGCTGGTTGGTAAAATATTTTTCTTTGTTTATCTCCAGATACCCTCTCATCATGCATTTTGTAATTTAGTCAACAAAACGGGTCATAAACTTTGTCTTGTTGGAATACTGAGCCCTACAGAAAGAGCCCCTGCCCTATTGATTTTTTAATAGTGAACTTATATGTCTCAAGTCCAAGTGCACGATTGTGTGTCCTCCTAAGGAAGGACTAAAGCTTGACGATTTGTTTATAAAATAGACCTTAAAAATTAATTGGGCAGGATCATGGAGAGTGTTAAATATTGTAGTATTTTCACAGCAGCAGACTACATATCCCTGCCTGTAAATAAGTTTGATGGAATTGGAGCATGCTAATATAGTCTAAGATAATTCCCAACGTTCACTTGGAGTCTTGAAGGAAGGGAATGGCTGACATTTTTTTATTTTCCCCCATTAATGTGCACATGTTAATGTTCTCATGTTCAAGGGTAGGAAATATAAGGAGACCTTGTGGAAATGAGAGGCTGAGGCAATTTACAGGATGAAGAGGAAGTGAAAATGGCTACTTTCCTACTTACTCTCGTATTACGTACTTGAGGGTCTCATTTAATCAGCAATGAATTTTATCCAAGACTCTGACCCATTTTGGGAGGGATGACACAAGTTGTCAGTAAATCATATGGAAATGTTTCTTGAATACTTGCCACAGCATAGCTTCTACAGATATTAGCATGGAGGAAATATATGGTAGGGCTCCTCATAGGATTTAGTATTCTATTACTATGAGTAGGTTTTTACTATGAGTAGATCCTAACTACTGTACACTTCTCATGTAGATATAGCTGTATACCTTTATGTATGGGAGTGCGTAGCTCGACTCAGTCGAGGAGTCTGTATCTACTGGTAAAGGTCGTTGAGAGACCCAGGGAAATATGGTTCATAAAAATTGGTTCACTTGGTCCAACGTAACCAAGTGTATGAATGAGTATGAGAATTTGAGCATGTTTCAAGTCGTTAGTGCTTGCTTTCACTTGTCGAGATGTCTAGAACTTTGTAGCTGCATGCTCTGTGAGAAGAAAGTAATTCTTTTCGCGGGCATTTGATGATTTAGGTCCCAAGATGCATACTCATAGGGGGGAGTGAGAAAGTACAGGAGAAATAGTTACATCGGTCTGGAGCCCCTTGTGCACGTGGCAAAGTGCATACTTAGGACTTACTCCAGCTGTACAAACTGTGTATAACTATAAAGGCCGTAAGATGGACTCTCACCGTGTCTCAAGTGCTCAAACCACCCATGTACAGTTATAGTCTGGACATCAAAATAATCGCCTGCTTTAACCTGACTGTTCACAATTTTTACTCCTATAATCTGCACTCTTCTAGTATTACTACAGTCCGTTGGAACAGAAATGCCACGTAGAGTCTTTCCAACATCCCGTGTCAGCAATGTCAACTGTGTCATTGCCGGGAAGAATGATGGGCCGGGAGTGTAACTGGAGATATTATTTGTCTATATTTTTACCACAGCTCTTGTCTACTTAGGGTGTGAGCGTTGAAACTTATTTTCTGGAGAGGGCCATACAGTCACAAACCATGACTCAGATTTTAAAACTGGCGATTTTGTTTATCTGTTGAGTCTCAACATAAAAAGTATATTTTTAAATCAAGCAACTAATTTTTGTTACGAATTTTTTAGATTCGAGGAAAATTAAGGCATTGTCCCATAGATAAATTGTCTTATGACACAAATTACAGTTCTGCTCCACTTGTGTATGGTAAAACTCCGACATGTTGTCACAACTCCGATCATTAATCAGTTCTAAAAATCCTGTCCATTTCACTTATCAAAGTGCAGATCTTCCAGCAAGGATTTGGCTAAGGTATGAATTGGGCGGATACGGGCCTATTTTATGTCCTGTGAAACTGTACTTGCGTCCCAATTCTTAGATAACTTAGATAAACATGTGGGTTAAGAAATTCGATTAGGAACATTTCTCAATCCAATGGGTATTCAAAATTATTGTAGTCAGGGATATGCCAACAAATAAATTTATGTAATCAGGGCTTTACTATCATTACTCATGACTCTATGATTTCCTGTGGTATTTATGAGTCTGAAAAATGTTTTCGATCAAATGTTTCCAACTAAGGCTTACTTGAGGGATGACATATTAAATCCAAATAGTTTATTAACTACCATAAATTGAGCTATTTATAAAGTACAAATATTCAAGTATCTATCGATTTACATAGATGATTATATATTAATCATTATTTGTTTTTAAATTCATAAATACAGTAGAATAATTTTGAAGTTCTTCTTACTGAGTTGGGAAGAATGTATAACAGTCAGTATGATTGCCAGTAACTAAATCAATTTCCCCCAACTCATATTTAAGCTTATAGTTAATCCCTGTATAATTCGGACATTTTGTCGAGAATTCTAGCCAGTGGATTTCCTAGGAATTAAGGTCACAAGAGTGATTACCCAGAAAATTATTGGTAATTTTAAAGAATTCCCTATAATTTAGAGGGAATATCTACCCAAATAACATAATTTGGTGCTATCGTTTGCTTATAAATATTTTTCAGTTATTTTGTTTACTAGTAGCAATGGATTCATTTCAATGCTAACTTTGTTATTTTTAGTACATATTTACCTTGAAAAAAAAATACAAGTTGAAATGCACGTAACTGTGGATTTTATTTCTATTATTACCTCCTCCAAATTCAAGGAAATTTCCTGTGCTTGGGAGTATTAACATGGAGTAAACTTGTAAAAAAAAAGAATTCTGGATTTTCTCCTAATACAATTATTTACTGTGGAAGGTGGTGCAAGAGAAGGATTTCCTGTTGTGTCACTAATATATAAAGCTCTTGCGATGAAAAAGTGGAAGCCGTCAGGAAAACGTGAAAAATCTGCTGTTGAGAGACCTGGACCAGCTGGGAAAGCGAGGATTTATTGTTTTCCTTGAGAGTCAATATTACAGGTTTATATTACAAAATACATAATTTTTTTACACCAGCAGCCATCCTTTGGTGAAGAGTCATTTTTACTGTTATTTTTTTCAAAGGTACCATTGTATTGTGTTTTTTGTTATTTCCTATGTTTGGCACTACACTAGTGGCAACCGTCAGGGAGAAACGATTGTTTTCCACGAAACTCCCTCAGCAGAATTTTTCTTGAGACAATTCTCATAAAAATATATTGGCAGTAGCCAAAGCCAAGGGTATCTATGTATAAGGTGTCCCTCAGGGGATTTGTACTCTTCAAAAACGAATCCCATGTTTCCGGGAAGTACCAGCAAGAAATGTAAACTCAGGGGTTGTAGTTGTGTCCAAATGCGCTCCTTGTTTTTCCTTTTTGAGGAAGCTGTCCGCCCTAGAACAAAGTCATTTTAAAGTAAGCCAAAGTTTTTTTAAGCATAGAAAACAATGGAACGGATTGATTTTTTTTGTACCAACTTTTAAGCCGACAAAAGGTAGTTTTTTCAAGGTTTGGAAGACTCACTGTAAGCGTTTGTGAAGCAAAGTGGAAAATAATTTGAGCTTCAGGGAAGATTTGTTCAAGTGAAAGGAAAGAACTGTGCTTTCCTTTCAGCTGGCCTTGAGCCCCCAATAGAAGAAGTAAGAATCTCACTCAAAATCCAGTTACCTGTGTACACCAGATGAGACAAGAAAGTCACGGGAGGAGAACTCTCAGGTTTCAAATTGACGGGAAGATTTATTCTTTCCCCTTGCCATTTACAATAAAAGAAAATGTAGAAAGTACTTTGGGGTTGGTGCACTTTTCATACATACATCCTCACATCCCGTTTGGCTCCTTTCATTGTAATCTATATGAGTAAATAATGGAAAAAAAAATTTGAGAGGCATTTTTCCCATGAAAACTGAGCGTGTGACTTATATTGTCATTCATCCCACCTACTGTACCTTTGGGTCTGCTGACGCTGCTCCTTCTACTATGTACGTACGTCTGGGAAGTACTTGAACCGACCCATTTCCCAATGATCACACACATATGCTTTCGTTCCCCCGATAAATATCTATATGTTCCATGAACTTTCAAGTGCTTTCCCTAGCTCGTCACAATTCATTGTATACCCGATTTTCTTTCGTTGGCTTCAATACACGATAGAGGCTGAGAGAGAGAGAGAGAGAGAGATGAGAGAAAGTGAGAGAGAGAGAGAGGAGAGAAAGTGAGAGAGAGAGAGAGAAAGTAAAAAGAGGAAAGAGTGAAAGTGAGACCAAGCATCTAAGCGGAGAAAGATCGAGAAAATAAGTTTCATTGGGCCTGGCTTGCTTAGTGAAGCTAAGCAAATGACTCTCTGTTGGCTTTCTTATTTTCTTTCTTGTCGTCATGCTCCTGTTCCGTTTGATTTGATGCCCGAGTTCCGTTTCACTTGCTATCTTATTTCCTTCTCCCATCCCTTATACTTGCAGACACGCTTCTGGGCACGTATGTATGTACTTACACAATTTGTAGGTGCGTGTGTGCGTGTATGTATGTATCATACACACGTGTGTACATATGTACATATGTACAGACTCATGTAAATTTTTACGCACTTTTCCCTGGTCCTAGAGGCTCCGTCGAGAAGTCAACTAAGACTTCATTTTGCTATTTTATAATGTACATACTTGAGCGCTAACTGCTATTAAGTATTAAGTAGAATCTAAACATATAGCAGACTGAAGACTGAATGGTATAAAAGAGATGAATAAGTCCCAGAAGGTTTATTCCCTCAGTATAAGTAGGCATTCTGTACATAAATGTGTTAGGTGGAAGAAATCTCCTCATGCACAAGGAAGCACTTGAAATCAGCAACGACATAGGACTATAGGTTGTAAGCATTACTCCATAGGAGCACTCAGGACTATGTACATAGAATCTCGGATTGCTAGTGCTGAGTGGGTATGGCAGCAAATGTTGACATGCACGCACTTTTCCTTGTCATTACTCCTGACATTATTGTTTTACCGCTCCTCCCGAATAGAATTATTACTAGTTTGACCATAAAAGCTGATGGGAGGCTTATGTGTTTTGATGGGAGGTGTTTGCCAAAATTTACTAAAAGGGAGTCAACTTTCGCTTGCTGTTCCGAGCTGAGGATGAATGTTGCGTATAAAAAGCGTACCTTCAAACTAGTAGCTAACTATATACCTTTAAAGCTATTAGGAGTGGGTCTTAGCGTCTTAGACTCAGAGGCTGGTTTAAACGGTAGTGTCATTTGAGTAGTAAATATGAATAATTGTTATATGTAAGTAATCCTTGGAATATACATATTTAGTGTTAACACTGTACTATAGCTAGCTTTATTTCCTCGCCTGAAATATGAAAACGTAGGGAGATGTGAGAAGAGAAGAGAAGAGAAGAGGAAGAAAAAAAAGAAGTAGTAGAGAAAGAAGAAAGGAGGAAGCCACACGGGGACGAATGACCTTAATGAATCAATGGAATCAAGTGTCTTTGACATATGAACCGAGAGACGTTCGTATTAGTGACGTTCGTGCAAACTTAATAAAATTTAAGGGAAGAAAAATATGTTGGTTTTGGGGGAAGTGAGGCAGTGGGTAACATGAGGGTAATCTTTTCAAATGACCAATTAGATGGTGGTGGAAATAGAGCAAAAGCTCAAGAAGCTCCGGCGTTAACCAAGCATTTAAGTCTTTCTCCTGATCAACTCCGCCTGGCTCATTCATTCATTAGTAGTCTTGGGGTGAACCATTCATTTCCTAAGTCTTTGTTTCAATGTGTGCTCTCCTCTCCCTTCGTAATAGTGTAAAGGAAGGACGGAGTACTGTATCTATAGTTATGCAAGGAGGATCTACTATTTCCCTTGAACTCTCCCTGGCACGTGGCTCAATGTGTTTTTGGGGTCCTTCCCTCCCTTTTTCCTTAACTTGTCATACTTTGGGAAGTACTACTACAGTTCTACTGATTGCACATGAGAGTGTGAAGCAATGGCCAGAACCTTGTATTTTCTACGAGTTCCTTCGCTCTGACTCGACTCTTCTTCCTCCCACAACCTCTGGGTCTTTTATGCCTTGGATTGCCTCTTTGTTCTATATATTTCCTTCTCTTTAGTAGCTCCACTCGCTCTACTCTTTTTTAAATGTATTCATTTCAGGCTTACAACTTGGGCGGCCCTGTCTCCTGTATAGTACAAATCTCTGTATGTCGCCTATGTTCCATATAGTCTCCTCCACTAAAGTTTTTCATTTAACTTGGAAATAGTCCACATTTCCGTGAGTCATAATCATGCCTAGCAGTCCATTCTTTCAAAGGAAACGGCAAATACATGTACGGATCCACGATCCCATGTTTTTCTTTTCCGTGATATCCGACTTACGATAAAGCACAAGAGCCTCACACTGGAACACGGGCGAAGCTTTCCTCTCTCTCTCTCTCTCTCTCTCTCTCTCTCTCAAGCGCGAGCAGTAGCATACAATGTGTATTTGTTTCCGGATTATTGTAAACATCTAGCTCGTAGTGTAGTTCTGTTCAATTTATTTACGTTACAGATAGAAGCAGGGATTTAGGATCGGGTGATGATTTAAAGTTAAAAGGATACTTTCAGCTTTTTCACATAGTCCTGGGATGAAGTGATGTTTTATTTTTAGAACACGGGAAAGTACAAAGAGAATTGTCTCAACTTTGTATTACTATGGTCATATGAGAGAGAGAGAGAGGCTGGGCTGTCCTAGGGATTCCGAATTTCCGTAAAAACCCACTCAGACAACCATTACACATTAAGCTACAACTTGGGATGATTCAACCACAACCATCGCTCCCGCACATCCGACCCTCATTTTGTCCTAGGACGAGCGTAGATTTCAAATACAACTTGAATTATTAGTACGACATTCGCTTCAAGTTTTTTTTTTAATTTGAGGTACTAATCTTTATTTTTATATATGTCGTTACACATATTATATTATTTAATTTAATTGTAGTGTGTTTATGTGCAGACTGTATAGACACTATTAGTTGGGGATTTATTATTCGAAATAGTTTTCCTAAACTTAGGCAGCTTCTTGATCAGTCATAATGGCTGGTACACAAAAGTCCTGGATAATTCTTTATCCGGTGCAGGGAGGAAATTCCTCCTGGGTAAAAGTTTGGTGAAAGCTGTGACTTTGGGAACTTCGGTGGTTGTTGGTGGTGCATGACAAATATAAGTGGCGATATTTAGTGTGATCTATTAGATCCTTCATCTGTTCTGGTGATAAGTGCAGAAGTGAGGGATGAGGTGTGAGATGGTGTTTTGGATAGGATTTATCCCAGAAAATGGAAAACAGCCAAGGCTATATGTGCGGTAAAAGTTTTGAGAGGACATGTGCACACTTTGTGCAATTTTAAATCATTTGAAGTAAAACAAAATAGTACTGCTGTGGCATTTTTAGCAATTTTTCCCACTAGTGTGTCCGTATATTTTGCAAAAATTTGAGAATTATATACAGGCAATGATAGGAGTACACATTTAATTACGTTTCATTCGTCAATGTTTCAAGGTTTTAAGTGTTGTTTTTTGTTTCAGTGCATATTCTGATTTCGTAATCTCTAGTGAATAAACCCGGGCATGGAAGTAATTGTACGTACAAGTGTAGTATGGAAAACGAGTCTAAATAATCCTCATGTAAATTATACACTGAAATCTAAGATGCAGCTCAGCTCAAATCATGTAACGTATATATTACAAGCATTAGCATCAGCTTAAAAAAAGAGGATTTTAGTCTCATTATTCTTAATGTTAATGCAGCCTGAGCGTCTAAAAACTTCAAGAATGTCATTATGACATGAGTCTGTGGGCAAGTCCTTAGACAAGATCCGAAATGGTGCGAGGGAAAGGGAAGCTGTTACTTTCTCTTGTCTTTTTCGTCATTGTCAAATCTCATTATCTTATTTGTAAGGACCAAGTTGTTCCTGAAACGAAGTATCTATCCTCAAGGTTTTTAAAAAGGGCATCAAATGGCAGATCCTATATAAGAAGTAGGAGGAAGATACAACTTCCATAAAAAGCTCATTTCCGCCTGATCTCAGGATTCCTTATGTAGCTATAACATTTTCCATGTCTCCTGTAACACCACACTATTGAATACATACGTACATATGTACATACATGTGTCACCATAGTCTCTCTTACTTTAATTTAAACTTCTCCCTGCTCTCTTTTGTCGTTCGTCGCCATAGTTATGGTAGAGTGCTACCACTCTGCTAAATGTAGTCTGATGTACATTTAATTTAATTTGCAAAGATGTAGCACCTTGAAACACAACCCAACTGATGGGAATGAGAAGGTAACTGTTTTTAAAGTAACGGAAGTAGCGTTAATTGGTCATTTACATGATCTAAAGAATTACAGGAGCGTGCTTACACGTGCTCAGCTTTATTTAATGAAAGATACTTAATTATATTAGATATTGAAGGATTTTATCGGGCTTTGATCTATCAATAGCAAGTTAATTACTGTTGGTTCGGATGAGACAGTCTCATACAGTAAATTCTACAATTTAGGTATTCAGGAGGGCCCTACTCGTAATTAGCAGTAGTGCTCAATTATGCCTGACCCAATCCTTTAAATGTGACATTTTTGTTGTTGATTATAGACTGGACCCCGTCTCCATTTGTGTTATGCAGTTTGGGAAGATTATCCCGGAAAAAGAAGTAATTTGAAGATCCATCACAGCCACCATGTCTGACTCAATGGATAGATTGTTGCTGTCGAATGTCTCAGCCACGACAATAGCGGGAGATAACTTTGTGATTGGTGGTGGGAGGACTGACTCTGGGCTTTTTAATGGGTCGGCGGTCGGAAACGGAACTTCAATCTGTACTAACGTTACGACTTCGAACAACATAACTTTCAGTGTCACTGACATCGCCAACTGCACGGTTGCAAGTTTATTCCCATCCAGCTCATCAGAGTCACACAGACTTTTCGAATTTATTATCAATGGATTTGGAATCACCATTGTCGCCATACTGGGGATCATCGGGAACATTTTGAGTGCTGTGGTTCTTTCCAGACCTCAGATGAGGTCATCCGTCACTTGTCTCCTCCTCGGCTTGGCATTTTGTGACTCTCTCCTTGTTTTTACCTCGGCTCTTATTTTCGGTTTATTTTCCTTATCTGACTTTATGGGCACTTTAACGACATATAGACTGGTTTATCATCCACTCCTGGTTCCTTATTTGTACCCCATAAGTATTTCCGGTAAGTTGGCTCTTTTTGTTTCACAAATATTTTCAAATTCACGCTTCTCCAAATATATCTATGCAGTGTCTAGTGTGCACACCCCGTGCATATGTATTCGTATGTATGTATGTTTGTGCATATGTAATTACTAAAGTATAAATATTATAAGAGCATACGTAACCATGTAGATGCATGCAGATACTTAGGGATACTTCCACTTCAGTTTTACTACGACCATGAAACAAGCTAACTTTTCCACATTTACAACTGTTAAAAGTTAGTTGGGAGAAGATGTTACATCCGTATTATCTCCCATGGAACAGTCCCTTTTCACTAAATTTTTGATGAGCTATTACTCTTTATTGAAACTTCATTTCAGAGCAGTGTTAATAGCTGACCGTCTACCTGGCTCATCTCATATTTAGCTAGGCGACATGAATTTTACATTATCCTCGAGAGTTCTCTCTTCGGGAGTGGATCATCAAACGTGGTTTCTTCCCTTTCTTGTCTGTGTTGGAGGAAACATACCCTAATACCTTAAGTTAAAATGTTTTCAATGAATGGGCAGACAACCTTTATGTTATCTCATATATTAAGGTATACACTGATACTAAATAATTTCTGTGAGGATGCACTAATTGCAAGTCCTCACTGATTCTGGGGCTTCCCTTGAAGGGAGTTTACCAACGTCAAAAGGAAGCACACATATGCTTTGCTTGAAATCAGTCATCCGTAACTCCACTAGTAAATCTTTCACTCACTCATGGGATTGCGTGTGTGTGGAAGTTTTGGTCAAACACTAATTTATTTATTTCCTTGGGAATAGTAAAAGGGAAGAGGCTCCTCTTACAATTCAGGTGGGGATGTCTTGGATGAGTGCTTCGGGAACATGTGGAATTCCTCAGCATATGGCTTTAACAAACACTAATCCCTCATTTATTTGAGATAATGTACAGTAAACTTTGAGGCAGTTTCATCTTTTTTAATAATCTGCGAAAACGTGCATATTGTAGTTGATTTTAATAATTTAATACTCTTATATCGTCCCGAGGATCCAAACTTGTTTCTCATTCTAGATTCCATACTTCTTTATTCATTAAATTTGTCCATCCAAGTACAAATTCAAGTTGTTCCACTAACCATAACATATGGGTTTGGAAGATGAACCAGAGCACCTTCAAAATGCCCGTATATTCTGTAACTTATTTTTAATACTGAAACTGTAGCTCAGCTTGAGCTGCTCAGGTACAGGAGAAATTTAATTTTGTGTATGTATGTTTAGATATGTATAATTATACTATTCGTCTACACCCTGGTTTCCACTCCACAAAATTTCTTCGTTTAGTTCGCCTAATTGAAAAGCATCAAAATGAGTTGATATATGGCTCACTTTCCGTTCTAAATTCCTCTTCCCAAGTACAAACGGACCTTAGTACAACTTTTGTTCCCTGCTAGACCAATTTTATATATTTTGTAGTGAGACTCAAGGCCCGTAAGAATTGTACTGTATTATATGCAAGCACACTTTCTACAACAAGGTACGGTCTCCGGAAGCCCTGTGTAATGTATCACAGGAACGAATTCCATTAGGTTTTGATATTCCGAGCGAATGCCCAACCTAGGACAACCTGACTACATTTAATGCATTTGTTCCTTGAAAGGATGGCCATGAAAACCTCAGTGAGTTAAAGTCGTTCTAGTGAAAGGACCATAATTTATTTCCTGATGGGTAGGCGCAAAAATTGACAATCTTTATTATCTCCTCTGAGCATGTGGTTTGGGACTAGATGGATTTCTGCATGTGTACATATAAAGTGTTCTCTACGTGAAAGCAGTCAGTGAAGGGGAACATTAAAGTTGGAAATGACCAGCAAATATCCTATTTCATGGAATCTTTACATGGTTGTATTTCGTTGTGTACCCCCCCCCCCCTCAACTATCGTACATTCCTCTCAGAAATAAAAACTCTACCTCGTGACACGTGCCTATTTCATTTCTCTTTTGAAAGGGAGTATGTGTGGAATTCTGAGAATTTCGAAATGACACTAGATCCTGTCTAAAGCTCATCTCGAGTCCAGCTCTGAATCACAATAGTTTGTTTAATTAGTTTGCTTATCAAAAGAACTGAGCTGAAAGACGATAAAGAGAAGTTCATTTTTAATGGAACAGGATTCATCGACACGGACTGTATAGGCTTCATTATTTCCCCTTTGTTCATTACAGTTTTGGTGTACAGGGCTACGGGAAAAACCGGAAGGCTACGATTCTCTTTTTAGTCCAAAGCGGACTATAACCTCATAGTTTCCTTCAAATCTCATAACTCTCTGATTGAATTAGAACCTTTGATTTTACCTCCATGGCGAATAACACTCTCGAATTTGCAGTGGGATTTGCTTGTGTGGAGGAGAATTAATTCTTGGTTAAAACACTTCCCTTGATGTATTCTCTCTGGGTGAATTTAGATTAAACAATGATTCGATCTGTAATAAAGTCGTCTCATGGAGCATCCCTCACGTACTCATAATTCGTAGTTACTACATGTCCTAGTGCTTAATTTCCTGTAAATATTATTTATTTGAGAATGATTTCACATCTGTTTTATATTTTCCAGCTCAAACTGCGTCAGTGTACCTAACCCTTGCAGTGACGCTGGAGCGTTACGTGGCTGTTTGTCATCCCCTGAGAGCCAGATCTCTGTGCACCTGGCGTCGAGCCCGGTATTGTGTGATGACGGTCCTTCTCTTCGCCATTACGTACAATCTTCCCCGATGGTGGGAAGTGTTGATTGTTGAGGGCTACAATTGGACTTATAATATTACAATGTTTGAGAATTCCATGTCAGAAATGCGAGCTAATCCCTACTACATCACAATCTACATCAACTGGGCTTACTTGGTTGTCATGTACATGGTTCCGTTCACTGGACTCGTCGCATTCAACCTTGCCATTTACAGACAGGTTTGTGGAAGCTCATCAAATGTTTGCATAAGAGTCGTCAAAAAATTTTTATCAATTGACATTTGTCGTTTTCAATTCTATTTGCATATGTGTCTTTGTATGTATTTATTACTGAAACTCCTGACAAGGAAGAGTTCCTCGAAAGGATCTCTCAAATCGGTAGTCAAATTGATAGGTCCCTCTAACATGAAAGCAGAGTTAAATGATGTGCAGGAAATCTCCTATTCCAGCTGTCAATGTAAGATGAATTGAGATTTCCCTTGTAGTAGACGTCCCACAAATAGAATTTTGTTGACGGCACGGCACGTCTACGTCTATGAATACAAATTCATAGTGCTAGCACATCAAAAGTTGTTTTTTCAAAGGAATACTTGTCATTTGTTAGTCAAGGTTAATGTTGAGTATTTATGGAGTGGGTTTTCGGAAGCGTTCAGAAACGTGTGCAGGAGCTGGAAAAAGATAAAAGTTACAATCACGCTCCCAGAAATGTCATTACCGGTGTAAAAACTGTTTCGAATCATTTAAGAGCGTGAAGAGTAAGAACAGAAAGTGTAAGGAGTATCACTACAGTGCACATTTTAATTAATGAATCATAAATCCCAACTTACTGTAATAGTCAGGGAATCGATGAGGAATAAACATAAAGGAGCTTGTTAAGCGAAAATATATAAATCAGTTTTAGTGGGAGAAAATCTACAGGACCTGGGAATAGGAGGGCCCGATGTGTACACGAGAGGAGACCAGAAGTCTGACGAACATTTAACGATATTGCAGAAGCCTCGGAAAAGTGCATTTGTGCGAAGAATTCGTAGTAAAATTTCCCAGATGGAAGTTTTATCGTATTTTTATAGGCCATTAATCTTATTGTATCTTTTGATGCACGCATTCACTACGTGAAGTCCAGACCTCATCTGGGCATTGCCAGGCTAACAGCTAACCTAGTACAATGTCCTACACCCCTATAGTGTAAAAAAGTGAGAGGAGCACGAGGGTAAAAGAGAGAAAAGAAAAAGTAAACACCGACGGCAGTTCTACAACTTTTAACACTCATACTTTTAAATACATACTCTCAAATAGATATACCTATACAGAATACAGGCTTTCGATTTATGTACCTATAGAAAGTCAATAGAATCCCATTGAATGTCAATCTCACTGCCATACATAACACCGTCATTGCTTTTAAGAGAGGAGAGAGGACTCGAACAGTCTATGAATTCGAGTAGTACAGAATACAAGTAGGGAAGAAGAAACTCACAGAGTATGCCATAACTAAAGAAAGGAATTTTCTTTAAACGATTTTGAAAGAAACAGTCTTTTTCTTTGGAGCTCATACTTACCCCAACTTTCACAGCCCCGTCGTTCATAACCTTTTTTATAACTCCCTCTCAAGTCTCCTATCACAGCATATCTTCGTTTGTATTTTGATTTTTCAAAATATTTTACCTTTGTATTGTACTAATCAGGGCTTAAAAAAGGTTATATAATATATAAAAATTGTATAATTTTTTTTATTTAAATTTCCGTGTACACTTATTCATGGGCGGTTGCATTAGACGTGGCCGGGTTAAAAATTTTTATTGAACCCTTTTGAGAAAAGTTGTGCAAACGGGGTAGGCTACTACGAAAGTTTTCCATCAATTCCAATATTCTTTACGTGTCTCAATGTTTGTGTGCATGACTGTCGGTGAGCATAACGAAAGAAAGCTTTTACTATAAGAAACATTGAGACAGTATTATAAGTATATAATTGCTGTTGACTGTGTACACAGTTGCTACTTTTGCTTACCACTACATTTTCAAACCGTGTATGGAAACGTCAATATCATCTCTCGCCCACTCAGGGTTGAGAGATGCAATTTTTAAAAAATGATCAGGATTCAGTACCCGTAGAATTTTTATGAATTTCTCTGAAGTCTTGTATTCCGTCATAATTCCTGCTAACTTTTAGAGTTCCAAACACTTGTGCAGCAACAACAAAAGCCTGATAAAACTTTTCTTAGTATAACAACATATACAGAATGCTCTTGTACAAACGTATGCGTTTTTGAGTGTTGAATCATATCGGAATGTCCAAATATTTTATGCACGTAAGAGCCACATAGGTATTAATCATTCCAACAAAATATAATACAAGGAAACCATAGCATTGTTGAGTTAAATTCCCCTCCCCTGACATCAAGTAGCTCCGTTTGGCCTCGCATGTCAGGCATGAAAAAACTCGGTGGTAAGTGATTACTTGTTTATGTAAAGGGTTCTTTTGTTGGTAGACCACTATCCCAACAAGGCTTTCCTAGGTTAACTTGAGTCGTTACAAGTATGATTAATCTTTTCAAACTGGATGGTAGACCCAATCTTCCGGAACTTTATATTTTATCTTTACATGCTCCTCACATACACTTAAGTTTGAATAATTCAAGATTCGTTCAATTCGAACATTTTATTAGATGGGGTTGTATGCATGTATTGTGGGATTCCTGCTTTTTACTTCCTTTCAAAATGTGCATCTACATTTAGTCAATACATGGATACATAAGTAGTGGCCAAGTTACAGGAAATTTATCCTTTTGAATCCTTTTGAGGGAAGTTGTGAGTCTATGGAGTATGTTGCAAGGAAAGTTTTTCATCAATTCCAATATTCTTTCCATGTCTCAAGGTTTGAAGGTACATGTGGAGAAAAGCTTTCTCATCTTTGTTTCAAAGACGAAGGGCAGTTGGAAAGAAAATTCCTGATGGAATGCTCAGGAAGGAAATTATTCCCTTCCTGAGAAGTAGTATTATTAGGTTTGAAGCCATAAACCGGTAGGGGATGTAGTTAAGAAGGGTATCCTCGAGGTCATAAAATTAATTAACACAATATAATTAAAAGATATGTGAAGGATCATAAAAGCTAAATTGTTCATGGTGTTAAGTGTAGGTGTAAGATTTTGGAATGGCTTCCTTTGCCTTGTGTAAAGATATAAGGGAGAACTGCTCCTATGCGTCATTTTCTTCCCCCCTCCATAACATACACAGCTGGACAAGTTTGAAAAAGCAGATTGGAATCTTTTTGAAAGTTAATGTCCCTCGTTGAGGTTAAGTTGAACTGTCTCCTGTGGATCGTGGGCCACAGGCTCACAATTTCCCTTTCTGACCTTGCCAAAGGAAGCTCTAGGACTTTCTTTTGTGGAAGGCTTATTTTTGAATTACCATTTTACCGTCCGTACTTGTGTACAGATATGACTCCGTATGGGAGTACATATTATGGAGTGGAAGTCGTCGATGGAAGCCAAAATGGCACAATGGGATTGGGGGGCACTCTCTGTGTCTGTGTAGGAGGTTAATCATCCCACAAGTATTTCGAGATTTCGGGTGCGTCATTGGTAACAAAAAGGAGGGCAACGAGAGATCTTCCATGGGAATTACATAGCATTCATATGCACTCAGAGTAGCTAATTTGCTAGTTTTGAAGTGAGGTTCAAGTATATGTCTTTTGTGAATGTTATCAGGTTCGGAAAGCCAATCGGGAGCGTCAAGTACTGTCAAAGCTCCAGCGTCGGGAGATGGGCTTGGCCACCATGCTCCTCTGTGTAGTGGTCGTTTTCCTCATGTGTAACGTTCTACCCCTGGTCAACAATATTCTCGAGAGTTTCTACAGCAAGTCCATAGACCATTTAGTTCAGACATCAAATTTCCTCGTCGTCTTCAACTCTTCGGTCAACTTTGTGATTTACTGCACTTGTGGCGAGAGATTTCGTCGTCTGCTCCTACGACTCTGTCGAGACTTTCTTTGGTGCCGTCTTGGTCTTCACGGTTCGAGGAGAAATAGTCTGTACAGGAAATCTCATTTGTACCGAGGTCAGCATGGTGCGTGCTATCCGTATATACTAACATCTGCTTCCTTTTTGCTTTTTTTTTTAAGATGTCTTTCCGTTCCTATATTTTATGCCTGTAATGCAATCTCACATCATAAATTACTGACTTGCCGTTACCACCTAGCCAGTAATGTCCCGACGTATTGAGAGCTGATGGGTGAAGGATCAGCCTGCAGCTTTTGCATTCCTATAATTATTAAAATTAAATCTCTGACCTTCTGGTATTTAATTATTAATAAATATAATTACGCACATTCCATTTTCATAACAAAGTGCGGATTCTGCAGGCATGCATTGAGTATCGTATGAAAATATGAGTAGTAATTAGTAGTGACATTACAATTAATAATGACAGTTCTCTGTGGTGTGTTGTGGTAGCACTAAAACGTGTATGACCGTACGGTTTTATTGGAGTACTTGAATGAAGGACATGTAATAATTACTAAAATGTTGCTAGATGTTGTATGTACTATAGATAGATAATTACTCGTAGAGAAATTTTCGCTTATCGCTTAACACAGTATGGAACACATTATGAAGGACAACCAGATATTAATTTTAATTTTCCATGGTTTTCCATTCATTAGACAGCAGTTATTTCAGCATTCTTAATCGTTTGGCCTCAGTGTCTGAAAATGGAACTGTAAATTCATCCCTGAGTTCAACATTTATTCAAGATCGCAATCGTAACCGGCGTTCTGAAATCCGGAAGCCAGTAAATTAGCCCTTTTTTTCGTTTTTTACTTTATCCATATAATTACCTATACAAATTCTTATTTTATACACACTTGTTGTACATACATGTAGCATGTGATATTCATGAACATACTTGAACTAGAATAAGGTTTTGACTGTATGTATGGTGTTTAATATTATTATATGTACGAGAGCCAAAAATTGAATTGTTTATTTGTTGGATGTGTATTGTGTAATTATATATAAAAAAAGCTATACTATAGATATAAAGCCCGAGCTGAAATTTTCTTCCAACCATTTGGAGAAAGTAAACGCTAATTGAGAAACTTTAGCATTTATGAGGATTATCTGTTTTTGAAAAATGGCATTATTAATTCTTTGTGGATTTGTAATGTTACTTTGTTGTTTTGATGTTAGTATTTTTCTGTGGCTATAGTATAGTGTATGCTCTGCTGTTGAATGTATCTTTAGATAGACCGACTAAAATAATTTATGATTGTTTATAGGTGGTGATTTTGAAGACGTGAGTTTAGCCAGCATGGCCAATAACCATACATGCATCTCAACTGCAAATGGAGCTAATGGCAATGGAAATGGTACGGTCATCATAGATCTGACACGAGAGAGATCGAACAACCTCCGACTGCATAATTACCGAAATAAAACCATTCCGGCGATTCACAATTATAATAACCATAGTCATAATAATGGGAACGGAGGAGCCTCCAGCCTCAACGCCCAGAATGGAAGATTGTACCGAAATCGACGAGTGTCTAGTCCCAATCCGTCCTAAAAAGACGAAAACTATATACTCCACCAAGCTTACTTATATCTCGTTTTTCAGGAATAATCTTCCTGGAGAGCCTCGCTAATGCTTAGGAAGAACAAAAACACCCACCATAAAATATAATTATAGCTTCAAGGGCTTGTAACAATTCTCTATGCATATAAACGTTTTCAAAGGGTATCAAATATGTATACACGGTAAAACTTTACAAGTAAAGTTGTGAGAAACGACTGAGTAACTTATGGCCCAACGTACCATCATTTTTCGAGGAATCATATTGCTAAGAAAAGACGAGTCTGGTAAAAAAAAAGGCATTTTCATAACTTAGCATCATTTTCAAGTTACACATAAATATCGCCCACGTTCATACATACACACGTACATATGCACAAACATATATGGTTAATGTGTATGGACACATATATGCATGTGCAAGTACTTATGCATTCAGAGCAGGTTGTAGTATACAACGTTTGTATGCGTCAAATATGTGTCTATAGGTATAGATAGGTATGTTAGATTCGCTCTTCATCACATGATTGACAAATTCTCTGTACAGTTGATATTATTACACTACTACTTTTCGTGGGAAAAACAGCCACTACTGTCTAGTCATTTGAAATGTAATATGCATTTGTACATACCTAGTTACTATATAAACATGAAGTTTTTATGAACAGTCTGAGGATTTTACTATAAGGTAAAGGGTAATGATTGTGAGTGTAGGAGACTCATCTGCATGGAAATAGTTAAAATCTATTACCGTATTGGTTGACTGCTTTTGACATTTTTACTATCGGAGCTTTGCACCTAGAATCCTGTTGGTATCAATTCCGAAAGTTGTAGTATTGGATGACGCCTTTAGGAAAACGCATCACATATAACTCCCTCTTTGCCCCGTTTGCTTTTTCTGCTGAAACTCCGGATTTTTTCTAGGAATCCCACCCTATATTTAAAGAGTACCTTACTTATAGACTGGGGGTTTTATGGGCCGTTTATTCCCTTAATGACCTAAAGTTCAATTTCAAAATTCTGACGGAACTCATATACATACATCCAATACAGAAAGGTGACTAATGAGGGTTTTTCCCAGCAATCCATTCTGAATTACGAGAATTTGGTTTCACGCTTAAGTCCTGTCAAGAAAGCCTCCCGGATTAAAATCCGATGAAAGGCTTATGCAGTATAGGAAGGTTTGGTCCTTTCCATGTTCCAAGCTCTCCCTAAAAGATTTAGTAATTAGGACTGGTCTGAGTATCTATTTAAAATTAAACTTAAGCATAATAACAATAAAACGTGGGGGTTATCTTAAATTAAGTAGTTACAAACTAGTGCTAAGGGGACTTCATCCGACAAGTTTCACAACTTTTCTTTAGCTATACAAATATCATTTTATTAGAGACTGCACTCACAGAACTCTGTGTAAAAGACTCCGCTTCTGTACTAGAGTTTTTTTTTTAGACTGGCTTATTCTTACAGTTAGTGTTGGGGGTTGAGTGTAGATAGGAAATTGTAATGGAATATGTCATCACCCTTTTTATTTAAAGTACTTACGATTAGTTAGAACTTGATTCACAACTCCTTCACCATTTTATATAAAGAACTTTTGAATGTTTTAGAGGGGACCCGTAGAGACCCCGCTATACTGTATTAGTTCCGTACATACCTACTACTTTGTTAAAATGTAAATATGATAGTCGTGATAAATTATATGAAACTTGTATTACTACTGTAATTATATTGTTGTAACTTATGTATGTATTTAATTATGTGCATATAATTAAACGCATTAGTATAAGAAAGGAATACTTAATAATTTATTACAGAATGAATCATTCGTAATGAGGTTCGTGCTTGGGTGTGTGTGTAGGGCGGACACTGTACACACAGTCCTTTAATATGTGCATAATAAAAGTCATACATACATACATACATACATACATACATAGGAGTAGTATCGTACAGTAGGAACAAATGGGGTGAGAGGAGACAGTTTCCCATTCTTAATATCGTAATTTGTAAAAATTTATTAGTACCGTATTAACTTACTGTATTTAGAATAATGCCATTTGTCAGCACACATTTTTTTTACTATGGATGAAATTGTATTTTTAGATAAAGTCAGCTGGAAATGCTATCATAAGTACAGACGTCAAAGGATAGTTCAACACAAAACAAGTGTTAATTATTTGTATGTATGAGTTGTATAAAAATTGTAAAAAAAAATATGTAATAATATCTCTCGAATTACGTACAATTTACGGTGCTATTATATCTCTTGCAATGCATCCTGAAGGATTTCGTATTTATGGAAACACAATAAATCGGGCTGCAATTTCGTAGCTACTTAAGAATTAGAGAGATTATTAATTTTCCTCGGGCTTGTTTCGACTGAATGCATCTTGGATTTATTCTTATTACACTTTCCCGTTACTAATTAAGTAAATGCATGCATGTACCTTTTCTGTGGAAAGAGCAGACTTGAGGGTTTTATTAAGAGCTGTTGGAGACCTTCCGTTACTGTGAATCTTCAAAATGGAAGAATATGTCATGGAGTCACCGGATAAATCCCAAGCCTCAATTCCAACGGAATCAATGGTTGCAGCCATCAAGAGCACAAGTAAAAAATGGAACGGTATTTCTTGAATTTTTATCATTAAGATTGGTGAATTGAAAGATTAGTGAGGCAGAAAGATTTTCGGGGCTGCCTTATTTGGCCTGACTGACTTTTGAATTGTTTAGAATCTTTGAGATAAAGAGATCCAACGGAGTGGAGGAAGTCCTTATATAGGTTCTTTGCTAGACTTGCCAAATACAATGAGATCCTTTCGCTACGTCTTGTTCTTCCTCAGAATAGAGATCTAAACTGAGACAAGTCGACCTTGAGACTGTGTAATAAGAGCATACCTCCCAATGTACTACTTTTAGAAAATGAAGATTGAAAAACGGAACTGTTACAAAAGCAGACTTTTGAACTAAGGATCATTATTCTGTATACAAATCCATATACGCAAACATACGCACCTCCATTTGACAGTCACATAAGGCATAAGGTAGACACATATTTGCATCCCTGCTTTATGCACACTTTGCATGAATCATTATTTCTGTTACAAACACAACCCAGACTTAAGCACACCAGCTGTGGTTGAGATTCTCAAAAAGTGAAGGCACACAAGGACAGGTAACCTTGGTAAATATTAAGAGATGTTTACTCCTAGTAAGTCATAGTTCACATAAATATTTGGATGTCCGTTCATTCACCGATCAAGAGACTGAGCACCAGTCAGGGCAAATTGCCAGCATTTAGGAATGGCTGAGTTGACACCGTTCACATCATTGACGTGCAAGGGAAAATGTTTTACGATAGACGACATCTGACAAACTCAGTTTTGCAAAGCGACCCTTCTTTCTCTATTCGTATGAGGAGAGGACACATCCTCAAACTAAAATTTCTCGTCGGTCGGTGGGTAAGTTGACGAAAATTGGATTCGCAATAAAATCAACACCCACATCGCACTTGTCACACACCCTCTTCACTATGTCATGACATTCACGGTCGTGGAATTCTCATTTAAAATCTCTACTTTTTATGTTTTCACTTTTATCCTGCTCTACTTTTAAACTGACAAAGATTTTAGCAAGGTTTTTGTCTATGATTATATGCACATATGAACATATATATTTTTCCTCAGACCATGCTCAACTGATTTGCGTGCAAGTACAACTCACGGCTACAAGCGTTTTTGTGTTGACTTTGTCCTCCATTTCGGTACAGATACAGATTCAAGCCCGTATTCATGTACGTAAACCATCGTACTCTGCATACCATGGTTGAGTCAAAAATCATCCCTATTTTACGACACGACAGATGCAAAGCCATGCTTCATGCCTGACATGCCTTAAAGACAAAATCTGTAGGACTTGTCTTCCATAAAACATTTCTCTGTAGCACTAACAACCAAATTTTCGCTAATAATCCAGAAAATTTTTAATGCGAACAATCACTCATGAAAATCTTTCAGTGACACAATGACTATCTCACTATGTCACAATATTATCTATTTCTAAATACAAACCAATGTATTAGTTCAAATTTGTTGTTCCTTCAGTGTGCCATGACCTCCAGTTCCATTCAATATCTGTACTAAATTTTCTGACTAACTGACTGACTGGACATAAACAAATCTGAATTTACCTTATATTTGTCCGGGTTTAATTAAACTTTGTAATAAATTTCCTTGAAGATGGTTATTACAAATAAAGTGCGTTAACTGTGTAACCTACCATTTGATGTAATTAAAATAAGATAAAACTTTAAATGAGAAAATAAATCTAAAGTTTACATCACCCAATGTTATGTTATCAGAGTTCGTTCACTTGCTGCAGACTAGTTCCGACGCGACTGTTTGTTTTGGATCACTGACCCAGGTTTTTTTTCTAATCAGGATGAGCTCTGCAACTTCGAAAGCATCCATTTAATTAAAAGTTTCTTGACGGGAAATATTTGTGACGCTCAATCTGATCCGATGAAAGAACGACACCGTTGAGACTGTTCCTACTGTACAGTGTGGTAAGAGACATTAATGTATTCATAAATAACGGAGTTTGATTTTTTCTAGAAAGGAACCTGCTGGGTTTGCTCCACATTAAATCCCGCAGTTCCATCAGAGATTGTTTTCGTAGATGTTATTGCACCATAAAACTATACAGCGATATGTTTTTGTTTAGTTTATTCAGGAATAGATTTCAAACTAAAACAAGAAACCGATAAGATAACATTACTCGTCACTCTCTGAAAGGTCCGTACATACATACCTCGTGAAATGACTTATATGCAGACACACACGTTTCACTATGCTAATTTTGCTTGACTCCAAACAGTCCAAACGGAACTCCCGGACTGATGATGCACTTCTTATATCCTCATCCTTAATCGCATTTGTCTGCTCCAATTTTCAAACACAGTCGCAACTTCAGAAATGCAGTATGTACATACGTAGTTATACTTATACAGAGGCATTTAGAACCTTCCATATTGCATTGTAAAACTTTAGAAAGTATTCATTTCCCAGAGGAGTTTAGAATAGGACCGAGCCAAATACATGCTCAGAAACAGAGTTTTACACATACATATCTATGGGTTATATGACGTCGAGGACGACATTCCGATAGCGAAGTTCCTCATCTGATCCCTAATACATGTTGACCGACACAGTTTCAATGATACGCGATCCGGAACGTGCTTATAATATTAAAAATCTGGGACGGACTTGATCCCTTTTACCGTGCGGACGTATATTCAATACGAATAGGGAGAAAGTAATGAAGCGGAAAGGAAAATAGGAAATAATTTCCACATGTTATTTAACCGTCAATCGGGAAGCACCGAGTGAGTCTCAATGAAACTACTTCCTTACGAGTGAGGAATGTATTTAAGGAGTCGTGTCCTGTGCGTGAGGATATGAATGTAAATTGGCCTTGTGTAGCATACTCTAAGTTAAGCAATCTTATCCAATTTATTTTGGGGGGTAGAGAGAGAGAGAGAGAGAGGAAGTGCTATTACTGCTATTAATCGTCCATGCGCGAGGAAATAATCTAAAAAATAGAAAAAGTCCAAGTCTTTTCAACTGTATTATGTGAATATGTAGGTTTATAGACGGAAGGAGCGGATTCCATGTGGACTATAGGCTCAAAGTGTCTTGAAATCGTTTCCACGCAAGGAACGTGTTCTGCTTAATACGTGAACGGGAGATTGATTGGATTGGATAGTCACATCGACAGATTGAGAATTTCCAATCCTTTCCGCCCCGCTCCAGCCTAGCCTAAATTCCTTTTACTATAAACTTAAAGAAATCAGACCAATTTGAGATTATTTCTTTCAAAATCCCCAGGATTGATTAAACTAATAAATGTTATTTCTTCTGAAAGAATTTTATTAGATTACGCCCACAACAGATTTCAACATTATGGATGCCCTTGGAACAGCTCCATGAATGAAGCTATAGGAAAGGATGAATGAAAGTTCAAATTGAAGGGAAGAGTTCCTGGCAAACGCCAAAATATACATAGATAGTATACTTTCGGGGCATGTACATATGTATTGATTGGAATGAACTGTGAAGGGATTCATTATATGTTCATTAAAGCCCATTGAATTTACCAAATTGTCAAGTAGTATTAAAGGCCTATTAAAAGGATATAACTATTAGAAGCATATTTGAAATGCTATTAATCATAGATTTTTATTGGGCAGAGCTAATAGCGGAGGTACTTCTGTGAAAATAGACCATTGGGCATTTCCAAGGTTAAACTTATTTTCAGTGTCCTTTATTATGTGCTTGGACTGTTTGAGTTAAAATTGAACGTGAAAAGCTAGGGATGGGGAACATTCAGGGATTCGAAGAGGATTCCAAGAATTTCAAGTGTCCATTCAAGATCATAAAATGAAAGATTATGCTTGCATTTTATGACCATATTCCACTAAAGTTCACGTGGAGTAATATCTGTTGTACGCTGGAAGCCTAGACTACATCAATGGAAAATGCTCCTTCTCACTTCAAATCACTCTCAAGTCTAGGAGCCAAGGAAAATATTTCAACTTGTCTTCCCCTTCTAGAATGGTACGGTGGGAAGTGGGAAGATGCAGTACGCATAATTTTATCACTACTACTACTACCCATTGAACATTCGATTTTCCACTCCTAGCATTATTATTACCTTGAGATTCAAATGGAATATCGATCACATGTACTCTCTTGCACTCCCGATGCTCTCTCTCCTCCATCCCAGTCATTTTTCAAATATTCGGCAATAAAATTTCGAAATCCCAGTATTTTTTCCTTTCTATTCCCGAGGACCATCACATGAAAAATCACTAGCCCCGTTTGTAAAATATTAACTGGAACATTCTGTATGGTCGCTGAGCTCCAGACCCACAGACATTGGTAGTTAGTCATAGTATAAATTCGTACTAATGCTTTGCTATTTTTTCCAGTTATTGTAAGAACTATATGTACATCTACATACACTTTTACAGTATATGCATGAATTAAAAGCAACCGAACATAAGAAAATCCCTAACAAGGATATATATTTCATGTGTAATATCGGGATTCATACAAAACAGCGGATGTTTTAGTACTGGTCTATTGTGTCATAATTCAAGTATTTCAAGTGCCTCGAAATTCAGTGAACCTGAATATATGATCAACTAATTTAAACAAATGCTTGCAAAAACATTTCTCTAAACCTCTAAAATATCTATTACAGAAACATTACATTTTAAAGAGACGTTTCATAATGTGTGTAACAAAATAATATTAAATTTTTAGCTTCTAAATATGTAATAAAAAAAAACTAGAAAGCATGGTAAAGTCGTAGTTCAACAGGGTTGGCATGCTGGCGGTGTATCCAGAATTCAATCGTCTGAAGTTTGGGAGCTGGGAAAGACTGGAAAAGTATCAGGGTTTCCCACGACGCTCTTTACGAGAACTTTGTGGATACAGAAGTGTATGGTTGGTTTGCTGACGAAAAGTCCGAGTCTCCGCATGATGTGATGGGGCACGGTAAGTTGTGCCTTGGAGCTATGTACGGCCAGTTTGACATGTCAAATACAGTAGTGGGCAAACACAGGATATTCCGACTCGATTGGATGTTGGCTAGGTTTCAGTTTATGCTTTTTCCAGGAAACTACCAAGGTAACAAAACCTGTTCCACAGCCCTAAAGCTATAAGTAACAGCTGGGGCATCATTGGAGTCAGGAGAGTTTTTAGATATGTCGAGAGGGGTCCCAACGATTAAACATTTTATATTCTGCATCGGTAATTCCGGAACTTCCTGTAACTCCACTGGTGACTCAGGAAAATGAATTCATTGGAGTTGGGTTACCTAACACTGATCATAAATATGCAGCCTGACAAGTGGTGGGCCTGATCCAACAGGAAAACTTATTAAATCGGATATAATAGCACCTGTTTTCATGGCTACTTCGAGGTTTCAAAATGTGAAATATCACATGACCAGTGGCTTTTCAGAACTGAACCTGTAACCTTCTCTTTGCAAAGTTGTATTTAAAATTGTAACTCTTTTGTCGCTTGACTAAATTAATGATTTTTGGTTCTACTAAAATCTGAATTCAGAGTGCTCATTTTTATTTTCTCTCTACTCCCGTCATCTCACAACTCCAACAAAGCATTTTTATTCCACCAACATCGGTCCACCCAAGTTCCAAACAAAGAAATAAAACCATACATTAGGATTAAGGAACAAATCAAGAGCAACGCTCGCGCTACCTTGTAGAGTATAAAAAATACGATTTCAAACAGGTCCTCCACAAATGTAACATTTATTGGAGATTCATGAGTGTAGCAGTTAATCCCTTTGATACAGTTTTCTTCTGTTTCAAAAAGTTATTTATTTTGGCATTTTCCCAACTTTTATCATCATTTGGTGACTGCATACATCAGCCCAGCGACGCACTCAATATATTCACATGGAATAAAGTGAGCTCATTTGTAGGACTTTATTTACAGGAAGGTTTTAGTAAGTCCGAAACGATCTTGAATACTACGTACCTTATCAGCAAGAAATTTTCATATAAATACTGTAACAATGACGGTCAATTGAGCCAATGACACTGTCAGTGACTCAGTGTCAGGTGCACAAGCATAATATAGTTACATATGTATGTACGTATGTATGTATGTACTTACAACTAATTGTAAGCTTTATTTAACGATCCTTGCTCTGTCTAATTTTTAAAAAAATGTGTTTACAAATTGTAATTTAAGATTGAAAACGAATTTTTTCGAAACTTTCACTGCTTTTCAATAAGCACAACGGAATCGCTGAGGCGTGGAAAACTCCAAGAAACATTTTATAAAAAAGTTACCAATATGGTATTCGGAGATTGGGAAACGACTGAGCACTTCCTGTGTACGTATGTTTTTTCTTCATGAAAAAAGTAAAAGCAAAGAGTTTTCCCATTTGAGGAAATGAACCGGTTTATTTCTTACTGCATTCAATTTGTTTCTATCATTCGATTTTTCTAAAGCAATAAGTGCATTGTCAGTGCGTAAAACGGCTCTGGCAATGCATTCTTATATGGCGTGACATCTGGCCATTAGAAAAAACTGAAGTATCTCAGCGAAACTGATCAAAAGTATGAGCTGGTGCTTGAGAAATAAATATGGTAGAAAAAGAACCTACATTAAATCAACATGTGCATTGGGAAATAAATAACAAATGGAAAGATTCCCTCCTCTAATGTTCTCTGCAGGGACGTATGCATAATAATTTCTTTGATAAATGCCTGTCAAAAACGATTCCCTTATTAATTTTGATTTATTCCTGCAAACGAGACCATTTTCGTAGTAATATATCAAATGATTGAGTAAAACAAGTTTTTGTAATGTGAGAATTTAGATTCCAAACTGATTGCATGCAAGTAATGTAAGTATCCAGAGATATACATATTTTACCACGAAATGATATTCCCATCACTTCTGTCCTGTCTAGTCCAAGTCCGTATTAAATATTTGAGGTAGATATTGAAGTACAACTTTTCCACAATACAACTTTTTCTCCTCCGCGGTCTGCTTCTATTGAGGGTCCCTTTATATACGATATTTTGACGAGTAAAAGTTCGAGTGTATTATTTCATCTGGAGAAATGACGAGTTGAATTAAAGGTTTTGCAGGATTCCGGATCACCTCAACTCCAAAAATCTTATGACTGTGTTATAAAATTTTGTACATTTTTGAAAGCCCTTTATTGGGAACACTCTCCGAAAAGCAGTCAACTTTTTCAGTAATTTTAATCAAGTATTCCTTTCAACTCCTAACAATGCGCTAGAAACTACTACAGTGCACATAAAATGAGATTGATTTTCAGTTTATTTCACTTGAACATAAAAAAAATTATCAAAGCCTCAAACAATTTTTGTACTCTTGCTTTACATCACAGAATAATTCTGAGAGACAGGCTGGGCAATAGAACCAAACGTGCTCTTGAATGTTTTATTTCTAAAATATTAATTTCATATATTTTTAAGCAGTTTCCTTTTCATCTTGTTTGTACATACGTAATTACGTATATGACATCAGTTTGAAATTATCGTTCCGTTCCCCCTACTGTCATGGATTGTGAGAGTACATGTTTTGAGTTAGAAGATCTGTCGTAACTAAATTCAACTGGAGTTACCATAATGTATGTAGGGTGTAGTAGAACTCCTTTGAATCCTGAATGCCAGTCACTAGTTAGTGTCCTTTTTAAGCAATTTCTTGATGTTCCATGAATTAGTAATCCTGTCGGGAAGAGACAGTATCTAAGGGGAAGACTTATCTGGTGTTCAATAAATTGGAACTGGGATGCGTCGGAAAGAATTAATGACCTAGCATTGTACAGTGCATTTGTGAGAAGCAACTTGACATTGAAGGGACTTTATGGCTAGAGCTCGTACAATCCTTGTTTGCGAGTTCTCATCATTACTATAGGATTCTGGAGTGAGATAGGACCAACTTCAAGATACGTGATGAAACAACAAGTAAAATGGGGAAGAACGGTGTAATTCCTCGTGATGAATACATGGAAGGTACTTTTTTTAGAAAATCGTTTGTTCATTGGCTCGCGACAGCAATGAGATGGATCCTCAGAGTGTAAAAAATCACTCAGAATGAGCCGTCACGCGTCAACTGCCCCTCTGGGAAAGCATCTTTCTCCAATCTAAAAAAAACGTCTCCGTTCTGCTTGACCCCCTTTTGCATTTTGCAATACTTACTGTTTTCCCGACGAGCTGCACACTCATATGAGCCAAGGGCTGAGGAACATCAGGATGATTTCCTCATTCCCTTATTTCTGTCTCGGCATTTATGTCCAAAATGTTATTCATACATACATAGATGTTCTAGCATGTATAAAAGTCATACAGAAAATATTGACCAAATTTTCCTTGCACATACAGACCATAAAAGTTGCTCCATTTATTGGTAATTCACAAGATACGAGAAATTGTGTGCATTAAACCCTGGCATGTGAGCAAAAATATACGTTTTGAGCATTATATGTAGATACATATGGAGAAAATGTCTGTAAATAGTAAATACATACACTCATTTACTTCTGCACTCATTCCTCACATGATCGTTAGTTGTGGGGTGCATTTCGTGGGAATTGGGCATGTAATGTGTGTATGGGTATAATACAAATAGCACAATGTGCACGTACTCCCTGGTCCCATATTACTGAACTATAAGTGTTTCACTTACGGTCGAATTAACTAAATTAGACTAACTAACCAGCAGAATATTAAATTTTCCAGCTCTGCGAAAGTTACCAATCAGGAGTTTGACGTAATTTTTCGGAATGCCTTCTTTTAACTAAATTCTACAACAGTATATCATCAGTTGCCGTATTCCGTACGTGCATGAATTTCATCAGCAGTTATTGTATTAGTGAAGTCCTTGAGGAGAAGCTAAATAGAAATGGCCATACCCGGACCCAGACTATAAGCTGCCTAACTTTTATCCCTATCTACAGATACATGAGTTTGGTGTAGATAGTCTACATATGGGAGTTCGCAAGCTATTAAAAATGACAGGGGTAAAATAGGCCAACTTTAGCGATTGCATAATTTATTAATTGAGATATTATTTTACTCGATACGAACAAAAATAAGCTGCAATTACATTAACTTGCGAGTAAATCCCTTAAAGAGTCTGTTTGCAAGACATTTGCAGGAAAGCGGGGGAAATAAACTGCTCTGATAAAACCCGAGGGAAGTTAAATGTCCAAGAAACATTTTTGTATTTTATTGGATTGTCACCATGCTTATTTTGCCACTGGTCCTTTCGTACATTACTGCCAGCTGAAGTAGCTAAAGCTCGTTAAAATGATTACACCATATAATAAAGCGTCTACGCAGTATTTGTGAGGGTAGGTAGAAAGCACTCTGAAAAAAACATTTCCCTTGTCAGGGCCCTTTTATGTAGACAATAAATTTTTCCTACCTAAGCCTTTAATTTTGTTTCAGTTTCCCTTGATTTCTGAGCCCATTTCTGTGGTAATAGCCCACACTCGGTATAATTCAATGTATTTATGCAGAAAGTGCGGGACGGTGAGAGCAAAAATATGGCACAAAATGATACACTTTCTTTTCAGCCTCTAAACAAATCCTAGGCGTAGTAACTCAATAGTAAGGGTTACTCTACCGGAAAATTCCTAGCAAAGTTTATGTTATCTGCACAAACGATTGAGAGATTTAAACCAACCTTGGGTCATTGTGCTGGGTAGAAATAATAGGAGGGATTTACTTTCCAATTACATACACAATGCAGTATTAAGTGTCTGTTTTGGGTAAACTCCATCGACTTATACATATTACATACAATACAAATTTTTGTAAGCAAGAAAAATACAGTTCTCACAGTTTTTATCTTAAACGTGTTAGCAAACTTTTCACAGCCTCGTTAACTAAGCATCATTTTGGCAATATAATCTTGTAGAGAATTTTTTCTCAATTTTCAAGTTTGAGCTCGTGAAGAAAGAAATTATTGCAAAACTTTTATTTTCATCCACGTGACCGTATTTTTCATGCTGTTGTACGTAATTCTTGGTATGCGCCATGCAGGTAAAAGTTTTCCAGGAGCTAGGTTACACGACCAATTCCCATGACTCAGTTACATGATAACAAGCAACACTTCAGTCAGTTCAGGCTCTAGAGAAATCAGCAAGCTGAGACCATTAACTTACAATCAATCAATGATAACATCACTTTCCCCTCCGTAAAAGTTACCTTTCCAAGGAAAATGAATCAAAACTTGGGATAAATTAGATAAGACTCCCAGTACGGAAGTAAAGTCTTTAAGGCAGGCTTGATAATGGATTTTGAGGGGGAAATTGAGGATCAAGAATATAAAATCGTGTTTATCTAAAAATAGATGTGGATACTATGTACATGCGTTTCATTACAACGTAAACGATTTCAAAAGAACTGAATGAGTAAACTTGAGCGCAGGGATTATTAAATATCTTTATACAAGTAAAAAGTAAGTAAACAATCCAACATCTACAGTACTGTAACCTATATTTAGAACCAGTACAGCAGAAATATTGAAAGAGCTGAAGTAGTTTAAAGTTACTTCGGTTTAAGCTCCTTGAAATAGCAAACGTGCCTCGCATTGATTCCTACATAATTTATAAAATATCGTATGCGAGAACATGTCATGCTTCCAACTAATCTGAGGATCATCTTTGATAATGTATTTTCCCTTCAAACTCATATTTTATTGTAAAATTACGCCTACCTACGTTTATATTTACTCGGTCGTATGAAAAAAAATCTATCACTTGAACGCGTGCCTGTACATTCTCATGGAGCAAAAATATACAACTTCGAAGAAAGCTCTTACCGCTAGATTTCTCAAATATCAACAAAATGTTTTGACAGTCTGGGAATTATTTCTGTAACATAAAACACACCTGAACTCCTTTGAAGACAAAATAGAAACGGTAGCTCAAGTATGCTCAAATATAATCTCAAGTGTGTACATACTTGATTGTAACCGTTTCCTGGTTCAATAATGTTTTATCTCTATTTTTATTTGCACAGTTGAGTACAACCCATGGATAGGAAAGTAAAAGCAAGCATTTCCCAAAGTAAGAAAAAAATATTATCGTTGTGTCAACAGATAGATATTTTGATGGAATGCAACCTCACGTAGATACAGAAGGATCCTGGTCACTCAACCTACTAGATGCTGAAAGATGAAATGCGAGGTGTGAACGCACAGTACCGAGAAAAGATACTTGCTGATATGTAACATTTAAACACATATGTACTGTGGATTTAACTTAAACAATGAGCCTAGATAGAGATTCAAATATGTATAGAGTACAGTATACGCTACAGTAGGAAACAAAGATTCAGAGCAAAGTTTACTGGCAAACGAAATGCGTATAAACCATGTAGGCTTGATCAAATGGGCAAAAAGGGTCATTTAGCACAAAAGACAGTATGGTTTAAAAAAGTAGTGATTAATTCTTGCTGGAAGCTGGGACATATGTTCCAGATCACATTTAACCATCCCTTTCGCTTGATGGCCTAGGAGATGGCGGAACGCTTTGTCGTTATAGATGCCGATTGTCGAATTACTATTCGAGCTAGAAACAATGACACAAGTATATAGTGTCTACTCTGCAGAATACTGTAACAGGGGTATGTCATATCGATATAACCCTAAAACTTGAAGTGGGTTACAACTACTTTTGCATTCACAAGAAAAGCTTGTGTGCTGGAAGCGAAGAAAGTAAAAAAAAACAATATGCTAATTTCAACAGAAACTAACTTAATTCGTTAGACTTTACATACGAGCCGCCCTTACAGATTTTTAAATGCCTCGATATAACCACAATGAAAGAATCCATTAACGTGATGACTGAAGGGACAAATCCCCAGTACCTATTCCCAGATAAGCTCCCTTGAATAGGTCCAAACTAGGTCAAATTATTTGGAGTATTTAAACCGAAAATTGAATGCAAATCAATGAAGTCCTTCAGATTCCAGAACTTGCCAATGAATTGAAGAATGACATACATAAGTAATGACACATGAGTGCGTCTTTCCAGAATTGATACCTATTCAACACATTTCTACGAATTATCTATATAGAATACTGTATATGGGGGTGAGGGGGGGGGGCTAGCCTTTTAATTACCACTTTGTCATTTCCTCCCCGTAGATCAAAGGGTTTCAAGAGATTTGAGGCATTTAGATTCCCACAGAGCCAGGAATCCTAGTACCATTAAAATTGAGCTAAGTAAATCTGGAAAATTTCGAATCATTCATTAGAATGGAACGTCATGACCAGGTGTTGAATTGTTTGAAAACTGTTAGTCTCGAAATTTCAAGGGCTCTTTTCTTCTCAAGACTAGCACAAATTACAAATATACTTTATGCTCATTAATTACAAGGATAATATCCCCCTAACGTGGAGCACATTGTGAAATATTTGGACCCCAGCAGAAATGAAATTCCAGCGACGACACAATCCACTCCACACAACTTCAGAACCATTTGATCCACGACAAGTATTGTATATAGTCAAGGCTTTGAATAGCTGTAACTCCCAGTAGAATTTTAGTTCCTTCTTGTAATTTTTCTAATAAATCGTACGTGCTTTCAGCCAATCTCAGGAGGATCCTGTCTATGCAAAGATTATCAGTATGTACTTCCCTTACTTAAAAATTCATGCTTAATAAATCTTGATCCCATGTAGTCACTGACCTAGGTCTTGTATTTGCGTCATAGGATGTGCGGTCATGAACTGTCTCCTCTGAATACATACCTAGGGGTTCAACTCTATACACTTACAGCTAATACTTTACAATTTCACAACCCCATTCCACCCGTAAAACTTTCTACAGGAAAGGCTTCCCCTCACTCATTATCAGTTTGAATAATTTCTTCAGAGCGATACTCCTACTCAAGTTGCCTGGAAACGTAAAAAAACAACTCCAGCAGAAGATAAAATTCCTTGAGTTGAGAAAACACTACAAAAATCTTCGGTTGACCAAAATGTGACCACATAAGGCACTCAACGGTTCTTGATCTCCCTCATCAATGTCCCCTGCGCCTTCTTCTTGTATTTCCATAGATTTTTATCCAAGTATGGAAATGCGATTCCGAACAGACGATATTTAGATTCCAGCCGGGGAGGATGAAGCAAGCTTGAGTAACATCCGTAACTACAGATACATAATAATAATAATAATAATAATAATAATTACCAACATTATACAGAAATTATTCCCTATCACACTTAGTCTCTTCTCAAGTTCAATTTTTTCCCAGCTCTAAAATAATCCCCTTTTCAAAATGTACAGTGTCCATTACATCAAGCCTCAGGGGGGAGCGAGGTCTAATTTACTTGAGAGTAACACGTCGATATTACGGCTGTTATCTAAAAATTAGAATATTCTGTTACTCCACTTCGAAGTAAATATTACAAAAGTACTTGTACTTACACATGCCAAAATAAAACAAGCTCACACTCGAATGCTCTTTATCACATTTGCACTTCCTCCAATCCAACTATCACCGACACGAATTATCTCCATATTGATTATTGCCCTAGTTTTAAAGTCCAGTTCACTAAAAGCGAATTCCAATTCCCTCAGCTGTCTATATAAACACCAAACAATTATTATATTCTTCAAATTATTTAAAATCAAAATAATACAAATATTTTAGAATAATAAATTTAAAAAAGCTCATTACCATTCATTGTTTTACAAAATCCTCTCCAAGAACCTTGAAGAGTGCAGTGGTCGTGTATCGCCATGATTCGTTCCTCAGTAGGAGACTCATCGGGGTCCAAAAGTGACCGAGTTAGTTTAGAATAATAATTCCTAAAATTATGTACATAGATATTATTTGAAGACAATCTACAGATTTGTTGTCAACACTGCTTTTTAAGAGTTGCTTTTTTACAAATTGCAAATCAGCAACACTTTATTAGCGAAGGGAAGAATGAAGGAACTCAACAATAATTTTGTTAACCTTCAATACTGTACTACTATTTTGTGATCGTGTCGGAGTTACTGTGACTTGTGACATTAGACAGTTTATTGAAGGCAAAAATAAATTATTTTTATTCCCGTACTTTTTAAACCTTTATGACAACAGCACTATACTACTTGTTGCCTGCCGCCTCCAATAAAGTCTTCAATTACTGACAATCGCTATAATAAAGTAACTTACAATAGCTGAGCTGAACAATATAAATATTGTAAATAAAACGAAATCGATTTTTTTAACTTGGGACGAGCGTGAGTGTATAACAACCGTAAAAGGCATCACAATGTATCATTGTGTCAATTGATTCTGAAGCTGTTCTGAATAGTAGGTACAAACGTTCATTACACTATTATTGTTAACTTGATTGACTGTTGAAAGTTGGAAGCCCGATCTATATCGGGTCAAGGGGACAACTGCAAGTGATTGTCATGAGTTCGAATCGAGAAGGAAGACGTAGCCAGGAGGGTGCTGTCCCGTCACCTTCCAGTTTAGAACGGCAGTTGAGACACTCCGAAGATGGTAAATTATTCTTTATATAATTTAATAATAGATTATTATAATTTAGGAATATTTTTTTAAAATTCGATGAAAGGGTGAATACTGATTGTGTTTCAAAATGCATGGATATAATATGGTTTCGGGTTTTGCAGTACCGACGTTCATGGGAGTGGTGGGACCGGCGAATACTATTTTAAAGAAGGATCTTCTATCGTGGGACTTTGACATATTTGAGTATAATGAGAAGACCAGTTCGTAAGTTGGAATTGAGTGTAATTAAAGTGTACATGAGAAATTATTTTTGATTCTACTAGGGGATTGGAGAGATGTTTTTTTTTGAATTGCAGAGCTTTTAAGGACGTATGTTTCAGTATCGTGAAGCTGTTTGAGGTGGATAAAACTTTTAAGGTTGACGAGCAGACGGTTTTAAACTGGTTGGATTTGGTGGAGAGAACGTACAAACCGGAGGTTCCGTACCATAACAGTATTCATGCGGCGGATGTACTGCAGGTGAGGGTCATGTTAGATTGTTTTAAGTTATTTGTGAATAGTTAGTTACTAGAGAGTATTTTTATTTTTGAACGTAACTTGATTGATACGATGTGAAATATTTGAATTGCTACAGGCAATGGCATGTTTTCTGAGTAACAAGCGGTTGAAGAGATTCCTGTCCAACAATGACCGAGCCTCATTGGTGATTGCATCGATTGTTCATGATATTCACCATCCAGGATTTGTCAGGTCAGTTTCAAGTAGCAAAATGGTGTGTGAGTATACCTGGGGCACGTGTTGGAATTTTCTCATATTTAGTGCGTTTTGAAGTCCTCGAAATTAATGGTAATAAATGTTTGATTTGTTGTTTAACTTCGTAGTGCAGCACTAAAGAATCTCAAGCACCGATTGTGTGTAAAGAATGTGGAACCGTTTTTAGAATCTCATCATATACAGACAGCTTTCAAAGTTACCTTGGGAAATGAGCATTGCAATATCTTCAAGAATCTAGACCCGGAAACATTTTCAATGTTTGAGAAAGATATCTCGGATTTGATTCTGGCCACTGATATGGAAAAACATGGAGACTATTATAACGATTTCCGAGCAGCTGTGGTTGCTGCAACGCAGGCAGGCCGCCATATGGATTGGAAAGCTTTCGATAGTTTAGAGAAGAAGTTGTTGATGAAACAAATCATCCTGAAAAATGCTGATGTTGCCGCTTGTCAGCGACCTTTGCATATCCACATTACCTGGACGGAGAAAATATGTCGAGAGTTTCACAGACAGACGGAAACAGAGATTCGGATTAACGTTGAGCCTACCTACCCAGAATACAAAGAACTTTGCGTCTTACCTAGTACCCAACTGATGTTTTTGGAAGTGATCAGACCAATGATCGAGGATTGGGATCGTGAGTTATCGTTTTCTATCTGTATCACTATAATGATCCTCTTGAAATTAAACTTTTTGACTCAAATGTTGAATTCTGATCTTCTGATATTTCAAGTCTAAGAGAAGTATAAAATCAGTAGTTGAAATTAAAATAAATTGTATAGGACTCCTGGAGCTCCCGGGATTACAGGCTAACTTTAAACGTTCGCTGAAGTTTTGGCAGAAGTTTAAGACCACGGAGAAATGTTCTTTTGAAGAAGTCAAAGAAGCTTCAAAAAACGAGGTATGAAATTCATCCTGACGGAATGCTTTGGCTGTTCCTGTTAATATTATTCAAAATTTACCATTTAACAAATACTCTCAAAATTTGATGGGATGAATTTCACTCTGCTTGTAATGATTACAACTGCAAGATATTGGCTCTATTTTTCTTATAAGTTTTTATAACCCTGACTTTTTCCGTAATATTTAATCATAATATTTTTATCTTTTGATTGACTATAAATTAAATTTAAACTATGTTTAACATGAAATGATGAAAAAGTTGTGTGGTTTTATCTTTATAGTTATTACAACTTACCGACTGGATATTCATTCAATGTTTTTAATCATTTAGAAATTTTAATAATAATGAGAAGGTGCTGCATTAGATGTAATAGTTACTGAAGACTGATTTTTTTAAACTATATATCTGAAGAATAATTCATTTTTATGGACTCATGATTTCTATTTCTATTTTTCCGATGTCGGTTTTCACAGTGATAGCAGTTTGTGTGAAGACTTAAATACCTGTCCCACCAAATAAAATGATTTTAAAATGCTACGGCACTATTTATTTGAATGTCATAAAATAAGCTATAGGTTTTTTTTGATGCAGTAGACCAGCTCCAACTTTATTGATACATGTTGCAACGTAGTAATTATTAGTTCAAGGGTATCGTATTGCTCAATAAATCCCATAAAATCTGAAGTTTGAAAAAGCTTTCCTGAGGTTGAATCCCTAGTGTCAAGTTCCAATACACTTTGATTTTCCATCTACTACAGTTACCAGGAATCAATCACATTGTGACTACAACGTAGTGCCATGAACTCCGTTACTACAATTTTATTAATTTTGGAATCTATTTCTGCACTCAAACGTTCATGTGTAATCAGTGTACAGTACCACCTACCTCAAGTCCTCGGATTGTACTATAAAATAGTAAATAGTAAAAATTCCAAAATCCGTGCTTTCGTAGTACGCACTGTGGTCAGAAAATACCGACAAGAAAGGTAGGGACCAAGCAATTGATAATACTTTGGAAGATTATCGAAGTAGTTTGATACATTTATAAAATACATTTATTCATCATTGATAGAAGTCAGGAAACTCTGCTGAAATTCGTTGATTTTGTACTCGACCGCTTACATGCTTCAGGTGCAAAATGTATTTCTGCAAATAGCGAGCTAAATTTCATGGAATCACCTCAACAATGAACTTTATTGAAGCTTCTTATTAACTGTAACTTGATAAGTTATGGAAAGCACCATAACTCTTTTTTAATATAGAGGTCTCTGTCATTCTAGAGATACTATTGGTTACTAGACTACGATCTGAAGACATCAGATACCAATGATCACAGCAGATTCTTTTGCAGCAACAAAATCAAACATGAACTCCTTTTACAGCTTTCAGTTCCATCTGTAGCTAAAAGAATGCGTTTGGGCATTCTTGCGTTCTAGTCTCAACGCAGGGGTCGGATTTTTGTAGGAAGACGGGAAGAATCTTCCCAGGGAAAAAGTATTTTTGGCAGGGAAAATCTCAAAGGGAAGGGAGTGATTTTTACGAACAGGGATTTTTAAAATCGTTGACCTTTTTTTTGGCAGGGATTTTCAAATTTGTTGACGGGTTTCAGGGAAATTTGTTAAGCAAATTTGGCAGGGGATTTCAAGTCTTGTAAGTGATTTTTTTTGCCAACAGGGATTTCGAAAATCGTTGACCTTTTTTTCAGCAGGGATTTTTGAAATCGTTGAGGACCTACCAGCAGGGAGATAATAGCCAGCAGGGAAATTCAGAAATAATCTTCCAGGGAGATTTACAAAAATCCGACCCCTGTCTCAACGTATTTCCTTGTTCAATGATAAAAAATCCAAATGTGTCTACTCGCAGTCCCAAGACCTCATCTTTTGCTTGCAAAAAGATAACACATATCAAAGCGCTTGTTTTTTGTAAACTAAAGATACAAATTTCTTCAATGTATTTAAAGATTCCCTAAATTGCCAAAGAAGTGATGCAAAAAAATGTTTAAAATAGTACTATATACAGTAGCAGTGATAAAAATGTTTTATCCTAACTCTCAACTGTAAAATCGAAGGGTGATCCTGCAGTAGTTATTCCAACTGTTTTTACTGTAACATAATATTACGGACACCAATATTCCGAGCGTATGCTTAAATTATACGTACAGAGTAATCTTACAGAACTGAAAAGTACGCAAACGAAAGTTTGTTTGTTCATAACCAAAAACTCATTACAGGTACAGAAATTACTAACCAAAATTCACAGAATCAAATCAAGAATGAGCTTACGGTAACGGCTAGCTGTAACATAATATTTATTCAAGTTATGTTGAGTTCAATGGTCAATCAGCCAATATTATATTGCTCTTTAATGGAGATTACTTCCTTACAAACAGCAATAAATGTGCTGTAGGTAATGTTTGATTCGAGTAAAAAGAAAGTAGAATGTACGTGCAAAGACTTGCGAGGTAACTTTAGTAGATTTGGAATAAATTACTAGTCATGGCCCTGGGAGGATAGTAAAACTTGTTTTAAATATAAAGGAGCATTACAAATAGGGACAATAAAGGACACTTCAAGAGATATTCAAATGAAATTGCCTTCCTTCAAAGCTTTGAAGGGAGGTTTTGGAGAATTTCTTCCTTCTACCTGCCGATGATTGATACCATCTAAATTATATGCTTTCCATCAACCTAATTCTTTCAATTTTGAAATGATTTCACCCTTCCAGCAAAGTACAGGGTGGCTAAAACGACTGCCCCCAAATAATCCACATAAGGGAGTAACTCATAAGATATTTGATTCCCCCAGTTTGTAGCAAATTCTTTTTCAAATTGACTACAATTTTTTTGCTTTGACCTCGGTCAATTTTAGTGGTCACAAGGTTCACGAGCGTGAACCAAAGTGAGAAATCATTATTGACTAGCTTTTCCTACTGTTATGCTAAAACAACCATGAACTCCCGAACAGTTCTTTGAGTTCCATCTGTAGATCATTTGGGTAACTACATTAAAGAACAGGATGCATTCGGGTATTCTTACGTTCCAATCTCATTGTCAGCATCCCTGTTCATTGAGGAAGAGAAAAATCCGGAGGTTACATCTGTTACCGTTTCGCCCGCTTCCAAGAAACCTCGCTTTTTGTTTGCCCGAAAAGTCAGGCCGGTTTCATTTCTGTATTTATCTGTAGGTTATGGGTTGGCTAACAATAAGTTCTAACGCTTCTGCACCTACATATATGCACATAAACGTAGGTTTTGGTATGCAAAATTAAAAAGGCATCTCTTGGGCTATGCATCTAATATGCTCCTCAAAGATTTGTTGCACCTAATGAGTCACCCAAAGTCATAGTATATGAATACATAGATACCCCAAAAAAATATTAGCGAAAGCTCCAAGCAGGAGGAAGTAGGCAGAAATCATGAAGTAATCGTTTGTAAAATCACGTACAAAGTAAAATCGCCTTTCAGTAAACTCTATCCTCTAAATCTTCTCCCTCGAATGAGACGATCACCTTCACGATCATAAACACAACAATATTTGTAAACATAAATAAAGCCGGTTTATGCTTTTATTCCGACAAATTTATCATAGGCTCATTGAAATTATAACTCAAATTAGAGTCTTGGCACACAAGCAAATTTTTCTGGAATGACGAGTTTTTATCTTGGTCCTAAGGATAGCAGCCAATATATATTACATCTTGGACCTACGTGAAGTAAATAATTTACTCCAAACTGGCAGCAGAAATCTTCTTTCAACTTTGGTTCAACTGTGTTTGCAAATTGAGTTCAAAGTGAGAACTTTAACCACGTGAAACATTGTACATATACTGTGAATTCATTATGGAACCTGCTGAATACCAACCCATTGATTTGAAGCGTAACGTAACGTTACTTACTAATGAATCATTCCACAGCTACAGTAGTGTTTCCGACACCGAAATTGTGTACAGTTCATTTCTTGAATTTTTAGTTACGGGCGTTGGAGTGACTATCATAACAATCGTAGGTGTCATGGGGAATACCCTCAGTGCAATTGTTCTTTACCAGCCCAAGATGAGATCTTCAGTTACATTACTTTTGTTAGGGCTCACCTTTTGTGACACGACGTTCTTAATCACTTTGTTCGTACTTCAAGGTTTGAGGGCACTTGTTTTTGATTACTTTCTGGGTATAAGATTTGCAGAAAAATTCTTTGGATTCCTCACAAGCAACTTTTTCATCGTGAGCAGTTTCGGTACCTTGTTATTGTCGTACTTTTTATTAATATTTGTTTTATCAAGTACGTATGTACATACTGTGTACTTTAGTGTAATGTGTGCCACCAATGATTTTCTCCCCCTGCCCTGAGAACTAAAGGTAGAGTCTACCTGATTCCCCTATTTTGTAGCCCATTTTCTCTCAAACCTTCTGAAAATTATTTCATTGACCTAGCTCAACATTTAAGACCTCAGGAGGCCTGAATGTTGAAGTTACTCCCAGAAATTTAGTTTTTATGGTACAAATTTCTGAATTTCGAAACCTTTGGACGGTGAAGCAACAAATATACAGAGACTGAATCATAAAATATATTTCTAAATGTATACGTATGTATCAATATTTTATACATACATTTTAATTCAAAACCAGTAGTCCCCTTTATTACGAGGGATTACGTAAAGATGTTAATCATGCTTATTTTGGGCCTATAAGATGAATTTTTTGTGAATATTCAGCTCTGACGGGATCATATTACTTCACTATGGCTACGACGCTCGACCGTTATGTAGCCGTTTGGTGGCCACTGAAAGCAAGACATCTTTGTACGTGGTCCCGGGCCAGATATGTTGCGGCAGTAGTTGTTTTAATATCTATAACGTACCCAACTTTCTCAAATCTGTACATCGTGGAGTCACCTGAAAGTCTGGAAAATCGGACCCGCCTGATTTTAAGTAAGTGCGGTGAAGACTTCCATGTCCCGAAAGACGAAGCCTCCAAGTTTATAGATGCCTCATTTGAATCTGATTTTTTATCTTGGCCGTACTTAATAATCATGATGCTTTTTCCATTCACTACCCTAGTAGTATTCAATTCTCTAATTTACGTGAAGGTAATAGATATCTTTCGATGAAACCATGCGGATTTTTATAGCTATCAAGAATGAATTCAATCAAATACAATGTTTTCCACGCTTGTGATTTACAGGTTAGGCAAGCAAACAAGACAAGGAAAAATATGACATCTCAGGAAAATACGGACATCTCATACGCCGTTATTTGTGTAATGATCACAGTGTTGTTTTTATCTTGTAATTCAGCCCTGATTACGATGGCAGTTTTAATGCGATTTTACAATTGCAAATTTCAACAATGGAAGTCTGTATTGATTAGTGTGGACACTTTTCTCGTCAGTGTAAATTCCTCCTCTAACTTTATAATTTACTGTACCATGGGTACTAGGTTCAGACGACAGCTAAAGAGAGTGCTCAGCCACTGGTCAGTGTTTTCGCGATGTTTTCCAATTGAACCAGGTGAGTTAACTGGAAAATACGAATTGTGTTAATGATTCATTTTGTACAGTATTTATATTTAATTTTAATTTTGGTCTAGGTCTCGGTGGAAATATCTCAATGAAGACCACAAGAAGTATGAGTACAGATAGTGAAATGTAAATTTCACAAGAAATCTTTGCCATATGTAGTAGATATATTAGATAGAAGATAATAAGATTTTACAGCTTTGCGACCTATAACCTTTTGCCATTTTTAGGATCATGATTATCTTGTAGAGGAATTAAGTCTCATAATTTTCACTATTATTATCATTATTGAATGCACAAATTTTCTGAATATAACCGAGACTATACCTACAATATTTTTCAAATAAGTACAGTTCCAATCTGCTTGTATTGTCTAATTACAGCATAAATGCTAACATTTAAGTAACTGCAATGTACTAGCTTGCGTGTGCATTTAAGGGTGTACTGCATAAAAATATTTTTTTCCGTGTACAGAATCACTGATACGTCGAGCCTCTAACCGAAGAAAATGTACATATATACATATATGTACATATATTTATCCCACTAACTATTTTTTAATTGGGGAAATTGTTTTCTTCCTTAAATTTTGCTCCGTAACACGAAAGATATTTTGTACAGATACCGAAGGAACTATCGATATGCGACAATACCCTAATAAGTGCACCCCATGACCCCAATGCTTTGTCAATGTCACATACAGACATACAGAATGTATATGAATATTTTGTTCACGTCAGTTTTGAAAACTACTTCAATGAAATTAATTCTAACGAGTAATCAGTTATACACACATCCCCCAAATACTAATTTAAAGTTTAACAAGTCTCAATTTCAGCTAATGCTGAACCGACCGTTATTGAAATCGTTAGCTAATTTTTATATTTACAAATTGTAAATCTGTGGGTTTGAATATTTACCGTCCAAATATAAACTTGCTTGCACTGAAGTCAAAAAGTCTTGTTAAAAATATTTCTGTATATAGAACTTATAATTACAATAAAGGAAAATGACTAGTGTAATAGAGATTAATTTAGATAATCATGTTTTCTAAAAGTCAGAGGTTAGAGCAAGCAAGCAGGGTTGGCTTTGTCTTTCCAGTTTCTCACTGTAAACAGTATTATACAATTAAATGTTCCTGTACAAGTAATTTGCAGAAGAAGTTAATGTTGAGCTGAAATGTCATGTATAATATAAAATACAAGCACGATGTACATATGTCATTATTATTTACAACACCAATGATTAGTTATACAGACAAATAACAGTATTTACAAATTAAAATCTCTACAAAAGCATATACCACTTATTGATTCCACCTTGCGGATTGTGAGACCCTCCTGCTTTCGCCAACACAAATCAACACATCATGAGCATGCAAGTTTTTGCAAATATCATGTGTACATATGTAAATTGACTTTAATGCTGCCTCTTCAAGAAAAAAACAAATGTTTGCTTAAATTTCAGCCACAATCCTGACGGTACGTTATACACACAGTGTGAGTGTATGTACATTTTTCTGGAATGACAAGTTTTTGCTTTAATATGTTGAATGTGTGAACTATTGGCTGTAAACTATTTTAACAAAACAATACTTCTCTAACGATATTTATTGATTATCGTGTTGTTTCAGGTCCACAGGATTATTACTGTATTGCTAAACAAATATGTGGGTAATATTTTAAAACCGTGTGAATTGATTAATTTCCTCATAACTTTAAATTTCTCTTACAGAAACACGGTCTTCAGTGGCGTAACCCTTATTGTCTTTAACTTTTTGTCATCGATCACTCCTGGTGAAATTGTTCCTTCTCCAGGATTTCAAGGCTTTCGTCAATACATGATGTGCTGGAGAATTTTTTACATTTTTGAGTTCCTATTTTTATACGATGAAAATGTGGCGTTGTGTTAGTTCTAGTCCGAACCAGATTTACGGTCATAACCAAATAGCAATAAAGCTTGTTACAGTAGCTGACCTTGAAATAGAAGGATGTATGAATACTCAGCTCTGACGGATCATTTCATCCAAGGAATCCATTTGATCAAGTATTGCCAATTTTGTACTTTATTACGGAATAGATGTTGGCGCAACAAATACTAAATGCTCTTTCCAGTCGAATTTCCTGTCAATATTCGGAATAATCGCCTCGGAATAATGACTCAATTCTTTATAGGGAAGTACATATACTTTCATACTGCTGCCTGAATTTCAATGCGGTGGTTTACACGTAGAAGAAGTTTATTAAAATTTCTGTAAATAATTTTCCTTAAAAATTTGGTTAGATTTTTATTGGAATATATTTCTTCTTTTTGGCTGGGAAAATGATTAAGAAAGATGCATAAATTATTCTCCCTTGATTCGAATTTTTTCTCCGTCACCTCTGGCCCTAATATCTAAAATAAATTTAAATAGTTGTTTTAAAATATGTAGTATATGTACATATATATTTTAACCGATCTCACGTAGCAATATTTTTATTTGCCACTACAATGTTCAAGAATATACAAACTAAATATGTAACCAAAAACTTGAATACAAATTGAAGTCATTCATAGCTATTCATTATTCATTATTCATTCATTATTCTTTATTACGGATTCTTTTCGGGCGGTGCCCATATCATCCAAACAATATAATTTTTTTTAAATCATTAGAGAGCGAAACCAGGAAGTCATTTCTGATATTGCAATTATAAATAAACTTAAAAATATCACACATAAGATCCTTGGAAGGATTTCTCAAAAGTGAGAAAAGAGAGATTTCAGATTTGTAATTATAAATACTATATTTTCCCAGGAAAACTCGCCTTGGGAGATCGTATACTCTGCACCTAGTCAAAAGATGCAGTAGATCATTCTGTTCCTGGAGATTACAGATAATGCAAGGGTCTGGGTAGGAGAACTTAAATTTAACCCTTGTGGTATAGAGAGTAGGTGAATTTAATCTAATGCTGGCAAACAATCTTATGTAATTATTGAAAAGGGATATTGTAAGTTAAGTAGCTAGAAGTCGAGAAATGTGATTTAATGAATTTATAGTTAGGAAGGGAGGATGATGAAGTGATTCTGTCTAGATCATTGGATATAAAGGATTCTAATAGTGAAGCCATAATAGTGCTGAAGAGTCCGGCGAGGTACTCTGCGGATTGAAATTCCCAGACCGAAGCAAAGCCATGGTTGTATAAGGTGTCTCCGATGAAGTTCGGCCACGTTGCTTTGTAGTTAACCGACTCGTACTTACTGGAAACTAATTTTAGTCTCTCATAACAAATCCTTACCAATCTATCCGTGGGCATTAAAAGTATTTTAAACCAGAATCTGAGTGCTCCATTGACAATGCGGAAAAAAACTTTAGTCCTGCCGGTTTCCAACCTGAGGGCATAACACGGAGTGTCTTGAGGTAGCCAAAGCATCCTTTTGAGGAACTGGTTCTGAATGAACTCCATCTTATTGGGGATGTACAGCGACCAAATTTCAGCTGCGTAGATCATTGGGGGAATAACCACGGTATCTAGAAGTTTCATCCTGGAGTCCCAAGAGTCAGTTTTTGAGACATTCAAAATTTTAATTGTGGGCCCTCTAGTGGACAATGATTTGCGTTTCATATCGCTTGCTGCAGACCGGAAAGTAGCAGATGGGGTAAATTTGACACCCAAGTATAAACATTCTGACACCAGTTCAATTTTGGAACCCTTGAGAAACCACTCCCAGGATTTCGGGATGTTGCCCCCTTTACGAAATACCATAACCTTGGTTTTGGACATGTTAATAGAGAGGTAATTGTTGTTACAGTACTCGTCTAGAATGTCGATTTTTTTCTGTAAACTAACTTTAGACTCGGCTAATGTGACATTGTCGTCGGCTAGGAGCAAATGGTATGCATAGCTATTAAACAGAGTATATTAATGGAGATCGTCCTCATCAATATTCGCAAAGCATTGTTACAGCAAAGTGTCAGCAAGATTACAAAAAGTACGACTTGTGTCAGAAAAATCGGGTTGACGGAGCAAATTGTACTTTCTAGAATTTCGCGAAAGATAATCATTTTTTTAAAGTTGAATCTCAACCTAATATAAACTGTCAAAAGATGTAGCTTCAAAACGAATTTGAAGCACGAAGTAAACGGTGACTATAATCGCTTGCTTCTCCTTTCACCCATACAAATATAAGGGAGTGACTGAAAAAATATTTAATTCCCTCAGGTTTTAGTGAATTCTTTCTAAATTTTCAAATATGTTTATCATTGAACTATGTGAATATCAAGTTCCATACAATCAAATTTATGTATTATTTCAATAAGCTGTCATCAGGAACAATAATATTTTCCTTAAACCTTGCATCTCATTGTCACCTCCTGTGGCAGCAATTTTTGTCATTCCCAGAAAAGAATTCCCAGGAAATATGTTACAGGCTGTTATTATACTTTTACAACAACTAGATCTTTCATGATAAAATGGAAAGATCAAAAAGCTTCCCTTCTTCAAGTCTTCCTCAAGTTTTGCTCCTGGCAGGTGCACTGAGACTGAATTCCCTCAAACTAGTTCCATATTTTTACTGGTCATGCCCACAATTTTCAGCACATCGTCCCACCATATCTCTCTGAAACGTCCACAAAATTGCAGACACAAATAAACGTCAAACATATTTTTATAAGAGAAATGAAAATCCTTTAAAAAAAATTGAGACAAAAATCACGTCTACAACCCCTGTGACCCCAAAAATCGACATAGATCAATGAAATAAATTTTGTAAAATTTGATACACAATTTTGCTTCAAACTAGGAATCAAATATTTTATGAGTCACTCAATTAAGTGGACTAAATGAGGGCAAATGATTCTCATCACCATTGAGTATTTGTGTTAAATCAGATGAAATCAGCCCTTAATAACAGCTTTTGTAATCCACTTAATAATCTTCACTGTTTTGTCGGAACCAATTTTAAATGCAAATAACATGGATCGTGGTGCCTACTGAATGAACGACTTGAATAACGTACAACATTAAGTATTATGTCTACTTTGTCCGAAAATCAGTGCTTACACAGATCAAATAGCACAATTATGCCATGAAATGATTATTCGTCATTGTGTCATTAATTCTACAAGAATAATAAATAATTATAGATTTAAAATTTGGCTGGTTTGGGTTTTTGACAGAAATTTATCAGATCTCAGACGATTTTTTTGGCCAGGATTTTTCTCATTAGTAAATTTTAAAGAAACCAATTATCTAAAGATATTTTATCATAAGTACAACGCACCTTGAAAAACTATTACTACTACTACAATTTCGGTAAGCTCGGTCATTAGGTTATTTCGGGGACAACTTTCTCTATACCAGGATGTCTGAGGGATGCAGATGTCCAGTTAGATTACCCTGAAGCCGTGGTTGAGGTGGTGGATGTAGACGTAGACGTAGACGTTGACGTAGAAGTAGATGTGGTCGAATCTGAGGTGGAGGTGCTACCAGTAGTAGTTGAGTCCGTGGAAGATGCAGTGGTACTAGTGTCTGATGCTGCGGTCGTGGAATTAGCAGAGTCACCACTCATTGTGGTAGTAGAACCGGAACCTCCCATGCAGTAAACTATTACATTAGGTCACATTTATTTATATTTATACAGACATAAACAAATTACAATGACGCCTCAATGAACCCTATTAGCTTACTATTATTGCCTGAAGAATCATCACAAAACCAGCCGGCCCCTTTTGGAGTGGGTCTCTCTGGATGATTTTTCCCATTGCAGAGGCAGCAACAGTGTCTTCCGTCCGCTAATTCCCTAGTTCCGTTACATTTCGGAGCAGACTCCCCTATAAATTTTCAACACAATATTATTTACTAAAGAAAATGGTGACTATACAAATATAGTAAATATATTATTGCAGTTCTCCTACACCAAAGCGAACTTACAAGTCCCATCTGTCGGCGGGTGACTACAATATTGTCCATTTGAAGCATTGACAATGACTACAGTCATTGCAGCTGCAACCAATAATCCCAACAGAAAGAGTTTGGCCATGTTCTCGTCTTCCGTTCACTTGGAGTGCGATTTTTTTTAATTCAACTGATGTCCCCAATATTACCTGATGAACGATTCAAGAGGGAATGATTTTATGAGTAGTTTAATTGCACTTATATACTGCTCAGTGGGGAATGTTAACTTGGTAAAATTACAGTATTAACATTGTTACTCATCCAAATATGAAGCCGGTTCCATTGAAAGGAAGTGCAGGTGGAATAAATTATTTATGCAAGCTAATTAGGCAATTGCATTGTTTAGTATACATTCAGATTAATTTAGGAAGTTCTGTATTTTTATCGTGTCAATTTACTCTTAATACGGTGAAGGATTCCGATAGGTTTTATTCATTTCATTTGCATCCGTAAATAAGCCACGACTTTCGCCTGCATGGCAGTTTCCCAACATTCTTCTACTCTACGCACGTGGAAGGAGGGAAATTGCGTGTAGGTACGCATTTATTTGCACACCAAAGGCATGTATTGATGTGAGATAATTTAATCAGGCGCTTTATTTCTCACATCCATGTGTTAATGTTTCAAGGGTATTTAGCAATCTGTAGGAAAAGTCAGGGCTAAACAAATAAAGCTGGGGGCTGGAGGGTACCGTTGCCTATTTGACATCTGGGGGTCATGGATCGTAGAGAGCCAAGTAAATTCTGGAAAAGATAACATTCCTATGTGAGTTCAAAAAATTTCCATTAAACGTGGTTTTTGTTCATTAGTAAACATATTATTTGCAAAACACGTTTTTGATTAAGCAGTATGTAGTTGACATTAAATGAATGGATGTAAATAATGGTACGTCTTGGGGTCCTCCTTTTTTTGTGATGTGATTTCATATTTGTAATTCCTTGAATTACTGTAAATCATAATTGGTAATAATATATAATGTATCAATGCGTAGTAATACAGATACGTATACCCGCTCATTTACACTACAATAGGAATCAAAACAGTTCTCTGAGATGCAGTTTGAGTGCAAAAAATTATTCATTGTGCGTACAAATTCCACATTCCATTTAGTGGCCATGATTTTTCCCTAAACGTGTCCCATTCAAGTTATACTACACTGTAGTCTGGATGTGGTTAGACCAGATTTCGCATACCTTTGACCACTGGAATGCATTCTACGTTTCCAATAAGGCTCTGGCTCTGATCGTACGGCTGATATCATCCCCACGTTTTTATTCATACAAATTGGAAATCACCTGTTGCGTAAAGGAATCATCTTCAAAGAGGGATTTTTTGCTTGAGTAGAATGCAAGACTGAGGATCATGTGCACACATGCAAATACATATTGACAAGCCCAAGTTACACTGCAAATTGCAGATAATTACAGGGCAGTTCTCTAAATCTAAATCATCCAATTCTCGTTGACTTATTTAGGGGAGTGCCAAATTCCCTTTGATTTTGTTCTTACAATGAAAAAATAACTTGAAGTCATTCAGACAGTGCCTTTATTAATTTACGTTCCTGGGAAATAGAGTTTGAGAGGACGACACCTAAATGAAGAAACTATATTGGTCAAGAGAGGCAACTCAAATATGTACATAATGGAACTTTTAAGAAGCATGACAGAAACGTCGAGCACATCTTCGAAATACCTCCAAAGCCCAAGCAAATCCCCCGTCCTCATTCAACTACAGTTAAGAGCATCTTAGATCTCCTCACTTGTCATATGGAAGTTATCATTTACATTGAAATGGGCTGCTTATATCGCTGGGAGCTAAAGTATAGAGACATTCCCTATGTGACATTATCATAATGGAAGTATCTACTATGTATGTACATGTAAGTTTATCAATAGAGATGTCAGAGCTACCGCAGTAGATATATTTGTACATATACAGCACACGGAATTATTTTTTAGAGAAATATCAATCAATAGTGACTATCCATGGAGTTCATTGGGTCAATATTTGTATTCAAACGTAAACAGATGAAGTAAATGGTTAGATAGACATTATGGCTATGTACTCTGCCTTCAATCATGCAGTTGAGGGCACGTAGATAAGATGATGGATGTCCTCATACAATTAATAATTTATAAGATACAGTAATAAAGGGTCTAAATAAACCAATTTCCATATAAAACATATAGTGACATATATCTATAACCGGTTCCTATTTATCTCCTTGTTACTCAAGAGATTCGACAGCCTCCTCTTGAAAGTCTTTGAAGAAAACTGGGAATATGCCGCACACTGTGTACGTAACAACAACAATTCCTGGGACGGTTCAGACCTCAAGTCACAAACAACTGAATTTTGCTGCGGAGTACAAGCCCAAGAGACGAGTGGTCCTTCCTCTTGTTTACGTCTCTCAACAACAATGGGGGAAACGAATCTTTCACTAGTGTACAAACACGAAACGTACAGTAATTGTTCGGATTCCCTCCAGTCGAATTTTTCTAGTCAAAATAGTACGGACAACCCGTACAAAGTAGCTGTGTGTTTAAATGACACTACTTTTGCTGAGTTTACCATTCAGGGAGTTGCTATCATCATTGTGTCAGTATTGGGTTTAGTGGGAAATATCTTAAGTGTTGTGACATTCTCAAGAATGAAGTACAAGTCGTCCTTTACTTGTTTCCTCATCGGACTCTCCATCTGTGATTCAGTGCTAGTTTTAAGCAGTATTCTAATATTTGGTTTACAGTCCGTGTTTCAATTCCTGAAAATTTTTAAACAATACACGGAATATTTGTACCCTTACATGATCATTTACTTGTATCCCGTGGCTCACACAGGTACATATAATAATTATTATATCCACTGTTGTTTACATTACCTAATGCTTTTGACTCTCGAGAATGTGCGTGGAGTATAGTTATTAAAAAATGAGGAAGATTATTTACTATACATCCTGTGTCTCTCGCTTTCCCTTTGATTGCAGCTCAAACGGGTTCCGTCTACTTCACCTTAGTGGTTACCATAGAACGTTACTTCGCTGTCTGTCGGCCACTTCAGTCACGCAGCTCAAAATGTCTAGCAACATGGAAACGAGGGATTTGCATTAGTATTTTTATACTTTTGTTCTCAATTGGATTTACTATCCCAAGATGGATGGAGTACAAAATCATGGTTCACCAGGACAAAGTGGATATTGCCACGACGGCTCTGAAAGAAAATCCCCAATTTGTCAAGTTTTACATTCACTACGCTTACTTTATCGTCATCTTCGCCATCCCATTCCTCATACTTATTGTCTTCAATTTAGTGATTTACAAACAGGTGAGAGAGTCTAGCTTAGCTGTGCTTTCAGAATTGTCTGCTGTAATTCAAACTTTGTGCACAATGTGATAATTCCTTATGTGGGATGGGTTACATGAGGAAATAATTTCCTCGGGAAAAGTGACAGGAGGACTCTTTCCCATGAATCCATTATGCTAAATAGTTTATTCATGAAATTGAGATTACTCATTTATTTTGCAGATACAAAAGTCAAATAGAATCAGGCAGGAGCTAAGTATTTTGCAAACATCGGAGATTAATCTGGCACTAATGCTTGTTTGCGTCGTGGCTGTTTTCCTTCTGTGTAACATCATACCCCTAGTCAACAACTTAATGGAGTTTTGTTGTGATAACTCACGCATTCTAGTATTTCTAGGAAATTTCCTAGTTGCCTTTAATTCCTCCATTAATTTCCTTATTTACTACTCTTTCGGAGAGAGATTTCGTCGGGATTTTCGAGCCACCTGTGTCAAATTATTTTGCTGCTGCATCACCGTGGACCGTGATGACTACTCTCGGAGAAAAAGTGGCTCCTCCGTGTACTATAATTCAGAGATGAATAGCTTTTCGAGTAAGTTGGGTCAATATCAAAAAAACCTTTTGTAGAAAGATCTATTTATCTTTTCCAATTGCCGGCATAATAATGACTGTTGAAATACAAATATTAATAAATTACATCATCCCTAAGAAAATATATTTTGTTAATGAAACGCAGCGGCCGCATCCCAGCGACGATCAACGTTCAGTAGAATTTCAGTTAGCGTGATTTCCAATGGGTCCGTCCGCGATGATAAGATTTGTAGACATCCGTGTGAAACTAGACGCCAAAGTACTATTCAAGCAAAATAATCGTTGTAATTACTCCATCCACATAGATGTACATACCTCAACGATAATAGTATTTGTGTATCCACGAGGAAGATTTGCAAAGAAATGTAAGCTCCTTAATACTTTATGAAAAGTTATCTCAATCTTAGTTCAAGGATACGCCAAAAATAATCTTCTCCCATAAAATCACGTGAACAACATTTTAACGAGGAGCTGAGCTGGGCCCATAGTAGAGTAATTCAGGGAACTACTTATTTTGCTATGCATGACACGAATCGAAATGTTTATGTGACATGTATTTAATGTGACCTGGAGGGCTATTCCTTTACACAGGAACAATGTATTTGGACTTTGCAACTGTATATATATAGCTACGAAAATCTTAAAAAATCTAAGCCATGTACATACAATATAATAGGAACACAGCCGCAGGAGCCTAATAAATTAAATTATGGGAAGAGAATTCCAACAAGGAAGGACAAAGGCAAAGTATTAAAAAAGTGACGAATGCTTGAAGCTTGTGTTTACAATTATTCTAGGAACAGAAAGTGAATCCAATACTAAAATCCTATGTGAGCTGAATTGAAATTTTCATTTCTGATTAACAAAAGTCATATTCAATGTCATGCTAATAACTTGAGCTAATGCCAGTGAGCCAGCGTCTTACCAGTAATTATTGGTTTTTTTTCTATTTTCCTGACACACACACATCCTCGTCACGATTTGTTTTCAAGTAAACGCTCAATCAGGAGGGCAAATAAGTGAGGCTTGTATGATTCTAAACACTACCCCACCGATAAGTACCTTAACAATAGACTATAAAGAACTCGATTTGGAAACGCAGATTATATGGCTGTTACTGCAGTATTTATTAATTACTGACATTAAAAATTTCCATAAGGATTACTGGAGATTTTCTTTGCTAATATCGGCAGGCGTAAGATATGGAATATTCAATTCTCCAGTATCTGATTGTCATCCTCTCTTACAAGTCCATTTTAGGAACGCTCCAATTTTGATACAGACGATTAGACATTTAGTATCAAAGGAATATTTTAAGATAGATACTCGTTCACTTATCATACCATGGTTTGCTGAACCTTAGCAGCTCAAGTGACAGTTGATTTAGACAAATACACCTCGAAAATGTTATTAAAGCTGATTTTTGCTCTGTTGTCCAGTTGTACAGTCCTGGTGCACGGGAAAGTGGTGTGCTTTGAACAGAAGACAGATATTGATGGGAATCTGGACATAAACGTCAGTTATAAATACGTGGAAGACGCAAAAAATTTGCCCTCTTCCTTGGGAAAATTGAATTTACAGGGACACAGCATTTGGTATATTGAGGGCTCTGGGGCTGGAAGCGAAATAAAAATTTCCGCCGACAGAAAATTATACAACAGCAAATCCAAAGTAGTTCAGATTTTTATCCGATATTACACCAAGTCCCCCAGAAGTCCATCCATTTATCCAGTCAAAGGAAACTTGCCACTTGTTACTTTACCACCTTCGGGTGCTGACTGGTCCGAGGTGAAATACGATGTTGACCCAACTGGACCGCCGGTAAATCCTTTTCCTTTCAATTTCCCAAAGAAATGTCATTATAGTCATAACTATTAAAAATATTTTCCTTTTTCAGGTGGAAATCTCGCTGTATTTAAGCAATGGACAGTTTATTCTGTTCGATACAATCGTTCTCTCAGTTGATAATATTCTCCCTCGAACTTCTCCAGCGAATGCTTGTCAAGAAGCACCTGCAGTTGGGAAACCTTCAGCAGGCTCCAGTCCCATCAGAAGCATATCGCCAGCCCCTGGAGGAAGCTCAACTGTGCCCGGAATCGTCTCAACTGGAACTGTGACAACAGTCACGGCACCCACTGGGACCACATCTGGCCAATGCACAGTGGTCCCCCCTACAGAATGCAAATGCAACTGTTTGTGCAATTGTAATAAGTGCTAAAAGCATTTTTACAAGAACGGCTTTCTGCAGACATTTTTGAAGGCAGGATGATGTTCTAAATCTAAATTATTTTTCTAAAAGATCGTTTTCGAAATTCGACACATATTATTAGGAGCCTTTACTTTGACCTAAAGAATGTTTTACAGACTAGCCTTTACTGTAATTTGAATTTGCGTCTGCCGCTGCACTGTTTTTGTCAACAATTTTGACCTTCTAAGTCTGAAGACTATGCAAAGTCCAAATACCTCACCGTGAATGAAATATTTAAATTAATCGTGAGGTATGGATTATCTTAATACGTAACCATTATGGGCTTATCCCATCACTGACATATCAATTATTATCTAAAATAAATGTAATCTAAACCCTGGCAATTTCCAGATACGATAAATCCAATCCAAGAAAATATGCTGTTCACCTTCGATCTATATTTTTCAAGTATTAATATTTACTTCAAATAATATTCTGTATTCATTTATTCACTTATTCATGCAACCTTCACACCAAAAAGATGGCCTTTTCCCAATAATTCACCATTTCGAAGGTCAGTCCAGGAAAATTGAAAGGGAAGTCCAGCGAAATTGTGTTTCTGAAATAGTCATGAACATGCAATTTTGTGATGCTTATGCAATGGAACTAACAGGATTATAGCATGTGTTTATTACCATAAAAATCCCGAAGCTGGATTAATGGTCGATAATTACAGATACAGGATGAAAGCACCTTTCTTGCTTTCAAAATAAAAATACTAATTCCCAAAAGGAGTTAGTAATTGCATCTGGAAAACTTCAAGCTTTTGTTAGCCCTGTACATGAAGCAATGTTTTTATTGCAGTCACTGATAATAATTCTAACTGCTGTATGCATACATATTGTGTCTCTCAGGAACAAAAAAAAAGCTGAAAGGATACAAAAAATCTGGAAAGCTTGCATGAAAATATGTACATACACTTACCTACATCATGTTAACTGTGAAAGAATTCCCAGTTCGGCGACGTCAAGATTCATCAATAAACTTGATTTGCTCACTTGTTTTCATGTTACAATTCCTCTTAATCGTTATAAATCTGCTTGCTACTTCTTGTGCTCATTTCTTGTGAAGTAACAGATTCTCTTTGTACCCCTCCGCAGTGATTCAACTTGACTCATTCAAGCTCTTCCAATTAGTAATAAATATTTCTGAAGTCATTTTGCGTTTACATAATTGTAGACCTACAGCCCAAGTATCTCCGGGTGATCGTTTCCGATGGACACTAGCGTCCGTTTTAATATTCATCGTTGTTTCCCCGTAGGTCATGCCATGACTCGAAGCTTTCCTCATTTCTGATGTGCTACAAAAAAGCGCTCGTGCAAACTAAAGAAGGATTTTTTTAAAAACTGGAATCAAATCTGTATGCACATACTTAATTGTGGATATCTTTCTAATAACCAATAACGTGTTCTCCATAATGTAATAAATAGGTACCAAGGCTTATAATACTACTCATTAAACTAGTGGGTCTATCTGGGCAGATACATTTGTGAGAGCTGACCTTGTATTGCTACTACTAGCATGGTTCTATGGTAATTTACTTCATACGTGCATACATATGTAGGTGTTTGCAGTATGTATGTATGTATGTACAATGTATGCGTCAATTCGACCCTTGCAGTAATCGTATACTCTCCAGAGTCTGTACACCCACAAAATATTTTTTTTAGGGGAAACACACAATGTCTGGGAAAACGTCAATCCTAACAAGCATAATAAAGCATTGACATGTACACCCACAAAAAGTAACAAGTATTTTCCTCAAAATAACGACAGAGAATCCGTAATTTTCATTTCGCTTGCTAAATTCCTCTCACGTTTTTTCCCAACTATTCCTGCATGAACTATGGGATGTTATGTGATCCCAATACACTCATCCCTAATGCCCACGGGTTAAAGCTTTTGGAGACTGGAGCCGCTTAAAAACTGCAGCATTTGAGGTCTGTAGTATTAACTTGCAAGCTGCAACTTGCTATCTCTATTGTGACTGTTAACTATTATTGTCACTCAGAGATATAGATAGATCGACACGCAAATCATAACCTCATTAATTTTTAAATTTCAAAGGAAGAGTGTGTACACGTAATAAAGCAAACAAAACGATTCAAAAATCCGATTATTTTTTTAATAACAAGCACAGCTCCTTGTTATACTAAAAACATTTTTCATTATTCCACGAACACAGAACAGAACATCAGTTGAGGTATTTTTCCTTCTGAAAGGGATCTGCACATTTCCTGCAAGAGACAAAGACTTGTCCTGAATGTGGTTTTTCCTACATACATCGATACTTGTTTTACATGGTCTGAGTCGTCAGTTAGCTTTATTTTTTTCATTTCCAAGGAACAACATAAAGTGTCCCCAAAATATATGCAAAGTATGGAATCCAGCCTGTGTTTTGTTATTGTAGTTCTCTATTCTGTGTGACTCCAGTGTGAAATTCTATCAACGCACTTAGGTGGGTCTATGAATCCTTAATTTTTATCTTACAAGTTAATCATAGCAAATGTGTCCAAAAAGTGAAGATAATATATGTACATTACCCATTAGCCAACATCATAATTATGGGGTTTGTTGACATGCACTTGAGTGTAAACAAAACCTTGTAGAATAATTGTAGTGGAGTAAATCTATCCAATGACTCTGCTCCGTTTCCCTGTGCATGCTAGTTTGTAGTAATTTCTAAAAATTCCTATACGGAACATACAACACCAACAATTGATATTGACAAGACCACTCTCTAGAGTTGCAGAGCAAGTTTTTCTGCAAAACCCTCTTCATCACTACATGCCTGATCAATTTCAAAGATTAGGATAGTGTGACTACCTACAATTGATGCTGGCATACACTCAAGGATTGTGCCTGGAATATCAAAACGTACTTGCTTTACTACGTTCATATTCCTATGATAGAAGGAGGTGACTTGCAAGGCATCTATTCTGCATCTGTATTTATGCCCTTTGAGGAATTTTGGGTCTTTTTGTTTTTCACTTATTCGTCGTCTATAAAATAATTCTTGTGTAGGTACTTTCAAACTTGTCTGTCTGTGAATTGTAATATCTTTCAATGTGCAGTAGTCTTTCCTGACCATTTACATAAGAGAACTTAACTTGTGCTCACCACAGTAGTTTGTTAATCTGCCCCCATTTTGCAAGTTGTACAGTAAACAATTATCTCTTAAAGAACTCAGAGATTAAAATGAGTACAGGATTTCAAGCTCTTATTCCATCCTTCCCAGCTATAATTTTACCCTTAAAATATTGTTGGTGCAAAATTAAGCCGCAATGACTTGTGTAGCAATCAAAAGTATTAGAACAAATTTTGTCATTATATTTTGTGAACACAAACGGAAATTAAGAGGAAGTTCAAAAAGCTGGTGAGTTTGTGAGTATGAGTGATTTTAATGAGGACACTGCCACCGTGTATTCGGCTTTCTCCCATATCTACAAATCTGGTGAAAATGGCGGAAACGGAAGTTCTCAACTAAGTAACAGTAGCTGGTTACACTTAAGTCCTGAAGATGAACTTTTGTTCAGATTTGTGGTCCAAGGTGTGGGAATTACGACGGTTGGGTTAGTGGGGATCATTGGAAATATCTTCAGCATGATGGTGCTTTCCAAAAAGAGGATGAGATCGCCAATAGGATGCTTTCTATTCGGACTTGCATTAGCGGACTTCATCTTTGTGTTAATGGGGGGTACCCTGATTGGCATCCCGAGCTTCCTTTCTTATTTCGGAGGAATTGGGGACTTCGGAATAGACAAGCCATCCCCGTCCAGCTTGATTCTGCTGACGCCAATTTTTTTCGGACTGGCAATGACGTGTAATTTATTTTTCCAATCCAAAATTGTTTTTCCTTTAATAATAGTATTACATATGTACATAAATTTTGAAGTATTTTTAAATGTTACAATCTAAACAATTTTGTTTTTCATATTTAGCTCAGACAGCTTCAGTATACTTTACTGTAGCAGTTACCACAGAACGATTCATTGCCATTTGCTATCCATTTAAAGCCCGAAGAATGCTGTCTCTAAAACGAGCTGTATATATGTCACTAGGTGTGATACTCTTCTCCATATTATACAATATTCCAAGATGGTGGGAATATGATTCCTTGGAAGTTTATGACCAAGTTACGGGTGACTTTGTGGGCTATAAGCCAATTCCTAGTAAACTTAAAAATAAAATACCGTATGATGTATGGTACATCAACGTGGCTTACCTGGTTCTGATGGAGGTTCTTCCGACAGTCATCCTGTGCATTCTTAATGTGAAAATTTACACACGAGTAAGAAACTTTAATGAACTGACTAAAAGAATATGAAATTGAAAGGAGAAAGTAAATTATGTATACTAAAACGGCTACACGTACACCAGTACATGCACTGTATACCAATTAGCTCATGGGTTCAAATTTGGTTTAGATCCGCACAGCTAACAAGACTAGGCAAACGTTGTCTTCATCCCAGCGTCACGAGAATTCCCTTGCGTTCATGTTACTAGTCATTGTGGCAATATTTCTACTCTGTAATATATTTCCATTACTCGAAAGAATAATCAAAACTTCCTTGGGTTCCGAAAACATCATAGAAATTGAATACGTTCGTAATTTCCTTATCGTGTTCAACTCGTCCGTCAATTTCGTCATTTATTGCTTCTTTGGGGAAAAGTTTCGTGACGTCTTTGTGACCATGTGGCCTCCTTGGCTTCGTAGGTTCTGTTGCTGCTGCTGCCCGGCCCCAACCAGAGGGGTGAGATACTGGAATGCCTCTGTTTCCGAAGGTACGACAGGTTACCCGATTATTGCATAATTCTAAAATGCTATTACTACGATATAACATGGAAAAATATTAATATCCGATTAATTTTTTAGGATCTGGATTAGAAAAACGATTCAGTTTTCTCACTTCCAGCACAAAAACTTTACAAGAAGTTCACATGGATGACGTTTTTATGAGTCACATATGATGCAGATGTGAAACTCTGCAACAGACTGAGTTTATTATACTGAATTAATATGCACATACCTGCTGTTTTAAAACTCGAAACCTAAACATACAATGAAGCACAAAGAAATAGTACAAAAAGTATTTTGATAAGAGTGTAGAAATTTTATTGTTTTTACGCATTCTGATAAGAATAAAATTGCATTAATTCAAAAATGCAGAAACATTTATAGGAAGTTCAAACCTATCGTGTAATCATTCGTTTAGGTACTAAGCATCTTATACAATGCTTTTAATAATTAGGTCTGTCATAATTGTAATGCGCTGATGACAAATTAGAAATAATAAGACCAAAACACCTTTAGCAAGAACATGAATAGTAAGAACACTCTTTCGACAGGCACGAAATTTAAGCTTAACCACTGGTACTAGAATCGCCTTTCTTTGCCAAGTCCTCTTTGAGAGTAACGGTGCGGTTAAATACCAGCTATAGTAAAATATAATAAATTAGTTAAATACAATATTAAAATAATATCGAAATGGCAGCATACTAATAATTACCCTCGTAGAAGAAGATTCGGGATCGATGGCAAAGTAACCCAATCGCTCAAACTGATACGCAGTAAAAGGCTTGTTATTTTTCAGCAAGTACTTATCAGCAAGGCCTTCTTTCTCGGTAAGAGTATTACTTCTACAGTCTGATAAAAACCCATTCGGCACTTCGTTCTTATCCTCTGGGTTCTTGTGCGCGAATCTACATAAGTAAAGAAAATACGACACTTGTTCCAACAGTATACGTTTACAACTACGTTATCACAAAATTAATGATCCAATATTCAAAATTAATTTGATGTCTTTGCACTAAATCGGATAGCTATAAAACCAACTTACAGTCTGTCATAGAGGTTTACTCGTATCTTAATGGGCTGAGACACCCAATGAATGAATCCTTTAGGTTTTTCCGTTTGAGTTATAGGAAGACACGAGACCAGCAGTTCTGTTATGTCTCCAGCATCATCTTTGATTATCTTTTCACATTTTAAGACCACGCCAGCATGACGTAGACCTACGGTCTGATCAGCAGCAAAACGCTTGTATCCTTTGATAGATTTCTATATTAAAATTAGAAAAAATACATTAGCAATCGCATGTATTGTGTATTACTTTGCATTTACTTCTTTCATGAAAAATTCTTCCAATAATGTTCCTACTTACCTCTTGGAAATCTTCCCTATCTATATAGATGATTTTATCGAAAGCCACTTCGTGCACTGTTGCTGTAGTTTCTATAGGAGAGCCCACGAAATCCGGAATACTGATGCCGTACCCTGATTCATTTTTTATCAGTGACGATCCCGTTATGTCTATGGGGAAATTTGAGATAACAACTCGAATTGGATCCATGACAACCATAGTACGTGGAGCACTTCTATTAAGGGCATCTCTAGCACATGCATCTAACATGTGAGGATCAACCATTATTTGAGCACCCGTCACGCCCATTCTTACGCAGAAATCATTCAAAGCTTCCGGAGGAATTCCACGACGTCTCAGAGCTGGCAGAGTAAACAGACGTGGGTCGTCCCAGTCTAATTAACATTCGAAAATACAAAAGTTAAAAATAGCGGGCACCAGAATAATATTGCAAAACTTAAATTATTGAATTAAGTAATCAATCCACCTACTTCTACACACCACATATTGTTACATTGTTACGTAAATAATTACATATATGGTGAATCCAACTTACCATTTACTATTTTATCATCAATTAATTTGGCAATTTTCCGTTTAGAAACAACTGTATAGCACATGTTCAATCTACCATACTCCCATTGAACGGGAATATACGTTTCTACAGCCTCACAGAGCCAGTAATAAGAGGATCTCCGATTTTGGAATTCCTTAGTACATAATGAGTGTGTGATATCTTCAATAGAATCACAGAGACAGTGGGTAAAGTCATAAGTGGGATAAACGCACCATTTGTCACCAGTTCGAGGATGTGGAGTGTATCGGATTCTAATTTATTCACAAATATGAAAATTTATAATAACTGTATACTTTACAAATATTTCTTAAACATTCGGAATTCATGAAATGATACCTGTAAGCTACTGGGTCTTGCTTTCCTTCTTCTAAAGTAACTTTCATTCGAAGCGTAGCAGCACCTTCAGAAAATTTTCCATTCTTCATGTCCTGCGTATGCACATAAATTATACGTCATATCTATGCCTATGAAATTGTATGCCTTACTTTATTAATTCTATCAAAAATAAAAACATATTCACACATTCTAAACAAGTAAATAAATTGCAACCACACCTGAAATAGTTGGTAATTTTCTCTGACGGATCTATTTCTAAAAGGAGAGGGGGGAGGATTGAATCCTTTCAAATCTTCTGCGGCTTGGTGACAAACGTAAGCAAGTCCTTTATTAATTAGGACAACGGCCCACTCATAAAGTTGATCAAAATAATCGGATGCGTGCAAAATCTGAGATGGTTCGTATCCTGGAAATAACAAGATAAATTTTAAAATACCCGAAATTTTTCACCAAAAAATGATAGCAAATGACGATTATTTGTTATTCTTACCTAACCAGCGCACCATTTCTATGATACTTTTGAAAAATCGTTCCTCTTCTTTTTCCGGATTTGTATCGTCGTAACGGAGGTTACAAGTTCCTCCCATTACTTTAGCATATCCAAAGTTAATGTTGATAGCCTTAGCATGACCAATGTGTAAAATGCCATTAGGTTCTGGAGGGAATCTAGTTTGAACGCGACCATTAACTCTCTTCACATGCCTTTCAAGTAAATCTAAAGCTAGCTTGGACGATGGGTATCCATCAGTAGTGTAGTTCATTCCTGGTTTATGAAAGGGTAGTTTCTTCAGGATTGCTTCGATTCCTTCTGATGAGTCGTCCACCAAATCTTTTCCTGCCCCTATGTCAATAATACGATTTTACAAAGAATGAACATACAAAAAATCAACAGTAAAAACCCGAACTGTCCAAATTTATCACAATAAAACCACATAATCTGGTACATAATTACCCGGTTTCCCTCCTTTTGCTTTCGATTTATCCGATGGGTCGGATTTGGATTTTTCGTCTCCTTTTCCTGCTTTTTTACCGGCGCCTTTTCCTTTTGATGTATCTACTGGCTTCAAATCCTCCTCAGTCTTCGGACCAAGTAAAAGTTTTACTTGAAGTTCTACTTCATTTTTTACTGCACTTCCATCTGCCCATACCATATCAGGGATGCTTCTGATATCCGCCATGATTTTTCCAATATTGAACCGGTACCTACAAATCCATTACAATTGGACTTTAATAACTAATCTAAACAACTAAACAAAGATGCCACCTTTATCAACAATTACAATTAACATTTGCTCACACAGCAACTTACCGTCTTTCAACAATTTCATCTTTCTGCTTATCAATCGTATCTTTCACAGCGCTTTCAATGTCCTCCGCAGTAACATTTATTCCAACGCCACAAGCCTTTTCAAAAGCAGCTTCATTCAGCTTCTCCTCTTTAATATTCTCGAGTAAGTATTTCAGGGCCGCTATATAGATACACCATAAACAATATATTTACCTTCTCTTAATCATTACCATTATCCTAAACGACTGATGAATTTTCATCTCCACTAATTCCTTCAAAGTCTTAAAATTCCAAAAAATTATCAATTATTTTACATTCCCCTGCTCTAAATCCATGACGTCAAAATGTTTCACCTGTTATTCTCACTTCCGTATCGATTTTGCCCTCAACAATGTACTGAATGACTATCGGGATGTACTTTTCAGTTTGTGGTTTTATTTTTGAAGCTAAAATGTACAGTAAGTTCGCAATCTTCTTGTCAATAGTGGTATTTTTTCCAGTAACTCTCCAAGTCTGGAATGGGTCAGAAATAATAATCAATTTTTTTTTCTCAAAAAGTATAAGTATCAACATATATATAAAGAACCTTAAAAACTTACTTCTTCTACCAATTTGGTAATCAGGGAAATTAGTTGCTGGTTCTTTATCGTTTCTTTCGCCTTGGACTCACTCATCCCCAACATGAGGCAAATGTCCACAAGTTGTGCGTTCGAGTACTCACCCATCTTATTAGCAGCTGGAGGAATGGATAAGGAGATACATAAATTGGATTAATTCATACAAAAATTAGTAACGCTAATTAATCAATGCACATATTTTGTATAAATGTTATTTACAAAATTACCGTTACCGAAGCACCGGTTTTGCAAATTAAGGTCACCTAAATGACTTGGACTATTATCTCAATCACTGCTCAAGAGTTACCTTTGAAGTTTAAAGCTCAGTTAGAAACGACCTTAAAATAAATAAAATATGCTAATTCTTTTAAACGTTTTCCTCTATAAGCTAAAATACTAAAACAGATGTAAAAGTAAAAGTTGATGACTGTGGCAATTATATTACCGACTACGAGCGACACCAGTATGTACGCATACAGGATTCAAGTGTTTGTAATATGCGGCATGATCAATTCAAAGATTTTTCGCGCTATGTTGTGTCCTGCTGGCAAGGAAGGTTTCACGTTCCACAAACTGTCTCATTATCAGAGACATTTTTAAGAAACTACGAATAATGGTCTCACTCGGTCTCACTGGTCTCATTTCAGAATATGCCATAATTACTTGATTACAATAATTATTTAATTTAAACATATAGTTCAAATATCTATTTAAAGTCCTATTTCAATGACACGATTTTATTCTCTGTACTAGGTAGTAAGTAACAAGACTTGACGAGTTAAATATTTTAACATGCATAACAAATATAACGGTAACAAATATATAAAATACATAATTATATATAATGTAAGTTCTCGAAAAATATTTGATGCATGAGTTTGTATCTTTAGGTAGTTAATATATATCGGTATATTAGCTACAGGAGTAAAAAACAATTACAAATGCATAATAAATAGTTCACACATTGAGTAAAATGTGGATAGTTAATTTGAATTTTGGAAGGTACTCCCGATGAACGGTTTTTATCATGGGCTCAATTCAAATTATTTTCCTCGAGTTTAGTATTCAAAACTAAGCAGTGATGATTACTGTAGCTGAAGAGTACCCCCATCATCGACAATCATGCCCTCTACAACAGTAGTGCCGGCACATTGTAAGGAATCCGACGACGCCAACGTGAGAACGATTTCACCTGTGAAAATTCAACAACCAAATTTAACAGGTATTGTTACATAATAACAGTAATTTTAGGCGAACTCAAAATGCATCACAGTTGAATCTCAACAAAGTGGTAGTTAGATTATAGATAGATATAATAAAAATGTATAATGCAATACCTCCTTCTTCAACTTGAAGAATCATCATATTTGAATTCTCTGGAATAATCATGTTTTCTCCGCTAAATGTAAGTTCTTCAGTTTCAACCTCACAACTAGCGTCAACATCAACGACCTCGGTAAGGAGCTCAACCTTAGGTATGATGATCTCACAAGATTCATCTGTAAGTCCATCGCCTTGACTGCTAACTACGTACATCGTTTCTTCCTCTGGTTCCAGTAATTGGATTTCTTCATTATTCTTGGCTTTCTTTTTTGCACTGCTGCGGATAACACTTGGGTCCCCTGGTGAATATCGTGATTGTACGTAACCTGATTTTATAAGCACAACGTTGAGAGCACACAAGGTTGAGAACTCGAAAAAGGGCCTTATTATCTTTGTGACACCTTATTAAACAAAATAATTACTACTTATTGTGAATAAGAACAAAACTGTACCTTTCACTGCCCACTGCTCATGAAGATCTTGATGCCGCTTCTTTAAATGCCTGGTTAAGGAATGTTTTTGTCTGACGATAATTTTACAGAATTCACAAGAATAACGCTGGTTTCCATGTGCAGTTTTCTTGTGCTGATTTAACATGTGGAGCTTAACAAAGCTTCTTCCACACATTTCACATATTTCATTACGACCTTTCTCATGTCCTTCGATATGGAAACCCAGGTATTCTTTGGAAGCGAACTTCTTTTTGCAATGCGGACATTCAAAGCCTTTCAATTCTGGCGGCAAGTGTATGAGTTTATGAGTGGTGAGATTAATTTTTTGACAAAAAGCCTGAAAGAAATAAGGGATCCAGAACACATACTTGGGCAAATTCTATTACGAATTAGATTTTCCTAAAGAAAGATGTGACATTTGAATTAAAATATACCTTATCACACTGATCACATTGGAAACGTTTATTCCCTTTATGAATTTGCATATGAACATCCAGTGACTTTTTGGATTTCATTTTCTTTTGGCAAATTTGACATTCAAACTGAAATTAATAGAATAATTTTAGTGTTTTACTATGTTTATTATCTTTAGACTACTGTGAATAAGTACAATTACCAACCAGTAAACCCCATACGGGTTTAAAATATACAAATGTAATTGTGTATTTGTACTTTACCTGTGCTTCTTGATGAACGAATTCATGATCTGCAAGCATTTCTCTTCGGTGAAAAGATTTCCCACATAATTCGCAAATAAATCGCTTAGGTCCATGAGTGTATCGATGTGTTTTTAAAGAGCTCCATTTAGTGTATGTAGCTCCACAAACCTCGCATACAAACAAACCTTCATCTTGACATTTTCTGATCCTTTTCTTTTTTTCCGGACGAACATCATTTACTCCACATCCAGTGTGAGCCGCGTATCCATCCTAGAAATAATATTTCAAAATATTGCATGTGAAATCTTAAACAATTACACAAAAAACAGACACGAAACTAGGTTATGTGTGGAAGAATACTTGTCGAATGAAAATTTTGTTTTAAAACTGTCTATTCATGGCAAATTCTAGATTAAACAATGCATTGTGGTTCTATGATCGCCAATAAATGTTAAAAATCAATGTTATAAGTTGTAACCCTCACCTGCGTTACAAATGGCAGTGCACATTCGAAACAATAAAATTCTATCTGCCCATGAACACTTGCTATATGCTTTTTCAAAGCAATTAAAGTCGCAAATTCATCTAAACAACCGTCACATGGAAATTTTACGCACACGTGTGTTTTTATAAAAGTAGTAGAGGTAAGTCGTAAGTTGCACATGGGGCACATGGCAGGATGAGTGTGTGTCGCAACGTGGTAACGAAAGCCATCCCTTGTTTCGAAAGGTGTAAAACAGGTGGGACATTTTAGCTGATCAGTTGCTCCTGTAGCAAACATGGAGACCTAAAATAAAAGTACAAAAATGTAAACCAAAGCATTTAATTGTTATGATTCAAGGTAAAAGCAAAGGATAACTTACCGCTTTACAAATCGAGTGATGAGTCTTGTAGGTTCGGTTCGAAAGTACTTTGTTACAAATAGTGCACGTGAAATTACCATGAGATTTTAAATGCCTTGCCAAATCAATTGACTTTTCAAAATTCAGATCACACATTTCGCATTGGAGTGCTGGATTTGTCTCATCTGTAGAATCTTGCTGTTGAGATTTTGAAAATTTATCAACCAGTTTAATACGTTTACATTTGTGACTCTCATAACTGTCATTCTTGTGGAACGTTTTCTGACAAGAGTGACACTCAAAGGACTTTGAGTGAATCAGTTCTAAATGAATGTGAAGCTTTTTTTCATTTGTAAAAGATTTTTGACATTCTGAGCAGATATAAGTCTTCTCCGTGAGGTCCTCATACATACACTCATGTTCCAGGTACGACTCTTTGGTAAACATCTAAGTGTAAATAAACCCACTTAGAAAAAGAAAACCCATGTGGCCAACATAGTTTGCAAATTAAAACAAACAACTTCGCTGTGGTGTAGTAAACTGCATATCAGTAACTCATAATATGTACATACATGTATAAAACCACTTGAACTTACTTGATTGCAGGCAGCGCAGGCTACTTCCCCTGTATGATTTTTTAAATGACGTATTAAGTATTCTCCTCTATTAAACACTTTTTTGTTAACACAAATATCACAGTAATAGGGATACTTAGGTTCGCTCCAAACGTCATTCTTAGTTTCTTTCTTGTCAGAGTCTAAATCACCACTATGATTGAATACATGACTCAGTAGGACTGGATTTGAGACATCATTTAATTTTTCTTCGGCATGATCAAATTTAAAATTGCCGTTATCCCCAGTTGTGGCTTCCTCAGATGACTGTGACACATCGTCTGACCAACTTAACTTTTGAAGGCGGGATTTCTCTGTCCTAGCTGCACCGACACTTTTGTAGTGTTCAATTAAGTGGACCGCAAAGTCAGGAATGCTGAACTCCTAAGACATTTAAAAGTTTGAACATTACAAACTCAAAATTATTTTGAAGTATTATTGACATCTTTACAATTTCCTTACAAGCTTCCCACAAAATTTGCATTTCCATTCCTCCAAAGCCAACACCGCTCCCATTCGTGACCCTTTAAGACGAACTTTATCTTTCTTTGAAGGATTATTTTCTGATGTATTCGAGGGATCAAAGTCTACATCAGTTTCGCCGGATTCGAAAATATCATTTGTGGTAATTTCGTCTTCAGTATTTTGATCCGTGTCTTCATCCGCTAGTATGGATGAGTTCATAGTATCAAACACAGTATTGTCAACAATTTGGGTAAAACTGGAGGGCTCTTTCTTGGGTGAGCTTCGGGAAGAAATCGTTTCAAATATGAAGTCATCATCACCCACCGCCTTTCTTTTCCTGTTGCTACGGCGGGCACTAACTGGTGTGGTAGGAGTGCTGACTTTACTACCTGAGTAATCGTGATCCACACTCCCTTTCGAACTCTTCGGTGATTTATGTAAGGATCCAGATTGCTTAATCTCAGAGGCAGTCCCATATGTTTTCGGACTTTTGGACTGCGCTACTCTTAGAGCGGTAGATTCAGGAAATTTAACTTCATTTAGTTTAGCTGTATAACCCGGGGAATATCCAACAACAAGTGACTCCCCAGCTTGAACTTCCTTCACGGCCGTAAAATAAATATTATCTTGCAGTTGGTAGCAAATACAGTTACTCACTTCTGAATTTGTAGTAAATGGAACCAAAATCATCCAATTACATTTGGATTCATCAGTCGTGTCCAAAAAGTAAGGCTGACTTTTTGAAGGAAAAACCTGAGTATGCAAAGTGAAGGATTAACTTCAATAATATTCGCCTAAAATTGGTTTGGGCAATATACAAAACTACACCCGTTCATTTAAAAACAATTTTTCAATATTCCGAACAGCCAACACAAAACCACTAATACCTTTAAGAGATACGGACATTTGGGATTATATCTGGTTGACTTAGGGGCATCAAGAGGACCGAATTGAGCTCCCTTGAAAATTACGGAATTAGCAATAACTTCCCAATTCCCATCTGGCAGCTTCTTTGCTTGCAAAGAGTCAGGTAATGTCAAAACAGCTTTCGACGGTAATGAAGCATCCTCCACCCGTATTCCCGAATTTAATAGAGGGCATGATTCGGTTCTATGCAGAAGGTTACACACGTCGCAAGAAACATCAACGGTCTCTATAATTTATTAAATCACAACTTCATCAAATTCACATTTTTTTAATTATTCAAACAACAACTATCTCAAGGAGAAAGCATTTACCCTCCGCTTTAGTTGTCGTCACTGCCGGTTTTGCCTTGTGGAACGGAGAGCGACGAGGCATCTCTATATAATTAATCACATTACACCCGTGGTCACCAAGTCATCAAATGTTTTACCATTACAGTGAATCCGGAAGTTTCTATTATCTTTTTTACACAGCTCCAAACTCGCATTCGTTAATTGTTAGCCCCCTCCTGCCTGCAAAAATTACCATACAAATCAAACATAAAAATATTCTTTTAATTGTGAATACCCAAACATCATCCCATCAAACACATCTTCAATCTCAAAGAAAATTCATTCATTTACACAAAATTCTGGTCAGTCAGTTCTCAGCAGCATATATGTGTTTGCATTTCTGACCCCTAATATTCTGCCTTAAGGCTACATCCAACAAATTTTGCACAGCTTATTATTCCTTCTATTCTCCTTTAAATACTTCTTTAACAACTGTTCAAATCCTCTAAATACCTATTGGTCATTACTATCATCCCTACTCTCCTACATAGTTAATCCCCTGCCCACATCTCTCTCCAATCTCTTCAGAAACTTTCCACAAAACTTTGATTCCCATAAATTCCTCGGGCATTATCTCATTTACAACAACATGAATCATCCACTTATCAAAAGTAACTTCACACACACCCATACATCAGCATCACATCAAATACAATTAAATTACAGTACATCCAGAGCATTCTTCATCAGTCATCAACACATTGAGAAGATTAGGGATTTATATAAAAAAATATTTCCTAATACATGGAATACATGAATGTCTCAATTGAATCTCACATATTAATAATAACAAGACCCAGACAAAAATTTGGAAAATATGCAATTAAATACATTCGTATATCTACACTAATAATTTATTATATAATGGGACAGATAATCCACACCACATAAATTAGAGTAAGAATAAAAATCATACAAGTACAATGTGTTTTGATGTTTTCGATCCGTCAACTTCCCGCCGACTATTCGGAAATTCACAAACAATATTTGGGAGTTTGTTTCTTCTTTTGTAAATTACTCTCTCTCTCTCTCTCAAGTGAAAGATTATTTTACCACCACATTTTGGGATTTCCCCAACGCGAAAAAATAGGAAAATCTGAAAGTCGATCTGATGGAGACGTTTCAGTGGACTAAACAATTTCCCTACTTTTCCTATTGTGAGCACCAACACCACCACCGTAAAAACCAAAACATAGTCCTTTTGACGCTGCAGAATTTGAGGTGCTCTCATCCCCGACAGCAGCTCTGTTCTCTATCAGAGCTCGAGCACAACTAGTGAGCCAGCACTTGAGCTCCATGCCTGAAGGTGGAAGCAAAGGCTTTGAGTCAAAACATGCTCCTCTTATTTCCTCTTTTTATTTATTTTTGTTCATTTAACAAGTGTAATTATTTACGATGCTTTCTGATTTTTTTGTTGCCTTTGTAAGATTATATTAATCTTGTTGCTCGAACTATTTCACTTGATTTTGACATATTGAGAGATTTTATTAATCCTAGACTAATTTCCTAGACTTGATTATTTTTATTTTGGTATTATTGTCCAATGTATCTCACAATCAGCAGTCGTGCAGACTGTCGGATTTCAGATATTTTATTCTTACTGATTACATTATTCTAGCGATTGGCGATAGGGAATGGAGGAGTTCGAAGATCGTAAATTTTAAGAATAGATGGTTGAAAAATAACTAGAGTATTTATTGCATTGCAGGGCAGGTGGTTACATACAGGGATGGGTTAATGAAATAATGTTGAGCGTAGTCCTAAGCCTCAGAATATATCGGTGAGCATTTCCGTATATAATTTGAGGTGTAGTTCCTTAATATAGTATAAGTTTTGTGATTTTGTATGTTGGGGTTTTGTACAAAAAAACAACAATACTACAATTCACCTCATTTGTAAAAAAACACAAGAATCACAATGACAAAAGTAGAAAGTATAATCATTTATAAAAACAATCCGTCCAACATTTGGACTCAACTAATTAAATACCCTTTCCCAAAAAGTGGGAAATCGATTCACACTTGAATTAAAATTGAAACTTGAAATTAGATTTAAACCTGAATTTAGTTCCGAAATTGAACTTCGATTCAAATGAGGTTTTAAGTGAATTTCATATTTTAATTGAATTTCAGGTTTTAATTAAAATTCAGGTTCGAACTTGAATTTGGATTCAAAGATGAATTTGGATTATGAACGTTTTCAGGAAATATTGGTCGGTACAATGTACTTACTGGGTGTTGATATGTTTTGATGTTCAAAAATAATATTTATTTTATTTTATGCTTTCCATCAAATAAATGAGGAATTTATTCTGGACATTTGTGTTTTTAAGTTATGTTATATTATTCTGTTCGTAATAATCCGATGGCGAGGATCAACTCCTGTCTTCAGTCTTCAGTAAGGGTGAAATGCCCGAGGTAATATTTGTACTTGTAGGAATAAACATTACTGTGTGTGGGCATGCATGTTCGGGATATCGGGATAACATATTGCCTTGGGTTGAAATCCAGAATCCGTTTTGAGACTCGGGACTCTGGTAGAAAAGATTACTGTAATAGTTGAAGTCTGCCTAAATGTGGAGTCAAATTATTCAGTTAGTCTGACAGTTTCTTCAAGATATTTGGCTATTGCATGTACATATGCAATAAGATTTGAATAATTATCTTGACGTGATTCTTGAGGGAATATGCTATTATGAAGTTTACAGTCATGATTTTTCTCATGAAGGTGAGATTTAACACATATACATTTTATTATTTATTATTGACATACACCCCAAAAAAATTAACTTCAAAAACTTTATTGCACTATACACCCGCGGAGGAGTAATCATTTGGAAAAGTCCCGGAGTATGCGAGAAAAGAAGAAATTTCTGTTCTTCCCATTATTTCACAGATGATCCGGATAAACAGATCTTTGGAACGCTATCTTTGTCGCAAATTTTATGGGGGATTCATTTGAACCCAACACCATCTTCCTAAGACAATAATTGCGGTCCCAGGAATCTGAGATTGTAGTTTTTACAAAACAGCAAGTTCAAGCTATAAATCCCGCTTACAGTCACTGACACCTTGAATCTTCAGCCTTCAAATGTATTACAAAAATCTTTCACACGAATGCTTACTAATGTACGACATGCATGTACTTGACTCCCAGCGGAAGTTTCTCCTATAATTCCATCCGTGGCCTCCCTCGGAAAAGCTTGTGATGGAGTACCTTCACTAAAACGTTTTGGAATTTTAACTTTTGCAGCAGAACCCAATAAACAGTGCACTGGTACCTCCAGATTCGATCTAGGATCTGGACCGTAAATGAGGCTGGAGCAGATGATGCCCGTAAACTTGATTTTTATATTAAATGTGAGAAGCTATGTAGCTGTGAATTCATCGCTTGATACATACTGTACGTGCATAAATACAGGCACAACTAATCTGAATTCCAATTCAACAGTATTAAAGGTCACTAACGAAGGAAAAAAATGTTTTCGACGACCCAAGGTGCTGTAACAGTTGAGCCACACTCAGAAGCCCTTGAACGATCAGCCAAAACGGAAGCAATGGATCCTCATAGTCAGCACTTGGAAGGTCATCCTATTACACTTGTTTTGCATCATTTGGGAGGAACTACCGAGGATTTGGATGAAGTTTTTTATTCAATTACTACAAGTGTCACCGGTCCCACTGGAGAGGTAGTGTTTATGTTCGTAATTATTGAGACTTCGCAGAAGTGACCAATGATTTCTTGAAATGTTTACTGAGTTGAAAACATAGCAGCTGACATTGAAGTATGTAGTCTTGATCTTGGGTGTATTTTCACATCGAGTGAAAACACAATTTTCGGTGTCCTATTTCACACGATTCACTTGAACCTGCACATTGCCAGTTGTTGATCTCCTTTCGAATTTCTGTCCAAGCTCATTTAATTGAGCATAAATACGAGTATAAATATTCAGATGTTTTCATTGCCATTTTTATTATGTTTTGACTAGCCTTTATTTCCAAAATTTCCATAGTTTCTGGGAGTAATTTTTGTAGACTTATAAGTGGACATCAATGCAAACGCTCCACAATTCATACAGTTTATGAATATGAACTTAGGCAATTCCACAATGAATATGTCCAAGCTTTACACCGATTCATTTATTCTACGAATAACTGCATGCCTGACTTGTAGTCCCATTTTGTTCATCACTGAGCTCACAATCAGCGACAATAATACATGCAGCTACTTGCAAGCAAAAATTGTGCATTTACTATAAATCAGAAAAGTGTACAGGTTTAACCCAACAAGTTGCATTTTACAATTTTCCATAGCTAATGCATACCATACATATTTATCATCACATTCACATTTGATATCACAATTATTATTGTTGTATTAGGCTATAGTACTGCTTACATATATCGGGTTATGCAACCGTGCTGTATTAGTTCCTATACACTAGAGCTATGTCTGTATATGGGAATGTACACTGGAATCAGTATTTTCCCCAATGTTCTTCACATTGTATTGATGTCAAATGCAGGCGAAGGGGAAGTGCCCGATACGGAGACAATTGTCGTAGGGTACAAGAGAAGAAATGCATCATGATAGGGCTAGTGAAGCGAGAAGCCTGGTATAAAATATACCGGAAGTAATTTACAAGTCAAATAGATTCAATTTTTGAAGGTATCTTCGCAGCAGATCTACATATGTATATCACTATTCAATCTAATTCAACCATGTATGTACAAACCCTCATTCATTCATATTTCTCCATGTTAGGGTATAGCCTAGCTTCTTGCTAGTGCTGCAGTATAATTATATTGCAGTAAGTTCCTATTATTAATTTTTAAACATCTACTTAATATTCCAAAAATTCAAATGTCTACAGTCTACAAGTTTATTTAATGCATGCTCAGATTTACAAATAATTACAGAGCATCGTATACCTACCATTACTATTGTTTTTTTATTTAGCTTCAAGTTACTTTTAAATTGTTACAGTTGTATTACATCAAAGTAATTCAGTATTGGAAATGACGAGAACAATATGGTTTAACTTCAAACTTAACTATATTTAGATGATAATATATTAATAAACAATTTAATTTCAAAGTTAGGGGTATTTTACGAGCTTAGAATAAAAAACGTTTAGTACAGTAATTAGTCATCGGGAAATCAAGTCGCGTTTTAATTTTTGCTTGTCTGGAACCCAAGTATTTTATGTGATGGGACCTACGTAATGTATTAATCAATGAGGAAATTGGTGCTTCTCCCTAAATAGAATCCCATAGGGTCTTTCCCCCCATCCATCAATCCGGCGGAGAAGGGGATATTTCAGTATTATTATTTTGCTGTTGATAAATAAGACTCCGTCAATTTCTCAGATTAATTCCAAGTAATAAATCACGTATTGTGTGATACATACCTCTATAGATAGATACATATTCGCTTCGTTGTAATCTTGTACCTAATTTTAGTCGGAACTTATGCTGTTCCAAGAAGCTTCTTCGAGTATGTGTCACCCGGGTAGGGAAGCCTTGCTTCTGCCATCCTCCTACGGGGTTTCGCCCGAGAGCAATGCTAACGACGGGCCAAATTGGAAGGACGCTATACGCATAAGTAATAACCATCATATACATATAAAAGGCATTTAAATATATATGGGATGTCCATACTCGTCCCAAATACCCTTATGAACTATACATGTATAATGTGTGTACATATGCTCCATGGTCATCAATCCTCTCAATAAAAGCAAAAATAAATGGTCACCCACTCTTTTTGCCTTTCATTTTGCGGCAAGAAATGAAATTCTTGACCTTTTCTTTTCATGTACTTACAAAGCCACTGTTCCGATATTAAACCGAAGCGAATACCTTTTCGTCTACGAAATCCGATCGGCTTTTCCCCCAAATGCTAGGTTCACATTGTATGTACATCTGCAAGCTAAAAGTTTTCGTCTGCAAGTTAGGTTCTTACTAACAAGCAAACGGTCAATAATAAAACATTGATACTTGCAAGACTCTGTCACAATAACGACTGGAAGCAATATAATTTTTGTAGTTAGATAAATCTTTCCAGTAATCAACAAATTGCGTTCACTACATTGAATATTATTTAATCAGATTTTTGCCAGCTTTTGCTTCCTTGTGCCCTTTTAAAAACCTACACTGCAGAATAGGAGTCATGCGGAAAATAAAATGCAATGTGAATGAGGCTTAAACATCTCAGCATGAACTGGACGTAACTAAATCCACAAAATAAAATAAGTTATGACCACAGAACATCTGTTTCTGTTTGTTCTAAAAATGTGAGTGGGTGAGTTGTGTGCATGAAACAAGTTGTACCACTCTTTCATTAGAAACATTCCAATTAAAATCAACGTATCAAAATTAGTATCAACGTCTTTTTATTGCAAAACCGTGGGACATTCTCCCATCAAGTTGTTTAGAAAATGTTTGTCAGTCTGACATTCTATAGACAAGATACCTGAAAACATAGTGGATTGACTAGCTAATATTTTCATTCATTCACATATTACGCAATGAGAGAAATTAAATGTTTTTTTGACATCTTTTAACCCCACGTTTTTATGAGCAAAATGTCTGGTATGGTTTCTGGAAGTAGCAGCAAATTGCTTCTTTGAATTTAACTTGCTCTCGCATACCAGATAAAGGTAAAACTCAGACTTATTGTTGCTCAGTGACGTTAGCGCGTTTACGCTCGTTAGGCACACGTACAAAATTTTGAATTCATGTATTTTCTGAGAATCCTCAAATTAATGAGCATTCACAGTAAAACATTGAAATTCCAAAAAGAAATTGTAAGCTTTCTAATTAAAACTGCTAATTTTATCTTTCTCACCAGGTGTTATCGACTATTCTTACAGGGCTTCATGATCCCCTCCAATTTAATTTGCTGTTGGTTGTTTCCAGGTGCCTATTTTCCACATTTTTTTAATATCCTCCTACGACAAATTGGAGCAAATGCATCCTTCCTCCAGCGCTGATTTTTTATATTTTTAATACCATCAAAAATCACGGTGTAACACCTGGACCCAGGATCTCTTTAGCGCTATCGGGTATATAATGTTATGCACATATACCATTGAAGGACGTGCATTTTTATTGATCAAATGGTATATTAGTTTGACTTGGGCAGTTGTCAGCCCCGATCAGTTTGAAATCAGTTCGTTGACTCGATGTGCTATAGTAGCATTGACTAATTATTGTATGAACATTTTTCTATAGATACTCCTGTTGCGCCATCATTGTCAAATGCTGGCCCTTCATACTCCATTATTTACACAAAAATGCAAACCAGAGCCAAAAGGTTGGATTGCTATCTATTCTGAATTGTTTGCAATAATATCAGAGTAAAGGGAAAGTGCTAAAATTAATTGTGTATGAGTCTTCCAACTACGTCAATTTCAGTTTTCAAAACTCCAGTTTCACCAACAGTATTTAATATTATATACATACGTAAATATGTACGTTAGCAAGAAAGACTTCTAATTATTAACCATATCAGATTAGTATGACATGCAACCTGTAGTAATTACATTTGTGGCTTCGGAATTTCCAAAATTATTCAACTTATTGTTAGTATATACAAAAAGTTTGTGAAGGACGATTACATTCTTCCTACAAAAAAGTTAACCACGGATTGTTTCAATAAAAATCCTACGTAAAGATTTAGATAATTATTGCCCGAAATCAAAAAAGTCTCCACTGTGTCCTAAAGATTCGTTATCTACCTTTCGCTTCCTAAAATGGAGGTGATAGAAGTATAAACTCAGTTACAGTCTATGAACTTTCACCGCTTTCTCCTTGAGCACGTACCGTATCTATCCCATTGGTGTAGCAAATGAACCTCCCAGAAAATTCACTTAAATCAGAATCTACTTTGGCAGGAACCACCAAAGAAGTCAATTGAATAAGAGATTGAGCAAAAGTGCCATGTAAAATATGAAAGTAAAGGAAATTTCAATCTGAACTCATTGCCTACATATGTACATACATGGGATACTACACAGTAAGTGTATAGCATCAACAGAACAACTTGCAGGACAAGATAGCTGCAAATTTTTTTTTCGTGTGAGGAAGGTGGCAAATAGCGTAGGGAATGTAATCAATGCAGCGTACATACATAAGCAGGGACAGTGGGGCAGAAAGTGTGCGTGTGTAGTAAGGACGGGAGGATGAGAGTGAAGTGAAAGATTTCTACCCGGGACAGAGCCCAGGATAGACTCAGTCAGTTGGTTGTTTGCACCGGGATCACATCCTCTGTGCTTGCTGAACCTTCCTTAATTCTTGGTTTTTTTCCGCGTTCTCATCTCACGGAAAGCTCATTGTTTGGTGTGTTAAAGGCAAGAGCAACTTTTCATTTTCCACTAGGACAAAACAAAAGGAAGGTACTTTTTCAAGAAAAGTATTCCCCTCCTTGTCCTTTCACTTTCAACAATAGATCTGATTGAGAGTACTCTTCCATTCCATTCAGTTACTCTTACTTTGTAACTCGCACACAATTACTGTTGACAAACAAATATACATCTTTTGTTCTTCCACCCTTCGAGACCAGCAGAGACTCTTCGTTGTTGACTTGTTTTTTTTTTCGTGTGAAGTATTTCCCTCTCCCTCTTCTCTGTCTTGAAAGCATATAAGAAAGCTTTCTCATCTCCATGAACAATTTTTTCCAATATCCTGATATTGCTTGTAAAATATCATTGTTCAAGACGAAGTATTGGGGAAGAAATTGAGGGAGGGGAGATTGAAGAAAGTGAAGTAGAGCATTTCCGAACAATCTGACAGATCTCATGTTCCTGGACTTGTATCTGCCTATCTTGGGGGAAGGAGTATCATAAATTGTGAAAAATTGAAAAACCAAGGTATGATTGCTCTCCTGGTCCTTCCAAAAATCCCAAACGTTTGAAGCTGGGCTCATGTAGTCAGTGTCACTGGAAGCAAGACAAACACATCAGAATGTATGGCCGCAGGTGGAATTCCAACTCGCCGACCACAATGACATTTAGATTCTTTATCATTTCTCTCTGTTTCCACGCTCTTTATGCAGAAAGTATTCCACGTACGAGAGCTACCGTTGGAATTGCCCATGCATCTCCTCCATCTCAACCCTCGTCGTCTCCCACACCGACCGACCCAAAAGCTACTCATCATTCGAACATCCCGATTTCATCGAATCCTTCTTCTCCAGATGATCAGCCTCCAAAGCCATTTCAAGCTGAGAGGAGTTCAAGGAAATCCATAGGATATGTTGCCGGTAATGTCACCATTTAATTTTCCTAATAGCTTTGCACTTCTCTCTAAGCCTCGGAATTAGCCTCACTTTACTAAACCGATCATTATGTGATTCATGTCCGGCTACCAAGGATTTTAATCAGTCTGCATATCGTCCTCGAAGAGGGAAAATTAACTATAAGTAATTATATACATCATCAGAGTGTGAACGCAAAACAAACTAGTACTTCCAGGATTTATAATAAAATCAAACTGAATTCTAAGGTCATTCACCAAGTTTTGACAGAAATTATTAGTTCTAGCTACTTTTCTGGGAAACTGTAGATAAATCCTTTTACTCTTTCCCCCTTGGACTTTGGATAATTTGTATCATCATCGACGATATGTACAAATGTACACGGATTGTTCCTCAAATGATCTTGTGAGAGATAATAATGCATCTGTATATCATCCAATGAGTTCATGTAAATGTTAAGCCATTCCAAGAAAATGATACATAACTTTTGCCTGCATAAATTTTCAATGGGATAACTTTTTGAATCAGACATCAATATGCAGAGATGAGGAGATTTCAGTGCATTCCGTATCTCCAGTAAAATGCACTGTCTCCTTGATATATATGCATTCTGTAAGGGAATGTTGTTTGAGCAATCCTACAGCTTTTCTCTCATCTGTAGCCTGGTTCTTATAGAATTCGTTGTAAATTCCAAAAGTTTCCTCCCCGAAACGAGCAATGTAAATACATAAGTAATATTAGACAGGCGGGAAGGGAAATGTATAAAGTTGATGAAATGAGTCGAACTTTATGCAAACTACTTTCACGCGAGTACAAATTGCTGAACTAGCATGAAAGTAAATGTTTACATTTGAGCTATGCATAGTTGGTACACATAATAATGTACACTCAACTGTGTGTAATAGCTGTATATAACTCAGAGACTGGAGATATGGTCAGTCAGCTGTAACTTTGAGATGTATAGGGTGGAATTAGGAGCAGGAATTGTCTTTATAATTTTTAGGGCAAGTAAATACACAGTAAGGCTTCGTGAGAGTCTGGACAAAAGACTTGTTTGAAGGAACCAAATGGAACCAGGAAGACGACACGTAGTAGGGATTTTACGACCCCTTCCTCAAATGAATTCATGTTTGGTCTAATTGTGCCAAGTCACTTCTCAGGATCTTTCCTTGAGGATCTTTACTGTTCGATCTGTTTACAACGGAGAGTCACGGAAGTACAGTCTCACTGTCATTATGTACGTAATCGAATGTTCAGAAATTCCTAATAATATGATGATGATAGTACTTACATGCGGAGTGAAATAATTTGACGGCGTTGAATGGCCACTGTTGAGCATTACTTTACATTAAATACACATGTTAGGCATGAGTATGTGCATAATTTGGTAGTTAAATAGGCTGATTTAGCAGTGTGCATCCAGAGCGTAATGGAATGGGCCTTAATGTGGGTGGGTACACATTTTAACAACGTGAACCTCAGGCTCGTAGGTATACAGACTGTGGAATTATAGCTGTAGGATTTGGACTTGCAATTTACTCCTTACATAGATATATGTAGAAACCATATGTAGAGGAATGCATTGTCAAGCAACACCACGTGAACTCAGCAGGCATAAATATTGATAGCGCCCATAATGTCAAATAGTGTCTCTGGAGCGATTCATTTTATCTTCCAGCACGAATTTCCAACACACATTAGCATAAAAGAAAAGTTGCTATGTACTAACCTGCATAATGCATACTCACGCTCAATGTATGTACTTGATGTGTAAAATCCCTGTAGGGATGTATCCATGTTGTGGTGAAAACTACGTCCCACTCCGTGTCGTCTGCAGTAACGTGTGCGTAGAACTTTCATTGTCAGGTAGTGCCTACGGACAACCTATGTACATACATAATATACACATATTGAGTACGCAACAAAGGGAGAAAGCATAGATATCCAACTTTCCTGACACATTTACCGGTGCCTCTTTCCCGAGGAGGTAATTACTCTAAATTCACTCCGGATTTGTTCGGAATATTTATTTGCCGACTGATGCCACCACCAAGGCATGAGGGACTAACGTAGTATTTTGAGTTACCGTAAATCCTCTAATAATACTCTAGGAGTAGACCCCATGTCATAGTATTAACCTTTTGTGGGTCAGGAAAGGGCAGGGAAAATAAATTGTTGGTTGTATTTCTTCCCCTATATGTTTTTGTAAATCACAAGCCAGGCAATACCAATGACAGGAATCGTTCCTCCATGCTTTGTTCAAAGGAGTTTTTATAAGGCATCACTGATACAAAGATAGTGGCCTTTCTTACAGTTTGCAATTTTCTTACGAATTGCGGGGTTTTTGACGTCTAGGAAAAATTTGAACAGATGACTACACACAGAGGTTTTGCGGTAAGATTATAAAGATGTATGCTCAAAGGTATCAGCTAAAAAAAATTGTAGTTTCCTATAAATTATGTTGACAGAGGAAGATAAGTGTTCGGAAAATGTCAGGAGGAGTTTATCCCACTCAAGGTCAAAATCTAAGGAGATTTTGCAGCAGGATGTATTAATATTTGAGTAAACACACGATTGCGGTAAGGCACAAAACAAATAGGACGTTACATTTACAAGGGGATCACGTTCTCCATACTATGTATTTCTTGAGTGTTGCCTTTTTGGGAGAGTAATGAATGTTGTAGGAAGTACAAACTTCGGGCAAACCCTGAAAGTTATTCTTGTGACAGGCCTTCACGTATGTAATGTATAAAAAATGTGACATAGAAACCTAATTGGAGGATCCTGTGGTCCAAAAGTGGGATTCGTTTTGAAATAATGATAACATCGATGAGAATTACGGTTTCTAAAGAAATTGGTCTAAAAGCTTTGGGTTTAGACCTCCTCCTCCTGCAAGTAGACGCCCTCAGTAGTGAATTCCACTTTAAAATAATTTTTCCACGGAAACCTTTGACAGTTTCCGGGAAGTAAAATCTTAAGTTGATGAAAGCCAGTGGCTACACTTCATGCATCCTTTGCAGCAATCAGCGTTCAATCTTGTCCAAATGGCCGATATTTACTTGATCTAGAAACTTTTGCTAGACTGTTATAGCAACTTCCTACTTGGTAACTTCCCTTCAGGATATTTAATTATTTACTACTAACGATGACATTAGACCCCATTGACGGTTGACCAAAGTGCTTTGAGTTTTATGCTTTCCTCAAATTGGATTTGCTGTTTTTGGCTATTTCTTTGCATTATTTCTATGGGGAAAAAGTATCGAGAGAAAACGTCGTGATTGAAGGATTTAATCCTGATGGATTTTGTGACAGACACAACTGCGAGGTTTTTATTTACGCCGCCCGATTTTATGAAGCGAACATTAACAATGGCTTGGTTCAACTCAGACCATATTGGTAGCCGCAGAAATAAATCGACATGATAGATATGGTATCGTTCTTATTATACAGAATGACTGTTACCGTTTTAGATAGGTAGCCTGCCACGGATTTTTTGTGACTTTTTGCCATTTCATCCATCTTCCCTGTTGACAGTTCCACGAATCTTCAAGACTGATCGGGGTTTTTACTCAGCTGGTGCTAATAAATCAGGATGACTTTAATACAATGGCTGGGCTCGTATCAGCTGTCATTAAGAACAATGTATCTATACTTTCCGACTTCCCAGTATTAATATGCAGGGATACAAGACCAGTGAATCATACTGAACTAATGTGAACCATAAAAATGAGTTGGACTATTTGTATGTTACAGTGTAGCATGCAAAAATTGGAAGGTGAAAGATTGATCTGTGGCCAGCCACATGGTACATTTCTCTGTACGCTTCCAACAGTTTTTCTTACGTCACTAATATAAAGTATTATTGTAATGCTATTATAAGCGAGCATTGACATATCTACATACATACAGTATGTACCTATTTCATATTAGACTTTCACTAATAACCCAGCCTCGCTGGCATTAATTTCTTTGACTCCGACGCAATTTGTTGAGTATTTGTGTCGGTGTAATTTCCGGCAATCAATATTTTTATTCGTGCCTTTCCCGTAATCTTATGTAAGTTTGGAGCATTTCCTTGTGTAATCAGGTCTTCATTATGTATTCCGTCCCTGCTTCCCTATTTTCCTGCTTACGTTTCCAAACCTTTACAATTTTGCAACATTAATCATGCAAGGAGCGTTGGAGTGGGCGATATTTGTTTTATTATTCTTCCACTCATCCCCTCAATAAATATTTCACTCTTTCGCCATAAACAAGAATCCTTTGAATTGTTTCTGTCGTGAGTGGGGCTTGGAAATGCGGAAATGAATTCATTACTGATGTAAACTACTTTACAGCTTTAAATATCTTAATCCGGGAGAGTATTTTCCTACCATACATCCATAAACATAAAGTTTTGATTGTGTATCTTACCTTACCTATAGCTCTTCCTATTTTGTATCCTTCCTATAGTCTTTGTATTATAAAGGCTATAGGAGGAGCGGTCGGTGAGGGTTTAAATAACAGCAACCAAACTGCACTCACTCAGGTGTTCTTCGCCCCCGTGCAATTTATGGAGGTTTAATTACAATCCGAATTATTATAGGTAGCATTCAGCAGTTCCGGAGAGAATTTATGATTCGTTCGTCGGAGGGGAGAGTTAAATATTTGAGGGTCAATATGCATTTACAGTAGACTTTGATGAACCTAAAAGAGCAAGACACTTCGCATTGCAGTATATATAGGCCACTCCATCAGAGCAAGTAAATGGGGTACGAAGTGGGATGAGAAAACACTCGATACTCCTGGAGAAGTTCTGAATGCTAAGCATCGAAAATACATTTTGAAGTGAGGAGTTTAAAGAGAACTATTGTATAAGAATCCCCACTCTCTCTCTCTCTCTCTCTCTCTCTCTCTCTCTCTCTCTCTCTCTCTCGTCCCACTCTCCTCCTGTCTAAATTCTATCTCTGATTCTCGTTACCTCACACTCACACTCTCCCTATATGGCTTCATGGAGAAGAACAGGGAAGTGCACTTATCCTAGGATGGCCTTACAAATTCTCTGTAATAAATTCAAGCACCAGTCTAAAATGTGTCTCTAGTTCTCTAGTCTGTGAGCTGAAGAAGTCGACACACTTTGAATTTTGATTCCTCTCTTTAGACTTGAAATAAAACGCGAGCGGAAATTCAATAAGTAAATAGACGAGGGGTAGTTGTAGTAGTAGTGTAAACACAAGAAATGAATATCTGATCGTGCATTATAATCAAGGATTGATACAGATACGGTCCAAACTGACGGACGTTTGCAGATTTCCCAAATCTTCGACGCAGTTCCTCATCTCCAGTTTCAGACGCACATACATACAGTAGCTACTCCTGGAGCAGTAACTTTTCTCGGGAATCTTCCCTATCTTTATGGGACTTGTCAGAGAATGTTACACATCAATGTAGATAGTTTCCTCGAGTGGGCTACAATTCCATGTTTGCTCATAATGTACTGGCGTAAAGAATATGTTGTATGTCAATAGTGTCACTTATCAGTATATCTATATATAGAAAATCCCTTACGGGCTCACACTTTGGCGGAATGTTGTGTTGAGATGAAACTATGCGTAGATATCTGATGCCCTCGTGGACTCCGCTTGGCACACAGGACATGCATTAATTAAATGGAGGGAGAACCTGCAGTACATTGGTTGACATTTTGGATCTTGAATGACAATGATGCTGAAGCTCTATTTTGTTTATTGAATTAACGCTAACTGTATCAGGAGACAGCGTCTCGCTGCTATTTTAAATGTCATCTCTTCGGACATTTTTGACATTTTTCTGAAAGGCGAGGAAAATACCCTTGACAGGGATGCCTTTCAGAAAAAGCCAGGAAGGTCTTAAAGTAACTCTTGAGTGAGGAGACAGGGACTCAATGTTAATTTAGAAAATTGACTCACATTGAGACGCAAATTGAATTTCCTACTACATTTTCACTTCCATTAACACATCTTAAAATTTAAAAACCTTCATATTTTTTTTAGTAGATATACAAGCTCTTTGACAACTTTCCCCTCACAATTCTCTCTCGCCGTCCTCCCGAGGACCAAAGTAAGTTCGCCATGAATAGTGGAGGGAGAGCAACAGGGGAAGTTGAGGGAGATGGTTCTAAAAATCAGGGAAGTTGTATAACTTGAGTATTAAATAACTCAAAGAGAGCAAGGAGCTTTCCCTTCAAAATGAGGAAGGATGAGAGTCTGAGGGAAAAGTGAAAATAAATGATCTGACATCCATTAAATTACAGAAGGTTCATTTTCCAATCAATTTTATGTCTTTGAGTGAGCCTCTCAGAATGAAAATCTTATTCAAGCTCGACTTTTTTTTTGTCTCTTCAAAGAGCTTTTCCATCTGACTTGTCAATTATTCAAAAACTAGTACATTCCGAGAGGACTATAGGAGGACGGCCCAAAGTTGATGGAGGAAATGGCAAGAAATATGAGAGCTGAGTTCATTTGCAAAACTTTTAATTGTTCCTAGCTATCATTGAGAAATCTTGTAGTAAAATTTGGTTCGGAGTAGAACTTTTCCATGAATTTTCTTCTTCCTCGTTTCCATCTCAACTCTATCTTTCCCCCCGAACATTGCTTTCCAGACTCCTTTTACTAAGCCTGGAAATTAAGTTGATATGAAAGCAAAATTTTAACGCGTCTTTGAACTCTATCAGAGCTGGCTGAGTGCATGCTTCCTATTTTCTCCATATGTGCTCTCAATGCATCTTGTACTCCAGTGTTTCTTTAGGACTGATATCTCAACTATTTTCCTTTCCCGAGAAATAATTTGGCAGTCGGAAGCCTACAACTTACATGGGAATCATTTCTGCCATCCTGACTTCCATGAGTAACTACCCCAATAGCATGAATGGAGTTCATCAAGAAGGGACACAGTGTACGTCGAATGTTAGTCTTTTTGCTAACATGCTACTTAATTTCAGTATTCGCTCCACACTACCCCTCTTATTGCCTTTTATTTTTTGCTACGCTTCTAGGAAATTCTCATGTCATCGCTAGGAATTCTTGGTTCAGATTGAGGGCATGGGTTCCTCCATGTTCCAAATTTCGGAGGTTATTGTTTTTTAGTAACTAAGTTCCAGATTTCAACGCTTCCTTGCATCTACATACATGTAGATACATACGAACATAATGCAGGCACCCCTCGCACTTGTCATTCCAATCAGATGTATAGAGTTCAGTCAAATGTTAATGCATAGTAATACATACAGATACATACACACACTGATACTTACACACTGTTCTGCAACGTAAAGTAAGGACCAATTATGGTCCTAAAAAATTGATGGAGTTTTAGAAACTGATTTACATGCATATGTATACATACATAAGTTAGCACAACAATGTGTAAGAGAGGTTTGGAAGATATTACTTGGAAATTCCTGTGATAAGAGTATTAATACGAAAAAAGGCTTTGAAATGAAAAAAGTGGGGAAATATTTAAATAACGTGGCTGCATGAGGGAAGAAAAATGGCTGGAAAACAAGTGAACTTTGGAGATAAGTTTTGTGAGAGGCAGAAATGATTGGCTCGGACACAGATTTATGCGTAGTCTTTCGTCGCCGTCTGAAGAAAGACATTTGCACAGATTTGGCAATATTTTCACGTCACTAACTTTCTCACACCTTAATGCTGTACATGTGTGTATTCCTAAACGAATGGATGCAACTTGAAAGTGTGGGTATACATAAGTCACACTTTTGGCTAAATCAGAGCCCACACACATATTATCCAAAGAATGTTTATATACATACACACACACACACACACACACACACACATACACATGCATTTGAATACAACAAGCAGAACGACTGGGAGCCTCCTACCTCCTGAAAGTTGAAAAGGTCCGTTATGTGAATATCAGATCTGGGGTCCTGTCCCGACAAAATGCGTGTCACACTCAGAGTGCTTAAGCATTTCCTATCAATTCAAATGTAGAAATATCTTCAGGAAATATAAGGACTAGGGATGTATGGACCTCAATAAATATAAAAGCCAGGGATGTTGTAGAAGGTATCCATTGAAGCCAGAAACCATCATGGGTGGGAACTGCCTTGAACAAACATCTCTTTACAAATGCGAACACTTGCAATCATACTTGAAAATGACGATGAAATCTTTAGCAATGGCGAGGAGAAAGCTGCCCCTCCATGTACCCCGCTCTCACACACAATCGAGTCAAAGAGATATGGGTGTAAATCCGTATTTACCATCCCTCGTACTTGAAAGAGATACTATTATCTATTTCTGGAGTGGAATCACACCTTGTATGTATCAAAATATATTCTATTCTCTCCCCGTCAAACTTGTTTACATAGGTATATGTAGATATATATCTGTAGACTCCTTCAAGGAAATATATATCAATTTCTCCTGCCAATAGGAAGGAACATACTACATATTTCCTTTTTACCACATTTTGATATCTTCACAACTAAAACAGCTTTCTCAGCTGCAACTTCTTCTCTCCTCTTACCCCTCGAGGTTCAAGCGGAAAAACCACAATGGAATAGTTAAAATAACTTTATAAGACTTGGGCTGGATATAAGAAAGTGAGAAATCCGGAATACACAGACCGGTGAGATTTCGGGAGGAACATGAATAAAGCTTGTGCTATTCTATTTTTCCTGAGGATCCATTCAAATTGAAGTATTACATGTGCAGGAGCCTTCCCATATTACTGGGATATTCCTTTTCGATCCGTTTCATAAATTTTAACTACGTCGTCAACAAGTTTTCTTCAACACTCGCAAAAACGTCTGCACAACAAACAACTTGAGATGGAGCAAGTCAATACATATACATAGATACGTAGATACATATACTTCTGGAGCGAAATTGCTTTTCCAAAAGTGGAGGGGAAACATCGTATTTGTACCTAAAAGCTCGCTCTCTCTCTCTCTCTCTCTCTCTCTCTCTCTCAGCCTCTTCAGCCCAGATGGGTACCCTGAATTTTTGCATCAGTCAATTATTCTATTTGAGTATGTTCTTTATACTAACAGGAGGTGCGTATGTATCTGAAAATATGAAATGATATTGTGTTTCCCAGGAAATAACATAAATCCGGGAATGGTTCATTTAGGAAGAGACTGTTATCACTTGTTATGTTCTGAGAGTAGAATGGATACTTGAGTGACGTGATTTAATATTATGGAAATCTCCAAAATTGTTTGTTCCAGTTTCCAGGATTTTTCTGTTTAGGTTACTAAACTTTGTAGTCAGCAATATAGGGGTAAGGAGTTTCTTGGGGAAATTTATTGGTCGCCTCAATGCACTTTAGAATATTATCGACGCCACATAATTCCAATTTTATTGCGTAAGTTTGTTGAACCCCTTGGAGAGAAAGTGGGTCAAAGAAATAATAGTATTTTATCTAACTAAATTATTTAAATATCTATATGTCAGATCATACTCGGGATAGATACATGAGGAGTTCCTACAGTAATTTTATTACAAGGCATTGCTTTTTTCCCGAGAAAATTATAACTATTGTCAAAAATCAGGAGGAGATACTGTGAAGTCAGCCAACTTCCAACTTTCTCCTTTTACCCAAAAGAAAACATGCTGAGATGAGTATCATTTGAGGAAATCGGATGGAGTACGGCAGTTTCCTATAATTTATCTGTGCGTATACTCTACTATTGCGTACAAGGTGGAGTCAGAGTGCGATAAAGTGTGCGGAATAGGAAAAAAGGCTAACTTTACTATCTCATGTTACATTATGTATGTACATGTGTCTGTTGGTGGGGAGCATGTGAATAGATACAGGGACGTGATGGTTTCTAGTGGGATCTCCTCTGTAAGCAGATGATGATGATGTAAGCTCTTTTGGTCAGTTTAGCTTAAGATTTACGAACAGGCCCTCTCTCTCTCTCTCTCTCTCTCTCTCTCTCTCTCCTTCCCAACTCCTCTTTTCGGACACAACTCCTTGGAGATGGAAATCATGGAATGTTATATATCTTATCACTTCTCATGCAGAATTCAGCTCAGGTCAGTTCATATATAGCATATGAATGTGTACCATTGTAGTGTTAGAGTATCCCCCTAACTATAGATAGATATCTATTTGAAGCGCACAATCTACAGAAATATAAATCTTGTCCACAGAGAATTTCTCCCTTTATTCTTTCTACCCCTGATTCGTTTTAAATACATTGGATGGATAGCGCTTGTCTGAGAATCTGTTCTTTACATTATCTCTCCCTTTTACATAGATTCGAATGAAACTATCCCAAAGTATCTTTTAGATTTATGCACCATGACAATGTACAAAAATCCTTGGAATGTCCAGACTGACTCGTCTAAAACCCATGTATTTTGCAAAGGGATGACTTTCTATAGATACCCCAGAATTAGAGACAGATATTTTGACTGTTATACAGAAACTTTTCCTCTGAGGCTCAGGGTTTCAACCCAAATTGTATGTACATTCCAGAGTGGGTGAGAATTGTGATGTGGTAGGAGTAGAAATTGGTGGATTTGCATTACCGACAGTTACTGAGGTTACAATTGCGTGCTTAATTCTCATTATGGAGTAATCATTTGTTCTACAGAGGAGCGCTTCACTTGCGTGGGGTAGACAAGGGAGTATATTATTCTTGGATGGTGCAGATCCATCCAAGCTAGCTCCCATGCGTTTGAAATAATACATAGGTTGATTCTACAACTCTATCATAAATTTTATCTGTATATTTCTGTAGTAACTTCCGTTCTCCTACCACCATTGCTTCACTTATATGTAGATATGTATATCTGTACGGGATAAATTGCATGGCCATGACTATAAAATGCAGATGCTCCATGTTCCCAGGATGCGTTAATTATGTACAGGAATCTCTGGGGAGTCCCGCTACATTAGATTATCATTTTGCCCACTGCATTTCGTTATTCTGGGAAGTTGGTGTATGCACGCAGGCCTGGATTATATGTAATTACATACATTTCACAAGGATGCATATCTATATCTATTGCATATTTATAGGAACCACTACAAGAATATCAGTTGAAATGGATCGTGGCCAACCTTCCCATGTGCTTATTGTTACTTTGGTGCGTATATTAGTAATGTATGAGTATGAAGTAATATGAGCTTCGTTTCCACGATGGAAGTTAAAACTGTCACCAGTCATAGATAGATACGTAATGTGAGGATCTAACTACTAACTAGTAATTTACAATTCCAGATACTGCCACACAGATAACTCATCCTATGTGCACTGACTTGAGTAGCTTCGTTATGGATGAACTCAATCCCAAAATTTCATGTGTGCTCAATTAACCGTAGCTTCATTGTAATTAGCTCTGTGATCAACCACCGACTACGGTCTACTATATCAAGTTTGAGTGATCTCAACCAAATCCTCCGAGCTTGACACCATCCCAAATGTATGGAACTGTAATGTCTCTCAAGTCTGAAGTATGTTTTCAATAGATGTACTGGGATGTAGTAAATCTGAGCATAAAAGTGTGTCAATACTAAAATATGTACGTAGTTTCTCCGTATGTTTCCGCTACCATGATACGCTTTTGATGAAAATGTGTGAAGTACGATTTAAAACTTTATGACGGGTATGAGCATAAATAACACCAATAAGGTAGCATGTAAGTAGATGTTATGTTACTTCTATCATAAAAGCTTGATTACTACACTGTACTAATGCTCGTTCAAATACATGAGGAAGTAGATTACATGGTAATAAGTGCTGGCCGCGTGAATGACCGTCTAACACAAGAAATTACTCAAGGCAAATTGATAATTTCATGCTCTTGTTAGCAGGTGATGGCTAACTTGTGCATGCAGAGAGAGAGAGAGAGCTCGCATGCCCATTAATTACTAAAGCGTTTTTAATTAAAATTTCTTCAATCACGGATGTTCAAAGCCCTTGAGATGCTTTCTAGTTTTATTAGGATTTTGAGGTACTTGTGTTTCGAGAAAACAGGATGTTACCTTTAAAACTCAAATATGGGACCGAGCGTGCACTCCACTCAAAAATGTACATACGTACAGCTTTGAAGCAATAACTACATTCCCAGATCTTGCTATACTTTTTACAAACTTACCGGCCGAAGTGCATACTAATAGATGGAATAATTATTTTTTAGCGTTTGTTTTTAGTTTTTCAAAGTTTCTGGCCCTACTGTACAGTAGTATTGAAGGAATGCTAATTAAAAAAATGGGAGGAATTGAGAGTTAGATGAGGAAATTAGTGCATTGTTACCTTATACTATACACGATTGTCAGATTAATAATCACCAGATCAAGCGCGTCATATGTGCATACATTATAGTTGCAACACACACTACAGTAACACAGAAGCTGAATTGTTGCAAGATGAAATTATTTTTATAAAACAATAAATAAATAAAAGTACAATGGTGATTCCGATGGAATTGATGTGGCACGATAAGTAGCAAAGGACGCAGACAAAGTCGTCGCACAATATGCATGGAAAAAAATAATAGGTTCTTTGATTAAAATATCAAAGGTACGTTATGCGTAATTAATTAAAAATTTTTATACTGATTACACAAAGAGTAACTGACTATGAGTTTTATTTGCAGCAGAAGGATTTTGAACAAGAAGTCATGCAATGAGAAATAATTCAATTGCAAATCTCACAGGCTTTTTTTTCATAATTATTTGTCAGTTCCTATCCCTTTTCATACTGTCGAAAAACGCTGATAATAAACAAAGCACTCTGCCGAGGAAAATCTCTCGTTACAATTATCAAGCATTTCGTCTCCCCCTTTACTACTCAATGAAACATTATTGTACATAATTGTCAAATCTCAGGCCGGAATATCTCCCTGCCATATTTCCCCACAAATAAATTTATAATGACGGGGAAATATTTCAAGCCGACTGGAGATTATCCCATGTGTTCTTGTATTTGTATCTACCACAAAGGTCGCTGGTATTATCATCATTGAACTGCCAGACAGGGAATTACTAGGAAAATAATTAGAGGTAGTAGATGGAAAACCCTGAGATCTGAATGAACCTTTGATCTAGAGTCTAATGCTTCCTTATACGAGGCGATCGTTAGAGAGCCTAGAGTCTAATGCTTCCTTATACGAGGCGATCGTTAGAGAGCTGGTTAGAATCTGTAATTGAATCACGCGTCCGTGCAGGTGCGGACGCTGAATAGTCGCTGGAAGGTTTAATAAGCTAATAATTTGTGCTGGACTTGATGCTCTAATGATTTCCCCTGTGAATAATTCAAAGACGTAACTGGAGCAAGAATTTTTATACATACATCTTTGGAACTTGTGGAGTTCATATCCAAAAGGGTAACTTAATAGCATACTGTATGATCCGTAACATATACAGGATAAATGCGAACCATCTGTAATCTCGTGGTGATTCCGAGGGAGTTCAGTCTTTGCCAAAGACCGAGTCCATTGCCCACTCTAATGGTTAATTTAATATGCAGCTCAGGGCTTCACTATGGCTCCGGGATGAAAAATGAGGTGGTCATGATTGGAGACGCTAACAAATGAAATGCCTACCTTTTGTATAGTTACAGTTCCATACTGTTGTCTATGTAAGAATAAAACAATAATCCTTTAGGAAAGTAATGAAAGTAAGAGCAGTAAAACTCATTGTCATCTGCCCCTGTCATCTTTCTGATGACGGTCATCATTAATACAGCAGTAGTAATAGAAGGAGGGGATCGAGAACCAGAAGGGAACGTCAAGTAAGTTATTGAATGGATTCCTCCTCCAGTTCTTGGGTAAGGATGGGATTGGGGAGGTTTCAAAATGGAGTCGGCATACAAGTAATAAATATAAGTTGAGCTTGAGCGCCTTCCTTATTATTATTATGACAATATCCAGGCTTAGTTAGTACTATGTACGGGACGGAAGTACATCCGTGGATTTGGGTCCTAGGATATAAACTTGTAGATTTTTGAGTAAACGCAAAAAGTTTCAAGTGTCCATTTACATTATAATGATACCTATAAGTGCGTTCAGGAACGCGTCTCATTCCGTTCAGAGTACAAGTTCTTCTATATCTTCCAACATTAGTCTCGTCCCTTTATACCCAATTGTGTTAGTATCCCCGGTAACATCCAGCTTATGATATAAATCCAATCTGTGATCAAATCTCTCGTGGATTTTTTTTTTGCTCACAGTTCTACGGGAAAAGTTGTGGTAGATTATAGTTAGAGTAGATATAAGTATGTATTCCAAACGCATGGAATATAGCTATTGTACCTAGTAGCTCCTCTAACTCCAAGTCTGGGGACAGGGTTAGGTATACAGGTTGTAAAAACCTTGAAACTGAGATTCTGTTGGGCTTTATTCATCTTTGATTCATGTTCTGGATCTTTACTGCTCATCTAATGAGATTGCATCGTAACATTCACTTCCTCCTTTCCCTACTCCTCTCTTGAAAGTTTCAAGGGAAGAAGTATTTTTGGTTTAATACTCAGGGAATGAGAAACCATCACAGTGGCATTCCATTGTTAGAACTAACTCCCCGCTACTTCTATCATTCTCCAAAAGCTCACATTAAAGACTGCATTTATTTTCCACCACCCCAAAAATCATTAAAATTCTAGCTTCCTTTTAATCTCCACAGTTTATTTCATGGGTCTGTCCTGGAAATCACCTACCACAAATTCCAGCATCTGCTGGACTCATCTGTAAAGTTGTACTAACCCATGTATACAGTATACATAATTACATATGTACATAGCGTATAGATCCAATCCTATTATACTCCCCATAAGCTAAATTGAGAATCAGAAGCTAAAATTATACTTGACCGAATGGGTTTAAGGTACACAAGTGGGGATGTAATTAATTCAAAAATTATCCCTCATTTTGGGCTTCACTCCGAAAATATTTTCTTCCCTGAAGTGACTTTCGTACTAGAGTTTGAGTGTAAGTGTTGATTGAACAGGCTGTATTAATCAGGAGCTTGTGAATTTTAAAAGGCAAGTGTATAATAAAATTAGGAATAATTTAATCCCCCCCTCCTCTTCCCATCTCCCACTATTTAGTGAGTGATGAGAAGGGTTCCAGAACCGTAGTTTTGCGGAGCCCCGGTGGTGATTTCCTCCAGATGAATTGAGAATAAGAGGTAGGTACAAGATTGATGAAAATACCTCAAGCGCTCGTTAATTTTCTCCGATTAGATGCACAGTTCTGTGAAAACATCTCCGCTTCTGGGGCCACTACTGGTAGGAGTATTGTGGAGCCTTTAGTATGTACGTATGTATGTATGTAGGAAAAGTTTATGCCTCCGACATGCCATTCATTTTAGCATTTTGGATAATAAATCCCATGCTGTACTACTGTATTCAGAGTGGTGGCTATGAATAGATACACTACGATTTCATCTTCGTACTGTAACGTACAGAATGTCTAGGGCTCGGTACTATACGCTACGGTTTATTTGAAGGAATATTATTATTTATTAATATCAAAACGTTATTCTCGTACAATATAATATTACGAACAATAAGGAGAACACAATTACAGCATTAGTACAAAACCATATAACAATTATGTAACTCAGAACAAATGCATAAGATACAGATACAAATTATAACAAATACAAATCAGAACAAATATAACTCAGAACAAATATAACTCAGAACAAATATAACTCAGAACAAATATAACTCATGTTTATAGCAATAAAATAAATATTATAATATATGAAGACCTAAAGAGAGCTTTCCCGATTACTACAACCACCAATTAATACCCATTTGGAATAATATAAAAAGGAAAGTTTCCCCAGGGAGGATTTTGGAAACAGAAAGTATACAAAGTAACTCTGTATACTTCCTTTAGGCAGTCTTTGTATTCCTTTCCTTTAAGCAACTCAAAGGTCAGGAGCAGACTCGTCTCATCTATTTTATGACAGCGGTATTTATACTTTTTTTGACATTCAATTGATTGGTTAAGTCTAACGATCCGAATTCATTGGCTCAATCCTAAATCTTACTATTGGAATGGATTACTATATTAACGGTTCGAATTCATTGGCTCAATCCTCACTTACTATCGGAATGGATTACAATATTAACGGTTCCAATTCATTGGTTCAATCCTCACTTATTATCATAATGCAAATGTAATAATGTTAACCTAAAACAAACAATCAAACATCCATTGTCCAAGTAACTATGGAAACATTATTACAATTATCTCCTCCTAAGAATTGAATTTCATGAATAACTTATGCATAATAACACAACATTAAAACCTGAAACTTATCTATTATACATCCTCCAATAATCTTTTTAAACGCAGTATTTTGGTTGTGTCCCATTCAATTGTTTCTATGAACTTTGTCGTGTTACAGTCATAAAATGGAGCATCCCTGTCATTGTCCTCGTAATCAAACCATACCAGAAAATGTATTTCCGTAGCATTTGGGAATTCAAATAACATTTCGGTCTCCGTGCCATGCGATGTTTCGGTCAATTTCACATTATGAAAAATTTTCAAAATATGCACAATATTAGTGACGTTGACGTACAAAATAGCTGGTACAGGCATAAAAAACAACTTCGGCCGAATTGCTTCAATAACCGCGATAGTTGAAATGGGACGTATATTGTTCGATGTCATCGATGCAGACTGCCGATGCGGAATTTCCACTCCATCATTCCATTTGTTTTTTCCAGCAGTTGGATGGTATGGAAAACATATTGATGGACCCACAGGACACGTAATTTTCCGCTTCGGTACAATTTCCTTCAGTTCCTTGATTTTCTGTTCTTGTTCAATCTTCGAGAAACTCTCAAATTTTTCTAAAGCTGCTGCCTTCTCTTTTTCTTTTTCAGCGATGCACTTCAGAATCAGGTCATATTGACGAATTTCCTTATGAGCCGTACATACCAAGTCTTTGTGCAGCTTGGACCGAAAATAATTCCGACGTTTCTTCGCACTCATTCCCATCGCTTCGTGGTTGTTCTTAGGATCACTTGCCAATTCACGAGACTTCTCGTTGTAGTAGTTTCGAACTAATAATGAGTTATATACCAATAATGAGAATAACGTTTTTGTAAAACTAAATAAATTCCGACAAATAAATCACGTATAGTAAAACAAAATATAAAGAATTACTCATTTGTTGGGCCATTATTTCAAGTAATGTTTCTCCGGAAAATATGAAAATCAAATCGGGATTTCGACCAAGGTAACGGATACAATGTAAGACAATCACAGCGAATGGTAACTGAAACCGACGTGAATTGAACAGAGATTCTTTGCAATGAGAAAACTAAATCGGACTGACATATTTCTGGTCGATTCGATTCGATGCTTATAATCAGTCGCATCGGCTTGTGGTTGCTACGAACTGGCCGAGGTTTTCAATAGCCGATGTTAATAGCCGATATATGATAAGCCAATATTAATAGCCGATATTTGACGTAGTTCTTATTTTTACAATACAAACTTATCCATATATTCCATTATGTAAAATTTTATTATTATGATCCATTTTATTTTTCCAAGCATGATTATAAATAATCCAGTAGCATTAATGCTTTAAAATATTTAAAATATTTAAAGCATATCACCTCCTTTCAAAAAGAAAGACCGCATAAATATTTTCGCATATAAATCGATGAAACAACGCATCTGTATCAATTAATCTGAGATTATGACATATTTTTGACGGAAGGAAACAGAACTTCAGAGCCTAAACCGCGAACCTAACCAGTTCTTGTGAGAACATTATTGCCAGCTTCCACAGACCACAATGATACTCGAAATAACTTATCAGAGCATTTTTTAGCCTGCTCCTCACAGACAAAAATCTACTCTTTATACCTACATGTATTAATCTTTTTGAGGACATAATAATACATTCATCATGCAAAATTATATCCTCCTATAATAACTAAAAATTAACTATAAATGCACTGTTGCTTGCTCCTCGCAAACAACAGTTACACTTGTGACAACTTCTAAACTAAACCGAACAACGAAGTCATATACCCATTATTTGTGATACTAAGCGGGTTTCAATCGTGATACATGCACTGTACCAATGTCTTTACCAGATTTGATACAATTTAACTTGGCAATATTTGTTGAAATCATTTTAGAAATTTTGAAAGGGCCACAATACTTTTTGCACAAGGAACGTGTTATGCCTTTTTCTGTATTTGATATATTCAATGCCAATGTATATACCAAATCGCCAGTTTTATATAAAGATGCAACTTTATCTTTGTTATAATTATTGAGTGATCTGGATTGATTATCCTCAGTAGTGGATTTAGCAATAGATTGAATGTATTTTAAACGATCAGGATCAGTTATTAAATTTACTCCTGGCATATGGATAAGTAAATGTAAATCAAAAGGTGTACGAAATTCTCTTCCAAAATTTAGGTATACAGGTGAAAAAGAAGTTGAATCATTAGTAGACGTATTTATTGAAAAAGCAATTTCGTCCAATTTAGTATCCCACTCATTACAATTATTTATTGTTGAAACTATACGCTCCTTGACTGTCCGATTGTACCTCTCACATACATTGCTCTGCGGATGATATGATGCAATCTTCCAAGATCTTATACCGATGGCATCACACCACATATTGAATCTTTTACTGGAAAATTGTGTGGCATTATCCGTAATAAGAGTAATTGGAAATCCCCATTTAAGAAATACTATCCATAACTTTGCAATAATAGATTTTGCTGTAGCTGATCTAAGCCCGAATAATTCCACGTATTTAGTAGAGTTGTCAACAACTACTAATAAATATCTAAAACCCTTTTTACCCTTTACATAGGGACCGCAAAGATCACAAGCTATATTTTCCCATGGAGCACCAATTTTTAAAGAAGTTCCCAAACCTATTTTATACGAAGAAGCGGATTTTGTTAGGTTACAAATGTCACAATGTTTTACAAAATCAACAATATCTTTACGCATAGATTTCCAATAAAATCGATGTTCAATTTTTTTATAAGTTTTGCAAATTCCAGTATGTGCGGACAAAATGGAAGAATGGAAATACTGTAAAATATTTGAAATTAAACTGGTAGGAGCCCATAACTTCCAGAAATTTACATCCTCCTCCCACGGCTTATTTATCGATCCCACATACTTGTATAATGCACCGTCACCTGATAATGTAGCATCACGAGCTAATTTGATTGTTGCATCACAAGTAGTAATAGTTGGATCTTTCAAATACAATACGACCTTTGAGAGTATAGGGTCAGTAATTTGGTGTTCAATGAACGTTGGTCTATCAATGAACGTGATCTTGTCTTCTATGAAATTAACTTCAAACATTCTGCTTAATGCATCAGCTACCTGATTATTAATACCTTTCCGATATCGTACTTCGAACTCATACTCTTGAAGTTCGAGCATCCATCTAGCTACTCTACCCGTGGGATCTTTGATAGTCTTAATCCATTGCAGAGCTTGGTGATCAGTTTCAACAATAAATTTGGTGAATTCAACATACATCTTAAATTTGCGAATTCCATATAAAATTGCTAAAGCTTCCTTGTGCGTTGTAGAATATCGTGATTCAGCAGGAGATAAACTTCGACTGCAAAACCATATCGGATAACGTATGTCATCTCTATCTTGAGCTAAATGAGCAGAAATACCTGTATTGGAAGCGTCAGTCATAATTACAAAAGGTTTTTCTAGATCTGGCATATACAAACAGCTTGCTTCATTTAAATGATCCCTCAAATCCTCAAATGATTTTTGGCAATCTTCTGTCCATAAAAATTTAGCATCCTTTTTAAGAAGCCTATATAATGGCCTAGCCTTATTTTCAAAAGATTCATACATATGTCTATAGAATCCTACCATACCTAAGAACTTCTGAATTCCTTTTACATTTTTTGGAATAGGATACTTTTTCAAAGCTTGTAGCTTTTCAGGCAAAGGTTTATACATCCCATCACCCACAATATATCCCAGAAACTGAACAGATGTCTGTGCTACTTGCATTTTCTTTGGATTAATATGAAAGCCTTTAATTTTTAATTGTGTTAAGACCCAATCAATATGACTAATATGATCATCCATATTTTTAGAAAATATTATTATATCATCAACGTAAGGTACCACAAAAATCCAGATAAAATCACCTAGAGCATCTTCTATAGCTTCTTGATAAGCAGCGCCTGCATTTATTAATCCAAATGGAGTAACTTTAAAACGATATAAACCGAATGGGCCCCTAAAAGCAGTTTTGTCACGATCTGATAACCGAATTGGTATGTGGTAAAAACTCTTAGGACTATCAAGGACTGTAAAATATTTCCCATTACTTAATGCCAAAAGAATATCAGATAGACGTGCTGGAGCATTTTTATTAGCCTTGGTTACTTTATTTAAAGCACGAAAATCAAAACATGGCCTCCAAGTTTCTGACCCATCAGGTGACGTTTTACGTACTAGAACAGCTGCTGAAGCCCATGGACCATCACATTTCTCAATAATATCCATATCTAATAATTCTTGGACTAAATTTTGAAAAATCAAGCGTTTATTTACATTCATAGGTCTAGGTTTGCAAGCTATTGGTGCTGCATCTCCTGTTTCAATGCAGTGTTCCTTAGTATAGCATATACCAGGTTTTGAGCTTATAATTTCTTGATGTTTTTCAAAGACGGCATATAATTTATCCTTCAAGTAATCATCTGTTGGAACCTTATCAACCATCGCCTGTATCATAGCTAAATATTCAGTTTTGTCCTCTTTAAGCTGTCTATCTTTAACTTCCCGAATAAAATCATTTACATAAAATATTCCGTCGCTATCATTTTCTATCTCGATTGCTTCAGTATCAACACTATCTACAGTAAAAGTACCTTTTTGAACATGCACGGAGATACCGTTTTTTCCAATAAAATCTCGTCCTAATATAATGTCTCTTTGTGAACCAGGAATTAGATAAAATTTCTGAGAAATTAATCCTAGAGGAGTGATAATATCTAAAATACATGTACCAATACTATTACAATCTCCTGAAATTGTTTGGAATTCTTTCGAATCACAGCATATATTTATATGAGAATCATGAACTAATTTAATCAACTTATCTCCTAATATTGAAGACGAAGCTCCAGGATCTAACAAACCATTCAATTCAACGCCTAATACTTCAATTTGCATACATACAGGTGGATAATTAGACTGGTGAGCTTCTGATGACACCTGAACTGCTCTCACCTCCCATTCAGATGTGGCCCGTTTCCCTCATTGAAACGAACACTACGACTAGCAGATGATTCCCTGCTTGCACTCCGGGAATTACTCCTATTATTTGTCCAATCATCATGTCTATTAGACCGCTCAGAACTTTGTTCTCTAGAACTTGAAGCTCTTCCTGTATTATCAGATTTATTATTCCGTTCTTGACTTGATTCACGTTGTGATGAATCATTTCGTGGATTTTCCCGGTTAATACTACGACTCTGATCATACCTATCCTTATTTGGATGTGGACTATTCTCGCGATTATTTCGATTTCGGAAATTATTATTATTGTCACTTCGCCAATTTTTGTCGTTGTCACTGCCTTGCCTATTACCTTGCTTTGAATTTCCCTGCCAGTGTTTACCATGAAATGAACCATATTGATCGTACGAGCCTCGTTGGATGTCAGGAACTATCTTATTTCCCCAATGATTTTCTGTTTTAGTTTCTCGATATGACAATGAAGGTTCTAAACCCTGATTCTCTCGAGGAGTGCGGTAATCCCTATCCAACACTACACTAGCCTGAGCCTCGTAAGCTACTTCCATCAAATCATGGATGCTACCAAAATGCTGCCTAAACGACATAACCTTCATTCTATAATGAGGATGCATAAGTTCCAGAATTTTATCAACTCGGATCATTTCGTCAGTATTTGGGTCAATCCTTTCATAGAAATCATCTATGATACAAATAAATTTAGTCAGTGGTTCATCAGGTCCTTGATATCTGTTATCAAGATCTCTCAACATCCTCTTGTTATAATTTCCAGATTGGAACTGTCTACGGAAATAAAATTTAAAGTCGTCTAAATCCCTGAATAAATTCATTTTCGCTATTCGTCTATACCATAAGAACGCGTCGTCTGTCAGTGCGTAAGGTATAACAAGTCGCATTAGGTCATTGTCATTGTATCCCACTGCTGTCTGATACTTCTCTAGTTCTAATAAGAAATCATATGGGGTTCTCTTCTCATGTGATCCTGAGTATTTAGGAATAGTAATATCTTTTCCTTTCAACCTAACAAGCTGATTTTCACCAATCCTACCGTTTCTAATCGGACCCCTATGCTCCTCATTATTTTCATTAAGCTCATTTGGACCCATATCATGTCTTTGCCTCTCTAAATTATTTAATCGCTGATCAATTGCATTAAACTTTTCTTGGACGCTATTCTCCATACGCTCATGCATATTTTCCAATAATCTTTCAATACTTTCCATTGTAACAGCAGTATTATTATTTGATCCTTGATTCATAGTAGAATTAGGAGTTGGAACATAGATGGAGCTAGTTCGGACTGTACGACCTTTCCTACCCATGATTATAATTAACGTAAATATAATAGGTATGATTTTTTTCAGATATTATATAAAGATGATCGGGACAATCGATCCCGGCCGAGCTATTTGTAACGTACAGAATGTCTAGGGCTCGGTACTATACGCTACGGTTTATTTGAAGGAATATTATTATTTATTAATATCAAAACGTTATTCTCGTACAATATAATATTACGAACAATAAGGAGAACACAATTACAGCATTAGTACAAAACCATATAACAATTATGTAACTCAGAACAAATGCATAAGATACAGATACAAATTATAACAAATACAAATCAGAACAAATATAACTCAGAACAAATATAACTCAGAACAAATATAACTCAGAACAAATATAACTCATGTTTATAGCAATAAAATAAATATTATAATATATGAAGACCTAAAGAGAGCTTTCCCGATTACTACAACCACCAATTAATACCCATTTGGAATAATATAAAAAGGAAAGTTTCCCCAGGGAGGATTTTGGAAACAGAAAGTATACAAAGTAACTCTGTATACTTCCTTTAGGCAGTCTTTGTATTCCTTTCCTTTAAGCAACTCAAAGGTCAGGAGCAGACTCGTCTCATCTATTTTATGACAGCGGTATTTATACTTTTTTTGACATTCAATTGATTGGTTAAGTCTAACGATCCGAATTCATTGGCTCAATCCTAAATCTTACTATTGGAATGGATTACTATATTAACGGTTCGAATTCATTGGCTCAATCCTCACTTACTATCGGAATGGATTACAATATTAACGGTTCCAATTCATTGGTTCAATCCTCACTTATTATCATAATGCAAATGTAATAATGTTAACCTAAAACAAACAATCAAACATCCATTGTCCAAGTAACTATGGAAACATTATTACAGTACATAGATATTATGAGCCTATACATTATGTATTTGTACACACACACACACACACACACACAGAAATTAAACACAAGGTCCCTGTTTTCAAGCCCCATTCACCATTCACAAGTGCATACTTTCGCACATACTTAACTTACAGGCTTAAACCTTTCAGGAGAGTCTTAACTTATTACGTGCATATTTGGCTTTCAAATTTGTGTCTACAACCAGAAAACAGTCTGCTTGTAGGATAAGATTACATTCTGCGTTTTGTAAACCAGTCACTCTGGCGAGGAAGAACTGACGGAGAGATTTGAAATGAAATTTTAATTTCCTTATTGCTCACGCACTAAAGCATCAACATTTTCAAGAGTGGGAGGGAATAGCATCATATAGAGAGTAACTACAGAAGGGGCATAGTACATACGTAATATGCCAAAGAGGGAAAGCATGGTCCCCGTCTGGAAACTTGAAGAGTTCATTCTGGAAAATCTTATACCCCTCAAGGAAATTATTTGAAAAGCATAGGGGAAAGAAATTACAAAAAGGTGAGGTTGTCGGTATTGGTTTAATAGTTTGCTTTGTTGATATAAAAAGTCGGAATACTCCCCGGTAAGAAAAGAACCATACGTTAGTTTTTCCATGCCAAAAAAAAAGAAGAAGAAGGAAACGAGCGTTGCCGATCCATGAAAAAAAGACAGGAGAATGGGATACGAAGGGAGAAAGGAACCGAGGGGAAGATTCAATCTTGCATGAGTTCCTCTTAAGTATAGGACTTCATGTTGATTTACTATTCCTTTTAAAGGGCTTTTCCCACTAATTTTTAAATAATTTTGTCCTCATATAATCACCAGTGACTCTGTACTCCAGCCCTTTTGCACGTGGCCAGAACAGAATAATTTTAAAAATTTATGCTCTGGCTCCTGTCGTATAATAAACAGTAGATACTATAATCTCATTGTGTGCAGCTGTATATAAAAAAAAGTCACCTTGTTATATATAACCACGCTGACTTTCAGTATGCTGGGAAGTGAATCCCGAAGTAGTAATAGATTAGGAAGTAAAATAGGAGCTCGTACGGATGATAATACGTTACAAACGTGGAGAAGAATTGACATGGATGCATAACAAATAGAGGATTTATCCAAGGAATATTTTTTGCATGTGCAAACTGGAAGCCTCGTATGGATAAGGGAATTGATAAAATCAAAGGGGAAGGATATTGCATTTGAGATTGAATTCGTACCTGTTATGTAAGGATTGCTGAAAAAAAAAGGTAGATTCTATAGAAACATCTTGAGATATATCTAGACTGTTTGGCTTTGTGAGGAAGAAATGACTTCATTTACTATTCAAGTAATAATGTATTAATGTCACTCCCAATCCTGGCACATCTGGATCAGGTACCAGAACCGTACATGAGCTTCAAAGACGTCTAGGATGTGCGGGTGATATCGTAACCTAATATCTTTATGAAGAGGAACTTGATCCACCTACACACAAATATGAGATGACTCCCACGAAAAAGCGCATGCAAATAGGCAGGGGGAAGGAATATTTACTCATTTAGTATGTATGCGTAGAGTACACACGGATGTGCATGATTTCTACTACGTCGATGGATGCCAGTCAATTGAGAAAAGATTCAGATCAAAAGGGATGCACATTTGGCTATTCTTCTCAATTACTGAGCAGTTACTTATTACTCATAACGAGATTTTTTTTTCCAAAATCCTTCCTGCTATCCTGTCTTTATGAAGCTAATACATGTTAGAGAATTTCCATGGTATTTTATTAATCCCACGCTGAATATTATTTCTCCCCAGGCTTCTTCCTTTCAATTTAATCAAGGCTCCATTGAGTCGACGGTGCTCAGCTCTTACTCTTTGTTGTTTCTTCATTTTCTAGAGAATTGGTTCACTTTCAATCAATCGTCCCATCTCTATATCACGTGTAGTGGTCCTATGCAGCAGCAATGTTTTCCTGGTAATTCAGTTATAAAACGCTATGTAATAAGTGGCTTCGCGGCACGCAAAATAAAAAAAAGCTGGGATGGAGATGCCTCCACTAAAGCACGATCGAGTCTCTAGTGTAATAGCATTCGTATCCATAAATACTTATGTACATAGATAATACACACACACACACACACACGATGAATAACATACATACAAAAAAAAACTAAAACATAAGTCTAAAAAAAGTATGCCTGAACTTAGTTCTTCACCTACATACATATGTAGATACCTGAAGTTCCTCCCTACACTCTTCCATTTCCATCAATTACACTTATCTAATATTGCAAGTTTATCGTTTATAAGTGAACTCAATCTAAGAGGGAAATGTAATCTCAATCTATTTGATTGGTTTGGCTCGGAAAACTCAGTTTACGCTTTTTTTTTTACTTAGGAAAGTTTAACCCAAAAAAAAACCTAATGGCAATCACTTGAGCTTAATCTTCTAAATTGAAGTTGACTTTTGAGTTAAATATGATTGAGGATTCAGGAAAAATCCAGTTTACTCCGCGTGCTGAGGCAATCAAAATAGTATTTCTTGGAAAGTTCAGCTCTAAAAGTTCAAACTCTCCATTTGGTTTATATTGATTAACGTGAGCTAGCTAGCAGGGAGGGCCTGAGCAAGAGTATATACTGACAAAACCTTCCCCGCGTCAGATAATTTCGAAGGTCTTTTACTTTACCCGGGGAATTCTTGAAGCGATTTTAATGTCACATAATATTGATGTAAGATATATGAGGCGTGCTTTCTTTTGCGGGGAAGGGACAAATGGGAGGTTATGCTGGCACAGGTGGTTTGGATATACATACATGAATCTTACTGTTAGTGACATCCTCTCAGTGTTAGTTACTTCTTGAAACCTCTCGTCATTAGGGCTTACTACGAACATGGAATCGCTACATGTCTGAATCTTGACAGAGAGTGTCTTTCTTCTTTAAAAAAAAGTTGAGCTTTTTCAAACCAGAGAATAATAGCTCCAGAGCAGGGGAAATATTACAGAGTCGAATCTAAGCCACAGATAAGATATTAGAAAATCACATTAGGCAACCTCCCCAAATAGGACATGATTCAAAGGATACGTGCGTTACGTTTCTATGTACAAGATGGGAAGTATTTTGAAGGGACGTGTAATTATGTATACACTCGTTAAAATTTCGTGTAAAAAAATTGAAGCCCAATCCACTTTTTGTGTAGCTCTCTCATTTGACAAACAAATGGTCGTCAGAAAGGTAGTCAGCTTGATATGACAGAGTGGTTTGGTAACCAGGTAAAAAAATTAGTTACTGGGAAAGAACTGGTAGGGAGAGTTGTCAAAATTACAAACTTGTTATGTGTATGAGAATACAGGGACTTTTTTTATCAACGTTACGCAATTGGTTCTTGTCGCCTCGAGTACTTCATTTCCATTAGCGACTCTCCTGGATCTCTCCCTGTGTGTGTACATATCTACGTATAGATACGTATAGTATCTTTGGCGTGCAGGACGCTCCCTGTCATGATCGTTACACAAGCGGAGCTCCTACAACTTTTCGGATAGCGAAACGAGGAGATAATTTAGATACACGCTCAGAGCTAATGTACTTAAAACGAACGGAGGGGAAAACTCTGGCTGTCTCATAATTATGCTTGTGTATGTTCCACATTTACACCGGAGCTCTATCGGAGTATTACATAATAATTCCCATAGTCTGGGAATATCCTATACCTTGAGTTCAGTTCCAATGTGCGAAGACAGTAAGTCAAATCGCGTCAACTTTTCCAAGTTGCCTTTTTCGACGAAGAGAAAGAGAGAGAGAGAGAGAGAGAGAGAGAGAGAGAGACATAGGACAGCTTTGTACAGGGAAAAGGATCACCAAAAGCTCAAAGTCATTTCGTTCCAACAAATTTCTCTACTATAGTAAATATGTTACTCCCACTATACGGAAAAGGATTAAAAGTCCATCATCACGTACGAGCTTCATCATCTCCCTCTGCTTTCCCTGCTTAGATGTGCGTATGGTGAGTAAAGAGCTGAGTTTTTTTCCGTATGTTTTCATCATCAAGGAAACTTACACCCTTTGTCTACCAACTGAGGCGGTTCTAGTAATTCTAAACTTTAGACAAAAGCTAAACTATGTATTTATGTAGGTACAAGTCTAATTATAGAGTGCGTGTATGTAATTCATACAAAATACAAGTAGCTTCAGAATATGCGTATGCATTTATCCTTTTTAGTTTTTGGAATGTGGCACGTGCTCCACGAAACCCACTTGAGATATGGTAGAAAGGATTCTAACTCAATAGTTTACTTTTACTTTATGTACATTCGTACTTTTTCCACTAATTTGATTCATTTCCAAAGCCAGAGCTTATTAGCTTATCTGTAGTAGACTCTGTGGAAAAAAAAACTTTTATAGAATTTAAAAGTCATCAAGTCTTGGCTGTTGATTCTTTGTAGATATTTTTTGAGTTATTGCCAAATCCAATGGTAGTAAAGGGATTGGGAACAAATAGGAAATACAAGTTGGGGGTTCTGTCGGGAGTATTTTTTTTTGCGGAGCGGTGATATTATTAGCATTATTTCAGCAATGACTGTGCCCATATCATATGAGACTGGTTCTAGTATCATCTAGTATCTAGACTGAGTTCTATATCATACAGTAATAGCGTCTCATGCTCGCTCATGATATTGACCTGACAATAAAATCATTTATTTACCACACACGTGCCCAGTCAAAAGATAGATTACCAATGGGTCCGTGTGGATGCTCACGAGAGGTACTTTCACCACTATATATTTAATTCTGTACAAGAGGAAATCCTGTCTTTCAATGGAATGAAAGCCCCCTCATACTCCTCTCCATGCACAAAGAGGGAAAGGCTTTAAGAGCAATTTGGGTCGGAGATAAATTTTCCTTTGATTTCCGTTCGTGTCATCAATGTTGTTCCGAGCGTTGATTAGCTTTCCTCGGTCATAGCAAGCAATTAGCCTATATTTCTGGGAAAGAGCGTTTACCCTTTTGTGCAGGAGATTTCCGGGTTTCATAAGCCGTTTTTCTTCCCACTCCCAAGGATCATCCGCGAAGGTGCGGGTGCTAACGAGAAGGAAACGCTCCACCATAATTTACTAATGAACTGCTTACTTCCGTGGTCCTCCTATTTATGTCCAATGGACTCCAACCCTGTTTTTTTTTCAGGATGTGAGTAGTATGTAGCATACGTAGATATAGATATTGTATATATTCCTTACTGATATAATTAACCGTGTGTTCCGGATTAAGAATCATTGTCATACAGTGGTGGCAGGTCAGCCTGTCACAACTAATGGGCGACAGGAGAGAGAGAGAGAAAGAAAAAAAAAACAGGGATAAAAACGAATCTGGGGAAAGAACCTAATTCGAAAACCATTGTGAGCACACGTGAACCGTACGTTAGTCTTGAATTTAGGGAACTTGCATTGACATGGTGGGACCATGTGTGTGGACTCTGGACTCTGGACTGCATAAGTGCTGAGAGCAAAGCAGGACATATGTGGCTGTCAAAAGGGTTAGAAATTTACGTCGGAAGTCTGCTCCAAGCTTTGTTTAAGTGTGGAATTATAGAAATAGTTAGGTCTGTCGTAAGTATAGTTTCTATAGCTATACAGTAAAAGTTGAGTGTAAAATAAAAGCTTGTTTTCTCCACTGTATTTTCTCTGCATCAACGCCATGCCTCGCAGTCAATGTCAGCAGCTGAGAGTTTATAAGTATCCAGCTGTTGCAGAAAATCTAATGGAAAAAAATCTAGTTAGCTCAATACTACATAGTATCTGGTTGGGAGAGTATTTTTCCGGTCACAAATTTTACGGTAATGGTAGTCTTTACTACTTTCCTTACTTTTACTATAGTGCGGCCATCAGGGTCCTACTTCGCACAAATATGTATGCAGTAAAAGATTTGGGGTATTTATGCCAACAGCCATAGTTCTCATGTCTCCTGTGAAAAATCATGGGGAAGGATCGGGAAAGGACCAAAAGTCGATAGGACTTTTTGAGTACGCTCCCTGACTCAGTAACCCGGTCTCTCTGATGTTCCCACTAGACAGCTTTTTTTTTTAGGAACAACGTCATAAACAGCTAAAGAAACAAGAGCCGAATGCTGATAACTCCTATTGTATTTGGAAACCTTGTTATAAGTTGAGAGGATGCTCCGTTTCTGAGAGACCAAAGGATCAACTAATTATCGCCCAAGTACTCATCTCTAATGATAACAACTTACTTCAGAGACACTTCAGGGGTTACTGACCTTCCCACGCTATATATTCTGTTACAAGTTGTTGCTCTCTACCTATTTGTAAATGTCAGTAGCAGTGTGTGTTGGTCTTATTGATGTAATTTCGTCGATGTTTACGCCGAGGAAATTGAATAAAGGGAAAATAGCTACAGAGTCGTTCAACGACTTTCACATTCGGGGGAAATCAAAGTCAAAGAGTTTCTCCTTGGATTATTTCAAGCTTGAATATATAAATAAGCTAAATACATCTACCTGTAGGTACATGTAAGAGTAACTTTGACTATGTAGTTGTTTGTAGTTTTTCGTATAAAAGCCTGAACTCCCACGCAGTAGATACAAATTGTTCTCCTAGCTTGACAGTTATGATATCTTACGGAGTGATTTGTCTGCTCAAATTTTTCATATTCCTAAACAGTTATTTACATACATCCTCTGAAAATATTGGCTGTGTTATTATACCAGTCCGTTCGCAGTGATCTCAGAAAAGGCTCAAGAATAGCTGGCAGCAGTGTACATACAAATATCGCTGGGGCATTAAATATTAGTGTAATACTAAAAGGTAATAAAATGCTATATGGATACATGTAGCAATTTGTTTCCTTGTAAATCAGAAAAGTTTATCAAAAATTAATTCCCTGTAACATACAAATAGGTATTTGTTCCTAAGTCTGAAAAAAGGTCTGAATTTTATGAGATATGGAACTTTGACTTGGATTCATAGGAAAGATAGAGAAAGTGTAATTTTAGCAGATTTGCCTTGAGCGAGTACACATAGTACAGTGTTCCTTCAAGGATCTGTAGACAGTAGTCCAATATGATATGCATTAGAGGGTTGTAAGGTAGGGGCTATGCTCAACTTGAGAGCTGCACAGTCTGTCGCCTTTTTTTATTGGACACCAACGCTGCACTTTTTTTTTGTTCAGCGAGGAAAATTATGGAATTCAATGTTGAGAGCAGCTCGGAAATCTACTGGTCCTCAGGGAATTTCCCTACTTGTTCCTTAATGTTGTAGCTAGTGACTGTTGGCTGGAGACAGCAAAAGGTTTTTGTACAGAGAACACTTTACTTCGTATAGTGACTAGCACCGTCCCCGAACACTTTTTTGTCTTTTTGTTTCCAACGTACATACATAGATACATGTGTATGTAGGGAAGTAACATTAAGTTTGATAAGGGAAGAGCAGGAATAGTAAAAAAAATGGTAGTGAATATTTTCCAAGTCTCTTTTATAAGTTTAGTCTGTAGAAGAACATTTTATGATTTTGTGAGAGGCGTATACATATAGGGAGCCTCCGTGAGACTATTATAGCATTGTGTCCTTGGTGCTCACGTTGTTCACGTGTTTTATGGCTGACTGTCTGTACAGATTCAGTTGGCCTTTTCCCTGGAAAAATAAGGTCCGCCGCATAAACTGCTCGAGTGATGTTTTCCACTATTTCCTTTCTTTCACAATACCCCAACCTTACCAGCTTTGATGAGAAAACCGCTGCGGGAGCATTTTGTAATATTTCATTATACGTCGGAGCTCCAGTACTTCCCTTGCATACGCTCAAAATTTAAGATTTACACTACATTGAGGAATTCCAGCTTATAACGTCACCCAGATTCCCACTGGTTCCACTGCCATTTACTAAGCCTGGGAGGAAAGGCCAAGGAGCAGTATGTATTGAGACTTTTGAGACAGGGAAGAAACACATACATGAAAAATACCTATAAAGGATGTAAAGGGAATTCAAGTGAACTGAGCCGACTCATCAGGGGGATGAGGGTAAAGCTGAGGTATTTAATAATGCTAATGAAATTACGAGGGTGAGAAAGTGGCAACTTTCTGGGGACAAAATTCTTTAACGAGTCTCCCTCTCCTCCTCCTCCTCCTCCTCCTCCTCCTCCTCCTCCTCATATCTCCATTTTCTGCATTTCCAGGAAATCTCTTCCAACTTTGGAACGCTCGTTGTTTGGGATGGAAAATAGAATTTTTTTCCCAGAAAATATAGTTAAGTAAGCTGTCATTCAAAATGAGCCGAGAAATAGAGGGATTAACATTTTCGAATATACATACATACATAAGAAAGACGAGAAACCTACGATATGTCCAATAGCTAGATGCTTCCCAACAGCCCTGGAAAAGTAATTTAGGCATGCGGACTTATTGCATCATCCTTATGCACTAATAGAGCCAACGACACATTCAATTAAGAAGTGAGGACGTAATTTCATTATAAATTTTAATTAATTCCAGACTTTACTCATTTCAAATTAATTCCTTCAAGATTAAAGCAAACTGGTCTTTTTCTTATGAAATAACACATGAGACTATGAGTGGAGTTTTGGGGAGGGAAGAGCACCAGCATTAATTCATTTCTCACCAAATCTCCACTCCAACCCTGCTCTCTTCTTGTCTATAGCCTTTATGACACTTTTAGATTGTCTTACCTCCAGAATATGACAACTACAAGAGGGTTTACTGGCTGCTCTTCATACAGACTCTTCTTCCCACCCTCGAACTAAAACACTCATTATAAATGCATTTTTCTCTTTTAGAATACTGCAAATAATCTTCTACTCGGATCTCTCAAAAGGGACAATGTACCAGGGAGTACAGATAGTGTCAGGCTCAAGACATTACGTTGTATTTTGACTTCGGGCTGACATTACCACTTTATGTCATTCTCATGGCTGTGGGCAAAATAAAACAGTCAGCGTTATACATATCTACATATCAATTACTATTGCAGTTTACTCTGGAAATGATTCCAAGCTGACCTTGATTGTGACACTGACGGACCCATTGATACTTACTAATTGAATTGCTCCTGTTCTATCTGCAGTGGGACCATTACAATTTATGTTCGGAAGTCATATGCATACGTGTGATGCTCTACATTTATGTGCTAATGCTATTACTAGTAGTAGTGGAGAGTGGAGTACATGTTCTGTGACAGTCATCAAAAACTGGAAATCAGAGAAAAAAGTTCAAACGGTCCTTCCGAGAATTTAGAACTGAGCTGGACGCCCTTACAGAGAGGGACATTTGAAAGGGATGGCATTACTTGGGATAAATTTTTGGGAATTTGAGGAGCCAAGCCAAATGCAGTAAATTGCCCATTTAATATTGCTATCAATAGATTATACGGGGTCACAGAGGAAAATTGATCATTGTACCAGATAGGAAGTAATAAGGTGGAAGATGATACTTTGGCTATACTTTATAGCTGACAGTATGGACGGGGGAGGGAAACGACACTCGTCCTTTGAGTACAATCATAACGACTGGCCATTTCCTCGAAAATCTCAGTTTTTTAAACGCTACACGTATACAGTAGATATTTGACTCTAGATTTGTACATAGGACTGGCGCTATAGTATTTTCCGCTGGTTTTTTTCCACTCCGCAGTTGCTTTCTCTCCTACTCTCTTGATTATATATCATTTCTTATTTTCTGGCATCACTGGGCTCCATGTCCTATGTACTGTACAGCTTGGCTATTGTACAGTGTGGGTCAGACTAGCAGTTATGGATCCCCCCTCTGGAACAATATGAGGTGCGATTGTCCTCATTGCCCCTTCAAATGTGTCATTAGACTGGTTTACGACCTCCATCCTCTAATATATCCTTCCTTCAGCTCCTATTCTTGACTTCCTGGAAATACTTCAGTATTTCTTTGGTCCTAATGTCACTTCTGTATAAACTATAAGCTTCCACTTATATAAGTGCCTCAGTCTTCTTCTTTTTTTTGGGGGGGGGGGGAAATACTGAGCACCAGTTGTTCTGGTTTTTTAGTACTAAAATTTTAGCTGGCCATATATCTACATATACGCGTATCTATCTATAGTCAGCTCTCATTTGACGCTAGACTACTATTTCTCCGGGTATTTCTTTGGGAGGAGTGATTGTTGGGAGATCTGGAACATGATCAAATTCAGGGCTTTCAGACTCCCCTTGTTACAAATGATGGGTCAGAACTTATCTTGATTTACCTCTGATCTTCCCTTTCTGTCGCACTCTCCCATATAGGATTTACACTTTTGTGGGACTTCGGCCCACTCCACTTTCTCAGGGATTTTAAAAGAAACCTCACCAGATTTTGAGGACGATGTCCTCCTATAAATTTCACAACTAGTATTTACAGGCACGTTTCCCTTCAATGGTTTCATCCTTTTAACACGCTTCCATTACTACTTTCATCGAAGATCTAAGAATTGCTTTCATTTTCTTTCAAAAAGCAAACTCAAGGAGAAAAAAAATATTTTTTCAGGGGACTCTTGTGAATGGTGGGTATTCTTCAATGAGTGTCATTTGTTTCACTGACCAGATTAACTTCAAAGACAAGGAGCAATAGGGAATCAAAAGGGGAGAGGAAGGGAAGAGTTAGAGAAGGTCTGTCGGAAGGAAAAAGATTATTGTTAGATGCATAGAGACGGTGGATAGGTAACGTAACGTAATAAGTGATAGATAGATAGTGATAAAGTGGAGGTCAGACTAAGAGATCTTTGGAGCTCCCATCGCATCTATACCAATTTACATACATACACGGAATTGACCGGAAGGCAAAAAGGGGGAAAATCCAACGAACCGAGGACGTGATCTGGAATTTTGTGTAAGAACCAATAGGGAAGATGATATTGGTCCGACTGCTCTCTCTCTCTCTCTCTCTCATTGAGTCTTGTCGCCAGGGCTGTAATAAAATCTCATCTATAAGATTTCATTCCAGACCGTGACATTCGATTGGCTCCTTTACCTTCAAAATGTTCAAGGGGAATAATAACATTTCCTTTTAAGGAATGCAGATAGATACATATATCTATATCCATAATTGTATTGGGTTACATATCATGTGTCTACATTAGTATTTTAGTATGTGGAATAATTCCCAAATATCTCTTACATTCAATGGAGACAACTTTTACTAATACAATAATTTCCCATTTTTCTAATGTATTTTGGGGATGCTCATGTAAAAATGAAAAAAGAAGTAAAAATATGTCTATAGATTTTTCCTTCGACTTCATAGCATAGGTACGGTAATGTACAGATTATGGTAATTTGAAACTGCTTGCCATGGAAGGCACCGCCTTTGCACGTGCTCTTCAGGCAGGGAAATTTTTCGCGAGGACAAACTAGTGCCCTTCCTTATCAGCTTTACAACCCTTTATACTGGCCAGGTCTCTAGGTGACTGTTTCCTGATATGATCTGGATTCTTTTCCTTATCAGGCCTTACCTCATAATGGGGTTTCCTCATAAAATTGCAAAAGAGCTCTTCTTTAGGTAAAAACTCCCACGGAGGAGTTGAGCTCCAAATTTATTACTTTACTACTTCCTCCCGAACCCTCACATCCATGTATGTAGATACTCTTGACTACATACATGTGTAGATACCGACAGTTATCACCTTATAGTCTAAAATCTATAGAATAATTGTCACCAGAATAGTCCTTGTTGCCCATAGGCGTTCATAATTTTAAACCCAACGTATGGAGTTATATGCCCAAGCACCAAATCAAATTTGCCTTTGATTTGGGAATGTAATCCCTGTAACTGCACCCACACTCTTGTCCAGAGTAGGACCAAGGCCTAAGTAATTATTACTGGATTGGTCAAAAGCGAGAAGGAACTCTTGCATTTTGAAATTGTGTCATCCCCATTGCCAGCGTGTTAATAAACAATTACGACGCTCTGTAATTGCTCAGTTGACTTGAGCTCCGCGGATGCTCGCCTCCAAAACTTTTTTGCTTTGATTCCCGGAGTAATTAAATTTGAGACAGGACTTGCTGGGAACTGTGGCTAATTTTGGCCATTTGTATAGATATATGTACACAGTTGGAAACTTAGTTAATTTTGGACTCGATCGAGACGCGATTACTTTTTTCCCGAGAAGGTCTCTGTCTCTATGTACATGGAACAAGTTGGGAGTCAAAATACGGAATTAAGTTCGTATCGACGGGATTTAGCTATACTTTAATGAGACCTCCTCGTATCTCATCTCTCTGGGAGCTTATTCTGGGAAGTTGAAAGTTTTTTTTTTTACTTCATAATGATCCTGGCATATAAATCACCTTTGGTGTATAACCAAGCCCCTCATCCACCAATAAGCTCCCTGGAACATTACAAGCGAGAGAAAAAACATTCAAATTCAGTCCACAAGCTCTACTGTATTTGAAGTAACTGTAAGAATGGGAATTTCAGACTTGCTCTAGTGCAAGGATGAGTCGAAAATTCAATAAATTTTTCATCAGTGTAAAATCTATTTGAAAAGGAACCGCAAAAGAAAACTTTGTTTTCCCTGAGTTACATATTATGTGTGAAGAATGGGGAGAAAAATACAAGAGAATCCCCACATGACTTTTCTTATTTTTATCGAGGAAATTATTGATTGACTGGGAGGAATCCATACAGAAATGCATAAGGACCCAGTACTGTAGCTCTAGCTACCGGTCCCTACTCAAGTGGAATCAAAGTGAATTAATTCCAGGAACCCAGCTGAAGCTATTCCCACTTTGATATAAGTAAATGGAGCAAGAGGGAAAAAGGGGGGAATGGGAGACGAGGGACTCAAATGTGTAATCATACCATAGCCGTGTAAATACTTGTAAACAGAAAATAAGTGAAATTCCATCCTGTCATGTATTCCTTCTACAAAATTCGTGGGGTCCTCACTGTACTGTAGTCACATAGTGAGCCAGGCGGATAATGTTATACAGTAGCTGTCTCCATTGCTTTCTGATACCCCATCCCTCCTACCACCAATCCCTGTATATCTATGTACTATAGTAGATATATGACAAGCTTGAAGAAAAAAACGCACTTACTCGGGCAATCATGTTCGTATGACTAAAAGGGCAGACCATCTTCGGCAATTGGAAATTCGTGGAACGAGTCAACCGTGCAAGCTACGGGTAAGGGAAAGAACCAGGAACGAGCGAGACGAGAGGAGAAAGAATAAGGGAAAAGAAAATATGCGGGAAAGACGAGCGAGAGCTCGTAGAGAGGGAGACAGAGAGAGAGAGAGAAAGAGAAGAACGTCTTGTGAAAACATTTGGATTTGCCTCATTATCATCGTTTTAGGGACTTCCAAAGGATTTTTTTTCTATGAACTCAATACTCACAGAGCACACCGTGGCTCCCTTCCTACGACACACGCATAGACAGCCCACGTGCATCTTTGCTGTGAATGGAGAGAGTGGGAGATGCTGGTCTTATATGTTTTATGCTTTCTCTTTTTCCCACTCTCATCCCGTAATTCTTCTTAAACATAGGCATGGGTTTTTAGAACAGAAAGAAAGAAGCCTCACGATGTGTTTGCTTTGATTCCATTCGGACAAAGCGGTGTAAAAACTGGCGAATGTAGATATGTATATTTCTATAAATATACTCTGTAAATATCCTGTAGATACTATGTACAAGTATATCCAGTGTATTCAGGGAAATCTTTACTCCTGCTACTGCAAGTTACATTACCCAACCGAGCCTCAAGCAGGAGAGGTGTATCCCTGGACCTCAGAAAAATATTCAGTCATCCGACTTGCATAGCCCAAATAGAGTCGGAATGACGTGCATGAATGGATAGATTGGGAATGGAATAGGATGGAGTCGAGTGGAAGGAAGCAGGAAGGCCCGTATGTACGTGAATGCAAGTATGTATGCACCTACTGTATGTAACCCTGTAGCCTACTCTTCCACAGACTCATTTTCTCTCTCCTTACTTTACATAACTAGAACTTACCCAGTATAAGGAGGGGATCTGGTGCAAAACTACCCAAATGCAGGCAGACGTTCACTTGGGCAAAGATGAAAGCAGACATGAAAACTCCTCACATGGGTTTAAGAAAAAGAAAAACCTCATTCACTGGGGAGGCACTTGTATATTAACATCCAGCTTTTTTTTTGCTCCTTTAAACATGCTTGGAATTTGGCTTCCTCAAAGCTTACTGGAGAAATCGGCAACTCTCAAAGCTACGGGGTGTTTTTTTTTATTATGCATAGACAGTCTGAAGAGACGGGCTAGGTCTGCATATTTGCTCTTAAAGAACCCTGATCTTTCAACATTCCGGTCATAATTTGAGTGGAGTTATACAAATTCTTATGAACTCCCACTTAACACACTTCCACTTGAAGGGGTAGGGTAGTAGCGGAGTAGTGTTTACTTTTGGAACTTATTTTTACGTTTTTCGACGTGTCTTTATTACTCCTAGGTTGAATACACTTTTTTTTTCAATGATTGCTTTGAAAATAAATGGCGGAAAAAGGCAGGAGAGAGAGAAAGTGAGTCGTGAGTGGGGCTTTTATGTGTCCAGAAAATAAAAAATGCAAATTTGTGGTACTACTAGGAAATTGCAATTCAAAAGGCAGGCACGAAGGAGGAAACGCTATTATGTATTAAGGGAACCCAAGTAGTTTAACTTCTCTAGACGTGTTCGTAAAAGCTTTACGTACAGTTAAATAAGAACCTTGCGTGTATAGTTTTCCAATTTTTCCAAAATTGTAAAAAATAAAATTGTTCAACCAAAACAAAATTACTACGATGCATATACATATATTCCTTGTAGTCATAGTGGGCATGTACACAAATGTAATGCATATGCAGGAGTAGGAACTTTACCCCAAATAATTTAGCTTACTTTTATAGAATCTATTATTAATTGACTCACTCAGTTTTTTAGCTAGAGCTTGAAGCCCTTTCTCACGTGCACATACATACAAATAGAATAGACATTGAATTTTTGTAATGAATGTTAGTAGTGAGTCGTGAGCAGGCAGTGAGTAGGTTTAAATAAATGGCAAAATTCAGCTTACAGTAATTTTAAACAAGCTCAAGGCAGACGTGGAGGCGCAGTTTGTTCCACCTGCAAAATTATTAAAGAAATATTTACACTTGCATGTTTACCCTACTCAGTTTGTACCTACTCAAAATTTTCCTGAGTCACGGGAACAGATAGTAAATACGTAAATACTATATTTCAAAGAATTTCCAGAATAGTAACATATTTGATTTTTACTAGTGTGCATATTCAATTATTAGAGAATCTTGCGTATTTTCAATGGTAATTGTTATATTCAGTTTCCCTTGCAATGGTCCACCTCTCCTCCCAAACGTGATCAGTTGAGCAGAGGAAGAATTAGCTGAATGGGCTAATTCTCCGCCAAATTCTAATAACCAGTGTGTGTACACTCCCAAGCTTTATGTAAATTCTTGGAATATCAACACTACTGTTCTATTTTCCTTAGCCTTCCGACTGTTTACAATGGAGAGGGAAAAGGAAATAATGTTACATACATAAATTCCTTTCCGAGAGAGTGCTCTCTCTCTCTCTCTGCATGCTCTAGAATGAATGCATATTTCCCTCTTGGGATATGAGCATTGTGTGAAATATTCCAGCATGCCTGTGACAAAGGAAGCGTCAGAATGTGCAAGTACTCACAACTTCCCCGATGCTCCACTGAGGATACACACTACAAATTATACACATAATGGACATACTCAAAGGAAATCTCGCTAAGTAGCTCGTAATTGCATTACAATATCTCACTTCGCTTCTCGCGCCCAGGTTTTCATACCATAGTCCGTCCTCAATGTTAAAAGCATAGGACACATATGGAACATCTACTGAACTCCTGCTCCCATCCTACTAGTATCACACGAACATGCATTAAATTATGCAAAAATGTATCTTACATTGTAGATATGTGGCCAGACATAAAATACATTTCTTTACACACCCTCACAGCCTCCCACACATGAAGTATCGAAAACAGGAGCATTCGGAATGACAGTGTTAAAGGGTGAAGTTGAGGGGGGGGGAATGAATTGGAACCATTTCGCTCAAAACATTCCATGAAAATCAACGTGTTCAAAGAATGGTTCCTTTGATTCTTCTATGGTACTCGCCACTTTTATGTACATTACTAAGCAAATAGAAGAATTCCAGAAGGTAAATAAACCAAAATCGACAAGAATGCGGACTCAAGATATCAAAATAGGTATGTATGTATAGATATGTACCTATAGAAATCAGTATTAATTTAGGGGGACTATACAACTGCGGAGTCCAAATGGTCACAAGGCATATATCTGTACATATACAAGAAAGTAGCCGCTGGTCACCTGACCAGAACAGTATAAGTACCCAGTAGTGACAGTAACAAGGGTTGGAGTACCAAACTGGGAAATCTAAAGCAGCGCTTACTTTCCCCGAAAGGCTCTGTGTGTGTGTGCATGTATCCAGAAGGACACTAGAGAGAAGGACGAATAACTTCATTACCAATTGATTCGTTTCAGTTCCTGCGGTTTTGTTTGTCTTGCAGTTATGTCAATAAGCCCGCATCATTTTCTGCTTCTCTTTTATTTACGGGGAGTTTTCAGTTTTCATGTAGAAACAAATATATGTGTGCATATATGTAATTATATAGACTTCTACGAATGTATGTGCCTGTAGACAGATGTGAGTCCACGTCAGCAGCCCCAGCCCTAATTCAACTGATTGTGAGTTGCTCATCCTGAGAACTCCACGTGGGCTATTTGTAATTACAACGATATGATGTATCTACCTAGAATTCCATAAAAATAACCATGTGCAGACATACTCAATAACAATCCAGTACTTTCTATAATGACGTGGAAGATAATTGTTAAGATTCTCGGAACTAACTCGTGTAATAATTTCCAAAATAAAATGAATTTCGGATTTTCAATTTTCGTTACAAGCTACGACGAGAGCTGACAAAATGTCAACATACATTTTCTCCTTCAATGGAAATAATTACTGTGATATATAAAAAAAAACTCTTGTACAGGCTTCAGTTTGAAAATGAATTAAGAATGAAATGCAATCTAGAATGATGCTGAATTGCTTGGAAGGAATATATGTATCTATCTATATGTAGATATAGAGAGTAGTAAAATAAGAGGTGGAATGTAATTTGATTTCTTTCTATAATTTCCCTCCCAGGCCTTGTAATAACTTTTAGAGACTTGGATGTGAAGGTAAAGAGAAGTAAGGAGAAATAGTTTCCTGGGATGAATGCTTCCAAGGAGAAGGTAAACATAGGAATGAATTTGTATCCAGTCAAGATTAATTAGGATTTAAAATGAATTGTGGGCTGAATCGGAGTCTCGAGTAAATTAGAAAAGTTTTTGGAATTTCATGTGACGCGTCCTTTCCAGTTCCTCAAGGAATACAGGAGGAGGAGGGCATGTTGCATACGTAAATGTGTCTGGAAGGACAAAGTAATACACACGTGGTAAATTACGTGACGGAGGAGGACAAAGTTAAATAAAATAACAAAAGCAACTACATACTTTTTTTTTGCCTCAGTAACACCAACCAGTTTGTTTGCTCATGGCAGGGTTATATGGGGAGGATTTCATCTGAATTCCCTCGTATTTATCGATGGGAAACCAAAAAAAAAAAGTACGGCACGCCTTGAGAAAGAAAATGAGCAGGGAAAAGATAAAACTTCAATGGAAGTTTTTCTTCTTGGGGAAAAAAATCAGGAGCTTGTAACAATACATAGGGAGACGAGGAGAAATAGGAACAAACTTGCTGAGGAAATTAATTGCCGAAGAGAGCAGAGTCGACGGAGAGTGACAGTAACTGTGTGAAAGCAGAACAAAATGTTATCAACATAATTTTCATGGAAATTCAGGTGAAGTTTTCCATTCGCTTCCCCAAAGCTCTAACTATTTTTTTCTTCAATGTAGAACATGTAGATATGTAATTATATATATCTATGTAATGTGGAAAGTACCAGAAAATAAAGGCAGATCTATAAATACATAGCCTAGAACTACACATACAATTATTACATGTATACAAAAGGTGCCACATTACCCTGTCCAGTATTGTCAGTGTCACCGTTCCAAGAAAATTGCAACCTAAAGCATGTCTCTGGCATCCATTTGTACCTACAGTTACTTTTTAATGCATTAGTATATGTACGCTGACATCCTCATACATACGGTAGAACAAGGGCATACACAACAAGATAAAAGCGAAATTGACGCTGATGGGTTGTGTGTATTCGAAGTGACAGGAAATAGGACACCGTGACAGTGGCAACTCCCAATGGTTTTCATATTGACACAGCTCCTGGTTTGCAACCCCAATCGTAGGCAAGACCATGTTTGCATTAATGGTCCCTGTCAAAATCAGCATTGGCTTGGTTGGTCACGAGTGAGGTTTCTTCAATTTACTAAGCCTTGTCTCATCTCATTTTTATTTTTCCTCCTTACTTAAGGATTCCACATCAGTTTTCTAATCTATTTCCAATATCTACTGGTTGGCTAAAATGAACATTAGCTGTATGCATTGATACAACACCTGATGCAAAATGCAAGGGTACTATAAAAAAAACTAAAAATCCCAGGAGCAGCAAAGATACCTGTTATTTTTTGCATTACCAATATATTTTGACCTTGATTTACTTGAAAAATCTCAACGTATAGATGCTATGACGGTTGTTATAAAAAACTCCACGTGATTTTATATAGATAGAATTGCATATGTATGTACGTAGGTGGAGGGAGTGGAGATGAAGATACGGTCGCTACGAATACACAGAGCTACTGAGAATTTTCATTGAAAAAATCTATAGGCAATGTCGTTCCATTTTGATTACCCCCGAGACTTCTTTTTCAAGTTTCACACACTCTTTTCGAAGAAATATCTTCGTTCCTCAACGGATCTGAGTTTGAGCATCCTATGGAAGCAGTTCCATTTAGAAATGCTGCATTCCGATTCAATCTAACCGTTTTCCAATTCCAAATTTCCATTTACATTGAAATCTTTTTGTGGTTCCTGGGTACTGTATAAGGCTCTCCTATAGATATATATTTCTCAGGATGGAATCTCCCAATGCATCTTCAATGTACGTACTTGAATAATACATATATTTTGAATCCGATTAATCTCATATGTTTTGTGTCAGTTTTAAAAACTTAACTAAACGCATTATAACAATAAGAGAAAGTCACGCAATGAGTAGATACTGTACAGATTACGACTATATTGAAAGATTCCCAAGAATTGTTGAACATTTTGTGACTCTTTTATTCAAGAAATATTAGCTACTTAAAATGCTAACCTGTTCAAATAATAATAAACAAAATTGTCCGTTCCGTAGAATTGTTCAATTTGAGGCCATTGCATACAAGTCCTAGCTATAATGCAGGGGAGGGAAAATATGCAAATTTTTGCGATACGAATTCCGAGAAAAGAAGCCTCGTTATTGTTCAAGTAATGAAATTTTGAGGGTATCTTGATGCTTCTGTCGTGTCTCGGAACCAACCATATCTGTATGCGTTCCGAGAAAGAGGAAATGTACTTATTAGGAGTTTCCTCTGCTTTGGGTAATTGTTTCACGAAACATGATAAAAATAATAGAAGACATCTTTCCGCGGCCGAGTTTATGCATTCTATGCCATTCTCCCTGATAATTAACTTGTACAATATTCCTGGAATCCATAAAGCACGTTTGCCAAAAAGCCTCCTTCCTTCCTCCTTTTTATCCTGTAGCACTCGGATACTGCGCCGAGTCATAATTCCGCTCGGGCTTTTACCACAACCAGTTGGCAAACAACTTAGTCCACACGTAGTTCTTTGTGCTCACTTGAGTTACAAAGCCAAGAGGAAAAAAAATCAGGAAGTTAAGCTACTGGGAGAAGACCATGGGTTTACAACTTGGCTTTTTATGCGTGGGGATGTGTAAGCCTAGCGTGGAGTCGTTGTTCATGTATCTACATATCTTCTATGTAGTGTCTGATTTTGGGAGTTACTTTCCCCACAATTTCAACTTCTTGTATCTAGTTCAGGTGCATAGACGTTCTAGGTTTCGGGAACTATAGGTTATATAGATAAATACTTAGATTCCTTTAGTACAATCATATTGGACATTGTTTCAACGATGCAATATCGTCCTGATGTTTTGTGTACTAAAAGCATACAAGTCAGTTACTAAGAAGGAACATGAAATCGTAATGAAGCGGATTCCTTTCCTTGGGAAGCATTTACTTAAAGGTACTTTATATAGCATGGTGAGAAGTTAAGGGAATCTTGCCCGGCTGAGTAAGTAGCCCAAAGATGCGTAAATATCACAAGTCTGGAGCAGAGAGAGAGAGAGAGAGAGAGAATAACAACAGTTGCTAACAGCAGGACGTACATGTGTTATGAGAGAGTATGAGAAGATGATACTCCATAGTATTTGTAGAATCCTAAAGATTTGGATCGTAGAATCCTCTGGGTAGTAAATTGGAGCCCAATGCGTACGTTCCAGTTGTTTCTAATGCACTGAAGTATATCTCCAGCAATTCAGTAATGCGTGAGTCCATGTCCCGTTCCGTTAACTACATACACTAGGAAGTGTACAGTTACCAGGAAGGGGTTGTCCCATCCCTATACTCTGGATATTAGTTACTGGATGCTCCAGTAACTTCGAGTAAGTAGGATGAAGCAACTATCACTTACATTAACTATTATAGTGACTACTGTCAACTTTTTACAACTTGGAGAAAGCCAAAAGGAATGTAAATGTGAGGCTGAAATGCCCAAATGGGTAATATTGCCTTTAAGGACGGCAACTCTCCCTCCGAAAATCAACAGTGTTGTAACCATTTGTGGGCACGAGTCTGGAGGCAGTGTGTAAGGAGTGGGATCTGCATGTGTATTTATACTGAGGATCCTCACCCTCCGACACATATCTATGGCACATTTTAGTAAATACCATCGCACCATAGTAAAGACTAGTAAAGAGTGGTAATGCTCCCGAAATACTACGACAGAGCTGGAGCTTTGACTGTAACAACTGGAACTCCCGTTTCATATCACTTGGGCTGAATCAGCACCCATTGAACACTCTGGGAGTAGTAGTGAGTTTTCAAAAGTAGCAAATGGAAGTGAGGATGAATTCTTCAGTAGTGGGAAGGTCTAAGCCCCGACTCTACGTATATTTCTTGAGGGGAAGACGTGATGAAATGTATAACTTGTGTCGGAATGGATTGTATCGCTTAAGGATAAGTGAGGGCTGGTGAAATGCTCTTGTTGATACAATCCTCCTCTTTTAGGAGTGAACTTGACTATGTGTAGATACTATAGACTCGGGAGAAAATTATACCTCGAGACTCCACATTGCATACACTTTTGTATTGCAAAAACCCGTTGGACACATAAGTTTTTGAGAGAGGAATGTGGACGGAATGGAAGAAACCACCACGTGAGGACGGGGAAAGTGATCTACGTACGGAATTGACTTGACTTTTAGGGAGAAAGCTGAGTGAAAACACACTTTTCCGCTTTCTTTTTGCTGACACGAACAAAATAAATGAACACCATCTGGGGAAATGGCTCCCTCCGTTGATATGTATATGATAAAGCTAGGACAACCTACCAGACAAGAGGGAATAAGCATTCGATTCCCTCAAAAAAAAAAATTCTCACTGTCAGTCGTACAATTTACGCTAGATCCGTCCTGGTGGTCTTAGCCTTCCTTTAGCTATGTATGTCTACGTAAGTACATGCGTTGGGAAGGAGTAGGAAACTGCCAGTGATTTTTACTCGAGTCACTTCCAGTTTGACAGTCCCTTTTTAACTGGTTCCTGCTTTGATCTTGATGCAATTGTGGAGGTTGTGCAAGGAGCGTGCGTGTGGACTGTAAATTGAATTTTAATGCCTTTGAACATTTTTCAGGTAATTAGTGGGGAATTGCATTTTTTTCCCAGCCCTTTTATTAAATCCAGGTGGAAATTTCCCTCCCACTAGACTCTCTTTATATTAAATTAGAAAAAAAAGTTGTACTTACTTTCCGGCGGAGGGAAAACTCCCTCCTGTAATAAGGACTGTATGGAGTGGCTCACAGAGGAATGGTTTAATGAAGTAGAATTTCTTTCACGCTTGAAATAAACTCCGCTTCACACCTCCTCCTCCTCCGCTTGTAATAAGAAGGTGTTTGTATTGCGAATTTAAGAGAAAAGAGCTACTTTATCCCAACTCCTTATGTATAGATATATGTAGATACTACAGTGTATTACATATAAGGATACTTCCGGGAGATTCTATAGCAAAAACGCTAGTTTTACTCTCATGCTATACATATCTATATGTAATGTCAGGCTGACATTTTACACTGTGAAGACGTCTTGGTCGTTTATTGAGTTCCCTGCTGGGATCTTCTCTTGTAAGTGAAGGTTATTTCCATTTTATTTCATTCCCGCTTTGTTTATTTGGAGATTTTTCACCTTCATTTCTCGACACAATATCAACTAAGAGCGGGATCCTGGGATGGATCTTTTCTCTGGCTTCATTCAGCCCCTGTTAGATATGTGGTTGGGGAATAGGTGCAATTTGCAAGGTTCCCAATTTACTGGAAATACCTGAAAAATCGTAACATTTCCCAGCTTCCTTCACCTTCTCCTTTTTATTCCGGGAGGGCTGATCCACTGATTGTGGGACTTGCTATCTGCTTTTACAATTTTATGGATATCGTACCACAGGAATACATAGTCCATAATAATTATTGTATGCTGATGAAGGCACAGAGAGAGAGCCTTGTAGCTGGGAACATTTTCGTATGTCCTTACGTAATGCAGGGAACTAACACTAAGCATTTACGTATAAACTAATGTATTACCCCGGGAATTTTTTCCTTTCCCACGGATGTTTCATTTCTCAGTGGAAAGTCAGGGAGTGGAAATTGGCAACTATTAACACGTGAAAGCGTCAAGGAGGGAAAGCTTTGGCTGTTGCTACTCAGTCCATTAAGCACCTCCGTAACGAGTCTCATCTAAGGTTGGGAACAACTTTGCCACTCTTGATTCAAGTCCGGTTGAGTTGGTCATCATAGAAGAGTTCTCTCTCTCTCTCTCCTTTCTATATCCTGAATGGGACTGGGTGGAATTCCCTCTTAGCATTTCTCTTTTCTTCCTAATGCAATAATCTGGGGACCTGAAGGAGCCGTCTTCTAATTCTCACTCCTCTGTCTGATAATTGTTTTATTTTTGAAATTGCCCATTGTAGGATTTTATGACCGCATTACTTTTATAGCCCGTGTTGGATTTTACGCCTCCAAATTCATTAAGGTTCCAAATATTCCAGGGTCCTAATGTGGGGTACATACAGCATTACCACAAAAATTACAATTTTCATTAACTTTCTCCGTATATGTGCCACATATTAATTAATAAATCCCAGGCGAGGGAATTTATTATGTAAATTAGTGCTTAGGAAAAAAAACAGTGTATTTAAATCAGTTCATTTAAATTCATTAAATCCTTTCGTAAATACAATTCCTTTATATGTCCTTAATTCCATCCTATCTCTTGTAATTTCAGAAAGACAGTCAAACATAATAATTATGAGCATCACAAAATTTAAGGAGTTGGGCTGTAAATCCGAGGCCGTGCAGATGAACTGATATTGACGTCGGGGTATGAGAGGGGCTTAAAATTGTTATTTAATTTAATTACGCGAAAAATAAATCCCGTCTGTAAAATGAGGCTCGAGACAGGGTAAATGCAGTGACAAGGGCTGTACACTCCGGGAGTCGTAGCTAAAGCAAAGGAATTATAATGAGATTCAAGTCGAGATCCAAAACAGGATCCAATTTTGACGGTGTCAATCGACTTGGGCCTGGCATAATCATTTGACGTTTCAGAAATGATCGCTCCACTTTAGTAGATGGTATTAAAGATGCAGGGAGAGTCCCCTATTTCGATGTGCTTCACGGTATCCATGCATACTGTAGATATACCAGAGCCCATCACAAGGATGGTGATACTTAAACCATTCCGAGTGTTATTTAGGCTTAGGCATGCCATTATGAGGGATTTGACTGAGAGTATCTATAGATACATTATCTCCTATCTTCTCATTTATAAGATATGAGGCTTCTGACGTATGCACGGTCTGTGAGAAGACTCAAGTCGTGGGAGAAACCACCAATTTAAATCACACATCAAAAGCTAATATGCTAAGAACGTGAATAGATGAGCTCGCCGTTCCTCTTGCCACTTGAAGATAAATCTTATTCAATCAAGGCCCTATGTATATATGTGATAAGCAAGACACTGGTGTCTGTGTGTATATGAGGGAGAGTATGATTTAAACACTTTAAGACAGTTGGTGGATTTCCGATGGCATCTCCGTCCCTGTACATTAAAGAGGCAGGCGTGAAGTATGCAAAGTCAAGGCTAAGAACCGCGAAAAGTCAGGAATGAAGGGAATAAAATATAATATAAAACTCCTGACTAAGCTTTTAATATTTGCCTTTGAAATTCTATGCTAATCATCCCACTCCGTCCATGTCTCTACATGGGGATGCCCGGACAGAGAAATATGACTGCCCACAAATTTGTGGGTCCGGATACTTTTCCCTGTTGGGTATCCTTCCATACAGGTTATGCAGTTAGTTTGACGCTGGCATGCTGCAAGACGATATCTGAATTCATAAATTTTATTTGATGTTTACATCGTCTCTCACGTCCTAGGACCATCCATAATAGAGACTGTGCAGGGGGCTCTCTCTCTCTCTCTCTCTCTCCTCTCCTTACAGGACCTTGTTTGAGTAGTGCCCATCTGTGCATATACAGATATTTACATAAGTATTCCTTGTAAGTTCCCTCTTTAATTATTATTATTACAATGCAAACTACGTAGTCACATTATATTACTATGTATGTACATGGCTCCGTTTACAGATTTCCGTCCCGTGAGTAATTTCCATGGTATAGGTACTTTATTTACCTAATCTGCCGTACTTTACCTGTCACCATTTACATGAGGTTCCCCAACCTTTAATTACCACATGACTCATGTAAGTGCCAGGGGGTAATACAGGAGATACATTATTAATTAAATGAATGTTTTCTTTAACAAGGCAGATTAAACAGGAGCATATGCTTCGTCCCTGTGGCGCATAGATATAGGATAGGATGAGAGCAGCTCTTTAGAAAGAAATGAGACAAACTTTCTCATTTGTAATGTAAATAGCCTCAGATTGTTTGTGGTAGTTATGATATTATTAATTACTCGTATTTCATATCGAATTCTAATGTAATACCACTTCCGTTTAGTATTGTTCTTTCCCTGTAGATATTTCTATATGTGTACATATAGAAATATCTCTCTGCCCTTACTGCAAGATACATACTGAGAAGACCTCATACCGACTACAAGAAATAATGAATTCTTGGAGCATCTGAACTTGAACCCGCATTCTTATCTACATTTTTCCAGCTCAAATTTTGATAGAAATATGAGCCTGGGGTAGTCAGGAATGGGAGGGAGAGGAAATGTCAGGGACTATAAGAAGCTTTATCATTATTGAATCAACGATCAATCACACAAGGTTCATGGGAAACCTCAGTTTGGGAAAGCATGGGGAAAGTGAAAGGGGCCCAAGCTCTGGTAACTTATATAAAGCATGGTAGCATCTCCCAACCTCCGAAACTTTGGTTTCAGTTTGTACACACACAAGTTCAAGCATCAATCTACAGCCCGTCGTGGGCCACAAACTATACTAGACAGAGTCAAGTCTCACTAGTAGTACATAACAGGCTCACTACTAGAACATAAAGTGAAGTAACTCATTGCTATATTTCAGCTTCATTGCATTCCCAACTTTTTTTTTCTTCTTTTTCTTCTTCAGAGTGTGGTTTTGCTAGGGTAGTTGATACGTCAGTGTGTGTATATAGGGTGGTTGGAGTAATGGAGGGTGTTGGAATGGACTATTGTTACTGTATGTTAAAATCTTTTTGAGGCATGAATTTATGTACAAGTATATTTTGTAGATTTGAGCTCTCAGTAGTACTAGTGTTAAATGACCCAATAGTGTTGGAGATGAAAAAGAGAGAGTCTCCCTTGGGAACTTCCTTCCCCGCACGTGGCTACTATTAGAAACGTGTAGGGCGTCCCTCATACATGATAAGCACATGCAGACGCTCTAATAGACGGAATTCTCTGTGAGACCACGGAATTCAAATCGGAACGCACTGATTTGTCTGAAAGAACTTATTTGCAAATGAATAGATGCGGGGAGAACCACGTGAAGGAAATGCAAAAGTTATGTCCGAGGTTCTCCTCATTGTGAGGCTCCAGCTTCTCCGTAGTCATCTGCAGCAGACAGTTGTGGTTCGTATCTCTGTTTCTCCCTTATTATTGTCCGGATTTGACTTGACTGGAGTTGAATGCAGTGGTTTCAGCTATACAGATATGTAGTATAATTCCAAGGCGCGTGCATATAGACACAATAATCTGTGCAAGAGTGAAGGGAAGGCAAGAAACAAATGTGAATATTTAGAGGAGTCCTCCCATGGTACTTCCTCTTCACTGGTTTATACTCAGATTGTTGAGAGAAGGGATAATTTGGGAAAGGGAAACCCTCCCTATTTCTTAATATTGGGTGAATTCCTAAAGAGATCCAGGAGAAAAAAAAACTAAAGGAAATCCAGGGATGGGCCTAATGCTACCATATTTGCATCTCATCTTACCTCCTATTTCTTTTAGGTAAGCACCCCCCACGCAAAGTTACACGCTCGTAGATGACAATGCGTTTGAGGATGAGATGGGATCCCCACACGATACAATACTGTACCATTAGGGTTACATTGTGGAGAAAACCAACTTTTCACTCTCTCCGCTCCAAGATACAAGGAACACTCTCACTTGGTGGCTGGAATAAAAAAACTTTCCAACTTGATCCGTTGCGGTTGCAACTTTCTCCTATCTCCCAGTGGCCACCATTTGGAACTACATATTTGGGAGTAGTTACTTACGATGTGTGTACATACATACATACATACAAGCATGACATACCCTATACCCTAACGTAGTCTCTACTAGAATGCCTATACACATTTAAATATCCACGGAGAAGAGCCTCCAGCTAACAATCTAAACGACCTCGCACATCCCTCTGTCCATGTATTTATACCCAGAGCTACTTACGAGAATGACAATGCTTCAGAACAATTTAGTTCGAGTCGACCTAATTCACTTGAAACAAGTTTTATTTTTATATACACAGGAGGATTCTCCTGACGGCTGGGCTTGTCAGTTAAGCTCACTACGCAATTTTCGCACGTCCTCCACATCCTGACTCACTCTCCTTTCCGATGGGTCTATTCCTGTTCTCATACTCTACAGGACTTCCTTATATTTATTTTCCTTTTGAAATGTTTGCCAGCAGAAAAAAAAATCTACGAGTGTAAAAAGTTTCAGAGACGTCTCCTAAATAAGGAACTACGGATACACATTGTATGCAGTACAAAAAGCTTGGACAGTTAATGTTCGACTATACTTTCGTATGAGACTCTCTCTCTCTCTATCCCTCCATCCATAAAGGAACAGAGTGTTTAGAAATGAATGGCTCCAACGACCGGATCCACCGTGGCAGAATTGCTACAGGAACAGGAAGGATATCATCAAGTAAAAATTCATTGACTGAACTTTTTGATAAAGTCAAATAAGTTCTTCATGCTGAAAATTAAAAGGTGAATGAGTGTGAGACTAGCCTTATCATATTTGTGAATCCTTTACATATCATTTTTATGACCCCTGCTATCTACTATTCCAATGAAACTGACTCCTCTGACTTCCAAGTCTGGGGCTAAAAGCTGAAATATCTGTTTTGATGTGTTCAGTTCACTTGATCTTCGGAGCTGAGGATGTGTACGTACTATGTGATAGTTCGAGTTGTAGGATGAAGCTGTGTGGCATACGTAACTCCTGTGTATAGAGTCCTGTCATATATGTGTAGATACTGTACAAGTATATGGGGAGTAAAGCCATGCGTGGGGATATAAGGTGAAAGTACGATGTGGGAGAATGTGTGAGTACATTTCAAACGGGTGTCGTAAGAGATACCGAAACATCTTGCCAGGATGGAATTCTGGGCACGTGCCAATTTTTGCGTTGAAAGACATTCCAATTGAAATATTACTTGTATTTTCACTTTCTCTTTGTAGGCTACTTGACTGGTTCCGGAATCTAGGAAATGCAACATGTACATAAACATTTTAGGGGAACGGAGCCCTACATATGTAGGAAGCGACTTTCCCCAGAATTTCCCCCTCTACAGGATATGCCTATTTTATGAGTTTTAATATGTACCTAAGGTTTTATTCTTGATGGAACATTTCTATCATTTGTGTCTGTCCCCGTGGACTATCTCTGTAGGCAGTAAATAATATGGTACTTACTCAGCGGAATTTGCTCGGGCTCATAAAATGAATTACGTAAGCAACAACTTCACATGACAGGAATAAATAAATCTGAAACAACGAAACAGTACTTTTGTAATTAAATCAACTTCTGGAAATTACAAAGTAAAGTGAGGGAGAAGATTCAAATCCCAGTATTCAAGCTGGCTTCTCGCCCTCAATAATCATTGTACACAGAAGACAGTAATAGCTACGTTGGCACATTTTTCGTTTGAGAAATTTTTGGAGATTGGAACTAAATTCCAGAGTCACCTATCATGTCATGATTTTTTTTCCAAATGAATTGAAACTGTGAAAGACTAGATTTTGTGGCTTTGTCTATTTTGTACAGATATTTGTTCTGAAGAAATTTCACAAGAATGTCCCTCAAGCTCATAGGTATGAATAAATAAAGAAGATGAAAAAGAGTGCTATTACAGTATGCATTTGTTACCATAGTTGACTCTGCTCTTTGATCAACTTCAAACATGTGTGTACAAAAAATATTTAAGCCCTAGATACATTTCTGTAGTTCCTTGCCCCTATATGTATTGCTGTTTATGTAAAGCTACATTCTAGACTCCTCAAAGGAGCATATGTTTACAATCACCATGTCCTGAGTCCCTGCAAACCAGACTTTGCTCGAGTGTTCAGACATGATTTGTGCACGGGGTTTAATGAGTAAATGCAAGTAAGTCCAGGAGTTTATGAGACGCGAAGGAGAAAATTGAGATGCGAGGCAGGAAGAATAATGCAAGTTCATGCGAGGGTTCAAGTGTCACGACACGGTCGCCTTCCTCATGAATCAGTTCCCTCCAGACGTTACAGATAGATATGTACATATGTCCTGTGTATTTATTATGGTTACTCTACCACAATCCTTCCCTCTCCTGACATACGCGCAAGTGTAAGTACAGAACCCACTAAAAATTCCCAGACTCCAGGGTTTTCTACCCTCTTGGATTCATGTATCTACATATCCTCCTCATAGAGTCTACGTACTTACTCTGGAAAAATGCTTGGGAAGCGGAGTGCAAATGTTAAAAAAAAACAAGATGAGACAAAATTTATATGTAGGGATTGCATATAATAGAGATCAAGTGAATATATGTGTACTCTGGGAAGTTTTTCCATTGTGATTAAACTACGTCCCAGTTCCTAAGTACTTAGTTTTTTTCTGCTCAGTCTGATTCAACCGTAATCACAAATCTCTCTCGTGTCTCGTTTATTTAATTTACGAAAGCACAACCCTGTACTACGAAGGAAGGACCATGCATGGAAGTGGGGATTTCTAACGTCAATTAAAGAAACTACTGTAGTAGCTACCTACCTACTTACATACAACCAACTTCCCGTGAAACCTTTTTATCTCTAAAAAATTCCCACTTGAAGCTACTACATAATTATGTATAGTCTTTCGTGCTTTTAACGTCCCCGTTGAAAGCTTACTAACTCTTAAGCTCACAATGTTTACTCATAAAGTATGTCATGTGTTGAAACTAATTAACTACCTACAAACCCTCCTAAATATTTTATAACGAGAGATGTTGATATGCGTGGTGGTATTAGTAGTACGCATCTATGTATGTATCTATACCTATGTATGTAGATACATATGTATGTACATCTCTTAAAACACATCATAAAATGTAATGGAACACTTGCGACAATTATGATTATGTACTACGTGGGAATTCCTCCCAGAATCTCAGAACTTTTAACATGCTTGAGAGATGCTAGGAACGAAAATGAGGAGCACTTTGTAGGGATTATTAAATAACAAAAAATTAACAGATCTTAAGTTTTGATATAATGATTAACTGCTTGGGAGTTTAACCTTTGTGAGGGAAAGCGTCTGAACTTCCGATTGACTGAGTTGATTGATTTTTTTTTGCAAGAGACCTTTACATAAAGTACCTATACAGTAATTAGGGTTTCCCCATTAAAAGGATCTCCGGCTCCTAGTTTGTTTCTTTCACTTTGACTTGGATGTAATATCTATACGTAGATAAAAAAGAAAGTAGATCGGATAGGTAACTATAGTTACTGGAGGACTTCCTTGAGGAGGAGTAGACAAAGAGTGGATTTTCATCTACGGAGCAACTTTTATCTCAGAGGGAGGAATTTCAAAGCAATGTGAACCTGAATGATGTTGAAAAAAGTTTCCGTTGGCTCCATGGTGCATGTGTATTATGGCTTTTGTCTTGACTTTGAATGTTCGTCTTATTTACGGACACGAAGAGTGAATAAAGTGAAAAAGTGTCGTTGCTCCTTTTAGCCCTTTCATGAGTAACTTTGTTGTTCTATATTCTATGATCTCTCCTTTCAACCTATACCTATATTTCATTTGATGCCCTTTGGTTATAAACTATCCCGTTGCCTATAGGTATAGGTAAGTTTTTGGCTTCCTCCAGTACAGTGTACTTCCCCTGGAAGAATTGAGTTGGAAAAGGATGCCTGAAGTTAGAACAGTAGAGAAGTAGATTCCCTCTCTGAGAGTTTCTCAATCTCCGCGACTCTTTGTGGTTTCTCTTTTGTTCCGTCGTTAGAGTAATTCTCATTTTTTATTACGTTACTTCCTGATGGTCACATGGAAATTGAGGGGAGAAGACAAGATCAGAGTTTGTACTCTTCAAAGTTACCTCCTGGTTAAGGGGCAACTAGTAGATACAGAAGCTTTTGGAAACAAATTTCCACAGAAAAACACGTCGGCCCAGCTCCAAAAAATCAACAGCATTCCCCAAATCCTGTCAAGGTTTTTTGGCTAAATCCATCATTTGTGAAGGTACAAATTGATAGGAAAATAAATTCAGTACAATTTATAGGAAATGTTTGCAAATTCCCTGGGTCTCGAAGGGTAGACTTTTGCCTCTTAACTTCAAGGTGGCTACGTGATTATGTATGACAGGACTGGGAATGATAGAAGCACATAACCGATTACTTCGGAGGTTGGAGGGAAAGCGGAGTAAAAAGGTATCGATTGAACCTCCGGCAAAATGATGGTAACATGGCAGTGTGTGAGGACTACGTAATAATTCCTGTCTTTAGCGGTTTCCTACTCTTCACGTCCGTATGAGAAGCAATAAAAGTTTTCCAACTTATTCAAGTGCCTGTTCTTGGAACTGAGAGACTTGGCTTTATTCATGGCGGAGGTGTTGGGAGTAATCTGTAGGCAGTGGGGCAGAGATAGGGTGATACCATCAGTATGTGTGGATAGGTCTTTGTACTATGATGGACGATGCTTCCGGTCTGCCGAAATCCACTTGACTTACGACAACCAGTCAGGAATAACGAGGTCTAGAGCTAATTTTCCGATGTAGCTTTATTCCTAGTGATTGCCGAGTGCCGAGCCCAGTCCTTCCCCGCCTCCCTGGCCTGATGATGGGTGAGAGAGCGAGCTTAGTTTCATCAAATGTGCACCTTCCAGCTATGCACACTTTAACTCATCGTTCGGAAGAGTAAAATATTAGTGTCTGTTTTCCCCACTCATATATCTATGTAGCTATGTATATCTAAAGATACTTTCGCAATAGTGTATCTATATTTTACACGGCTTGAGTGGTATCCACTCACACTTTTCATCTCTATACGGAGAAGATTCACAATTTGAGTTGGGAGTAGATATACCTAGATATAGATAGATACATGAAAGCGAATGTTAAGAGGAAGACTAATAGAAGGTTTGACCTCCTTCTCTCTCTCTGGAGAAGTTTATTACACACTGTGATTCCGCCTAATAAGCAAGGTTTTATGAAAGTCGTAGATGTAAAGCCTAAAGGTTGACGACTTTAAACTTGTGTTATTACCCAGCTTAACTTCCATCTTTCATATTCATAAGCTGTGCGTTTCTTCGGAGGAGATTTTCTTTTTAATAAAAACATCTCTAGGTCAGATTAATCTTTAATGATTCCTTCATAATTCATTTAAATTAATGTCCCATTAATGTTTCAAGCTTCCTCAAATATCCCATATTCTGTGTTTACAAGGGAGGCTACGCAAAGGACTTTCCATATCTTTCTCCCTGTATAATAAGTTCCGCTCAGAGTTACATTAGTTTATCTGGATTCCTATGGAGATATTGGCCTATATTTTCGTACTGGGAACTCCTATGTCCACCGCAGAGACTCTCATTCTTCTTGTTGGGTGTAAGTGTGTGTGTGTATTTTGTTTCCATAGGTATGAAATTTGTGTATGCACAGGGTACAGTTACTGATAAGAAAGTCTGGCAGGAGGGGTATAGGAGGGGTATATAGGATGTGGTTAGCAAGTATGATTCTTACTGAGTGACAGGGACAAAAGGACAAGATTAATGAATTGGAGGGAAAAGTACATTAGCAAGGCGCTGAGTCTTTTCAAGTCCTTGACAAGTGCAGAGTATCACGCTTAGCGTAAAATATGGTGACTGTGACATAAAGATTAATTTTTCATCATTCTCTTGTTTCTGGTGAAAACTTTTCCATTTATGGCAATCATAATTACAGCAAGATTCTCAGTGTCACTTACCAAACCAACAGCAAAGACCGCATGTCACGTACTGTGGTTTCTCCACTTTACCCAAGAGTTACGCTCCTTCCTCTGCCTTCCTTCATCCTTGAGCGATATTTGTCCTCAGTGGTGAAAGCACTGCTTTGTATAGAATCTTCCGGAAGTTGCCCTGTTTCATAGCCAGAGTTCCACCTTATTGGAAGTACATACACTAAAGCTTTCTAATCATTAATATATGTAAGTGTGTGAAGTTTATAATTATTACAACATGCGTTGAACACTCTCTTAAATGGGACAACTCTCTGGAATTTGACTTGGTAGATTAACATTATGGCTTATTACACTGCACATGCATAGTGGTTAGTGGTTCTTATTGTAAAGTTAAAAATGGAGTTGTAGTAGGGAGATATCTATGGCATAATGTATCTATAGATACTAAAATTTTATTCCATAACCTGATATTGAAAACTTGGCCGTTCATCAGCACACCCCGGGAGACTCTGCCAGTCTAAGTAATGGAATGCTCTCTGAGACGACTCGTGTGAATGCGCTCGTGTACTTTTATCTTCTAGTTATTGCATTGTCATAAATGGGAAGTCATAAAGGGTTTATTGGTAGTAACATGTAGCATTCATTGGATTAAGAACATCCTTGGTCACAGCCTTGCACGTCTGCATGAGCGGGGGATAGTGAATACTGAGGGGTAGGGAAATCTGAAAAGTTTCCAAGAAACATGGTCTGAAGGCTAATGTTTTTTTTTCGTCCCTGTGTGCATAGAATGGGAGTACGAAGGAAGTATTAGTCCAGCCCTGGATGAAGTCGATGAGTCATTTGGGACGCCGCAAGTTTCTCCATTAGGGAAAGGAGGAAATGTTGCGAGACAAGTCGAAGACGATGCAACCTACCCATCCAGGCGTGTCGGTCCAGGTACTTGGCAAGACTCCCACGGATCCTGGTGGCTTTTTGGAGGCCAAGGCCCCGTCAGTCCGTCGGAGGGTGAGACGTCAACCAAATCTGTCAGCTACCTCAGTGACCTATGGGAATATGACAATGAGAAATCCGCCTGGCGACTCGTATTTCGTCCTGAGTCCGAGTCCAGCCCCATACATTCCTCATACCCAGAGAATCTAGCCTTTCCTCACGTCTGCGGTAGTGAGGCAAACGGTCACATTGCAGTGTTCGGGGGTGGCGGAATTACAGGGACGACCACAAATCTGAAGACAAGTTCCCAGGTACACAATAGTGGGAACTTGGGGGGATTCTCGGATGACAATATTGTCTGGTTGTTTGACATCCCCAGTAATAAGAGCTACGCTGGTAGTTCCTCACTCCCCATTAGTCAGCCCTTGGACATGGGTTGGGATGGGAGCGAGGGTCTCTGGACGTCCTACATCTGTTGTGATGCATGTCTACCCGATGGGAACACCACGCTGGAGTTCTGCCCAAGGTTCTCACGCGAGCCCATACTTTGGTGTGGTCAAGATGCACTCATGGCCCTGCAAATAAGCCATGTGGATGTACCCGAACAACAACATGTGTCAACTACCGCCAACAACAAGTTAGGAGATGCAAAGGAGAAAGCGGAGAAAGCCTCTCCTGACTTGTCTCCATTAAACGGAGACATTAATGGAAGCACATCGAGCATAGTGGGAAAAAATCGTGAGTCCCATGCCCAAGGAGAGACCAAGTCAAGAAGTAATCTGCCAGAGGAAATAATTTCCCCAAATGGCCATTCCACCAACATTCGTATTAGTTTTACGGGGGAGAGTCCGGGAAGGTTGAGGCCGGAGCGTAGGAACACCGAGACTAAGATCAATACTGGGGACTCACGTGGACCTGAAGAGGCTGGAAAGAGCAAGATGAGCACTTTTACAAGGCGCTCATTGCGTGCAACTTGGTGGAAATTCGATTTAGCAGCCACGGAGTGGGAGAAAATGCCGGAAGTAAATGTCACGAGGAGAGCGTTGGACTTGATCGAAACCGGAGAGTGTCGCACCGTCAGTGACCAGTACATGGTTTACATTCTTTGCCCAGCGGAGAACGGGAATGCACTTGAGCGCTCTGTCTTGGTATTTGACCCCCGTCGGAGCTCCATTGATCTTGTGGATGGACGAATGAATCTGAACAATGCATTTCTTGATCGAAAAGTTTGGCAGCTGGGTCGCTCCACACTTCACGCCCTCCGGAACGACAATCAGATGACGGTGCTCTTCCTAGCTTATCACAAACTCCTAGATCTCTGGATTCATGATCATTCATCAAATCGACTCGTCCCTGTCGAGAATGTCTGGAAGGGTTCGAGTCTCCATGCGTTTCAACGTTCCGCTTCCTTTTATAAAATTACCATTTCTTTTTCCTCTTGCAACGACACTGGTAGCACTGCAAGTAAACTTCCTTCAAAAAACACGGGAAATCCTCCCCAATTGCCCGACCCATCTGGTGAAAGTTGTGCTTCTAAGAATTACTCCTTCTTCATGGAGAACCCTCGCACTAAGCTATTTGAGTTCCATGATTACGAGGAGCACTCAGGATCGAACGCTGGGAAATCAAACTCTTGGATATCATCAGGTAGATTCCACATCTCCATTGTGACAGACCAGAGTATCTTCCTCCCAGCAAGAGATGCCACATTCCTGATTAACCCTGAGGAAGAGGAACGTGTATCCTCTAGTAAGGAGACCACTACAAGAGCTGTTACAGCTACTGCTACTACAACAACAACAACAACTACTACTACTACTACAAGCAGCACAGCTACCAGTGAAAAGTCAAGTAGTACGAATGATCTTCTTAGGAGTGAAATTCGTCCGAGTGCAATTCCCTCCACTTCTTTCTCCACAAGCTCCGCTGAGACTCCTAAAGGAAAAAACTTGGGTTTTAAGCCCGCTTCTAAAATAATTTCAGGGAAAGTTCCGCTCAACTCCCGACTCTACAATGGAGCTTTGCAGGCAGCCCAAGCCAGGTCGGCTTCTAAGTCTAACGCTTCAATTACAACAGCATCTTCACAACTCGGGACAACAGCTACAACAACAACCGCTCCCCCAATCCTCAGTTCTCAAGTGGAGCAAAAGTTAACTTTACAATCGAAATTTAATCTGAATCGTCGTGAGAGCAAGGAATATTCTCCCCCGGAAAAGAACCAGCAGCTGCTGCCCAGAAACCGGATTACTCAGAACGAAACCAATCGTACAGCCACTACAACCAGCAGTACTACAACAACTGTAAGTCCAATAATAAGTAGTACTCCTCCAAGAGCCGTTGAAACTACAAGTGCAAATGTTAATCTCCAAAGTAACAACTCTAAGAATGAAACCCAAGTCCAGAGTACTTTCACTGGAATGACTTCCATCGATCCACAACTTCAACTTCAACAACAACAACAGCAACAACAACCGTCATCCTTGTCACTACTGAATCCTGTTCCAGTGAATAATTCAAGTCCAACTCAGCATAATTCCAGCAGTGGAGATGATCACCGAAGCACACAAGCATCTCCAATTTCCAACTCATCACCAACACCATTATCTCAACCACCGGCCGTAATCACAATGGCACCCACCCCGACCAAGAAACCCATAACTATGCCCAAGAGAATCCCAAAAGGCTTTCTCCCTAGAACCCTGAGCGGGAAGACAGAGACCCGGAGTGGTAAAATAGTTAATTTGCTCCCTGTCAAGAAAACGAGTTTAGCAGGAGCGGACAAGAAGGAGAAACCCATTCAGGTGGACAGAGCTCATGAACAGGAAAATAGGAATTTGGATGAAACCCGAAAGGAAATTACAGTTGCAGATCGTGGGAATGAGTCATTACGAAGTAACAAAATTCACAGTTGGAATGACTCCAGAAGTGAAGCAGAGGCTCCGTTTTCTCCACCTTCTCCTCCAGTCCGTGGCGATGAGGTCCCTGCAAATTTAAAGACATCATCAACAGAGGAGACAATTGTCACCAAATCCAAGCCAACCACAACCCCAGTAATTCCTTATGATGACACTATCAATGTAACCCTTAGCTATACGGTCGTGAACGAGGACATTAACACAAATAGAATTACAACTCGAGCTAGGGACGGTGGGGACGAGAGCAGTTTAGAGGACGAGGAGGAAAGTGAGCGGAGGAGTAACTCCCTGACTTATCAAGCCTCCTCAGAAGTTATTTTCGAGAATCATGAAGCCGTCGGACCAATCTCGGAGAGTAGTATTGTCCCTAGTATGAATGCGTCCTACAGCTCAATGCTCTTCTTTGCCGTTTCTTTGTCCATCTTTGCCACGTTCGGAATTGTTCTTTTCGTTCGACGCTGTGTCAAGTGTCCGCCCAGGAGACAAAGTGTCTTAATTAAAGAACCTCCTCCCATTCGCTACTCCGTCATCCCTGACGAGCTTTCTTATCACACACCGATAGTTTGAATGGATTTCAATTAAATCTTACCGACGTCAACGCTTAATTTGTTTTTAGTACGTAGTCACTTCTCCCAAGCCCCATTCAGTCAAAGTTTATGTCCAATTAACCCTCTGTTTACGGCATATTGCATCCTTTGTAAGATTTCATCCCAGCTTTATTGGTCTAATATGCATATATATATATATGTAGGTATCTATACGTAATTATCTATCTGCTCCCACAACCTTGTGCAACTTTTATGGCGTCAGAAAAATAACAAGACTGCACTTATGACTGTTTACCTTCTTCCTCCGTAAATATTGCTACATTCTAGAATTTTTTTTCTTGGTTCTCAAATATGCTTGCTGATGCATTCACTCCCTATGTAATTTTATACACACATAGGTAACTGCACCAGCTATGTACATATACCCACACAGAGTCTTTACACATACAGATATGTAGACCTCCATCCAATTACTTGTGTTTATTTTACAATTGTGTTCAGGTTCAGGGTCACAAATATTATTGTTGTGAGTTCATCTGTCGACATGGATGTTGAAATTATTTCAGGTACCATATGTAATAATTACCATTGGTAAACACCGCCTCTCGGCTGGAACAACAATACCTTTCAATTAGATTCTTTCAGGGCTTCTCATGAGAAACGTCTCACAAGCTCCATGGTATAGTCCAGCCGGTACCAATGTATGTATAGATAAATATAACTCCAACTTCCACGGTTCCAGATGGCGTTCTTTTACGGAGCCAAGTTGAAACAAAAAATTTACTCTGTAATTAAAACATTACAAAAACAAACCAACCCTCTCTCTCTCTCTCTCTCTCTCTCTCTCAAAAACATTAGCGAAAATAGTATCTACCTACATTGGAGTACACGTAATTAGAGTAGCCAAAGGTAAGATTCTATTCGAGAGATAACATGTCATTGAGGTTTCCCCTACAATCATTTGTAGACCCAGTGGTGGAGAAACATTTCCCTCTCTGTATGTATTTTGTTCAGTGGGTTGGGAAACTACAGTAAAGCCCCTGCAGTAATTGGATAACTTTAGAGGAGAAAGTCCTGACAGCAGGAGGAAGGAAAAAGCTAATAGTAGCTTACACATAGCTTCATACTGCCCGAACGGAGATGGTCAAACGAACACAATTGGTATCATCCGTATCTCTATTTAATTCCTGAGCCCTCCATTATTTCAAAGTACATTGAAATGCGAAAGTCAAAGGTATCATGTCCAAGTACATTTTATCATCAAGGACAAGCCTGCGTTGAATCTGTGTAATCAGGCAGTATATACATACATACATACATACATAGGGTAGGACTATTCGGCAGACAATGGATGACTTAATGGATCAGGATATTTATAGACGGGGAACAATCCCTGATTACAATCATCCTACAACAGGAGCAATTCACTCACTAGGAAATGTTCAGGATAATTAAATTAAATTAAATTATTGAGAAATAGTCCTCTCACATTCGGATCTTAATTACACGGAAGCTATTGTTCCTGGAGTCATTTGTCTTGAGGTCCTATGTTTAATATTTTTTATGCATTTACTACAAAACAACAGTTGACAAGGAAAGGAAGGGAATTTAGGTCATGGAATTAAATCAGAGGAGGACACTTTCTTATTGTTTACGTCACAATGAGAGTAGCTATGTAATTATGTATAGATACATAGCTATAAGCATACCTACATATGTATACACAATATCTTCTTACGTACGCAGCCCCAGCCCAGCGACATTCCAAAATTCTATTATTCAAGAAGAAATAAGGTGCCCAGTATGAGAGATATGGCTACAATTATATTATAATAAGAAGTCCCTAGATTTTTGTACAATGATCAAGCATGAGATTTTTGATAACTGTAAATACTCCTCGTAGTTACTTTAAGCTGTGACGGAAGGCGGCACTTGATAATTATGCTAATATTAATTAAGTAATTTAAATTAATTAAGGACATGTATAGATATCTACAACTAGCTCCTGTAACTTTACTGTGTGTATATATGAAATTCATCAGAAACATAGTGGCTTTTTTGAGTCCAGCACAGCTTTATATCTATGTGTGGTAGATAATCGTTACTGTTGTAACTGAAGACTAGAGATTACTATGATTTTATACGTTTTCATCATTCCGTTTCGCATTCTCCCATTACTACAATGCAGTCATGGTCCTCCCTCATCCGGCCTAATTCGGATCCGTACATTACGTAGGGAAATTAAAGCCGATCGACCGTGACTTGTTTTCACATAAATGGGATTACCGCCACCAGTATTGTAATTAATTCTAATGCCATGTAATTATACAGAGTGAGACTCACCGAGAGAGAGAGCCATAGACTCTATTGATTTTTCTATTGGTGGGGCTCACTGGGCTAATTGCTTACTGTTGCTATTTAAGATAGTTCATTCCCCAAGATACGTGACATAAGCTTAGACCCTCACCACCGAGAGGCTCACAATCAGCTTACTATAAGTTCGAGGGAATGAATATGATAATTATTTAAATCCACTATTACTGCGCCCCTGTTATCCCAATGGATTTGGATTTGTCTCTTTGGACGTGTTCGTAAAGCTTGGAAGTCAGCCCTCGGAGGATGGAAGAGATAGGTATATTACAAAACTATTACTGTATAAATAAATCAATTCGAATGTACGAGTCTAAATGATCCTGTAAATTGAATGCATGATGTATGTATGTGTATCTATACGTCCCTGATATAGAGATTCTACAGATACTAAATTGAACATGGTAAGGTTTCCTACATAGATGTATATAATTACATATACCTAAAGTAAGATTAGTGTAAGCATAAAGATGATAGCACCCCAGATTAGATTTTCAACGTTTTGTAAGAGGATAATAAATTGTACACGAGTTTATTATTATTAGAATTTATGTAATTACATTAATATTTACTTTAGAGAGCTGACTATACAAGTATCTTGTATGTATGTACATACATAGTAAAAGGTTGTGCACGCACACAAATGCAGTAAATATTTTTCCTTTTATCTATCAGTCGACTTTCATGGGGAGTAACACTAAGTAAGTCTAACAATAATAATACATAATACAATTGAGTTAAGCTTCAGGGATAGAATGAGTTTCGGAGCGATTGTAATCTGAAGTTTACGTACAATAATCCATGGGGAGTGAAAGGCTTTGAAATAATTCCGAGGAAAAATGGTTTCTGTAAAGCTGATGGGTTGGATTATTTCTACAATAAACTATTACAGGGATTAAGCACTTGAAAGGTAAACAATAATATTCATGTGGGGGTACGTCAAAATAAATTTAATTCCCTTGAGTAACTCTCTAAAAACCTTCTCCACTCCAACATACAAATATGGACTCATACGAGCAGGTACATTAGCAAATTCAATTTTTTTTTCCAGTGAAAATCTATGAGCGTGTATGAATTGAAGGAAACTAAAATGAAAATGGATTTGACAAGTTTTCAAAAGAAATAGCATTATTACAGATGGATGAGCATGGAATTGAAGGAAGAGGATTCCAAAGGTGAATTGCTGATGTAAATGCATTGAGAGTCTAAAGCCTAGGGTAAAGAACCCAAAGGAATGAATACATTCCGAAGTAGAAATATATAGAGATACATGGATACGGTTGTCAGATTCAGTCCAATCTGGCTTTTCTCTCCTTTCAGTCTCCAGTCAAATTTTTTACTTCCACTTGTTGTCTATATACACGTACCTCTCAGACCAGACGAGTACCCACTGCTGAGTCTGTTTTAGGATAGATACTTATAGGTTGCTTTCCCCTCTTATAAACTACTATGTACATCCACAGAACGCGGTTGAGTAGCTTGTGGTAAAAGCTCACAATCAGTCCGAGTAGTCTGCTTTTACGTCTAAATGGAGAGAAACGATGTAAATGTGTCATGCAAAGCTACATCCTTTTACATCAATGCTCTGTATCTCTGGTTTTGGCATTTTGTTTGTCCTCACAGCATCCCCAGTAGATACACTCAGCAGTCAGTAGTCTTATTTTTTGTGCATTTTATTTCTTTGGCTTATCAGCTCATCATATATCTCACTTGTATCTTGTATGACACCATGTTTTCTTAAGTACATTCCTATCTCTGACTATTGCACAGACAAGTAAGGATTCCGTTTAAAATGTAGCAGATTATTTGTCCGTGACCTGTGGCATCGAGCATGCAAAATGTATGTATGTTTTATAATTATTACTCATAGATATTTCCTAATTACGGTAGATAAAAGTATGTACGATATATTTACATGTAGATATACAAGTGTAAGACAAGTTCGCTCCTACGATTCTAGTGAAAACTAAAACAAGTTAATACTCATTAAATGATAATTTTCAATATTTTAAATAAGTCTAGCTACTAAGTTAAGCTACTACGGCAATGTAGGGAAAAATGGTGATTTTACTACAAGTATAGTTAATGTACAGTACTAAGGATTTAAAGTAGTAGGAATACTACCATGATACTGTATTTATAGCTCACAAAGAATTCCTGAGGAGTTGCTTTACTGGATGAAGACGGAAAAATAGAAAATCAATTCCAGGACGAGGTACGTGCGTTGTAAAGGACCTCAAAAATAACTAAAATTGAAAAGTGCTGTTGTCAGTGATTCGGACAGTCCCGGACGTGAATTATGTAAAAACAAATGTAAATTGAATACAATTATTGTTAATTAAAATAAAGATATACTTCTATACATTTTTAAAAAGTAATTACTGAAACTGAAAACCTAGGAATTAATCTAAATTGTAAGCGATTGTAAACTTATTTAGAATAGTTAGTGTAAACAAATAATTATACATAGCTTATACTACATAATTACTTAAGATGAGAATTGTAACTTCAAAATATTACATGAGATACTGAACCATAAGGTTAATTAAGGATGAAATGCAAGTTGTGAACTATATTGACGTAATAAAAATTAATAAAACAAAAATCTGACTAGTTCCCTCCGACTTCCTTTCAAGAGCATCAATTTACCAATTAATCCTTAACAAGATAACTTTGAAACTGGGATTTGATTAACACAATTCTCAAAAGCGTAACACATTTCACTCCACGTGAGTCCAGCCTGAAGTCAATATGGAGTCTACGTGATGTCAAGTATTTTCTTGGGTAGCATTGCCTTTGATCAAGATTACCTCCTACTTTCCCTTACCATTTGCAAAAAAACAGAATCCTACATTCTACCTCTAAATATATAGATATATGCACGTATCTATCTGTATGAAGATAACTATACAGTATTAAATAGAGCATTCATATAGTGAATTGACAATTTATAGGAGGATTGGATTTTGGAGGAAATTGGGATGAAATCCAAAGTGAAATAAAATTTGAAATGTGTAGCTCTACAGGGTGAAAAGATGCTCAGTCTTGTTTTCCCAAGAAGCCATAGTTGGAATGTAATGTGAGGGCTTCAGAAAATAAAATCAAGTTTTTAGTAACCAACAGCTGAAGGATTTAACTTGCCCCTGGTACCTTCTACATATATACTAGCATTATATAAATCCTCCTCACGGAGATATCCATAAGTATTAGTGTACAGTTCAGTAAGTGATGCCCTGGACTCAAGCTCTATTCTGAAGCTCTTTGGGAATTGAGTTGGAAGGGAAAATGGTGAAGCTCCAACACAGAGATGAATTTAGAGCTTGTAGTTTTAACTGAACCAATAATGCAATCGGTTAAATAAGGCCCTGCTCTGTGTGTTTTGAAAGAAAACTAAGAACTTGAAGGAACAACGGATCCATACTCCATGAGCATGTAACCATTCTATTAAATTCCTCTCGTAATGTAAGAAGGGGGGATGACTCAAACTGAAAAAAAAAGTATCTCCAGAGAACTCCTACTTTTTTTCCCTCTCGTTTCTCTCTCTCTCTCGTCCTCCATGGTCCAGGGAAAGATACAAGTGACGATAAGTAAAGAAAGGATTGAGTCTTGATTCAAACCAAAAGAAAGATTTTCTCCAGACATTTCTCCTATTTTTGCTATCCACAACAAAAAAAGGCCTAACGTCAGGGATATTTCTACCCTTGGCTTACTATTTTTTTTTAATGTAACTTCTTTTTGGTAAGTTTAGCCTCAACATAGATTTTATGAAACATTTTCCCAGCAGTGTAAGCCCCCCAAGCTCAAATATACCTGCCATTAAAGTGAGACAATTTTTTTTTCCAGGCTGCCCTGTTTATACTGACTCACATGTTTCCTCTCACAAAAATTCCACATCCTATAAATACATTTCAGAGAAGGATATACACTCTCCTGAAGAGACTTTATTACATGGATGTAATACATACAGGCAGTCAACCAAGCCCACACGGTTACTGGATTTTATAATTCTTGTCGCGTAGAAAGAGGTCCTCCTTTTGCTTCCATCAATTCATAGCATCGCTCCAATTTTTCACCCGAGAGAGTCCCTTGAAAAGGATTTTACTTTCTCAAGCCAACTTATATTCTCTCCTATACCTTACTGGTTTCTAAAATCCTTTCGACAAAACCCCCGTCTCATAAGTCTCTTTCAAAAGAATCCATGCAGCATGCACTAAGGTATACAAGTCTGCAGGGTCAACTAAATTTAATATTTTTCCCCAGCAAAAATCATGTGTTTCCCTCAAATAACTCCCTCTCTCTCTCTCCCTCTCTCTCTCTCTCTCTCTCTCTCTCTGTTCCTCACGTAGAGGGAATTCCTTCCCAGAGATTTCTCCCTGTACTTTACATATAAGGACATTAAATTATCTCCTCCATACAGTATCCATGTGTTTACTACATTAGGAACCTTTTACAGCCAATAGAGAGAAGAATCCTCAAAATAATATTCCCATTGTACTTTCAATCAATAAAATTAACATGACAATCATTCCCTTTCAGGGACATCCTGAATTCTCTAATTTAGATCCCAATTCACCGTGCGATTCCTCGCTCAATTACTTCCAGTGTTCCACCAGTCATATATCTCAATTTGAGCTAGTTACTGCCATTATGTTAGTGTAAGTAAGATGGAACACTTCGCAAGAGACTAGATAGAATCATTTTAGGAGTGTGTGGAACTCATTTAAAGAGTGGGATAGGACAGGGCACTAGTAGAATCAAGGAGTGAACATTTTCTCAAGGTTTTTTACCTTCTTCCCCGAGCAACAGCCCTTCTTTCCCTGTACGTGCTCTATCTTGTCAAGGCTAATCTTAATCCGAAGTGTGACGGCAGGCAGCATCCTTGACCTTCCCGAGCTATAGGAGGAAGAAATTGACTGAATTTCTGAAAAGGTTTATCTCCACCTTCCAGGAGAGCAGGTCCTCAAAGGTTAATAGCCTTTATCAGAGTAACTTTCCTTGTTACATTGACTTCCGTCCCTCTCCCTCAATTTTCGTAAATAGCTCGACTTTTCCGCATCCCTCATCCGAAGTAACGTCCAAGTGTATAGGCACATTCAAGGAATATCCCAATGAACCCAATTACTTACTAGGTTGTTTGCTACAGGCACAAAACAGCCTGGACTTCTCTGAAATGTCACGATTATTTACTATACTATCCCCTGTAAAATACGTAATTACCATATTGCGGCTCCTCCATTTGTCGACTCTTGAGTCGGCAGTCAATGTGTGAAAGTTGGTGGCACCTGGGATTTCCTAACTGTCACAAGTGCACCATGTGGAGCTAACAGTAATCAAGTGGGAGCTTTTGGGGAAGGTATTTGATTTCGAAACATTTGCGATTTCCGACTATTAAAATGTTATGTAGGAAAGGACTCGGAATACTAAAACTTTCTCGCCACAAATATAACAATGACTTGTTAATTCGTAGGAGGAAACTTTTGCTAATGGGGAATAACTGCAAATTCTCCTTCCATAGGGCTATGGGCTGGGCTGGGAGGGCTGTAAAGTAAGTTATTTTATATGCAAATGCTCTAGACCCAAATAACGTCACAAAGTACACTTTGTACACGATGTTCCTTCAGTTTCTATTTGTAGATGTATTAACATACAAAGGTTGTAAACTAATAGTGACTAAATACATACGAATGAGGACAATGACTGGAAAAGTTTTCCTCCCAATAAATAGCAAAGCTATGAGGCAGAACCTGTACTTCATAAAATTTAAAGGGTTCATTTGGGCCCGAATAGTAATGAGCTTGGATTCCCTATAAATACTTATTTCCTCATGTTCCTTCGTGATGTGAAATTGCAATTTTACCATTCCTCCGACTCTAATTTACTCACTTCTTGTGCTACATTCTTCAAATTTACTGTGCTGGGAAGTTATATGTTTTATACCCTAGAAAATTCTTAAGTTTTAAAAATTTCCCTTACTTACTGATACTTTCTCCAATACTAACAAATAGGACTGGAGCGTGAAATAAATATGGAGAAATTTGTTCTTCAACATTGTAGTACACATACTGAGCGGTAGTTTTTAACTTTAACTCCAACTATGTCCGTGATGGATACATGGCGTCTGTTTAGAGTAAATTCGTGGAGACAGCTTCTTCGAAATATTGGAAATACACTTTGGACAGAAAGGCAGAGAGGAAGTTTTTTTTCGAATGCAATGGAGCAAGCAAGAACAGAATTCAAGAGTGTGGATCTTCTGCCTTTTGAATAAGAGATGTACAGCTACCTTTGAGAAGATCCCGGGAAGTGTTTGATACAATAAATAAGATACTCTATGGAGGAGGGCTGTAGTAGTTGTAGGCCTCGCTGAATTCTTTCCTCAATAGTGCACACTTGTATTCTCGGAGCGAGCTGTACTTTACCAGACTAAATGATAAGATGATGCTTATCATCAAAGCACACCCACACATATGTACTATGTATGTATGTACCTCCACGAAAGTTTTTGTTACGCAGTATGGAAAGGTGGGATCAGTATCGTGGTGGTGTGTGTGGTGGTCCTGGTATTATTTTATTTTATCATCTTCCTCCAGCTTTGTATTTTGTATCTGGCGTTCAACTCCATGTCCCACTCTGTGTATTGTTCAGCTTTCCTTGTTGCATGTGTTTGAGATTATCTGCATGCAGGGTTGCAATGCGTAGGGCCCTACTACACCTACGTAACTTCTATTAAATTCATACACATTTTATACTTGAGCTCGTGTGTGTGAGTCTACAGGTACAGGTGGGTATACTCTGTAATTATGTAAGTGTATGTAAATATGCATACAATACCCTGGGATAGTATCCCATTCCCCTATTATAGATACACAGGACCATAACTTTGTGTACCAAAAGTGCGAACTTGTATTCCCTGTCAAACCGTTCCACCACTTCCCCATGCACATAGACACATAGAACATATGTACGGAAAGTATACGCAAACGAAAGAGAGCAAAAGATCCGTTCTTTTCCCACCTTCCATTATTATTAAATGTATCTTCTGTTGTTATCCTCGAGTGGAGGAAGTCAACATTGAAGTGAGAGTGGAGGCTGAAGTAGCCTGGTGTGGCACGTTCGGGTCTCTCTCTCTCCCTCAATTCTACTTTCCTCCGGGTCGTATACCACACTTATTCCCAAACGCGTTCTCATTATTGTGAGTCGATACAATACCTAAATATACTCTATAGATGTGACATACGGGGCCATATACATATGTACGGAGAGGAGTATTCGAATCCAACTAGTCTCTCCTGATAGGTGTGCTCCTAGTAAATACAAAATACAGCTGCACCGAACGCAACTTCACCCATCGATTTTTCACTGACCATCTTTCATGTTTACCTTTGACATGACTTTTATGACACCAACTTTCGGACTTTTTATAACTACTAATAATATGGAGACTCAGCCAACTGGCTCCTGTGTACTGCATACACAAGGGCCCCGTACTCTTGAGCTTATCTGTGTCCCACTACATATGGCTATGTACATACATACATACAGTACGTCTTCTACTCTTTACTCTCAAGCGTTTACAAATATGTGGGATATGAAGGAGATTGCTGACTATAAGCAGTTGCTGTAGTAAAAAGTTAACCACTTTTGAAAAGTTCTGGACGTAAACGAAGAAGAGTAGGGGAAAAATGTGAGTTTTGAGAGGAGTTTTTCGTTTCAGTCAAAATACAGTAGACCTGACTAGGCCCCTGGTTGGTTTCGAGAACATACATACAGAGCTCTGTAACTTTCCCTTACTCGATGCTGCTATTCAGGGGAAAGCTAAAAGTAGAATCGGTAGCATACCTTGAGCAACTGTAGATCTTGTAATTATCACAGAGTAACTAAACTGGTGACATTTCTAATATTAATTGTGTGCTTTGCCCTTCCTAATGTGGCGTGCATCTCAATTTGTCTGGACTAAAAACTGACGCTGTAAACCCTGCGGATGTTGTAAATTGCTATTTTTCCAACTCGCTGATGTGCAGGGGGGGAGAAAGGAGCAGGAGAAAGGGAATTTTTTGTAATGGTACCTCTCGAGACGTCGAGTGCATTAATTTAGGTAAAAACAGAAGTCTCTTCTTCTGATTATGAAGAAGCACGCGCGGAGTATTAATTCTCATTATGAACTACCGCAAATTATCCCAGTTAATTTTACATACCAGCCAGGGAAGATGGAGGAGGATTGTGAGAAAGGGGAAAAAGATCTAAATTCCCTATCTGCATTAAGAATTAGTAATGAGGCACTCATCCCAGACCAACCATCCCAGACAAACACAATTTTCATTTAAAACTCGACAAGGCGAGAAAAGTTGAGCACCTCCCAGATGTTTTTATTTAAGGAGTAATACGAGACAAATTGTAGGCGAAAAAAGTTATATGACATCTGTCCCCTTAGTTCTTGTAACTTCAACAAGAGTACCTCCTTTCCCTATTATTACACGCAAAACTCAAACTGTGAGGCTACAAAATAAAAATACAGAAACTCCATCCGGATCGTAATGCTTTAAAGGAGAGAGCCGTAATTTTTTATATTGTAAGTAAATGTAGGCCCTTCCATATGAAAGTGCACACAAATACTGGGAAGAGCCGGCTGTCTGCCTGCAGTACTGCAGTAGTACTATATGCATCTTGCTGGATTGTAAACGTTCATTTTTATGTTCCTTGTCTTTTGTCCTCTGTAATAATAACTCAGGTGGGTCCTCTCCACTTCCTATGCATACTGGGTTAACTCGTTTTGAAAATAGGGAAGAAAAAAAAGAAACAACGTGTAAAATATTTTTATTACCCGCCCGCGTCCTTCCATGTTATGAGCTCCATTTGGTTCCCTTCCTTTTCTTCTTGTAGCTCTGTCCCTTTCTCCTTCTCAGTACATAAAAATATATTGGGGTACATATCTTATTTCAGTGGGAGAAATAAACAAGTGACGCATTTAGACAGGCTTTTATTTCTCTGAATTTCATGGGGAAAGTCATTAGAGACGAGCTGACTAACAACTACTACTCCAGTACGAAATGTTTTTAAGAATAAACTTCACCCTTACTATTTGGGTCTTGTGGGAGTGCTGTGACAATGTCAGGCGGAATGCAATCTTCCAGAGCATGTACTCCCAGCAATAGAATTCTATGAACAAGAGAAATTGAATCCAAAAACATAGGACTGTTCCTATTTTTTTCTCCTCCTTTAGCAAAAACACGGTTACGCCTTTTAATTCTAAATATCTTATTTGCATGGGACACCGAACTAAAATTTTGTTTCAGTTTCATGTGCTCCTCCACATTTCAAGAGCGTTCCGGGTAAATACAGAGCCATGGAGAATTACCATATTAGAATAGGTTGGGAAACTGGAGCAACACTGTCAATATCATTTACCTGGTTTCAGGATGATCTCTCCTTATTTTACTTCCAACCTCCATGTAAATGATACCTGGGAGGGAAATTCGGTGGTTGGGAATTTCCCATTTGTTTTCCCAGAATTCAGGAATGATTAACTTCCTAAAAAATTAACCACTGTTTTTGAATGACTTGGTGTTTGTACTCAAGTTCCAGGAAATTTGTGGGGGATCTTCGAGTTACAAGCCAAATTCAACATTTACAAGCTGATGTGTTTTTGTACATGGTTTCAAGCAAATATAAATACCATCAAAATTACAAAGGAAAAGAATGATGAGAATATTCATTAAATTACAATATTATAGATGCTTACTTTTGTTTTGCAACATTATACTTATTGTAAGTATAGTAGCTATGTATATAGCCCCAAAGTCCTTTTACATGTTGCAACACGTGCTTTTATGCTCTCTCTGGGTTCTTTTACAGGATATACTCACTTTGCAGTAACATCCTGCAGTAACATCGACAGTTGCGTCCTTGTTTGTGAAGACTTGGGGATCAAAAGTCGGGAGCAGTAAACTTTTGATTTTCCAGTGCTTCTCAGGACCAGTACTTAGAGAGCACCGGAAGCTTAATATTACAGAAGCCTCGTGGCAATAATGTGGATTTCACTGGAGCACGCTTGAAATTTGAACAATTCTTGGAAAGCATAATTACTTAAGGTACTAAATATTTGAATGACTAGATACCTTTATGTAAAATACTTTGGAAATCGTCCTGAAATAAATTACCTCTCTCTACCATTTTTTTAAAAGGCATATTATTTTACGATAGCCCCACAGAGCATAGCAATTACATATCCCTGCCCTTCCCAGTCTCTCATAATATCTTTCGTAAGTTCACTCAAGTGTCTTCCTCAAGTATGAGGAAACAAAAGTTTCCTGGGAAATCCACTTGCATATAATATGCTCTCTCTCTCTATCTCTCTCTCTCTCTCTCTCTCTCTCTAGCTCTCTAAAGATACCATAATTTACAGCCAAGGCTGAAACAATCCTGAAGTTCAAGAGCAACTAAGAACATCAGAGGAAATAGTCAAGACAACTATTCAAAGGGGAACCCGGTGTGGTTGTGTGGGGGAGATGGAGAAAGGGCTGGATTTCTGTTTTCATCGTGAGTTGAGTAGAGATAAAGACCGGTCAAGTAGTTTCCGCGTGTGGTAAGATACACTTTCACAATCTATTTAGCTGTCTCATATAATACTGGGAAAAGCTAGTATTAGTAGTAGGTTGAAGGGGAAAGGGGAGCTTAGATGAACATGGATAGCCATAGCCACATGTAATGGGAGCACCAGCTGGTGAGAAATACTCAGGGAAATACATTGTGGCAGTGACCATGGATGGTCAACCAACGTCCAGGGTCAAAAATGGAAATGAAATTGTGGGGAGTCTCAAACTCCAAATAAAAGGAGCTGTGCGTAGTTAATAGTATGGGGACGAGAAAGGGAAATAGAATGTTCGTAATTACCCAGCAGAGCTGAGAATCACACAGATGTGATACCAAAATTGTTTCTGTCCCGTTATTCCACATGTACGAGACCATTTCTAGGGGAAAGGACGTTGGGGGCTTCCCTGGAAATATTTTCTATGGGAAATAGAGCGAGATAACACATAATTTGGGCTAATTCAACTTTCCTTCAAACAATAATTTGATTGAACATACTCGGAAACAAAATTTGATTCGTTTGGAGTTTGCTCATTTCTTCACAGTTTGTTACATGAAAAATAATTTTTAGTCGTCTCTGACAGTCTCGGACGTACCACAGAATATTATTTTCGAAGAAATTAATTAATTTAGTAGAGGTAGATTCATTCGTAAATGCAAATTGCTCGTCTACCTTTAGAAGCAAAATATGGTAATAGACTGGAATGTGAAAATTCATTTATTCCAGCACCCCCCCCCCTCACCTTCAGACTTTAAAGCAGACCAAAATGATTAGTTAGTTCCACGAAGTAAATTGTGTATATTTTATAATGAATTTCTAAATCACCGATCGAACAAATTACCCTACCTTGATTAATAATTGATGAGTCTCCTTCCCGAAGAGATACCGTTGGAATAAATCAATCATTTTCTCTACGAGCCTCTACGCCTCCACGATTCACATTACGAACCCACACACCTTGATGAAGACGTTACTTCATTTAATGTAACATTTTGTCCTTTAAACATTTAGCCTTAATTAAGAAATTCTCGAGGATGCCTTCCTCCTCCCTCCAGTTTATTAATTTAGAAAATTGAATTTACAAAGTTTCCTGTGTTCACACCAATTTTAGACACTTTCCAGGCTTTCCCTTCCAACATCCCCCCTTGTACAGTACAGTTGTAGTCCTGCTCGTTTATCAGTTTACTTTCAAGCTGTTGAGTCTCTGCAGAACCCAAGGGTTAGCTGTTAAGCTTGCATGTGCTGCAAGGTCATTACAGTTGAGGGTAAATAGTATCTAACCTCTGAGCTACATATATAGTGCGTCGACTAACTTCCCGGTGAAACTTCAAAGAGTTGGTTCGAATCGGGCAAAATGAAAGTTGGATTAAATATTTATCTACATCCATATAGAGCCTCAACCACTAGCCCTAATACATGTTCTGGATTCCCTTTGAACCTTCGTATTACTTGGATATTTATTTACAATAGAAATGTCCTTACATGCTCTTTATCACTTTCGTGTTTTACAAGTCATAAACTCGCGAGGGAGCAGTCGCTCAGCCATGTCAACATCATGTGTTTTCAAATAACATTTCTACATCTATGTAATTATGTATGCACTTGTGCATACATATGTTGAGCTATTGGATTTAAGGGTTATTCCTCTACAGAGAAACAACAACTTAGTCATTGAGGGTCGTAATGAAACCAATAGTTCATTTGCCCCTGTGTACGTCAGGTTAAACTGAAGTACGTGGTTTGTAAGAGTCCTTAAGCCGGATTCCGGATCGAGTTGTCTGTAAAAACTTAAGCTCACAGTTGTCTGTAACCTTACCTTACCTTTAGAAAATCCTTTCAAAGTATAGGAAATTTTAGAGGGGATTTGTTTCAAACTTTACAATATATTCAAGCTTATTTTATGCTCTAAAAAGTGCTATTTTGTTATACTATGCACATGTTATTTTTAGTGTAATTACACTTTTACATTTTTGAAATCTGTCTCTATATTTTATGTAATTATCAAAATATATATACTGTACATACCAAAGTAGTAATGTATGTAGGCTCACAATGTACTAATTTAAACGAAAGTAAATCGTAATACTAAATTTGTAACCAACCCATAAGCCACATACATACTACAAGACGCCTGGGAAGACATTATTAGTAGTTTAACTAAAACGCTCCCATTTGACAATTATATTCGCTGGATAAGCATTTTATCAATTCTATTTTTAAAAAATGCTGGTTGAGAAAAACTGCAAGTGCTGATCTGGATTGTTGGGATTCCGTTGTGATTTTTCACTCCATATTTTACAAGTTTCAGCAAATACCTCGGATTTCAATCTTTCAGCTGAAATTTATGGCAGCTGTATACCCGATTATCAAAATAAATATCTTGGAATCTGAAGGAGATAAATGATGACTGTCTTAATGGCCGATGGCCATCTCCACATTACTCACCATTAGAGTTGTCTACCTAGCTACAGGATTCGATAACTTGTTTTTAAGTAATGCCAGCAATGTGACCTACTTTTGCCACGACTACTACTACGATTCTCAACAATGCCTGTGCAAACCGAGCGGGAATGTTATAAGTGAGAATTAAATTCGATGGCAGGAATTTCCTATAAACTATCTTAACCATAAATTTGGTATATTTTTGCTATATTCTCAGGACAGGACATATGGCAAGCTCTCTCAATTTGTGTGATCTTAATAGTATGTACTGTCTAATAAAAAGTAAAAAATAATTTTTACGAAGGACACAAATTATTGTAAATTTTTTTGACAAAATGCATATTTACAACTTATGAGCTCAAGAGTTCACATGCACACTAAAATGTCAAGAAGCAATGCATAAGCCTTTCATGTATTTGTCCAACCCTTTAAAAATTTATTCATGAGTATGTGGGCGCACTACTATAGGTACATCCCAATGCATGTGAATTTCTGTGTAGATTTTAACATGAACACGCTGACCACAAGGTCGATGTAACTATGATAACCATCATTTACACACAGTAGAGCACAACTGTACAAGCACGTTTGTATTAAGGGATATACAGATAGAATCCCCTCACCTCCCATCAATTCCTCGATAGTATAGTGGTAAGTATCCCCGCCTGTCACGCGGGAGACCGGGGTTCGATTCCCCGTCGGGGAGATGTTTTTTTGCTGTTTCCAGGCACAACACCGACTCATACGATATATTTGATGTCATATAAAACCTAGTAAACTTTGAATATTTTGAAATTTTTATTTGAGTAAATAACTATTATATTTATAATATACATACATGTATATTTATATAATTATTATTTATTTACAATCCCATCGTAATTGCATAACACAGTGACAATGAGTGAGGGGGAGAGTGCATGAGCAACTCAGTCGGAGGACAATATGGGAGGCAAGCACAATGGAATTATAACAGTAAAATAATGGAGAAGTAAGTGCAGACCAAACTGTTTAAGTAAGAAGATGGAAAGCTCACTGGAAGCTGACTGCAGTGTTAAAAGCTCTCCTCATGACAGGAACGTGACAAAGCTGGTCATAATGTGTGATGAGTATTCAGTCCATGTGGCTCTAATGTATTCATTTTAAAATGGAGCCAAGCATTAGAAACAGTAGGAAGTTTTAATACAAAAATGTGGAGGACGTGTGTGACGTTTTGGAAAATCATATTTATTACGTGCCTCTGTCTTCATCTCCATCCTTTCTTTTTATACTGGAGAAGAATTCCGAAAAGAAGAATATTTTTCAAGCATACATTGCTCACTTCCAACTGCACATATGCAATCCCAGTCTTTCCTACGTTCCATATGAGAAACAGAAACCAAGCGAGACTAAGTCCATTGATACACATGGAAATGTACAGTTGACAGGGACGGCGTTGAATCCATTTTAAGGGAAGGTTCCATTCCAGAAGAAAAAGATTTTGGTTTCCCCCTTTTTTCTCCTTTCCTCTCTCTCTCTCTCTCTCTCTCTCTCTCTCTCTCTCTCATCTCTTTCTTTTTTTGGAAATGAGAGTGTGAGAGAAATGTTTGAATGTGTCTTATGCCTCTCCCCTGAAAATGTCAGTTGTGAACATTGTTTTACTACAACTAAATCTACAGTCGGCGGAGCGTCAGATGCATCATTTGAAGCAACGGGTTGGCGGTTGTTGGTCCTGGCGGCAGTGTGTGTGTGTGTGTGTGTGTGTGTGTGTGTGTGTGTGTGGTGTAAGGGCGAAACCAACCCATGGAACAAAATCTACGGACCTGAGCGCAGTTCAGCCAACATACATTACATTCACAACTCTACCAAACCGATAAATCTTTCCATGTTTTACTTAAAACTGTGAAGTTTCGAGGAACCGCCGGGGCAAAATATTACAATATTGCTGTCGTACATACGTTCAAGTAAAGCCTTCGAGATACATTTAAGAATCTTCTGCAAATACTCCCTCACTCTCTCTCAAGCATGCCTTCCAAAGCTGAGGGAATGGCCGATGAAACCACATTGCCTCTCTGGTTCTCTTCTCCGGCGAGAGAAAATTTCTGTACTTAACACACTTTTGTCGTAGGGAAATATCGACTGGACCGTGCTATTTCTTTGGAAGCAGACCTCACCACCAAAAGGATTTAGCCCAGTCGTGGGTATACATATTTAACCATTTATGTGGACGGGAGGACTAGGAGGAGAGTAGAGAGCATTTGAGATTCTTCGGATCTCCGGTATCTTCCAACTACTACTTCCTCTCCTTGGTTTTGCCCATTCCTTAAGACAGAGCCTAAACTCTTTATTCTTGGGGAATGCTGGGGTGTTTATACGGAACTTAGTACGGATGGAGGGATAGGTATAACGTGAGGGACGATGTCCTGATTATAAATGCGAGTTCCTCCACAGAGTGCCACTTGCATTATTCCCTCTCACAACCGAGTATTTTTGAGAAGCTTGTGCTTCAAGATTTCTCCTATTTTCTCCTTTCCACGTTTCAACTATTCATACAGGGTTCAAGTGGGTTGAAGTGGCGGAAAAACAGATAGCGAGCGACGAGAGAAGCGTGAGTGCGTCTGGCGGTGCGTGACTCTAATCTTCAACCCGTTCCTTGAGGAAGTCTCGGGAGAAAGCCTGTCTGTATGATGTGGGGGCGACGGAACTCGCCTTAGTTTTAACTACTTTTAACCCACAGGCTAGAGCATCCTCATGAGTCATCCGTGTGGGTGACAGCCAGCCACTTTACTTTTGCTCGAGACAATTGTTTGCTTTCTAGTTCTCTTTATCTGTATATATATCTACCCATTCACATTTACTGCAATGGAAGAATATTTTTCCAGGGATTTCACAATCAACACGAACTCACGTCAAGAACAAACATGATGCTTTGCTTTTTCATCTACACAAAACTCCCTGACTGTTTGTTTTAACAAACAAATCTATTTGTACACCATCAATTTTAGAAATGCACACTATATACATACATACATACATATCTACATCATTATAGATAGTATCATAGCATGTAACCTGCTGGACTGCCAAGGCAGTTGTTGCCGTTTCCATTAAAGTTAAAACCTTTTGAAGTGTCCCTATCTAAAATAATTACTTTCTGTAACTCTTGGCTCTTGGGTTGTTTTATTATACGGCCAAATTTTACATGCTCATAGAAAAAGCCAGGAATTGTACGAAATTGAAAATAAGTTTTTAATTCAGAATGTAGTAATAATTGAATGATTATTTTATTTAGTAAGATTCCGTGTCAATTTGAAAGTTCAATTGGAAGTAACATAAATGTAGATTAATCGTGTAGTTTTAAGGAGCATGTTTTATAATTGCCTTTGCTAATAATAATTATGACGAATAGTGAGTAGAAGTTCGCTTAAGTAGTATTGCTAATTTTGTATGCCATTGAGATTTGTAATTTGGGAGTTGTGTGACTATTTCATAATTTGCTTGATATTTCAAGCGTGTACATAGGTGTGGAACAATCATGTGCATGTGTGTAAGTACATTCAGGGGAAATGTGTATTTATTAGAGGTTGAGTAGCTCAGTTTTTATTTATTCTGTCTCGGTTTCAGAAAATATCCTCGGAAGAAACGCTAAGTGTAATACCGGTCTTAGGGACATGAGACTAGCGCAACAGAGTAAAGACAAGTGTAGGATCCCAATATCCCTTTAACCTACTTTCGTGGGAAGGAAACAAAAAGGGATTAGCGAGAGTCGCAACCACGGAAAAAGTTAGGCTGGGCTTAGAGAATGGGAAATAAAAACAAGACTGCAAAGTGAATTAATATTCAGCAAACAGCATCTGCCTGGATACATCACTTCCTTATTTATTGAGGTTCCGAGGCTTCAAGGCAAGACTACAGAATAAACTGTCTATTCGTATGAAGAGAGTTCCAATAAAACCAAATCCTTCCTGACAGTTTCCTCAGAACGGAGGCGCTGTTATGTGTAGAATTGATCCGGATTCTCAAGAACTGTGTTATCTGTTCATCAGCAGATTTGCAAGAACTCATTCACGCTTAATGGGAAATGTGTTATACCAGTCATGGTTGATGCTGCAAATCCATCTTTGACAATGAGAAGACCCAGACCCATCTCGACAAAGTGGAATGAGTGCAATTATTTACCAAGGAAGGAACTCAAGTGTGTAGAGATAAGAGCAAAAGTATGATTGCAATTGATGTCAGTCGATTGCAAGGCAACAGAATGAATTGGCTTGTCGTGGGGTGTTTTCCCTTTCTTAAGCTAGATTTAAAGTTGAAAGGCTATATGCATATAGGCTTCTAGCAAAAGTTAGTCACCGAGATGCTCAGAGGTTACTGCCTCTTCTTGGTTCAGTGAATGTATTGTTTGTTTTAGCCTTGCTTGTATCTATCGCTCTGTCATTGTCATTGTCGTCAGTCCAAGCGTGTAATGCATGTATGCAAGTAGGCAGAAGAATTTCTTAACAGAGCTGACCATATATGCATCCCTGTATAGATATGCGTACTGGAATAAGGCTCAACTATTAGTTAGGAACTACGTATGACAATAACTGGCATCTCTTAACAATTTCTTGGTAACAAATGGGAGAGTCATGGGAGCACAAATTCCTCCATTGTAAAAATAATTCTTGTTGTAATTTTCACGTAGCAGCTAAAACATATGTAACTGTAGAAACTTTTTGCTCTAAAGAAATCAATGCCAAAAAACTTACTCTGTCCAGAATCCTATACTCTTCCAATTGTGTAATAATTATTGTGTAATAGCCAGCATTAGCGTTAAGTGGGTAAAATTAGTAAATATAATGCATCGATATATATGTAGATATGTCCGTGCATATTTCTCCACGGTCAATGTACCTCATGATGTTTTTGAATTTATGTACGTACCTATAGAAAAATACAATTGACCAGTTTGGAGGAAGTCCCTCGAGAGAGGCGAAAGTTATCTCCAGGTTAATGCTTTCTCCAAAACAGAGAAGCTTACTCGTACTAAAGGACACTTTAGACAGAAGTGGGCTTTCTCCAGTCATTTACGAAGTAAAGGAGTCAGTTTCAAAAGACAGTGTCCACACATGTGGTCTCCAGTGGAGGCTCTAAAGTCTACAAATAATTACACTTTGGTCCCCCTCCCTGCAATTCTTCAGTTGGAGTCTCATGCCTTTGTTTACTGACAACTCCATCTATTCCTGTCCTCTGACTGTAACTAGGGTTCAACAAAGTTAATTTCGTAAAGTGGCTTTACTTTCCATTCCTGTACTGTACGATTGTCCGGACAGCTTTGGTAAATACTACATAAGGGAGTTGGGAAACTTAGATTCAAAATGAACTTCTGGAAGGGATGTAAGTTTTTACCTTTTATAATCTACACTTTCTGTACGTATGCTCCAGTGTTTACAATTTCCTAGAGAGGAGACACAGTCAGAGAAGGGAAAGAAGAAATGTCTTCCAAAAGTAATAACCACTGAAGCCAAGTCGTATATTTCACAGTTGTTACTTACACCATGCCCCGCAGAATACTTCCGAGACTGGTAGCTAATTGCCTGAAAATGTGACTACAATGAAAATAACGAGAATAAAAAGATTCGGAATGTGAATTCGTGGAACTGTGAACTTTTATTACTTGCAAGGAGATATGAGAGAGGACAGACGGGGGCTTTAGCGTAGATTTTTCATAATTTATTCCTCCCCATAAAGTATAGTGTGTATATAGTGAGAAATAAATCCATAATTCATGAAATTTGTAATCCGCTCAGTAATACCTGGAATGTAGGTATCTCTGCGGCTCTGTATGAGTCATGCTGACAGCCATATTTCCAAATCCCGGTCCGTGGACAAAGATAAATAAATTGAAACAAATTAAAACTAAGTGACTTTACCCTTTCTGCATGCAAAACTCCCTTAAATTTATGGCTAACATTAAAAGGGAAGGAAGAGGCAATGGAAATTGTAAATCTGGATTGAAGCAGCTTGCTCTAAATAGAATGCTCTGTGATATCTATACTGAATCTCATTGCTTGGGAGAAGAAGAAGAAGAATTCGTACTTGTCATTTGGGCTGAGGACGATGCAGCCCATCCGTGGCTCATTACCTTCCCTTATATAACACCACACGTCCTCCCGGCAGATAAAGTATCTTCTTACAAAGACTCCTACAACTACCTTTCCCCTCGACGATGTAATATACCTGAAATGATAGTGTAATAGTATATACACGGTAGAGATGTTCCTCTCTCAAAGCGCACTCCCACCATTAAAACTGTTATTATCCAACATTGGAGGATCCAAAGAATACGAAGAGTGACAAAGTCTGAAGATAACTATTAACAGGCAGGACGGAGAAAAACTACGGGAGGTAATAGAGAAGGCGAGCATGAAAGGAAGGCAGGAGAAAAGAAGAAAGGAAAGTAAGAGAAGTTGGAAGATCGCAGGGAAAGGGGACGCACAGAGAAACGAGTAAATCCTGAAATGATACCATGAGAAATGTATGCACAAAGCAAGCTCATTCTTTTCCAGCTTCCGCTCATTTACTCAAGAGCTGGGTTAATAAATAGCGGGTTGTTTCTTCGTCTCGAGGTTTTTCCACCAAATACACACACCCAAGTCCAAACACTATACATCTACATAGGAGGACTGTTAAGCATGAAATATAAGAGCCAATCAAAAATTAAATTGCTTGTAACCCAACACTTATATTGGGGGAAATGTAGCGTTCTATCCAAGTGGTATTGTATAGTTTACTCATCTATATAGTGTCTCTAATTGTAAGTAAAAAGATCTCCTTTTGCAATGGAAATGTACATATGTATTTGTATATGGTAGACAAGACGAGTATAATTATCACAGTACAGTGGTAGAAATAGAGCAAATATAGAAACACTACCATCACATCCTAGGAAATTGCAGACAGTATACTGTAAGCTAACTTGTGTAGTGTTGGTGTAACTTAGGTAATCTTAGCATTAATAAATCTTACAAAATACCTCCTGTAATGCCCCCACCAATAAGTACGCAATTCCCAATGGACGGGAATTGTAATCGCATTGCAGTCAAAACACTCAATATAATTTCTGTCGGAGTAATAGCTTCCGTACGTACATTACCCAGGGAACTATAGCCCCAGCTCTTTTGGATTCCTTGACTATGGATGGCTTCAAAACCCAAAGGTACGAAAATAAATGAGAAAGCCATACGTCATTAGATGAGAGCCGAAAAAAAAAATCTATTGGAAAAAATATTCTCGGAAGATGAACTCACACTCAGTGGTAGTGTGTTCTTAAGCTGGGAGAGCATTTCTTCTCATTATACATATGTACACATATCTCTACTACACTACTCGAAATCAAGAGGAAAGATAATACAAGACTTTTTACTATCTCAGAATCTCTTTTTTTTTTGTGTTAAAATGTATGCGACTCTTTTGTACAAGACGAAACTTCTGGGAAATATCTGGTGGATGGGGAGGTTGTGGAAGTTGCTAAAAATGTAACCTTTCAAAGAAGTTCATAGGATTGGGGATAAATCCATTGGGTTCTTTTAAGCACTAGCATTTTGTTATTATTACATATATGGGGAGATACTTTCACCATGGAGGATAACAATGAGCACTTTTATCAATTTCCCAAGGTTTTCCCTAGATTCCAGCCGAACTGTGTCATCCATCAAGTCCATTGCCCTCGTGTAGTCAGTCGGAGGAGGACATGGAACCTTCAATAGAGGATGGACTTGTAATGCGGAGTGCTCCAATAATCCTCAACATAAATCCTTATGTACCGGAGGGTAAGGCACATTCAAGTATTGACAAGATATCCATTAGAGGCTCAGTGTATTAAAAAATCTCGTCACTACCACTAGACGGTGCTCTTTTTAGCTACAAAGAGCAGCTTATCCTTTGTTACTACACCGTTCCACGAAAATCACCAATGAGAATTTATCTTCCGGTATGTATGTACCTTCTGTATTGTCAGATCCTCTTGTAATTTTCCTCCTTACGTGGGGTTCCTGAACCTCAGGAGAATTTTCATTTATATTCTTTCAGGTGACAAAAACTAATATTTTCCCTCATATTTCACATTACCATAGGCGGAAGTAAAGACGTTCCTTTCGCCGATGGCGTATACCCAATCTAATTTAATATTCTTGAAGGTCGGCCTCTAACTACGTTATTCTTTCATCTCAGTGAGCCTATAAAGTGTCACTGCTGCACTATAAGCAACACCTGGTGAAAGTAAGAGCTTTCCTATTCCCCTAAAAATAAAAGCATGGATTGAACGAGACGGGATATTTTTCCAAGATGCCTTTTCTCGGAGGAATTTTGTAGCTAAAATTTCTAGTGGATATTTATTATACATACAATACATAGATACATATGAGCATATGAGTATACTCTCGTTGGTTATCATGTACAAAAATTGCAGGACCACGAATCAATAAAAGTTCTAGGCAATGACCATTTCATCCTGGATTTTCGGACTGAGCAAACATTCTCAAGGAGGAAGTGTGAAAGAAAGAATAATATTGGAGAAAAATGAGGAAATGATCTGACAGTATCACAGTCATATACGTGTACATGGATCGCACTTACTTCACCACCAGGGTTCAACAAACGGACTTTTACAAACAGCTGGATGATTGCTTTAAGTCAGTAAAGAGAAGAAAACTCCATCAAAGAACCTTTAAAGCCGCATTTTCTCACAGAATATTTTTAGAGCAGAAAAAAATCAAAAAATGCTCAGATCCAAGTGACATCCTTCTTATATGAACATTTGAAAAACCAAGGAAATATGTGGAGTCATCTTACATATAATGGAAAGTATGCGGAAATAGAAAAAAGGAAAGAGAATTGTAAAATATGAAAGTGAAGTAGCAATCTTCCCCGTGTTGTATAAATTCAAACTATATGGTTACATTTTTCACGCATCCTATTTTTTCTCTTTTATATTTCCTCCTCCGCACCATAATATTATATGATACTTGCACCACTGAAGATAACAATGACTGCACAATGGTGGTCTCTATCACAAGTAGGGTAACGGTACCAAGGATCTGTACATCTGTGAAGAAGCGGACGAAACCTACCAGTGTGGAATCTCCCGAATACTGGAATCATCTATCAAGGTATTATCGTAGAGATCATGCACCTAGTAAAAATTTATATGAAGATAGTAAAGGAATGTCCTGCATACGAATCTCGTGCTTTCTGTTTACATATTTTCCTATTCCTATTTGCTTTATCTCCATCCCTTAAATTTTTTCCACGAGAATAACACAGGAACGTAATGTTCTCTCGCAAGAGTAACGTAAAAGTTGAGACAGCGTTGTACATGTAAGTATGTGTGCATCCCGGAGACAAAGCGGAGAATGCATTTATTTAGAACCTTTATTTATTCATGCACTACTTGAATGATTCCTTCATCTCCTGAGAACAAAAGCCTCGCCATAAAATCATGTTTCAACTTCTCTTCCATTATTGCTTGAACATATTTGCTCCCATTTCGGATGCTAGTACGGTTGTACAATCGAAAGTCTCTAGAAGAGACAGTTCTGGAGAAAGACACAAGCTAAAAAGAAATATTTCGAAACGTTGCTGCGAATAAAATATAAGCCTTGTGTTAAAAAGTGAACTTCTACCCTTATTTAATATATTAAAAAGAAATATGAGTTACGATTAACGACATCGCAAGCCCCAAACCAAACCAGCCAACGAGCAAAGTCAACCACCAGTTCGAGCAAGTCACTCTGGATAAGCATACATTCGCTGACTTGACAAATGGCGAGGAATAACGGACGTCATTTTTTCCCTTTCAGCAAAAATAACCAAACCGTGGTAGAACAAAGCAGTGTTATACTACTTATAGTCTCAGGAGCCAGTGGTTAAATGAAACTAAGACATGCAAAACTATGCATTTGTAACGAGGAAATTGGATGTAAAATTAGGCTACTAACAGAAGGCTACGATCGGGAGAGTTTGTATTGTATGTATATACTCTGACCTAATTTAGTTTAGCGCAGGGAATGTTGTAATAATTCTGCAATGGTAATTATGTAAAAACGCTATTGACAGAAAATTAAACAACCCGCAGAAGCCATACTGACTGCAACCCAAGATAATATTACATATTAAAACCATGATCGAAGTTTGAAAATGATAGTGATACAAGTTTCATCTGCAAAGATTGGTAGTAATTGAAATTGGAGACAGAGAGTAGACCATATGGAATAGTTTACGTAAAGAATTAATAAATTAATTCAAAATAAGAGCAGTTTAAATTAGCGAATAATCTAAATGGTTCAGATGAAAATGTCAGTCTCAATAGTGTAACTGTCAATGCTGAAGAACACAATTTAAAAAATACTATATATTATCAATTCTCTAAACTACCACTCATGGATACTTATGATCTAACTTTTTCTGATGTAACAGCGCAATTAAATTACTAATCTCTGCAGAAAATATAATTGCGTACGAAATGTGGGACCACAATAAGCTAACTCGTCGAAATCAATGAGCAGATTTATTAACTTAACTCTTTTCTTATCACTTAACTTCGATCTTGTTGGAATTGACGGATTGACAAAGTTTAGGTAATATGTAAGTTTATTGTTTTATAGCATTTCGCAGCAGCAGACTGAGGCCAATATCATGAACTTGACGCTTACTTTACACTCAAATGGATGGATTCATCTTGACCTTAATTACTGCAGGAGTACCCCAATGGCAAAAATTGTACAATTTACGTAAAGGTTACTACGGAGAAAAGTAAGCCTACAGCTAATAGTTAAGTGTCGGTAGGGCAGGAGGTAAATGTGAACTTAGGCTGTACGCAGCTGTATTTAGGGAATTCTGGTATGACGATATAACAATATCCAAGTCTATATTCCACTCTAAATAATATTCTTTTACAATAATCCATGAAATAACTAATAGCTAATTATTTTAGTACGCACATCAGACAATGCACACAGTGCTCATATGCAATTACTTGTGCACTCATCTGCAAATGTGCTTGATTAATTGTATCTCAGATGCATCAAAAAATGAAACCATCACAATAAATAATATTATAACCCTTACAACAATAACTAATGGCTTACTTTTAGTAATAACAACAATAAAGCAGCAAAATTTACTTCACCCTCACATTCTTGGAAGATGTTCAAAAAGGTACGTAAATAATAATAAGGATAACGCATATTTTAAGTCAACAACAGTTTGACACTATTCAATTTCCCAGACAAACGCGAAAATTTACAAAGTTTCATCGGGTAAGAAGATAAGGAACAAAGGGAAAAACGACTGCTAGAAATATCGACTCATACGAATAATGTGACCACGAATTACAATGATTGTGCGAAAAATCAAATTAAAGCACTTTGGGAAGTTATAAGTAATGTAGCAATTGCTATTTAAATATTTTTCTCAATCAGCCAAAACTAACAACACAAACTGTGCCTTAGTACAGTTATAAAAGTACAATCAATTACTAGTAGAAAAAATTGGGCTACAATGTCGAAAAGGATTTTGCATATTTGCTCTAAGAAATACATTTTAAATGTTATAAGATAATATCAACATCAAAGAAGGTCAAATGAAAGACGCCCGAAATCCATACGCCACGTGGTATATGTACAAAAGTTGGGCGAAAAAGCTGGGAGTGGTGTTAGTAGTCCCAGTATCTGTATGTGTATTGTTTCTCATTGTCAGTAGATATCTTTTTCTGCATATAAGGCTTGAAAACCGCACGGCACCAATTATAAGAAATAAGGGCATGATTTTGTAGGCGGGATCACCCTCTGTGAGTCAGGGACTGCCTTAAAAATCTTCGCCTCAGGTCGCTGATCTCCCTCCGGAAATTCTAAGATTGAAGCTACATTTCCACAGCGGTAACAATAATTTGGAGCAGACCAGACAGTAACCACTTGGTCATTGAACAAATATTTAAAACCTGTTAAAAATACAAAACAATACACGTAATCAGTTTTCAACAAAACACTCCACCTCAAGTGTGCATGCAATTACTAGCATTGTATTTTTAATAGCATCATATTTTTTCATGACATATTTTTAAATCGCAAATTGAACCTAAGATTACTATTGTTCTAGCCAAATGAGACAACTACTTATTGTTTGCTTAACCTAAAAATTTATAATCTAGAAAATGCGGCCAGCTTTACATCAACATGAACTAACAAATCCGTTGGCTTTAAAAGTATTAAACACAATGTTATCCTCAAGGAGATGTTGCCATATTTTTAGATTTACTAAAATACTCGCAGAAACATAACTGCGATGAGGTTTATAATGTATATAAAAATAAAAACAGAATCATCAAATACCTTCGTTAACAAGTTGATGAGCTCGACATATAAGTTTGAGGGCATTAATTTGCAAAAAATGCTCAGCTACTTTGCTTCCAAATAGCCACCCAGCTCCTCTCGGACTAGTTGCCCACGTATCAATAGTCTCATCAGGATCTGACCAGACTAAGTCACAGAAGGCGCCCTCATGTGGGATCTCCTGGCCTCGGTCAATATGCTGAATATCATCCAAGGTGATGACGTCCGGAGATAACCCACCATGAACACACAGAATTTCTTCATCTATCAACTAAAGCCCCAAAAAGAAAACAAGCACTAAATTAATAAATTATTACACCATGTCCTGGACGCACAAATTTTTCTTTCTCGCTAGTTGACTTTTAGCCCCATTAAATCATCCAACCTAACCTGTACCGGAGATACTCTCTATCCTTGTTGCTTACTTTGGTAATCTCCGGTTATCATCTGTCAATATTTGTCCCGAAGAAGACACATACAAGGCTTACAATCAATCGTTGAACCTTTCAACCTTTTTCTCGCACTCATTACTAATATTTTAAAAAAACATTACCAAACAGGATACATGATTATTCAATTCACTTACAGCTGCAATCGTCAAGAGGTCGAAAACTTCGCAGCACATCTTCCACGCGCTGGCGTTTCCATATTTTGTAAGGCATTCATCTGCATTCACACAAACATAGGGGTTAATTCTTTAAACGCCTAATCAGTTTAAATCACCATGACCTTAATATTTCCAATCACTACAAATTTATCCCATAAAACTGATTATGGCGTGAATCTGTCATTTTACGTAAAATTATTGTATTACAGAATAGTCCAGGAAGTGTCCTCACCATAAAATCCGTAAACCTGAGTAATTTGCCTAGATTCGTGGTTCCCACGTAAAAGTACGATGCGATCGGGATATCTAGCTTTTAAGGTTAGAAGCCTTGTGAATGTCTCCAAAGAATAGTAGCCTCGATCTACGAAGTCGCCCAAGAAAATATACCTTGTGTCAGGAACTTCACCACCCGTACGAAACAATTCCTCCAAGTCATAAAACTAGACAGACATGAAAAAACAAACACGTCAGAATTATTCAACCACTCAATGAGTCCAAGCACAATATTATTAAATAACCAAACAACGTAAAAAGTAAGCATTTTATATTAAAGAGGTTCTTGACAGACACTGCATAAATACCACCGTGCCTGCTCACCTTCTACGCTAAAATTCCCTCGCCAATATCCTATCTTATCAATAAATATTTGAGTAAAAAAGTAGGTTAAAACATAAATAACATAGAATCTTACCTGCCCGTGAATATCTCCACAGACGGTTACTGGTGTAGAAACTGGCTGAATATTAGATTCTTCCGAAAGAATATCTGTAACTCTGGCACAGAGTTTCTGGAATATTTCAAGTAAAAAAATGCAGTCCTTGACACAGTCATTAGTATCCTTCCCTTATCTTCCTACCCATTGGCTTGGCTGCCAAAGCGTTCACAAGTGACAGATTACAGATGCAAAGGTTCATTACGCACCCTATTTATTTTTAGCCTTAACTACCAAGATAATACAGATATAATAATTTCCAACATTTTGTACAGTATGAATAGTAATCATATGTTATACAAAGGAACTACAATGATTATTTGTATGGAACACTGAGCTGTAATACAATAATTATATATGTACGTATATCTCCCCACATTACAAATAGTAATTTCTATCGTATCTTACAGTTGTCTTATTGTCACCATACCATGAAGAAAGAATAATTCTCTTATTTAACAAAAAAAGTACTCCTAAGAAGACAAAAAGTGATCATGCGATACTCAAACTTCGCTATGTCACAGCTTAAACTACAAGTAAATACCATAGCTAGAGATACGAAGAGTACACAAACAAAAACATTCACAAATGACTTACTGAATCTCAGTGCTCATTGCATAAGACCAGCTATTAATTCTGGAAGTTACAATCATCATTGAACTTTCATGCAAGCAAAACTTTCTACGCTACAAAGGTTCAAATCATTGTTCACGTACTTTCATATAACTCACAATTCTTCTTACAACATAGTTTGCGATAATAACATTACATAACAAAAACAATGATGCAATGAAACTACTTGCTCCTTCTACGCATAAACTATGTACTTTCACACTGATGATATTATTATCCATCCCCTATTTGATACTTTCATACGTGTGGTTAAGCCTATTTATTCAGGCCATGAACAAGGGAAGCCCTAGCCCTACACATTAAACGCAGTACGTGTGTAAAAACTATAAAAAACTGTATGTACTAGAACTTGAAAGTACATGACTGTCAATGTAATTCTTCATTAACATTCAAATTGTTTCGGATAACTTTTACACGATACATACGAAAAAAAAACAAGTCCCTAAGCGCATTTGAACCATTTTTACAAGGTCTACCCTTCACATGCGTGTGCATTGCATCTGCACACACCTTGAACCCTTACGCAACCGTCTACCTACTTAAACTAATCACTAATCGTATGATACAAATTATGTACATAGTTTGGCATGAATGCAGTAACTTTCGAAGCTTTGGCGATACAAATTTTCATGAGCACTGGTAAACAAATAGTAAATGCATAATAATTAAAAGACGTAACCCTAATTACATACTGTTCTCAGTACAAATTTTTCTTTCAACTACATGCTAATTAATACATCTTATACAAAAATATTGACTAATATTTCCCTAGTTTTTTTTTTTCAATTTTGCCAATGAATGTTCTGTAATTTATATTAATTTTACCAAAGGTAAAAACAAAGGTTAATCATTTTTCAGACGTTCTTGCAGCCTTATATTCATGCTTGGAGGACTGGACCATATACACGATGAGACCCGCAGCGATTAAAGTGCAGCTTAGACCCAGCAGGACCCACTTGCCAATCTCAACAATGTTCATTGGTTTCAGAACCATTTTGGTTATGGCTTCTCGGGTCGTTTCACTCATTACAGCTCCCTCATCAGCCCACAATACGGGATAGATCATAGTGGGCACATTCGTAAAGTGTTCCGAAACCGTGTTAGGTTCCAGGTAAACATTCACTTGAATACGTTTGTGAGCTTTAATCATAAGACCTGTATTGGGCTCCAAGGTGATATAAGTAAGATGACGTTCACGGTCAGGTTTAAGGCCGATTGACATATTCACATACTCTTCATCCCCATCAAAGAAATGCGGAGTGGACATGATGATGGGAGCACCATTTCGGCAGGCGGACAACTGAATTGCCCCGGTCTTCAAACAACCAGTATAATTATTTCCTGGAGTCACGCAGAAACACGCATTATTTAGGTTATCCAAAGCACCCTCCAACATTTCCCTGGGAGCACTGAACTGGTACCCTGTGAGCCCTTTGTACTCATAATCATTCGTATACTTGAGGTAAAGTGAGCGGCAGAGATCAGCGCTGAAAAGTCGGACGATCCGATCCCTCTCAACGAAGGGTGGGAAGAGAGATCCGTCTGTGCCATTGATCATATTGCAAGTGTCCCCCTTCCAGAAATCCAGAGATGCTTGTCCTTTCCAGCTCACAACTCTCCCAAAATCAGCCGAGTCTTCCACCCCAGTATTGACCTCCAACACGCCCTCATCCGATCCATTCTTGGGGAAGAAAACCCCAAAAGTGAAGTTTCGGAGTGGTGCTTTCCCAGTAGCTTCTTCCAGCGTCTTCATCATAGGAACATACCGTCCATGGTAGGTGAGTTGTCCCGCAGTGACCTTAGAGAAGAGCTTCTCATCCTCATGATGCTGCTCTATTACACCTGACAAGAATATTTGCTCAAAGAAACCCAAGCTGGCCGCTCTTGTAGCCAGCACCACGAGAGGCATGTTGATAACAATGAATTCATCCTCTTCAGTTCCATTTGACAAATCCGGTCGGAAGAAATACTTTATGGGTTGTCGATAGGAGACAGTATTGTTCGCCTCATTCAATTCTATGTCAATTTTGACTCTCTTCTCTTCATATACGTAAGGTCCGAATTCCTCCAGGACGGGCTTCCCTCCCTCACTAACTTCATCAGGGTTGGTGGTATTGAATATGTAGATGTTCATAAAGATAGGAGTAGTAATATCCGACCACCTCTCCCAAGTTTGGGTTCCATTCACCAGCCGAACTTTCTCGGAGATTTTCCCTTTAATTACACCCGGTATCACTACCCAGCCCATAACAATGGTAAGGATAAGTAACCCTAGTCCCAAGCCCACTAAAATTGCTGGAACTTTTTGCATTTTTACTAAATTATTGTTAAATTTCACTCAATTAATTCTAAGAATTAACTTGTTGCTCTCTTAACTTGCACAAGATTACTAGCTCGTACCAGTTGACAGTCTCTCTCTCTCTACGTAATGAGTAACTACTGTCTTTCCTAGTAGTAGTAGTAGTAGTAGCACAAAAGTAATCAATTTATTTGCGGTGTAAAGTTTCAGGTTAATATCCCAACCATAAGAAGCCGACTGTCGTGAACGCACCGCCAATACGACTGATTGATTTTTCTGTGGTAATAAACGCTGTCTACTACAAGTATAAAGGCTTCACTAAAAAAAAAAACTTTATCGCAAAACTTATCGTTTAAAATAACTACACTACAGCTCTGAGCCCAAGTTCCTTCTTATCTCTTGCCCAGTGTCCAGCAATCTGTGATACTTGATCCTGTATAAAATGCTTGTATTTATGAGTTGTAAGCAGAGCTCTTATTGCACTCCCAGCAGTGCTGTCGATGAGACCGCTCAAAAGAGAAATAGTAATCTGTTCATTAAAGTTGGGTCTCTCGTCTCCGTGTGTTCTCGACTATATATGAGTCAACAACTCTGTACTTTGCTTTGAATTGAGGAGAGAGATGAAGAGGGGTGAAAATAACATGCAATCAATCCGGATGCACGTACAGCAAGCTCCACGCTTTCAAATATCAATCTCTGCTCTCCTCGTGTGAGTTTTGATGAGTGAGTAAAGTAAAGTATTCCTATCTACATGTATACGTGTATATATGCAAGACTCCCAAAAATTTCCCCTTTTTGCCCCTGTTGTTCTGTTCTGTTCTGTTCAGTTCAGTTCAGTTTAGTTCAGTACTCCACTACTGCTTCAATAATAATCAAACGTCCAAGAAAATCCTTACAGTAGACCAGTACCAGTAGTAGTAGTAGTAGTCGATAGTCCTCCTCCCGTCATGAATGCCTTTCAAGAAGGGAACCCACAAATTCTATTCAGTCTCCCTACAAATTTCACCCTGGTACTTATTCACTCACTCACGATCCTCAACTGTGTAGTGTTCAAGTCGTATCTGGAGATGATTACTTTTGATGTCGTTGGACACCAGCCATGAGAAGAATGCACGCGGATAGAGATATACACACTCTTGTACACAAGTACAGAAACTCGTACTTGTTCCAGTTTCTATTTTAAAATTATTTTAAAGCCCTAAATGCTCTCTCATTCAAGGCAATTCTCACGCACATCTAAACTATGCACACGTTTACTGCACCCACAGCACAATTTTTAACTGCACACAAGAGTATGAGTGGTAGTAGTAGTAGCTATTTTACTACATATGTAATAATCCCCTCTGCCAAGTTTTTTTTTTTTTCATCCAGGATCAAATTTGTTTAGTAGAGATATATCTAACGTCCATATGTTGGAGAAGTGTGCATGAGTGAGTGAAACAAGTTTGAGGACCTTTTTCAGTACACTACTGCGCGGGCTGGAAGGATGAAAGTGTAATATAGGTAGGCTTGAAATCTTTCGTTGTCGGAAGTTGTTCAGTTACCCAATGGGGCTCCGATTGTAGACGACAACTAAGCACGGGATCTCTTTGTAAAAACTTGATTGGCTCTAGGAATATACCTAGTTGTCACAGTAGTAAGTACTGTATATCTTAAGTCTTAAAAAATTACCACGTTTCTCGCTGCACCGGCAATCGTAGTACACAGTCTGTGTGTGTGTGTTATATGAGGCACATATTGCGCATAGGTTTATTATTAGTAAACACTGCGTTTATTATACAAAATATTTCCCTACACCTGTCGTTATAACATAATACTACGACGTAATGTCCTTTCTTAAGATGCTGCGTATTTTATGAAGTTTTAGTCAGTTTTCAGCACCCGAAAGTTTCCCTGACAGGTGAAAAATCAAATATATTATTCAGTTTCACTGGGGTTGTTCAGCTACAAAAATGCCATTCTTAATTGTGAGTTCAATGGAATATATGAATGAGTAGCCTAACAATAAGTGAAAAGGGGATTCGAAGTTCCTTGTCATTTAAATGCAAAAATTATTTATGTATACATAGATACTTGAAGCACTTGCCATTCATAAATAGTTCATTGTTTCCCACCAACGAATTTGTATGCAAAAAGTCTGTAATTTACAGAGAACACTGTCGTTTCACTCCTTCTCCCAACTTTACATTTATAAACAATATTTGAAATGAATATGAAAAGTCGTCAAGGGACAATGAGCCTGACAATTCAATACTTTGTACTTGGCAGGAAAAATGGTTCAAGTAAAAATAATCCGATCATGTATACAGTATAAGTACTCTTCTTCCATACAAAATTGTTCCCAACTTTCAAGGAAGCCCCTGCTGAGTAAATTGGTACCCAAAAGTTCTAGTAAAGATATGATAACCAAGTACACAATGTGTGGGAGATAATTTAAAAAAAAAACAGTCTTCAAAATAATCTTCAATTTACGTATCTTCATTTGATACTTTATCATTCAAGAGCTCTCATGACTGCTGCTTTGCTACTTATATGTAATTGTGTATACTATACATGGCACGGGACGAAGTACCACACTTGAGCCGACCTTCGTTCCAATGGACATTTGCCAGGCCCTTTTATTAACAAACGATAGGATAAAGAGCATAGTCCTCAAAGTTGGAAAATGTATACATAGGAGCTTGAAACGTGCACTTTGAAGTTTGGACCATAATTACATCGACTTCATCATCAATGCATGATGATATGACTAGTAGTGATGTCGGTGGATCTAAGTTTGTCTTTTCCTCTATGCTCACTCCATATAACTGAGTAACAGTGAGTCACTTCAGAGCGATTAGCAAATTCATAAATACTATTCACTTCCACACACACGCAAAATTCCAAATATACGGGAGGCCAAAGGGCAAATTTCCGTCTTAGAATAAACAAAAACTATTATTCATACTCTCGCCTATATCTTCCAACCCTCGTAGCGTTGGATTCGCCAAGTCACAGCAATTATTGATGACGTGATAAATATTTCCCTCGTGGAAAATCCTCCGAAATGACATGGATCTGGGTGAGTTGGCGCTTAAAAATTAACTGATGCAAGGGAAAAGAAGGGACAGCATCGAAAGAGTTTTTGTTGGATCGGCCCAACCGAGAAGAGCCCGAATGTACTCTTCCTTTTACACCCTAACCCAACAAATAGTTTCCGCTTATATTCCACTAGTACTGTAGTCCTGCCACGTTAACTTACATCCATGAAAGTAGCATGTGTGCCTGCATCTGTACAGAGGAGTGAGTAATACTGTAACAATATGCAATACCAGTCCACGCTCCCGCATATGTATGTGATATTTGGGACTCCACGCAGCCATACTACAAAAGAAGAATGAATGAACTTTGAGTATCGTACGATCCAATCCTGCATGCCTCAAACACAATGGAGGAAAACACAGTGAAGGTGGTTTACCCACAACCCGGTGGAATGGAGAGAATCAACAGCGAAAGAGAAATAGAGGTCTACTGTCTAGTATAGGGAGAGAGGCAGACTTAAAAGATACCACCTATTCAGAGACTCTGTTATAGAGATGCGAATGATCCAGTCCGGTCCTGGATTTTTCCGAAAGAAGAGCATCATCCTTGGATAGGACTGGTAGAATGACAGCTTGGCTCTATGCATGTATGTACCTAATTACTTCAACAGTCTGACCTGTAGACTCAGCCTAAGACGATCCCTCAGTATTCTGAGGAGGACTATGTGTCAAATTTACCTCACTCACAAAATTGTTAAAATCTTACTAATTTAATGTGTAATAAATATCAATTTTATTAATTAAAATGCCACTTTTGTGCAACGCACCGTGCATACATAAGTGAAAAAAAACAGGATTGCACATCACATATGGTCTAGTCCACCTTGAGGACCAGCCTCAATGTTTCTTTGCTTAACGCCACCAAACCTGCTTGAATTTAGTGGGTCCTCTGGCAAACCTTTTGGTTTGGACCGGATCAGTTCCACCACTATAGAGAGCATTACCCAAAGGGTAGAACCATTCGTTCGAGCATACCTAAATGGAGTTCCACCTGGACACTAGAAGCTTATTCATGAGACAACATCACAGCCCATGACTGCCTGCCTTTGCCTTGCTGGAGCATTTATATACTAGTAAAAGGGAGAGCACGAGTTCACTAAACAGTTCATGCAGTAAAGGATGAATAAGCCATGCCTCAGTTGAGGAGAGTATTGATTGAGAAGATATTTTACCCATCGTGTAATCTTATTTTCCTCATCCAGGAGATTGGGATGATCTACATATTTCGCACGTCTTTAAACAACAAGAAGTATACATCCATGTCTGAATCAATCAAAGTCTAATTCACTCCACAAAGAATTAAATCATCACTGCGCAGAAAAACTATCAGCATGAAATACCTGAAGCAAAAAACTGAAAAAATTGAATAGGTATCTAAATAGTGTGAAACCCACGAGCAATCATGCAGACAGATTGAAAACTCTCTGCCAAGTTACAAGGACGAGTTACACCACACACTACAAACTTCCAATGACGAAGTTTTATTCAGACCAAAATGTTCATTAGCCCTTAGAAAATAACCATATTTGAATATCATATTAGCTCCTATAGCTACTACTACATTATATAATAATAATTCTGGAAGAATTCATGGACACGTTGTAGTATTCGCACATAATCCTAACATCTTCATGTTCCTATCTTAACTCTGGAGATGCTTCATTTACAATGTACCCAAGCACATATGTACATATGTAATTCTAAATAAATCTTAGACCGTTTGTCTCGTAGAGAGAAGGACAAGGAGCTTATTCTACATAAAATTTCATTCAAGAGTCTTACGCGCGACGGCCTTCTATGAAAACGTACTATATAACACGCCTTACGTATGACATTACTTCAAAATACATGTAATATAGGGATACGTTGATACGTAATACTAGAAAAAAGGTTGACCTGAGGAGGCTAAATGAAATCATGCATGGTTGTTTTATGCATACGAGCATCCTGAGATTACCAGGATTTTCTTCTTTCTAAATACAACAAGGTACAGAAATGACGCCGGAATGTTTCACGATTCCTCCCTTACAGTTTGCTAAGCCTATTAGTAAGTTTTTGTGTAGAAGGTAAAGATATTCCATCTTGAGTGCTCTGTGTGCTGTAGCCTACCCAATTATGCGAAGTTATATTTTTTCTATGTATTATATACAGACTTACAGACACTGGGAGGGAAAAACGCTCTGAAACTCAACCAACATGTGCTCTTTCGTCTCCATTACTTCAAATACAACCCAGACCCTGTCGTCACCATTCCTTGAGAGACAAGGTACGTAAAAGTATGGGAGACAATTTAAGCAATCCTATAGTTACTTACACAAGTACTTATACATAAATGCTGACTGTGCTGAATAGGGTCTGAATCATACCACAAAATGGTGATTCTTTCAATAATTTTATATCCTATTATATGTAGATAGATACATCCGCCACCCACTCTCTTGGTCTCTTGTGTAGGGTGTATAAAGTGTAAATGCAACAAAACATAAATGGAATAAATGTTAGTGTGTGTGTGTGTGTCGTTCAGATTTTTTTTAAAGTACAGAGGACCGTATGAAGGGAAGCAGAAAATCCTTCGGCTTAGTTAGAATAACTTAGAATTCAATAATAAACGACGATATCATGACAGGTAGTAAGGCTCAGGTCCACCAATAACATAACGCTGTGTTTCCGCACATTTTATCCATAGAATAGAAATCATACTTACTCCATAGTGTACAGATGTACTTATCATCATTTAGCTCACTATTGAAAAGAAAACCTTTGTACCATGAACTAGTGTTTACTTCAGCACAAGCTAATAAAGTGCCCATGGAATAGTTTGGGAAGCAAGCAGACGCAAAAATGATAACAGTTTTTTAGCATGTCTTTGAAGTGAATGTTTAGAATAAACATAATAATGATGTACTTTGCCTTCCGCGGTGTAAAGTACAATCTCCACTGGCAGGAACACTTGTGGAAAATACGATGTTAATGCTTCGCACCTTTTCATTTGAATGACAGCGGCAGATATCTAACGTTAGTACATGTACTTACATACATGCACATATTATATAATTACTCTACTTATATATTATGTTGCAATAGTAGTCAGACTACTGTTTGAAACGACAGAAATATACTTTTACAACCTCTTAGCATTGAAAGGCTTAATGTTCAGCATCTCGTGTGCGAAATATTTTTTATTGAGCTATCACGGGCTGCATTTGTAAAGGGTTAATTCACATTCACACATGTGTACATGAAAACTGCATGGGCAATTTAGGGATGGTCGTAGGTCGTACCGATACAAGGATACGATACGAAGTTCAAAAACCAAAATAGAGAAATTGTGTCTACAATAAGCCTTGCAAAATATGTCAAGTTATACAACCCTAAAATTCTAAAAACGCTTTATAAGTGTATGTTTTAGGGTAAAAATATACACTAAATGAATTTAAAGAAATATTTATGTCTCTTTTATAATGTTTCGTTTCCCCGTACTTAATTCTGTCTTTGAGTTCAGTTTTGAGCAGTTTAAAAAAAACCAGTTGCAAGACAAACACGTTAAAGAAACTCGGGAAGTGATTCTGATTTCTAATTAGTGATTTCCATTTCCTTTCAGAGTTTGTGTCCAATACTTGACGAGACTGCCTAGTTATGTTTTATGTCTATCTGAAAAAATACTGAATTTTAGCTAAATGCGGATTCATTCCCAAACCCTTCATCAGAATCTCATTCGGAGCAATTCGTGAGAGAAAAATGCATGTTTAAAAAAATAGTAACAATAGAGTACGCTGTTCAAAAATTTACAGTTAATTATCCTCAACAGAGACAAACAAGTCACATATTTTCCATAATTTTGAAACCATAAGAAAGCTTCCGGAAAGTATTACATTTCGTATATCATACCGAGTAAAACCGGAATCCCAGTTTTAACTGCAACTAATTCAGGTTAGCTGTTAATTTTGAATTTTGCCCCACTCCCAAAGTTTCAAGGAAAAAGGGCCCCCGTAATCGTTATGTGTTCATAGAAATAATCTCGGGGCAGTTGGAAAGTAATCACCTTTGATTTGTAGATTTTATATGAAATTACTCGAATAATTAGATTATTAAAATTCATAAATTTATCGTCAACTGGTTGATTTTTGTTTAAATCAACCAGTTATTTAAATGTAATTACAAAAAGTTTGGACTATCGTTTTATCGTTCATCCACATGGGTACCGATTATTTTGAACGAGTGACAGCGATATTAACGATATTTCAAAAATGACAAATATGATCATCCCTAATAGACATTAAATCCATCGACAACACAAGTGTGGTTTCTAAAAGATTTAATTATCGATAAGACATCACCATGGATTTTCAAAACTTTGGAAACTGAACCTCTATTTAACTTGTGCTAATATATATGTACATGCAACATTTCAATCCCTGTCCTGTGCTGAGAAGAAGAGATACGAAAATCATGCAATTAATCTACACGAAACCACGGAATCCCCAATACGGTAACTCCTTCATATATGTATTTACCCCTACCAAGTTCTGATTCTGTCTTCCCTGCACTGGCACTAAGTATAAGTACACATATGTACATGCTCGAAAATTGCATTCATGTGTAACATTACTCTGCCGCGGACTCATTAAGTCTAAATTAAATTTAAAATATGGTTAAATTACAGAAACATGAAGTGCTCATGGCTACCTAACAATCGTCAACTCGAACCTCTGTAATTAGCGCATATATGTATACTTCGCTCATACAATTTATTAGTCCCGCAGATCACAGAGCACAAGAGCCCATTGTGTAATATGTATCCACAAAATAATCAACAAGACTCCTATGTACTCACAAGTCAACAAGCCTCTATCCATTACACGTACACACAGTTTGTACTTTACTTATAACATTTACACTCCCCCTGCGGCACATATTAAACACATATAGATACGTGTAGTCATATCTGTGAGACATGTCATCCGCATACCCTTCAATATGAGCTTGTTTCCAAGCTGTTGAAGTGAATCCTGCTAAAGTAACGTAACACAAACAACCAATTTAAATAGAACAAAAATCCATTCACTTGGAACACTCCGCTCCAAACATCACCCAAAGTAATGCTCATATAAATTCAATTTACCACTAATAAATCACTAAGCCAAGTCAAAATTTCTACACACATACTATCAAAACAACAATTTCCCTCCCATTCCCTACACTCAAGTTCCCACGATCTCACTCATTTAATTAACCAAATCCATTAATCCCCAGCAGTAGTGTAGAGCCACACGAGCCATCATTTATTTTTACAAAATCGTCTCTTCAAAATACCATTCATGAAGGTAATGTCACAAGTCTGTCACACAACATTGACACTAAATTACATCTCCGCTACCTCATCCCCTCCCTTCTTTGGAATCATTCCTCCTTAAAATAAACTCTCTAAAACTAATAAATTCAAACTCACACCGACAATACTCTAATTTAAACAGAGTCTCACGAAGTTAAGGTGGGGCCTTACGAAGTACTTGTACTCATACATACAGACAGCCCCCACTGAAACAAATAAATCCCCCACTTTCCCACGCCTTTCCACACAAATACCCCTTTACAATGTTCCATTAACAATAACATTTTTCTAATGACTTACAACTTACGTTCCCAAAAATCCCATAATGCCGAACAAGAACTACAAGCTAACTTACATACACACGTCATATCATTTGTAACACAACTCCGAGCCAAGTTCAAGAACATTGTTCAAAAGAAAGCTCATTTCTTAATAATCCCACATTTAATAATTATTACAGCTCTTAAAAATTACTTCCACACTAATAATTACATACCCAGAATTTTTTTCCCTTTACTCTCACTCCCTCGAACTGCATCATCAACCAACATATGCGGTTTCAATGCTACTATGCACTTCACACACATTTTTACCCTTAACTCTAGTCTCCAAGTATTGATTCTACATAAATACAAACAACTGTAACCTTTGCATCTGTAAAAATACACCTTCGCATCTGTCTTATGAAGAACAGTTCTTGATGTTAAGAACAAGTCCCAGACGCTCTGACTTAATGTTAATAGAGCCAGAATTGCGCCATATACAATTAATCTCGGGAATATAATCTCTTCCATATACTTTGAATAAATTCACTTACCTTTAAATATGTTTCCGGAAGATACTTGCACTGTTTCACGAGTGAGATCCATTCATCCAATTCAGAATTTGACATGTCTCTCTGTCATACAATAAAATTCAACAGGACTAATAATAAACAATCTATCAAAATGATTTTTCCACAAAAAAAAATCAACTCGCACGGAGTATTTCCGAGGTTTCTTTTGATACTCCTACGATTTTAAATCAGCCGCTCAGGGCCAGCCTCAAAGGACATGTGTGAGAGGGATAGAGTCAAGGGCAGGGTTTAGTCCTTCATTTAGTAAGTTCGTGTTGGGAAGATACTATATGGCAGTAAATAGTTCTAAAGATCGTGATAAAAAAAAATTCAAAAAGACGCAATATACAGGATTCAGTCATTGTAAATATAAGTAAGTACTAAAGTATCAATTGCAGACATGTCAAGCTAGAATGTACTCATTTGCTCATGTTATGTACTCTGTATTGACAGAGCCCCATGTTATGTTCCTTTCGTGCTAAATGCTGATGCTAAAGGTGTTTATGTAATAATTCTTAAGTTGAGTAATAAACTGCTCATAATCTCTCCTCTGTATGACTAATATCTCTGGCCAATATCCTTACTTTTACGACCGTTACTACAGGCCCAATGAAGGATTAAATAAGTTAAAATTATAAGTGAAATATTTCTACACCCAGAGTATAATAATATGAGTATGTACTTACTCGGGAAGACCTCAAGCTGAAAAAAAAAATTCTTTGGAATCAAATCTTTTAAAGTTGTAACAGAAGCTTTAAGATTATATACTTGACCCGTGTGGATGATCTTGGTATGTGCATGTATGATATTTATGTATGGCTAATGGCAAAGGGCTAATGGGAAATGTTGCAAATGGGTAATGAAGAAACATTAGCAAAGGCTAATTCTGTAGGAACATGCTCTGCAATCGCCGGGCCATGTCTCAAATTTCCCCAAAACTTTATATCAGCGTGAGGGGGCGAAGGGAATTTTGTAATAATTGTAATTTATTGGTGTACAATATTAAGTGATAGGCTTGTTAAAGAAAAATATTAGGTTTCATTTTTAACTGAACATGGACTGAGACAGTGGGAGAGGATTTATTTTATTTAACGTGGGATTTGGTAGACGTTCTGTGGGGTTTAGGTATAGTAGTCTTGGAGTTGAAAGGTAGTTGGGATTATCGGGAACTTTTAAAGGACAAAATGGATAATGGGCAGAGGAAGTAAATATAGCTTTGACAAAATGTTGGGGATCTTATTTAGTGAAAAATACAAATTTTATCTGCTGATAAGATCACGGCCAGTAGTTTGCTCTGTCCGGTGCAAAAACCTTTTATGTGTAAAGGTGAGGCTTTGGAAGGCAAACGAGAGATAATTGCTATTTGAATTTATTTTCGTCTCTACGTATACTTACTTATCAGTGTATCTTATTTGCTTGGAGATAGCATGGAGTATAAACACCCAAATTATAATTTTGAATGGTAAGAGTATAATATCTACAAGTGTAACAACAAACTATTGCTTGCATTTGACAAACTTTTAGATTAGACCGTAGCAGCAGGTAGTGCCCCTCATGGGTACAGGTACTACCCGGGTATTTGGGTACAGGTACAGGTAAAGGTAAATACTGGGTAATATTTTTTGTACCCAAACAGAATTGGTAAATTCTGGGTACAAGCCAATTTTACCTAAATATTGGGCACATTTACGGGTAAAGGTACAGGTACAAAGAAAACATGAAACGGTTTTTACCTGACAGGAACAGGTACAGCTCCAAAAGTACCTGTACCCGTTCAGAAAATACCTGATTCATACAAGGTACTTTTTTATTATCTGCTTGCGTCCCCTATTGCATAAAACTGAATTAAAGTTTTTTTTCCATGACATTCTCGTGCCACTCCATTCAACAGTCTTCCACTGCATGCTCGTTTCCGTGTCATGAAATGAGATTCCATATAAATGTGTTCTAGCATTCCACCGACAGACGATTCCATAGGAGATACCATTAGAAAATGCTTCTAATTCTGTCTAAAAGCATGGATAAAGATCAAATGTGCAGAGTTCAGAAGTACTAAAATGACATGGAAATGGATGCAAGATTGATGGCTGGAATCTCAAGTAGTTAATAATTTTAGCCGTATTCAATTTTTTGAAAAACGTGATGTAATAGATTAAAGGGGAATAAATTGGAGCACATTACTAGAATAATTTTTTAAAACTAAATTCGCATCATCATAAAAAGTACCCGGGTAGGTAAAACCAAGTACCTGGGTAAAGGTAAAAATTCGGGTACTTTTTGGGTACAGGTATTTTTCAGGAACAGGTAAAAGTTAAAAAAAAGGTTTGGGTACAGGTACCTTCATTCACGTATTAGGTACTTCAAAGAAGGTACAGGTAAAGGTACAATATTCTGAAGTACCCATATTTGGGTACAGGTACAGGTACAGGTACCACGTTTTAGTACCCATGAGGTGCACTAGCAGCAGGTATTCCACAAAAACATCATGTTATTCATGAGCTCGGTGTTGGAAGGGGTTTCCGTTGAGGCATTATTAATATTACTTTCATGGATTTCGGTGGGAAAGAGATTCTGATTATGAGTTAATGTTTTAAAATTCTTTCTACATGCAAGAGATTTGAGATTGATAAAGCTACAAATATTCTGTAGAAACTCGGACCCCTCTTCGTCTGTAAAGTGATAGGTTTGTTGAACAAAAATCTTCAAGTTCTTGCACTTTAAAAAAATCAAAGCATTAATGTTTCTTGTTCAATTTCCAATTTCCGTCATGATGAACCACCAACGCAGCAACGCAACGGCATCTTACAGTCAGGTCAACTATGTATCCATATACTAGATTTGACAATAAAGTCAGAGGAAAAATATGAGATGAGTCATGAAATAGTGTCAATAAATCCCCACATAAAAATCTGTATGTATTGCATATCTGTATGTAAATATCTGGTTTTGAATTTGGGCTACATATAGCAAGAAAATTCCGCCCAAGTAAGTAATATTTATTATTAAAATGCTGTGTCATTAATTCTCAGTGCGTTAGTCACTTAGTATTATGCATATTACATTGCAATGATTATTACTGAGTTATGGGACCTAAGATAAAATTATTAACGAAGTTCTGTAGAAGTGGACATTTTATTAATTACTCATGTAAATATGGGTATGCATTTTATTATTCTATTAACAACAAAGTTTATGAAAACTTACTGACATTGTAGTTTACTCTCAAGTTGTATTTAATGAATTGAAATCATGATGAATCTTGACATATGTTTGACATGAGAAATCAGGTTATGACTCACTGAGAGACTGAACCCAGTAATTAAATTTATTCATGAGTTTATTGTTGTTTCACTGTGACACTACAAGGAGAAGAGAAACAATATTATTTTTCCCAGATTCACCCATTTGATTCGATGTTACACAATTTTTATTTCGTGTCCTTTTCGAGGCAATTCCCTCCGGAATTATGAAGTGGCAAAACGATATGAGCAAATGTGATAATTATAAAGTTATTAGAGCTCTGGTTAAGGTTTGAGTCTCTAATATTTTTAATTAATACTATGAATTAATGCTATCTTACCCTTCGATCCTCCCTCCCTCTCTCACACAGAAGCACAATATCCGGGGTGAAATTAAGCACGTGTGAAATATAGGCTCAGGAACACAATGTACGTATTTCATGATATGCAATTAAATATGTACGTGCATAAGGATTTAAGTACATAATGTAATTCCTGTTAAGACTGTTTCTAATTGCAAGGACAGTCAAAAGTCATACAAGATAATACGACGGGAATATAGGGTGAATAATATTAAAGCCTGGTGATAAAAATTGGATTAAACCATGACATTTTTTGATTGTGGCTATTTTATTCAGGTTATCCGGGACTGTTCTTTTGTAGGAGCAATTTAAAATAAGAGGGGATTATTATTTTAATGTTTTATCATGGAAAGAATTAAGCTTCTTATTGCTTCAAAAAATGCTTTGATTGGTACCTACAGTGCTAGTACTTATTTATAGGGTGTTTGCATTTGCATATAATTATATTGACTCTTATAGGCCAAGGCTGTCAAGAAATGATAGAGAGAATGGAAGTGCTTAAAAGAGTTTTTTAAGGATTCTCATTCTTAATTGTATGTATTCGCAATTATTGTTTCATTTGGGATCATTATCTCACAGGTAGTGCTGTAATTTGTCCTTTTAGTATTGTATTGTACTTTGGCGAAAAGTACAAAAGTAGTACAACTAAGATATTGTTTTGTACTCCGAGTTTTGTTTTTGTTTTGTACTTCTATCAGATTGTTTTTGTTTTTGTACAATCTGTATTGTATTGTTCTAAGGTTCTAGAAGACGCTAGAAATTTGCTAAAGTGATAGTTGTATCTGAGTTCAAGAGCACGTAGGAATTGATTTGTGCAACTTTAGTTGTTTAAAAATTACGTGAAAGAACAAAAAACCAGTCATTGACTAATCTCCCATAAGAGATGCATTGAATCTGTTGACGGTCGAATTTTGAAGGGTGCAATTCTGTGGCACCAACCTATTTGTGAATAATCCCTGTAATAACCACATCGTAATTTCCAGAACAACATAATTTCATAAACAATATTCACTACCATTACTTAAAATTAGAATGGATAGAGTAGACGCTTGGGCTCTGATATCTATATTTTCAATTTGCTCAGCCGTTGGCTTTTACCATCTATTTCATCGATGTAGAAATGTCCCCTATGCGTGGACTACATTTACAAATCGCATAGTTCGTTTGTTAGACTAGGTCTTTTGTCTTTGTTAGACACAGACTAGATTTATCCAGGTCAACATTTAAACCATACGGTTAGCCAATTTTATTGATCAGTACCGATTCATTGGTATCATATCTGATGCCATTGAATTGTCATTAGCCAGTGTTGATTTAATTTGTGAACTTTTTCATGACGTCTTACTAATCCACATTAAATGTAACCTACAACTAGTACATCTTATCGGTGGCGTCTAATAATCAATATAATAATAATAGGGTTTTATTGGTTGATATAGTGGCCTCAGCCGTTACAACCTTTAATAATCAATATGGTAACAGTCAAGTCATGCAACTATTAGTGACACAGTAAGGTCAATCTGAGGTCATGTGACTACTAGTGACACAGTAAGGTCAATCTGAGGTCATGTGACTACTAGTGACACAGTAAGGTCAATCTGAGGTCATGTGACTACTAGTGACACAGTAAGGTCAATCTGAGGTCATGTGACTACTAGTGACACAGTAAGGTCAATCTGAGGTCATGTGACTACTAGTGACACAGTAAGGTCAATCTGAGGTCATGTGACTACTAGTGACACAGTAAGGTCAATCTGAGGTCATGTGACTACTAGTGACACAGTAAGGTCAATCTGAGGTCATGTGACTACTAGTGACACAGTAAGGTCAATCTGAGGTCATGTGACTACTAGTGACACAGTAGGTCAATCTGAGGTCATGTGACTACTAGTGACACAGTAGGTCAATCTGAGGTCATGTGACTACTAGTGACACAGTAAGGTCATGTGACCTCAAATTGACCTTATTGGGTCACCAATAGTCTCATGACAGATTACGGTTTTAAGGGGCGCATGACCTATAATGAAACTTGGTGAGTAACTAGTAGTAAATCACCTATGATTGACTTTATTGGTGCATTAATGGTCACATGACACTAGAATGACATACTCAATGTAAGTATATATTTTATATGGGCGATAGTAGGCGAATCTACCAATAATTAGTCAATGCCCAGTTTTTGTGCTTTGACGTGTTTTTCACGATTCCAATTACACAAATCAATTCCTATGTGCTCTAGAAATCTATTACAACAATCACTTTAGTAAATTTCTAGCGTCTCTAGAACCTTGGAACAATACAATTTGGATTGTATTGTTTTTTTTCAATTCCTGTTTTGTTTTTGTTTTAGTTTTGTATCTCGAAAATGGATATTGTTTGTTTAGTTTTGTACCAAAGACAAAAACAATACAAAAGTACAAAACTAAACGAGTACAATATTACAGCACTACTCACAGGTATGTACATATGAAAACCGTCAGTGATACTACTTCCGTGACTTTCCACACTTTCCTGATGACCTTCTTGATTTATTTTACAAGCATGTTGCTTATTGGAATCTAATTTTTGCCTTTTATTGGAAATTCCACCTAGCTTTTATTAAAATTAATTGTTCCAGGTATATACGTCAATTTCATATTCTTCTTCCTTAACAGAAAAACAAGTTAGTTAAAATGCAAATGAAACTAAAAGTGGTTAAAAAATGACACATGTAGAAAAGTGGCTGGGAGTTGGGAAAAAAATATCCATACTTACAATATACACGGGACGATACAAAGAAATTACTAGCGTGAAAAGAAACACTTTGAACCTGTTTTATTTCAATGAAGAAAATAATATTGATATTTAATCAAGTTAAAAGTTCATAACTTTACTAGCGTGTTCTTACTGACTCAGTACAATACACACAGTGAACTCTCTCTATAAGGGATTTATTCGATGCAATGGACTATGATTTGCAGTCCGGAGTTCCATTTACACAATGTATAAGACTATGATTATAAGGTATAATATTCGTAAGGGACGTATTTTGTTGTTTATAACCAGTTTAATATTATTAGCATTTTATGCCATGATTTTTAAATGGTGGCTACCTTTGAAAGGTCTTTGCCAGAAGCAGCTGGTGAAAAAAGTTGTTAAAAATGACATTTGTAGAGGCGTAGTGGAATTGTGGGCTGAAAAATCAATTTTAACGTAGTTTGATCTCAAGCCTACGTTACAATTTTAATGACATCAGCGCTAGTTCTGAAGTTATCTTTAAATATCTATTTTGAAGGTTGAGTACGATAGAAAATTCTGTCGCTTCACGAATGTTTTCAAAAATTGAAATATTTTCAAAAGTTGTGAATCAAAGTAAAACCACCTTCGTAAAAAGGGGTAAATTGCTCCATAATAATGCTATAATGATTCGTGAAATACATTCCTTTTTATAATTTTTCAAAGGCCGAGTTTGTTAGTGATATTTACCTTATTGCTAGTTAATGCACTGGTGCTGACACAGGGAATAATTTCTCACATAATTTAGTATCGGAAGAGCCTCTTCATTACTTTGTACATTTTGGAAATATTTTCTATGCAAATATAGACATGGGAAATGTAGTACTGAGGAATGTTAAACTAAATTAAATGTCAAAAATTCCAAGGACATAAGCAATAGCAAACATTCTGTCTTACAATCAGCGGGAAGTGAATAATTTTCACGCATGCATGATAGCCGGCATCCTCAGAAATAGCAAACGTGTTTACGATTCGCTGGGTTATTGGGTGAAACGTACAGGAGATAAATTCCTGAAACATTTCTGCTGCCCTGAAGCCTGTAAAAACTGCAATGGAATCCGTTGAAAGATTACCGAACTTTTAGTGAAAAATGTACAAAATGTATAAACAGATACAAAAAAATGTACAAAGTAGGGGTTTAAGGCTTCTACTAAAATTGGAAGATGTTAATATGATTTTTATTTAGACCATGCTACTATGAGACCAGTATTATATCCTACTGATTCAGAAATAATAATACATGAGGGGATGCATTGAATTAAGTATTTGAGCAAGAACTGCTTGCTTATTGAAGTAACTCCATCAAATAAAATAATAGAAGCAGAATAAAGGTCAAAGTTTCGTTAAACTATGGACGAAAGTTGTAATTAAAACTAGACAACAAGGAGGTCGGATTTTTTTCTAACGGTTCCTAGTAAATTACAATATTTGGTTCAGTCCTTCTTTACTTTAATGCATATGTGATGAGTAGGCTTGTAATCTTTTACAAGAAAATACAATTTATTTTATTTCGAGATTTCTGTTTACTTATTTAAAGTAATAAAACACGAGATACGACTAAGCCGTAACTGAATATCTGACAATGAGGACAAGAATCGTGAGAAACTGGAAACAATATTTTCTCATTCATTATCATATAATAAAATCCGCAGTTACTACACAAATAACTCCAATCATGAAAAATGTGCTTGTATTGCCATCTTTTGGCCAAACAGATTACAAGCCGTTTGCATTTAAAAGCCACATTTATTCCCAATTTGTAAAGAATTGTCACAGATTTCAGCCCAAAACTAGGTCAATGTAAACAATGACAGGAAACTACTCTTGCAGAAATGAAATATTGATTTTTCCCCTTAATAATAAGCCAATAATGTTAGATTTTCGCCAAATTCGGATTGTTGGTTTGGAGGGGAAGAAATGAAGTGTAAATGCGTAAATATGAATTACGGGCGTTTTTGATTATTATACATACTTTTAAAGCCTAAACAGAATCGGACGGACAAGGGTAAAGTTGTTCCACGAAAAAAAAGCATTGAATTTAAATGTGTGCATTTTTCTCATCCGTATTTTGAAAACTAAGTGTATCAGCTTTAAAACAACAAAATGTTAATAAAATTGTGTACTAATATTAAAACGTATTTGGATTTAATGCGGCTTTTATTGGTTTTATACCAGAATCATTCATTGTTCTTGCTGTTGTTGACAATAGTCGTTTCTTCTAAAATTGTAGTTGGTGCTCAGATTTTCCAAAATGTGTTCGCTTTCTCGAAAGACCCAAACGGTCCATGATCCATTTCGATGTTAAAATTCCTGATCAAACAATTATCCTTCTTTGCATTTACCTCATGTTCACTCTAAGGGGTCTAGGGCTCAATTCCTCCAATCATGCTACCGGTTGTTACCGACATCAACAATTGCTAAAGTAGGGATCAGCTAGTTTCCTGGAAAGCCCACAAATTTCCTGCAATTCGGCGGCAAAGAATATTCTTAAAAACATTTTGTGTGGGACTAAAAACTGAATTTCATTTTGAAATTCACAAAACATGACGGCTTTACTTCACATTGCTGTCTCCAAAATTTGGCGTTGATCAATGAAACAAATGGTCTGGAACAAACAATCTTGAACAAAATTAGCTTTGCGTACATGCTAGGAAAATCAAATATTTTGTGAGTCACTTCACTGTTATGTGAAGTTCAACCCGTACTCGGACGTATATGTGTGTATGTATGTTGGGATTTGGTTGAAAAGTTTATTAATTAGCAATTCTTAATTCGCTAGCTAGCTTGTAGGTTTCGGAGTGCTTTATAAACACTAAAATTTTAAAGTTGAAGAATACAATCATACAAATCATAATGGATTTTCAATTAATTGTGCAGAAAACTTCAAGAATTGCACGAATTTTCCATCACCAGAAATCAATGCATGCACTGCGACGATTTAGCATTATTTGATAAAGCCAATACATTCTATCACAAAATGGCTTAACCTCGGTCACAAAAATAGCTCTTTCCAATTCCAACCCATGAGTGAGGACGTTTACAGGAATTGCTCACTTATTAATGAGAAGTGACAATGACACCTCCTACTCATTCTCTATACTTAACTTCCTTACAAAATATTCCTCAATGAGCATGATATCCAAAAATATAAATAAACTTTAGGTGTTTACAATGGATGCTTCAAATTAATACCGACAATTAATTGTACCCATACCCTATCCCTATTTATTTTCGTGCTTGACATTCAAAATACTGAGGAATTCTCGATTCTCTCTTTCAAAATCCTTGATCTTTGTTTCTACATCCAAAGTAATCTCTTGAGTTTGTTCACTCAACGTGATAAAGTGTTTTAATTTTGCATAAAAATTTTCCGTCGAATCCGACGAGTCGCTAAAATTGTCAACAAAACCCCCAGATTTTTCAGGTACTTCCGGAAAATGTGTTTCTGCTAACGGCAAAGTCGCCGAGGATTCGGATTCGCTGGCTTTCCGGTTCCTCATACTCGTCGTCCCTCCTGGTGACAGCACTTCCGAAATATTCAAATCGATATCTAAACCATTAAGACTGGATTTTCTATTTCCTGGAATCACAGAAAATTCTAATAATGACCTCGTCCCAAACCAACTGTACCGCAAAACAAAATTCATCAATGACAACGGAAACGTAACTTGACACCAAGAAATTAAATATATCATCGAAAAATTACCTTTCTTCTGCAAATAATTAGCAAACAGTATAACCGGGTCATTTTTCGGACTAGACTCAATATCTTCAATCATTTCCCGGATGCTCGGTGGTTGGGGAAGGCCACTTGACGCATTGCCTTTATCCCGGTAAAAAATTGACTTCAAATCCATGTTTGTAAATCAAGGAACCTACAAATAAATTAAAATATATTAACACAACAGATAAATACAAAGTAAGAACCAGTGGTCAATATTGATATTACTTGCTAACTGGCTAGAATCAGTGTGTGTGTCAAATGTTCAAACTCACATTAAAAAGTAATCCCCAACAAGTCAGGCCCACCCAACTCATATAATGTACATATATGGAAGATTAAGTCTTAAACTCGAAATATTCCCGGCTTTTTCAGTGCTTTTACTCATCCTGATCTCTGCTCCTGCTCTCTCTTTTGATATTAACGTGTTTTAGCATCCAATTGTCCTGGCGGGCTACTTTTCCCCGTATTCCTCCCTAACCAATAAAATTCTCACGGTTGAATATGAGGTTCAAAAACAATGTGAGAGTATTGGCTTTAAACTCCACGTCTATATTCCTCGGTGCGGTTGTCGCTTTCATATAAACTTCTGAAGCCCGTAAAATGCACTACAAACCAGGAATTTTTTATAATTTATTTTCCGGGTGTAAACATTTTTATTTATTTATTTGAGAAATTAAATAAAAAAATTTCAAAATACTGACCTTGCGTACCAAAGGTAACAACAATAAGAACATGCTCCAGAAAGAACGTGTCGGTCATGGTAAATAGAATATATATGGTAGCGACAATCCCCATAAGAGCGAACCGCGCGAAACAAAATCAAACGCGTGACGTCACCGTGGAAGATACTTTAGACGAGTTCCCGGCTTTACTATTGTTAATATTGTGTTTATTGAACTTTTAGTGGATTTTAATTTTATTTGTAATTCATACAAGTAATTTAAAAAATACTATTTGTGCACTAAATTTTATCAGCATATTTAATATGCCATATGCATGTGCTGTTGCAACGTGCCCCAACACAAAAATAGCAAAAACAGTTAGAGGGAACACTTTAATTTTCCACACGTTTCCCAAACATGATAAAAATATATCAAAAGTTTGGGTTACAAAGTGCAAAAGAAAAACCATCAATTTAAAAAATGCAAGGATTTGTTCCGACCATTTTACTGCTGCTGATTATGAAAGAGATCTGAAAAGTGAATTGTTAGGACTTCCGTCCAAAAAAATACTGAAAAAAGATTCCGTGCCATCAGTTTTTCCTAATCAAGACAACTCAGAAGGCTCCAGGAGAAGACCATGGACAATTCAGAGGCTGGAATGTAATGACAGGAGGGAGTCAATTAACATGCAACTAGCCAATGAGAAAATAAACGCAATTAGTATGTAATACTTTATGATTTATAATATGGTTGTTTTAATAATAAATTATTTTGTTATACTTGTTGTCATTTCAATAATAGCCGTCGTTTATTACTAACATTAAGTTATTTACGATTAGGTAACGACGAATTGAATGCGGAACTTATTTTTAGCAGCACGGATGAAAACAGCTGTAAAACTACAAGTACTACTACTAGTTCGTCTGATGGTTAGTAACGTGTAAAATTACTGTTTGATTATTGCTAAAAGAAATTTGTTTACGCGATTTTGTACGTTGTTTATGTACTAAAGTATATTCTACATATGTATATCAGACCTGAAATCCATGCAAACCAAACTCAGCTTGCAGGCCCGACAAATTGCAAAAATGCGTTTAACACTTCATCGGCAGCGAATGCAAATTTCAAGATTAAAGTCCTTAAACGGTAGACTCCAACATAAATTCTACTGCGCTAAGGTGGGAAAAATTGAAATGACACCAGCCCAAGAAAAAAAGCTAACAGGGGTCAAGAGAGTGAATTGGGGTGTTGAAGACATTGTACGGGCTCTGACTGTCAGAAGTGTAAATCCGAAAGCGTACGAGACCGCAACAATCACCTGGAGGCTCCCATTACCATCCGTAAGGACACTGCAACGATGGATCGGGAAGTTCAGATGTGACGAGGGTTTGCTGATTGACGTACTTAATATTTTAAAACACAAATCCGAATCAATGGACGATTTCTCCAAACTTTGTGTTTTATCCTTTGATGAAATGTCCATAGATTCGACAACAATTCGAGACCCGACATTCGACAAAATTTGCTCTCATTCGAAAGTGCAAGTAATTATGATCCGAGGGTTATGTTCATCATGGAAGCAACCTATTTACTATAAATTTGACACAAATGTTACACAGGAGTTACTCTTTGAGGTTATTTCTACAGTTCAAGATTGTGGTTTTATTGTTGTAGCCATTGTAAGTGATTTAGGTACGGAAAACAGATCATTGCAACGGAAGCTGTGTGTCAACCAGAAAAACGTAACCTTCAAAAATCCCAGGGACACTTCTCAACCTGTTCATGTTATTGCAGATGTTCCTCATTGCTTAAAAAATATTAGAAATCACCTGCTGGATAATGGTGTGATGTTGGCAAATGGGACGATAATTAACAAACAAACAATGTACGAATTAGTTGCCCAAAATGGCACAGAACTCATGCTTGCTCCCTATTTGACACCGTCGCTAATTGAATTGACTGGATCCGAAAGAATGAGAGTCAGACCAGCGGCAAAACTACTTTCACACCACACAGCTATGTTAGCGAAAAAGGTGTATCCCACAAAGCCTGAAATTTCTAATTTCTTTCAGATTGTGAATGATGGTTTTGACCTTCTAAACTCAAGAGCAATATTTCACACAGCAAGACTTAAGAGCGCATACGGAACTTTTATGGAAGAGCAAGACGCACGACTAACCAGATTTGAAATTCTGATGTCTGAAATACGGTTTCTTACTCCAAAAGGAAATAAAAAGAAGGCTCTTCTGCCATGCCAAGAAGGTTTTCTAATGTCAATAAATGCTCTTCGTGGTCTCAAAATTTTCTTGCTGGAAAAATACGATGTCAAATACATCCTGAGCAGCCGGCTGAATCAAGACTGTTTAGAAAACCTATTTTCTCGAATTAGATCTGCTGGTGGTTCTAATCCCCATCCAACTCCTCCCGAATTTCGATTCCGATTACGACTGCTAATTCTAGGGTCAAAAACAAGAGCACCAAAAAATGCTAACACTGAGGAGGATCAAGACGATATTAATTACATAAGCGCAGATCTCCTACGAAATAATCCCTTTCCAAAGCCGCTGTCAGAATTGCAGATTAATGATGAAAATTTGGAAGAAACCCAAAAGGTCAGCCAGGAATACTAGACTATTTTAGGTATCAGTTCGGATCATAAAAATTTCAGGCCAATAATTGTCTAAAATATTTGTTGTTACTAAGTTGTTCATTCGGTAGAAAATTTTGTTGGCTTTCCAAAAAGGTAAATATAACGTCATTGAGGTCGCAAAAATAATGAGTTAATAATTTCCCTTTTTGCGGCGAAAGTACGAAAATCGCTACAAGACTACAAATTTCTGATTTGGCAGTAAAAATTCCAATCATCCGACTAGTTTTCAAGGTTTTATGAGCACGAACTGATACCAAATAGTCTTGCTTTCCTGACTATAGGTTGCGATAAATTAGTTATTAAAAGTCAATTGCCAGTTCATATTTTATACTGCGCTACCTACTTGCTTTTTAAAACTAATTTATCGCAACCCGAATCTATCCCGTAGAACCTTCGTCCACGAATCAAACTAACAGAAACCGAAAAGCAATCTTTACATTACTTAGCGGGTTACATAGCTTTTAAATTAAATAAAAAGGTGAGTAAAAATAAATTTGGAATTGCTGGTTGTGTAGGATTGGATGCTGGAACTTGGATTCAAATGTTGTCTCGTGGAGGGTTAACAGAGCCTAATTCTGAGGTTTATGATGCTGTAGTGTTGTGTGAGATCGAATTTAGGAAGTATTTTAATTCAGTTGTAAAATGTAATTATAGTACTGTGAGAATGTTCCGTAGAATATCGTCATCTCATCCACAGGTTGACAAGCTTATTATTGTCGAATTTTTGAAAACAAGGATGCGAATTAAAATTAGAATGTTAAATGATGCCAGGACTAATTTTAAACGAAACTCGGACAAGCGTAAGCAATTTGGGAAAAGCTACTCCGGATTTGATTATTCTAAAGCTGTACCACTGAAATAATAAATAGGAAATTTGAAGGGGCAATAAAGCTAATAATTGTGTATTTCTTTTAATATTATTTAATTACTGTAAGTACTAATTAGCATCGTAAATAATGGTGAGAAATCAACTTGTTTACAAGCATAGGGAATGTATGAAATATTTCTCATCTTCCCCCGTGACGTCACCATAAGTGAAACTCCGCCCTCTTTTCTGCTGTGTAGGAATTGTCGCCCCGTTGGTGTCGGTTCGGCTTTCAAAAAGAATGTGAGTGAACGTAGGGGCTATTTTAATTCAATGGGGATGAACACCGGGGACAAGTAGCGTCTCGGGAGCCTGTCAACTGTCAATAGTGCTGTATGTATGTGGGCACCGCGTACAATTGTGGTTGCGTCTGGGCAAAGAGCACATGGAGACTGAGCTAGGGTAGCTTCTGGCTTCCCTGACCGCCGTCCATGACTCCTTCAATGAATATACTGGAGTTGAATTTGGTCAACCATCGGAGTGCATTCTAAAACTAAAATAAAAAGTAGTAACGTTATTTTCAAGGATGTAAAACTTTTGAGATGACGCTTTTATGTGCGTACTTATTATAGCGAGGAGATCAGATTTCATTAATCCAGAAATTCTCGGATGGACAGTGCCGGATAAATTATCGTGGCTTGGTTTATAGAGAAGATATTATGCTTGGTGTTGCTTTTTGAAAGGAAATTACAGCGCTCAAAGCGTGCATCAATAATATTATGCGATATACCGAACGCTTAACTGTACCTAGGTACACAGAGAGTGTAAAGTGTAACTATCTCGAATGTACAAGGGATATCTCATTTAAAATTAGTGAGCCATTTAGGAACCTCCAAGACAAAGGAAAAATTTAATGACTACTTTTGGTGCATTAACTACGAGACGATTATTAGCTCCCACGTTTCATAAACTTGCCAGACTTGTCGTGGACAGTTCCTCCAACTTAATTTTGAATCGAAGTCAGGTTTGAAGCGAAATTTAAACTTGAATCGGATGTCAGGTTTGAATCGAAATTTAAACTTGAATCGGATGTCAGGTTTGAATCGAAATTTAAACTTGAATCGGATGTCAGGTTTGAATCGAAATTTAAACTTGAATAGGATGTCAGGTTTGAATCGAAATTTAAACTTGAATCGGATGTCAGGTTTGAATCGAAATTTAAACTTGAATCGGATGTCAGGTTTGAATCGAAATTTAAACTTGAATCGGATGTCAGGTTTGAATCGAAATTTAAACTTGAATCGGATGTCAGGTTTGAATCGAAATTTAAACTTGAATCGGATGTTAGGTTTGCATTCAAATTCAGGTTCCAATCCAAATTCAGACTTGAATTCAAATTCAGGTTCCAATCCAAATTCAGACTTGAATTCAAATTCAGGTTCCAATCCAAATTCAGACTTGAATTCAAATTCAGGTTCCAATCCAAATTCAGACTTGAATTCAAATTCAGGTTCCAATCCAAATTCAGACTTGAATTCAAATTCAGGTTCCAATCCAAATTCAGACTTGAATTCAAATTCAGGTTCCAATCCAAATTCAGACTTGAATTCAAATTCAGGTTCCAATCCAAATTCAGACTTGAATTCAAATTCAGGTTCCAATCCAAATTCAGACTTGAATTCAAATTCAGGTTCCGATTCGAATTCAGACTTGAATTCAAATTCAGGTTCCGATTCGAATTCAGACTTGAATTCAAATTCAGGTTCCGATTCGAATTCAGACTTGAATTCAAATTCAGGTTCCGATTCGAATTCAGACTTGAATTCAAATTCAGGTTCCGATTCGAATTCAGACTTGAATTCAAATTCAGGTTCCGATTCGAATTCAGGTTCCAATTCGAATTCAGGTTTCAATTCGAAATCATCTTTGAATCCAAATGTAGGTTCCAATCCAAATTCAGGTTCTAATTCAAATTTAGACTTGAATCCAAATTCAGGTTTCAATCCAGACTCAGGTTCCAATCCAAATTCAGTTTCTAATCCAAATTCAAGTTCGAATCTTCCATGTAATAGCTTCACAAATCATTGATAGGATTGCCGGAAATAGGCTGCGCCGGCACCGTAAAAATTGCCGGGTTACAACTCGGAAAAATCGGATTTTTTCGAGGTATCCCCTCCAAAAAAAATACCATCCCTCTTAAACCCAGATTAATTTCAAGATATTCCGTTTTTTGAAAATATGAATATGCCACCCGGAAAAAATTCCTAACCAACCCTGGTTTTCCCACCATATATCCCGAATTTAAAAAGTTCCAACGCCAAAATTTTTTCACATGCCCCCATCAACAAAAACAATTAGAATTGCTCAACTCCAACATATGCGACCCTCCTAACAACAAAGATTCACTAAAATGACTCCTTTTACAGTTACATCCACTATACCACAACCGTTCACTACGTTCTAGCCCTCCGAGTACTAACAACCTTAGTGCGGGCCACCCTTCTTTGACTTATTAAATAGTCACTTGATACATGCATATATGCCGTAGTAGTGTGTGTGTCCACATATACACACAGACAGACGGGGCTGTTGCACTCAAATAAAGCTTATTATGAATACGGTGTGTGTTGATGTATATATGTAGTGAATAAAGGGTTAAGGAGGATTGTTCAGTGAAGAAGATGCAGTGGAGAGTGGAAGAGTGTGTGGAAGAGAGAAGAGTGCGGAGCCTGCTGCTGGCTCTCATGGACGGTTGTTATCGTATCTGTAATTCTGTATGCTCTCCTCCTGTCACCCACTTACGATTAGTTCGATTCGTTCGATTCCTCCTGTAGCACTCGTCTCCTATAGTTGTAGTCTCCGTTCGTGTCATTTGTCATATAAAGTATGTGTTTGTGTACCTGCCACTTGCACATTTGCACTTGACACACATTGCTCCTGACTTTCCATCCCCAGTCCATACCGTCATACTCAATTCCTCTCAACTCTTCAACACTCAATCCCTACACGAGCACTCTGATACCAGGGAGAAAGTTTTCCCAAAAAATTTAATCAAGCTCAACTCTCTTATTCCACCCAAGAAGTCGATCCAATTCCCACATCTTACTCAACCAGTTTAAGGGAATCGTTAGGGAATCCTATAGCGAGGATGTAGGGAGGAATGTTAATCAGTGATTGTGGCTTTGTCAGGGACGCACAATAAAAATGACCAAATAATAATAAAAAAAAAAGTGTATGTAATTTTTTAATGTAGTTAATTATTTGGGTCGTGTCATGCTCGTGTGGAAAGTTAGTGTTTTTCGAGTGTGGAGATAACTCAGTAGCATCATCATGTGATTCGGGATAAGTGATTACTGTTCAAGTGTCGGGCTCTGGATAAAGGGAGAGTATTTAATAAATAGTGTATATTTTGTTTATTAGTGAATAACTGTATTTGGTGATTAGATGAAAATAATTTGAGATTATTACGTCTGGGAATGACTTACTGTGTGGTGTAATATTGCATTGGAGATTAGTGGTGACTGGAGGGTAATATTGGGGATTGAATTAATTTTGGAGGAAGTACATAGTACATGTATGAATATTCGGCCTATATATGGGATCTAACGTGATTCCTGAGACAATTGAGATTATGATGGTGATTTTTATGGGTTGACATGTGCACTGATCTGGGGACTTCCGTCGGCTGTGTTCGTGTTACGGGTTGAGTTTTTTTAGTGTTCCTGGGTCAGGTTGACTCATTGGTGTTTTTTTTTAAAGGATTTTATAGTATTTGTTAGGGAGAGTCAGAATGTGTGAGGAGAGCTGGCGAGATTGCTGTGCTTGGCTGACCAGAATCGGTCTCATTACTCAAGAGCATCGGGCGAATAGTCCGACTGCCACTGTGAAGGATTTAGCTTATAATTTACGGGACGGGGTCCAAATATGCCGTCTTCTCAATTTGATTCAGCCCAATTCCCTTGATCTCAAAGATATTTCACAGAAACCGCAAATGGCACAGGTGAGTGTGAGTGGGGGGTTGTGCAGTGGAATGTCACTGGGGAATCCGTGGGAGTGATAAGGGTTATTTGTTTAGATAATAATATAATTATTATTGGGGTGATAAGGGGGGGGGGTGACTGGTCATTGGGATATTGATTTAGTAATAATAATATGTATTTCATTTTGTATATTTTCAGTTTCTTTGTTTACGCAACATTCGCACATTTCTGCAAGTCTGCAAAAATGTTTTCGAGCTCAAAGATACGGATCTATTCCAACCGTCGATGCTGTTTGATCTGTCGGACTTTGGCAAAGTCTTGTGTACCCTTTCGAAGCTGTCGAGCTGTCCCAAAGCACAACGGAGTAATATACCGTAAGTGGGGGAAGATGAGAGCTATCTAATTTGTTTCTTGTTGACGTTTAAAGATTACTTTTGTGTGATAGTTGTACAATGTTGACTGTATTTGTATATTTTCAGAGGATTTTCAGCAATGGGCATTGGGCAGCGGACCGCTATCATTGATGAAGAAATGTGCCAAAATTTGGAAGATTTAGCCAGGTAAACAAATAGTGTGGAAAGTGAAGGGTACATTATGTGGCTTCAAATTAGCTAAGAGGATTGTGCTAGGAATATTTTGAAAACAAATTGTAACAATGAACACATGCTGGAAGTTATTACTCCGTAGTGATAGAATTTTATGTGGAGAGGCAGCAGAAATAACTTTTATAAAATGTACTATTTAGTGAGCCTACAACTCCGGCACTCCCATTGCCTCCAAAACTACCAGAAAATGAGGATAGCATTTACGAGGAACTGTGTTACATAACTTTTCGTATTAAACAGGTTCGAGCCTATTCAGATTCAGGCTTTGAATGTTGTGTGCCCTAATTTCATAAGCGTTTTGTGTCAAGTTGTTACCCGTTGTTTTGTAATCAATTAACATGTACATTGCTAGTCAATTGGCGGAATGATTTCAGTTTGCATGAGTCTCGTTTGTTTGACATTACTGCCTTTGATCACACACAGACAACACAATAATACAATCAGTTACAGTCAACAGAATTTAAGGGTAGGCAGAAATGCATATATGCATACCTTCAGTAAGGTTTTCGTTTCATTAATCGTCGCTTATTCCGTCGTTAAACTATGTATAGTTTCTATATGTTTGCCGGTTTGTTTGCATTTGTGTCAAATGCCTGCTTTAATGCCTTTTGTTTTCTGGTTGGATTCTTGGGGATCAGTCATGAGCCGGAAGAAATTTATGCAGAAGATTACTATTCTGTGGTCGTACAAACTGAAGAAGATATTTACCAAGATCTTTGCTATATTGATCGGCAAACCAAACAAGTATTGACACATACACATTTATGTGCTACATTCAACTTTCTATATTTATTTTTCTATTATCACTGCTGCTTAACTATGTACTTGATTCGAAATAGTTTTGTAGTCATTGTCCTACCTCTAATGCTTTTTTCAAATTATTGACAAGTAAAATTTCAGAAAATCTATTCGTGGTGTCGTGTTTCACTATAATACATATTTTCTCAAACTTCTTTCAAGTACAAGATTAGAGCCTTCATAGTAAGTATATAAGTAGGTATTATAGCACTAACTTTATCAATTAAAGGGAAAAGTCTAAATTCTATTAAAGGTGTTGTTTTATTCATAGTCTCTTGTGTGGGTTGGCTTTGTCTCTGTAAATTTGGCTACAAAAGGGTTACTTTGTACAATACAGAGTCATGTCAAGTATAATTAGAAATTAAACAATTTGTATCATAAATATAGCCACCAGTAACATTACGGGAGAAAAGGGACTATGTCAAAGGAGAATTATTGGAAACCGAGGGAAATTATATTGAAGCACTGAATATGTTAAAGAAGAAGTTTACGAAACCGCTTGCCACGCTACTAAAAGAAGAAGACAGGAAGATAATATTCTTTGGGATCAAAGTAAGCTTTTTGTAAAGACTCCTTAAGTTTCACATATATAGCAAGTAGTTTTATGGAGTAGCATACATTCGTAGTAAAACTTATCCATTCGTTTTATTGCTACTCCCAAATCAACTCAATCATCCAGAGCGATGTCTGTAACACTATTGTCTTTTTCTTGCTTGATGGCAATTCTATAGGAGTTGAGTGAAATTCATACAGGATTCCTCAGCGATCTAAATAGAGTTCTTACCGCATCTGCTGCTTCATCATCTACATCAGTCTCCACTCCAGGATATGCCTATAATACTCCACCAAGTAAAAGTTTAGGAGATTGCTTCGTTCATTGGAAAGAAAAGTTTGTCATTTATGGCGATTATTGCGCTAACTTAACAAGAGCACAAAATTTGATCGAGGAGCTTTCCAGTAAAAATGAAGCTTTAAACCAAGAAATTGCCGTAAGAGAAAAGCTAATTTTGATATTCCTATATGTTACACTCAATAAACAGTTTATGTAACTCCATTGTGCCAATTTAATTGTCTCAGAAATGTGAAAAAGAAGCCAACGGTGGTCGTTTCAAATTGCGCGATTTGCTTTCGGTCCCTATGCAAAGAGTTCTCAAGTACCATTTACTACTTCAAAAACTTTTGGATGAAACTTCATGGGTATACGTAGTTTATTTTATTTTTGTGTACATTGATACATTAGCAAGCCTTGAATTTTTACCAATGTTCAGTAGTTTTTAATGGAAATATTTATACTTGTAGGAGGCACATGGCTACGACGAGTTTAAGTCAATTGAAAAAGCTCGTGATGCTATGTTTGATGTTGCTGAGTATACCAATGAAGTCAAAAGGGATAGTGAAACTCTCACCATCATTCGTCAAATTGAAGTAATTATCCTCCTCAGTCCTGCATTCTTTTGGTTGATATTTTTCATCCCGATGTGTTCATACATACCATTTTCTGTAGAGTTCACTGTTTCATTTCCATGGAATTAATTATTTTGTATAGGGAAGTATCTACGACCTGAAAATGCCACCTGATATGGAACTGAAAGACTACGGGAGGTTGCAAAAAGATGGAGAGCTTCGGATTCGCAGTCATGATGATAATCGACTCAAGTCTCGTTACGTATTTGTTTTCGACAAAGTCATGTTGATGTGCAAAACCACAAGGGTATGTATTCTATGAATTTTGTTCTTTCGTAATCTCTCTTCTCACCAATTTCTCTTCCTACAAATCCCGAAACACCATATCAGTGAAGGTTTTCCAAAGCTTCGTGAGAACACTTTGAGTGTCGTTATTCTAGCGGTCTGATTCACATCATGAACGAGACAGTGTACATATGCCCCAAAACCGTAAGGTTTGACTTTCCACCCCATAATGTCGAATTTTATGTTCACATGTGTACATATGTATTAAGTATTAAATGATACTACTACAGACAGAATTGTAGATGAGCCCAATACTACAAAAACATCGATAGCTGTTCGTAAGTTGGTTCAGCGTACAACTGCTGTAAAGCATTAACCGTCCTAATATTTCAGCTCATAAACAATGAGATACAACAGGCGTGTTTGTCATTTCATGTTACACAGTAGTCTGCTAATCTTTTCTTTCGTAAACACATCATTGTACTAAAAGGTTATACGAGTTCCTAATTATTAGGATCTATTTGTCAATGGATTCATGCTTTTATTATCCTTCACACCTCAATATTGCTCGGTCCAGTAGTTAAAATATACATATATATGATCTTATAAGTTATCTTTCCTTCAATATTCTACTTTTCAGTCTAATAAGCGTGTTTGTAAAGTATGTAGTTTTCTCACAGCTTCTTTGGATTTAGAGTCGTAGTTATATTGTGTAAATTCAATTTCTAAACATTTGACAAGCGTAATTATGCTACTGCACTACGCAGAAAATATTTTAATGGTGAAATGGTAACTGGTAACTAGCTCATCTAGTCTGTTTGCAGTAGTGTAATTAATCAATGACGAGGAGGAATCTTCAGTATTACCTAATAATAGATAATGTGAAAGTTATTTTCCCAGTGCCGTCCCTACATTTTTAGGTGATGTACATACGCACACATACCCGGAATCTTTGGAATGATTGGGTTAAATGATATTTGGTTGCTAGTAATTAGTAGGTACCTTGCGCTTTTGGGTTTACATGGAATTGGTATTTGATTATTTGCATGTCTGCCTGTGCTAACTTGTTACGCCCCACGCACAGATGATGGACAAATTACTCCGGGTAAATACACATCTTTATAAACTTTTGGGTGTTTTCACAAAATCTTTTCTTCCTCTTTTTGTTTCTTGTTGCATAGAGTAAACTACTCCAATTTTGGGCCGTTCGTTAATGTGACGAGACGGTTCTTATTTGCTTTTTTTCTTTGTAAAAAACTCGCGTCAAAAGTAGTTTCGCCTGTAATATCGTTGCTGTTTACAAAACAAATGTCTGTATGTCATTCCAAGAACATCTCTAATTTCCTGTATGTTTTATGCGATAGTGAATGTCTCCACGATGGGAGTATTTTGCTTGTGTGCATAGTTTCCCGGAAGTTTTACTTTGTGGAGATAAGTAGATGATAAGTTTTCATTTCACTGCCTCGGTTACTCAGTTTTGTTGGTTTCTTGGAACTTGGAATGGATAAAGTTATCTCTAGTGTGTGCTTGGTGTTTTTCATGAGTTTCCGAAGTTTTTGGTACCCATGCTGGAGATGTTTTAGTTTATGTGTATGTATGAGTACAATGCATTTTAAATTTTCTGCAGGGCGAACAGTACAGTTATAAACATTCCTTATGTCTGCAAGAATACCGGGTGGAAGATGTACCTGCTGGGACGATGAAAAAGACAAGCATTAGAGAACTCCGTTGGAGTTTTTGCTGGAATTTGGTTCACCATAAGGAGAAAAATGTTTACACAATGTATGCTCAGACCGAGGAACAGAAACGCCGTTGGATTAAAGCGATCGAGGATGCATTGTAAGACTTGCTTTCTTTTCTGTGCCTGTATTATCTCAGTGACTCGCTCGTTCCAACTTGTTTGGATTTGCCATGCAGTATGCGGATGAAAGGAGACGCAAAATCGATTTTTAGTTTAGCTTACTTGATTCCTTCCTAAATTTAGTGCAGGCTTCTGCGTTGCCCTAGTAAACTAAAATGACCATTGAAGTACGTAAAGATGACATGGAGAGGTTGTAAAAAGACAAGAGAGTAATTGAGCTGAATTTATTATAGAACAAACATTCAACCGGAAGAATGTCGTCGGACGGATCATTTACTCGTGATGAACACTTTCGAGAAGGGAGCCTCATGCAGTCATTGTGGCAAGTTTATGAAGGGGCTCTTTTTCCAAGGCTACAAGTGTGTCAGGTGTGCTGTTCATGCTCATCGGGAATGTATATCTCAACTCCATCGATGTGGAATTGTACAACCGCCAGAACTACCACCTAGACCACCACTGCTACCTATTGTCAATCCTATGATCACAGCTAGAGTCCCTGATTCTCCGTCTACTCTCCAAGCAAAGGTTGCCGGCAGAAAGGAATCACTGTTACTTTAGCAGAATTACTTTTAGCGATTACATAATGAAGAAATGCAATTGACATAAAAAACTAGACATTCAAAATTAAAAGAAGCTTTTTGTGGAACATAAAATGTTAGTTCAAGCAGATTATTATGTTAATTTGAGTAACTATTGTTAATTACAGAGTCCAACGTCATTATATTCGATGGACAGGCAAGCACGAGCTCTGCTTGTTACTGGAAGACCGTTGTCAAGTCCTTCATCACCGCAACTTCCTCTTAATAATCTCAACTCTCCTTGCACTTCTAATGGAATGCGTCTTTCCATTGCTCAACCGTCGCATCATTACGTCAATCTTAATCATCTGGAAAATTATCCGTGGTACGCTGGAGAAATGGATCGAGACTGTGCTACAACTGTTTTGGACCAACAATCTAATGGAACTTTCCTAGTTAGAGTGAGACCCGCACAAATTGAAACTTCTCCAAGTGATGCTGCGTATGCTCTTTCATTAAAGTAAGCACTCCTAAGTGGGGTCATGAACCCCAAACTTTAAACCCACTGAGCATTAGTGTAAACAATATATTTCATAATTCTTTACTGTTTTTTTTTGCAGATGGAATGACCAAGTCAAGCACATGAAAATTCTTTTAACTAGCAGTGGTGAGAAACTATACTATTTGTCAGAGTCAAGATATTTTAAATCAGTAGTGGAACTTGTTTCTTGGTATGAGCAGAATTCACTAGCGGAAAGTTTTAGCGGGTAAGTGTTGCCTTGATTTCAGTAAGGTTTAATATATGCAATCGCTTTGCTTAAAAACAAGAAGTTTGAAATCCACTCACCTGTGTACGTAGATTAAAATACAGTGTGTTTTTAAATTTTAGGTTGGATGCATGCCTAGAGCGTCCTTTTGAAAAGGTAAATTATCGAAGAGAAAGCAATTGTGCTGGATCAACGATTATCTCGGGATCTGGAAATAGCCATTTTGAGTACAATCCCGCTGAATCACCTCATCAATCACTTCCTCTTACCCAAGTACCTGGAACTCCGTCGTAATGCTAGAAGTGATTTGAATTTGAAACCCATTGTTTCAATTTTAGCTGTTTATCTATTATGCCAAAAACTATAGCCTATGAGGTTTTGAGAAGAACTCGTAGTATTTGTTGAAGAAAGATTTTAAACTATAACGCGATTTAGATTTTAAATCATCTGCTTTACAGGCAGTTTGATTTGTCTTGGAATTTTCTGTATGTATGTCGACCATGAAGAAGGAATGAAAGTTTCTCGGAAACGTTGGAGCTCCAAATTAGCGTCTCAATCTGCACCCTCGTGACTCCTATTGCCACCATTACTTGCGAGTCTTTCTACTATTTTCGTAATTCATAGAAACTTGTATTAGAATTTCAGCGGATGGGCATAATAATAATTTACATTTGTTCTACGTTTTCATATTTATTAATATACTTCTTTTAAGCCTTGTCCACGCGATTTTTTGTTAATTCTGTGTTTAGGTCGTTACAATCATTTGTTTATAACTATTTTATTACCTTTTTGTGTTTCGTACTTTTAAACTTTTGTAGCATAGATTTTTAATGTTTTATGCTGCTTCCCTTGCTGCTATTTTTAGCATTTTAGAATTAAGTTTTATAAGGATTCCTCCAATGCCCCTAATTATGTTTAAAAAGAAAACGAAATCCACCACGTTTTCAAAAGCTATCACATGTGCTGTAGTTCTAAGTTGCAGGCTACGCTCAGCAATTTATATTTTGCACACCACGTTAACCATTAGTATGCTGAGGTTGTGTAGTTTTATTATTAGAGTTACCGTTTCATTGCGTTTGGTTCAAGAGTTTATTAAATTACTAACTTCTGTTCACATTATATTAAGCTTGAGACAGTTCTAGGTTTAACAAATCTATAGGCAGTGATTTCTCGTTTTTTTCTGACAATCAGTTGTGAAAAGTTTAATGTAACGATAGGTATACCTACGATTTGTTCAATGTTGATGCACATTATTATAGAATTTTACCCATATTTGTGCTCATTGTATTGCTAGAAACTTAAAGCGATATTTAATATTCTGCTAGTTATTGTCTGGGAAAGCATAGCAACAAGATATGTCCCACCTGGATTTGTTGAATGTTCTGGTGGTTACAAACAGTTATATACGCAAGTAAATGTAAAAGTATATGATTATATTTTAAAATGTCATCCATGTTGAGTCGCATATGTATTTATGATATAATAACTTTAGAAAAGTAAGTATCGACTATACTGGTGAAATTAACCTGCGTACATACGTAAATATATATACTCGAATGTAGTGACAAAATGTTAAACTCAGTGCCAAATTAACTCGATGAGTGTACCTACATAATATACAAATGCCACCACTATACATACTATACAGAATACTTTGCCAGACATACCGTAACCATATTTCTTTTCTCTGTCTCAATTATTACTAATGTAGTGTATAAGTATAGTGCGGTACTAAAGAAATCCAATCGTTTTTGATGTATTTAAAAATGCTTACTAACTTTTTTCATCATCATCGATCATCTAGAAACATCATCATTGTAAACACTTTTTGCATTTCTTGTCAGTTGTACTATTACAAACTGCGTATACCATACAAGCAGCATAATTCATGATTGCGGTTTGTTTCATCGTGTCCACAAGCGATGTAAAAACTGCCATATAATGTCTGCAGTTTCCCTTTCTTGCCTGGAACATATTGTGAAATCTTAGAAAAGTATTCATAATTCGACACCTTTGATTATCACGGCTGGAGTTCGTTAAAAGGAAAATTAAAAGATGCCCTGTCAGAGTGAGAACCTTGTATTTGGCACATTTTTTACTCTGGTACAGGTGTTCTCCAACTACCCAACAATCAAGAGAGTATAATCATTTTCCATAGATAATATGAGCATTTTTTTGTCCGCTTGAATACCATTTGATAGTACAATTGTGCAGAAACGATACAGCTGACAGCCGTGATGAATTCAAGGACAGGCTCCCTAAACGGACTTTATTTCTATTTATTCCCTTCTAAACCCCTGTTTTTTCGGTTCGAACAAACGCTGTTGACGTCTATATATGAATTACACAAGCTGAAAGGAATAAGTACTAACCAAGCAAGATTTTTACAGGGAGCCATATGTTTAAATTAAACTAGACAGATCTCGACTGGCTTTAAAAGGTGTATTCACAAGTGAGTTTCTCGTGTGTACACATATGTTAACTACTGCATAAAATTCAAGTTCAATTTCATTGGAATCATCACTTCAAAAATCTTATTGCGTCATTCTAATTCAAGATTGATAAGTGCTCCACGTGCATAATTAATGTTTCCACCTGATTTCTTCCAGGCATATAGAAGAATCCCATCAATTATGAAATAGCCTCAAGGTTTGCCTCACATACACTTAAGATAGAAGTGAATGAAGAAGTGATGCAGAATAGAAGCAAAATGTTTTTTGCAGATTGAACTTTTTCCATATTTTCATTCACAAATTTTCTAATAAAATTTTCAAAGTCGGTCCTACAATAATATTATTATTTTTCAAATAATTTTTTGGGCTACTGTAGCTAAAAATTGAGTATAACACGGATCTTAAATGTGACCTGAAAGCATACTTGGGACGTGCAAGAAAGTCTACCGGCAAAGTTCCGGGAACTGTTTCTCTTTAGTAGAATATGCCTGTCACTTTTGGGGGAAAGTGAGCCAGGGAGTAGCCGCAGATCCTCAAAGCCCACTTAACCTCCCATTGTAATGTAATTATTATATGCCTTGAAATTTGTTTTTTACGGTGCTCATAATTTTATTGTTTGGAGGCATGAGACATGTGAGAATTAGATATTTGAAAGGCAAAAAAACAATTTAGCATTTATTTGATTGAACATGCAGAAGTGAGAACGTGAAGATAAATAATTGTTTACAGTAACAGTAACATCATTCACATTCGGCATTTTGCAGAAAAACCATCATACAGAGAAGTCGGTTAGTAGAATTACTTACATACTTTCTGTCTTACGCACTTTTCACGTGCTTAAATTCAAATGACTTGTGAATTTAGCACGTGAGTTAACAACAGGGGAAGCAACTGAAATTTTCAGTTGCAAACAATGATTATGTCTCTTCTTCCCAAACCTCTCAATTAAATATCGTAGAATCGTGCTACAAAACTGCATAAAGCTCCCAACCGTGGTACCAATAAAAAGCAATAAAACAAAGGAAAACATGTTTTGAAACCACTTGACGCAGTCAGCTTGACCAAAATTACTGATATGTATTCATCCATAACCATTTACTAAGCCAAGGTTGCAGCACCATTTCCCCAAGTTTAAGGAGAAAAACTGTGTACTGGTAGAGTCACATACATATCTACCTGAAACAAATTATATTATTCCAATGAGCGATGTAAACAAACAAAAGACATTTTTCACTTACCAATAACATAGAAAGTGAATTTTTCCTACGATAAAAAATGACGCACCATTCCCTTGGAATATGTACATTATTTCCACCCATTTAATTCTTCATTATAATTTTTTCTGCATAGACACGGTTCCAAGACACCTAAAAATAGAAATTTGTGTCTTTTGGTCCTCAAATCAAAGCGGATCCAAAGCACTTAAACTCAGCAAGTGTTCTGGAGCACAAGGAGACAAAATCCTTCAAATTCCACGGTACTTTTCTCACTTTTTCCCCATCACATTCAAGGAAATATGCCAAAAAAATTAAATACAATGAAAATTTCTACCTGAAAAATGCGTCACGATATTAAAATCTTGACAAAAAATAATATGCATTGACGAGTATTCCAGGTGCACGTAAATGTCATTCCCCGAACAAAAAATCAGCAAGTAGTTTTTAACTACATACACAACGTACTTGTCACATATGGGTAACAACAAAGTCTGTACATACGTTACAAAGGTGTGATCAAACCCATTCAGACGTTACATTCTTTCGGAAAGAAACCAAGTCACCGTCGAAATGTAATAAGCGGTATATAGCCAGAGGATTTTTTCCCGTGAATCATCTTTAGTCACTCTTTTCATCCGTTTCGCTATTTTTTTGTAGCTACCTATCGTATGCATGTATGGTGCCAAATGTAAGTAAGCGTGTAAACCATTACCTAAATTTTTCTACTTACATAAATCAAATATATCGTTACACTCTGTAAGGATTAGCAGGGACTTTATAGTGAGTTGTCACTATGTAGGGGATGTGCGGCGTAGAAACAAAGCAAAAAATTCAAGTAAATGAGGTCCTTTAAAAGGCAAAACGGATCCTTTGGAAATCATCAGTCTCTGTAAGATAGTCTTTCAGTTGTGATCATAAAACTGAAGGGAATATTCACATTTCGGAAATGAAACCTGTGGTAATCGTCGCAATCCTGGCAGCGACTTGCTGCTCTGTCTACGGCCAATATGGTAAGCTGCTATTTAAACATTTTATATTCCTTGGCTCTGACTTTAAATTTTGAATAAAATTAGAATTTTTTTGATATCAGGCGGAGGTGCTGCCCCGGTTATTCAGACAGTTCCAGAATACGGCGGCGGAGGCTATGGTGGAGGTGGTGGTAGCCCTGGAGGCTACGGAGGAGGTGGTGTTGGCCAAGGCTATGGAGGAGGTGGAGGTGCCCCTATTGGTGGAGGAGGCTACGGAGGAGGTGGTGTTGGCCAAGGCTATGGAGGAGGTGGAGGTGCCCCTATTGGTGGAGGAGGCTACGGCGGTGGTGGCTACGGAGGTGGAGGCCGCGGAGGAGGTAATAGACAGGGTTACGGAGGAGGTAAACCTTACGGTGGAGGTGGCTACGGAAATCAAGGCGGCTACGGAGGTGGCGGTGGAGGCTACCCGGCCCAAGGAGTAGGCGGCGGCGGTTACGGAAGTATGTCTTCTTACAGGCCTAAATATGACTACTACACATCCACAAATGACTATGACTTTGACGGAATTTACAATAAAGTAATGGGTTGGTCCTCGAAACTAATGAGCTACGTTCCTTCACTGAAGCTCCGATTTCTGGAGCCCATCTCCTACCCAATGATGAGACGTAACCGGATTTACTTAAATGACCAGACAAACGGAGATCCCTCTAATATTCCCTATGACTACGACCATAGTGGGGGAGACCATCCTGGACACATTTGAGACTGACGAAGCAGACGATAACATATTTATATAAAAGTACAAAAAGTATTTATTTTTTTATCTATACTCGTTTTACTACTCCCACAGGATAATTTTGTGTCGGTCAGAGGGAGCGTGGAACAGTTACCAAGAGCAAGATTACCTAACATGGGAAACCTGCAAAAATTCTCTTTCACTACTTGTTTTTTATAGCTTTTGTTTTAGAACCAAAACAGTATAGGTCAGCAATAAAAAAAATGCGTAAACATTCTTCTACACGTGGCGTTTCACATGAGTGTTAATTTCAATCCCAAACCTTTCGTGTCTACAACTTTTATTACTATACAGCTTAAATAAATTATTTAGAGAAGTATTCCAACAGCAAATCGTACCAGGTTACCATTTTATTGTCATAATGAGTTGTAATTGTCATCATTTTGCATATACGTACCTTTTGAAAAAAATTACAACAGTCACTGTCATGAACTGTCGGAATTCATTACGAAGCCACTTTTAGCATTCCCTTTACATTGCGGAAATGATATTTCAGGAACAAGTCAATTACCAGCCAAAGTCAGGTTCTGAATTCACTTAGTATTTACCTAAACCCTTGAACTGTCTAACACCTGAGTGGTTCGAGTTGGCGTGAATTGAATGCCGCAACTAATGCCATTCAGTGTCAGATCACATTTGCAATGCCCGTTACAAACCATCCTGATCTTGACAGTGTGGTGACAACAGTTTCTTCAACAATAAGGATAACGTTGTGCATAAAAAGCCAACCAAACAAGGAGTCATGTATGAAATCAGCAACTTCGTTTCCGTTGACTTTGGTTCAAGCTAAAACAATTACATTTTCTGGATTTTGGTGGATTTTTTTTTCTAAAAATATTGTGCTATTCATCATGAGATCCGTAATACCGGAAGACTTGTTGTTCAAGTTTGATTGTAGTATTCCTATAAATAGTGAGGTGGAAATTTTCTAGAGCTAGTTGAATTTTGATCGAGATTTGGCACTAAGCAAAGACTTCCATACAGTTCAAAAAACAAAATGAATATTCTTCGTAATTTGCTTTCCAGCCTGTCGGTTATCCTAGCCGTGATCTTCCTATTTACAGGAGAAAGTCATCAAAGTAAGTGCATCATTAAGGTCCTAAAATTGTATTTAATATTTTCTAAAGCCTGGGTGACAAGAATTTTATTGTAATTATTCCAATCCAGCTCCTGCACGTTTTGCTAGACAAGCAAGCTTTTTCCAACGGGGTTCAATTTTCTTCCCCCAAGCAATTACAACGGGCCGAGTTGGAATTGCTCGCCCGGCACCAGTCGGAGTGGCCGCACCATCCTCCATTGGGATTGCCAGTCCTTATGGAAAGTAAAGTGGGAATGATGTTCCTTTTCCATAATTTACTGCTACTTGAATATGTACGTATTCTGTATGTAGGTATTTCTAAAAACTAATAGTACCTAAATAACTTTTTCACTTAATACTTTCATTCTTACTCTACCTCCCGAATAAGGTAGGTACAGAATTATTGCAACGATAAAATTTAATTTTTTAAATATATTTTACTATCATGTTCCATCTGGACATTCCTGTAATCATTGAAAACAATTTTAAAAGCTGGATTCAGTAGTTTTTAAGGCCAAGCAGGCTTAATGTACTCTGACGAATAAAACGGTCATGAATTTTAATTTGTTGACAATTTTATTGACATTCATCAATTATGGGAAGAGTCACGCCAGGAACTTTCACTTTAATTGGCACAAGTTTGATGTCCTTACTGCTGATTAGGGGAGGGATGGAATGCATATGTGTCATAAATTCATTGACATGTGACAATTCAGTCTTAATTGTCCTCTGTCATTTGTATTGTCATCCTTCAACTTGACTTGAGCATCGTGAGTGTCTCTGAGAAGAAGCTCATACGAGAGCATTCGACTATTCTGTGAATGTCATGGGAAAACTTTTTCCGAGGAAGTGCGTGAAACACATTAAATTGCCAGTTTGGTTGTAAAAGTGTCTATCGAAACATGGAAAATGTTCATGGTGTAGCGAACATCAAACGTCTGCTACAGAAAAGGATGTCAACAGGGATTATAGCATCTTATTTAAATACATACAAGGTATATCGTACCGTTGCCTCCTTGGGAATGGGTAGGCCTTTCAGATTCACATTAGTATAATAATACGAGCGTATCTAATGCACCTTCAATTGTATGATGAATTAAAAAAACTGTTTGACTTTTATGGCCAAGTGTGCGTAGGAGCTTTTGTATAATTGTCTTTCCTGTCATTCTGAGCTTTTGAGTGTTGCCTATTAGGAAGTCATAGTTACACTATACATATTTACCTGTGTGTGTGTGTGTTCATTCCTATGCAAATTACCTTTCTGGAGTATATAATGACTTGAGTAGGATTGTGTCGTAGCTTGAAACCTATTTAAATTAGTCCGTCCAACCCCTTTCATTCACTAATCGTAAACTTTAGTTCAGGTACAGTAAAGCATCTTGGTTAAGTGCTGTACTTTAATTGTGTCAACAGCACTAATATTATTTCCGCAGACAGATCTTTAAATACAGTGAGCACATGAGCATATGTATTTGCATGCTTGATTTTGCTAACAATTTCTACCTACATGGGTGGTAGAAGAATACTACAAAAGTAAAACTGTTAGGATGTAAATAATGCAGAAAAAGAAAACACTGGCTACAGAATATATCCACAGGTAACAATACTAAAGTGGAACGTAGCATGCTATAAATATATAAATGCACTAAACATCAAATTAATACTTGGAATTCTGCAGTTGGAACTTGGCACACCCAATAAAATACCAATTGCTCTTGAGCCTCTCTCGTTTCATAAATCCCCTAGTAATCCCATCCAAATCCGACTGATGAACTGATGAATGAGACCCTCATTGCTTGAGATGCCTCAAATTTCAAAGTACTTACTCATTATCCATTTTTTAACACTGATCTCACTCAGCCCCATTCAATTAGTTACAGGACCTGTCCTCAGGACAGACAAAATCGGTTAGTGAAACTACCGGTATAGCCGTAAGTGACTTATCCGTATCAACAACTATCATTTATTTCGATGGCTTCTTGTCACTCACAATCAGAAGCTTATAAATAATATTCAGAAGGGGACACAGTGCCATTTTTTGCTTTCCTTCTCCGGTGACACTACGTAATCAACGTACTGTGTGTAGTTTTTCCTGTGCCCGTACAGTGCCATATGTACCAGGTGAAGCTGAGGTATTAAATACTGAAAATGTTTAGCAAAATTTCAATTTTGACGTTCGCATTTCTATGCACATCCGTGTTGGCAGCAGAGAGTAAGGAATTTAAAAAATATTATTGTTATATTATATTTTTCTCTTAATATTAAATTGTCTACTAAAAATCTTAAATTAATGGGATTTTTGATTGAATTTCGGGTTATTAAATTGCAGTAAAATTATATGATTGTGAGTTAATCCATAAAACAAAAACAGGTCTGGGTAGGGTTTTTAAGGATAATGGAAAAAATGCAAGGGAGAGGATGTGGCTTGGATAGTTTGTACATGTATTTGCAATTAGTTACCACAGGCCACAGGCAATCATTCAATATTTAACTGCATCATTTCTGTATGGTTATTAACTGTTTAAACTATACCGCAAGCCACAGACGTTACATTTATGACTTTACTGTCATCCATGTCAATTGTTCCGACTTCGCAATGAAATGCAATTCAATCACACAGATATGTATGCATATGCAATTTACTCTACAGTTAATACCCATCAATCTAACGTATATTTACAGAGAGCGAAAATTAATGAGAAAGAGAACAGACAAAATATAAAATGGGAGTTTATTTTTTTCAAATCATCCCTTTATTTCAACCATGGAACATTTTAATGCAACAGTATTTTCTAATAATAAGACACAGCCCATTTAAGAAAAAGAACTGTCAATTTTAAACGGATAAAATGAAATGGCAGTAATTTTTTCCCAAAATGAAATACATATGCGTGTTCACACATACCAGAGACGCTTGCTCATGCAACCGATTTTGTCTTCATTTCGTTGTAGTCAGACATAATGCAAGAGAGCTGCCAAGCAGATGCTCAAGCATATAAGGGCCTATATACATATAGGGAACAAGCATATAAAAATAATAAATCTTGTTATAAGAGATTATTTGAGTCGGTCCGCCATCCATTTATACAATACTTAAGAAATTTATTAAAATATTGGGCAGTTTTTACAAGGGATGAAAATCTCCCCATGTCGCTTTTCATATAATAAAATTTTACTGTAGAGAGGTATGTATGCACAAAATGTATAAGCATTAAAATGTAAAGTATTAGGACTCCACAGACTAAAGTATGGAAATGCATTCAAGTGATTATTTCCTCTAACTCATATTTTCCGGGTTATAAAATATTAGTAGGTAGTTTCAAACGAGATTTCAACATAAAATCAGAGGAGAGCAGACGACAGAAACGTTTCATCATTCAATTCCAAGTACCTTCGCCAGTTGGTCACTTCCAAGTTGCAATGGTCCCTCCTTTCATCACCTCTATGATGGCAAACATCCCGAATATTATTCGCAGAAATTTTCTTTTCGGTGGTTTCCAACAGCAGCAACTCCTGGAGCAACAACAACAACAGCAGCAGCTCCTGGAGCAGCAGCAACAACAGCAGCAGCTCCTGGAGCAGCAACAACAACAGCAGAATCTCCTGGAGCAACAACAACAACAGATCCTGCAACAGCAACACCAATCCCAACATCTATATGAACCTGAGACCACTGAGCCCTTACCGTACTAATCCAACCCAAACTGCAGTAGATTGCATTTATTACTAAATCTCACACCTTTTGTTTTATTCCATTGAAATGTTGACTTATGCTTATCTGTTTGTTATTTCCTGTTTTTAATTTTTACAATTTTCTAAGACGTTCATATTTTTATTTTTAACCGCCCAGTTCACTAATTTTAATGTGTAGAACTGAGTAAATGTATCTATTTAATTCTGCATTTATTATCACGAAACTCCACTGTAACCAGTTCTGCCGAGTGTGCAAGTAAATACAGAATACAAATACTTTTTTTCCATAGTATTTTACTCAGAAATTTCCACGTGCAGTTTGAGTATATGTATATATTGTAGCCGACTTAATGACTCATGCATTTTAAAAGTACTGAAATAATGTTCCTCACACCGGATCACTAATTTGATGTATTTTAGTAGGGTTCCTTCATTTTATTTTTGCCTTCTTGACACTGGTTCCATCAAAACTTCGTTAAAACGGTGCGCTATTATCAAGACAATACAAATGCTTCATGATTACTGGGTAGACTGACACTACTGCCGTGCATAAGCGACAGCTAGTGAGTGTAATTATTTGAGAGTAAAAGTAACAGTGTATTATCTTCCATGATGATTCTTATAGCTAGGTACATACATACATCTTTTTCCCCTTCCTGAGTAATGTAGAATATTCCTCTTCCGTTCTGTTCGGGTCCGTTAGTTTCCTTTCTTAATGAGTCCTTATACCCAGTAGTAAATGTTCCGAGATTGGATAGACAAGAGGTTAGAAGATTACCGTAAAAGGGCCTTTTAGTCCGTAAATATAGATGTATACTGTTATTTCTTCAGAAAACTAACGGAGCATCTAGCATCTTCCGAACAAGTGATAACAAGGTAAGCAAGTTTTTCCGTCTGCCTTTTACTTAGTGAGTTAGTTCTCAGGGCGAATCCACGTATAATCACACGTTTCTGAGCTAGTCCACGTCCACTAAGTTTTTGTGCCTCATCCATATGTATTAGTATACAGGAGGATGAGTGTACTTTGAGGTGCAGAGACCAAAGCAACAAAAAAAAGTCACATTTTTTTAACACGATAGTTCTGCTCTCTGATCAGCTGGATACGCGAGTCACTGCATCTGTTGCAAGTGCTGTCATATTGAATCTTTTATTGCATTGGACCTTCCATTTTTAATTACCATAACACAGAACTAACTTACGAAATCGGAAATATATTCCACATTGTATTCACAAGTTGACATTCAGCGCATATTCAAGTGGTTAACGTAATTACAGCTCAAGCTTAGACCAGAATACAATACACGCAAATGTTCCCATAACTTATTGTGGAAACCCATAACTACTAGCTTACATAAGGCAAATTTCTGCTCACCGTGAAACAGTTATTATTGATAGTCTGTATTGCTAGCATTTATAAAGACAGGCCTTGATTAGGTGCACATTACCTCGTTTCATTTCTCAGGGCACCCATTTCCCTTGCAATTGGAAAAAAGCTGTAGCAGTCAACAGGTGGTTTTCCGCTAGATATTGCTTTAAATACGGGAGGATTATTTTTTTTAAAAGCTGGAACATTTCAAGATTGACAATGAAAGTGACACATTATTTCGGTTTCGTGGTGCTGCTAATTGGAGTAATTATTCCCCAAGGGGATTCTTTCGATTTCACGAATTTGGGACTGGGGGATTTCAACTTTCAAGATGTTTTAAAGCTGGACGGACTAGATTCAATGATAGATTGGTTATCAAAATTAACTGATCGGTGTAAGGATAATAATGTCAAATTAGACATGGCTTTTATGGTGAGTTATAAAAAATAAGAGTAGCTATGTTGGACCAACTTATAATAAATATTATGGCCAGAATTTAGAGGCAATAATGATTTCTTTTATACACATGTCATAATTTGTTCTGTTGTTGTAGCTCCAAAGATACATGTGCTTAAGTAACATGGATAGCACACTGATTTCTGGCGATGAGGTAAATACTGCATATTTGGACAAAATATGTAAGGAATGGCCGAAAGCTTTCAAATGCTTGAAGCCACTTTTTAAAAAACTGGAGAAATGCTTTTCCCAGGATCAAATTGATCTTGATGGGGTTTTAACCGGAGGTGTCGAAGTTGTATTAACACAATTATGCAAACATGACATGAGCTTTGTCACTGGTAATTATTATTGTTTAAGTTAATGGTAAAAATTAATTTTCTCCAAAGCAGTAAAAGGCTAAAACTTTATTTTGGATAAAAGTCGAACGGCACATACTATTCATACCGCAATTATTATTGAAACACTTTACTATTTTATATTAAAATTACAGCTCTAGTTGAAGATGGTCCAGAAGTCCTCTCTTGTTTGACCAACCGTACTGAAAAGGTGGTACACTATGTCACAGAGTGTTTCAATGATTACAAATCGCCTGGAGTCACTGAGATTTGCGAGTAAGTTAAATACTGTTATTGTTTATTAATATTAATTTGCAAAGCCGTATAACTTATTTTATGAACTTTTTCAGCGGATTTGACCTTTACAAAGAATGCTTTATCAAGAGCTTAGCCGTCTGTGACAGCCCCAGGGCAGAAAAGTTAGTGTACAAGTTAGTCGAAGAAGCGGGATTCAAAAACATCATCTATAAAAACATTCTTAAATGTGATAACAAAACCATGAAGATTGAGAAGGTAGAAAAGAAACACACAAGTACAAAAACAGAATTATGAGAACTTTAGATTGAAGTCGGACGTTTGTTACGTTACTAATTCTCCTGGAAATACTGCTATTATTTTAATGTCAGGAGACTGACGAGAATAAATTGGTACTTGCAATCATTAAATCATGCATATATTATTATAGTTACGCTAATATATAATATCTATAAATTTTAATCTACTATGAAACTCACATAATCCGTTCATAACGTTAATTACGTCATTTAAGAAATACTAATTGTAAGTAAAAGTTTTTCATTAGTGAAATGCGTTGAGTTTTACAAAATAATGTCTTCATTTTTTACCAAACAATTTCTCGGAAAATACTTACTGGCTTGAGTTAATGCGAGAAATTTTTCCCTAAGAACTAAGAAATGCCACAAGGCACTCAAGACATGACGCGACAAGTACTCGGAAAACTCTTGCAATTAATATTCTTAGATACTACATATAATGAAAGTCCTGAAGTCGCTCTTCAGTAGGATTTGATACAATCGCACATAACAATGTTTCGAATTTCCAAATGTATTCGAGTAGATTCAGTACTCCTGAGGTCAAATTCATTTTGCCTACAACTCGTTCCTAAGTTTTTCGGCAGAAATATGGTATTTAACCAAAGCTTCCACTCGCTTGCATCCAGTTTGTGAAAACAATTTTATGTCGGGAGGCCAAAATATCATTTTTTGGGCAACAGATCTAGAAATAATCAGAGTACAAATTACAAGAATTTATTTAATTATTTAGCAACGGAAAAACTAAAACAGCATAATTTTTCAGTCTGGTTATTACCTTGGATCAATTGAATTTGCCTCTTTCGCACCCTGCCGATTTAGCTCTGCCTGTACACATTCTAATACATGTTTTTCTTCCAATGGAAGGAAGGGAATGAAAAAGTCTACGAGAACTCTCTCAATTATTCTAGTTTTTGAAAATCCCGTACCTGTACATTGACAAATCCACACATGAAAGCTTATACCTCAGGAAAACATTTATAGTCACCCAGCTGCTAACAACAAACCATCATCAATAAGATTAACTTACTTTGGGCATTAAACGATTCCATCGAAACGGTTTCGTGAAAATCTTTAAACTGTAGATCGTCACGATTTTTCCCTGCCCTCCAGGCATCCATTGCTACACGGGTTATGACGTTTGATCCAATGTTACTTAAGAAAATGTAAATTGCTTTTTTATGGTTAACTTCATTTTCAAACGGAAAATGATCAAGTAATCCAACAATTCCATCATACAATGATGGCGGTGTTACGTCCACTTCATCAAAAACTATAACAGCTCTTTCACAGGCCGATAATGTTGCTTTGATTTCTTTCCGGAGCTTTTCCTATCACGAGAAATGAATTACACCATATTATTTTATCCAATCTAAAAACACCTAAATTAGATCAAAACGTAAGTTAATATTGCTTTTAGTATCCAGCCGCCCATAATTTTCACACCTGATATTCTGCAACTTTGTCTTTATCCGGGAAATGATAAGAGGCACTATACATTCTGACATAATTACTTTCCGTTCCTTTCTCATACAACGCATCAATAATCATCTCCGCCAAGTACGTCTTGCCGGAACCTGCCCAGCCGTGAAAACTAAGTACTAATGGCTTTTTTGGATTGGGATCATTCAAATGTCCACTCAACGCCGTAATCACCATCTCAGCAGCGAGATGTTGTCCAAAGAATTTGGAATTCAACTTCCTATGTAATTCTGAAAGTTCAACATGATTTACCTCATTACTTCACTGCCAAACTTCACACTCGGTAAAAAAATGTCAGGTATATTAATTCAAAACAACTAATAATTACCTTTAATGGTTTTATTTGCTGTACGAACATAAGGCTCATGACAACATTCCGACGAAAAGGTACACGACAAGGACTCATAAACTTTTCCCAAAGTACTGCGTAAACCTCCATCAACTCCCACCGGAAATTGAAGAACAAAACACGCGCATGCTATTGCGACAACAGGACTCGATCTCAACAAGACCCTCAAATTCCCTCCGGTAGACTTCATTTGTACCCACAGTTACAAAAAACTAATACTTAAACAATCCTTGTAGTATTCGACTAATACTTCCGGCCAAATTTCAAAACATCGCAAATATCTTGCTCCAACTATACAGTCGCCCCCCTGCGTGCTATGGTCTTGCAATTTTTTACTCTAACTCCAATTTTTGTATTCCCTTTTGGAAAGCAACACCTGAAACACAAGAGGATAAAATGATAACAAACAATATTCGTCCCTTAACTACAATTCGAAAACAACCCAAGTTAAGGGCCTTAAATACTCAAAATAGAAATCCCCTGTACTGACTCAAAGGTAAATTCCCAGTAAACTATTCCAACAATCAACACTTCCCAAAGCACCCCACCGGCATCATCACAATCAGCTAACATATCCCAAAGCAACCAAATTAAACTTGTGCTTAATTAAGTGTCTCTACATAACTAATAGCCAACATCCATTAAAAACTGCTAGTGTCTAATTTCAACAATATTTTATGTGCTAACAAAACAAATACTTAACTATATAATATCAATATCCAAATGCAAACTCAGCAATACCTAAGCATTTGCTATTCATTGCATTCTCACACTCCGAACTGTCCGAGCAGTTGTTCAAAAGCTCACAAATCTTTAATCCAATTCCATACGCACTTCCACACCATTAGACATACATATTTAAAAATCTTTAACAATAAAAAGTTATTAATTATACTTACCGAATTAGCTTCCTTCATCATTCTTCCTTCATCTGACGTTGCAACAACATTTGTCTCATTTTAGATCTAAAGAATGACTATACTGTAGTAATTAATACTATTATAATTAATTAATTACCAATAATTAATTCACTACTTTAACAAAAACTCCAGTAAATTAATATTTATATTAACTATACTAGTTATATTTTACTTTTATTGCACAGAGATTCCACCCGAATAATAATTAAAAGTACAGAATAACAATCCCGAAAGCCGAACTTCCACGACTCCCAAAGCCAAACACATGTAAACACACTGCCACTGGCCACGGCCACTTAATTATTAATAAATCCTTTTTAACCCTTCTACATAGCAGGTAACTATATAAGGTTCAATATAGCTATAATAAAGCCATGCCATAAGCGCACTATAAGTATTTACTTACCAAACAGTGGTCGTGGTGAGTGCGGAACAATACGAACGAACACGAACTCACTCAACCCGCCACAGTATTCAAGGATTCATAACACGAGACTTTAGCCAATCAGAAGACGAGAATTCAGCACTGATAGCTGTGTGGAGTGTGTGTGTGTGACCGCCCGCCGCCCGCCGGTGCTTTTATATGTTTAACTTCCTTCGTTCAGTTTCGCAGCATAGCTCAGTGGTTCAGTCCTTCAGTCTTCAGTATTCAGTAGTCGTCCGTGTACGTATGTATATGCAGGTTGGATTTTGCTATAATATTGCTAGTTTTTGGTTGGAACGTTGGATTCGCACAGCAGACATCATATCTATTAATAATTACATAGTCATTGTGGGCAAGTACATTAATTAAAAATGTCCTAATTAATTCCCGCTCTTCAAGTAAGGTTTGTGATGAATTTGTCTATAGTTATAGCCTGAGACTAAAATTCAGCAAAGGCCGGTTTTTTTTTGTTAAAACAATAGGAAGTGTAGAGTGGAAAAATTAACACTGTGTATATCCCACCGAGACCCGAGACCCACACTGTGATTCATTTATTTACATAGCAAATATGTATTTTAATAAGGGAGAAATGTATATTCATCTTTGCGTGTGTGAATTTATTTGCAGGAGACAAGCCGACTGTTTAGGTAGAGCTGCTTCGTGGGGTTTGAAAGTTGTGAAGTGGAAGGGGTCGAACGTCGGACTGAAGCCACAAACGTTTCTGAGAATTTTGGCAGCCAAACTATAACTAGAGAGACATCGTTTTTTTGTGATTATCCGTAAATACTTTGTGCACGCAAAGCTCATGACCCCATGACCTAAATAAGTGCATGTACCACCCGGGTATCTCATGCGGTCGTATCATTGTTTTATTTTGTGGATTGAGATTGAAGGTATACAAGAGCAGGGGAGTTATCAAATAGTGTAGTTAATTATTTATTCAGAGCTTTATAGATTGTCCGTTCTATGTAATTGTGGTTGTGTGGGGAAGCGTTATTTTATTGGTTTCAATGTATTGGTTTTAATTTGGGTTCGAAAGTGTGTGGGTTTTTGGAGGTTTGTAAGTTGGAGGGAAACTAATTTTAAAAATTGATAGTATTTATTTGTTTTTTGAACTTTTAAGGGTGTAGGAAGTAGACAAACAGGACTATTGCGGAAGAACTCAGTGATTTCGTATTATTTTATTTGCGGTGAAATAGTAAGTTTTTTAAAAATGTATATTGAGTGGGAAATTGTAAATTTTTTTGTTGGAGTTCCTGCTCTGCTCAGTAATAATTTTTTTATGGAAGTTGTGCTTGGGAGAATAAATTGAGTTGGGAGAGTTAGCTGATAATGCTATCATGAGAAGTTTTAGATGTGATAAATGGAGTAATGGGTAGGTGCTTTATGTTAATTTAAAATTGTATGTAACAGGAAAATGGACAGGATTCCCACCACTCCAAGGAAGCCGTCGGAATTTAATAAGGCGAAGCTGAGGAAAACTGCAGCTAGGAAATGGGGAGATGGAGACTCGGAAAGTGAAGCAGCTATGACGGTGGACGATTTCAGTATTCATCCCAGTGGAGCTAAGCTTAGTAAGAATCCCCATGTGGTAGCTCAGCGAGAACGTTGGAGTGACTACCAGAAATCACTGAATGGAGAACAGGAAGATAACCGGGAGGAAAGTAAGCGAGCTGGTTTCGGGAGACTATGTAAGGTTGCTGCAACTGTAGCGTGCTCGGTGCTAGCCGCGGTCTGCTTCTTGTACCTACCTGTTTTCATAGAGCAGCTTATGATACAGAATAGTAGTGAGATTTCGCCGGCGGGCAGTGGATCTATTACCATTACCTGGGAAGAGGGACAAGAGCAGTTCAAGCGATCTGTTAAGGTGATGATGAGAAAATATCCAAATCAGATGAGGGAATCGTGGATACAAATTTTGTCCTCTGTAACTTCAACTATGACTGTTGACAGTCCTCGTCAGCCTTCTTCAATTGTTTTCCTGACGCCACCAGAAATTGATTCTGGCTTTGCCCCTTGTTTGGCTCGTGAGATTGGAAGAAATGCTCATTCTGTATTTTATAACGTGACAAAATCTCAGTTCACTCGGAATATTTTAGAACTGGATTCAGATGATTTCAATAATGCCCAATCTGTGACTGAGATTCATGACAAGCTACTTACTTATTTGAAAAATGGGAAAGTCGTGATAATTAAAAATGCCCATTTGATAACTGAACAAGATAGACTCTTGATCCTTCATGCTTTCTGTGACAATTCGGCAGCTCCTGACAATCGTGCTACATTTCTGTTTATTCTCCCTGCTCCCCCTAGAATTTATGGCAAGTATGCCGGAACCCATGCAGATGCTAACTTAATCGCTTACGAAATTTTATCGACCTCTTGGACCGCACTGAGTCTTGACAAGAGACCAGCGGTTATCGCCCGCGTTTCTCAAGCAGCTGTTATAATAAAACCCGGTGACCGGTGCGCTAACGAGTAAAAGTAGTGAGTGTAACCTGGAAGTTTTAAATCGTAATTATCCTACTAACCTTTGCTATGTACACTAAAGTTTTACGATATTTTTGTTTCTATATTTCAGGTGTTATGTCATAATCTAACTTAAATCAGACGTATCACTTTGATTGTTTTTGCATTTCGACACAATTATTGTTGTGGACTTGTGCAATTTGCTTAAGTTGATACCACCAAAGAAACTGTATAAGGATCATTAGTTTGGCAAACTTAATGTAAGATAGAAATTATTTACAAATTAATAAATTCTCAGGATTCAGGAAACGAAGACAGTAATGGAGTTTATAGTTTTTTATCGACGTAATTTAGTGTATTAATTACATATGTACATAATGTTATTCCCTGGTTTCGTCATAACTTGTTTGTTTGGTTGACTATGTGTAATTGTTTTTGTAAGTAAATTTAACTTTGATTGAAATAAAAATGATTGAAAGAAACCAGGTAAGTAACTAAATCTTCCGTCTACTTTTAATTAATCTTACGTGAGTAATAGTACAATTAAACGTTAGGCTGTGTTCATACTTGAGCTATGCCTGTGCAGCACAGCTGCCATAGTGTGGTTATAAGGGTGCAGACTCGAATAATGAATAATATACGTACAGGTATTTTCACTGTAGCACGATACCAAATATCACCACATACAGCATGCACAAAAGCAAATAAATGCATTCATAAATATCAATAACAATAATAATTCTTAATTTCCGAAAACAAAAATATAATTTGGTAAGTTACGACAAACACAATTGATACTAGCTACTACAGTTCACTTTTGCCTACGTCTGCATGTTGACTTCTCTCCAGTTGTTTAAACTTACTTTCTGAAATGGCAAAACCAACTAAAGCTTCGACTCTTTTACACCCTGTTCTTGAAAATATCTTCAAATCGTCCGGCCAATACACCATTTGGTCCGCTATTAATCTGGACAATCAATACACCATTGTGAAAATAGTAAATTGGTCATCACCGAAGGACTGATGAAAGATTCATACTAATTAAAATAAAATATCTCACTCAGGATCGATGTGTGCTTTTTTACGAGAAATTTCTGCTTTGGCACATTCGACGACATGTCTTCGTTCCATGGGAAGAAATGGAATAAAGAAATCCACAAGAGACCGTTCGATTATTCTCGCTTTCGCCAACCCAGTTTCTATTGGATATTAGAACCCAAAACTTTTATTTCTGTTAGCTGGGAAAAAATAACAATAAATCGAGCAAGAACCAAGGGCAGCTTACTTAATGCATTAAAGGCAGTTTTGGACACAACCACGTGAAAATCGTTAAAAGTAAGGTCCTCTCTTTTCCTCCCATCCTTCCATGCCTGGAGCGCCAAGGCATTGATTTCAGTGGCTCCAATGTTACTCAAAAATATGTAAATTGCTTTTTTATGTTTTATATAATTCATTTTTGAATATTCAAGAAATGGAACAAGGGCGTCAAACACAGAGGCAGGGGTATTGTCAACTTCATCGAAAATTATTAACGACCGTTCACACAACTTTAGCTTTTCTTCAATGTCTCGTTGTAACCGCGCCTGTAAAGAAATGCTCATTACAATCTCTAAAGTGAAATACTATCAGTAAACTAAAGTACCCCAGGTATCAACAAATGACATTCATACCTTATAATCAACGACTTTCGTTTCATCAGGAAAATCAAAAGTAGCTGAATACATTTTAACATAGTGACTTTCTACTCCATTCTGAAAGACCGCACTGGCTATTAAATAAGACAAAAAAGTTTTCCCTGATCCGGCCCATCCATGAAAACTCAAGACCAAGGGTTTTTTAGGATTGTCATCCTTAAGATGTGATTCTAAAGCATTTAGAGCAGTCTTCACAGCAATATGCTGGCCAAAAAATTCCGATTTTAGAGTATTCCTGAAATCTGCCCAAAAACGAAAATCCTTTCAAATTACTCCCAACGTCAAATATAAACATTAATTTGAAATAGAAGTCCCGCACCTGTAGCTACCCCTTCCCGAACGAAAGGCCTACGGCAACACTCAGTCTTAAACGAACATGTCCAGTCAGCCAGAAAGTCGTAAAACACGGTCCAGTAACTCCTACCCGCTTTTCCCCCCTCAGTACATTTTACAAGTAGTACAGTCGTGAATAAAATAAAAACTAATTTCCTACCCGATAGGTACTTCCGACTTAGTACAATCATTCTGCAAATCCGTCTACTTAATATTAACTTCCCAAAAAAGTAACTTAAACCCTCAAAGAAACTACCACATTATAAATGGCACTTACACAATAACATTTACTTTGACTAAATTAACCCACCCCGCAATCACATACAATCACATCAAAACTGCTTTCAAAGTAATCTAATATTGGATTTTGAATCCCAATTTCACAATCAATTTCATAACACAGTCAACCATAAACAAAACATTAATCAACAGCAAACAACCCAATAAAGTAATCCCCGAACGGTCTCTTCCGTCCTAATCAATATCTCCGTCTTTTAACAGTAACGTCCCGGACATTCCTCCTCATCCCTGTAATTGAAATAAACCCCTTGAATTTCTACCATCATTTAATCCCAATCACAACAGTTAATTCCAATTAAAATATCTCAGAATAATCGACATGCTACAAATCTTTTATTTTAATGTAGTTTCAAACTTTGTTACTTACGTTCGACTTTTTAGTCCCTCGTTCTTCGGAGTTCGGGTTCCTTCCTAACTTCAACTGTTCCAAGACGCCGAAACCAGAACTATGATCAATGAACCGTAGTCGTGTGGTTAATAGTAACTAAAATTTTATTTAATAAGTATACATATAACCACTCAAATAATTACAGTTACAATTTTATAGTCAGCGTGACGTGACGTTAAGGTACAGTACGAGTTACGAGTGAGAGATCCACTTCACACAACTTTACATCCCTGGGATATTTCAAGAGGCAGATCAAAGTACGTGCATGACGATAGATTGCAAGTCTCTGAAATAAACGATATTTAGTCCCGCCGTAACGTTGGACGCAAGGATTGTCCACACACCTGTCGCTTGCTCCGTTCATTCGTTCATTCAAACATACAGATCACGTCGAGCCCATGCAGCAGTTCTGTTCGTACGTACTGTTGTCGGTGTTGGTTTGGTTTAAGTGCTGTTCGTGAATATTCATGTCTATACAAAATACAAGTACTCATTGGACCCCCAAAGCTCACAGCATCCTGTTGATAAGACGTTAAGAAGTCAAGTAGTTAATTACTTAAAATCTAGCGGAAGAATGCACATTCCTTCTTATCTGACTTTGTCTACTTTTGCGGACTTGAGCCAGAAGTGTTGGATTTTGAAGAGGGAAGATATATTGGTGGAACTGTTCAGTTAAATTGTTTTTGGAAAATTCTAATTATTGGAAAAAGAGCGTTGAAGGGACAGGGTGGAGGAAATTGATGGTGGAATAATTACAAGTGGACGGATACTAAAGAAGGAGGTATGGATTGTTTTATTGGTTGTTGGGAAATATAGGGAGCAGTTGTGCTATATACAGTAATACAGTAATAAGAATTGTATTTTTGGTTGTTTTTTTATTGTGTTATTTTATATTAACTTTTTAGGAACATTCGCTGGCGGGTGACCGCGATGATTGCAGGTGCAATTAGAGAGAATACAGTGGATACACTTGGCGGACCCAGTTCAGTTCATTTAATTTTTACGAATCTTCAAAATTAACTTATTTGGAAACAGTTACTTACTGGGAGTAGAGGTAAGGAAGTTAGTGTACGTGTGTTGGTCGACGGTAGTATATAATCCAGTAGGTTAGCATTTTTTGGGAGGAAGTCGCGAGATGTTGGTTTCTTGGGGATGGGATGCTTGATTCTGAAGTGTTTGGTTTGTAGAGTTGCGGTTGGGTATTCTAAAATCATTCATAAGTGTATTTGTATATCTTAAGGAATCTCTGTTGTCTTTATTTGAAGTCAGTTTTTTTCTTGGATAAATTTTGATGCAGGTGAGAAATAATAAGGATGGCAGCTAATAAGAGTGTCGAATTTGAACCCAGCCTGGACAAGCCGGGAGAGAATGAAGTTGAGGCAAAGGGTTCGAAAGATCCAAGACCTTTTGGTGTGTCGAAGGTTTCGGGAGGGAACGGCGTTAATGGAACTAGCCCGTCGGCTGAAGGAGCTAGGTCTTTAGATGAAAAGAACTTAGGAAAGCAGAATAAACAGGGTACACAATTGTCAGCCCCGGGGAATAACCTGGATACACAATTTTTAGCCCCGGGGAATAACCAGGGCACACAATTTTCAGCCCCGGGGAATAACCAGGGCACACAATTGGAAGCCCCGAAGTCATCGCGGCTAGTACAGCTTTGTGGTGTCTGTGTCATTTTGACGGTGGTCGCTGCTGTATTGTTCCAGTCGTCCGATTTCCGCGGCATAACTTCTACTAGTATTTCAGAACCAGAGCAGATGAATTGGAAAGAAGCCGAAGCTATATTTGAGGATGATTTACGAAAAATCATGAAATCATATAGTAACCAGACGATGCAAACCTTCATTCACATTTTTTCCGCAATATCATCTACATTGAATGAAAAAACACCTCGTCAACCATCTCCCCTTGTATTTCTGACACCACCCACAGTGGATATCGAATTTGGCTCCTGTCTAGCTCGTAATATAGGTAAAAAAGTAAATGCTGTTTTCCGAAATGTCACTCATTTGGTCAACCCTCCTGACGTGTTGGAGCTTGGCCCAGACTATTTAAATGATGAATCCATCAGTGTTACTGACATTCACGAAAAACTGAAAACGTATTTGGAGAAGGGGAAGTTCGTTATTATCAATAACCCTCAAGAAGTTACAGACAAGGACCGAATCATGGTTTTCCACGCCTTCTGTGACAACTCTGCTGCTCCTCAAAAGCGAGCCACTTTCATTTTTGTGATTCCAGTGCCTGAGCCCATATACAACGAGTATCACGGGAAGCCTGAAAACGATATAAGAATCGCAGATGACATCCTATACTCCTCCTGGAGCTCAGTTGAACCCGACAAGAGACGAGCTACTATAACCCGTGTAGCTGCGTCAGCTACTATGCTCAATCCTGGAGATAGCTGTAACTGACTTTAAATTCACTAATACTGATTTATGAATTCTACGCTAATCATGCTCGAATATATGATCCCATTCTACCGTAATTACTATTCTCTATCTAAGGAAGTTTTCTTGACTGATAATAAATATTGGATATGCAAAATTGAAATAATTGGTCCTGGTTTACTTTATCTCCCAAAAGAAATTGGAAATTCACCGCATCTACAGAAATGTATAGGCAATATATTTTTACGACACACTCCCACTACATATGGTACAGTACAAAATGTATTTTCATTTATAACAAAAGATCAATAATAACCTATTATTACGACCAATAAGAACGACAACTTTGGTGTTCCGTTACAGAGCTTCGTACAAGAAATGAAATACCACTAGTAATAAATTAACATCTCATTATTAGTACTCATCATCATCAGCAGACCCGGAAGCACTCTGGCCAGGATTTTGGGTGGCCATTTGAGCCGCAAACTGCATCATTTGCCACTCATGTTGCTCAGCTTGGGCTTGTTCCTCCCTTGCCTTCGCAAACAGTTCTTGCTGTTGACGAAGGAGTTCCTCCTCAGGAATCCCCAAGTGTTCCAAACGAGTTGACTGACGTCTCCTCTTGGCAGCAACTTGTTTACAATCCTCCATCACTTCTTGGGCTGCTTGTCGGAAGTCCCCGAATCCTAATTTGTCTAAGGCTGCGAATTACAAAACAACCCAAATATTTAAACACTCTCACAACACACTCCCTTCCATTTAATTTTTTAATGACCTCACAACCCCCACACACAAAAATACAACAGCCCTTCTTACAACTACATCCAAACCACCATCCAAACAACATACATAATCACACACTTATTATACCTTCATCTTTAAAATTTAATTTTAAACAATTACCTTGTAACACATGTTCGGGTGAGATGGTCTTCTTAGTCTGTTGATTGCAAATTTCATTAGCTTCAGAGGATATTAAATGGATGAATTCCGTGCAGCAATTTAATATGAGTTCACGTGAGTCATTTGCCACTCGAATTGATGGTAAAATTTCTTTTATCATTTTATTCATAGCAGCTCGGGGGATGGTAAGATCTTCCTCACTTTCTGCCATTTTGTACACTTGGTGTCAGCTAACTTTCGTTTTTGTCAAATTATTTATTTGAGGCTAACCCCAGGTCAGGGTTGTTTTATTTCTATTTCCACTCAAGTACTTTGGTATACGTAAACAATTAATTTAATTTTTTGATTTGTTTCCCTTTTTAATTTGTCCCGCAATTTTTGGTGACCGTCGGACTGGATAGGAACTCACCTTTGGCTCTCGTAGGTGGTAACTACAGCATGTGACTACTAGATGACGCTCAGTACACTAGTCCTGGATTAGTGCCTCGTTCGTTTACTTATGCATGTGTATCTTCTGTAAATACCTACATACATTAAAGGGGCATATGCAGCATGGACGGAACTATACCACTGGAACTCTTGAGGTCAGGTCAGAGCTCTTCAGTGTATGAGCATAAAAATATTTCCAGCATTTTTTTAAATACACATATTTAAACAAAATTAAGAAAAAATCAAATCGATTATAATTATGACTGTCTTATATGTCTCATAAAAATTATGGATTTTTTATTAAGTTATTAAGCCGCAGTATTTTTGTTCACTATAAGACAAAAGAGAAATTGGATGTAAGTGGGAGATGTTAAAACCCATATATTTTTTTTTTTAATTTTACAAATTTGTTTGACCAAATTCCTGCAACTTAAATCTAACAGTATTAGCACATGTAAGAAAAAGCATATAGTTTTTGTACATACATACTTGTACTCAATGGAATTTTTATTTTTGGTATATTTTTCGAATCCGAACAGCAATCCGACATAACGTGAGGGATGTCGTCCATTTGGCCCATACATAAGGAATTTATGTCCAGCGGAACTACGTATAATGTGCTAGAGCTGGAGTCACAATATTTTGTAAAAATTTATGTCCCAATATAAAATTTCATGAGCTCAAAAATATTTATTTCGAGTGCAGTCGACTGTCTCTATAACGTCTCTCCCTATAACTATAGGCTCTGTTGAGGAGTGTGCACTGGATATTAGAATGGAACTTTGTACTGTACACTTGATAAATGTGAATGATTACAGACATGGACATTGATTAATTGGAGGGTGGTATTGTTAGTGTATTTTATTGATAATGACAACGGAGGTGTAAGATGGTTGGAAATTTGTATGGAATTATATACATATCGTCGGTGAAGAGGCAAAATGGTCTAAGTGCAATTTCTATTAGAAGCAAAATGGTCTACATGCCTTTTTCCTTAAAGGCAAAACGGAATAGTTGCAAGCCTTCATAAAAGCAAAATGAATTCCATGCAGTTTTCACTAAAAGCAAAATGGTCTACATGGGTGTATACTTTCATAATGACCATTCTACTTTTAAGCGACATTGTATGTAGACCTTTTTTTTTAGACGAAATTGTATGTAGACCATATTGCTTTTAAAACTTGATGCATCTATTCCGTTTTGCATTTAGTAAAACTACATGTAGACCATTTTGATTTTAATCGAAAATGCATGTAGACCATTTTGCCTCTTCAGCGACGATATAAGATGAGTCAAGCCTGAGGAAATCCATGGAGAGAGGAACGATGGAACGGATGAGGAAGAGATGGAGAAAGAAGGATTCGGGATGGCTAGGAATGTATAATGGTTGCAACAACAGCCACGAATATGGTCAACAACACGATCACTGTCACTAGCACGATCCAGCATCTTGCTAGTGCTACTCCTTTGGAGCCCTTCAGTCCAAAAATGGTGTCCGCGACGTGTAAGTAATACTGAAAAAAAATAATCAGAAATCTTCATTAGTTTTTAGTAGAGCGTTTTGGATGAAAGCTTTTCCAGTACCCTGTGAGTAGGGGTGGATTTACCGGGTTTTTTCACCCTGGCCCAGCCAGAGTAAAAAATATTGGGAACTTAACGTTAAGGGTCAGATGACATGCGGAAATGCCAACACATCTCTTTTGAGGCCTACAATAATTTAGAGTCAGGGTAAAAATTATTTTATTAATCCATCCCTGCCTTTGAGACCCATAAAAGATGGCCTTTGACTTTGCAAGCAAGTGTCTTGCTTAGAAACAAGAGCATACTTATATAAGTATTGGCAAAGGTAAGCGTTCGTAGAGGTTTTAGTGGAATGTAGACGGGATATTAATCCTTATACTCACAATAAAATACGCTGTTGCAAAGAGCATTGCCTTTATGGGCATCTCCGGACTATTATGAAATTTCACTCCGAATGTCCCGGGGGTTTTGGTGACCCCTCTACCTGCCCTTGCTAGCTCCACTTCATTGGACATGAAAGAGTATATTCCGTTCTTTTCAACAGTTTCAAAAAGTATGTCGCCCTTGGGATTCCTTCCTTTTAATTGGGTTGAGTAAAGACCAACGCCGTCAATTAAACCGAAAACACGTTCACCACTTGCCACGTTTTGGGCCTGGAATGGGAAAAGTATCGTTTTTCAAGATAAAAAATCAAATAAAATAAATAAAAATAATACATAAATTCAATTGATAGAATAAGAGTAAACTTTGAATTAGCAACTCTCAGGTAGGTATTAAAAGACATATTTTTTTAATGAAATCTAATTATTTAAAAATTAAATAAAAATAAATAAAATAAAAATAAATAAAATAATAATATTAAATAATCTAAAAATTTAATTACTCTTCCTGTTTCTCTGCATGTCATCAGATTTATTCCTTCTTTGTTTTGGAATTTTGTGATTGCTCCTGTACGGAAAGTATGCACGTCATTTGGTCTTACAGAATTATGACGTATGGTAACTCCTGGGTCAATGTTCGTCGACATTATTAGATTCGACGAAAATTCTTCTGTCCCACATATCTCAATTGTGACTGCTGTAGCATCAAAACCTATTTTAGAAGGAATCACATTGCAGTATGAGAACATATCGTCGTTGAAGAGGCAAAATGATCTACATGCTGTACAAAATACATAGCATGTAGATCATTTTGCCTCTTCAACGACGATATACTATATAAATTTATTTATACACATACAATTTTCTACGAGATTTATTTGACGTTATTTAAGTATACATAGTTTTGTCCCCACCGATTCTGCGAGTGGATTGAAAAATTATTTCTTCCCGATTTCCAATAGCTTCTGACAGCCGAACCAAAGAACTCATAGCATTTTTATTTTCTAAACTATTTACATTATGAGTGGGCCCACCCCCTGGGTAAGTATTAACTACTGCTACCTCCGGTAAAATGGCTACTTTTTTTATTGGCTCCGCTGTGGCCTCATATGTAGGTGGATTTGTAGAGATTTCGGCTGATGCACTTTCTTCAGACTCTGAATTTTCCATGTCAAGGCAGAGAGAAAGCACCACTCCAAAATGACAATAATTTTTTGTCCTTTGAAAGATTGGAATGCCAGTCACACTTTTTTCAATATATTTTTTTAATATCACATTAAATAAGATCTAATGTCCATAAAATCACAAATAATAATAGGAGAGAGGATTTATTTGTAAATATCTACACACGCTTTAAAATCCCAAAATAGCAGTGAAGACTCATTCTGTGGCACTTTTCGAAATAAATTCCAAACTTGATGCAATAGCTAATTGTAACTACGTTTTCCCCTCTCTGTAAGTATGTATATTCTTTGATGGTGGCGCTAGCTACATATTTACTATCTGCACATTAATATTTCGAAATAAATGACTCAGTACATATCTTTATAAACCCACATATTTTTGCGGTCAATTCTGTAGTACTTTTTTTGGATAGTAATATTTAATTCCGTTAACTCCATTTAGTTTGAAGGTTTTTATGTGTACATGTATAAATGTGTGCATACTTAAAAACATGCTGTCGTTTACGAGCATACAGTTAGGACCAGTGTCTGTACAAAACATTTACAATCCTGTGAAGCAAAAATTGTGATGTATATTATTAAGTCTCTAATATTGATAATTTTCCTTGCTTGTGGTTTCCGGTGATACGAGTACTGTGTAAAATAAAGTAATAAGGATTCTGGTGAAACTATAATACAATATTGTGGTGACATATGTACTTATGTACCTATATGTACATAAAATTAGGTGTACATAAAAACCCCTCTATTTTAGGGGCAAGGGCTTATAAAAATAGAAACACATCATGGAAACCTTTTTCCCTTTTTCAAAACACGAGGTATTATGCGAGATATTTTTACTGTGCGTCTTAAACTCACACCATAATATTATTATCGTTCGTAGTTCGTACAGATGATTATCTATGGTATAGAGTTTTAGTAATGCTAATCAGGTGTAAGTATAATAAGGTGTAGAATAATAAGGTTAAGCTTAAGCATTAGTATAAGTTAAAGGTTTTTTAAAATTCTTGGTAGAATACGTTCGCAGTAAGAATTCGTATCATGTTCAACTTTTTGCATAAGTTTATGGATTTTCTCACTTTTGTTTTCGTTAAAAAGTTAAATGATCGTCAGCATGTTCTTCAGTTAAGGTTAAGAGTTACGATTACCTGACTTGCCTTTGTACTTCAGGATTTCCTTATAAGAGTTTAACTAAGATTTTCAGTAATCCATTATGGTGCGGGTTTCTTAATTAATATAATTAATTCCTGTAAATTCAACTTGAACACACAAGGTGTCAACAAGAATATTTTGGTCACGATCGTTAAACCCTGAATGAAGAGATTTTTTAAGGTATTTAATTAACAAATAACAATTCCTGGCAAACAGTTGTTCCAAAATATTTTTTGATGCTTATTTGTAGGAAATTGTATGGGCTTTCCAGGGATCTATCCAACGAGTCCCTACGTTGAAAACAAATGGCAAGTATACTTCCAACCCTCCTCCATCAAATCAATTTTTAAATTAAAAGCATCCTTTACTACCGTAATTGAAACTGTAGGACAAGATTTCACTCAACTCTTCCTTGAGCACCCTATGAACACCTTACAACAAATTGCTTTCACTAAATAATGTCGGTGCAGGTGCCGGCCAATATGTCATGTATCACAGACGCTTGATGCATTTTTCATCTTTTTTATTTATTATAATATTAATATTATGCAATTCGATGTAAATCCCACTGCAACCAGATTTTTCTCCTGCATAGTATGATTGAAGATTAAAATTCAAAAATTAGTCCGAAAATAATCCGGGACAAATGATCCAATACTCCACTCTCTATAAAGAGTGCCCCTAAAAGTATCATTTGACTGTAAAATAAAATATTATAGCAAAAGTAACAATTTCAGCGGATGTATTTCACTAAATGTATTTGTCTTACTATTAATAATTTCATGAAGAAAAAAATAAGTAACTTTAAAGAATAGAAAGATATTCTGAATGAAGGAGCAAATAGCACTTGCCTCAATGTCACATAACATCATTGATAATGGAACTACTTACTTTTCTTACACACAGTATGTCAGTCAGCTCATCATGAAAATTTCTTCGAAATATTAATTGATAATTGTATTGTCTCATGCAACCAAAAATATAAGTAAGCTTGATCCAGCATTTAAATAACTTGTATTTATTCTGTTTGGCACAAGAAAATAACATTAAATCAAATGTACTCTATATCTGTCGAAAATCTTCCTAGCATCTATGGAATTTATGTTTTCTTGTTGCCACCAATTCCTCAATCAAAATTACATTGCAAATTGAATTTTGTAGAACAAGTCTTAATTAACCATATAATAATTAAGTATCTTCATATCATTTAAGCATCATTCAACCGCTTATTAGAGTGTGTGTATACCTTTACGGATAACAAGTATGCTTAATATATTTATATATGCATATATGACTATATACATAACCACGGATCATAAATTATAATTATATTTGAATACGTCCAAGAAAAGTAGTCCTTCGTCATAATTTATTTGCTTCTCTTTTTCATTCAAATCAATTATTAGTTGTTCAGGTTTCCTTACAGATATAATTAACTCAATAAATATGCCCATTATTTCATGTAATCCTTACACATTTACAGTAATAATTATTATTAGTATAGTCATAATGATTAATTGCATACTTCACCATTTTTTTTACTCCCAGCTCTCATCATTTTGATTATATAGTTTTACTGGTATAGTGATTATACATATTTACAATATTTAATGTAGGCTCAGGGAATCAATGTGTAGTACACAGTGTCCTCATGTGCACATGTAGCGTCTTTTAAAACAACCTGACATCAGAATTTTCATCTTGTTCCTTTCTTTAACATTTACCTAAAATTTACACATCATTTTACTGTTTTACTACATTTAGTAATAATTATTACCTCTGATAACGTGAACATATTAGAATTTCAACACGGTTTCTGTTTTACATTCTATCAAGCGCCAACGTTAATTTTCAAAAGCGGAACTAGCACCAATTTGTTGTTGTTACTCTCCAAAAAGCCAAATACTATATACCACTGCCTACATTTTTGTAAAGTCTACAGATTCATAGTACCTGTCTCATATGGGTAGGTAAAATTTTCTAAAAGCAATTAGCATGAGGTGTTCCAAGGCGTGGATATCTGACACCACCCAAAAAACTCTGATTGTGAGCAGGAAATATACAGAACTTTGACTCATTGACTTTGACTGCTGAATTCCCAAGAGCTGCGTCCTTCGTCCTTCCATATCATTTGACATTTTATACGTTAAAACCCATACAATTAGAAATACAAACATACCTGAACTTGCAATTAATTTCAATTTCTAACGAGTAAGAACAAACACGCTGGTTATGACTCAATAAAATGTATAAATATTTTTCCTTTCCGTGTAGTAATTATATATGTACATATGTACTGTATACACAAATAATAGAAATATTATATGGCAATTTTAAACAAAACTCTGTATAGAAATTGTAAATTTTTGTAATAATACTTGTACAAATTCTACACAGAAATAGTATCAATAAAAAATGGTATACTCTGTTGTACATATATAGATACATAACAGTGTAGGGTAACAGCTCCTACCTATAGAATGCCATTGTGTACAAAAACATGACCATCTTTGTAAATTGTAAGTATTTAGCTCTTTGAATAGTAATACATACAAAAATTCGTATGGATAAGATCTACTCCACTCTAAATAGTAGATTCTAACAACAAGCTTCTTCACGAGCACGAGGACTCAGACATAATAAATATAACATAAATATGTACAGATACAATATGGAAAAACAACGTAATGCACTCGATGTATCAAACATGGTTGAGATTGTGGGATGAAGGTGAACTTTCACTGGTCAAAAGGGGAGGGGAGGGGGGGGTCTGACGTGTAACTTATTCGTAAACTAATTATTGTTTAACACACATTATTACTAATTTTATTACCTTCCTTTTTTTCCCCCTCAAGTCATGGAATAGTTTCATAGTCCTCAAATAACATATTGCAAATGGTATTAATTATTGTTCTGTGTAGATTCACGCACGTATAATAATTAATAATTAATTAATATGTTATTGAATGAATCCATTGTACAACAGATTACTTTCAGTAATAAACACCGTCGAGTAAATCCCTACCAACTACTAAATAATACCATTTTGTAATTTAACATCCTGCATACATATAATTACATATATAACATGATCATATAAAATCTTCTTTCTTTAAATGATTGCAATCATTACACTAATTTCGTTTACGTCACACACACCCGCTGCTCAACTCCCACGAAATAGTACGTTTTTTTTAAAAAGTAGGCAGAGACCAACACAGTCCAGACTGAACGTACATATCATAAGGATAACTATCATGCAGAAAATTCAATAAAGCATCAAAATCGTACAACAGTCAACTCACCCTAGAAAAATCGTATAAACGTCACGACACCATTTAATACTTAGGGAGCACAGTAACAATCTAATTTAATTCACAAACCCAACATTTTCTTACACGTGGCTGTAGAAGGGATTATTACAAGGGTTTGTCGCACGTTCACGAAAAGGTTGGAGTGAATTTAGGTGGCATTATCGGAGATTTTTATTATTGCTAGGGACATGGATGAGGGTAACATATATTTAGTAATAGTACATAGGATTATTAAATAAGAAAGTCGTCATATAGGCTTGTGTGAAACCGAAAGGCCTAGAGGTACGTGAGTAAAATTGGTATGTACAAAGATCCCATTTAGATTTATTTTTTTGAAAAAGATTATTCTCCTGGCTTCCCTACAAAATAATAGATGAAATGTCTTTTCTTTTTAGAAAAAGAGTAGAAAATAAAATGCACTTAATTGTTTTAAGGTATGTTTTGTAAGGACATCTTTGAAATGTTGGATTCATCAGACATACTGACATGTTGAACTTCCATCATCGTATTCGTAAGATCTCGTTCAAATGCATGTGGTTTGGGTAATTGATACGTTTGAGTTCCTTGAGGCTAACAACGTTAACAGTAGCTATAATAATAATTATTACAGGATTTTTAACAGTTGAGTTGTTGACTTGCAGTAATAGTTATTTTTTTAGCATGTAGAATGTATATAGTATGTAGTTCAGAAGATAAAGTGAGACTATCTATATTCTTGGAATGCTTGTATCAGTGCAGCTCTAAAGAGGTGATGTGCATATAGATTTGATTATAGAGGAAACATTATACATATGTAATTATATGTAATGTGTCTCAAAGAAACTGAAGGATTTCACGCGAAACTTCCATAGATGTGCATACCTTATAATCAGTTTCAATAGTTTGTAATGTTGTAGAGATAATACGTCTCTATGTACCATCCTTTTTAAAATCAAGTTCCAGAGTTGAATCAGTGGAAGAAGCAGGATTTTCCAAATGATTTCAGGAATAAGGAGCTTTCACTTTTTTCACTTCTACAAAAGTGAAGCAAGTCAACTTTTCTTGATAGTGAGGCAATTTAGATTCATTCAGAGAGAGAGAGAGAGATAGGGAATATTAACGTCCAAAAGGTCCTGGCGTCTGAATATGAAAAGAGGTGAGAGGGAGTGTTTATTTTGTTATTCTTTCATGGAAGTTGAAATTAATTGAACATTATAGGCTTGATTGGGTTGATTTACATATGCGTAAGCAGATTAGCGGCAAATGTCGAAGAGGTTATAGCATTTTACATGATGAGGAGAAAGCTTCATGCATGTAATAATTGATGAGTTTTTTTTCTTATCGCGCTTGAATTCTGTGTTCTAGCAAAGGTCATAACTACTTTCTGATATATTGACCGTTTCCACCTTATCACTACTTGCGTAGTCTTCCAGGGTCGAGTCTGAGGATTCTGGCATAATCACACACACAAATTGACTACCCGTATTACTATTTTTGGGATAGATTGTCACCGGAAGAAAGGGCTCGTCATGCTCAACGTAGGTGCATAACTTGGAGTAAATGTCTGGATAAGTTCGTCGTAGGTCGACACCACGCTCTAATAAATGCTTCTGAATATTGGCAAAACTCACTTCCCGAAGTTTTTTATGGTCGCTGCGGCTCAGCTGCAAATAGAAAAGTTGAGATGAAGCATCGTCATAATCATGATAATCTCTCTATAATCATTTAATATCATTAAAGGCAGACATTCCAAAATGGATGGAAGTAACTATATATGGAAATTACTTGCAGAAAACACTAGTATACATTATAATTTTATTATACCTCTATAGTAATATTTAAAATCAATACTACTGCAATATCACAAAGGCTATAATACGCTGCCGTTATATCTTTTGTGCCATACTGACACTACTGTACAATAATTTCCTATGCTATTATTTTCTATAGATAATATTATACTATTCCGAAAATTTTAGATACGGATAATTATCTAAGTATATTTTATAATGTTACCTTACCTGATGAGATGTGGGAGCAGGCACTGATCTTAAGATAAGGGTTTCACTTTCCGATCCATTTGGCGGCGGAGGAAGATTTTCTTGAGCTCCTGGATTTGAGTCAGCCTCATGATGATAAACAGGTACATGGGGCTCTTCAGGAAAAAGATGAGCTGTAGTCGCAGCTTGATGATGCATCTGAGTCTCTTCGTAATTTCGGGGTAGTAGCAGACGCAATTTCGAAGACCGTGAAATCATCTCACGCTCCCACTTGACTGCCCCTGACGTCGGCACCTCATTCACAACACAAACACTCACGTACAGAACAAATCTATTATCTCCATTGTAAGTTCGGCACTGTTCACTCAATTCAGAGAAGGTTTGTGCGCCCATTTCCTCTGGTAGGATATCACCGCAAGGAATGTACCTGGAGTCAAACAAAAAAAATCCGTATATGTATAGTCATGACTAACTCAAGTTTAATAGCTCTGATCTGGGTCGAGTCCCATGGACACGCTAGAAAATGCTTAGAACTGAGGTCTCACCAGGGCTCGGGTAATTCAGGAAGTCCACCAGTGAGAAATCGCTCCGCTCTGTCCGGGCTGGAAAAGAATAATTTCACACATCCCCGTCCCTTTGCTAAGAATCCTCTCCGGGCAACAGCACTCAGTTGGCTCACCACAAAAGAATCCTCTTTCACATGATTTATAATTTGTTTACATAAAGCTCCTACCCTTGACTGCATGCAGACCTTCTTGTGCTTATCCCAATGAGCCCGTCGACACTCCCGACTGCAGTAATAAGCGTTACAATTGTGACATGTCTTGAACTCCCGCCGTGCTTCCAGCCCTGATGCACTTTTTGCACATTTCGAATTCCGACAGTGTATCGTCCCCCCTGGAAAGAGCAATTGGTACAAATCCATGTCTTACAGACTTTCTTCACCCCTCCCATAGACACATTCTTTGGACAAGGAAATGGAATGACAAACATTCACACGCATAATAGAACAACTACATTTAAATAAATACCAACTGTATAAGTAAGCACAGTTCCTAGATTCTTATTAGGATAAAGTCCGGAACCAAATAATTATACCTACTTGTTTAAAAATACGGAGAAATACTCAATGTTTTTCATGCCAGTATGTCCACAACTATCAATGTTCACTACCAACAACGTTTTTTTTTTTTGAAATTTACTGTGGGAGAGGGTAATAATTTTATATAGACTCATCTGACAGATCTAGTCAAATTACTCGGATGAATGTTTTTTTACAGGAGCTCAGAGTACAGGTGAGAGAATGACAACACAACTATAGTTACATTACTTAGAAATCCCAACGAGTGATTGTTGGTTGCAACATCTCGTAAGTGAAAATGCCTGTTTGATTGTCTTACCAACAGATTCATCTCTTCTATTAGAGCGTGAGCTACTTTTTTCCTCCTTGTCGGAAATGTCCAGGTCAAAGGACACCCGGCGGTGCCGGGCCGGGGTAGGGGGATTGGAATCATTCAAAGAAGCCATGACATTTGCAGCACTACTACTAGTGGCGGCGGTGCAGATCTCTGTTGGAATCCCAAAGGAGTCCTCTTCCTTGTCCACGACGTCCTCTCCTCCTGGAAGCTGGTCTGCTCTGCCAAGCTCTACTACTACAGAATAGTCCGTGACAGATCCAGACTCTGGCACTTTTGTACCCCGAGTGACCCTGACGGACTCCATCTTATCCCCATTGCTGCCCGTGTACATGACGCTCGTGGAGTAATTATAAGTCTCTACGGGATTATCCCCACCTTCACCACCAACATTATCCTCAATTGTGGTAACATTATTATAGCCGCTCAAAGAATTAACATTATAACTGTCACTACTGAAATGATTTGCACTAGTTATGTTCGATGGTGTCACTGTTGTCGTAGTGACGGCAGTCGCTGAAAAAAAGTCATCATTGATTGGGAAGTAAGCAGTGTCAAGGACCGGTTGATTCATTCGTTCCTGCCAGTCCGATACAGGAGTGGGGTCAAGGTGAGGCGGGGGAATCGGTGCCGGTTCTCGTGAGTGTCCTAAGAGGGGAATCACATTTTTCAGTATATTCTACAATTGTGTTGAAGCACACAACCACTCAAGAAACTACATAGCAAAAAACAGTTCAGCATCAGTTATTTTTAGTACATCAGTAAGTAGTAGTAAGTATATAGTTGTTAGATTCAGTAAGTAATCACGTAATCATATATATTTACAAGCTTTCATGTCAGAGGTTGCTACATATTGTTATATGCCTATAAAATATTGGTTTTCAGATCAGGAGTCATGCAGCGCAATATAACGTGGCGGACTAAAATGCAATCTAAGTAATTTTTTTTTAAATGTCCGTCTCTGTAATAACTGTCTCTTGTTTTTTTTTTTAAATCATATTGCCTTTACGCAACTCAACAGTAAAAATACTCAAATGACAGTCTAATCATTAACTCAACTAATTCTGGAAATTAAGATGTTAAAGGGAACAAAAAGCTTGGAAATAAAAAGCTATGACATGTGAAATCTATCACGGGTCTAGGAGAAGTCCCAGAAATAAAATGGCTTCCATAGGATTTCGTAAGTTGGAAGAAACTACCTAAAACTGGACTACCGGAATGTATAACTATGTTGAAATGAAAGAAAAACGTGTGTAACTAACAGGTACAATGTCATTCCAGGCATTCGATAAACGTTCTGAACAAAACCGTGCAAATTGGAAAAGCGATCTTCGCTACATTTTTTTTCACCTAGTACCAATAACTTTAATAATTTATTACTCAACAACATTGAGACTGAGTCTTGTCCGGAAGTCGGACTCTAATCATTTCCGTGACCAAAATAGTCAAAGAAGGTAGTTCAATGAAATTATATGCAGAAAGATCAAAATTACTTCAAGCAGTTTCATCAATAAGTTTTAGATTATTGTTTGGAAGTAAAAAAAAAATTATTGTCAGGATAAATATTGTTTCTCATATAAATATAAACTTATAAGTTCAAATCCAAACAGGTGGCAATCCAGGGGCATTTCAAACCAAATGATATCCGTTCTTTGATTGATTTGGGTTAAACGAGAGTGTCGTTGCGGATGAAAAATGCTTAAAAGTTTTGATTTGATGTTGATGTGTAGTTTCCGTACCTTTACCAGAACGTGCCCTGATTTTTTTGTGTGGTCGCCTGAGAGCAAGCAACGAATCGAGAATATCTTCCAAAGTAGGCGAAGACACTGAGGAGGAGTTGGATCGCTCTTCCATTTGCTCTGAATACATGCAATCACCAATTTTAAAACAAAACAAACAATTGATTTGTTAGAGTTATAGATAACTTGTCTTAGAGAATCTCTCTTAAATTCTTAGCGTAGTTCTCATGAAAAAAATCTAGTTTTTTTTTCATCCTATGATTCCAATAATGACTCAAATGATGATACAGAATGTGAAGGGGTTTTTTCAAAAGAATTTTCAAACGGACGTTAACGAAGGATTACAATAATGTGGAAATCAAAATATACCTCGAGATGACACGAATATAAGATACTGGATCCGTGACTATATAGAATGGAATGAGTTGGGACAGGTAGGGATTCCCAATCCTTTCAACTCATAATCTACTGTAATCAGTAGCTCTAGATTTTAAGAAATCATAAATTCATGTTCATAAGCCAAAAATTATTAAAAAAAGCACAGTAACTTCTAGCGTCTCAAACTACTCCAAACTTGTAAAGCTTTTCAATTACGTACATACTATACATCTAGCGTATTTTTTGCAATTCACTGTACAAAACAACTTTTCCACGAAAATGGTTCCGTATACCGGAACCTTTCCGAATGCTTTAGGAACGAACAATCTTGTGTAATTCAGATGTGCATTCTTTTTTTTTTTTTTGCTGTTACATATAATTTTACAAATTCGTCAATCACACGAGGAAGAGTCGCTTTACTGTCTGCTTGTGAATTTCATAGAGTCCATAATTTCTGTCAATTTCTGACGCGAGTGGCAGTGTGAACTGGTATTCTTGTTTGCGAGGTGTCTACAAAACGCTGTCACCTGTCTCAAAATTGACACTGTTTTACATGTGTATTAAAGTGACTGGAAATCAATATTGTATATAGGTTTGCATGGTAATCCTCCTGACAGCTGCGACTAACAATAAGCGCTGGTCTGAAGCAACTCCAATTCAGCCATGAAATAGTAATGAAGTGAACTATTTAGTAATAACAACTAAACATATGGTAAGTCATAAAAATAACATTATTTTTGTTACACATGAGACAAGCAGATGTATATAATTATTTTTAGAAATGTTTGCGCATCCTATGAATGATTGGTGCTAATGACTATTGGCTTGTGAAAATGCAGTGACAATAAATTTTTAGACATGTAATCAATTACAATTATTTACAATCCATAATCTTACCTAGGTTTACATGATTAATGAAACCTGAGTAATTGTATGTGGTGTAGTGAGAGTGCATGTTCGTATTTTTTTTAATGAAGTCTGAACAAGTGTGTAAGGCATTTGTACTACATTGAGCATGATGTTGGTGTGAGGAGAGTGAGTGAGGGCTTGACTTACCTATGCGAAAAATTTGACGAAGGTCAAGTAGCGCAGCGTCGAGCAATCGCAGAGCACATTGACGGGCAAGAAAATATTCGATATGATAAATGAACGCTGCAATAATGATTAAGTGAGATGAAACGAACAACAAGTTGCAGCTTTTTCTTTACAAAAAGGATATTAAGGTCCTTCACATGAATTCTATATAAACTGTCAGTTTTCTGTCACATTTTCATTGGTGGGTACTTTCTCTGTCAAATATGTGTTTTCAGTACTTTTACAACAGTTTGGTAAGTGAACATTCACAGGTGGAAGTGTATTTAGAATAAAAGTGATAATCATAGCTTCAGACTGAGACAATTATTTAGCACTAATTTTTTCAACGTTCAACCATAGGCACACGCATAAAAGTGTAACAGTAACTTATAGAGAGAGAGTGATGATATTCATACAAAATCATTGTTGTTCTGTGAGGTTAGTTCACTTTCACAAGTTACAGGAAATTATGAAGGAGAGTGGTAAAAATAATCAAATCATTAGAAGAAAAAATATATACTGCATTTTTGCATATCTAAGTTACAAGTAGAAAATACATTGTGGCTATTGACTGTGATGCAAAGTTGTACATATAGGTGTGCACTGATGATAAAATGATGTTTATTTGCAAGCGGCAGTCAATTAATTAAAAATATCACGAAAGCTTCAAAAGATTTAAAGATTCTTTCTCTTACATTCATATTCTTCCATTCGTTTCTGTACGTGATAAGGAGGTAACTTCTGCAGAAGATGTAATTATTTTGTTTTATTACTGTAATTGCTAGAAGCCAAATGTGAGTACGGGAAAAAAGAAATGTCTCCAACAACCGGAAATCAATTATTGTATTTCATTTTGAGAAGCAGTATGTAATCGTGCTCTCGTGCAAAGTGTTCAAATTATAGCATTCAATCTGTTAAGGTGTAATAACTAGCAATTTCGTTCCAGAGAGTGGTCTTTGTCAAAGCTAGAAAGCCTTGGAATTTCAATAAACTTTTCCTTATATTTTTGTACTTGTATGTGATTGTTTTTTTTGGTGGACTTGGTGGCAAGAAAAGATTGGGGATTCTGATATGATGCAGTCAGTGAAATCGACATACATGATTAATCGTAACATTCGTAACAGCGACTCTTGTATCTCCTTGCACTATTTAGTTTCTTTTTCCATTTAACTGTATATAGCTTTTTTCGAACTAAATTTGTTATCTATATCAAATATCCAGCCATTAAAACAGCACACTACAATTTTTTAAGGACTGTTAATATGCAAGAAGTTGCACAGGCGGAAGATTTCAAAATGAAGGTGTCTGGATGAGAAATAGGACGAATTAAATGTCCAGCCAAGTTGTCAAATTTTTTGTCATCCATCTCCATCCATCCATCATTCATCATTCCATCTGACTAAATAATCCAAGGTAGGCATTATAAACCACAAACCACATCACAAATTAATTAAAATCATCAGTTAAGATCCAATTTTAAATAGCTTACATACGTACATACTACCAGTTACGCTACGCAATGCTCTCAAATCTACAAAACTCCTCTCTCAAACAGTGCTAAACAATTTCATTCAAAACCATTTTCATTTCACTATCACTGCTGAGGAGCGCTACTTTCACTGAGGTGAAGGGGGAATCTTGAAATCATACGAAATTAATGTTAATTACACAGAAAATCCAGAGATGCATAGCAAATAGCAAGAACACATGAGGAGTATAGATGCAAAACTGTATGTTCATTTTGCAAAATTGAACGGAGAAATGAAAATCTCTTCAAATCCAAACAGTTAATAAGAATTAGAAGAAACTATTAACACTTTTAAGAACAGTGGGATAGTAATAATTATTACTATCCTACTGTTCTTAAAAATAATGATCAATTTAGGATAATTATTATCCTAAATTGTAAAAAATATAATTGCTCAAAATCCCGTCCCGATAGTTCATCTGCAATAAAAATCCTATTAGTATGTAATGCCTCCGCAACCGACATTTAATTTCTTAGATTGTTGACATACTTATAATTAATACTAATTGCGTATATTCTAAATAATTGTTTTATATTGATAAACATACAATGTAAGGATATTTAGAGACAGGATCCGCCAGCTTATTCCATTTTGTAGCTTACATGGCACTGAACAAATTATTGTGCCCACTTCCAAATGACCTTTGACATTTAGGAATTTCCCCAATAATGACCCATGCTTTGAAAATATTTATTATGAAATAACACCAAATTTCGGACTTATTCCGCTTTGCATCTGCGCTCCTCATGTTAATTGGATACTGCACTGTAAATAAATTCAAACTGGAGTAAAAGCATAATTTAAAAGGAACGTTCTTACTACAGCACTTACGTAATCTGCTGGCGGGGATTACACTAAGTGATTATAATTTCATGCTACGGCCATTCCAGAGACTCTTATGTAATAAAGAGCAGGGAAATGCAAAAGCTACAACACACATGATAATTTTTGCAAATAATGCATTCAACTGGCTATAAATAAAAATAGTTAAACAACAGTCATATGACATGACACATCACGATTGAATCATGATGATGAAATAAAAACAATATGCAAAATAAAAGACTGATAAAGTTACACAAGCAAATGAAATAATTCCACGTCGTTTATTGAAATCATTCTCTAACGACAAACCAAATAATACGCATATACGAAATTAAACTCTAAAACTAAAAACAGTATGCTCATATACTAACTATTGCCACATATGTGTAGAGTAGAGATAACCAAGTCAATACTGACATAGTAAACTAGTTGACAGTAACAGACACAGGTATACTTAGGAATACATCCAAAGTACTTGTAGAGCAGAGGTACGCTCGACCATTTTAGCACAACAATAGTAAAGGGAAAAAATACAACATTTATAATGATACAAATAGGAGTGCAAACTAAAGTAACGACATGAATGCCTTCAATTAATTAAACGCCCGTACGTCATCTCATTCTTTACGGGGAATGTGCAAGGCAAGAAATCTTTGTTTATGGTGAGCATTACAAGCATAAAGTACTTATACCAGTAACACTTAATTTCTGTCTCTTCGCATCATGTTTGTTTGAAGTCAGTCATCATACAGTAGTAACAGTATACAACACACAACAGCATCCATTGACATAATTTAAAACTTCAAAGGCACATCCGGGCATGGAACTTGACACATACAATTGAGGTGCTCAAGGTGGTATTACTTGCACAAAAATAATTATAAAATATGGCCAAATCATATGTGGTAGAGCGGACTGCATTCAAATAAGGATATTCTGATACCAATTTTGTTTATGAATTTCCCCGTATCCAAATAAAACGGCTGAGTAAACAAATAAATGGGCTACTACCAACTATATAAATAGGCTACGTACAATCAACTTCAGTGGAAAATAATAGTTGCTAAAATAGGCTTCAGACAGTCGATATGATACCACAATAACATTGCTTATAAATGAAAGTACAACACCCTTCCTACGGGTGTGGACTATTACTGTCGATCCAATAATCAATAAATTTTGATACAATAAATGGCTACACATAACTGTTGCCTGGCTCGGGAAAAATCATACTAAGTGGTTCTGGTATTCCATAGTTCACTAACAGTCTACGCTTGTCAGCTGATGACTCTGTAGTTATGGATAGTATCATATCACTATAAAAATACTTGACTTGTATACATACTGTAAAAATAACGATAGCTATCCAGTACAAATGTTTACTCGACTCATAATATACCTGGCTATAAGTAAGTTCGGTATCAAGCCAAGGTAAATATACTACATACAAACAAATGCACATCTCTCCTATACCTAGATATACCAAATAAATTCCAGCGGTTTACTACACATTTAGATACATATACACATAGTTTAGGTTTAGGGCAATAAAGGAAGCAAGGTACACAACTATAACAAACTTATACAGCTGAATGACAATAATAACAAAAATCAAACGACCAAATGTTTGTAAAGGAGAATAACAATAAAAACGAATTCATAATGAATGGTAATACAACCAAGTAATGCAATGCAAACTAACGTAATTAAGTGTAACGGCAAAATGTTTTTTTTTGCAAGAACTTGTAAATTAGATATGTAAAAGGTAAAATTTGACATCAGGATGGGCCGTAGATCTTTTACACTTTACCTATAATTCATTATGATGATATATAATAGACATTCATATATTTTAAACCTGACATTTTTTTTGCAAGTTATGTATATTTAGAGTAATACTTTACAAAGCCACAGAGAGACTGGAGGTTTAAGTCATGAGATACTCACCGTTTCGCGAATGGTAAGGAGTAGTGAAGGTTGAACCATTATTCGTGTTGGCAAGAGCGGTGTCATTCTTGGAAGCTTGGGGTGGTGAAGTTCGTGTGAATCCCGTCTCCCTGAAACTACTTGAGTGTTCATCATCAAAGCGAAAAACATGTCTAGGTCTACCAATGGACGAAGAAGAACCAGATTCATGAGCTGGTAATTGCCGATTTGCAGTCATAAACATTGCAGGTGTATCCGGGGTTCCGGGTGAGTCGATGGGTTTCGTACCCACAAAGGAACTCTCCAACCATACAAATCCTTTCCGTGGAGAAGTGCCACCATTGATGCCATCATCTAATGGTTTACTTTCATTCACGTAGTCAACTATAGCATTTGAAACTTCCTTGATTGAGCTTCGTACCCTTTGAGTAAATAAAGTAGAAATAATGTTAAGTTAGCTTTTCTGACCACAATTCTTCCTTTCTTTCTGTGGATAGCCACAATTTTTTTTTTACTTTAGGTTTCAAAGAGACACTCTGCCGCAACTTGGGCGATTATAATTTTTCAATGTCAAAGCAAAAATGCTCTAAAAGTCCCATATACGTATAAAAATACCTACAGTTACCTACCCAATCTATGCTTCTGCATTATATATAACATTTCTACAAGGAAAGGATTGTATGAAGGCATGTTTTGTACAAGATGTCAGGGAGGACCGTTTGAAAAATTAGACAAGGTACCCGCAGGACACCAAACACAACAAAAAATATTATTCGGTGCGACAAAATCAAATGGAATTTCTATTCACCTGTTCAATTTATGACTGTTAGACTCTTCGCTATTATTCAAACTAAGATCAGATGCGGAAACTGTTTCTTTTTTTGGTGAAACCTCCAAATGGATTTCTGGGGTCTCTTTAGTCCCCTCCTGGGGAGTGGATGCTGTCGATGATGATGCGGATGTCTTGGATTTCTGAGCAAGTAAGTCCGCTGCCAGGCGTTCAGCCGGAGAGCGATACATGGATTTGGAAGTGAGACGCTCTTGAGAGCGCCATCCTAAATATGGTGCTTTGGAGTAACTATGATGACGACTCAGAGGGGCAGAAGACACGGGAGTGGAAGTCGAGGATCCTCCAACACCGCCTACAGGTGACGGAGATGGTGACAATGATGCGGGACTAGCACCACAGCTCATTCGAGCTGAAGCAAAACGGGTCAATGCGTACGGCATTCCATACCTAAAATAAAGTTCATACACCAACATATAAATACCATATCAATGTAAAACCAACCTCTCCGTAACCTAATATTAGAAACAGGGCATGAGTAAAAAGCTTGAAATTCTCACGGCTTCATTTTCCTTCTATGTCTAATTTACTGCATCATTTGCCCTCCTTTTTCCCAATAAACGAATGAATACTAAATAGAGAAATGAAAAAAAAAACTTACGTAAATGAGCTCCTCTCATAATAAGGCGAAGGGCTAGCACTCGCAGTCGAACTGGGACTCATGAGGGATTCTCTGGATGACCTCGCACCGGTGGAAGCCGTACCCGTGCTCCTCAGACGGGAGAAATGCGTCCGACCTGCTTCAGATTCCATTGAAAACTAATGAGATAATGCTTGCAGCACAGATTTTTCCACCCTTTTTGGGTGACAAAGTCAATGTAGAGCCACACGCGGCTCACATCAGCTTACTCACTCAGCAACACACATACACACACTCACCAAGATTTATCTGTAACTGCAGAACGCGTGAGTTACATTCATCGTATGTATCTATTCCCCATGCACACTTAAAATGACAAATACATACACAGAGGAAGACAAACAGGATACTATCTCGCAACTAACTCCTGCTAACAGAGAAATGAAGTACAAATTAAAAATCCAATCGGGCTCAGCACCATACTGAATCAACACCCGGCCTTTACGTGACTCATAACAAGACTAAATACATTTTCCGTATCAATGACTTCCTCCTATGCTCTCTCATCTCATCAAAAAGTTAAACATTGTAAAAACCACAGAAAATATTTCCTCAACATAAGTGAGACACAAGGATACACACTATATACCACCTTACGAACGCCTGTTTTAGCAGTAAAATAGAACGACGAAGATAAAAACAACTCAAACAAATTCTCCAGTCAAGCGAGTCATAATCACAGCGTGCATCTTACAAACCCTTAGTGTTTAGACATGGATGTATTTACGCAACAGATAATCTAAGCCCTACAGCATAACCAGGTTGTGCAGCCACGACGACTACAACAGTACAGCAGAAAAGTTGAAAACCACAGTTTTTGTAGTTATATCCCATAACATGAAAATAAGTACCTCCTTTATATCTCTATTTTTTCAGGATAGAGTTACCTAAAATATGTGAATTACTTTCGTTATGTTAACTCACCCAAATGAATGTACCAGTCTACAAGAGAGTGCATAAATGTACCCATGAATTTACAAAAACAACTTCATTTCCAACAATGTTTCAACAACATATCTGATCTGATTGAAGAAATTAGGAGACGATACATGTCATACGGAAAATCAGTTCCAATCAGGCTGGGGTAATGTTATATGTGCTTATGTACTGTATGGGAAATGCAAACGACATGGCTATTAAAAGAAAATGTTTTTCCCTGCTCATTACACTGTACATATATGTACATATGTATCTTATGTAGAACATGAAGCTCACTGCATTTCTGTAGAGATATCCGGATTTCCCTTTTCAAGGCACTATTCACGGGATATTTAGCTTTAATAGCTGGAACTAGTACATTTACGAAAGAAGCACTGAAACGTTATTTATTAGTGTGAAGTGAGACGAGGCAAAGCCAGAGCTAGTCAAACAAATTCGAATTCAAGTGTCAACTTGAATCCGCCACAACGTCTCTAATTACTGTCAAGGTACAAGGTTACGGTTACGAGCTCGAGGTTGTAAATCCATAAACTGGAGTATCTGTACTCCTTATCTGTAGGCAGCAGTAGCAGCAGCAGCAGCAGATGGATACAAACTCTCCCAGTTTTAGTACAAATCAATATTTGACTTTAAAAAAATGCCTTTCCCTTCAGATCAATTTCGATCCCTCGACAATTTCACGCCCACCCGAAAATACCTACTAAAACAGACGAGAAGGGAGAAAACAGTAAACATAAATGGCCAAACTGGTTTCCAAAAAAAAACGGATATATGTTACTTCTTCCAGTAAAAGTTTGGAGATACAATTGAGAATTTCAATACATATAGGTATCTACATACATAATGCTATACCTATACTTACAGTAGGCTGGGATGTAAAGTAAGTAGGAAAGTTTAGTTACCATATCCTTAATTTCTACCACTCAACTAAATGTCCATACATACTCCATACAATTACATATGTATAGATGATATCCCCACACGTAGAAAAGAACATTCAAAATCCAAGACCACTGTAAATTCTTCCAAGTACACACAGGAAAGGAAAAACTGCAGCTAAAAGTATCCATAAAACACGGCCCTTCTCTCAAGTACACTCGATATTTCAACAACATAAAAAATTTAAATGTCAAGTTTATGCTTCCCACTCCCAATCCTTTATGCAATTCCATGAACTTACGCTATATAATCTATTCATGCATACTCCATTTAATCGTTTTTCATACTCCTTAGGTAATACACAGTCAGGAATACTAGACAAGGTCCACAATATTGTACTTCACAATAATTCAAGCAAACAGAGACACACAAATATACATACGTACATACATAGCATATTGTCAGCATAAAATAGCTTCCAAATTGGCACTGGAACTAACAACGGAGAAAAAACCCAGGATTTACTCCCTTGTTAATGTACTTATTCATTCATACAGTAAAAATAGTAAAAAAAAAATATTTTTTAATAGCGACCTGTGGACTGAAGACTTGTCAAAGATGATGTTTTCGAGTTAGACAATCCCGACCAACCGCCCGCTAAGCCGGATCCACTGCCAAATATTTTGGATTTCGACCCAGCCGCGGATCCACCAGCCGAAGCACCACCGTCAGTATCTCCCGCGGAGTATTTCTTGTACCAATCAGGTACATTGAGTTTATTCAGTGACCTTTGGATTCTTAACTCATGTTCCGACAGCTGACGAGTCATCAGATTGTTTTCCGGCGGCTGGAAATGTGAAAAGGTAAACACTGTCATTATTTCACTTCATTCAATGTAAATGCAACTCTAAATGACCGACTTCTACACTTGTCTTCCTTCAACTTAGTAAGTATTTCTTCGTTAGTGTTCCTTCTTCTTCAATAATTTTGTCTTTCAATAATGGGGAAATTCAACCAAGTCTTTCTAATCCTATCAGATACTTCTGTTCGTCTCACTTCACCTCCTGCTGCACGACTTATCTCCACCAAAAAGGAACGTACACGATCCACTAACACATAATTTAAATTTCCCAACGATCAATCACAACGGATTCGTTCCACACATTAAAATAAATCAGGAAAAACCTCAAGCAATAATAACACACTAGACTGATCGTGTTTGATTTTTTCCCCCCTTCAAATTCAATTCAATTGAAAAAAAATCACAAGTCACCACTGTTACTGGCCCTTTTTGATGGAGTGAAATAAAAAAAATCGTTCTTCACAATCTATGCTGATTCCAATCATCACACCATTTGCCTCTAGCCTCTATCTCATACCACAACTGACTGCCTCAAGCTCCCCTCGATCAACACTTTTGCGTTGACAATAATCCACCTATTATACTCCCTTGCATATCTCACAGCTCAATAGCTTGCGATTAGTTTCCTGTGTACCTCCACTATATCCCTCCAACTAAATCTCTTATTTCTCTCTGTGTCAGTGGAGATGATACCAGTAACAGTAACTTTAGAGAATGATACAAACAAGCTAGATACTTTGTGCACTATCATTTCATTCCATATGTGTTCCCTTTTGGGGAAAATGGGAGAAGATACCTATCCAATATAACAGGTGGGCTATCTCTCCTCTTCAGTGACATGCCTTCCTACAACAAACATATCGCGCACGGCAATTCATATAATCAGCAATGTGATCTTTCCCCATACGTACAGATATATATATGTCTCAATATAAAGTTTCCACAGTTTCACGAACCGATCCATTGAGCCAATCATGTTTACATACACTAACCAGCCTGCATAGTATTCACATGCATTTAAGTGAAAAGGAAAGGATACTAAAATATTGAGCGGCGCAGAATGTCTTGCATAAAAAAAGAATCCACGTACATATGTTCATATTACTAGATCTGTCTGAGGGAATTTAAAACCATATACATACGCGGATAAGGGAACTCTTCCCAAGCGAAAGTTTCACGAGTACTAACTCAAGAGCACATGCATACTTATGTATGAATGTATGTATGTATGTACTGTCATTGAATCTCCATGCACTTAATGAAACTGCGTCAATCTATCATTCATATCTTATCTTTGCCGAAGTGTGTAAGATACCTTGTCGTCATTTCATTCTCTCATCATCCCGACCCACATTATTACGTATTAAGGGTCTGTCAGTAGGAACGGTATAGTCAGCATGTAATCACATATGTAAATACTTCCATTATAAATAAAAATGTGTAGGAGGTTATATGTAACATGATTCTAAAAGTAGCTTGCGAAATACCATTTAACTTTTTTTTCATATTTCAAGTACGGCTTAAAATATAATTCACTTGAATTTCCCAGATAAAGCCTTTTCCGTCTTCATTACACACTGCCTCCTCAGCGTCATTGACGTAACCTTTGAAAATAACTTCAAATTTTCATTTTCTTCTGTATTTACCCGAGCTGATGTACAGTACTATAAGTGTAGACATTTTCATATTGTATCAGCCCACTCACCCCCATACAATTTAAAATATTACGTGGAATCTTCTCAGCATCATCAAAGTGAACTCATCAAAGTAATTGCTATTACCACATGGAGTTCTATTTTCGTTTCTCGTGCTCAACACATTCCTCATCATTACACCACTAACTTAGAAACAATGCCTCAACGACGACGACGACTCTCTGCCTTTCCAATTTTATGGTAACTGGTTACATTTGGACTCATGGTTACTAAATACAAATCAGAGAGGTTATGAATAAATTACATACCCTGCAGAACGTAAGTGTGCATATATGTATGTAATCTTGTACGTCTGCACGCATGCACCTATAGGTACAACTATCCACAAGAAATACCTCACTTGATTTTTAATTGAATGAATAATGTATGCATATATGGAAAGTTTAAAAACTTTTATTTCGTATACATGGCAGAACAAAAGCTCCCAGGATTAAAAATAAACACGATAAAAAAAGCCACACTTATGGGCATTTTAAATGAGAATACATCAGTAAAAATTATCATAAACTACGGAACTAATTTATTTGGAAGCTTCTCAGTCGGGGTTCCAAGTGCCTCAACATTCAAGTGCACAAAGGACACGACATTGCAAAATGAGCTCTGCCAACACTACAAAGTAATAGCAATGCCTACACATATATTTATATATACGTGATCGGAATAAATTAATAATATAAGTAAAATGCTTGCATGCCCACCGTCAATTTAAATTTTTCGCCAATTATCTACATCCTTTCTCGGCTCCATAGCGTGAGAACATTCCATGTCAACTTCAACTTCCATCCTGATATCTGTATAACTATCAGATGATATGCAGGATAATCCCCGAAATTCCAATTTATTTGCAAAATTAGAATTCAAGTCAGGTTTTTTTTTCCTTGTGACCATTTCCAATTGAAAACCAGATACAGATGAATCAGCAAGGTTGTTTTAGTAGTTTACCTTAGAGCGAGCCGGATTTCAATCCTTTATATCGTCGGTGAAGAGGCAAAATGATCTAGGTGCATAATCGATTAGAATCAAAATGATCTACATAACTTTTTCCCTAAAGGCAAAATGAACTGGGTGCAAGCCTCTTTAAAAGCAAACTGATCTACATACAATTTTCTTTAAAAGCAAAATGATCTAAGTGCTGGTCAATTTTTTTTTTGTGAGAAAAATGGCATCTGTAAGGAGGACACGTGGCTTATAAGGGCTAACCATGACTGTAATTGACCTAGGGTTGTGGGTTAATATTGTCTGAAGGGTTTGCTATTACTAAGGATCATTCCGGCAACTAAAGTTAATTTCACTTATTGCATCTAATACATTTTTAGTTACTAAAACTGCAACATTCATTTATTTTAAAATCGACGAATTAAAAGACGAATCAAAATCACAGTAAGCTTATGTGTTAGTGTGCACATTGAATTGGTTTTCGCTTTAATAATTCTCAACCTGGAGTTTTTTCAAATCGTATTTTACGATCATCACCATTATCATAACATTCGGAATCATTTTCAAATGCTAAATCATAATTGACAACTTTCTTTTTTCAATGTTACTGAAAGAAAGAAATGGAGGCATTGGGGAATTAAATGCATGTATAAAAGATTTTGAATACCTCTTGGAATACCTCGCACTTTTGTACACCGGCATTAGAATGTGTTTACTTATATTGTTTTTATTATAATTTGTATCTAGATCATTTTGCTTTTAGGAAAAGCTGCATGTAGATCATTTTGCTTTTAAAATTCAATGCAAGTAGATCATTTTGCCTTTAGTGAAACTGCAAGTAGATCATTTTGATTCTAATCGATCATGCACGTAGATCATTTTGCCTCTTCACCGACGATATGCTCTTATTTATTTACAAAAACCCCCGAATTGCCACATCTGCCCTTCCCAACTTTCATCTTTCCCAGCCATTAACATATAGACAGACCATCAAACCCCGGAGGATAGAAAGCAAGGAAAAATTTGTTGACTTTTCCAATAAATCATTTCAAGCATGAAACTTTAAATCATTGTCAACTTTATCCAAATCCCTTGCATTATTTACCAAAACTACCATCGTACTTTGTTCCAGAATACTAGTGCAGAGAATTGGATATATCCTATCACAGTCCAGTATCTACATATACATACTACCCTACAAGCATGTACATTACGGGATCCTTGAAAGTAATGAATTGTGAATACTAAACACATTCTGAATTACCTAATTACAAGTTTAACACCATGCAGGAACACGTATAGCCCAGAAGTGCATGCACTAACACTCAACTAATGACTAGAGCAAGGAAATGAGCAAGCAAAATAAAAGCAACTCTACATATTTTATGGAGCAATACAGTTCTATAAAGTGCATACTAAGGAAAACACAAAATACACTAAATTTGTTAAAATCAGAGGCACTCCTCCAAACCCCATCTTCCCAACTTGACTTGTTCAACATGCTAAATTGCGAACATTCATTTCATTCAAAATTGATGAGCATGCATTTATACATATAGATAGCATGGATGTTTGATAAAGTTTCCACACAATAAGGGACTATATGGGAGTCTGCATCTCAAATGAACGGTTAAACACCAGCTATTTCACACGCCAGAACTAAATTACTGACTAAAAGCAAAACTGTGTGGAGAAGCTAAATACTATAGAGTCAAATGGAATAGAGAACTAAAGAATAGGAGCCAGAACACCAGCATTTTCCGTTGAACCTACAAAATCTTCACGCAAAATCACATACACACAGATAGTCATGCTAGGTACGTATGTACATATGTGCGCATTCTAACACAACTTACAGATTCTGACAGATGGAATCTATTCATGTACAAAACACCGGAAGATGTTTTAGATATTACAAACCATACATGACCACAAGGAGTGTGCATGCTCGCCATAATACTCTCATGTACTACATATAGATAAGGAAAAGCTAAAATAGCAAATACTTATACTGACATCCTTGTAACGAGAGCTGGGTATCTTTAGTTAAGTAAATTTTGAGATACAACCTGTACCTACTGATATACTAGTTACAGAATACAAGTTTCGTATATGTTCCACACAAGCAGACCAAAACTTTCAGTCACATACATATGCTCAACCATTACTTTCCAGTATATACCCCTTTGTTTCGTTTGGAATACTTATATAATAGAATAAATTATTGACATAAAACAGAACGTCCCATAAAGTTTACGGCATAAACTCCATACTTGAGCATAAATTGCTACCACGCTTTACATACAAGTTGTGCTGTTGTGCAGGACGTTTTAAATAATTAATAACAATCAAAATTCATCACAGCATCAAAAAGATAACTTCCTTCCGCTCAACTTCAACGCGCAAAAGCTGATTTTATTCCTTTAAATATATTCCAGTACATACTCCATAACTACTAGTACTCCTATCTGAGGTCCTTCTCCACTAAGTAATACTACATAGTTTGCTGTTATATGTTACTATATGTAATATTACAAACGAACAAATATGTCGACACAGTCAAATCCCAAAGCAATTAACATGCTTTGTTCTCTTCATATAGTATCCATATACTACTACATTAGGCTGGCACGCAGCTGTGTATATTTACAGAATTCTTAGTATAACCAACACCACAGAGAGAGAGAGAGAGAGAAAAAAAAAGACGTATCGAAGAATTAACATTTCCTCACGGAGGACTCCATAAAATGAAACTTGAACTTTGAGACTAAAATAAGTGCAGGGCTGGAAGGTATTCCCGTATTTCCATAGAATCTCTATAAATACACCCAAATATTAATATTGTGTTAAGAGAGCGTAAAGGGTCAAGTTCCAAAATGATACTCCGGCGCCATTGACTGAAAGGGGTATAAAAACCCTCTTAATAATATTCTCCGCTCTGGACATTTGCAAGAAAAGGTTTTCCGTGGGCTTAACCTTTTTTTCCACCAAATAAAAGGGAGAGCTGGAGTTAGCCATGGACAAAAATATAAAAAGTACATTATTAGTAGTACACTATGGAAAAGATATCTGGATCAATTTCATACATTTTCCATTACCTCTCGTATTTTGAATAAAGCCCCAAAAGTATACTATAAGTTCTCCTCAGGAGTATACAAAGGAGACAGGATAATTCATTTACAAATACCTCCCATTATAATGGACGTATATACTTATTTACTTCCTCACGGGGAAAAAAAAAAGTTTTCCGTGGAAATTTAAGTCCATCAAAATCTACATATGTACATACATACCTCTCTTGACAGGAGGCATACAACTTATTGGGGGAGAAAAGAGAAAGTTGATGTTAAACATAGATGACAGGTCTTGAGGATATACGAATATGACGAAATCATGACGTAAGTATTGAGAATACCGTTCCCGAAAAATATCGTAAATAGTTGCAACACTCCCACTTTCTTCCATCCATTCATTCATGTATATATCTACACAAGTTCCACAGACACGTACAGGTAAGATGAGAATGCCCCGAGTAGTTGAACATTTTGCTATTCCAACTGAGCATTCAAAAACCAAGTGTGTACTTCCTGTAGAAAAGAATATATTTCCAAGCCTTGTCTTCGCCTCTGCTGCACGTATTATGTTTTATAAAACGCGAAAGTTCCTATATAATTCGTAAAGCTCTACGACGATACGGGGAGTAGAAGTGTGTACGTTCTAGTTATTCAACTACCCGGCTTTTTCACTCCCTTATTATCGATTGGCTCCGTAAGTGTACCACTCTCTCTCTCTCTCTCTCTCACTCACACACACACACACACACACACACCACAAAAACTGCTCTTCCCAAGTTCGGCACGTCAAAAGACACTTCGAACAAAATCTGCAGCTCCAACGGAGTAGACCATCGATTTGTGTATATGTTCTGCATGATCATTCCATTTATATATACACACGCCATTCAATTTTTAAAAAAATGCATAAACATTCGCTTTAAATCCACGATGAATTCAGCTCTGTATGAAGGTACATACATCGAATGTTCTGAAATTCTCCCACGGATTCATTCAGCGAGGTGCGAGGTCTCATTTCCAAAATTTCGTATTCCCAAAGGCATATAAAATCTAATATAATAGCAGACGTTCTTCCATTGTTCAAAAACACTCAAACGTCAAATAATTCCTGTATTATTGCAACATTAAAAATAAGTAGAGCCTTCTGTCACATTCTCAAAATAAGTACACTATAACCATCTATATATAGGGTATAGAGTATCTACGCAAATTAAAAAGAGAATATCACAACTCCTCAAATTCTTATCAAACAAAGCAATCTTGCAGAAGATACAACAAATGAGTTTTCCGATACCAGTGTGATTTCTACGAGAGAGAGAGAGAGAGAGAGAGAGAGAGAGAGAAATGAAAACACTCAGTACTCAACACGATGCAAAAGATGCAAGGACTCATGGAACTCAAAAAGAACCACTGGGTTCCAAAATTTTTCCATTAGTCTATTGCATAAGGACGACCAGACTGCAGGTCTGCATTGCTGCCGTCAATACTAAACGAACAGACATTATGGATGCTATATGTATCTACCTAGTGTACATGTATACCTATATAAGAGTATTTCCACACTAGTACGACCCATGCCAAGAGAGAGAGAGAGAGAGCTTCACGTGACGTTCGTATACATGGCACTCTGTTGTGAGTGCAGTAATCTAAAGTGAGAGCAAGAAAAGAACCAGATTGGGAAAGTCTACACGACGTCTCCTATTTCCTAATATAACTCTAATTTCTTCTAACCATATGTAAAAACTAAAGAGCGGAGGCAGTAGTAGTGAAAATCTAAAATCACTTCATTTTTATGGGGAGCTTATAAATTGGTAATCAAAGAAAGTCCACCTCCTAACTCCTTCCTAGCTCATACGCTCCTCAATGACACGCTTGCTTTCCCAGTCAAATAAGCTTGTTCCAGTGGTATGCAGAATATAGCTAAGCTACGCTTACAACCCCTAAAAAAATAATGAATATTATACGTTGGGAACTGAACGTATGTGTGTGCTTCACAAGGTATTTCCATGGATTGCATTTTTTTTTGGAATATTCTGCAGCACAGCAGGAGCCAAAGTTCAGGAAATGTAAAAACAATAGTCGATAACAGGATCAACTTCTTCCAGTTGCATTAAAGTCATTTCAATTTGCTATTCATTACTAACTAATGCGATTCGCATGTTAACCATTACGTTTTCCTACTGAGCTGGTCCACAAAAGTTAGAGAGAGACAGAGAGAGAGAGAGAGAGAGAGAGGGAGGATCAGAGAAACGTAGCGCATGGTTGATCTCAACTTATAAAGCGTCCAATTTTCACCTTATAATTAAACTCTAATTCTCACAGCTGGTGTAAGCACTAATTAGAATCACTACATATATACATGCCTGAGCTTTATATGGGCGAGAACTTATAGAGGATACATGGCTAAAAACATCTAAGGGTTACGGGCATGCTACGAACTGTGTAGACATTCAAGGAAGAAAGAATAAGTGACTTGAAGAACTATCGATTTTCCCACATACGGGAATTACAAGCAAGCACATGCAGCATTCGTTATAAACAGGTCGGGGAGAGAGAGTGAGTGAGAGAGCCAGAGAGAGAGAGAGAGAGAGAGAGAGAGAGAAAGGTTATTTATTTCTGTATCAATGCTACACTGCAAGCATGTTCACATATCAACAGGACAGGTCGTTTCACTGTAATTCTAGTACAAGCAGAAGCTGAAGTATAACACAACACATACACACATGAGGCTAATATTTCAATTATGCACTAAAAGTCCATTCCTGTCATGTGTCAAAGAGTGGTACTCTCCCTTGACATTTTCCTAACCTCAGCCAATATTGACCACCTTGACAAGGAAAGAACCACCAGCGGTGGGTAACATGACATAAAAAATGCAACATTTTATTGTGAGTATGTCTTGGAAAGAAGCGAATGCCTCTTGTCCATTAAGCCCCTGTCCTCACTTCCAGCCCAGAATACTTATCAGCTGTCATTAATGGTCCACTATATCTTCACTATTTTATCTTTATTTTTTTTTACTAAAGTTCCCTCCAAAGCACTTCATTATATACGATACCATTAAATACACGTGTACAGTACACACCATTATGACCCACCAGCCTCCACACTTACACACACACACACACACACACACACAGAAACTGCATAACAAACACTACTGTATAGTTTGACAAGCACATTTTACAAACAAACATCATTTCTCACACCCTAAAGATAAAACGCCTTTCAGTGCATGTAATAATTTCAAAAAGTAAACAAATTTTATCTATATTTAAAGCTCCCTGAGTCCTAGTCCTTACTCCACCTCCTTCCACTCAAAGGGAACGTGATAAGCATGAGTAAATTAAAATATTTATACTACTACTACTATTAAAATAACAAATCTTACTGTGATGATTCGGACAACCATTGTAAATTGGGTACTTAAATTGCGATTACAGGTCCCAGAATTTTATTTTTTTCCTTCAATGTTTCAGCGCTAATGGTAGGATCATTAGTGCTCAATGGGAATCCAATACTTCCCACGCTGGAAATTGCTGTGCGATTTAAGAACGTACTCAACTTATGAAATTCCACCGCACAATAATAATAATAAGGGTCGTACACATCACACAATATATAGTGACAAAGAACCCCTGGAGTAGTAAATAACAGTCTCAAAATATAATAATTCTTGTGGAACGAAACGACTTGGTCACTTCAACACCTCTTATTTGATACTATCAGAAGAGTCTTATGGAGTTTGGACGAACGTAATTTCAAATAAATATGTAAGGAAGTACGAAATTCGCACTGAGTGAGCTTGACGAAAATTGAAATGGTTTATCCATGCAGGTGCATGCATGTGTGTGTACACTTTTTATGTTTGCCGTCCTTATGTATATTTCACTCCAAAGCTGACTAAACACGTTATTGCGAACGAGTAGATATATATATACAGTGTACGTACAGTAAATAAATAAAACGAGCTCGGCTGTGCATACACACGTCTTCTTTATTCTTCTCTGATGTGATGTGAGGATAACCAATTCCAACCTCGTTTCTCTTGCCTAATGTAATATGCACGGTATTAAGTCACACACACACAAGTCCAGTAGCAATAGCTCACATTAAACTCCAACACCGCACAGAGTGGGTTCCGTGGAAAATATGAAAAAGATTCAATCCATTACTCCTGAGTCTGAGTACTGTGTACCTTTCTGCCTATATAATATGTCGCCTCCACAAACCACAGTTGGAACACTCCAATTAGGATATGACCACCAGAACGATCATCAACATAAACGGAATATGAATGTGATCATGTGAAACAGAACTAACGCACTCAAAGGCCCAATGATACAATTTCCACTTTGTACGGACATTTAAAGTCCTGCATAGATATGAATGCCTCGGGGATATGAATACACAAAAACAGGCTCAAGCTCACACAACTATCAACATTAGACTGGATTTTTTCCGCGAATTTCCAACTCTTTATTCTACTCCAAGGATAGTCAATTTTCAAGTGTACATATAATTAGGTATGCGCCTACCTGCATCTATATACGTATCTACGTTTTCCCACATATTCAGAGAGACAGTGTCTGAACTACCTGCAATTGCCAACCAATCCTCTTCTCTAAAATACTTTTATAGTTGGGATATTTCTCCCTGGACAGGTATAAGAACAATGGGGAAGGGAGTTGGAAGATTATTAATTTCTGGAAACTAGACAGTATGCAGCTATGATTCATTACGCGGTTGACTCCAGGTAGGTGTGTGGAGACGGCATTATATTTTAGAAAGTACACATGTACCTACGTATACTAGACTCACACTGGGCCGACAGTAGTAGTCTTTCAACCCCTATGCCTTAATTTACAAGTGAATTGTCGGTGCATTATACAGGACCTCCTCTAATGGACAAGAGACAAGACAATTCACCCATACAGCGAAGGTGTGCTCTGCTGAGAACCTCCATCAAAATCATAAGTACTTCCAAGAGTTCACACAAAAGACAGCTGCATTTGTAACAACCAGAATAAAAAATGTATTCATGTTCAACTACTCCACAGTACATGTATGTACATGTCCAAACCCTTGAACTATACCAACAGGGGATTCAGGTAGCTCTCAGTTCATGAAATGTACCTTAGACAACTTATCTCCCAAATTATACACTTCAGGAGGAAAGTAAGGACAAAAAATAACAAAAACCCAGCACAACACTTGAAAAAGTTTTAATGCCGGCTCCAATAAAAATTTCCATTCATACACTCACTCCCATGGCCAAGTTTAAAGGTGTTTCCGATGGGAGGGTTGAAAAAAAAACTGAAAAAATTGGTACCATTGCGTAAAAACCCTAAAACAATCACAACTCATTAAATAGAGTCAGTTGATTAGATACTTTCCAGCAATCAGGGGATTTAAATAATAATTATATTATTACGTGATGCCAACAATCCCAAGCCAGTCAAGACTTTTTGCGTTATATTGTACATAATATGTAAGTCAGTGTCAGCCTTGGAAGCCATTAAAAGCATCTGCACAAATCTTTCAACTACCTTCAACTATTTAACTATAAAGCACGCTATTATTATTACTGCCAAGTTTTTAAACACCGACAGCTAGGATAAATAATTAGTACTTAAGGGTACTGAACTCCTTTTTTCTGCGAAATGTCTTCGTTGAAAACACGCAAGTGAAGTTCGAGAGCACAAAGTATCAACAACATTTCCATCACCTTCTGCATCTGAACTACTAGTCATACAATGCCCCGTCCTGATATGGCAATCATAAATCTAAAAAACCTCGGTTTCACCGATTCCCTATAAAATCCAACCTACAATACATATATGCTGTATTGAAAGATTTACATTATTTCCTAGAACTCTCATGCACAGAGAGAGAGAGAAAGACAGAGAGGGTAGAAAAAGAATTGGATATTTTTGAGAAATCAAGACCCAAGCCACAGCCAGAATACTTACAAGTCAATTGACAAGTAATACACAACATCATTACATTTCCGAGGTAATGAAAGACCACTTCCCAAACATGACAGGATAACGAGTTGAAATTTCCCAGTGTACAATATTTTTTCATTTCAAAACTTGGCAGAGTTCCGGATATGCCGACTAATGTATGGAGCAAGTAAATCCCAGGGTTTCCTACGTTTAACCATGTAAAACACGTATACATAAGTAAAGTACTGACTGAGGTAACTGAGGAGGAGGACCTGCCCAAAAAATTCACATAATTTTCGCGCAACTGATTAAACTCACACCTTCCTCTGCAGTACTTACATATGTACATGCCCATTTATTAACACCAACGATACCGCGATTCATTATCGCTTGAAACCTATATACCTACATCACCCTATAGCGTTCCCCTATCCTTCTGAAAAGTAGTAAACAAAACTCTGCATTATGATGTACATACCAATTCCAAAAATGTACGTACTTATAAATTATATCCATGTATGTACACACATGAATACAAAATTATAAAATTGCAGGAAACTGATACCCAACACCCCGCTGTACAACTACTACACAGAAAAACACTTCAACACTCCAAACTTGCTCAGTCAGTAAAACTGAGCCAAAACGCATGCACATACGAACACAGAAAAAAACAGAGTTATACTCAGAAATAACAAAAGTTGTTTCCAGCAATACACAGTAGCTTTGCTATATACTTGCATACCAAAAGATCCTGTAGGTAATTACAACATAATAAGGAAGACTGGAGAAGTGGGTTTGATAATAGTAATAATATTATTATTCTAGCTTTACCCCATGTATAGGTATGTGTGTAGTTCGTGTCCATCAGGAGCCAGCAAATAAGTCGAGCTAGGAAAGTCTCATTAAAAAGCAACAGCGGATTTCTTATCTTCAAGTGAATTTCAACTGCTCTTTGCCTCTCTGATTATAACGCAATCAGATAGTAAAAGTAGGGGAAAAAAACAAGCTTAAGGACATTGCAATTCGCTGCTCACACTTCACACTCATCCCACTACTCCCAACTGTCTCACAGATCCAAAGGATTTAATTACGAGAAGGATGATTAAATGTGGAAACTCTATTAGAACTTCATTAACACCCCGTCCTCATGTGAACTGCTACTGACCATATAAATTTTGCCAACTTAATCCAACTCACCTCTCTGGAAACGGACCGGATTCCAATTTCCAAATCAAAAATTGCTTTTACACACACACACACATACAAAAAACCATCTCTACTTCTCAATTCTCAATGAAACTATCCCACCATCAACAGAAATTAGATGAATTAGATTACTCCAAAAAGATATACAGTCTCAATTATTGTGTGTGCATTCCTCCAAGACTCGTGAATTTTCCACTCAATTGCATCGCATGTATTTGTATATATGTACATATGTATGCATTCACCTCATGCATGTCTCACACTTGCTCATAACATCACATCCGCTTGTCTCATCATTCATTTCTCCTCTAATCCCTCTTAACTAAGCTCATGACTCTGCCCACACGTGCTTACTCATATACCTATATGCATGTAAGCAAAACATCAAAAGTGCATTATAACAAGGAACTATATAGTAGTGTACATTATGCATTCATTTATAGTATCTACTTTTAAAACTTTCCTCCCAGTATTATTTTTCGCAGACAGAACAATAATAAGACATAAGAGTTTTAGTTTAGAATGATGGCATGTCATTAAGTTTATAATCCTTAAATAAATATGATTAGATACTCCAAGACGGCTACAAAGGTTCCGGCTGTAGTTACATATGTATACCCACTGCTACACACATACATACGTCCTCCTGTCTTCTGGAATAAAGCCACTGAAAGTACGTAGACGTTCCTTATTACACGTAACTATTTCAGAATTTACGTGATGTCATGGACCTAGGAGACAAAAACCTTCCTCACAATTTTAGTAGGGACATTACTCATGTAATAAAAGTGCGTGGCATTCCTGAGGAATGAGCCGGGTCATTTGACCAGTGGTGGGAGGATATGTATGTCTATCTATAAGTACATATGTAATTATGGAGGTACGTAACCATGTAAGGATGTAAGTGTACATATGTATGTGTCTATGGGTAGATCTATTTTTCAATCAAACTAGAAAAAGACAATACTTAAAGCGTCGTGCTTTGTTCGAGATACTCTGCGGTCTTTAAACTCAACAAGCGTACATTTCAGGGTTATATTGTAAAACTTTAGGAAAAGGCAACTCCACTCAAGTCACTCAAGTCATACTACTACTTTATGTACCAGACACAAGGATTATTTTATTGATTAACTCAGCCCTGGAACAAAGTAATTCTTGAAGAGACGAAGGAAGAAAACTTATGTTGACGACACAGAAAAGTGAGAGAGTCACAGAGACTCGGAGAGAGTCAGGGAGTCAGAAAGAGAGAGAGAGACAGACAGACAGTGGAAGAGAGAGAGAGCAAACGAAGAGAAAGAAAAAGGGTCTGAAAATTCCAGCCTCTTACTCCAGGTTTCCAGGTACCTCTAAGAAGCAGTCATTACACTCTAGTTGTCTTTTGTACTCTCCCCCTGCACACAGTCCCCATATATATGTAGATATGTGTACTCAATGTAAGTAACTTTCATTCTTTACAAATAGTGCAGTCAATTCAGGCTCCTCAGGTACAAGTCCAGACTTTTTGCAAACTACAGATTCACATCAATCTTAGAAAATCCTCCTTGTGTTCTGTATACATGTAGTTGAACCAGAGTCCTGGTGCCATATCACAGAGACAGACGTAGTGCTTCTCCAAAAAGGAAGCTTAACAAAAGAAAGTATTTGATTCCTTCTCCCTCCCTTTATCTCTCCACATAGTGTTTTCCTCCGGCCTTTACATTGTGAAGGGAAAAGAAAATTCTCGGTCAGGTTTATGTATCTATAGGTATGGATGTGACCCATGTACGGACCTATGGCGAGACATACAAACATAGGTGTATACGTCTGTGCTCCATTGTAAAAATATTTTTTCAAAAGAACTACGCACAAATGGAACTCACATTACAGAGTTACTACACACAAAGCCAAAGTTTGCACCTCAAATGTACATACACACATAAGTAATACATATCTACATATACATACATACATCCAAGGGTATCACATCAATTTCATTATATTAAGATTCAAGTCTTACGGAACTGCATTTTGTTTACTTACCCATACATGCATAATGTATATGTATGTACGCCCATATTTTTCCCATCCTATACTTTTTTCTCTTGTCACCTCTTACTTCCTAGGGTACACTCATCCGGACCCCAACTCCCTGAATTCCATTTATCTACATTTTTTTTATAGTTCAGAAGAAGCAACATGAGGAAAGAAATAACATATTTTGACGAAGAGTAGTGGCTGGATTATACAGTACGCGGAGAAATCTGATCCGTCCACATTGAGAGCAAGCACACGAGACTGAAACTAAATCAGCAAACTGTACCCAGGTAACGTTTCTAAGCTCCGTCCATAAAAACTTATATGGATTCCTTAAATTGAAACTAAAACCCAGGCAGGCATATTTTTCATCATATGGGTGGAATCACCCATGCAACCGTATGAGCCGTTCCGTCTGCGAAGGAACTTCCGACCAATGTATTTGCATACACACGCCTCAATATAAAGATATTAGTAGCATGATCGTATGTAAATATACCCCAGACATTGAGAGTGTCTTAAGTTTTAATTCGCCCAATAGGGACGTATATATCATATTCTCCTAACTTTGTCCTAACTTGTGATTAACGTCATATCCAAAGTCAGTAAATACAAGGGTAATGAAAACTTTCAAATGTTTTCACGCTCTGTCGACAAAGAATACGGGTATGTCCCATGTAGTAGTAGTAGTAGTAGTAGTAAGTAAGTACACAAATAAGAAAGTGTGTTCAGTGTAAAATTTCACTATGCATACTCTGCCGTATGTCCCCACGTTACAGTCACCTACACATGTACATACATACTGTATATACGGACATTCTACATAATAACATAAAACTCAAAAAGGATTTTTGCATTCGTACAGTCTAGTGGATGTGGGCATCAATGAAAACTAATGTAAAAACTTCGCCCATCACACTGGCGTGCTCTCCTATTATAATACGTGGTCCACGTAGCACGTCATGCTTTTATAATAATTATTCATACATTACATACGGACACGGAGTTCCAGTGGTATCGGGCATTATATGTAAATACATGGACCATTCCAAGCATTAGATAAATTACGTAGCGAAGAAGAAGAAGAAAGTATAAGTACAGGACTCACGTCCAGTCTATATATATATGTACCTATCGAACTTGGCACGAAGACGGAAAATATATGACACAAGCACAAAAGTGGTCAAAAATTAAAAGGGAATTCTAGCTTTGACACGAGTTTGACGAGTGCCGCTCCATTGTTGATTGAAAAATAAAGGAAAGCACCAAAAGTGAATGTGTGCTATTGAGGCATGATTTATTTCATGATATCCATTCCATTGACATCAATATTATTAATAATTAAGAGCCACCACGCTCCTGACTAGATATGTTACATAAAAGCACTCCAAGTCTTTAGGTGAAACTCTGTACACAAAGCGAGCTTTACAAACAAGCATTCCGTACACAATACGGTTTACACCCTACGTTGAGAAACTCGCATCGCAACTCTATAAATCCTGTATCCACTTACCATTAGGAGGATAACCGTAAAGAGCTCACAGGTAAGAATTAAGACATCGGTTAAATCTATCCTGTGTAAGTAAAGTACGTATGGTCCTACACCCACACCATCACCACCTACTCCAAGGCGAGCACCTATTACGCAAGAAAAAAGGAATTTAAAAGAGTGGATACCGGAGAGGAAGGAAGGGTAACGCACGTTTCTTTCTTCAGACAATTAGTGAGAGCACGCACATCCCAAATCAAATAATCCATTCAAGAAGCCTGAGCCCAAAAAGTATCCCTCTAGGTATTATCCCACTATTTTACGTACCATTACACCCAAGAAAAAGAGAGGAACTTTCTATGCTTTGACTGCTTGTGAGGTACCTAATGGAGACCCTACATGTACATCCACCCTGAACAAATATATACATATAATTAAGAAAGAAAAAGCATTCCACATACCTTTCCAATTTCAACTTCCAAGATATGCCTCTACAATATAAGACTGAAATAATAACACAACATAAATGCCATGACTGGTTCATGTTCCAGTAAAACTGAAGACAGTGTTGCATGTTTAAGCTACGTTTAATCGGACCACTGAACCTTAACAGAGTTCAACTCCATGAATATATATGTGTATGGTTCTTTTTCTACACTATTAATATTACAGTATATATATGTATGTATATGTATATAATTACTTATATGTATCTATGTAAGTTGCTGCTTTCACAAAGTATGTGTACTCGGACTGGCCGTTCAGACTAAATTCCTTCCATTCACATTATACCTAACAAAATCAAACTTCCAAATGCATAGTATGTACACACAGGAAGTAAAGTAGCACATTAAGTTAACTCAGGTAAAATGGATGTAAACGTTTTTTTTTCTCGGTAGGCAGTGGCAGTGCATGTCGTCAGTAAATAACATGAGAAAATTTCATTACCATGCAGTCATCTTTCATACAGTACCTTCCCAGATTTAACATGTACGAAAGTACTGGGCTGGCTAACCCGGTTAAAATATGAGGAGGAACTCACGCTAGAAAGTACATACACACAGATCCCTCGTACCTACAACACGTATGTAGGTCGTAGGTTTCCCAATTGAATCTCAAGGCTTTCACTTTCTTTTCATTATTCCATTAAGAATCACAAGCTTTTCTACTCTGCTCTGCAGAGATAACCCTTGGGTAAAACGATCTGTTTGTGAAAAACAAGCCCAGGTCCTATAAGTATAGTTTGAGAGTAACTTTTTTCAAATTTTTTATTTCCAGATATATTAGATATCTATCTACAATGTACATAGCACCCCAGTCACTAAAGTGAGGGTGAGCTGGACTATATACATGCATACATACAGTAGTGTATAAATACTTTTTCATACATACATACATACGTAAAAGTACTTAAATGTAAAATATCTGGTTCGATATTAATGTGACCAAATGATCTAAAACATTAAGGGTTTTGAAGTAGGAGAAACTAAACTTTACCAGAGGATGATATATTCCTAATGAGCTAAAACAAGCGATGAGTATTAAATAAAAATTTATATGGAAATCTACTATATTTGGGGTTAGTTATGATATTTCTCTATAAAATGATTAAATTTTCCTCACAGCTGTCAAGTATGTATGTACTTTCAAGGAAGAATCTCTCCATACCGCTTGTGTGTTGGACCGCTATTATTATATGTACTGTAAGGGGTAATAATGCTCTCGCTTGGTGATTCTATTTAGCTTGATGGATTGTCAGCGCAGGGAAACATGACGTTAGAGACTTCCGTTGATATTTCGTCATATATGATGCATTCAATCGACCCATTCTACTTAACTCGGTCCTCCATAGCTTTCACCCTTGAGTTTTCTATTAAAACTAATTCTATTTTTTCTGGCTTTCTAAACCATCTGAGAAGACATGTGGAGAAAGTGAGGGAAAGACGTAATAGACGATATCATGTCAGCATGTCATATAGAGAATAGCTGTTAAAAAAAGGATCCCTCTCTATCTAGTCTTCTTCATAACAGAATCAGAAAAGGGATCTTCAGGGAAAGGAGAATGTTGCAATACATGAGCTTTTCTGGTTTCACTCACTCATAGATTCTATACCACACAGGGAAGTATGTATATGAGAATATATACATATCTACTTTCACTACACACCCCCTATATCATCTCTATTTAACTTTGCAGATGACTGGAGCCTGAACTACATATATGTATACAAAGTGCGGAGTGATGACGTACATACCAATTGACATGCATATGTACTGCAGACATGGAGAGCAATCTCCGAGAGTCCGTATTTCCACCCATTTGCAAGCCTGGACCAACTTGATTTAATAATTTCAATGCCGTCAGCTCAAATAATCCAGTTAAAATGCCAACATGGAGAAAGACAAGCCCGGAGAACAGCTCTCACCGAAAGCATTATATAGAGTGCGTCTCCGACTCAAAATGAAATAATGTGACCCGACGATAAACTTTAAAATTATTACTTACATTAAAGGCACATATTATTTTCGACGACCTAGCCTTTGAGGATGAGTCCAATATATTAACTGTACTTACATGTAGATACTGTCTTACATACATTTTTTATATGTAGGTTAGCCCACAACCCACCATAGACACTATTCTACAATAGCGTCCTAAAAACTACCAGCCCGCCTGAATCAACACACTTGACCCACCTTCCACATCACCATTCTCCTCCATACATACGATGTGAAGATCGTTCCCAGGAAAAATCCGATCGACGATACTCTCCTGCGTAATGGAATAATGATCTCAGCATAAGCTCATATTTACGATAGGGTCTGTGTCTGTACGCCCCCGAAAACAAATCAATTTTATGACTTCACTCCTCCCACAGAGATAGAGAGACACAGCTCCTGGTGCTACATACACAACACAGAGACGACCAAAAAGAACTTTGTCAATTCATTTCCCAATGGCTCAATCCCTAAAAGCTTATTCTCTTGAGCCAGAGACTTACTCCGACTCCCCTAATTTGGTCACAAGTTAGCCCTACTTGAAATTCAAAGGCTATGGCTCCGAATAAAAATAAAATCCCTCCACCAAATATATAGATACTCCATCCTAATGATTTTCTAATTAATATCGAATTCCGATTCTGACCCTATTAAACGTAAACTTGTAAATTAATTTAGTATTAAGAGCTTAAGTTGACTAGTGCACAGAAGCTCCAGTATATTGAAAGCATCCTTATATAATTATAGATTTATAGCACTACTATGTATTTATGTGCCAAGTCAGGATTTGCTAAGTAGTACATAATAATTCCATAACGTGAGCAGGTTGGCAGGTTTACTTCGGGTTTCCAGTACTTACACTCCCAACTGTACTTATGTATGTGTATGTACATACTATGTACATAATTATCTGCAAGTATACATGCTCCTCTCAAATTGAAGAATAAAGTGGTGAGAAATAATGGAAAATCCTACGGTAATACTATACAACAAGTTACTCTATACCAGACCTCCAACTGGGTGAAGGGTAAATATAAAATCATTTCAAATGTCACAGGAAATTCTCTTGAATTTTTGCATGCAAGTACGGTACTACTGTAATGCTCGTCACAAGTAACCATGAGTGTCACTGCTGGATTTCAATGATAAATTATTCCCACTCAGTGTACATTACATAGTACCTACAACAAGAACCAAGTAAATGAAATACAAGGTCAGGAGGACTCAAGAATTTCTTGTACATACAACCAAATAATTCCACAAACCTTTGTTTGATGCATCAAAAGTCTCACATAACACTTACCGTTAGTCAAAACAATGGAATTATGATCTTCCCTAGAAGTTAAGGAATGTGACAGTGACAGGTCAGAGTCATAATGTAATCTAAAGCTCCCAACAATTCGGAAATAAAATTCAACATACAAATTATGCAAGTTCTTCAAGTTCCTAGATTCCAAATGTTCCCCAGGCTTCTCCAATTATTCCGTCTACCTAAAGTACCTCTTGACAACTAACCAGCACAATCCACGGGTGCAAATTATCCCACGAGCTATTCCAGATGCCTTTCTTTAGATACCTCCCTAACAGTATTCAAGTGTAGATATGTATATACTAACTCGCAAGAATTTCAACACGGCTTGGTTTAAGTAATTACTTGTCGGATACCATACCTTCCCAAGCTATTGAAAATATCATGAAGTTGTACCGCTTTAAAAAGTGCTTCGGTAATAAATACAATACACAACAACGTACCTCCTTTCCTGACACAGTAATACATTCAAGAATACAAAAAACAACAAGAAAATTATTCAGCATAATTATCTGTAATAATGAATGCAGATTTTTTCCGAACAACATTTGAAACAGCCGTTCCATTTGAAAAGAGAAATATATTTCTATAAGTGTATCGACCCGACTTGAGACTGTAAACCTGAATTATTTCATGATTCAACCTGGTATGACCGCGCAAATGCAAGATGTACATTTGAATTTGACACGATAATGTTAACCTAATAAAATTAAAATAGGCAAAAAATAAAAATAAAAGTAAAAGCATGGAGGAAAACAAGCAATAACAAATTGAATTTAACGTCAAGATGTCATGCTCCCTCAATTTTGGTAGCCAACCACCCACAGCAAATCCAGTGTAGAGAGACACATTACATTACACCCTGCCGAAAGGCTACCCAGGCCCAGGCATAGTATACAGTACATAGCACGCTTATTGCTACAATACAGTAACCTACCTTACCTGGGATTTTCATGTTTAGTGGCAATACCATCAACATAAAATAATACAGTAGTAGTTGGTAGTGGTTGCGCGTGTACAAACTTTTCAGTCAGCTTTTCATCATTAACGACATCAGATATCATAAGAGTACATACTTACATATGAATTTGCATTACGCTACTATGCATGGGACATCATTTCACAATCCCTTTCCAGACTTTGGCATTTTATGCAAGCATTAATAAGTCATTAAACGAAGACATTTGGAAAGAGATGTGGTATTCCCCAGTACTATTATTTCCCTAGTCCTAGTGCATGCCAGTGTTCAAAAAATTATTTACAGAGTGAATCAACTTTGGTGGGTGTGCTGAAATGCTATCGGAATCGGGAACTATTTCACGCTACAGTGATAAAAGCCGAGACAGAATTATTATTGACATAGATGTAGTTACTTACAGGTTAAATGAAATCCATTAATTGCTTTGTTTGACTTCTTGCACACATGCAGAAAACCTGCATGGAGGTGCTTCTGTAATAATTGCTCTCGAAAAAAAAAATCTGATCTAGGTTAATAAACTTCCTAGGAGCTATACACTCCTAAGTAGTGATAATTACTCGAATCTACAGCGGCAACAGCATCAAGCTGATCAGGAAACTTGCTAAAGTGACCTCGTAAAGGACTGATATAGGAATTTAGCAACCCAAGTACTTTACCCCGATTGGCAATTCATAAAAGCATGGAGTTTCATAATGGAGCTCACATACTATTATACTGGAGGTGATAATACCAAAGTGTGAAGTTGTTTCAACACTTCCCCTCCTTAAACAGTCATAAAAGCTTGGGAGTGGGAGGACTCTGACCTGATTATTTATCAAATTTCCAGCACAGCGGCAGCTCCTCCTCACCTTAATGAAAACTCTAAGTTGAAGGAAGAGAAGTTTCCCGGAAGAGAAAATGAGTTAAGTTTTTCACATACCCGTAGATGTGCATTTTTGTCCGAGTCCTCCAGAAGGAATTCCATGGAGCGTGCTCGCTCATCTGTGGATGTGGACGCGACACTTAACGTTCCAGACTCTGCACCCTTGGCGGAGGATGTTGAGGCAATTGTAGCTGACTTTTCCTTATGTGACATTGTTGAGGTAGGAGAGCCCAGATTTAGCATGCTCTGAGTTTTTTGATTCAAACTATAACTGAGACGGCCATCATCAGGGAAAATACTCAAAGGTAAATTTTTCGACTTGACATTGTCTCCTGAACTATTGCCCTGATCATTTGTAGTCCACTCTTGTTGCTGCCCATAAATTTCAAAATACAACTGTTCATCACCACCAAGGATTTCCCGACTCGCACCTGCAGAAATACAGAATTTTAGAAGAAAGTATGTGGCAAACGGTTCCACAGTCTTCCTGTGTATCCCAGCAATGTAATCTCGATTAGCATTTTCAAAAAATCCCACAAGCGTTGTTACACAAATACTTAACTTATGTATATTCACACCACCATCGCCATCCGTACACGTCAAAATAATTGGATTCACACTCCCGACCAGGCATCACAATTAAGCAAGGAACGAGCAGAATCTCATGTATGACTCACCGTTTTAGATTATGCAATCCATACATTCTAACAACTAAAATAGCACATTATTATAATAAATAAATTCCATGACCTAAGTCTCTAGCACTTCCTTAGTTAAATAATTTTTGGCATCCAACCATCCTTCCTAGTGCTTCCAACATCACATTATTGCTTTTACATGCACTACAACTAGCATTGTGTTTATATGTACGTGCAAATACATACCGTCATTCGTACCCCTAAAACCAAAGAAGTTTCTTCCGCATGATATAATCTCAAGCATGCAAAATAAATTAAGTCTTTTTTTTTCCTCCTTGCGTACATAAGCATTAGCGTGACCCATCCTACTAAATAAAAACAACACCAATGATTTCATCCGTAGTTTTCAATTAAACAGCTCATCAATGTCCCAAGCGTGCCAAGTAAAAGACCAGTGAAGACAAGTGTGTACCTTCATGTCTGGGTATTCATTAGGTGTGACTTCACAAGTGTCAGTCCTCATCTAAAATAACATCTTTTACGGAGACAGAGAGAGAGAGAGAGAGGAAACCCTTTGAGAGTAACCTAACTTCTACTTGACGAATCAAGGATACAATCAAAGCAAAGCAAACTTTCCCAGATCAATCATTTTAACGAGGCTAAAATTGACACAAAAATTACAGTGTTGGTCACACATCTGAGGGCGTATTATGTACTAAAACTCCATTATCAGTAGATAAACACATATAACTCAAAAGTTTGGAAATTGAGATGACAAGACAGAACGGTAAATAGTTTATATAAGCTGGATATATTTTTGATCTCAAATACCAACCCTGCTTATAAAAGGTGAAATAACCTCTAAGTTAAGTACATATACATATGCGAGGACACAAAAAAGAAAGGTGGAACTGAAAATGATACACACAACAGTAAAGGACTGAGACTGAAGTTTACACTAGACTTTCCTTAGACTTAAAATTTCTCCCATATATAACGCATACTTAACACCCAGATTACAAACTGTATACATACAAAATTTTCAAGCAATATAAATATAAATTTTGTAACACTGGAAAAGGAATCTTTAACTTTTGAGACTACATATTACTTACATATACTATGAAGGAGTGTGAAATGAAACGAACACACACATAGAGAGAGAGAGCTGTGGAATAAAACGACACAACCAGTGAAACTTACTTTGGGAGTACTTGCTTACATAGAACTGGAAAAGGGAGTAGTAGGGGGAGTAGAACCACTAACTACTCCAAGCACATATATGTATATGCATAGTACAATCATACATAGATAGATACACACACTCAGAGCCTGAACTCGATATTCTGAGGACATAGTTATAAGTTAGTTTTCATGCAGAAAAAGAGCAGCAACCAGGCTTCCATGTACCCCTATACTCATTATTTCGTCAAGGAGCCCTAAATGTTAAATTAAATACATTACTCGAGTTACAGTAAAACAAAATTATACTACAGCAGATTCCAACTTCACGTCTACATCTCATCTTCTACATGCACAATACGAAAAATTAAATTCTATCGAAAAAGACATCAGAAATAGAGTAATTAGCGGAAGATTAGACGACAAATTTTAACTGATGCGTAAAAATAAGATCAGGACAATTCTAAGGTGGGTTTGAAACGGATTCAAATTATTTCAAAAATGATGGCTAACCTGTGTCCAAGTCGGTCTCCACAATACCCGTAAAATGCAATGGGCCGGAAGTGTTCCCATGGCGGTTCTTGTTGGATGGTGGTGACCGCAGAAAATTTTGATTAACTTTACTACACAAATTACTCCATTCTCGGGCTTTGTAACGCTCTTTTTCGATGGTCACTGGGTCGGGAGTATGACGATGAATTTGTCCAGAGACGTGAGTGGTAGTGTAACCAGGAGAATTTTCAGGGTTTTCACTTCCACGGCAGAGACTTAGAGGGAGGGTTCTCTGCCTACTGGATCGATCGATGACCATGGAACTGCGCACCGTATCTTCGATTTCCTCCAAGTCTGGATGTGACTTGGCCAACTCTTCACGGGACCGGTAGAGTTGCTCACGGAATTTCACCAGCTTCACATGTAAATCAGACCCGCTCATTCCCGGCTTCTCAAACAGGCGTGAGTCTCCGTTTGGCTTACTATTGAAGAAGTTTTGTCTGTTCGCTGAAGAATTTCCATACACAATAATATTACTTTTAATCCTGTTATTTTCCATTTACACAGAACAATTGTCACATCTTGTATATACATTCGCAATACAATCGTCTCACTCCTTCAAACTGTAGAACAATATTGGCACTAAATTAACATGTGCTCCTCTCACAATCATCAGTTTAATACGGAATGATATGACCTGAACATACAAGCCTAATGTTTGCCTACCTCCAAGAAATTTAACAGTGTCACAACAACCGGTGCGATGAAATTTACTCAAGTTCCGTTCATATCTTATCTTCTAAACGGCAAACCCATGTAAAAATGTTTGTAGACACAGAATAAGTATATGTTATAGATGTAACTTCGGAAAATTAAAACCCAAATAGTAATCTGTATTCCCAGTGTCCTTCCACACATGTGTATATGCATATGTATATGTATAGTGGGTACACTTTTTCAAAGTGGAATTCAAATGCAGACCAACCTGAAGTATGTTACTTTTGACCGACCTTCTGACAGCTTAACATAAGCACAGATAAATGGCAATGGCGACACAAATATGCTCACTATATACAGTAGCTACGAAGTCAGTATTATTCATTTTACAAGTTGAAACAGTAACCAAATATTTGACACCCCCAGGTTCACTTTACCAAGCTACACAAAATATAACACCATTTTGAAAGTACATGTATAAATTTCCGAGAAAAATGCTCTTATCTTTTCTTTCATGCACATCATGCGTAAAATGCTAAAAATGATAGCTCTCCAGCTTACACAAACCAGCTTTACAGCAAAGAAACTAATCTGTTTATAAAAACCATCCTGCCTAAAACGACTAGTTCTTGGTCTGATAGTCTGATATCTGGGTAGTAAGATAATATAGGGCATCTTTGGATTTTAACTTTAAATTCTGCACTGTATATGTTACTACTTTCCGACTATATTGAGAGTACTAGTACGGTCGGCTCAAAGATCAAAGTGGCGTAAAAGTAACCTTTTAACATTAAGTTTGTCGACAAGTTCCACAAACTACAGCAAGGTCAGGAATGCAGGATATTAAAAATTTACTCTATTAGGTGAACTTGTGCTAAAGCAAATACACGCCAGTAGAGATACACATGCATATAATAACGTATAACGAACACATAAGAGCCAATTCTTCGGAAGGTATGAATGCTTACTTCTTCAATTTCGTTCAGCAAGAACACCGCGTATAAGCCGGGAACAGGACCATGGCAAAATATCTTCCAGATTTCATTATATTTGAGATTATATTTGTTCGTATACAGAGGTACGATTAGTATGATTAATAATAATAACCAAAATGATGTCCGAACTGCTTGTTCACAAGTTATATCACTAAATAATTAGAAATTTCACGAATTCAAATTTTAGCCCAATTACACTTCAGCAGGTACCAATCAAGAGTGATTATTTCACGGGTCAATTAGCTCATTAACATGCAATTAAAACAAATGTTCCTACACTGCTGGCTACTACCTTATAATAGATTACCGCACAAGGAAAGAATGTGAACTTGCCATCACGTATACGAAAGTACGATTAATACTACAATAAAATTCACTCCTTCCGTGAAGGTCGTACGCGCTCCAGAATTAGGGCCATTAATTATGCATGCCCCCATTCACAGTTCTCTCACAATATCAAGTATCAGCGTGCTGGTTGCTAACAAGCTCACATCTGAAGTTGCACCATAGCACAGTTATGATTATTAAATAAATTTCCTAAAAATTTCATCTCATGCATCATGGAAGTGTAATGAGACTCCGACTGAAAAAGATTTTTCAGCATATTCAGTACTATGCTGGCTATAAAGCCATAATAAAAGAAAATCATAGCTATTCTATAAAATACGCTTTTAATGAATTACCACAAAGTTATACAGAAATTATACTTCGTCCGAAATGTCAACAAAGCAAAATGTCAACAATTCCATGGACGACGTCGACAGCAGGTTTCAAACGCGCATACCATTAAACTTGAGTCATAGCACTGTTTTGTTCTAGCATTTATTTTATCAACTTTGAAATAATTTAGATTGAAATGACAGTAATGAATAATCCTACTGCAATAAATAAGAGTTTAATAACTGTCAGAATTCATAATTAAAGTTGCTAGCTTTGAATGACAACTGCGCGTTAAATCTACTAATAGGGAGTCCCCTACACGTACTCGCATACAAGAGAATCTCGTGTTTGCAAAGTTGCTAGTGCAAGTATTACATAAGAATGTTCCAAGCATAAAAAGATACTCTGTGTCACACTACAGATATATGTCTCGTACATAATTCGATCAAGTAACATTGTTTTTGGTGTGTGCCATCATTCATCACAATTATTCCACATTCTGATTTACTTCAACATGCTTTCGTGTCTCCATGATAAGAATGATATTCAAGTATAAGCTATAGCTTGAAGCATCAATGCTAATGGTACGGGCACGGGTACGGTATCCACTGAAGCGTAGCTTTGTCAAGTATTACTTGACAGGACTAGAGTATAGATAAGAAGGAAATTGAATTAGGAAAAATTGCATCCGTTCCCTCAAGAAATTACTGTACTATAAGGAGGAGAGACAAGAAGCACCTAGGACACCATCCGAATAGCTACACAAAAGTCAAGTTAAAGGAAATGAAGATACGAGTGTCATTTCTGCAACTCTATAGGGAGGCTCCAGATAAATTCCGAATGTGAACTGGAAACTGGAATACACAATACATAAGTGCAGGCCTCCTCAACTAATTTATCTTATCTCACGTAATATCGTGTCCTCGAAATCTCAACAGTCTACGGTTGAGAAATCCGCTCAAGCTTTTCTGCTTTCTGCAGTTCCCTCTTTTAAAATAATTTTAGGAGTACGATACTATCCGTAGTCCTCTGATACACCTATTTCTCTGAAACACATTTATTTTTATGCAGCTCAATGTATTTCTATAGTATTTATTATTAATGGTATTAACTGTAGCTTCATATAATTTTCGATAAAATATAATATAGGACATTATTATACCTATTCGAATTTGAATTAAATTCACAACCGTATTATCTAGTATTTAGGTCGTGAATTCCTATTCGATAGAAAACATTCAATTCTACTTATAAAAAGGAGTCTTAAAAAAAAGAAGACACAGATAACTCCTGACAATGCATGCATGCACACGGGACCCATGCTCGATACACATCCGATTTTTTTTAAAAATTTATGCCTTATTATCTTCTTCTCGGAGACCCTGCAGAAGACATTCGAAGGGAAACTCGATAGTTGATAGCCCACATCCATGTGTCCTGGGAACTTGCTGAGGTTTTTTAAAAAGCTGCAGTACTAAGTATATGGATTATGGATGCTGCTTGGCGTGTTTAATAAACTCGAGCTCTTCGTGCGTCCCCTTAAAGTCTAAAAGGAATTTATGATAAACATACCACAGACCTTAATGCTATAAACTTGTATTTAGTACCGCCAATACCTTCCTAGAATATTGCAAAATAAACCACAGAGCAATGGTAGAGACGGGAATGTTGCAAATACACCATGCCCGAAAGTGAAATATGATGTTCGGCTGCCAAAACTTGACATAGTCAACAGTCACACAAGAGTAATAAAATCTGTGCCAGTTGATGGGATGGCTTTATACTCAAAGGCGTAAAAATGACTAGAATGTTTTCTAATGTATTTTTCCTTTCCACTATTTTCCTAACGACAAATTATTTATGAAAAAGAACCTTAATGAATCTCCGTCTCCTGCATGTCACGATGTCACCAGTCAGCTTCAAAATGAGTATATTATACTACAGTAAATACTATTTTCATGCAACATGCATACACTAGTATTTTTAATTTTCAAATTTTTACCAGCCGTACTTTTGGAGGGCGGAAGTGGTGGTTTGCCAACAAGCCCGACCTTTTCGGGATTGCATAGCTGATGATTATGAAGTCCCATCCGAAGTCGTTCCGTTTCCCAAGTAGATGATTGACTTTTGGCAAATCTATCCTCGTTTTCTTTATTATCTCCGTCATGCAGGTAGTTTCCGTCCAATAACTTTCCTTTCCGTTCCATTCTCATGCACTCCAATTCAAGCCCAGCAATTTCATCCAAAATTCTGTCAACATTCGCTGATAGTTCGTCCGTCTCACTAGAAGTTTTCTCCTCCACACTACTCTTTCTCAATCTCTTCAGTCGTGGTTTCGGGACTGGTCGCAATTCCTCGTCCTGTTCAGTGATCACGGATGAATGGGTTCTTCCAGGAACGATAGGCAAATTCAGTGCATAAAACGCTGACAAATGGTGAATTGGACTCGTTGCAACATTTTTGTTAGCAAAATTGCTCCCTACATTGTTCCACTTAACAATGGACTTATTTGCATCTTCTAAACCAAACTTCCGAGTTTCATATCCTTCCCCAACTCTCCACTGACAATCTCCCTGGTAACTGGTCATAGATGAGGGGATTTCTACATTTGAAATGGCCTCAGCAGCTGCTCTCTCCTTTCCCACTTTCCCCAAATGAGTTTGGTCAGCTGTTTGCGGATCCCAAGTGTCCTTCCCTGGAATGTTACTGCTCACCAGATTCTCATTAGGCTTCTCTGCGGCAACACTACAACGAGAACTACCCCGACCAAAGCCCGTCTCTCCCCTGCATTTCTCGTCCTCCCGGGAGATACACACTATACTCTCCCTACCCTTAATATTTGAGCAGTGATATGGCAAATTGACACTCAGACCATTAGTAGCTTTTGACGGTCTTGAATTATGAGAAATTCCCCCACTGTCTTGTCTCCCAGCTCCAGTTGTTCCCAATGAGTGGTCTCTTCCAGAAATGATTGGATGTCGTGCTAGAAACACATACAAACCCACGACATCAATCGGCATAGATTACTTGAAAATACGTGAAGAAAAAAAACCGGCATTAGGAATTAGATCCTACAACCATTGGAGAACTGGTACAAAAACTGTCCCAGTTTTACCAACACACACAAAACCAACTTTCCGAATTTGTCTTCCCTGACAACTCTCACCTACTATAAAACTCCGCATTCACAAACACCAATTCCCTTCCCATCAAACCTGGCAATACCCACCTCCTACCCTCCTCCAAATCCTTTTACAACCACCTACCACACACACCACTACCTCTCCCACACTTGCATGTCTAAATATTCAGCCAACTCTCAATATAAATATAACAGTCAAATGATCTTCTCCCCCATTGCAGTCCCCAATCCCCATACACTGCATGAAAGGTCAAGGGAAGTCACAAAACCACGCAAAGAAAAACAACCCCAAAAATTACTTGACCCCTGTCAAAACTAATAAAATACAACTTTTATTAATTTTTACTCCATTAATATATATTTGACGTTTGATGCCTCAATATCACCACCCTTTCCCATCCTACTACAATACCCCATCGACTATACACACACCCTAATTACACACTCCCAATAAATAACCTATCCTTTCAAATATTTTATTCTTATTCAAATAAAAAGACTATTAAATGTAATATTTATTAAAAAAATTGCTGTTACTCCTAACAGCTCTAGCTCCAGATTGTTAACCCGAAGTCCGAGCCATTACCGATTTTAATTCTGAAAAGTCTCATCACATGAGACTCCATTCTGACCCACAACAAAGAATTTTACAAGAACTCGAATTTATAAAATACTTGAATTTGAAAATGAAAAATACTTTTTTGTAGGACAGGTGTCCACCTCCGGGCACTGACTTTGTAAAACTTACGAATAAAAAAAGAAGGAATAATACACTGAATGTTACCTTTCCCTTTCTTTTTCTTGCCTTCCCAAAGGTCCCCGCACGTTGAGCAGGAACTGCTTACCGGAGATTCGGTTGACTCCCGAACGACAACCCCAGTAATGGATTTAACTGGCCACGTCGAAACTGGCACAACTTGAACTTTTGAGGATGCACTGCTTGAACTTAATGCCTTGTTTGATTTTGATTGTTTAACTAATCTACCTAAAGTAAATCGATGAAAGAAGCTCAACTTATTACTACTCCCACTAGCTTTGACACTTTTCGGTTTTTTCACTTTCTTATCCTCACGACTTCGTCTCACCAAATTCTTATTATTATTACTCACTCCTGATTTCCTCTCAACTTTCCCTTCAGCGTCATTCGTCTCCGTCAAAGGAATTGAATCGTGGTTTTTATTATGCGATGAATACGAATACGCATAATGACTTACGTCTGAATCGAAGCGCGGCGCAAAGTTGTCAGCAGAGCTTAATAATGGCGCGAAATAATTCACTTGAGACTGGCCCCGTATTAATTGTGTCGGCGTTCCGCCTCGTGGGAAATCCGAAGAATTAAGGAGGAAGCTATTGGACGAATTAGGAACGTTTTGAGGGGTGAATCCATTTAAAATAGTAGGTCTTCTTTTTTGATGAACTTGACAAATTGCATTGATGTCACTTGAGTGGAGATTCGTACTTTTGTAATGACCGGAGTAACTTTGACTTTCCAGGTATGGGACGGAGGGACTCGGGACCGGGACCCAGGGCTGATGATCCCAGGAACGTGAGGCTGGAAGACCGTAACCATAGCCGTAGTACTCGTAACCGTAGTCAGTTTGATGGGGAGTGGATTTTGTAGGAGGAGTATAATGAGTGTTGGGGTCACAGGTGAGGATGCTGTCAGTGATGATTGTGTTGTCTCTTGTTTGGCAATTGGCTTTGGCGGTGCTACTGGAGTAAGTTAGAGGTTTAATTTTAGGAGTTGCATTGGCCGTGGCTGTGGCAGTGGCAGTAACAATGGAATTTTTAAGATGGGAGAAATATCCGTTTGGTTCGGAGCCACAATTTTGGAAGGAGTAATAATGTGAGGGTTGTTTTTGATTGAGTACAGGTGGTCCGGGTGAGAATTGGATGCAGGGAGAAATACCGCAGGAGTGGGGACAGTAGTAGGGTGGTTTGTTATTCTGGTCGTGACTGTAGCCGTGTAGCTCGTCGTCGTCACCTTTTGGTGTATTTAAGTTCTCATGAGGATAATTCATCATTTGGGCACGAGTTGTGGAGGTGGAGGATGTTGGCTGTGGGACATTTACCTCTAGGGCGTATCTGTCACGGGTGCTGGTGGTGGATGGGGCTTGTGGTGATGGAACGGTCACTTGTACTTTCTGCACTGGTGGAGGAGGTGGGAGAATTACTTCTTGGACCTGAACCGTAACTCGTTGATTTGTGATGGGTTGGTCACGAAAATGATGATTAGTGTAATTATGATGATTTTTGACAGTGGTGGTTTTCTTGGTGGGGACACCCTGTTGTTGGTGGTATCGGAGCTGGGAGACGATAGGACTGAAGTGAACACGTGGGGGGTGCTGGATGTAGCCGTTTGTGTCTAATGGTCGGACCATGATCACAGGTTGATATGTGCGGGTTGTTGGTAATGAGGTTTGGATGTTTTCGGTGTGGTTTTGTGGGTTGGTTATTGGGGAATGAGTTGGAGAGGGATAGGAGGGTTGGCCGTGATTGACTAGTGGATGGAGGAATTGATGTGGTTTGGTGAATTAAAGGAGATAAAGTAAACAGGATTAGTGGGGAATGAAGATGATGGGACGGGGTTGCGAAAATTTGTGGAGTGTGCAATAAGCTGGAGAGCTTGAGGCTGAGTAAGACTTGTTTTTGGCAGGAACATCACCGGTGGTAATTCTGTCCGCGCTTCTCCTCCTTCTGCTCCCGAACCGAAAATGACACTTCCAAAGTTACTTGATGGTTGAAATATGCTTGCATGCTCCGGGATGCGTGCCTTCATGTTTGGGTATATGAACGTCTGTACATGCACATGGTAACATTTCCCTTTGGTTTCTTTAGTTTGTGTTGAAACAGCGTACCTAAGACAACTTCCATCCGTGGGCATTCAAGAGGGGACGATCACTAGTATGATTCTCGTATGAAGAGACGGTTTTATGCTGTTCCTCAAATTGTGGAGGCTTTACTTACACAGGACAGGAAAGGAACCAGTACCCATGTGTACACATATGACTGTCTCGGCGGCAGCAGAACGAGGAAGAGAAGGTTGACTATGTAGGATGCCCAGGCAGGGGGAAATACTCTCATCCATCGAAAGGATCTTAGGGAGACGCAAAAACAAAACAGAAGTCAACTTTATACTTACAGCTATGTATGTTCCAGAAGTTCCAATTCTGCGGATATGCTCTTTAATACACAACAACACGACTTGTAGGAAATTCATTTTCCTTCGAGGACCAAAGAACAACATATAGTATCCAAAAATAGCAATCGTCAAGAGTTTTTCTCCAAGCTTCGTCTTGTCATGCTTCTGCTGTGTAGTAATTACAATCTTTATGCACTGGCGTGTGCATATGAAGTGGTTGTAAAATGTATGAATGGGAGTCCCAGCTCTTGTCTCAGGATACAATCTTAAACTTGTGTGCCTTATGCTGAGTTTATACGGCGGAAGAAACTAAGGCAAGAAGAGATACATATGCTTCTTAGAAGTTTGGTTTAGGGTGCTTAACTTTTCCCCACGGTCGACGAAGATTCTTATCAGCTTTGGTGATCGTCCCAAGACGCAAGATACATTACATCTGTTGGAACAATCTTGTCTACTGCACGTTTTAAAGTTGGGCGTGAATGCATTCTGGAAATTCACTCTTTCTAAGAAATATCAAATTTTGGCTTTCAGTTTTGCATGTGTTCAAGTATGCAAACGACAGACAACACCACTTTAATAATGCATTACTGCCTGCTGAAGCATATTACCCCAACTCAAATGAACTGTTATGACTCCTTTCGTGGAGAAATCACGCAGTCATGGAGACACAATATAGTTAATTGTTTCCATGAAGTAACTGTTTTCAAGGGAGAATTCAGTATTCAGTTCCAAGAAAAATTCCAAGAACGTAGGAAGGAAGTAATGCCTTCAAGTCTTAACCACACGAAGGGGCATATTTCTATTACCAGGAATGGAATGCACTTTAGTTCCTGTCTCTGCACTCGTAGATTTTCAAATTAATGTGACCCGTGCGGTTTATTTCTAGGCACCAAGCCTTAACAGCATCCACGATTGCAAATCAACAATTTTGGACAGCGATTTTAAGACGCTCTGATCCAAACGTGTATTTTCGAATTGACAATATTTTGCTCCCTTCCAAGAATTTATTATTTTTACGTAACGCCACCTTTCCCTCGTATACAAATCCAAACTGACATGAAATTAAATTTTTCTGTAAAATGATGCATGATCTGAGCTAATAGGAGCTGGTTCTGGTTACTGTCGGTCTGAAAAACTATTTTCCAGACCGTAAGTATAGCTTTCTAGTTATACTAACAATACGACATACGATACTAGTTAGTATAAATATTAATATACCAGATATATTCGAATGTTTACGAGCGCACGATGCTGTGTGAACATAATACTAAAAGGGATATTTAACGTACCGAAAAAATCATATGAGCAGGACAGATTCTTCTTTTTATAATCCAAAACTTGAATCTTGGTCGTGGTTACGGCTGAGAAATGAGTGAATGAATGTTTTATTCTGACAAGTATAGCTTTTAGTCAGCTCACTTATTACGCTCACACGATTGTGAAATAGCTGCTCACATGGAACCAGCTTGGAACGGAACTGGAAGTTTACGTCAGGTTCTTAATCGACAGAAGGGAAACACATGTGGCTCATGTTGTCACTTTATCCGAGACTTATCTCAAGAATCACAGTTTTGCAATCATGTTGACATCACCAAAAAATATTTCCAAAAACAGGTTTCCCATACTTACACGGGAGTCACTCAGTGTAGAGATTCCAATTTCCCCTACAAACTAATGCCCGTTTTGATCTCACAATTAGTTATTTATTCTTCGTATAAAACAAAAAATCATTTCGCAGTTTGCTGAGTGAGTTGCCGGTTTTGACAACTGTAGCAGAAACATTTTTTCGAATTGTTTTGCCTCTTTATGCTATAAAATTGACTTTCTGCGAAATATTTCTTTTGTAATAATTATTTTGTTGTTTTAAGGGGTTACGTTTCCCCTCTTATTTCTTTCCCAATGTGTTGTAAACAATATTTCTGACGATGGAAATTAGAACAAGGGAAGAGGGCTAGTATTTCTACCGAAACAATTATGTGCAATCAAATGGGTTGCTAACTCACCATTCCAAATAAGGATGCGATAGTTCAAAGGCCGTCTTCCAAAGAATGTTTACTTCTGAAGAACTTAATTTACTTTGAATCTTGGTGGAAACGTTCATGCAGAATTCTTCCAACTCGTTTGATTGTATGTATTGGAGCCCACATGCAGAGTAGCATTAACTGTGTTATTGTTTAATTCGACGTCGGGTAGCTCACTCTCAATGTCAATTACATTAAGAGAATAGAATTAATCAAACGTTGATTCTAGTCTGCTTCTGCTTCCAGGCTGTAGAAGCAAAGGGCAGAACTGTGACATATTTAATTTCCTGATGCAATATGAATCGTGTTTGTTTAAAGCAGCTTCAATGAAAAGTAATGGATCTGCCTTCCCTCCACTAATGTGATGTCTTTTTCTCTCGTACTTTGCAAAAGAGCTCCACATTCCAAATGCCACCAGTTTACTTTGTGGACTAATAGTCCTCATTCAACCTGTAATTGTACTACTGTAACCACTGCATGGATCGTATTACTATCAATTCATGTCTGCAATTTCAACGAAAAATATTCCGAATTCTTGTTGAAGCTGCCCAGCCTCCACAGCTTCTAATTTCATGTTAATTTATATTCCCTGAATAGTTCGCTTGTTGAAAATGGCTGTAGGGTCGGTCTCGTGTATAACTTTTACCGAGTTTGTATAGGGTACTTGTAATAAATGCTATTACTTGTAGTACAAGTTTGTGTTCCAGGTTTTTTTGCACGGTAAACAAATTGCATGGTGAGTGAAGGGCGTAGGAGCTGTCTCTGGATCCGTGGCTTCATTTCTTGTTCTGTATACCGTGTGCTACAAATACATTGAGATGGTTTGTTAAATCAGAGATAAAAGTGACGGTTCAGGAACAAGACAGAGTTTTTGTGGGTGTGCAGGGGAAAGAAGTATAAAAACAATTATGTCACAAAAAATTGGCTCCCGATTCAATCAAGGGCTTGTGTGTGTATCTTAACACCAAGTAAAATACATAATGTGTATTTAAATAGTACCGTATGGACGGGAGTGCTGATGCTGAGACAGCATTGTTCAGTTTAAAAGCTTTGATGTTGAAAGGAATGAAAGTATAATAATATTTTTATGATCCTTTGGGCTTCTCAAATCTCACTTACACTCGGCTGGTGATAAAATAGGGTTTTTAAATTTACAGCTAATTATTTTATGGTACTCTGGAGTAGAAGCGTAAATTACATACATATACTCGACGTCTTGGCGGAGGAACTATTTTATTTCTGGTGGGACACTTGCATAATGGGCTTCTGAACTGTAAACATTACTGAAATATGCGCATACATATGTATTACATTGTGAAAAGCTCTCTTCATACTTTGTTTACGCACTTTCACCCCATGTATGGACGATTTATTCTGGAAAAATATTTGGTGCGTGTTGATTTATATCATCTGGAAGTTTTCGAGGGTGATCGTGGATGGCTTGTCGGCATTTAAATTTAATGGCTTTATATGTGGATCTTGAATGAAGGGTGAAACTTGAGCCGTTGATACTCAGGGAATGTGTTTACTCAAAATCTCTTCTTCCACTCTTCCTTTTTTAAGGGTTCATATAGAAGTCAGCTGTTGACTTTTTGTGCTTTAAAAGGCATGCTGCAATTGCATGGTTTCGTATTATAGTAATAATGATGAAATAGTATGACCTGCTACTTTCGCGTCAAACACGCCATGAACAATTTTGATGCACTGGCTTAATTGTTGCAATACTATGTGAGAATCTTAGGTGAGTCTTGCAATAAGTCCACATTTATGCTTGACCTCTCTCTTACGTACTTTGCGCTACCACAAACTATTATTGATTTGAATTCTTTTGACATCTGGTGATGGAATTTCAATTTCAATATGCTTAAAACATTGGTATACTTTGTGATTTGCAATTATGTACTCTATTTTGCACCATTATTCTATTTTCATGTAAGTTCTAGCCTTTATAAAAATTGTTGAAAAAATTGGGCTTGTCAAACTGGTTACTAACAGTAAGTAAATTTCATGCGGCCTCATTTCCATCTTATAGCCCAAGTCAAAAGTTAAGACAACAGGATCGACAGGATGTGATGCAAGGTTATTACAGTTATTTTAAGAAGTTGTCAGAAATAAACATGTGTTGCTTATTTAAACCTTGTGTCCCATTTCTGATTACTGTGGACGCAAATTAGGACTTACGTTGATTAAATTAATTTTATACGAATTGTAAAATACAAAGTACCAAAGAAATTTGGACTTTACTTCACTCAATTGGCCTTATGTGTGGAGTGTGGACCTAATTCAATATTAGCGTTTTTTGAGAATTTGGGAAAATACAAAATCTTTCTCTACAAAATGGGAAGATTAAAATTTATTTCACCCTCAAGCTTGTGTAAGCATTATTATATGTTATAAGAGGAAAGTGATTTAAAACTTGTTGTCTACTGTTGCCCCAAAATGTAAGGTTTACCATTGTCAGTGGAACAGCGCAGTGCAGCGTGAGTTTTTAACAGTTTATAGCTCAATACCAGGAATTTTTAGTCAAAGACAAAAGATATTAAGCTAAATTTTCTTGTTACCTTTATAAAATCTTTTGTAGACACAGCCTAATAACAGTGCAAATCAATGATTTGCACTATACAACCTTGGTATCCCAGAATTCAGAAATGAGCTCAAGGTTTTTACTATTTCGAAAATTGAATATTAATCAAGGCTAACATTTCTTCCTAAACTATTATTAGGCGGGTGTCTGTGTCCATTAGCCAGTGCGGAGCAGTAATACCTTATCTAATTACTACTTTCCTCAATTTACTTTCTAAAAGATGTTTTACTTCAGATGAAATTTAATTTTAATGAAAGAACTTTCTAAGTATTCTGTTACTTCTTCGCTTAGTTCCCTTAGTAATTAATTAGTTATTTCCATCTTCAGAGCTTTACTCTTCGTGGAACTGAGTGGTCACAGTGACTCACAGTGTATCTACCACATATTCTGCATCTTCTACAAATATGCATTAAATTATTAGATGTACTGTAAATAAACGTTTTTGCGTAAGAGATGTATACATTAAGACAAACTGCAGAAAATCAGTAAGAACTAAGCTACATACAAAGATAAAAATTGTAAGTTACAACTTGTGCCTTGTAGTTGCTGACGTTTGTTCCATTAGACTAAATAAATTATTATTCCTTTTATTTTTATTAAACAAATAAATGGTACAATTTGGTCAGAATATTACAAAATAATTTAGTTGTAATTACTTAAAATGACACGCTTAACGAGCTTGGAGTAGGAAATTCTAAAAACCTGTATGACTGTCTTTGTCGCGTCCGAAATTCTGTAACTGTAACCTTTCACTGTTTAGAAGTGGGTGTGTTGATTGCAAAATTAGAGCTTCGTTTGATGTGAAAGCACCAGTTGCTTCTTAATACCTAGAACTAGAACGGACGGATAATTTCATAAGCAAAATGGCTTTTGGTACAATTCTATTACATCCTGCCTCACGGAGATACATTGGGGCCGTTCTGAGTTGTTTTTGCATGGTTCAGGTACATATTTATTTCTTGAGCTCGTACCCTACCATTAAAGTAATTAAAGGAAGCTATAAATAGTGTTCGTAGAAAATAATTAGGAATGTTAAAAATGTCGACATACATGCATACATACTTATAAGGAGACACGCGCGGGGTTTCAGTGTCCCCAAACAGGGGAATAGCAAGATTTACTGTAGTTTGGAATCTGTTTGTTATTTGATACTACTGTATATTCCATCAATTTCATGTAGTTTGTGGCAGCGATCGTGATAGTAGGCTATGGGTCTTATTTCATTCAGAATTTGCAATGGAAAGTCTCAATAATTTCGACCTACGATTCACGAACATTCATCATTATCACAATCATACTAGGAAGCATTCTCAGCGTTGTCCACATATGTGGTGCAAAAATACTTTATGATTCGGGGAAAGAAACCACACGGTAAATGCGAGTTCAACATTTTGTCTTTTTTAAGCTATTGCAGTAGTGTGCATGTACTGTACTAGATTACCATTGTATTTTTTTGATATAGAAAAATTTTCAGGTTATATAAATATAGCAGCTGCACGTAGTTACTATCCTCTTTCCCTTTTGTAGGCATAGGTTTGAGTCCTTTTTGTTGTTGTTGGTTATCATCTTCGCTTGCCTTCTTGCAATGGAATTCGTGGCAGCTATAACATGTCGGATCCATTTTTCGTGGTTTGATGAAATCTTTGAAGTATAAAAGAATCATTGTTTTAAACGAAATTTGTCTTGTGTACTCCATGGATTGCAAAATGTGGATAATACTCCAATTGTTCTTCACACTTCACAGGATGAAAAGGGTTTCATTAAAGCAATAAAGAAATATGGAGAGAATCCCAATCTTAGATTGCGAATAGATCAATTACAACTTGAAGACCAGTGCTGTGGAGCAGAAAATTTCTCGGACTGGCTTAATGAAGATTGGGTTTCTCCTCGCTTCAACCCATTATTCAACCCAAGCGTTACCCCGGAGCAAAAATCCCTTTACTATCCTTGGCAAGGGAGTCCATTGTCTGAGCCAGTGATGGAACCACCTGAATTAGGTCGCATTCCAGCCCCATCTCTCCCGGAACAATATGAGACTCCACACGGACAATATCAGTCTCCATATGAGCAATATCAGACTCCAGCAGCTTTATTTCCAGTTAATCCTACAGAGCAACATGATGGACCAGAGCATGGCTATGACACAAATCCAGAAGGACAAGAAATACCTGCAAATCCTCCGGATACATCAAAGTATTAATCAACAAACCAATTACTTTATTCATTAGACAAGTTCAGGCTACAGTAATGACCTGACGAAGCATTATGCTCTCGAAATATGCATCTCTGCTTTACAGTAAATCCTTACAGATTTGAAAGTTTTGACAGTCGACCCCGAATGGTAAAGCGATATCGCAGAGATGGAGAAGCCTCTCTCCCGCATCTTATTCCCGACGAAATGACACAACGATCACAATTTGGGGAGAAGCCACAGCAGGTCAGAGTTCAATGATTACTAGCAAAATGCAAAAGGTTCCTGGCATGTCGCTCCAGGATAAAATCAATAATACTCAGTGAACTTTTGAAATCAAAAGGGATGTATTTGTAACTATTCTTTCACTATAGGGAAAGGAATATGTTGCGCTTGAGAACGATAAACGTCATTTATTCGTTGTACCATGGTCTTGCTGTTCCACGGAGTATCTCGTAATATACAACTGCCATAATTTAATACTGGTTATACTTGCTAATAGTAGCTGCTAATTATTGAGCGTAGATGACTATATACTGCTACAGGCGCTACAAAAGGAATTACAGAAATTCACTCACACCCGAAAGTTAATTACTCCTTTGCTACATATACACATTTGTTGAAAAGTGTTATGAGAAAGAATACGCGTATGGGAATACTTGTATGTTTAAATTTTGATTTTATTTCTGATGCTCCGTAAACTATATACATACATCCCAATCAGCTCTTTGAATTTCGGCTCTTTTGAAGTAGTTCATCTGAAATGAAGTAGTTAAAGTTGTATACATTGAAAATAGAACGGAAGTACATACACAGAATAAACTTCAAAACAAGTAGATATATATGGTTAAAAATGTTTCGGGACGGTTTTATGTGCAGAGTACATATGTATGTACGTTGTAAAGTTTATTGTGTGCTTTCCTTTTTTACAAAGGGTCCGTGCATCCATGACTACGTGACCCAGTACGATATGGTTAGTTTACTAAAGGCCAAAGTTTCCTGGAATGGAAGTAGCTTGTATCAAAGGGGATGTTGGTTGTTACTAAAGCAAGAGTATATTTCGTTTATGCGCTCGTACATGGTATTATTCTGGATCACTGTTATAATCCAGGTGAGAGACAGTCAGGGTCTTGTTAAATTAGTAAAGCAGATTGGTTTGGTGGCAGTGTAACTACATATCTTTGTATCTTCCCAGGTCCTCATAATTCTACCCGCACGTTACCTCCAGACCTCAGTTGGAAATATAGAATTGTACAATCGGGAAGACAGTTCTGCGCCTGGATACTTGTGGGGAGAATCCTCAATGTCTGCTTTGCGTAAAGTGAAAAAGTATCAGAAGAGGAGAACAAACGACGGAACTTCTAATGAGGACTTGGAGGAAGTATCTCTACTTGAAGAGTATGATAGGCGCAAGGAAAAACATAGAAAGAGACAAAAATTACGGAAACTTCTACTCAAGTCTAATATGGGTTCACAAGAAGAAGAATCTGAGCTTGAATTAGACGATGAAGAAAAGCCGACTCGTGTGCAGCAGAGTGAAAGAAAAATGAAATTGAATGGCATAAGAAATAAATCAAAAAAGTTACTTTCGGAAATCTTCACTGCCCACAATAAAGGCAAGCATCACAAGAAGAAGATGAATTCCACAATGACTTACTCACCGGACGAAGTAAAACATTCCAAAAGTAAAATTCCAAGGCCACCAAAGCATGGCAAGTCTTCAAGGCCTAACGATGAAAGTGAAGCTTACGAAATTTCATAAGTCCGCTAGCAACAAAATATGTTGTCAATACACAAGTGGAAAATAAAAAAAAAGTTTTTAAGCATATCCGCCCCTCGTAAAATCTCGTCACAGTTATTTCATCTATCCGTGATCAGTTTAAAATAATTGACGTAGGGTTGTTCAAAACAAATACAGTCCGATGATCTGACATCTGGCATGGATCTTGCATAATGGGCAAACTTTTTCCAATATAAATATTTTTCTGGTGTAAACAATGTCGCTCGGGGTTGATTTTGTGGGAGTTATATAAAATGAAATATATACGTATTTAATCTGCTCAAAAATCTTTTTATTGAAGTTTTACTGCGGCACTTTATATCTTATCCCTGTTGTTTATTTTTTTACCCTTTGCAAAAAATTACTGGCAAAGAAATATTTCAAGGGAAAGCTGGTCGAGGTTCGACCTAGAAACACATTCAAAGCAAAACGGAAATCCACAGATGCACTTCTGTTTACTTAGTAACGGTGTAAGTAGTAATTCATTCGAGAGCAACCTACACCTTCAGCTTATCTTGTATCCTCTCTCTGAAGGGGGTACAGTTTGGCTTATACCTTATGCCAATGACTTTCATAATAAATACATACACAACATATGGCATGCAAACTTAATCTTTGTATTTAGTTCAGAAGTTAAGTGGATACATATATGTACGTGAACAATAATGCAAACGAAATACATAGATATTGGAATAATAGAAACAAAATAGCACTTACAATACTAAAAGCTTGATGAAGTGAAATTACTAGCAATAAGATTTCTTAATAGGGTTGTGTTGTGTGACACAGGAACGATCAGGATTTTTATACTATCACATCCACACATTGATGAAGGAAATTATATAAAATTTTATATTCATAGGAAATGTAGTACAGCACAGGTTTGAGATTAATTACAAAATGCAATCAAGCTATTAAGTCAAACTCTGTCTTTGAGTAATTAATTACATCTCACAAATTTAATTACAGCTATTATGTGTGCATACGTAAGCACAGAACAAGCATAGTAAAATAAATTGCTAAATTTCGTTTCAATATTTAATAGGGCCTTGTGTTCATCTACCTGCATATAAATGTAGAGTTATGTTAGTTTACTTTCACATCCCATTTCTCCTGCTCCAATCAAAGGAGAAAGCACGAAACGTTATGGTTATTAATTTTTATACCAACAAAGCTTACTGGGTTCACCTCCTCTTGCGTAAACATGGAAGTAATTAAAACAATGAGGTACTTTGTTTTCGTCATTAATTATTAAGAATCGCTCGGTTAGAACTCCAAGGGAGTGGATAAGTTGCTAACAAGTGATGACTGGCAAAGGTACAAAAAATGCCTATGTGTGTATGTATGTCTCATTCGAATATTCTATATCTTACGTTGCATATAGCATCTTCTTGCACACGTTTCTAAAAACTGAAGAGCTTACAAGAAATTCTCTCAAACCCGCACGCACCACCTTACGATGGCTTTCATGGCTAAGAAGTCTTTCATGGATTTACTCAAAAGATATATATATATATATTGATCCGATTTTCGGGCAGGAGAAATTAAAGCGGGATGTCTGAAATCCTCCTTTCCCCGTTATATAAATATTTTCAGACTTTCTAAACACCTTTCCTAAATAGTTTTCATACTACTGTTGAGCGCTTTCATTGTAAACATCCGGATTATAGTTCAAAAGTTTTCCACCTGATATTTTGCAAAATAATTGATGGGAAATTAGCATTGTAAACCTATAGCAATTAAAGGGTTCAATATAATTATCAAAAAACGGATCCATTTGTAGAGGTAAAAAACATGTTGCTTTTATTTGCACTACTTTTCTTATGTCACAATGTGGTGTCGAGTTTAGAAACCTTCCAACAAAAGTACATTGTGAATTCGTCAGAACTTAGAATTATTGCAGTTACTCCAACACATTTCAACTGGAACAAAACCCCAGGTAACTGAATTTCAATAAAAATTCACTAAATTATTTAGTGAGTTAATTAATGGAAACCTTGATTTTTAAAGGTGACATTTTTGTGTATTATTCCAGGTTCCGTCAATGAAATTGAATATAGTGCTAGAATTTCCCAAGCTCCAGATCTCCCCGAATGGTTAAATTACGCTTACGAAGGGTACAATTCCGTGGGGTACATTTATGGAGTGCCTCCCAAGCAGGCTGTAACCGTGAATTTGGACATTGTTGGATGGAATCATTACCAAAATTATGATGTTCGACTCCTTCGCATATCCATGGACGTCATTAAGAAGGATCCCTTGGAATTTATTATAGAGCTGAAAATTGACAACCTCAATGTCAAAGACATGTGCAATCCGAGACGGATGGACATGCTGCTTGATGTTCTAAAGGATCAGTTAGGATGGACTCAAATCGATGGAAGTAAAGTTGTTCCTGCTTACTTGGCTTCCGCAGTTGCTGTCGGAGAAAATCGTGTCCCTCTCAGACCGAACGACGCAGAAGGGTATGTTCCGATGATCAATGATGCTCTTATTTTTCATGGAAAATATTCTGAGATATGAGAAATCATCATTTAAATTTTTTAGCATAATCATCCATCTCGCATCTGACAAGGATTTTAGCCCTGAACTGAAAAAGTTACAGTTGGAAGTCTCATCGTTGTGGAAAATGAGACCGTGCCCTCGGGACATGAAGAGGACATCAATGGAACGTCACTTTAGGCGTCAGAACTTCCTCATTGATTGGTGCTCCTTCAGACTAACCACCGTGGAGAAATGGAATGGTGATTCGGAGAGCAATACGGAAGAAGATGTCCAGTCTGAGGAGGATTCTAAGGAATTACTCACTGACAACGAGGAATTAAGTGATGACCAAAAGGCAGCAGTACCATCCAAATTTAATGAGCATGGCGTCCCAGAAGTCTTCCATTTTAAGGAAGAAATTCCCGAGAGGGGGTACGGATTAGCAGCCTTGGTTGCTTGCCTAGCCCCTGGAAGTATTGGAGGACTCGTTGGCTTCCTGTTAATAGCGTTGCTCTGGGTGGACCGAGAAGATGATGCTCCTATGTAAGTTTGAATATTTTAATATCCTGTGTCCCATTTTATTTATTTTTACTCAGGGACACTACGAAAATGGCTTCACGTGAATCTGAGTTGCTTAAACGGGATAAATGACAAATCCTGTAAATACGTGAAGTGTTGATTTTGTAAATTGATGTTTATTTCAATGAACTATTTCCTCCAGTGATGAAGACGCCCTTTGTTTTGAAGCAGGCTACAGATTATTCGTTTCTATGTTCAGGCTAAATAAGCTGACTAGGTATACTACATTTGGGTTATTATTTGGGTGATTTTGTGCTTTTTGCTTTTGATCTAACAAGCCAATGCTGATTTTCAGTCTGTACTACTATGAAGTGTGCAAAACTAATAAGCAATAGGTATTTATTAATTTTGTAACCAAATGTGCTAACACTTTTTAACAGAGTGTAGTGCTGATAGGTAGCGAGTGTTCACTATATTAGTGTGTAGATTCTCGAATCTTACCATTCAAGACTTTCTCATCTGCAGGTGCACACGGGCCAATGAGGACGAGAAAGAATGGGCTCGTCCTGTTGAGAATATGATTATTGTTACACGACCAGATGAGACCGACGCCTTTGGAGACGATGATCGGAATACACTCGTGCAAACCCCTTTGCCTCCTCAGTATGGTGAAATGCATCCCAAGTAATTGATGTTTACTTCATATTTGTGTTGTAAAGATGTTTCATCTACGTGTAATAATTTTATAGTTTTGTCATGAAGTTATTCATGCGTATTTTAATTTCCAGTGGAGCTCCTGCATTAACATACGCAGTTTAAGCAGTCGACAAATCCACAAAAATTTTGACTCCCGAATTTTCTACTTTTTAACACATGAATTAATTTTTCGGGAGAAAACAAGATTAATACCGTACTAACGCGCAGGCTTAAATAGAAGTGACACTGGAAGGATTCCTGGATCACACACCACGCATTTACCGTGCTGAACTACAGGACAGTTAGTTGGCAAAATTTCTATTATTGTTAGGTAGATAATTACGTGTGAATATCATTCGTCGTAGAAATAAGCTTAAATGTTCATTCTTGTCAGCACATGAAAATAGTAATTATGTGTGACAGTGATTCCCATACCGTGTGAAAACACTGTAGAAAAATTGCAACATTTCAATTATAATAATTATTTCTTAGATTAACAATGACTTGTTTTATGTAGAAACTTACAATGGTAATAATTGTATGTATTTGCAAATAACAGAAAAAACTTCGATAGTTAGCATACTTTATTTGGCAATAAATATTCGCACATAATCAGTCATTTCAATTTCTAGATTTCATTCGTTCCTTGATTTATCCTATGCAGAAAAATTATCAAGTTATTCGACACTTTTAAACGTACAGAAGCAGTAATAATTGTAAGTTATAAATTACACGTTATGTTATGATATCAGAGCTAGTTGTTTTCCTGCCTTACATTTCCTTTCACCTTTATTTCATTACTATGTTGAATAATATCGTACATCCGGAGTTTAGGGTAACTTTTCAGCTTTCCTACTCTATTAAACATTTTCACACAATCGGATTATTTTCTCATGACGTGTAACTTTATAGCAGACGCAAATCCCAATGAGTACGGTTGTTCAACATTATCAAAGGGCAAGGGTACAATTAAACAATTAACTTTTATTTCTTCAAAGTCAGCCTATGTGGTTCCCATCATCTTCTTGACAACTTAATACTCTAAGTATTCATGCCATTTCATGTCCTGATGAGGTAATGACTTGAACCGGACTCCGGAGAAATCAACACAATGTCGATGCACTTCATGTGAGCAGTTTCCTTCTAAGATTACAATACCATTGTACTGATTACCTATCCATTATAATAAAAAGGAACTACGAGATATTCAAAGATGTGAGTACAAACACACAAGACAAGTTATGCTATCAATTAAACCCATCTGAAAGTGTAAGTAACATCAAACACAGCCTAGAAGAGATGAAATTTATCAAAGCACATAAACTACCTGCACAGACGGATCGTTTTAGTTTGAAGTATAGCTCCTTACAGAATTAACACGGTAACACAATCCCGAAAGACCAATTACATATTTTCTTATATCATTTTGCATGAGTTAGACATTAATGGAAGAATTGCAGAAATATTTGTTGGTTAAATATCTATCGCTAATACTGCTTAACAATTGGGGTACGGGAGATAAAGTCGTTCAACAGTCCGACTGGTGATTGTCGATAACACGAAAAGCTGAGACAATGTTATGCAGTTCGAAATTTCTTTAGCATAGCTACATAGATATATAAAAGAGTTGATAGCTATTCAAATAATTCAATCTAGTAAGTTAAGCAACATTAAAACAAGGTTAGGATAGCATATGTAGAAATAATGATATACAAGAGCAAGCTCCATCGGTGTACAAGTTCACGAGAATATTACCCTTTCTTTAAGTTCATTACACGTTCGTGCCAATTTCCCTAGACGTAACCTGCTAAACGTTCTACACGCTTATTACCATAATTAAAAATACTTACGATCAAACTAATTAGCCTTATTGTTTAAAAGGCAAACAAACAATTAGCCTAATACAACCAAAATTGTACAAACTAACAGGCGCAACATTAGCAATATGGCAATACATTTCATCGTAAACATAAACTGTAAATGGCTGCCAGTATAATAAATTTACTGCGTAATACAAGAACTCTTTAACTTTTAATTCACAATAATACGTACAAACGGCGTTAAAAATATGCAGCCTTGAATGTTGTGTTGTCGTGTCAAGGCCGGCCATTGAAGCAATGCAAAGATGAGCAAGGATAGAGTTACAAGTGAAAGTTCAAGATTGCTAATAACATGTTCAATTTGATTCTTGCTGAGTGAGTTGTGGTCGTGAGTGTAATAATAATTATTACAGATGGTGACAATCATCCCAAAATTGGGAGAAAAATATACATATATAGTTGCAGCAAAATCAGCTCTTAAAATAAATATTGGAACTGGATGATGACTTCTTTGAAGCAAAAATTACGTGGATTTAGCTTATCTCAATCAGGACTTCTCGTTCCGTGCGGAAATCGTAGGAAAACTGCAAACAATTTTACTATTGATTAGCTGCCTCAAGTAAATTAAATCATATGGGAAACAGGTCCAGGTTTACCTCACGTTCCAAATCAGCTTCTGTTTTGATTGGAAAAGATGGAAAAACTTGTCGTCTTCCAAACTAAGAAATCAATAATGTTAATAAATAGAATATGCGCTCAATAAGAACTATACTAATAACAAGCAAATACACAACTGTAACTAATTCAAAAGCAAGTTGGCAATTACAGGAAGCTCTCCGTTACGTGGAACCAAATCCTCCCGGAGATTTAAAGGCACGCCTTCCAGCCCACTGAGGGAAGAAATAGTTGTCGAATTATAGGTTGGATGCGGCTGCCCAGGGTATACTGCGGGTGATGAAGGAGCAGAGTTAATAATCCGCTCTGTACCGAAAACACCAGGGTTACCATTTGCATTCCCATTTGTATCTAGTGTGTTATAAAACAACTTACTAAAACCACGATCTACACAAGAAGCAAACTGATGAGCACCATCACATAAATGAATGCAAACATCAATGAAATAAGGGGTAAATCACAAATCGCATTTAGTACATTAACTTTCATGCACTCAATTAGTACCAAAACAAAAAAACATCCAGGTTCACAGCAAAACTTACTTAGTTGTAGATCATTCATCGAGTGCTGAATTTGTGGGTACAGGGCGCTTCCTGCTCCTGGCATTATTCTGCAGAACGAAATTAAACATTCTCTCTCACTCCTCACACATACTACTCCACACATCTTTACTACCACCTCATCACTGTTAAAAGATTTCAACGAAAGTACTTACCCATACGACAGTGAAGGAGACGAAAGGCGAGTTATGGCTGATATTTTCCGAACACAGAAATGCATCCCATTGATTTCTCTATTAGCAATACAACACATTTTAAAAATCCACCAACAAATGACATAATAAACCCAATCCACCATCACTCTCTCTTCACCATACATTCAACCATCCCCATACTAAAACAAACACCCATGATTCCATGATACTACTAAAACTCTGTATAAACTCAAAACAATACAAGCAATACCCGATGTGATCATATCCTGGAGGAACTTTGAATTTACTAAGGATCATTATGTCAATTATGGATTCCGCATTGGTCCTAAAATGAGCTAATTTAAAACATAGCTGCTTTTTCTGAAAAGGTTTCTGAGTCGTATCCACAGTTGATTGAATGATTGAAAACCCCTCCGGGGGAAGTTCACGATCATTAATTATCTGAACAGCCGCAATCACATGCTCAGGTCGGCCCTGACTTTTACTAATGCACACATAGCGTGTCACTCTTCTCCCAAAAAATCCGTCCTTCCACAAATCCGCCTCCACCTCCTGGTCATGGGTCTTACTGATCTGAAATAAATAATCCCAAATCAAATCATGAGTCACACGGTCAACATATACATGCACGTATATATATTTAAAAATCCCTTTCATACTAACTACAATAATTATCCCCCTTAAATATTTTTATTTATCCTCACCGGAGTATACCCCAAAGGGCATTTGGAATTGTCCTCAACCACACAAACCGCAGTCAAAGAACGGAATTCAGGGTTCATTTGAAACATTTTTTGTGTATTTCAAAATAAACAAAATAATTAACTTGACGACAGTATACACACACACCAATGAGTCACTCCGTTCTGGTCTTCCTTCAACTACTCTCTATACGGAGTTACATATATACAAAAACTGATTACGTGATCCCAACGTTATTGATATTACTTCAAAGAATCCTCAGAATATTTTAACTCCAATCACCATTCACTGACGATCCCACTTTTGACTGGCACTCTTGCAAAATTTAGGAAATGACAGCTTTTAAATTCTTTTTTGAAGTAAATTCGATTTAAAAACTAAGAGCTTGACTGCCACTAACACTAAGTAGGAATTGATACGGATTAGTTGGTCACTATTATTCCTCTTATCATGGAACTACCAGTCACCAGTGCTGAGTGCACTGGTCCTCGTATGAAAGGAATTAATATACTCGCAACTCACACAACCACAACCACATCGATATATTTAAAGTCCGACAGAAGATTCTTCCTTTCGAGCTACAACATCAACATGATATTGAACCTGAAGCCATGTGACAACAACCCGCGGCACTCAAATAAAAATGTGCTGATGATGCAAAAAGGACCCAAGGACCTACAACAGCAATTGCTGTTGCTCACTCATCCTATGCAGCTGCAAGTTCTGTAGCAGCAAGCGTCAAAGACAAAAGTACGTTCTCGAAAGGAGAAATCGTCACCCGAAGCTCACGCTTAATTCCAACACTCAGCCCCAAAATAAGTGGAGGAATTGTCAGTCGTGAATTGTTGGAGCGTTCCTGCCAGAATTACTATTACAGTGACTGCATAAGATGTAATACGTAATAATTTCTGAGTCACTGTTCATAACGTCATGCGGTGATATGCCAACAGTTGGAGTTTTGACATTTTTCGACTATTTAAAAAACAGGACAATCTACTCTTGTAGGTGGCAGAAGTGTCAAAATTCTCACCTGTGGACAAACAAGTTTGGGCGCAGGGCTATTTAGATGCAATGGGAATATCAGGTCACGCGTCAGTGGATAAATATCCACAAGTGACACTGACATTGCAATATGCAGTGGCTCAAAAATTGTATTAAATGTTTTGGAATGATAGCTCTGATTTTAACACTTGAATAATATTCTGACGTCCATGTTACCATTATCTGTCTACAAGTTATCTTTATCGTCTTGATGTAAGTTCTATTTGGACTTTTAACTGTTTATGTATTAAGAGATACGTCGTGGAAGTGTTATTGAGACTACGGCTCAGTCATTAATTTACTATAGCTTCTGGACTTTGGATTTTATGAGTACGCTGGGTTGGTGCATGTAGATAAGAATTTTTTAGAAGACAGTTCCGTTGTATTCTGAGCTTTTAATTGTGTTTTGGGTTATTTTTAAGTGGAATTAGTAAAGTTTTTCATGAGTGTATTTAGCAGGTCGGTTTTTCATTGCTTAGCGGGTATAGGGAGAATTTTAAATGAGTATTGGAATTTTGAGTTTGTTCAGAAAAGTATAATGTTTGTTATTGATGGGCACGGACACGAGGACGGGCTTTGGAAGCGGCGATTGTGCTGCCACCTGCCTGTAACTTGTGCTATAAGTTTTGTGTTACTTATGGGCTTTGCTAGTGAGTTGGGGTACATTGAGAATAGCAAGTGGGATGATTGTTGAGGACCGTGAGGATGAATAATAATTACATAGATTATTTATAGTTACTTACTTATAATGGCAAAATAATTTACACAGAAACTTTTACTTACTACTTGAGACATTGGTTCTTATAATGTAATAAAAAGAATGGATAAAAATAATGATGGTTTTGAAAACAATCCAGTATTTAGGAAATAAGTAAAGATTAACTTTTGAAAGTTTTGAAGTTTGAAGGGATCTTCAGAATAAATAGGTTGCATGAAGTATGATGAAGGTTAGCTATATGGGAAATGTAAACAATATAATATATTGAATATATAAATACTGTTTATTTAGGAAGGACGGAAATTCTCCATGTCAGGATTTGCAATGGTAATGATTGTAAGAGGCTCAAATGCCGTAGATTTTGGTCGGTATAGAAGATATTTTAGAGAGGCGTTGCAGAGGCCTATTATTGATCCTATGATTGGAGCACTTTTCTAAATTGCTTAATTATTGCTTATTGCTTTACTACATAAGCTTACAGCATGTCTAGGATCGGCTTAAGAAGTATAGGAATCTCAGTTAGGATCGAAAAAAACATTAAACTTTTTTCAAGATAAGAGGAGACACAAGGGTTGTGCATGAAATCGTTCAGATGAATGTTGTATGGATATAAATATGAATAGGGTTTGAATGAATGGAGAGGGAGTAATATTTGATTCAGGATTATATTCAGTAATTGACGACCAGTTGAGGCTGCCCTCATGATGCTTTTTATGCTTGATTATTATAAGCCTCTTCAATGTTTAACCAGACTGGTGTCTTATATTACATGAAAAGTGTAACTGTGTGAGACCATGTTTGATGTTCCATTGCGTTATATTTATATGTATGCACGATGGCTCAAAGTTGTTGCTTTAAATTCTTTCGTTGAGGCAAAAGGTAATGTATACAATACTCGTTACCTTTAATGGAGATACTTTATCAGTGTTTGGCGTGACAGGAGCCAGATAGTGTGATAAATAACAATTATTGTATAAATTATATTTGTAACACAGATATAACTAGACTGAATGGCAAGCCCAGCAATCAGCAGTTGGATGAAATCCTTACTCAAGTCAACTTCAAGATTTTCCAAGGCTAGGTACAGGAGTTATACAACGACAATAATGGCAGCTCCAGCTCCTGTACAAAATACCAATAGCCCTCTTAGTTGTAGCAGAACATTGCAGGTAATTTTTTTATTTCGACAATTATTTTGTTTTCAACAGTATTTACTAGCTATTCCTGAACTTCTGTGTTTTGTTTATCCTTGTGTGTAGGATGCAATTCAGACTTTAAATAAGTTGCAAAGCAATTCAGAGGTAGTAAAAATATCTTCAGCTAACCGGAGTGCTCTTGCGCCGAATAGTCTACCTTTAACTAGGAAGTATTTGATTCGAAGTGGTGTTTCCTTGGAGGAATTAGACAGTCTGAACGTTATCCATGTGGCTGGAACCAAAGGAAAAGGATCTACATGTGCCTTTATCGAATCAATGCTTCGCCACTCGGGCCTCAAAACTGGGTTTTACTCTTCCCCTCATTTAATTTCTGTTCGGGAAAGAATCAGACTGGAAGGAAAGCCGTTATCACCAGAAAAATTTGCTTACTACTTTTTCAAGGTTCATGATAGTTTGGATGGACTCAAGGTAACGTTGTAAATAAATTAATATTTTGAAGCTGAGTCTTGTATTTTAATGTTTTTGAGTATAATGTTTTGTTATACAGAGGGATTCTCTTTTTTGAATTATCCTGGTTTGTTAACTTAAGCCTATGAATTAATTGTAAAATTGAATTGAATTGTAGGAACAACAAAATGATATGCCATTCTACTTTCTCTTCTTGACCCTTATGGCCTTTCATGTGTTTCTGGAGGAAAAAGTTGACGTGGCTGTGATTGAAGTTGGCATTGGGGGACTTTATGACTCGACCAATATAATAAGGTGCGCATACAAATATGTTGATAAAAATGGTCCATTGACTGTAGCAATCTGAAATCACAGGTAATTTTAATAGGAATCCGGTTGTCACTGCGATAACTTCACTTGGCTTAGACCATCAGTCCATTTTGGGGGACACTGTTGAAGAAATTGCCCTTCAAAAGGCTGGTATAATGAAAACAGGGGTGCCGGCAATTACTGTTTTTAATAATAAACCTACCATTCAAAAAGTATTGGAAAATTACGCTGCACTAATGAAGGTGGTTCACTATACGTCGTAAATTTACTGATGTTTATAATATTAATACTGCTGGTTTGACACTTCTTGTTTAATATTTTTTCAGTGTCCCTTAGTTAAGGCGCCCACTATTGTAGAATATCTAGACCAAGAAAAAATAGACTTAGGTATTAGGGATCCTCAAGTATCTAAAATAAACGCAGCCGTGGCAGTCCATGCAGTTAACGCATTTATGGAAAAAAAATTTCCTGAAAAGTTAGGAGCAGACAATTGCAACAACAAAATTAAGCCTGAGTTCGAACTGGGCAAGCCATTTACTCTTCAAACTTGGCATTTCGATGGTCTCCGAGATTGCCGTTGGCCAGGCCGATTCCAGGTATTTTCAGCTTGTTAATATCAAAAGTAGCTTGGATGAAGGATTTCAATTAATTGTGCTCATTTTTATTGTTTATTGACGCAGAGAGTTCAAAGAAACAAAGGCCTATGGTTTAATCTGGATGGAGCTCATACTGTTGAGAGCTTTTCAGCATCTTTGCAATGGTATTCGCAAATTACTGAGACAAATTCAATTCGAGTCCTAGTATTTCATCTAACAGGGACTCGCAACGCGGAAATGCTATTACAGCCCTTCATAGTTGCAAATATCTTTGATAAAGTAGTGTTCTCCCCTATTATGACGTCGAAAATTGCTTCTCCAAGTTCAGGTATGGAACTAAACGGTAGTAGTCATTTTGCTCCGTTCTAAATCATATTCTAAAATTAATACTTATTGAAGAAACTCATAACTTCTATAACGTTAAAAATGTTTCTAACGATTTTCCAGACAACTGGTCCATACTTGACTCCAAAAACGATTTGAGAGCTCGTTGTCAATCCCATGCAGATACATGGAAAACTCTTGAGGAAAAACTGGACATATCGGATCGTCGAACCGAAATTCATGTCTGTGATAGTATAGAAGAAGCCATACAATTTTCTGAGAGCTGTAGTAAAAGTAGCACCGTTGAAGTTTTAGTCACAGGATCACTCCATTTGGTTGGGGCTTTCTTAGATATTTTAGATCCTACAGTCTGTGATCGGTAGGACCAAATGTACTTAACTTCTAGAAAAATTTTCTCCTAGTGAAACAAGTCACGTTACCACTTCCATGTCACGAGTCACGAAACAGTTACCACATAACTACATAGCATATAAACTACTTCACTTTATCACCTATAATCCATGTTATTATAATTTTCATTTATGTACCTACAACTCCAGATTCAGACAACAAATCCTACCTGAAAAAGGAACGCTTAAAACAATCAAGTCACAAAGTTTTAGCGGATACTACTACTTAAAATAAATACATTAAAGAATGTATTTGTAATCTGCAACTACATGCTAAGTTTTTAATAAAACATTATCCCAAACCAGAATTCACTATGCGCTGTAAACCATTTTTTATTTCTCTTAATTGTATCATCTCCTCATTAATAAAAACTTTTTCTTTGTTTCACTCTAGCCTCATATTCTTAGGTCCTGTGATCATAATTTTTGGCCTAAGGTGATATTGGTCTCAAATGAATCCCCATGAAATTTGCTACAAGCGCCGGGTTTTGAAATACGAAATTGAATACTGCGTTTTTATGAAGGCCAGAGGCCAGACCCTCCTTGAAAGAATGGCAAGATCAGAACCTTTCATCTTCCGCATCTTTGCTTCTGAAGATGAATTTTATGAACCATGCTCTCTGTTCCTACGGGTTATGTCACAATTCTTAACCCAGGGACCTATTTGATAGCTCCCTTGAAAATCCTACAAATAAGCGGCAAAAGAAATACCAGTAAAATTTTTGCCTCTGAAAAATTTGTAAAATCCTTAAAAACAATCAACTCTGCTTTGCATTTTTGAAGGTTGTGACCTTAATTTATGATCGAGGTCCATGAAACAAATTTTGAAATATCTGGACAAAAATTTCATTCAAATTGGGGGAATCATATATTTTGATTCTGTCCAGTATATGCGCCAGCGAGAATAAAAAGAATGTGAGACACTCTGTACATAGTAGCATTATAGTATGTACAGGGTAACCCTAACCATTACCCAGATGTTGTATGGCGCGAATATAATTGCTGATGCTGTTGTTTGCATGTTTATATTGCGTGAGCTTTATTTGAGGCTTGAGGTTGAGACTGAAATGAGATACTACGCTACAACGAGAAGTGAACATTTTATGGAAATATTAAGTTACCTTTTTTAGCATCATCGGAGGAAAAAGTGTCCCTTGACTTTTGCCAGTTTTTTTTCGTTATCAATCCCCAACATGTGTCTATATCTTGAGATGATTATCAGCAAAAAAATAAGTGCCACAACTTGACACATACGTGCATTTATATACGTGAATCTCTACCGACTGGATCTGACTGAGTGCTTGGTGTCTAATAATTTAATTAATTATTATTTAAAAATTATTTGGATATTATTTGTTCATCGCTGCCGATAACTGGTGGAAGTATCAATCGAAAGGAGAAAGAAGATTTGTTTTTGATTAAATTGACTGGAGATTACAGCATCCTGAAGTATTGTCAATGTAATTGTGCTTTTTGTTTGTTGGTAATAAATTGTAAAGTTGGATTTCGGAGGAATTTTTATAACCTGATTTATTAATGAATTGAAATGAAGACTCTACCCGATTTTATTATTTTTGATGGGCTTTGGCTGTGGGATTTTTATACGGCTGTTGTAATTATTATTGTTGTTATTTTTACTTGTGATCCAATTTTAGGTCGGGGAAAAGTAGACGCGGTCGGCCTCGAAAATCGGAAGCTGTGAAGGAGGTTAAGAAGTCGAAGTTGCCGTCGGTGAAGGAATTCGATAGGAAATCATCCCAGGAACGAGAGACTGAAAAAACTCCTGCACTTTATGTGACCATAAAAAATTGTGTACTTTGTGAGACCTCCCTGAGGGACCACAAAGTTCCTTGGACTGATGATTTGAAAAAGAGATTTGACTCTTTTTGTACTTTTGTCAACCTGGAGCTGGATGATCGTCACTCGTGGGACTTCAAGAAAGAAAATTTCCCGTTTTGTAGTAATTGCTCAACCGTATTGGATTATCTTCATATTTTGTATAATCGGTTGGAGAGATTGCATACGAATGTGGCGTTGGGAGTGAGGAAGATTCGGAGGATAGTCCTGCGAACGAGGGCGGGTGAAGGTGGAAAGGGTGGAAGTGATAAGTTTCAAAATTCGTTGAAAAGTAGTAAGAGCTTGGAGTATAGGGTTAAATTTGTGAGGGCACAAATTATGACGGGTAAATATAATAATGGCATAATGGATTTTTATGTTTATCGGTTTATTGGTGGTTTGGTGTGGAATAATTGCGGTTAGATTATCTGAGTTGATTTGAAATTTCAGCGATGAATGATGACGACAGTGATGATGAGGATATTATTCTACCTACACTCGTACAGGATAATATTGAGGAGACGAGTCAGTCAATGCTATTACATGTTGATGAGGAGAACAAGCTCCCTAGCTCGAACGATGTGGCTCAGTCTGCGAGTACACCTAGATTTGAAGTTATTCGAATAAAAGCTGATGAAGAGCAAGCCGGAGCAGGGAACAGTACATTAGTGGAAGCTACCACGGATGTTACTCCGTCGGTTAATATCCCAAAATCGCTGCAAGATGCAGAAACTCAGTACAACAGCAGCGATATAGCCATGGAGTAAGCTTGGTTCATATTTTTCAGTATAATGTGTAATTAATATATGTTTCAAAGGAGAAACTAATGGTCATTTATTTTATGTAAGGGAAACGGAGATGGAAGGCGAAGTTGAATTTGGGGTTGGGATCAGTAACTCTGCTGAGATAGAAAGTCAAGAGTATTATTCTTGCGATGAAGTTGATGATGAGCCTATCGACGAATTTCAGGCGTTTCTGGAAGAGCAACTTGAGAAGCGAAGAAAAGCTGCCATGCAAGCGGGGATGCTCGCTACTCGCCCTGTAGAGAAGGAATTTCAAAAACCGACTGTTAAAAATGTAGAGGAAGAAACTGAGACTCCTGTGAACCAGCAGTTTGAATGTGGTGATGATGTGCAATTATGCGCTTCTGGAACAATGGATTTCTTCGAAGAAAAGCCGGAAATTATTGAAATAGATCTTGAGGATGAAGTACCAAAGTAAGACACTTAAAAGTTTAAACCAGTTTTTTGCTTCCTGGTGGTCACAAATGCTGATGAAATGTGATTCCTTTTAGTTTTCATAGAAGGAGCCGACGATCTAGGAAGAAAAGAAATTATAGTAATGAAGAATGTGTACAATCGAGTGACGCAGAAGATCAGGATGACGATTTTGATATCGATAATCGGATAATGGAAGAAGGAAGTAACAGTGAAGACGGAACGGCAAAAAATAACAACGAGGATAAACACTTACATCGGCAACGAAAGAAATCGCGATTATCGAAAATATCTCAGAGTACCCGAAGCGGTATAACAATAGTTAGAAATTACTAATAAATATTTAGCTGAATGTTGTATATAAGCATCTTAATGATAACAATACGTTCGATGTTTTCTACAGATCAAGTGGAAAATAATAGTACCTTGGTGAGCGAGAAAGGAAAAGCAAATGTTGCAACAAAGATTCTTCCTAACAGTTCAGAGGGAAACATGCCATGTGTGATTCCGGTGAAGGACGTCAGCACTACTAGCAGCACAATTAGTTCAGATCCAAACATCTGAAACGTTCGCAGAATAGGTGCGAGATCCATATTTACTACTTTTTTTTACAAGACTGATGCATTAATTTGAGGCCAAGATTCTATGGATAACATGATGACAATACGAATTTTATTAAAAAATAATCATGTGTTCTGAAAATGTCATTGATGTATTTCTTTATTCAATATTAATCATTGGACCCAATCTACACCGCCGAAAATAAACCATGATTACTGTAAGTACTACACATTTCAGTAAGCATTGTTTTTAGAGAAATTACTCAAAATTGCGCACTAAATTAACAAAAATCAACCGTCGCTTTATATACATAAATACTTTCTAATAGCTCGAATGCGGAATAAATAATCGACAGAAAATCGCACACCTATCTAGTCAAAACACCTTCCCATAACTGTATATTCAATTAGGTACAGAGTCAAATAATCTTTTATCGTGTGTGTATATAGTTTAATTACTGGCATGTATCAAGCTAATTGTCACACATCATCTGTGAAACGTACAGATGTCAAAACTTCTGGCGAAACCTAAAAATTACAATGCTGTGTATCATGCAATCTATGCATTCATGCATAAGTGTTGCAACGATTGAACATGGAATTAACAAAACCTGATCGTTTATTCCCTTTGAGGGCGACAAATTGTGTTCACAAAATAGCAACTTTTTTGGCTTACAGTACCCAGCAAAAGGACGAACATATTTTTAGTTTTTCGAAAATTCCGACTCCGAGTCGATTTCATTTTCAGAAAACGATGCTGATTTCAACAGGGTAGGTCTGACAGATCCACTGCGAGGTCTCGACTGTTTAAAAAAACTCAAATTAATAACTTTTTTCTACACCAGTGAAGCAAAACGTCCCTTAGAAATCGTTTATATTAATTTAAACAACTACATTCTTACTGGCAAGGTTTACTTACGTACCTTTAAGTTTACAGCACTTTTGATGAACTCTATTCCCGGTTCTGAAACGTAACCTCCTTCGGGATAGTCCGTGTCATCGTCTGAATAGTCTGAAAAATGTATACATACTTTGTTATAAATACTTTGTTTATATTTCAAATTAATATAAACAGCAACAAATTGTCTGATGTTCAAAAGATAAATATTCGTACCATCATCAGTTCCTGCCATATGAATCATAGTGTTTCGAATTTTGCAAACCATTTGTGCCAAATCTGTGAAGTTGTAACCACCACTTGTTGTGGGACGATTATTAATTTGTTGGCGGCTTCTGGAAGTATGCATTCTGCTCAAATACTGGCTCTGACTGTGAGAACCATAGTAGGAACCCATATGCATTGGCAGACCACCTTTCATCATTCCGTCAAAATAAGTTCGGCCGTGGTTGTAGCCAACGTCCTAAAACCGAAACAAATGTGAAATTATACATCTGAAGGTAATTATATAATGTTACTGCACGATCAACTTTCAACATTCTTTTAAACTCAAATTCGACAGTGATACCTTGATTTCGTCAAAACTGCCAAATTGCAGCGTTTTATATTTGTCGATTGGAGGTCGAACATAGTGACAATAATCGCTGTTCCGAACTTCCTCCAATTGTCGCACACACGACACATACGCAAGTCTTGACTGTATATCGGGTAAACTTGGCACTTTCACATTCGTTGATCTAAAATGACTAGTCCATTTCTGCCAAAGCAACCACCAGCCTGACAGTGAGTCCCCATAATTAGTCAGGTCCATATCGTCCTGGGAGCCGACATCTACGGCTAAAATATACCTTGCCCCACGTGTGCGCATCACGTCGGCTAGAAATGCATAAAACCTATATTAGTCCCCAGAAAACTTCTTCTTGCATAATATTACTTCAGAGTCGATTTAACAACGCAGTTCGGTTGAAGCAGGTTAATAATACTAACATTATTCAATGCTAAATCATACGATTTTAAAAACACAATAAAGGAGGCAATACGTTCAAAAACATCCCCCTGCATATTTCAAAAAGACATAATTAAATGCCTTTAGTCTGGTTGCGCCAAATATTAAAAAAACTAAGTCTACGTCTTTGCCGTCTAAACAAAGAAAAATAAACCTGGAACATTGTTCACGTAGCATCCGTCGATAAGAAGATGACCGTCTTTGGGATCACAGAGAGGAGGAAAAACACCCGCGATCGTCATACTTGAACGTACATAGCGCCAAAGGGACCCTAAATTAACAATTCCAGGCAAGATCCCAAAATCAGTAGCGAATTCAGAAAAGGCATTTGTTATCTTAAGTCATTCAACATTCAATGCCAAATGGTGACAGGGGGTTTTTAATCTACCTGAACCAAGTGACAGAGCACAGCGAAAGACAGAAAAATGGAACGTGGTGGGTACTACAGACGTACATAAGCATAACGGATAGATACTAAATGCCTGTCTACACTCTTACATTTTTACTACGGTAATACGGGCACTTTCTCCGTGAGTTTTATAGCACACAAACGTGACGACAGAGAAAGTTAAATTAAGGGAAAGGGGACCTACAGTGATCACACATGATCTCTGAGACTTCGGGTTAACGTTCTACGACACAACGTCCACAGCCTAAGTTAGGCAGTTAGGCTGCCTAACTGTATTAGGGGCAACATAAAACTAGGCAGCTTTTATTTTTAAGAACCGCTGCTGGCACTATTGGAAAAAGGTTAGTCAACTTTTAGACAGAGAAATATGGAGAGACATGATGAAGAGAAAGATGAGAGAAAGTAACAAAAAAAGAAAGGTTAGAAGGCGCATGCTGCTGGCCAATTAGCTATTTAAAAAGCAACATCAATCTACTTACACAATATTCTAGGCGATATGTTGATATTCAACAACTCCTATGAAATGAGTAATGCAACGGTTCCAAAAATGGGTAAAACCTATACGGCATACTAAAGCCACTATAGTGGCAACAAATACTGGCAATACAACTAATCCGATTGAGTGCGCTGTGTATTAATACAAGTAAATTAGAAATTTGTCAACCCTTGGTGAAATACATATATACAGGTACAGGAAAATCTCTTTTTAACGGAATCACAAAGGACATTCAATTTTGGTTCGATATAAACAAATTCTGGTATTGAACTAATTTTTACATTATGAACATACTATGGGGACGAAAAAACATATCCATTAAATGAACAATGTTTGTTATAAAGGAGTCCGTTAAGGTGGGATTTTCCTATATTCTTTTAGAGTGATACCTTTTAGCCAATAGGCCACATCCACAGTACTATATAATCTGATAGCAAAGACTTGAAACATCATTATCTTGTTAAAATACGCAATTAGTACACTTACGTGCATTTAGCAAAGGATTACGGATTTATCGACTAATTTTTTAAAACTCTTTACAACATATTGGAAACATTAAAACACATTATTCTCAATTCGAGCAGCTGTACAATGCTCACACACCTCGCCATTTGAAGTCGCCATGTACCGCAAGTATACAAAATTAATTTGTACGAGATACGAATTTACACCGCTTGCACCCATAGTTGCATAATGCAACTTGCACTCTACTTCACTACAAATTTACTCCCATTAAAACTAACGAACTATTTCTATTTGGATTTATACAAATAAATATATTAACTAATTGCCTGGATCAGTATTGGTTTATAAGTTGAGGCAAAAGAAATAAAAGTAAAGTTACTGAAGCATAAGGAAGGATGAAGTATGAAAGTTCAAGATAGATTTTGTAGATACAATCGACCATTGCGATTTAAATAAAGTAGCTATAGAGAACAGATTTTCCTTAGTTCACTGGCCTTGAGGAGTTACATTTAATGTTGAGTACAAGCAACTGAGAATTACCAAATCTGTGAGAAAATACAAATCCTTACAATTATGAGGTTAAGAGGGAAAATGCGCAACCAGAAGTTTTCAAACACATTTAGACTTTTCCAAAAGGATAATCGACATACATTACGTTTTATAGACTGAGCAACTCGACCTCTATTCTCTTAAATACATTCGATCAACCTTGCTTCAACCGAATTTCGTTGATTTTTAATTGAGTTTTTTGTTGATGATATCATTCAAACCTGGAAGATTATTCACATATCCACCATCCAAAAGAAGGTGTCCATCCATTGGGTCACACAAAGGAGGCATGTACCCCGATAAAGACATGGAGGCTCTCACATAACGCCAAAGAGATCCTACGCAGTGTTTTAATTAGCATTATAACTCCATTTACATACTAATACAATAGGAAGTTTTCAAAAACATATTTTTACAGCATTGTAATTAAAGCAGGCATATATGTTTACATATACTTCGTATAGGAATTAGCGATAACATTTGTGTTGCATAATCCGAAAAATTTTCTGTACAAGAGTAAGACTTATAATAATTTGAATCAATACGTGCGTATACAGTAATAGAAGTACCATTTAATGGGGCTGTAACATAATTTAAAGTAATACAGCGAAGCCGTAACATGGCGCATTCTAGTAGTAACTATAAGGACGCTAATTTTTTTTAAATTCAAAATGTGTTTTTTTGTTACAACCATCGTAGGATCTATTAGAATAGTTAATTTAATTTTTAAAATATTGGTAGTGTTTACGCACCCATGAAGGCAAAATTCCAAGTACGTCGCCCACGTTTCTGCTAAAAGAACTGAGCCCAAACATTGACAGACCTGAATTTGTTTGACTATTTGCCCCATGCAAAAATTTTTGTGAGCATGCTTAGGAATAAGGCTAAAATATGCAGAACTAACTGAGACATTCAGACTATTTATGATTCGATAAAAACTATAAGTGTACATACACAAACACTAAAAACTTTTATATTCAGGTCGAAATATGTGACTGAATTACTTGTGAATGTAAAAAAGCCCACACGAAGTAAAATAATTATTACTTTACGCTCGTTACCTCAATCTCGAATAAGAAACATTTCCTTATTCTACTAACAATTTATCGAACGCATCAACACGTTAAAGATAAACTCATTCGTCGGTCCTTCATGTTTGTGCTATGCTATTGTAATTCTAGAAATAACTGTGTCCACCAAAAGCATATAGCAAAGCATAATAATTACTATTAGCTACACCCCTCAGAATTTCCGTTAACATGTTTAATGTTTTTGGTCACGGTGAAACCGAAGTGATACAGTGCAGTCTATGGGCAAAAAGTGACCGCTATGTATGTATAGTTAATTAGTGTGCAGCTATGAAAGTCATGAAACTACAGGTACTTCCTACTTGATAGTCTAATAATTCCCATGGAGAACTTATGAATCTTGGACAACCTTACTGACAACTATAGAATGTGGGTTCAAACCACTTAAAAGCACATAAGGTACTTCAAAGTAATTATACATACCGCACCAGAACAGTTCATAGGACCACCAACATTCCCCTTAATCAACCATAACCAGTAGAATAAGTATAACATGTCACAAATTACAGGAAATTAAAGGCTAAATAATTACATATCATTCTTACCGTGTGTGTGAATTCGCATTGAACTAGATGTAATATCAGTCGTAATCGTAAAATATGGGAGCCAGAGATCTTCAATTTGAATATCTGAGATTGTTTCTTTGATCGTTTGATTAAACCCCGCCCCTGAAAACATGGAGGTAGCTGGATATGTCAAGTCCAATATTTGTCTCCACCATTGTGTCATTTTCTAAAAGAAAGTTCATTCAGAATTCTCATATGTAACGATACATTTTCATTTTACATAACTGCATTGAAAACATCTCTGTCTTTATCAATATCTTACTTTACTCCACTCTCTCGCTTTCTGAGTCATTGTAGTAACGTTTCGTTCTGAACACCATAAAGCACCCATGAAAGCCCCAATGCTCACTCCTCCAACCATATCTATTGGTATACCCGCTTCCTAATAACGGAAAAGAATTTTACAGCAATAAAAATTAATTGTAATTGAAACGAGCCACCACCGTGATCATAAAATAAATGTACATGCACTACCAACCTGAATGGATTTTATCATGCCAACATGAGCTGCACCTCGAGCACCACCTCCGCCTAACACGAGACCGACTGAAGTACCCGTCAGCCACCTTGCCAATCGTGAAAAGTCAGAGTGGACGTTTGGTTCCGTGCGAATTAGCTTGACGTAGTAATCCGACTAAAATACAGTTTTTCATAAGTTCTGCGAAGTCATATTTTAATAATGAAAGTTTCATTGAACTATTACTCACGTGTCGAGCTTTTTTCGTAAACATTTTTTTAGGGCACTGCAAATGATGGTGAGAGGAACACCAAGAACGAGCATTCAACCAAGCAGCCGTATTCTGGGGTCTATCACCTCCCTCACGGTGCAGCAATACAAGCTCTCTTTGAGTTCTCACGGCCAAATGTTCTAATAACTTTTCAGCCTACCAGGAGAGATGAAAATTATTACATAAGAACCTCTGCGACGATAAGCACAGCATGACAAAAGCCTAGTCATTTAAATTACCAACAGCTTGCCTTTAACAAAGATCATACCTTTCCTACTTCAGGTTCTCCATCACCCATTCCAACGATGAGGATACAATCAGCCTGTCGAATGCACCTTTGTGTCCATACAGTCATTGCTGTGTCACACTGGTACAGCACAATCCGGTGCTTATCTTCCTGTTGCGCACACCACGAATTTAATTTGTACTCATTTGCTGACTCTAGTATACTCGAGCCTAAAACTTTTTTCATATAGTCCGAAGTCAATCTAAGTGAAGTTCCTGCGAAGTAAAAAAGCAACTTAAGTATTACATTGAAGTATCGAGGGTTCCAAGATTTCAAACAAATCAAAAATATTTTTATCACCGATTGCTGACAAAGAATGTATTAGCTCGTAAGTAAATGCCGACAATGGTACATCCTCAGTCACAGCCACAACTGCTACGGTACAAAAATTAACATGCGACGGTTGATTTTCTATAGCTGCGCTACTGCTTGCTATAGATGATGACTGTTGCCACGATCCTAAAAATTCCACAGAAACGCAAAATCAGGTCAAGTAGAGAATTATTGGCTTTAAAGGTCTTTTACTTCGAAATAATTTACTGTACCTAAAATTCGGTGGCCCAGTAAATTTATTAGGCGAGTAACAACAATTGGATACTTTAATTTAATGGCATTTAGCAAGCCTTCGGGCAGCTTCGCTATTTCTGTATCTCGCACCGCCATCACAGTTGTACTTCTTGGAGTACAAGTGAGGGTCTCAACCTGCAGTAAAGATAATTAAGCCACTTTATCCAGTTCGAATTTTAACTAGAGTAATAGCTGCATATTTTTGAATTCATTTCTTCGACTTTGTTTTGATTTTATTAAAATCAGGGTCAGTTTTAAGCTAGAAAACACATATACTGCGAAAAACTCACCACTCCGACAAGATCACCACGGCTATATTCACCAACCAACTGTTTCTTGCCGTCTCTGCGTGTAATAACAGATCTCAAACGTCCGGTAAGAATAATGTAAGTGCAGTCTGAATCATCTCCTTGTCTGTACATGGCTCTTCCACTCTCAACGAAGCTCCAGTCCATGGCAAAATCGATTTGGCGTACAAAAGGGCTAAGTCTCTTCACTACAATATGTGCCACATGAAGAACAACTTTCGGCTTCTTACTCATTATGCTAAAAAATACAACATGTAATTGAGGCAACTAAAATTAATAAAGCTTCACCAATGAATAAATAAAGCCGCGTCAAGCATACTTACGAGTAAAAAGCCGAGGTAGGCATTACGGCGACACGGGTGTAATGCTTTGCTCGAACTGTGAAAACAGAGGGTTCCCCCGTAAGAACGTTTAGAGCTCCGACAAACTCTCCGGAGTACGCATGGTACATTAAAATTTCTCGGTCACCATCTCTCTGAGTTACAGCCATTAACCCAGACAAATTGTAGACTAAACCTGAATCCTGAACAAACAACAACATAGTTTGATTTAAAATTTTTAGCTTTACAATAATTTCATGTAGATTTTGGTGTTTACAAGTTTTAGTTGTACCTGATGTGAATCCTCCTTGGTTAAATAAGCCCCCGCAGGTATGTCTCTAATATGAATGATATCCTTCACGAGAGTGTCATCTTCCAGGCCTAAATTCATTCTGAAGGCTTCAATGGCTGTAGACATAGCTTCATCCATGTCTTCATCGGTTGTGCTCAATGGGTACGTATTTTCCATGCCTTGTCCTAATGATGCAGAACTTCCACCGCCATGACGAAGCACAGGCGCTGACATGCTGGCGCCAATCATAATAGGTGCAGTGAAGCGCTTTCGAACCACTCCGGGTTGTTGACTTCCATCAGAAAACCCAGCGTTTCCTTGAGACTGACCTGTGTAGTCCGAGTCAAGCAAATCCGGTGTTCTATTATTTTCCTCATAGGAGCCCACATTTGTATGTGCACCACCACCTCGTTTTGCAGGTGATGAATTAAAAGCGACACTTTTTCGTCTAGGGGCAGTCACCAGCTCAGAACTTAAGCCCAAATGCTGGTGAAGTGCTGTGAATGTGACTCGGTGCAGCCTGACCATAATAATCTGAATGACACGAACAAATGTCTCTGGATACTGCTCAAAGACCTCTTGAAAGGCTGCAACGGGTAATTTTAAGACTATGGACTCTTCTAAAGCTTGTGCAGAAACTGTTTTATATGGTTGAGGATGTCCCTAAAACAAACAAAAATTATCATCAGACTTTCTCATATAATTAATTTCCTTCCAGAGGATAAAGCATACTGACTAGCGAGCAGCAGTATCATAGTGTCATTACAGTTAAGACATCGGTGAAACTAAGCAACGAAGCAATGGAGTCTCCTTCTTTCACAACTTTGAGTGTCACAGTCGAACTGTCACTTTCAGTGATGAAAACATTAAGTCTGCCACTTTGCACAACGTAGAAATTTTCATCAGCATCGCCTGCAATCCATAAAAATTATTGCTTTACATTAATATAAATCACACCTGAAATGTCAATGTACGCCAAGTAAGATTTTCAGATAAAAACATATAATAACTTCAATCCATCAATTCTCACGTGTGAGAGTCTGCAAATATACATATACATGTGCATACCTATACGGAACAAAAACTGGCCAGCTGATAGGTGAAGTGTCTGCATGTGCTTGCAAAGTTCCAAGAACAAAGGCCGCTCGAACACGCCAAACATCCTACAGCAAACGTGAATACTCATTATTTCAATCACATCATTGCATGTGTGCTGGACTCATGCAGTAAACCCACACAGCTGTATTTGTAATCCGATTATACTACAGGAACTTGAAACATATTTTGATTTAATTAAACCTCTTCACAACAGGCAATACTTTACACACCTTATACTTTGAAGCATATATGCCACCTCAGGTGGTAACCGTTGATCGGGTACATTAGACACATCTTCTTGCAAATATTCTGCTGCTGGTTCCAGAACCTGACATTCAAAATAAAATCAGCTAAGAAATTCCACACTAGTTTTCCCAGTCTCAATCATATTGTAATTACACAGCTCACGAAATATCAGTTTAATTTAAATATTACATACATGCAACTGTGTCGGCAGATGATCCTTTTTCATTTGCAAAAATTTCTTTGTTAACTTAGAAATCATCTTCTTCTTCTTTCCAGTAGCCGCTGATATAGATCTAACTTTACGGAGCATTTTTCTTCCATAAAACAAAACTTTGTCTCGTTTGCGGAATCTAGTACGTGGACCTGTTGCTGATTCTCGGATTTCATCTGCAAAATTATTTAAATTATTGTTAATTGTTCCTTCCAATTAAAACATACACGCAACAATTCCAGGTGGTTGTACTTTCATGAACGGATGTCAATGGAGAAAACTCATTGGATATAGCAAATATACCCTTGACATCAGAAACTAGATCCCGAATGTATGGAAAATCCTATGTCTGAACCTCTGAACACAATGAAAATGCTTCAAATTATAACTATGCTAGGGAAATATAATTTTTTGTTACATTATATAGCCTTGCAAACGACTCACAATGCATTATTCAGCTAAAAATGTCTACAAGAAATTTTGCTATTCATTTCATTATTCCTTCACTAACATCTAGTCATACATATCCATCATATCACGCAGTACAGAATCACTCAAATTCTTTGCAATAAAAAACCAACTATACTAGTTTCACGTCTGGAAAATTCAAATTTGCTTAAATACTCGCTTTCATATACCTAAGTGTAAGTATACACAGGGATTTGTATACAAGTTAACGCAAGCTACATAGTAGAAATGAGCAAGCTTCCCTACAACAACCCATTCATATTCTCAGGCACAACTTAAGCTACAAGGAAATAGTATGTACATATCTACAAACATTTATACATACACACTTCTGTAAAACTCAAGACACTTCATTTATTAAATGTAGTACTTTCATCTGGAACAAATAGAATCGAATTGTTAAATTTTACACAAAACCCAAACATAAAATTCCGCTCAAGTGAGCGTAAATACTACATGCATATCTACATATGTACGTGCATCATGATTAAGAACATTGTGGACAAGAATATTACCAGTAAGAAACAATGCGCGAAAGCCTTGAACTAAAACTTCAATCGTCTTTAAACTTATTGCACTCATATTCCAAGTAATAAAAGTTTAAGCTTCTCTTTATCCTTCTGTACTTACTATGCACTAACAATGAGGTACGGGGTTTTCATGCACTCTTGTGTCTCATCAATGTTCAATAAAAATAATACTCAGAGCCTATTATTACTGAACAAAATAACACTGAGATATTCACGAGCCCCTGTGTATGTAATTATATGTACAATTCAAGAGATACCAGACAGTCATAACGAATAGAATAAAGTGATGCTTACTTTTTTGTCGGTAGAATCGAACAATGCAGACCGCAATTGTTACCACAATGACAACGATCACTAGGAGACTCACTATGAAAATCTGTAACGCAGGAAATTCCATAATTAGACTCAAATGCAGAAATCACTTAAAAAGACACACAAACAATTTCATGCGAAATAATCACAAGGAAAATACTATAATATCATCCTAGTGAGTTCATGTCCCACAGAACACTTAGGTCGTTTTAACTCTTGAAAGGAAGATGGAAATTCCATGTTTCATCGTCCATACACCCTCAACAAAAACATCTTGCAGCTTTTGCTCCTCTCCCTGTAATCACTATTTACATATATTTGTACATGCACAAATGCTACATGTTATTGCAACTCTCAGCTGTGGAATACTCCACCGTACTTGTCCTTACCCCGTTGAAAATCCAGAAACTTTCATGAGAGCCTTCAAAGGCATTTTGTTAAAGTAAAACACGTACATAACACCTTATATGTAACGTTTGTAGAAAAAATTCCAAGCCATAAAGAGAACACGTCGGGGAATTATACGTGCAAGACTAGACTAATAGGTTGTATCCCTGAATGTCCACAGCTTACTTTTCCCGTGATTTCCTCTTCAGTAATTATTTATATTGGCTTGGAATTTTGTTTACTTTAATCGTGCAGAGAGCATGCATCAGGCTTCCGCTCTACTTTGCTGAAACATGAGTCTAAACAGTGTAGTTTAGTTTAGTAGCATTATAAGCAAGAACCATACTGTAACTGTTCGCAGCTCGCATTACACTGTATTCGCATACTAATTTCAGACAAAACTCAAACATCAGAGTAGAAAAAATCATTTTGATTAATTTAGATTCTTGACTCATTACTACACCAAAGACAGCCGATAGTTGACAGAAACACAGTACACAGTAGTAAACGGCCATGGCCAGCTGCATGGTGCTAAATTACATTTAATGCATACAGAATCGGCAGTTCCAGCAATGTGTCGAAGACAATTTTAGTTATATGAATACAGCAATGATCATAGTCATTCAAGTTTTTATTCCCAGCTTTCCCTATCAAATACCATAATTAAAGACCTAGACACTCTATGACATGGCAACGTAATAATTATCTTTGCTTATGTAAGATGATTCACTGGAAGAATCTTTTTATATCAGTCATGGTATTGGTACAATAGTATTAAACTTAGTGCATATTCTATAGGTATACGCTTCTGGCAGAATCATGAAAAGGAGTGTTTGCTTCTTTTTCCTTCTTCACTACACTACGGAGAAAATTGCAAATAAAAAAATTATCAGTCAGATAGTAGATACAGATACGAGACACGAGCGATCCCAGCTATTTATGTATTATGAACACGCAAGTCTCTGCAAAGTGTAAACTGCTACTACCATGCCGCTGCCATGTTATGCGAAGGCGAGAAAATAAATAAATAGTAGCTGCTTTAAAACAATAATAACTGTAAGTATGTATAAGTACTTACATGTAATTTAATTACAAATCACACAGGCCGACACACCATAGATAGAAACTTTGAATTGGCCTATGTGACATGAACATTATGATAAACCTAACATGTATGTAGTTTTGTAAACTATACAATACCAATACTAGCGTCATCAAAGATCAAGTCAAAGTTTAATTACCGTAGGTGAGTACTCGATATGAAACTAGGATTAGGAATAATTATTGGAGTTCCGACACAATAAATAATATTTTGCAATAATAAATTATTATTGTTAGTACACCACAATTGACCATTATTGTTCCGAAGGTATTTAGCCTAATTCGTACCTAAATCGAACCTTAAAAATCATGTGGACTTACAAGTATTAAATTGTTGACAATCTTAGCAATAATATCTGCTGTTAAGGGAGGGTTAGTAGTGGTTGCGAGCCAAGTCGGCACTCTCTCCGCGCCTAACTCATTGAGTATTGTCATTTTCACACAGTTTCTTAACTCCTCGGAAATTGAGCACTCATTTTTGAGATTTTCGAAGGCTGACCGGTTCATACGTAAAAATTAGCACTTTATCAAAATCTACACAATATGTTGACAACTTCTAAAATGGATGGAAAAATGTTCGGAAGAAAATTTGTGTCGAAGACTTGTTGAGACAGCACCGACTCAGAAGCAAAAACTATAAACTTCTTATTAGTTCTTTGCAAAAACATCAAAACTTCAACAATGGCAAAAACTATTATCCACTGGTTAAAACTAACCTATGTATTCTTTGGTATTTTAGAACTGGCAACACGTGTAAAGTAGTTATAATGTAGAAAAAAAAGTCCACTAGTTCATTATTTTGAAGATTTACGAATAATTTTTTTTAAAGGCATTTTCGAGCTGCTGGATTCTTCACTGGAATGCTTATTTTACAGAATGTCGTCGAACAACGACTGACTTGAAATTTTAAATTCTACATTCTGATTTCTATTAAATAATCACGGATATACTTTTATGAGTAAATATAGTTTTTATATTGTGAAGAGCACGCTGTATAAATTTCTCTGAAATTCTCACCCTTGAATGGTTTGTTTGTAACTGCGAGGGGACAAAACTTTTTAGTTTCTTTTACCCTTGCCTCTAGAGTTAGGTCGTATCGACAGAAGTACCCCAACGCAAAATGTGTTAAAGTAAAAAACGTGAGCGTACCACGAGTGTATACGCTTATTACGCTTCCATAGAAGAATAAATAAGCTTCAGACTCATCTGTGCACATGGAGCAATATTTGATCCGCACATGGTAAGTAAGCATAGGGTTTGAGGGGGCTTATTATGGTTAATTAAACTCAATTCATATGAAAACACTGGATACAACTAAAGCCAGTAGTCATACTCATATACGCAGTTTTTAGCCCACGAGACTGACAGTATGTATGTGAACTAACATAAACCCCATGGCCAGATTTAATATTATTTCATTATTCATTTTGACCAGTTTCTTAGCTTCTGCCTGAATAAAAGTTATTAGGTATATAAGTACACATTTTAGCAGCAAAATGACAAATGAGTATGTAAGTGTGACACCGATTATATCAGTATTTTTATTACTGACGTTAAACTACAATATCACTTTAAGAAGTGTCATGTAAATAACCTAATGTTTCATTTTAAAAATTCTTCAAAACTGGAAAAAGGCACGTGTAATAACTGCAAACATTTCCGCATTACCCCAGTATGATTTAAAGTCAATACAATACACACATACGTATGTAAGTAAAGTTCGACTCGAACTTATTTGTATCACACAACGTGAAACTTGACTTCCATGCCCAAATGTTTATGTTTATTATTAGAAATAGTATGAATTTCTTCAATCTCTTAGAATCCATAGTATATACAATTAAATAATTTAATATAAACACAGCCACAAACAATTGGTCGCATCAGTGCATTGTCTCTCCATGAATTACTGCAGACTTACAGAAGAATGCTGGCCCAGTTCCAAAACGGTGTAGGTCTTTAAGAGTTTTGGCCTTGGTTGTATAACCCACACACACACAAGTGGATCGGAGTAAGTACATCGCAATGGATTTCTCATTGATACGGCCATTCCTACACTTGAGCCTCAACTTGAGAATGTAGGAACTGTGCAATGGCACTAATATGAGATTTTTTTAACCTAAACGACCTTGTGAATATAAACTTGATTGGGTGAATTCGAAGGCGAGGCTCTGCCAGATTCTACGTCGTAATTCTGCGTAAATAATATTTACAAATAGGACAGTATTCAAGAACTCAGGATGGCCCAACATAGCAAATACTCATTGTTCGCAGTGGACACACACTAACCCCTCGATATAAAAAAACATAAAATAGTGCTCGTGCACGCAGTAATTATTTTAAACAACCGTTTTCAATGTGGAACTGGTTTCCAGCCAACTATTCAGGGTATGCGAATGGGATTACATGGATAACCTATGCAAACAACATGTTACACACGCCACAGGGTTTGCACTCGGGAAAAACAGCTCCCTGTAAACATTTTTGACCACTTTTTTTACTCCCTGTCCCGATAAAATTACATCTCATGCTTCAAGTGAGTATGTAAGTAAATACAATGAACTTCTAAATTAAAAAACTGTTCACTATCCTCAAGAGCTCCAATCAGCACGAAGAAATTAGAAGGCATGTTAGACTGGTAAAGCCTATTTATGGAAAAAATCATTATCATAGTATGCCAAAAGGGAAGCTATATATATGTATAGACATAGTATTAAGCAAAGTTTGCGTCTAGGTCAAGACTGTAACTTGCAACTAATGGATCGATGGAAGGTGAGTGAGATGGGGAGAACTGCTACTATATAAGTAATGAGTTAAGGAAGTTGTTTCCTCATGCTGTTTTGTTCTGAGTTTAGCTACCACTAAGTGACGACAACATGACCATACCCTTGACTTCGCTGTAATGCAGTCGCGTCATCAATGGCAAAACTGATATACACTCATTGCAAAACTGTCCTCAATAATCGTCCCCGAAGTCTGCGGTCAAGTAATAAATGCACATCTGTAAAAGTCTCCTATCAGTTTACAAGCTCCCTGTTGCTTGCTAATTATAAGTGATAAAAATGCGAATGTAAAAATGCGACTTGATATCGTATGCCGTACGCTTCAATGACACTTGCACAACAAAATGACAATAGAGGTAAATGAAACAATTGAGTATATCCAAACTAATTAATGACAGACAAGGATAATAACCTGATCAAAAATAATCCACGTGAAATCTCCAACGTCCACAGAAGTGCTTGTCACATCCACGTCCCTTAAGGACTTGACCATTTCCCAGAAATCCACGCCACTCATCTTGGGATTTTTTAAGGTCAATGCATGTAGGTTAAACGGATTTTTCCATGAATTCTTCGTCACAATGAGCACATTACAGTGTACTCACAAACAAGTTAGTGTGCTCAGATGGATGGAAGCAGTTTTCTGATTTAGTCTGCTGAAATAAATTCATAAGTTGCAGTCTCGTGCAAAAATAGTCCAATACGTCTTTCTTGTCACAACAGTAGTCCCAGACAGCTCGAACGCTAGCTGAATCAATGTACTCCAGGAATTTTCCTACAGGCTATTTACTTGGGGTCATAAGACGAAGTTTCCAGCAGATCAAAACTTGAACAGCGTTGTCGTCTTTTTACGTCTCTGACTGTGGGTAAAAAAAGAAATCCACAAAGCAAAATTATTGGCTGGCAACGTTTGAACTTCGGACTAAGATAACACGATGAATGAATCTTATTGAGATTAAAGGTATACACACAACGACATGGATAATTCCGTAAAGTTCCATTCACCAAATAGGCATAAACTGTTTAAAACAATCAACCATTTAAACGAAGCTAGTGCAAGAACATTGGCAAGAATTTATTTGGGTAAAATGGTATGACTACCGATGGGTTAGTGTAAGTAATTGCCTAATGTTTTTGGGTGCCTCAGGGTTCAGCCTGCTCTTCCGGTTATATTATACGCCGATCCGGGTATGAGTTACAGTTTTTGGTTCGCAAAATTACAATAACTATTCCTAACAGTGTGTTAGATTCTTTCAATATCAGGTGAGAAGGGTGCCGACGTAAAAAACAACAACATTGATTTAAATTGAATTTTAAATTGTACGTGTGGTGTTTGCTTGCTATACTTTAAGTCTTCTCTACTCTACAAACTCATTTAAAGAAAAACTTTGCAATAATGCGATTGTAATTTTCAGGGTGTTAAGCTATTTTTGTAAATGTGCTAGCAACATAATATTTTAGAAACTTGATCTCTACCCGGCCCGGGTATGGATACCAAAGTCAGACACTCGACGACCCGACAGTGGATATTTCAGATATTTGCACAATGCAGGTATATTTCTTTTGAAGGTATTTTGTTTCCGATGGGGTTATAGGTAAGAGTGAGTAAGGTATAGATGCCTAAATCTGATCCCGGATATATCCAATTGAAACTAATGGAAGCATGCTGACAAATTTTAGAGCAGTTCGAGTCCTGTCTGATGTACTACGTTTACAAACAAATTTTGAGGTCCCTTCCAGTCCGAAAAATTAATTTTTTTACAAAATAGCCATACACAAAAAAAAACCAATGCATCTCTTCAACCCCCGGGTAATGCTTCAAGTATATTATTGAAGGCTGTGCAGTTCTGCTGCATCTATGCTCATACTAAAAACAAAACAGTAACCATTTAAATATTAAAAAATAACAAAACCAATACAAAACTTTTACATTTCAGCCATACACAATCTCAGGGGTTAATGAATCATAATTACTAGAACTTCCTTATTTGTGAACGATAAATAAATCAATGTCTACAGTATTATAGAGCCATACTGGTTACTAAATACTAATAAATATAATAATAAAAATAAGTACAATACAAATTAAATTAATCCAAAACAAAACCCTTGAAATGAGCAAGATTATTAATATTATTACTTCAAAACGCACAAAGCCCACACCCACCTCCAATATTACTACAAAATCCGAATCCCAAAACATGAGGTCATAATAAATTACCTTCAGAATCCCGAAATTTCTGCACTCCTACCAAGTATCCAAGGTAGTTGTTTGTAACGTCATTTAAGTACACAGATTAGATAAAAAACAACGTATCCAACAGTCTATATTTAAACTTTATACTGCTAATCTCCACAGTACATTACTTTATAACAGGAACAATTTATTTTTCAAACAGGAATTTTTTAGTATTTATCCACACATAGTCAAAATATAGCGGAGCACTCTATTAAATTTTTGTAGATTTTGACAATTTCTAATACACACTGTTTACAAGGATATACTTACCGGATGTAATTTACGTAGTTATGAAATAAGTATGAATATTCAATTCAGTCTGAGTAATATAATACGCTGGCACTTGTAATATTGTAATAAATAAGTCTTGGATTAAAGTGCAGATTGACGGATTTGTTTTATTTAATCCGTGGATTTAAGATGTCAGTGCCACTACATACAGTGCGTAAAAATATTCCGAATCAATGACAGAACAAAAGAAATTAGATGAGATAGCCTTCTGTTCAAGTGTTCAGTGCTGTTTTTAAAAAAAAACCTTTTTAGTGAGTAATCTTCACTTTCGTAAATGCCGCCGAAGTTAGACAGGGCAGAGTGAGATCTCTGGTTGAATGAGCTGTTGGTGTTGGTAAAGAAGGGACATTAAATGAGAGTACAGAATAGAGCCTATTGCCAAGAAAGAGTGTAATGCAAACAGATGAGAGAAACTCTGGCTCTGGGACACGACAAAACTGAAAGGTCTCCAGTTTTGGTCTTCCTCAGGTGCCCAGTGTTCCGGAACGGAATCAATAATAAAAGCATTCACACTCCGTATGTATTAATAAGCGTGGGATGAGTCGTCATTTGAGCATCGCATGTCATCAAATTATTATGGTGGTAGAAACATCGGACACAAATATGACTCACCTTTCCAATGTCATAAAATAGTATGAGAGCATGGGATAGTAAAATTAGTAGAGGTAAGTAAAGTGACTCACAATGCGAAGGATTTGGAGAAGGAAATTCCAAGGGTAGGAACAATAAATTAAAATGCTGGGATAAGTGCTTCAAAATTTTAAGAAATCCATTGGCTTGATAATATTTATTGATTGGAACAATTTCGGGAAACCAGCAATAATTATTTCAGCGAACACCACACGGGTTTTGCTCTAATGGCGAAAGAGTATCGTATAATAATACAAATATATACTATAAGACCATTTGACAATACTTATGTATAATCTACTTTCGTTAGAATATTCATTGTTAGTAGTAGTACAAGACCAAACTATACGGGTAGACTTGTATAGTGCCATTTATCCCAATAGGCTCTCTGGCCAGAATATTGAAGCTATAGAGAACAATTTCCCGGTAATTACTACATAAATATAGAATTATTAGTGCTAATAAATTATATAGTATTAGGTGGATCCCGACCCACGATTTACGAACTTTAACTTTTTAGGTAATCATTCAATGATTTTAGGATTAAATAGATTGTGTATTCATTTGCTACAAAAACTACTGAAGCGCGTGTGGTACTTGTGTATGTACATATATATATTATATATACTTCTTAGTTTTGATTTGGCAATCAGAATAAGTGTATGCATTCTTTGATATTTTATGCTATTTGAGTACTCACCATAATCGAAGTACTATTAACAGTTACAATGCTCGTAGCAGACAGTTAAACTTCCTTATACGAATATGTATATATTCCTGCCAACATAAGTTTTTCGAGTTGAATAATACATAGTGATGAAATTACTGTCTAACTTGCTCGAACTGTAAGATATTACTATTACAAAACCAAAATCAATAAAAAAAACAAAAAACGCACATCTTATTTAAGCGAGTGCTTCTGTGGTACCAATTTCAATATGTGAAAATGAGAAACAAGAAACCGATTTAAAGATTCTAATAAAACCTTCTATAAAGAAGCGGTTACGTTGAATAATTCTTTAGACTAAATCTGACACATTTAATTTTACCAAACATAGAATTTCAAATGCATTTTTATATGAACGCCAGGATGAAAGACTGATTGCTAGTCGATCAAAGATCCATTGCCTGTGTCTACGGAATCATGTTCTGTATCTTCAGCGTCATTATCGTCGGCGAAAGAACTCTGGGATATACCATTGCTTGGTGAGAGTATGTTCGAAGCAAGCTAGAATAGACAAGAGAGATATTAATAATGAGAAATTACAAATTTCAAGGCACTACTTCACAAATACTACAAGTTGGAGGGATAACAGTAATAACATGTTCAGAATTTGCTACCACCTTTCCTCAAAAGTTTTTAAAAACTGTCAAAATGTAGCATTCATGAAATAACCTGCTCGACTTCACTGACACACGTGATTGATCACATTATTATAGGTAATTAAAAGTCGTTTACACTCAAAAGATCCTCATTGTCTTCGACAAGAAATATGTTCGTCTTCTCGCCAATATGATCCTCGATACGGTCGTAAATTATTCCATTCAAACCAAGTTCCTTCAGATATTTTATGGTTGATTTGTTGTTGTTGTCTTCTCCCCAGCAAAAAGCAATTAAACCGTGGGACAAAACCTGCTGTACTTGGCTCGGATCTCTGAGAATATCTTCCGTATGAATACTCAACCCCTAATGCAAAACCGTAAAGATTCTTTTAGCACGGAAAACTCTCTCTCTCTCATACACAAAATAGAAAGTCTTTACTTCACTTACAAGAATGTTTGCTGAAAGAGCATAAAGAATTGCAATAGGGATATTTTGAGTCCGCGGATCATTGTACTCTGGATATTTCACGGTCACGCCTTGTGTCAAGAACAGCACTGGATATTTGTTTTGTTTGTAACGAATCCTAAACATAGAGACATACATAACAATTTCACTTTACCTTCGAAACAAAAATTCACTGAAGTTCTCCAGAAGTTAATTTTAACCGTAAAACAATCGCAAAATGAACAAGTGCCATGATGAATAAATAAGCTACTATTTAAGTATTTTATACACACATGGTGCAGATGTCTGGGTGAAAGCATGAAAATACGATCTTTCTAAAACCAGCGTGTTGCAAAACGACTTTCAGAACCATATCCAAGTACATATTCAGCTCTATCGGATTCTCCAATTCCCAAGATCCATCCTAGATTAAATGAATAGTATATTGCTTTTGTGTTTTTATCAAAATGCGTTTAGTATTCAGTATGTATAATTACTAATGTACGCAGGAAATACAAAAAGAAACATTAAAATAACCTTCAACTGCATGGTCCATTTAATCTCCACATTGAATCCCACGTGGGGATTTAGAACCTCAAGAGCGTGTTGCAAGGTTGGAAAAGGGTCATGATCAGTTGATAATTCATGATCATCATCTCCGGGAGTTTCACTCATATGATATACCTGCATTCAAATTCATTTTCATTTCATTGAAATTTAATTTTAAATTAGGTACATTGGGAAAAGTTTTAATTATAACACCATGCTACAGAACGGAAAGACCTATATGCATCAAACCGAAAACAATAAAACAAAGTAAAATATCTGTGCACAAATACGTGACAGTTTCAACTTAAAAAAACAATTGCGGTTGTATCTAGAACTGTAAGTTTACGACACTCCAGTCAAGCCAAAATATTACCACACCAGGAATCACAACAAGAAGAATATATCTTAATACCAACCTTGGTAGTACCTGCGGGGACACTGGATAAAGACGGCGCTACTGGAAAGCTTTCCGAAACGCAACGACCGTCTTTTCCATCTATTAAGAAACCCTTAATAGTCATAGTCCCAGCTACAGAGTGCTATGGTACAAGAAGGAGAAAAATGTGATGTTAATATTTTTTAACAGCCCTAATATTAAAAACAGCAAGAATGAAGAAAGATAGCTACAATACAGTACCGATGAAGTACAAACAAGTTGTACATACAGCAATGAGAATAATACAATACCTAGTAGTATACAAATTAAACTGTAATATTAGCGCTACAGTAAACTTTACCATCGTCAATACATATCAACTACATTTTAAGAACTATATAATTTTAAAGACACTACTACATATATACTGACATTACCTTTAGCTCATGCAGCTGAGCCAACGTAAGATCTTTCATAGGTATTGTGAGAGTAGTTAGTTCGCCCCCCCTTTTGGCCTTCTGTTCTAAGCCAATATTGACGTAAAAATCGTGAAATAAAACAGGAACTAAATCCTTCGATAACTGCACGTCAAATTCTACAAAATCAGCTCCTCTCTCTGCTGCTTGTTGTAACGAGGCTATGGTATTTTCGCGCAAGTTAGCACACCTGAGATCCACAGACACGGCTTGAATTAGCATAATAGATAGAAAGTACATCAACATTTTCGGTCTAGTTTCTTCATTACACGATCGTTTATATCTGAAATCTTACGCTTGAAAAGTCTTTGCTGAATTTCCTGAGCCTCTATGCCCAACATCAAGACCAGTCCATGTATGCTTCCAATGATGGGAATAGCTTATACGCAAATTACATGGGCAATCCGGAATAGGACGAATCACCAGATACTCAACTAAAATTTTAACAATACTTATAATATTTGAGGTAACCTGAGATAAATATCAAAATAATTTGACTTTACTTGTGATTTGTCCAATAGGTTCTTGACGCATGTTGGTAATCGGTACAGCCGTGGTTCCAATCGACTGCTTGAAGTTCAATGGTAGGATATGACAAAATCCAACGTGCGAAGGTATATCAGTGTTGGGATTGTCCATATAGAAATCAATCATGTAAGCCTGTATTTTTATACGAAAGGGTTCCCGTTAGGAATACTAAATGAAATTCAACTGCCCTGAAAAGCACCGATGAGAATCATTTACATTAAAATGACCCTAACATAACTACTGTATAAAACTTACCACAGACCCCAACTCCAGGACTTGCGCTTGAAATATGACAATCTCCCCTTCATTGTAAGCGCGACCAAATTGCTCTTGCAATTTCATTTCATACTCATCTTCGTTCATTACAGCAATTTCGGTAATAGGCCAGTGAGAATTCGAGTATGAGTCCTTAATAAATGGATGTTTTAATGCTAACTAATTCTATCTTTCTACTTTTGGGAACACCAAACATTTTCTTATTTCAATAAACCACTGTCTTACCAAAAAATCCATACTATTAGACTCAACAGCTTCCGTGTACGTATTCTGCCTCGAAATGTTCATAGCCACCATTTTTAAACGGATCTATACAACCACAAAAAAAAACAAGAAAGAACATAATTTTAACCCCTCCTAATAACAGTGAAAGGTTGATCTCAGAAATCTATATAAACAAAGGATTTAAAAGTACAACACAGTTAGCAAATTCCTCAGAATTGTTGAATGCATCATGAGTAAGTTATAGGGTAATAAACGAAATGGTAATAAAAATTGATTAATTTGATCTTACAGGAGTGTTTTTGTACTTTTTCCTCCAAAACTGGAGTGGACTGTTTGAGATCTTAAACTGTATCACAGTTTCAGATGTGAGCCATCCATGCTCTATTTTTATAGCCCCATCATGGGCCCCAAAAGTTTCAGCTACAGGGTCGACCAAATATTCTAGATACCCGTTTAATCTTGTTGGAATCCATGAACGACACTTGGTGATTATTTTAATGAGAGTAAATATACGCAGGTGATTTCGTCACCATTGTTGGAGATAATCCGAGGAGTTAGATGCGATTCCCATCGTCGAACAATGTGCAGTTTCTCATTCCCTCCACTTGAATTGATACCGTCAACCAGCATGCAAACAAAGTATCGGTACCGGATTGTGTGATGCGCCGGCAAAATCACACGTGCTGTCCAAACAGGTAACAACTCATCTGTTTTCCCATTTGTAGTTGGTTCACTTTAAAATAACAACGAATTAAATCAAATAACAGACCACGGAGCCAACGCTTTCATTTCAAGATACTTTAAACGAACCAGAAATAAACATGGGTGAATGCAATGCAAACTTAAAATTTGATGCTTACATGGTGTCACTTTCAAGCTGGAGGCTAACACCTTTCTCGTGATTCCATTCTCCTAATTCTGCCACATTTCCAGTTACGCAGACCGTCTCCCCTGGGTTAGTTTCGCAATGTATGCGAAAAGTCCATTCACGTGTCTTCGTATGACCATTCCTCAACCCTTTCGTTTTAGGTGGTGCCGACATACTAAAAACAAAAACAATCCAACTGAATTCACTGACACGATCACATCCTCCAAAAATCTGAAGACGACTGATCGCAGATGAATCTTAGCTGTTTTACTGCGTAAAATTACATTACATGTGTCTGTAATACCACCAGCCCTCTATATGTTTCGAACCAGGTTTACACATATAAATAGTCCCCTAAACCTTACGAAATACCCGATGTACATAGGTAAGTAACAACGAGCACATAAATTATTGTTCTGACACCGCATATCAACCAGCATGGAAATATACTACTAACCTTTATGTTTTTAAGAGCTGACTAAGTAAATGCAAAAGAGATAGTGCCTGAAAGCTTAATCAGCTAAAATACAAGTAAATACGAGTAAGCAGGAAAGCCAGTAAAGGAAGATAAGGATAAGACGCTCAAGATCAATGAGGGAACCTCAGGATGACTATTAACTAAAGCACGTTGAAAATACTTTCTTTAAACATCTTTACAACAAACGAACTAATTGAATCCACAAGTATTTAACCCCGCTGCAGACTTTGTACGCGTCCTAACAAAAGCAATGACCTCAAAAAAAATAATCCCTCACATTAATAACATAAACATAAATCTTAAAATCTTAAAACATCAAAACAACGCAAACCTCACAAGGCCCGCTCCAGTCCTAATACAACAACAACAATCTACCATGAATTATAACACATGTATTTTACCAAATATTATATTTCATCTGTACAGAGTGACTCACTCCATAGTTACGAAATACAATTCGGAATGATACTGTATCAATTCATAAACTGACAAGTCAGCTAACTCACATGACGAATTACGCCGTACCAAAATAAATAACAAGTACCAAGATAAGATGAATTAATCCCTTTAGACATCCTCATTTCCGGTCACTCTAAAGGACTCACCCTGACCTGTGGTCACACGATCTTCTTAAAAAAACCTAACCTTCCCATCAAGTACTAATAATTCCCACATTTATTTACAATTTACAAACTTAGTCTCTAAAACTGTAACTCACCGCCGTTCCAAATCCGTCAATAACTATGTCACCCCAAAAACCCAAGCTAAATTTTTTTATCTAAAATATCTCTAACTAAATTACATACAAAATCAGCCACCCAAATTTTTTTTACTATTCTTGAAAGGAGAATCGATACCCAAACATATCTCAAAATTAACCTATAATTTCCTTCCTGCTGTCCTGTCCTTACTCCTTACACCCCCCCCCCAACACCAGGAATCAGAAACCATACCAAGGAATGAAGGAATCTTAAAATATAATTCAAATACAACAAAAGTCGCTTCACTTTCAATTTCAATAACTTGTAAAAAAAAAGTTAATAAAAAATTCTACTAAAAAATAAAATTACCCAGGGTACTTCCTTACCTTGAAGTTTTTATCCCTTTGAGCAGGTCCTCTGAGACTGAAACTTGAGAAGGTCCCTTTAAATACTCTAAATGGGCTATAAAGCTTTTAGAATAATAATTACTTCAGGCCGTTAATAATATTTGACTAAAAAAAATACTCTAGATTATTCTAAAAATAGGAAAAAAATAAAGGATTAATTTTCCAAAACGTTCAATTACGAGTATTGAAAAATGCAGTAATAGGACAAACGACTGTTTTTTTTAAACTATTGCCGACAGAGGCTTATATGACTGTTATAAGTATTTTGAAGACTAATTCAATTTGATTTTTGAACAACAACAACAACAACAGAAAATTCAATCTAAGCAAGTGCTGCACTTCTTAGATTGATCAGCTCGCGTTCCAAAATTTTAACATTTTGAAAAGTTTTTGTGCCGATGATGCACACTAGAAGTCACCTTTTATCAAGAACGAGGATCACTAATTGAATACATTTGTTTTAAATGGTAAATAATAGGAATCCTCTAAATTCACACTGACTCACTGTGTTTACCAAAAATTTCAAAGCACGGAGATAATAAGAACTCTGCCCTTCCCTAACGAAAGCTACACGGGGACTCTGCGCTCTCCTGTTCAAGCAGCTCGAGTTAATGCTCTCGGGTTTGTTGGGTTCAGTTCAGCAGCAGCCGCAGACCTGGCAATGGCAATGAGCGTACATATGTGTAACATTGAGACTATATCTATGGAAAAGTGCTGCAGTGGGCGAACGCTGTTATGAGTCGTTGAGTGCGAGCACAGAAATAAGCGATACTGCAGGAAATTAACGCTGGGAAAATAGTACAAACTGAAAATGTATGAGTATATTTAAGGCATACCTATCTGTATATACTATATAAATATTCTAATTTGTGTTTCCAAGCATATATAGATAGGACATCATTAAAAACTAGAATTTAATTTTTTAAATTATGTTTTACTCACATATATACATAATATGCATGTATGGAAACAAGTACAGGGTACCAAAAAGGCTCGATCCCTAGCCCAGAGAAGGGGCGATGATAAAAAAGATCAATTCCTTCGTCGCCCCACAATTTCCAAGCTCCTTCCAGATGTTTCAATTTTTTTTAACCTGCTGTTGAAAGTATTGTTACTGAAAAAGTATTACAGGGAGTTGTGAGGGAATTGTGGGATAGTTGGGATGCTTTTTAAAAAAGTGAATTTTTTAGTCAATTTTGAAGGAAGAATAAAATTTGTTAGCAGTAGGAAATTTAAAGGAATTTGAAAAAGAACGTCCTGAGATCGCTATGTATCAATTATTTACTTTTACGCATGAATGGGAAGAGGTAGAAGTGTGAAGTAAGATTTTTTAGGGGCGATAAACGACAAAACGCAGACAAAAATCTGAAGCGAAGAAACATTTTTGTCTTTTGTCATTCTGATTTCATTGCCATTTTTGTCACAGAATTCTTGCTTCACAGTTCCGCTTACTGTGTCTACAGAATAACATGTACTGTGCTTGAAATAGCAATGTTATTGGCGAGGCTTGTAATAGTTCTTTTAATTTCATACATTCGAATACTGTTCTAAATAAAATATTGTTGTTTGTCTAGCAGGTGTCAAATTTTGTTTGAAATTCGAAATTTGAGTAACAAAATGAGTTTCACTTTTTTTAAAAAAAATCATCGGACTTTGTCTCACTCCTTACTTCTTCTTGTGTTCGGAGTTTTTTGAGCAGTGGGATGAAACGTATTTTTGTAAACTGTCTGGAAAAAAAAATTTTGAAGCTTTTTTAAAAAATACAATGAGGGAGCCGAAATCTCTTTATTTATTATTACAGCGTCCCTTGCTCTGGACTAGGGAGGAATAAAGGTACGTGGCCCTCTGTGAATTAATCTTAGTTTGTGTAGTAAAAATTGTAACTTGGTCACGGTAAGTATATGTATCTTAGTACTAGCGTTTCTAATAATTCACGGGTTAAGTTCCCGTATGTAGCATTGTAATGGAATTAGTGAGCTTAGCGTAAATGTGTGCTTATCTACTGGAGATAAAGTGTGATTCTTTCACAGTGAGAATACACATGTCGTGAATGGATTTTCTCAGAGGAAGCAAGAGAAGGCTATTAAATTGTATATGTGTAAATTACATATACGTACGTAACAATTTCTGAGGGACTGAAATACTACTCCGTGATAACAAACAATCTCAAATAATTTCAGTAACTTTTTATAAGAAGAAAGGCTAAACAAGCGGGTACGCTTACACGAAGTCTTTCATAATTGCTATGTTCTTTGTATGTTGTTAAATATAGTGCATGTAGTGTACTGTAGTATCAGTTTGAATTCGGGAGGTTTCAAGGATCGTGTGTATGGATATATATTACATATAGAAAAGAATGCTGAGCTCATATCCCATGTCCTATATAATTAAATCTGCTGACTTCAAGTTCACCTTTCAATCTCCTTGAACTAGGTTCCAACGAAACCTTTCGGTAGAATGACAAAGAGAATGAACAATTTTTATCGGTTTGTAATAATTATATAGATACGTGCATATACCCAGCCAGATACCCATGAAGCAATTTTTCTCAAGAAATGAAACGTAAGATATTCAAACTACACTTGAGAGAGTGTGATTACGATATGAAGCGTCTCATTGTCAGTTGATTACATGCAGTCGTAAAATTTTAGTTACTTGTTGTAAGTATGTGTGTATGGGTGGAGGCTCCCGCCAGCTTCTCCCCGCACCTTACATTCAGATAATTCAAAAATCAGGATGGATCGTCTTATGGGATATGCTAATAACTAGGTAATATTTTAACACGTAACAAAAGATATTACACAGAGGAATGAAGAATGGAGGAAGTAAGTACTGCCCTGGTTAAAAATACGTAATAGATACACATATTAGCTATTAAAATACCAGTTGAGAAAGGTATGTGGCAATATTGCTTTCGTAGTAAATGCATATGGGTAATTTTACGATCGTGTAGAAACCCATTATGTGATTACTATACATACATATATACCTGCCTAGAAAATAACTTCGAACATTGGACTAATTCATTTATGTACAGATACTTTTGAGGTCATGAATGGAGAGGTTCGATTATTACCTTCTGTCGTATCCCACAGTCCTAGAAATAACCTGCTTTTTATGGTAGATTAATGAATTTAGGCTCCGGCTAGTTCCTAGCAGGTTTTTGAAGAAAGGCTTTTAAAGTGCTAGACTTTAGGATTTTGCAGATTAAGCCATAAAACAGCAGTAATCAAATTGTAGTTGATGTAAGGCTTTAAGAGCTGCACCATCTGCACCTTTGGAATCTATCTTGTTTCCTATCAGTAGTGTCACGTTCATAATAAAGGGCTCTACAGATAAGTCCCTTGCATGCATGCATTTATTTCCTTCTACAGACATTAAAACACTGCTCGTTGCTCGTATGACTGCACTGACTACTAATTATTTTACGAATTAGCTACGAGTGACTCAGTGCTCTCAGAACGCTGTAAACCAGTGCATCTACATATACCTATAAGTAAATAAAGTACACGTGTAATAACACTCACATGCATCCATAATTATTACTTACTGCAAGCATTTCGGGCAAGCAAAAATATAAAATTATGCATCTGGGGTGTGCTGAGAAAATTATACGTTTTGTATCTTGTCGTGTACAAAAACTCTTTTACAAAACACAACTTCTGACCAGATGGAAATACTAAGTAAGCTGAGTGTACAGGTAAATACTAATCAGTGAAGTAATAACAAGGTATTAGTTGTAGTACAAAAATCCTTGTAAAACATGTGAATGTTAAGGTGCCCTAAACGGGCGTAGCTGCTAATATAAACGTGAAGACGATTTCTAGGCTCTCATATTTGTACACTTTTATCGAAACTTGAAACTAGAAATGCATCCAAGTATCTAAACAAATGGAATAGATAATAAAATATAATAACTTCCTTTTCAAAGCATTGGAATTTGTGTTAGTAGCCAAGGTCGACGTAGTCAATAATTGTTATGGAAAAAGTGCATAATTACTATGAGCGCAAATTCCAGACTGTACACTAAAATGATATTGGAAACGTACGTCGTTTATTACCACTAACGTTCACATGAATGTCATCACTTTAATGGTACCATCGGCGTTTATAAAAGGGAAATTACCTCTTAAATACTAGGTTAAAGGGTTAGAACGTAAGAACTTCTCAGATTAATCTGGCAAGGGGATTAAATGACCTGGGTCAACTCATTCTCATCGCGTGAAAGGTAGTCGCTAGTAATGTTGAGGTAAGTACTTGTGAAGGCTGACTCCAAAGAAAAATGCCCACGTGCACCATTTATGTAGCTATTGGCTCTTAGAGACCTTCAGGTGAATTAAAATTCAAGTTCCAAGAAATTAAGAAAGAAAAATGTTGTGGATTTAACTACTCGGAATTCGCAGTCACATTACAATTCGCCAGTGTCTGCATAGCCAATTAGTCGAAGGAATGGCTATAATAAAATGAGGCCATGAGACAGTCATTGGGAAATGTTGCGACAGGGACAAGATCACCATGGTCGGCGCAATGACCGGGAGGGAAGTCTTTTGCCTCTTATAAACGCGATAACCAAAGTCATGGTCAGTGTAATCTATAATATTAATTATTAGGATTTTAGGGTTTTATTGGACGAGGAAGCCTCTTCCCTTTGTGGTCAAGTTATTCCGAGCATGTGAGTACATCATGATACATCAAGCTTTCATAGCGCCAGACATAGATACAAGGGCATACGGTAGTGGTTCAATCGGGCATTACTACCAGAACTAACGCTAAAATAGCTTCATCGTCTCTAGAAATCAGTTTTTGGATTCGGGCCAACCAATGTATGAAGCAGTCCCTCATAAAATACAAAGGTATAATTTAAAAAGGGTTTTGGACAATATTTTGGAATAACTTTCAATTTGAATAAAATTGTATTCTAAAAGCCAGTCTACATGAAGTGCATGAAATTGAGATCACTCAGCATTGTTTTATGTATAGAACATTATTTATCAAGAACAGCTAGTGCTTAAAATAAACTGGCACAATGGGATATATATGACACGAATTATTGAGCTTTGAGCTGTTCCAAGAATACAGTATGTAAACACTCCGGGTTGCTCGTGCCCAGTTTTTAAAAATCATTCTCATAAAAATACGGAATAATATACTTTTAATGGTAAAGGTCACGAGTTTAGCAGTAATTATTACTAGCAGAGGTGACAATATTTTCGAGTTGTTGACACACATGGAATAATTGTCAATTAAGGATTGATGAACAACCATTCTGTAAATTGCTATCATAATTTTAAACCACAAAAACAAATGAGTATAATTTATGGAAGTATAGTTTCAACACGGCTTATCTCACGCGCATTGGCTTGGGAAACATCAGGGTTATTACGGTATAGGCAATTCCATAGTTACGGGGAAAATATTTGTTTATCCTCAGGGGCATTGAGAAAAGCACACAGTATAAATTATTATTACCTGAATCAAGGAGAACTTACTTCCTTACTTGCCTTGTTTTGGTACTATTGTGGGCTATAATAGCCCACAGGATATCTGTTTTCACACTCGTCCACGGCCAATCAACACCAGAATAAACGGGTTTACATCAGCTGTGAGAGTTGTGATGTAAAAGCACTGACAAAATGCAAAACATGCTGTCAATTCCTCATGAAATATGAGCATTAAAAGCATTGTGCTTTAAAGAGTTCCTGTTTTCACCAGGGATTCCTCGTGGTAATATCGCATCTGTTTATGCTGTAATTAAGCGTTTCAGAAAATTAGTGTTCGTTTCTAACTCAACAAATTTGAACGTAATTGCAATCAGCGAACATATAAATTCATGCTTTATAACCTTAAATTTGTCTTCTATAACATTAAGACCTTGTAGGCTTTCATTTTGTTATCTCATTGTCAAGATATTTCAAACTCTACGTGAGAGTATCGTAAATAAATAAAATTGAGATGACTATTTTGGTAAATATGGACTCGTTTACTTGAAAAGTATTTTTGAAATTATAATTAGGCGACCTTGGAATGAAATAATTGCCGAAATGCTGGTGTATATTCCTAGGTCCTCCTATTGTCCTATGAAGTGTCAATATATGCAGATACATAGTAAATCATACATATTTAAAAGCAACACTAATTATACTAAACAAGTACAAATGCAAAATGTATGAATCATGTCAGATGTGAAGCGCGTGCTTCACAAGTCACTGACCGCCTGCGTTTAGCAAAACCAATTGTCAAGTATTGGACAGCATGACATGGCCCACTGCCTTGAGCAAAGTGTTGTGCTTTCACTCCTTTTACACAATTATTATTGTATGTACGCACTCTGGATCAGACGAGCTAACCTTAACATTTCATGAAGTGTGTACTCATTGAGGAATCGTGAATATATGTATACTCACAATTTAATGCTCAGAATTATTACACTTCTTCGAGCCTTTGAAAGTTGCTGACCCTTCAATTGTTTTTAATGGATAATCACCGGAGTTTCCTGGCTGGCGAATGAGGGTGCGCTGATAAACGTTGTTGGCTTGACACTTTGAATATGTATATTGTCAAATTATTAGATTGACCTTTTTAAGCAGCACTGGAGGCTTTCATGCTTATTCTATGCTCTTTACTCCTTTGTACAATTTGACCTGATGTTGCTTCCTATTGTAAAGAGAACTGTTGGAATCGAGTTGGAAATGCATGCTTCGAGCTCTGCACGCACACGTCAAATTCCTATCATTTGAGTGAAATCTAAACTAATTTGCACACGACATTTCATTAAATCATCGTCAACAAAATTTTTTGATTACTAGCTTCATCTTATATGGCATGCTCTATCTATTAAGTAAAAACTGTTCGAGCATGTAAAGATTATCCCATTCCCTATTAGCTCCAGTTTCCGATGTCTTCTTTAATGACACAAAACACCTGTTTTCACGGCACATTTTTCTTCAGTACAGGGTTTGCAAAAAACGATCCAAAATATCATTATAGAGGTAATAAAGAGAGTATGCTGCACTAACGTAATGTATTTATTTTGAATAAGGCATTTATTCTTTTATCCTGATATGCGCAGGATGCAGCTCTTAGGATTGTAGTGGCAGTAAATGCGTAGTATGCGTTTTTTTACTATAACTACTTATCTTACCCCAATTTATAGAATAATTATTGTTCACTTACTTTTACAATATTTCTCAGTATAGACTTGACATCCAAGTATCCTTAAACTTTTTTACCGAATCAGCCGACCTGTTCAAAATAATGCAATGCAAGTGGCAGCCGTCATTCGTCACGCAAGTTGATATGAGCAGAACAGGATACCAAGGTAATGCTACAACCTGGGAAATTTCAGAAGAAATATGGAATTTGAATGTATTGTGCGAATTTTGTCTTGTAATAATTCTATTAAATTATAATCATTACAACTGCTTATACGCCGCATGATATGTGCTGAAAGGTTTTCTGGGAAAGACTAAAGGGGAAGGAATTTGTCCTTAAGAAAAACGTTCGTAGTAAAAAAGTCCTTAATAAAACATGAAAAGGTGCTATAGACATCCAAACAATTTACGCAAAACGTTTGATTCAGTTTATATTGTGTTTAATATTTAGTAAGTTCTTGTCTTTCAAATGATTATACATATTTGTACTTTCTAGAATTATTCCCGTTAGTAGCTCAAAAGAAATACATGAATTTCGTAGATAATTGCTCCTCCTGTCTTTACCTTCTGATATTATGATCACTTTGACCTCCGACTTCGACCTAGTTGATAATTGCAAATTTTGGTTCCAGGCGGAAAGTCTAAACCGAAAAAACTACACAAACACGCACATGATATCAACAACCGTGCACAAATAATTATTTCTAAACGAAGGTTTAAAATCTAACGTAATCACCAGTAGTAAAGTACTTCCTTCAGAGAAGAGCATGCATACTGTTATTGAACATGATTAACATTCGTTAACAACACCTCTTGCAATTGAACATAAAACCAAGGAAGCTCTAGCTTTTTCACTATATGTATACATAAATATATATATTGTACTAGCAATAAGTACCTGCCGTTCAAGAAAAATATATCCAGCAGATAAATAATAAATCAAAGGCATCTATTTAATTGAGTCATACGAATATGTTGCACAAAAGAATAAACGTATATTTGAATATCCTACTTAAGATACTTACATACCACGTGCGTTACTACACATAACAATGTTTTAACATCATGAACTGCTTCAATACAGTTAGAGGAGAAAAAACTAAATGGAGATTGTAGCTACATAATAATGAATAATAATATATACTTCCTAAATACATGAGACGCATATAGATATGTTAAGAATTAAATTATGAGTACAAGAATCGTCCGCAGATACGGAGTTATATACATGGAATATTAGTATCTATAGGTAACCGACGCTTTAAAACTACCGACTACCGATAAATAAGCTTATGTCGATCAGCCAAAAGATGTCAAGAAATTGTAGCCTTTTGACCACGTCCCGGTACTTGTAACTGGATGTAGTAAAAAATGGTACAAATGTGAAAATGTTATCAAACGTAGAAACATTTTGACAAAAATCCTTTTCACCCCCAGTCTTCCTCTGTATAGGTGGGGATTACTTTAACGGCTTCACCTCCGAGAGGAAATGATTGATGCTCATTTGGCGAGCTAGGCGGCATAATAAACCTGGTTTCAGTCTCTGGTGTGGGAGACTCTATTCCAGGTATCTCCTTGGGTGCCCCAGAACCACTTGACCCACTTGATGACAACGCTGCAGAGCTAGATGGGGAGTTGTGAAGATCATTTGGAAGACCTCGATGATGAGATGCGGGGGGAGAAGTACGTCGACGATCGTCGTAGCGGTTGTTTGCCGGCGGGGGGCTGGGTTTATGTCTTGGAAAATTATTGTTACTAGTATGGTTCGGTCCTTCTGTAGTAGGTGGACCATTGACACCCGGATGGAGAAACGAGCATTTATTCCCTTCACGGCAAAATCCTTTCGCAAAATAATTACACAGAGTGGAGCGACGTCCTAAATAAAAAAGAATAAAAATATGAATTAACTGGTTCTTTCATTGCTACTGTTCACCCCCTGTTCTCTAAGTAACAATTAAAAACCAAAAGAAATGAGTAAACGTTGAATTACCTCCAGGTCTTCTTCTATCATGATTAGTTCTGTAGTCCCTATCCTTCTCATATCGTTCTCTATCCCTTCCACGATCTCTACCCTCACGATCTCTATCGCGTTCTCTGTCACGAGCAGCCCCAGGACGACTGTCGCGATTTCTTATATCTCTATCATGGTCTCTATCTCGTCTTGCGACATCTCTGTAGTCCATATCCCGGTTAGGTCTTCCTGAAGGATGCCTGTTACCATGATGGGGAGGACCATCGTCTCTGGGAATTTGATGTGGATTAAGATCAAACTGATTAGGCATTGGGGCACTAAAACCAGAGAAGTTTCCCGGTGGTGGTAGTTGTCCCGGTATTTGTCCCATGGGTACTGGTGCAGTACCGATCTGGGGAGGGGGAGGAAAGGGATATCCGAACGGCATAGACTGAAATGAATTCACCGCAGGGGGTACAGCATTTGGTTGAACAGCAGGGAATGCACCGAAGTTTTGAACATCTTGCGCAGCCTGAAAATTTAAATGAATATTAAAACCGAACCAATGCAAGCACAAGTGCCATCTTTATGCTACATTAATTATTGCGTTCTGCTTTCTCATTAGGTTACGAATGAAAATTGTTAAATTAAGGATAAATTATAAAAATAGTATCCAATAATACCTTCCAAGGATCACTACTTTGTGGATGAGGATCGAACGACTGACTCCATGGATTAAATAAATCAAAACTACCGGCGTTGTTGGCCACGTTGTACGGGTTAGCAAAGGCATTAGTGGGATCAACATTAACCATGGGGTTAGGCACCATATTTCCCACCGGATCCAATTTTACGGTCTTCGGCGTAGAGAATGACTTGTTTTCAGTAAATGGCTTCGCAATGCGCGGCGCAGGCCATGGCGTGGAGCGATAGTCAGAAACCTTCGTTAGAACAGGTATATCTTCTGACGGTATAATTCTACGGAAAAACATAATTGATTAATTAACTATCGTTATGCCGAGATATCCCAAGCTTAAAATTTAACTCTTTAAGCGTTTAACAGACGTAAAAACATTTACAAACAATACGATATTTGAACTTACCTAGGTGCATGACTACGGTCGGTTTCTAAATTAACAACATATTCTTCAGAGGGATTTTCGGGAAGCATTGTTCCAGGGAAATAGAAGACCTCTAATATACTTCGTTCTCTCTCCTCTTGCACTTGCTTCTCGCGACTCGACACCTTTAATTCTGGCTGGCTTGCCAGCTGCTCCGGATCTATTTTTCTTAGTTTCATCCATTCAAATTTCTCTACAGGAGGAGTTTCTCCAACGTATTTCCGACGAATTAAAAGTTTCTCCTCTGACTTTTCCATCAACCTCATTTCGGAGAAGTTCCGGTTCACCTGATTACCTTGTTTCGTGACATTGACTCTCTCAGTTTCGTCCATTTCAAAATAATGAAACTCCTTTAACTCGTCTTCATCCCGCCATCGAATACTTTTCTTCGGTTTTCCCTTTGGTCGGTGAAGGCATAAGCAGCTTTTAAGCCTACCCTCCCCTTCAACTGGAGCGAAGTCATCACGAATGTCATCCACATCCAGATTGGGTTCTGCTATAGGTTCCACAAGTACAACATCATCTTCATTATTGTCACTAGGAGTTGCTCCTACTGTCGGTTCCTCAGTCACAGGAGGCTCGTCCTCGTCATTCAAAGTATCACGGTAGAAATTAAATACTGGCTTGACTATCTTCTCGGAAACGTCTTCGTTTGGTGAAACTTTATTGCTTGCAGTGTCGTCGTAGTGATTTGTACTGGAGCCAGTAATTTCTTTCTCTTTATTCTCACTGTTTGAAGAGATTCGTCGTTTCCTTTTGATTTTTGAAGGTTCACGGGAGATATTATTGATAGCGTCCATAAATAAGCTGCTTTCTTGAATAACCTGAGGTTTCTTTGATTTATCGGTCGGAGACTTGTCCTTGGACTTCTTCGCGTCATCCTTTTTATCTTTAGATTTATCTTTCGAGTCCTTCTTGTCCTTGATGGAATCATCTAATTTGAGTTTCTTACTATCTCCACTTTTACCTGAGTCAATCGACGGTCTTTTGGCAGGTTTAATTGCAGCACCTCCACCCGAGATAGCATCCTCAAATGAAACAGCATTTCCTTTATCAATAGGTTTTCCTTCAGTTTTACCAGTTTCCAAATCAAGCTTGGGTTTCCCTTTAGTACTTCCTTTGGTCATGGTTTCTAAAAGATCCATGTTCTTGGACTTGGAACTCGTGTAGACCTTGACATGGCGTCTTTCCTTGGCCGGGCCGATTTCCTTCGTTTCAGGTCTGGAGTAAGCACCAAAACCAGTAACATCTTTAAGCTCATCTTCCCTTGGTGCTGTGGGTGAAAGGGAAGCCTCTGAATCATCTTTTTTACTTTTTCCTCCTTTGTCCCCATCCTGATTTTTTTCTTTGGTAATTTTTTCCTTCTTTGTATCTTCAGAAGCTCCTGGAACGCCAATTAAATCTGTGAAACTTGGTTTGGGCTTTTTTGGGATCTTGGAGGCATTAACTGAGCTAGCACCATAGATTTCTTTAAGAGTTTGATCATCTTTCTGCTTCTGTTTATCATCATCCTTCTTTTTATCTTGATTCTTAGCTGCCTCCATACGCTCCTTCACCTTTTTACGCTGCTCTTTTACTTTTTGCATGAGATCTTTTTCAGCTTTTGCTTGAGCAGCAGCTGCCGCAGCTGATTTGCTACTAGATCCACGAGATTTAGATGTTGATCGCTTTGCGGAGCTAGATGATGACGTATTAGGTGATTTTGAGGCAGCGGAAGCTGAACTATTCGCATTCAAAACTGAGACAGCGTTAGGTTTTGGTTTCGAGCTCTCTTTGCTTTCGGGAACGTTTACAGCATTATTGTCTCCTGCACCCTTACTAATAACTAGCTCGACATTTGTTTTCTTTGAGTATGTTTTCAATACTTTAGGATGGTCGGGAGTGTCTACACTTGCTACTTGCATCGCAGCATTAGTTTTTGCAGCAGTTATGGTAGGATCTTTCCTAGGTCTTTTTCGTTTGGTATCAGAAACAGGTGCAGGAGTAGTTTCTACACAGCTTGAGACGGATGAGCTAACCTGTTGATCTTGGGTTACTTCTGGTTCAGAAGGGGCAGTCTCAACTGTCGGTGTCGGTTTTATCTTACTAACTTCTTCATTATCAGCCACTCTGAGGCTCATTAAAAACCGCTGACCATTATGGGTAACATAACAAAGACGTTCCTTGGCGTTAGGAATTGGCTGGGCTGGAGTTAGTTGAGTACCATCTGCAGTAGCAGCCACAACTGACCTTTGACCACCGCTAGTTTTGATGACAATCCTGGGAACTGTGCGTGAAGCTACAGTGGTTACTATGGGGACATGATTGTAATCATTTGGAACTGACTGCGTAGTGTTAGCCAAGATATGCATGGGGTGTTGCTGAGCAACATTGCTATCGCTGTTGACATTATTATTGGCAATTAGCACCGTTCTATCACTTTCATTTGTGTTCAAGTCACTTAAGTGCATATCAATCGTCTTAGTGAACAAATCTGGATTGAAATCCATGATTTCGTTTAAATCAATATTACCCACATCCATGTCTAAATTTTGAGGATTCTCACTTTCATAAATGATGCTATCAGTCAAATTAGAATTTATTGCACTTTCATCGCTTAATTGCCCTAAATTTTGCATATCGAAGGAGGTCCCTCCCGTGATCGCTGTTTGATTGACACACCCAGTGTTGGGATTTTGAACTTGCACAGAAGATCCGGTTGCAGAAATGGCATTTGCTTGTCTGCTACTATCTTCATTCCGAGCTATATTTATCCAAAACGCTACTACCTTCTCTGCAAAAGATTTGGTATCTGTAAGAGTTACAATTATATCAATTAAAAAGGCTCATTTCAAGTCTCTTGCTGATTGGTTGTTACCCCAATAATGCTGTACCAGCAATCCAAAACTTTAAATATATACACAATACAACAACAAAAACGGTCAGTTAAATCACCTTCATCGTCCCATTTGATCGAAATTTGTTTTACTTCTTTTGGGAGAGAATTTGTTCGAAGACGTTCAACAGAAGCGGGTGTTACGAGGAATAAACTCAAAATTTCATTCAGGAGCACGTTATTCTTATTTGTTTTTGCTTCAACAACCCAATTATATAGCATTTCCCATCCTCCTCTTTCCATAAACCTGTTCGAATAGAACAAACAAAAAATAATGTCATTTCGTACAATAAATTCTCACTTTTGTCTTGTTCAAATTTTGAAACTTAATGTAGTGTTTGGCGTACAAAATTAACTTACAGATTTAGGACATCAGAAGGTGAGGCCTTAAGAATATTGATATATGTACACTTGCTGACCAACTTCTTAGAAAATTTAGTCATTAATCTGCGGAGAGAAAAATTATTATATGTAACACAGCGGATATCATACTAAATCACATTTAATAAAAATAATTCTTACACAAAAACTTTGTCCACTTCCTTATCGGACTTTATTCCTCCGGTTTGAAGATTTAACAACGGTTTTAAACAAGATAACAATCGTATTGGATCAATACGTGGCTAAAATACAAAAGACGTTATATATTAGATACGTCCCACGTTCCCTGTTAATTGTAATCACTTACGTGAACATACATTATTGCCTTGCAATTATAACAACCGACAAGTTGATCATTCGAGTACCATGTTTCTTGTTCATAAAATTTTAACGCTCGGACTATTTATACATAGTAAAGGGGAAAACACCTCTTCCTAAAATATTACCACGTTATACGTTATAACATATAAATAAAACGCCGGAAGGTTAGCATTTAGCATTACAAAGACCGTGTAAATGATAACGACTCACTACTTTACATTCGCCCTGACCATATGCTCATGTGTCAGCTATGTAAGAAAACAGAGCCAGCTGTCCCCTCCTACAAAACAAAATCATTTCAGACTAGATTAAAACCTATCTTATCATTCGGTACGAGCTTGATTCAAAGCAAATGACCAGGGCCGGGGTACTGGTGTGTGAGAATATCCCTCCCATAGGCTCTCGTCTCAAAATTCTCTAGCTATTGTTCGTAGATGATAAAATACTACAGAAGCTACAAAGGTAAATGTCTGTACTTAAGGTCATAGTCAGTAGTTCAACTAAAATTATTCGCCAACTCTTGTTCTCCAAAATGGTAATCGTGCATATTTTAATTTGGATCATGCGGGGACTCACAGGTAAAATGCATGGAATCATGTACCCTCACATGTATACTGCGAATACTGCCTCAATCAACATATGATACATGAATAGGCAATAATTATTTAGTAGTTACCATTCATGTTTAAAAAGTACTTAAAGGAGATACTCAAGTTTCGTTCCACCTTGCAGAAAGTCAAGGGACATAGAAGTTAAAGCTTTACCTGTAAACTTCGGTTCTGCCTTGTGTCTGCATTTGAGCCTACTACATATACTGAACATTTTGACATCCTATTAGTCGAACTGCGACAGTCGCAATGTACTTCCAGTTCGGCTTTGCTATTCAGCAACCGCGTGCAAAATAAATACTTGTTGTCACTAAATCTTTCTTAAGTATAAATACACACCATGCACAATATTAACATTGGCAATTATCATATGTGGCATCTCAGTACTGATGAAATATAATATTCATACAAAGCCTGCTTTTAGAGCTAATTGTTAGCTGATGACGAGGGAGAGTAAATTTGCTTCTGGTGGCAGCTATGTTGGTTTCATTTTAGCACGTTATGAGGGTGACAGACCATCAGTCTTCCAAGAAGCAAAATCAACATCATTGTAAACCTGCAGCTTCTTCCTCATGATTATTCGACGACCTATGGACCTAAGTAATGGTGAGATAACCGTGTTGCAGCCTTTAAAGTAGTGTTCCGAAAGTGATTGCCCTGCCAAGATTCGAGGCAATGCCGATGTTTTTGAAAGGAAATACAAACGAAATATTGCACACCTTTTTTCCGATACCTTCCATCAGGTTCAAATGAGTCATAATGCTGCAAACACCCACGTCAAAACAAAACAAAAGCTCTGAAAGTGAGAGCTATTCAAGTTGGCACACTAACTTTTAAATAAAAAAAATGTCCTAGATCTCGGGAAACACAGGACATAAACAACGTTCAGGCCCCAAGCAAGTCAAAGTTTAAAAAAGAATAAAAAAAATTTCCCTCGGGTTGCCAGTTATTGAGTGTAGCTTTTTGAAACAATAAAATGTTATTATTTATACCAATTGTTCACATAAAGGGATTCTAGTCGCCAAGAGCCAAGAATATTTGCAGCAAAAGACCACCTGCCCATGCAAATTGGAATTAATTAATACCTGTGATTTCTAATTGCTCAAATATTAGACAGTGCAATTTTTGCACCTTTCTCTCACAATGAAATTTTGTCGCATGACGGAATGAACGCAGATTGAAACCAAGGATTCTGTCCCAGTACTGTCCCCAGCTTTTATTCTGCTGCATGCTCCCATCAAAATTACTAGTTACCAACAATTTGCTATAAAATTAGTTAATGGTTCCGGAGATAATACTTTCCAATGGTCTTTGAGCACACCATAGAATTTTCTTTCGTCAATAAATGACCAGTAAGTATTAAAAGAATGTAGATTCTTGCCAGTGCATTGTTGCAACTTGCATTTCGTACAAAGTACACATACATATACAGAAATGTATGCCCACGTTCATGTTCTCGAGTACATATAGTGAGTAGTAGTGATGAACCAAACAGGCGGATGCAAGGTGATTCGAGTCTTTATAAAGGGTGATACGGTGATTGAGTGGATCTTACTTGTTGGGAATGAAAAAAATTGGAAGAGATTACATTGAAAGCTTCAATGCCAACGCAAAAATCCTGTTATGAACTTGTCTGATACTCTCCTGATTCTCTTCGGTTGAAAAAATTTGAACTGAACCTACCATTCCGGATCGTCCTTTAAAAATTGACCGAATGTCCGCGAATATGTAAAGCAAATCTTTACAAGGTCTCCGAGAATTGTACTATTACCATCTGAAAACAAACAAACAAACAAAAACATAATGACATCATTTAATCCAGTTCCTAAAATTCAAACTTTGTAATAATTAAATATATACAACTAAATGTAGTGTGGCTACAATAATTTACATCACAAAATATTTATGAGTGTTGAATGTACATGCCGAAGATGAAATCTTCCGTGGAATTTCCAACACCATTAAGTACATCAACTATTTCTGTGCATTCCAGCAGCAGTACATGTAACTTCAGCAGCTGATGCTTTCTGCATAGCTGCATGTGCTACGTCTCTCCTTGCCCCACAACATACTGCTGTTATTGCAATTGTACAAGTCTCCTCCAAACTCCATGGGGCAGCAATGACCACAGCACAGCAGTGCGTGAGGTTGAGCGAGAGTACTCAGCAGAAACTGGTCTGGTACAATGTTAGAAACCTCCAATCTCTCTATACTATATGCTATAACTATCAATAGTTACTGCACATATCTCAATAGGTAAATGTACCAAAATCTATCAACCCCGACAAGCAAGTCTATAAATGTTGAAAATACGGCATTCCGTAATTATTAACCCTTTCAAACATGGCAACTCAATTTATAATCAAACACCTACATATAAGCAACGCACCACTACAAATTTATAAAAATTGCAATGGAATTCTTCACATCTACAAATCATTGGGATTTATTTAGATAGATAGATTTACATCAAAACTTCCATATGAAGGGTGTGACAGCATCTAACGAAATGCTATTTCGTACTTATCCGAACCCTTGCAACCGTATCAATATTATGTATTGGTAGCACATGAGACTTTCTAAACGAGTTCCCTCTCTGCTGCTTGCATCAGTACCTTCGAATGCTTGACAGCCCTACAGTACTTTGCAAGGAGCAAGCTCACATTTATCTCTATAGTCTAGTGAGAATTGAGAATATGATTCCGAATAGAATAACATACAGAGTGGAGCTACATAATGCACTTGTGAATCGGAACTTCACAGTTACTGGCATTCTAAGATACTCAAGACTCGTCCTTTCTCAACGTTCAGAGCGCATATTCAGGCAAGAAACACACACGCATGGAGAGAGCCAGTTGAAGCTGTTCACTGCTTTTGCTTTGAGTATGGGGTATAGAACAGTTGGTAGATAAACTATTATTATCCTTGCATCCTCGGTTGAGTAGTACTGTTTTCATCCGAAAGGTTCTTTTAATATAGTATGGACTTGATAGGGACGAAATTATTTAGGTTACAAAACCCCGCCCACTTTCCCCGTAGAACTTTCCTTCCCCATAAAATCTTTCTGGTACTCCTTGACACGCAAGCACGGGTCTGTGTACAGTCTGTACTATATACCCAACATCGATTACGTGGCTCATGTAGTGAAATACGACGAACCAATGCTAGTTCACGTTGTTTCAGGTACTTTTTTTTTAATACAGTGAAGCTCCTTTGGACCAGCTCCATCATTACTTTCGTATATATAATACATACGAAAAAAAAAACCCAAGCCCCCTGGATCACAAAGAATGGGGCCTGCTTCCAAAAGTGCTAAAAATTATCCCCAAAGATGATGTAGGGGAATTGATACAGTGTGCTTAAATTTAGGAGGCTTACGTAATACAATGAAAATGGCACGACACGTACACATTTAATGAGATTACAAGTAATCACCGTATCTTCAACTATATAAATATATAAAAATTTATCATTAATCTAAGTCACCATAATAATGAGACCACTTAACAGGATTTTCAACTCCATTTGAAATTTTAACAAGACCTAAAGGGACAAAGAAGTGCCATTATATACTATAACCCACTATGACTCAACCCCGCAGAGCATTCACCCAATGATTTCCCTACATCGACGTTTTTCATGAAATGCTTTCCCATATACTTCCTACAATCCTTATGATCTATAAACCTACTATATACTTAAAATTAATAATTTATCAGGAATTATCACCTTTTCTCAATACAGAGTAATCGTACACGCTTTTCAAAGGGCTTTACAGAGGACATTCAAAATTATTATCCAAATATTTATAGGCTTTGAACCCTTCGAAGCTGAAATTATTTTTACGGGGATAATTATAAAAGGAATCCGTTGACGCGTCAGTGGCTCGTCTCGATCTCGGCATTTAAGTTTATATCAGTATATTTATATAAAGTATGTTCAAATTCCAAGATGTCCCCTCCGATCCTTGTGTGTCACGTATCCGCCAATAGGAGAAATATTCAAATATTCAATCTTCCCCTTTTTTTTTTTTTTTGATCATGCATCAAGAAGACAGGTTCAATTTAATGAGCGTCAGTCCTTTTCTGGAACCCTGTTACCTTCAAAGTTCGACAAATTTTGGAACAAATCCCATGTATCGGAAAATCTCTGCATCATCTGAAACTGAAAACAAAGATTCCTCTCTGTGTACAGGACTTTACCAAAATATACCATTTATTTTAATTTATATATACGAATTAAGTACGACACTTTTCAAACACTAAATATAAGTATGCAAGATCTCAAAAAACAATTCTGACATGCCGTGTCTTCAGTTTATAACACTTGATCTTTCTTATTACCAGAGGAGTCACTAATACTTTATCCGAATTCAAATTTATTATTGAAATGCTAATCAAACTAAAAATAATATTTTCCTACAATTAATAAAAAAACGTATAAATGCTTCCAACTTACCTCCTACTTCCTAACAACGCCATGACGAGAGTGGAGGAACGAGGTGGGCCAAGTTACTCGCCAAGGTTTCGCATGCACTTCGTAGTATGCTCATACATACGCCCGCCCCTCCATACGTTCAAGCATAAGTGAAAGTTGTGTGTACGAAATGACTGCCTCAGCTCAGCCTCCCTCACGAACCTCCCCAAGGCTAATAAATAGGGCAGGACGAGCGCTTCAACGTGTTCCAGGCCCCCATAACTTGTCCTCTACATTTTTTTTACAGCTCATTCTTTGGGGGTGAGAGGTTCTCATTTCAGAGGAGGGAAATCGTCCCTACAATTCGAGCCTTCCTATTGGGCGAGTCCTTCCAGTCGCGGGAGTCTCTTCCAATTTGAAATCCCACGAGTTTTTGAATAATTTGAGTTCGAAGTTTAAGATTACAGTGACGCTAAGTATTAAATTAATTGAAAAAAACTCGAGGAAGGGACACCGTTTCGGAACTCAACAACAACAACAACAGGTATTGGCTTAATATTCATTAGCTTAATTTAAATTATGTATTTTTAGGTATAAGTAATTATTATTATATTATTAGTATTCTACAGAAGAATTATTTACCTTGTGTATGTTAAATTATTAGCCCTTTGAAGAACGCGACGCTGTTACTTTTTAAAGGAGTAAAAATTGATGGTATATTTTATATACACTACGATTAACTTGTTTTTAAAAATGTGAAAAATAACTTCTTTTAGGTTAAAGCCATTGAAGAGAAGGTTGGGTTAAAACGGAAGACGGAAGAAGTTAACCGGACTGGGAAATAAGCAACGTGAAATTATTGGTGACCGGCAAAGCCTTAAGTACGAAGGTAGGGCTAAAAGAGGACATAAATATTTACTAGTGCATTTTTAGCATATCTGGTGAGAGCTTCAAGTGCCTGTAGAAATAGTTGGTTTGGAGGATATTGTTTTTAAAATGGAATGTCGTCAAAAATGTCAACCTTAAAATATATCCTGAGCCTTGAGGTATAACTTAGACAATTATCCTGTGAGTGTGCTACTTGAGAGTAGAATTTTAAATTGGGGACTTTAGACTTTACTTTAACTTATTTACTTTGTGTAAATATGTGAGTTTGGTAATATTAGATGGATGAGCAGAAGCTTAGGTGTCTCTATGGGAATAACCTGTATGGAGTGTTGCAGGTCCATAGAGTGGAGATATGGAAAGTGTAGGAACTACTAGTATTTGTAGTTTGTAGTGTAACGCCAGAGAATCTTGGTGTTAAGAGGGTTGATAGTTATAAATGTGACGGTAAAGTATGAATTTTGGAAATGATTTGATGAATTTGACTACCTTGTTGACAAAAAGAGTTGAACGTTCGTTGTTGTTTAGCTTTGGAGTCAAATTGGACTAATGGATAAATACTAGTACTTTGTGAAGTAGTAATATTTTCATTAGTGAGAGCTGCAGTTGGATCCCAAATCCATGTTAAAAGGGTATGGGATAACTCCTGGAAATCAAAATGTCGATCACTATTTTCTAGGCATCAGAAAATGAAGATTTCGTTGTTAATATGTAGGTTTTCCTTTAGGCCTAGAAGAACTTATTCTTTGGTGAGCAAGAAAACTGTGCGACCGAAAGCGTCCGTTAGCTTTTAAAGAATGTGAAAGAGAGGAAAATAAGGAATTTCTTACTTAGGAAAACTTTATTTTAAGAAAAATATTTTCATTGGTTTGTTTGTTTGGTAAAAGGTTGTTGTTAGTTTATTAAAATGGATTTGTTTGAATTTGTTAATTTATGGAATGCATAGCAACGGTCGGCTGGGGTATGCTAATATTTGGTGTAATGTTAGTTTTGTTGGGTGTCTATAGATTGACAATGAAACGAGTCTTGGTGTCGTTAGTGGAGTTGAATAAGTATATCGGTGTCCCTCGAGGTCCTGCACTGTCGATTCTTAGAAGTGTGTCCAATCATCATCCAGTGGAAGGAGCGAAAATTCTCAGCTTTACATCCCCCGGAGTGCTCAGTCGGAGGTTATCCACGTCTCAACTTGTTTATTCTAAACAAACTAGAGTAGAGGAGGTACAGGGAGAGGAAGATCCTAATGCAGAAGGTCCAAAAACTTCAGAAACCCCTCGTGACCCTGAACGAGATAGGACAATGGTTATCCCACTTGATGTTAGCATGCGATACTTGGAGAGCACTGGTATGTATGACGTTGAATTATGCAGTAGATATTGGTGATCGATGATTTTTAGTAAATCATTTGATTTTAATTCCTTGAAAATAATTTTCTTAAAGCGTACATGGAAACATATGGCACGGATCCTGTCTGGGTAATGTACCGAAGAAATTTCAAAGGACAATATGCTCCCAAAAATACCAGGAAGACTTGTGTGGTTAGTTCAGCAATTATCACAGACTTGTACCCCGTCTACTGTATTTATTAAATTCACAACACGCTGCTTTGTATAGCCAAAAATAATTTTTCGGTGTTGTTTAGTCAGTAGTAAGCATGCTTTAGCAAGTGTGCGTTTGAGGTTTGTAACTTCTTTATTTTATGTTGTTATGAAGCAAATTATTCGTTTTCCTAGTTAATGTGTTATTTTTTATTTTGCAGAGGAACGGTCAACTTACTAATAGAAATCCTTGTCCAATTTGCCGTGATGAGTTCCTAGTGCTTGACTACAGGAATGTCAAATTGTTGAAGCAGTTCATCTCGCCATTTAATGGAGCGGTTTTGCACTGGAACAAAACAGGTCTGTGTCGCGTGAAGCAACTGGACCTTCTTGTAGAAATCGAAAAGGCGAAAGATCATGGAACAATTTCTTTCGATGTTCCAATTAGAAAATATGATTACGCTGACTATTACGGTAGCAAGGCCAGAAATTACCGATAGTTTCCAAAAACGTTACTTAGTCGTATCAAATAAATGAAATTTTAATGAAATATATGTTTGCTGTAATTCAATGTAATAATATTATTTACGTAGAGAAACATACAACGCAAATCGTCAATAATTATTTTCGAATGCATACAAACTCATGCACACAGCGAATGTTTTTTTTTGCAAATCGGAACTAGTTGACGCTTAACGTCACCTGTAGTAGGGAGGTACATACTTTTAATTCAGACACAGTATCATGAAAAAACGCTCTTCTTAGATTACACATATGCCATATTTGATTCAAACAATTTTTTGTATTCTTCCCTTCTTACTCACCAAGCCTTTACCCTACTTGGAACGAGTAAAGGTAATTTTCATACTTTTACATTATGCGCAAGCCATCCCACATAAATTATGTTTTATAGTACAGACAGCTGTTTCTCTGTTGTGATCTGCCACAGAAGTCCTTGTGTATGGTTATGAACAGAGAAGGTAAACAAAACATATCTGGTAGGACATGTCAACTATTCCTACAGTATTTTTAATTGCATAGATTTTTCCATGCTTTCCAGTATTACTGATTAATTTGCATTCATGTGCTACAATTAACTGCTAAAAAACCAAGTGTTGAGCAGAACAGTCTTTAAAAGTAGTTCATATAGCTTGTTAATTTCTGCTTAAATTGCAGATGATCCTACATTTTGTTTATTCGTGCAAATTACCACACAACAGTGAGGAAGCTGTATATGGATTGTTATTTGTGTTTCCCAGTCCTTGTCAGCGTTAAATTTACAACGGAAGGCATAAAGCCATAATCACTTTTTCAGACCTCAGGACTTAGTTTCCACAGTATAGGCTGGCCATTATGTTTGCATTTTACAATCTATAATATGCCCATTGTCAGTAATCATTAAATATTTTTATTAACTGCCATTAAACTTTTCCCTCTGCACTGTTACACGTCAGCCTGTAATCTGCTAAGAGCAAGCATAATTTCCCCTATCACTGTATTCAACTGTGGAGTCATTATGCTGTGGCACAGATAAATACTATAATGATTACCTTTTATCTTAATAGTTTCAAAGAGAATTAAGAATGGCTATGCATAACAATAAGCATTACCTTACTACATATTATGCACGTTTTGTTTCTTTTATTTTTCACGTGCTGCATTAATAGCACGAGCAATACGGATGGAAGCACCCCAGAACACAACTCATAAGATGGACTTGACTTGTCATTTGATGGTTGTGTAGTAATAGAGTGTATGAAAGACTGGGTAAACGGCGTTCTTTATTTTAATTGAAGGATGTTTTGTTTATGGGTGATGAGACAAAACATATAAGTACTTGTATCTGCAGAAGCAAAGACCAAGTACCATTTAAAGTTACACCTGGTCATATGAAGGTACATAATTTGATTAGGTTTTAAAGTTGTTTTTATATACGCGAAACCCGATAGCATCCTGCCTGCGCCGAGTCTCTCCAAGTCTCCCAGCACTAATTGCAAGTAAAAGTTACAAGGTGTACTATTTCTACCTACACAAGATTCTTTTGCGCTGGGCTGGAAAGTAATCATTGCAGTGTTGAGAAGTAGTTATTATCAATTTCAGCCGGAAACGTTAAGTCTGCTGATGTCAATTCAATATTGATCATCGTCAGATTTGAAGCAACCCTTAGTAGATTCATACTGCGCAAAAATCAGAAACACTTCATGCAAAAATTCAACTCGAATTCGAAACTGGGTGTTATGCCATAATAATAAGACGCATATTGCTAGAATTTTATGGGGATGAATTATATCAAAAATGCAGTCTGTAAGTTCTTCAGAAATACAGGCCTGTCAGTATAAATAATAATTATTATTACTATTCCGAAATATGACTACAGTGTAGGAAAACGAAGAGCAAACTTGTGTTATCAATTCCGATGATAAAAATGTAGGAAAATGTTGCAATTTTGTATGCTCTTTTGAGTAAAATAGTCTTATGTTCAATCTGGTGTGGGAAGATTTAAAAACAGGCGAATATTGTCAACTGGATAATTATTAAACCGTGGTACTGATGGAAGACTAAGTACTGAGTTAATTCATTGAGACCCTATAAGTATGATTGTCGTGCGATTTTTTGGTTTGTATATGTATATAAGAAGTCTACACTAGGTATGACTGTGGTGAAATTTTGAAGTTACATGTACTAGTCTCCGAAATACAGGAGTTTTTCGGTATTTTTGAGAAAAATAAGATTTCTCAAGAACAGAAAGTAGGGTTTTCTTTCCGTTTAGAGATTCTGAAAGAGGAAACAATGCTACTTAGTAGTTTTGGTCGCTTCGAAAAAAATTTGCAAACAGGCTTAAAACGTTTTCTCAATATGAATTACTTTGATTGTGTCATAATGAAGTGATGTTCCGGAAAACCTTTTTAAATTTTTAAGCCATGTCGAAATTTACTACCCTGGCCCTAAAATCTTACATCCTGGTCGGGTCAGGGTAGGTTTACTGATGATTGCACCCTTGACGTAACTTGTCCTAAATTGTAAATTTTAATAAAAATTAAAAAAATATTTTGTAATTTTTCTGTATGAGTTAATGTCACCTGGAAAAAATTTAGGGCTGTATTGTATAACCCCATAGTCAGACGCATTGCCAGTCCTCCAAGGTCCGAACTCATACTCACTCAGTTGCAGAATTGGGTCTGGTACTTGAAGGAGGAGTGCACAACACTGCTTGGTTGGAGGAAGGGGATCTTCAGTACACTCCAAAGGCCGACGGCTGTTTGGATAACTTGACTTGTCTATATATTTTAGTACACGTAGGACGAAGGTAAATGCGGTTCACCGCTTCTCCGAACAGTACAGTCAAATTGCTTAAGAGAAGTGATGAATTGCAAATTCGAGTATAATTAATCCTAATTGAGAACTCAGTAATATACTCATAGAATTAAAAATAACTGTCAAATTTTGTATATATTTAAGTACATAAAGTGTTTTACTGCATTGCTGTATTTTTGGTACATTTGAACAAAATTCACTCTATTTGAAGACCATTTCCATTTCAAGTGTGAAGGTGTAAAGCGATAGTTTGGGAAGACTGCTTATAATTCTTAGGTAAGTGAGTGTATTTATTTACTGTACTTTATCATCTGTTATTACAAGAATGATAATTGCTTGATAGGGAATATAGTGTCAGATTAATTTTGGGGAAAAAACATTGAGTTGTTCTTCTTCAACTCTGTTGTGCCTTGACACGTGTCAGTTTTTTTTGTTTTAATATGTGTACGCATATCATATGATTAAATAATGGAGTGATATTTGTGGTCTAATTTTAAAAATTCTTTCTTTGTAGGATAGTTACGCGGTATACCTATCACTGTCGAATATTGATAGTTTGACAGTCTGTGATCATCCATCCATGAACTTTGTTCGTATCAGCTACAGGTTTCCATATTAAAGTGAGTTTGAGTTTTAGAAATTATTTTGATGATAAGTAGATATACTGAAGGAGCACCAGGAAATAATGGAGAATTTTTTAATGGGTTGAGTACAGATATAACATAATGGATGTCGCTAAGTCGAAAGCAGATTTGGATAAGGAGAACCGAAGATTAGAGGATTCCAGTAAACGGACGTTTAGGCAATTTTTGTACGTTGTAGTGACAGCGTTGTTGTTCTTGTGGGTCCTTCAAAGTCAGATTGTACCTGTGAGTTCTTCTGCTTCTCATGCACATGCACATAACCATGATCATGGACACGACCACGGACATGCTCATGGGGGACATGACCACGGACACGCTCATGGGGGACATGACCACGGACACGCTCATGAACATGAGGATCACGGACATGCCCACGGTCACGAGGAACCCCCTTCGTTTAAATATTCAAAACAAGCTAATGAGCAGGTGAGATGTTTAGACTGTAGTTTTTACTGTTGAATGGAATTCGGGATGCAATCATTGGTAGGGGTAGGTAATAATTTTTTAAATTGGATAGTTTAAAGCAAAGGAAATTCCGAAAGCAACTACTCCACCCCCTCCACCTGTCGTTGAACGCAATCCGAATCTTTGGCTGGAGGCAATTTCTTCAACATTACTCATTAGTGTAGCGCCGTTCGCGATCCTATTTTGGATTCCGTTGGATAATTCCAAGGAGAAGGAGGCTTTTTTAAAGGTCCTGCTTAGTTTTGCATCTGGAGGGCTACTTGGGGATGCCTTTCTTCATCTAATTCCGCATGCTATTTTGGCCGTGGGTAGTAACGACGGTCACGGCCACAGTCACAGTCATGGACATTCCCACGGTCATGAGGAGAAACAGAAATATTCTGAAGACGAGCTTAGTGAGTTCCATGGGCATGATCTTAGTGTGGGTATTTGGGTTCTCGTCGGAATCGTCACGTTTCTGGTTGTCGAAAAACTGATTAGGATAGCAAAGGGTGGACATTTTCACTCTCATTCTCATTCCAGTCCTGCCGTTGAGGCTTCCAAATCAGGAACTGATAAAAAGAAGAAGACTTCTCCGAAACCCAAAGGTGCTGGAAAAGACTCACCCGATTCTAAAGCTGATACCAATGAAGATTCTCCCGCTGTAGCAGGTACTAATAATTTCATAGTTTCCTAACTTTGTCATAAATTGGTGTTAGAACCGCAGTTTGATAATTCGGTAGTTGTGCAGCAGTTGTAAATCATTTTTGGCTATTTTTTATCTCGTTAATGTTAATTTTGCAATTTGTCTAATAAGAAAATTTTATTTTATTTTTGCAGTGGCACCTGAAGGTGATGGAGATATCAAAGTTGCTGGATACTTAAATTTAGCTGCAGATTTTACACATAACTTTACGGATGGCTTGGCTATCGGCGCATCTTACTTAGCTGGACGAAATGTTGGAATCATAACTACAGTGACTGTCTTATTGCACGAAATTCCACATGAAATTGGAGATTTTGCTATTTTGATCCAATCGGGTTGCAATAAACGCAAGGTATTTATTATTTTCTTTCTTATTTCCACATATTTTTTCAGCTCGTTACAATGCCTCAAAAACTACACAGGTCGAATGGTCCGATAAAAACTCGATGTGCGAATATGGTAGCTAGTTAAATAGAGGCTATTCAGTTAATTAAAAATGCCCCGTTTTCTTGTCGGATTACAAGGACATGATAATATCCAGAAACATTCAGTCGACGTCGCTATAGTCCCTGGAGTTGCTAATAGTGCACATTTCTTTCTCAGGCGATTTTCCTTCAGTTGACAACCGCGGTAGGAGCTGTGTCAGGGACCATTGTTTCACTTTTGGCAGAAGGAGTTGGTATGTTTTGTTGTAGTAACTTGATTGTTTCTAGTAGAGTAACACACTAATTTCGTAATTGGGTTAGGTTATAATTTTGTCATGTTTTAATTGCAGGTGACGCCGCAACCTCTTGGATTCTCCCATTCACAGCAGGTGGTTTCATTTATATCGCCACTGTATCTGTAATTCCGGAATTGCTTCATAACTCAACATTTAAACAGTCCCTCAAAGAAATCATTGCTTTATTAGCAGGTGTTTATATGATGGTTCTGATTGCCAAGTATGAATGATTTTTTCCAACGAACAAATAATTATTTGATTGCAAACATTTTTTGTGACCGTACTCCTCTTGTCATGAAAATTTTATAAATGTTGTGTCGTCATCATCAGAATCACTAATATATATTTCTGTGTACAAAAATATTTAGTTTTCAACCACCACCACCATGCATCTACATGTATGAAAAGTGCTAATAATGAATAAACGTAACTATTGGGATTCGATACTTCATTACATAAACCCATTATGCATAATTTTTCTAGCCAGCGGTGCACAATTTCGTGATTTCAATGTGGTGAACTGAAAGAAAATTAAGAAATACCTATAAGAATTTTCGTAACTTGAAATTAAGATAAGACAAAGTTACTATAATTATACATAAAATGATTCGCCGCTAACGAGTGCTAACAGAAAGAAATCATACAAGCAGAAAGAGGACTTTTTTGTACGTTCATTGTCAGCTTACGCTCTTGGACCCAACATACATACGTATGTGTGACTCCAATACAAATTAAGCAATTATACATATTTAAATCCAGTAAACTAGATTACTTATCGTCTCGTGTCTGTCTCATCTTAGATGTGTGATTTAATCTTAGTAATCCATTAACTATAATCAGCATGTACAGGGTGTTTCCTTCTCCAATTGTTAAGATAATATTTTTGCAGATATTTACAAATTATCAGCTCTAGCTTTGACCATGTCAGCCCATTAACGTCACAGCTGTCAAAGCTTGCTTCAATTATTCAAACGCTGTGATCTTATACGAGTTGACCTGGATCTGCAAAAAGGATTCTCTCCAAAATGGGGAATCATATCTATTACTTGCATGGGTTAAGCTGGAAAGAATATGAACACCCTGTACATAATGATAATGTTTTCACATCATTAAATTCGCTGGGCTCTACTCATATTAAAAATATGTGCACACTCAAGTCAGTGGAGTCAAGAGAGCACCTCACCGCTATCACTTTTGGCTATAACATACTTCATGTTTGGAGAGGCCAGAAGATTCTCAATTTCATCATTCTTTAAAACATTTCGTTTAATACTAGCGTCCGGCAATTTTGTGCAATTTTATTCTAATTTCCTATTATTTGTTTTCCTTATTTCTGGTTTGGTGTCCTTGGATTGAAAGTTTCATAGCGAATATGGACGCAGAAGGATTCAAAGAGTTTGGAACCGAGATGATGAACTTTATCACAGAATATTTAGAAGGTATTCGTGAAAGGTAACATTTGCTATTTTTTTAATCCTTGCATACGGGCTAAAACGTCAAAAAATATGATTATTGTCACTATTAGATGAACATTTAGATACGTTAATTAACCATCAATTTCTGCACCTTTTGATTTATATCGTCTCTAACGAGGTAAAAAGGTCTACGTGAGGATAGTTTTGTACAGCACTTAGACCATTTTTCCTCTTCAGCGACGATATGTAAATATGAGATTCTTGATAATATGCTGTTTTGTATACGTTAAGTATGAGGTATCCTATAAATTTAAGTATTCTGAACCGGGCATTTTAATTATTGCCAAACTCAAGGAAGGTTCTCTCATCTGTCAAGCCGGGCTACTTGCGCGAACTGATCCCCACTGAAGTACCTGAGGAGGGAGAAAAATGGCAAGATGTGATGAAAGATCTGGAACGTGTCATCATGCCGGGAGTTTCTCACTGGCAGCATCCCCAATTCCATGCTTATTTAGCTGCTGCTAATTCATACCCATCAATTGTAGCTGACATGCTATGTGGTGCAATTGCATGTACTGGATTTTCCTGGATAACGTCCCCAGCTTGCACAGAGTTGGAAATCGTTATGATGGACTGGTTGGGAAAGCTTTTGGAGTTACCGTCGAAATTTTTATCTTGTGAATCAAACGGAGTTGGTGGTGGAGTTATTCAGGTCCTTGAAACAAAATTATTATGGCATGAATATATAGCATGAACACTGGAAGAAATCAGTTAAACCCATAGTAAACTATTCAAGAAATTAAAATCTGTAAATTACAAAATTTATTATAGGGTGCAGCTAGTGAAGCTACATTCGTTGCATTGCTGGCTGCAAGAGCTCAAGCCATCAGAAGAATAAAATCAGAAACTGGCCTTGATGACGGTGACATTATTGGCAAACTTGTTGCATATACTTCAGGTCAGTTTATATGTCTTCAATCATTGCTTAGTGTGTATTGACTATAACTTTCAATATAAAAAATTCAAAATATTTGCATCACATTCTGAGACTTGTGACAGAATACCATCTTTCAAAAGTGTTTTTATTCAATAAATTCATAACCGATATTTTATTCCATGTTTCAATGCAGACCAATCTCATACTTCCGTGGAAAAAGCTGGACGTTTAGGTGGCGTAAAAATGAGGTTATTGCCAACTGATGAACATCTGCAAGTAACTCGGGAAGTGCTTATGAATGCTATTACTGAAGATAAATCCAAGGGTCTATTTCCCTTTTATGTACTTGTGGCTATAACATTTCTGAATAATTAGTTACACAAAAAACTTATCGCCGATATGCTTATAAATATAAAATTAATCATTTAATACTACAGGCGGTGGCCACAAGTGGCACCACGAACACCTGTGCATTCGATGACTTGGAAGTATTTGGCGACATCTGTCGGCAGGAAAATCTTTGGCTTCATGTGGACGCAGCTTATGCAGGTGTGAATTAATTTCTTAAAAGTAATAAAATATTACAGTTATTCAGCCTATATGATATGTATTGTAAATGAAATGAAAACTCCTTTTTTCTGTATACAAAATTCAAACAAAACTTCATTACTTGTTTGCGTTCGTTCCTAAAATAAATACACATAGGTGCAGCATTTGCTTGCGAAGAATTCCGGTACTTGATGAAAGGAATTGACAAGGCTCACTCGTTTAACTTTAATCCTCACAAATGGATGCTTACAAATTTTGATTGCTCAGCTATGTGGTAATAATTGCTATTTTGTATATTTGATTTTGATTGATAAATTGTGAACAATTTTATTATTATTGAAGCCCCTTGCTGATTGTGGTTTTGGAACGTTTCAAAAAAAATTACAGGGTGGACAATGCAAAGGAACTAGAGCAAACATTTGAAATAGATGCCATTTACCTGAGACATCATGCCCAGGGACAAGTTCCTGATTATAGAGTACGTTTTTCCACTGCACTTAAAATATTGTCATAATATTATATTTTGTAATACCATAATCTGCGTAACGGTACTATTGTACTTACTATAAAATAATAATAACTAGATATGTATATAACCCTGCTCAATATTCCTAAAAAGAAAAGTACAAGAGCTTCTGTCTTTTTCCCATGCGAGTAAAAAATCCTTTTTGTTTTTTAGAACTGGCAAATTCCCTTTGGAAGGAGGTTTAGGTCTTTAAAGCTATGGTTCGTACTTCGAATTTACGGAAAGAAAGCAATTCAAGAACATATTCGAACTCATATAGCACTGGCGCATGAGTTCGAGCAACTATTGCTTAAGGACGGACGGTTTGAAATCGTGGCTCCAGTTCTAATGGGTCTTGTTTGCTTCCGGTTGAAGGTATGCTACAAGTATTTACATTTATAGAGTTGCAATACAATCTGCCTATGAACCTATAATTTTGCTATATACTATAAAAGAAGTCATAAATACTTTGGAAACTTTCTATCTCAACTTCCTGCCATAGAATATAATGTTACATGAGAGATTATTTTCACTTGTAGAATCGAAGTGATGAAGAGAATGAAACGCTGCTCAAAACAGTAGTTGAGCGTGGAAAGATTTATGTTGTTCCAACAAAGGTACACGGGAAATATGCCATAAGGTTTGCTATCTGCTCCAAATTTACGGCTTCCGTGGATATGGCAATAGGCTATCAAGAATTCAGTGGTGCTGCGTCTGATCTTTTCGGAAAAATTTAATATCTATCCTTGAAGAAAAATGTTTAAAAATTCTAGCAAAAATTTGTTTGTGTAATAAACAAAAGAGCTATTTACATTATAATGGATTAACCTGTTTATTAATGATCTTTTTCAGTTTCTCTGTTCATATAAATTGCAAAATGCCGGGATAATATCTGTATCAACATGTCGCAATTATGTACATATGATAAATAATTCCCAAAGGCTATGCTTCTAGTTATTAATGTTCACCCGTAGTTTCACATGAAACGATTGCATATAGATTATTATTTATTTCCATACATTGTGGAGATTAGTTATAAGGGATGCAACCCTTTTGTATGCACTCTCTCTCTCTCTCATAAATGGAGTATTCGTATGTACTTATCAGGGGTGGATTTATGGGTTAGCACGCTTTGGTGGGGCCAGGGTAAAAAATTTAGGTTGTAAGATACAACAAACACCTGCAACCATAAGTAATGACGTCGTAAAGAGTGATAGCAAATTTTATGTATACATAGATTCAGGTTTGAATTTAAATGCGTTTGTGTCAAATTCCTGTTTCCATCCAAATTAAAGTTAAATTTTGGATTTAAATTCAAATATTAATGGGTATGGATCAAATATCGAAATTTGAAGTTTGAATCGAAATTCAGGTTTGAATCGAAATTCAGGTTTGAATCGAAATTCAGGTTTGAATCGAAATTCAGGTTTGAATCGAAATTCAGGTTTGAATCGAAATTCAGGTTTGAATCGAAATTCAGGTTTGAATCGAAATTCAGGTTTGAATCGAAATTCAGGTTTGAATCGAAATTCAGGTTTGAATCGAAATTCAGGTTTGAATCGAAATTCAGGTTTGAATCGAAATTCAGGTTTGAATCGAAATTCAGGTTTAAATCGAAATTCAGGTTTGAATCGAAATTCAGGTTTGAATCGAAATTCAGGTTTGAATCGAAATTCAGGTTTGAATCGAAATTCAGGTTTGAATCGAAATTCAGGTTTGAATCGAAATTCAGGTTTGAATCGAAATTCAGGTTTGAATCGAAATTCAGGTTTGAATCGAAATTCAGGTTTGAATCGAAATTCAGGTTTGAATCGAAATTCAGGTTTGAATCGAAATTCAGGTTTGAATCGAAATTCAGGTTTGAATCGAAATTCAGGTTTGAATCGAAATTCAGGTTTGAATCGAAATTCAGGTTTGAATCGAAATTCAGGTTTGAATCGAAATTCAGGTTTGAATCGAAATTCAGGTTTGAATCGAAATTCAGGTTTGAATCGAAATTCAGGTTTGAATCGAAATTCAGGTTTGAATCGAAATTCAGGTTTGAATCGAAATTCAGGTTTGAATCGAAATTCAGGTTTGAATCGAAATTCAGGTTTGAATCGTCAAACTTTGGTGGAAAAGGATGTTTAATTAGCTTTCTAGTCCAAATGTTGTATAGATTGTATTTCTGCGTCATACTTTTGTTGCTGTGATTGTTTTTATTACAAATCTGGTGAATTGTAGTTTTGTTTTTGTGGTTGTGGTTTTGTAGTTTTTTTTACAACGCCACAATTTATAAAATCACAAAACTCTACTATCTATACTGTATTACAGTTTACAGTACTATCTCAGATTATATGCAGTTCACCGATATATTTTGAGGCCTAGGGCCAGGGTAAAAATTACTTTATTAATCCACCCCTGATAATTAGATTTATTAAAATAATCATACTAATTACAATTAATTGCAACTACTTACTATTTCCTAATGACTTGTTTTACAGATCACATCCATTCGAGATGACACTATTTCATTTAGGTTTGGTTTATAGGGTGAGAAAGCCCCACTTTAAATGGCATTTTTGTTGTCAAATATTGGGAGACTAATGTACATGTGTGTGGTGTGCAAGAGTGCAAGGTGGCTCAACTAAATTATCCTCTCCGAGCCCAATAGTGAACCTACTCACGATAGCAATAATGAAGCTACATTTGATTTTCCCACTTTGTAGCAAATTCTTTTCCAGATATTTTTAAAGTCTGTTTCATTGACCTTGGTCAATTTTTACGTTGCTCTAGTGGGCGTTAACGTTTTCTGCAACCATGTTTACACTTACGAAAGTAACGCGTATTTGTGATCATCATAGTACAACATTGCAAGCGTTGCTCTTTTCCTGATTCTTCTTTTCCATAAAGTCCGTAAAAGTTTTGTAGTAAATTTCATTGGAATTCATTTTCATCAAATATCAAGGGTCGGTCTCAAAAATTGGGGCCACAACTTCCAAAAATGTGAGTTAAGCTTTAAATAACGCAATTTGTTTTTCTTTCATGATTCAAATGACAACCTTTGAAATAATTCATAATGTCCCCTACAATTTTTGGGTGTTGTAGCCCCAAATTTTGAGATTTGAGAATATTTTTGTAACGGTCTGGTCTTCGATGATAAAATGACAACATCAGAAATTCCTTCCTTTTTCTTCAGTTACGCTCATCACGCTCAATCTCTCCAACTTTGCTCCATGTCTCTTCCGGTCATACTCAATGTAGACAAACAAAGAATTCTCTGAAAGCAAATTTTATTTAAGTATATAAAATGAAAAAATTGACATTCTAAGAAACTCCGACTAGGTATAGATACTTAACGTTGTTTGACCATTTGTGATTTGAAGCCTCTTTGGGGCACTATGAAGCAGGAAGGAGTACCTCTCTTTGAATAAAAAATAACATGGAGTATTATCACTAGATATAATTAACTACTACTAATTTGTACTTGCACACTTAAAGCTTCAAATCTCTGTGTTTCCCAATGAAAATATTCAAGGTGCTTTATAGCTTTTTTAGGAACCACATTGACTGATAATTGGATCATTATATTTGTTTGTGGAGTTTCAGGTCAGTGTGGAGTCAAGATTATGTTCAATTTATTCATCTAAAATTAATGTTGTTCTGATTACAGATAGGTTTCATCACTATTGATTAAACCGCAACACAACAAACTATCGTTACACTCAACAATCATATAAGGGTGTTCAGGGTGTTGGGCAAAGGTGTCCACCTATCCTATTTATAGGCCTATATATAGGATAAAAATAGGCAGGATGCAAAATCCAAGTAATTATAGGTAGTAAAATAGGGTGCAGTAATTACCACTAAAATTAATCCTATATTATATGTTGGAGCTGCAAGAGTTCACTTTTTATTTAGGAACAAGGTAGGCAGTTTGCGAAGGTAAAAATAGGCATATTTAATAATCTATTGACAAATTTGTCAAGCAATTATTTGATTTAACCTTAAAATAAATCTCAAAAATATTCTTCAAATACGTGACATTTTAGTAGTTCGATTTTGTTCATGTGTTACGATTGCACGTACTTACATAGATGATTTTTAGTTGAAAAAATAAGCCTTTATATAGGCTAAAAATAGGTGTTTATAGGCTAAAAATAGGCCTTTATAGGCTAAAATATAGTCCTTTATGGGCTAAAATATAGGCCTTTATAGGCTAAAATATAGGTAGAAACATTACAGGAGTATATATGTAGGCAAATAGGTAGGCAATTTATTTTTGATAAATAATGTAGGTAAATATGTAGGGAAGGCAAAGCTGCAAAAAATATGTAGTATTATAGGTAGGCTGAACCTTTTGGACACCTTTGGACTGTTGGGACTAAAAATGTTGAACGGTACACCCAGTACACCGGGGAAACTGGAGAAACAAATTCTAGGCGCACAGCGTTAATTCTTTAAAAATGCCCCGTTGAACACAAGAGTAATTTTGAGATTAATTCCGGTTAAGCACAATTTTCCGCAAAAACCTATCAATGTAATAATATTTCGCCGCGGCGGTCTCACAGAGTCAACTAAGTGCATATATACAAATGTAGCAACGCTATTTATTCATACTCTCCGCATAAAGGTGAAGCTTAATTTAGAAAGTCTGTATGCAAAATTGATATAAACGGAACATTAAGTATACTTTCCATCTGACTTGCTTGTAAAAGTTGGACAGGGAAAAGATCCATATTTCGGAGCAACAGCAAAAGAATATCATAATAATGAATTAGTTTCCAAGCGGAATCGAATCTATAGTCAGTATTGAAATACTAGAACCACTTCCGGACGTATAAAGTTACGATAAGAATTGATTTCTTATTAGGCCATTTGGGATATCTTATTACATGTCAGTCATTACTCACTAGTAACTATAGTTACTTATAAGTACTTATTCATCGATTATTGAAATAATGCAATGATTTCGAGCCCACCGTCAGCTCCTGCCTCATGAGATAAAGAAAACACAACTATCAGGTTTGCCAACGGTAGTAGAGGCCATATAATGCTGCTAATTATCAGTGCAATCGAACCTTCAAAAACTAAATATATCTACTGTTAAATCTCCAGGTCATACGATAATTACAATCTATCCTCTCAAGTCTCAAGTACATATCTGAGGGATGTCAATACAGGAAAGCTCACACATGCTCTAGCCTAGCATTAAATTACTGTGGGAAATCCACAGAGAAGTTAAAAGAAATTAAATACAGGCTAAAATGTGAATCATGTCCAACCGTAGTACCTTAAAGTGCTGATCATACGTAATTAAATGTAAAGTACCTGAAAGATAAGGTTTTACTCCAGCGAATCCAACTTAAATGAACATGTATTTGCTTCAAATTTCGTCATTACAAAGTATTCAGTTTACCCACACTTGCCTTTATAAAGACACATCCTCCCTTGTTTTGTGGTAGAATAAACTTAATTCCTCTAGCATTGACACTGACCCTCATAAAGCCACATTTTCGGGTTGGAAGGTATTATTCACGAAGGACTGGCTTTTTTTAACTACCTTCATCTTTATAGTGATCTCATAATCATTGCTGGGCTTTTGCCGTCCCTAACGTCTGTCTTAACCTCAGTATTTCAAAGGTAAGCTATTAGTTTCATTTTGTAATCAAGGAGTAATAATTATTGGAACATTTATGTAAAAGCATATCACGGTGAGATTATCAGTGTTTTCAAAAATTGGTGTCATGCACACGTGTGTACATATCCATACCCTAATAAATTAGAGTGGCGTGGACACAAATGATTTTTACAGAATCACAATTAAAAATAATGCTCTTCGTTTTTTTCTCTATTCAACATAGCAATTAAATGAAAGTGAAGGGCTGGTTGGGCTTGCTTTGAGTGTACAGAAAAATCTAATCCGCAAGTCAAGGTTACCATCTATGTTAACATTGTTAACCCTACTTTGCGCTGATGGAATAGATATGTGCATAAGGATTGTATATCGACGTGTACAAAAACAGCAGCACTTCTTAGGAAGTTAAGAAAAAAATCCAATCTATTCCCTGGAATCTCAGTAAATACTGTGTGTCATTGGGAGATTAAACCGCGTAATATTTTCCAATTAGTGTATACGTGCAAGCCAACATTCATTAACCTTTACAAAATCAAATGAAATTCCATCATGAACTACTGTAATTATAAGAAAGAGCTCAACTGTAATTTAAGGGATTCGTAACATGCACCTTTAGCTCTGAAGCATTGATTCTTTTTCAATAAATGTAGATAATAGAACCCTTGTAGGTGTAGAGATCTCAGGTACACAGGGCACTGTAACAATTGAAGTAGTGTCACTCACACTGAATAGTTTTGTAACCCTTTCGTAAAACATGCAAACAAGACACTGTGCATTGTGCATACCCCCCTGAATTAAATTTGTAAGTTGTAAGGATACGATATTACATACAAAGTGTATGTATAAAAGTAGCACTACAACAGTTTTCATCACTTTATTCACTTTGAATACATATCAGAGTTCAAATGTGTGAATAATTCGCAATTGGGGTTGGTAATAATTCAGTTGACAAAAAAGTTCAAATGAAACACTTGAACGCTTTTCTTACGGATCAGGCGTACTCATACAGTGTAAAACATCATCTCATCTCCGCTTCTTTCCTATGCAACTAAAAAGTAGCAATTCTATTCCCAAATTCAACCAGTTCGCTGCTCCTACTCCAGCTGAGCGAGTCTTGCTATTCTTACCTATTTTATTCCTTCAATAGCTCTTTTGACCTATCTATTCAATTTTATTGTTCCGTCCGTTCTGAATTGTGCGTGCCCGTATATTTCTCCCATTACATTATTTCGTGTTCATTCCATACTAGCAGGAGCAAGAGTGACTCAATTTCTTGGAGGGGCAAGGTGAGTGTATTATATTGTTGACATTTTATCATATAGTATCTACACATGTGCAAATGTGCTTAGCATACAACTTGGTACAGAAGAGTTGAGAGGTGTACTGGAGTAAAAATAGTGTTCATTTTAGAACTGAATCTAAAACCTCTGGAACTTTAAAAGATTGTAATTGCAAAGATTCTAGTGTATGTAATTCATACATATTCCACCTTCAGATTTAATCGTCCTTTGTATTTGGCTATTCTTAGCAACTTTCAATTAATAGATACTGTGACACAAATAACTGCAGAAATGTAACTTTTATATTCTGAACTGGTTTGATACAGAGATGTTTGCCCTTGGACAGGCTAATATAGCTATAATATTTATTTTGCATTAACAATTGCATTAAGGCGTGTGAGCATAGGATTGATCTTTTGCGCTTCTAGATGCTATAGTTGATATTATTATAAGTGATCATCAGTATGTGTCAGGTGTATGAATAAAAAAAGATACATCCACGTCAGGAGAGCCCATCTAGAAGAATCCTACAAGTGGGTCAAGAAATAACGAGTCCTCTGACATCGATCAATCCTTCAACCTGATGTATTGATTCTGAGGCACTATGATTAACTTTACGTTTTTCAATTCTGTTCCTAATTCCCCCTTCCTTTCAACTGAACGATCTAAACTGGAATATTTCCAGACCATGTCTAAAGTTAAAAAATACCATGTGGCTCATGGGGCAAACAAGTGTTTGCTCACAATTAGATAAATATATGGAACAGTGACAAAAGGGTGCTGGATTCTGTACTTAGTATGTATCTACCTGTGTGAACATATGCGCTGACAGTGTATGTACGGTAAAAGACTAAATTCAACTTCGGACAGAATTCCAGGATTTCAGCACAGTCGGACCCATGGGCTAAGGAAGTGGATATTTACATTCGCATTTTCACCAAGCTTAGCACGTGTACTCAGTTCTCACATTATCTTGAGGCAGTGCTGTTTATATAGAGCGAATTTATCTCTATCGAGACCTGGTTTTATTTTATGGTAGCATCCGCATCCAAATCCCTCCCTCCCTCCCACCCAATCCTTTTAAAGAACTTGTCTGAAATTTAAATTGTAAAAGCTTCTAATACAGAGTCTACAGCCCCTATACAGTATCTATACATATTTTCAATAAGGGCTACTTCCGATAAACACAGTATGAAAACAGTACGCCAGCCAAATAATAAAAATCGGACTTTGTAAATGCAGTCGGTTACGTCAGTGAAATCCTAATGGTAGAGGAAACGTCTTGAGATTTACTTCAACGAAGGAATTAATGATTTTCACAGATTCAGGTCACAAGGTAGCGTGAAATGATTACAATGCTAGGGCAACTGATCCTTGGGTTATGTACCGTTACACTAGGAGAGAATTCATATACTATCGTTAATTTTGGAAGGATCTTTCTGGATTGTGTTCTACATTGGGGTTGCTTTCACTCAGAGAAAGTAGGCAGGATGTTCGAAGGGAAGGGATTGAGTGGGGAAAGTAGAGGACAAAAACGGTGGTCTGCTATGTGGTGTCTGTAGCAAATCGTCAACGTTTCAACTTCAAAGCTAGAAGGTAGCTACTAGCTGTCTCAGCTTGTGTAATGTATAAAGATGAAGAAGAGAAATAGAACAGAGATTCGCACTTGATACGGTCGGTTGAGAGGCCTGAAAAAAAAAGTGAAGAAGATCGATACCCCAGTCCAGGTCGAGTATATAATGGAGTGTGGAAGAGTACTATTTCAAGTACTTTCTTTGTGTTGCCGTAAACGCATGGAAATCTCGGGGAAGTAACAGTTCTCAGATTCTTATGTCAGGACTCAGGGCTTTCTACTCCATAGATACTACGGCTGGCTCCGTACAGATCTTTCTAGGTCTCTCCTTTGTTCTCTCAACTTTCAAAACCCTATCAGCTCTATTATAGGAACCCTGGTACTCTATAGATATGAATAAAATCGAACAAAATTACTACTTTAGTATCCTTCAACTCACTTAACTCTCACCCACTCCTTCAGTGTTGAAAGGATCTGCGCCTATTGTCTCCCATGTAATTGATTCAGTTCAATCAAACCTGTACAGTATGGCCCCCAGAGAAATGAAATTCAAGTTCCATTAACAACGCTGCCCTATATATCATAGAGCATAATTTGGTCACGGTCACCGTATAAAAAGATGAGCTACGAGCGCCTTTCATCCTTTTATCTTAATAATGTCACTCCTGTGTATATCTTACAATACTTAGATTAAAGAGTAACGTCCAGGGAGCGGTTCATAAAAATGTAGAACTAGATGTCATTGAATAGAAGGTATAAAGACATTACATTATAAGCTTTTATGAGGTAATTAACAGTATCTTTCATTCATAGCTACACTGCTTATCACATACATATACATGTACTACAGTGTGTAGCTGGGAAATTCTAGATCCCCATTGAAGTCAAAGTAATGTTTTCGTTGCTGAAGTAATTGCTCGTGCGTGAGCCTTCTTTCACTGATATGACGCCTGTATAACTATTAAAAAGCAGCATCATCAAATAACTTGTCCAACTTCAACTGGGCAAAGGAACTTATGTAATAATTCAACCAATTCAACTTATGACACGTACAGCGTAACGTGCACTGTCTGAACTGAGCTACTTTAAGATAGAAAAATTGCGAAGGGACTGATAGAAAGGAAACTCATGACGCATCCACTAATTATATTTTTATGATTTAATCTTGTATAGGTGTTGAAACTTTGAGTAACTGGGCTGACTGCTATCACGTAATTGTAATATCAATGACTAATGCCTTTGAAATGATTTTCAGTATTCATCTACATATTAATTCAATAAACAATGGAAGGAGAGGAGTTCAAACGCTTTGGAGGGGAGATGCTTACTTTCATCACGGAGTATTTGGAGGGGATCCGCAACAGGTGAAGTCCTCCATTACTTGTATAATTTAAGCTATTCTCTGTTTATGCTATACTTCCAACGCACACTAATCAAAAGGTTTTACCCGGAAATTTAGACTGCAAGGTAAATACTGGTTGTGCAACTTTTTACTGGACGGGTTTTTTTTTGTATGAATGAATTTGCTAAGGAGATTTCCTTTCTTAAGAATGAAAATGATGTCATATAACCGGGAACTCTTGGTGTATACATGCACCATGCAACAAATGTACGAGTAGTACGAGTATCGATGAATAAGATGACGTAATGCGAAATTAGTACATATCCAGTAAAAATGACTTGTTTAATTTTCCATCAGAAACGGTACAATTTCGTTTATAATTACGACAATAGTTATAAACACCAGCAATTCACAATTCTAGCAAATTCACACTCGAGTAGGATGTATGTTGGGCCTCATTGATCAGTGCCTTCCTTCCACATGGAAGTTTTAAAGATTTGACGTTGCACAAAAATTAGGTATGCATAGAGCACATAATTATGTAAAGCATAACTTAAATGAACAAACTCAATTGTATTACAGAATATTCTTGTGATGCTACGGATTAATTTATATCAATTTCCTTTCACAAGTTTATTAGACTTGATGGAGATGTGACTGTAAGCTTATAAGAGGGCATAAAACATACTTAGTTTCTAAATGCATAAGGAATAATTATTAGTTTGTGAAAATATTAAGACACTTTTTTTAAGACTAGGGATAAAATCATGGAAGAATTTTTTTTCTTTCAGTCTAATGAAAGAGGTGAAAATTGCTAAAATACAAACCTGAAACTTTTTAAAGCAATGCTAGAAACAGGTTTATTTATAAATTGCTCATCAGTGAACAAATAAATTTGGTGGAAATATTATTAACTCATGTTACGAATTTAGCACGCTGGAAAAAGTTTTGCAAAGGAGTAACAATAAGAAGGGTCATGCAAACATAAATAAATCAAGCCACGTAGCTGTACTCGTCCGTTGAATTTGGAGTTCTCTCTAAATATTGTCGTTCGATTAAAGTCTCTACGCACTTCTTAATTATTGAGATTGTTGGAGAGAAACGAGTGTATGATAGGTTTAACACCTGTAAAGATTTTTCAAATTTCAATTACTTGTCAATTTTTTCGCTTTGTTTTTACAAAAATGGATAAATACGTAGGAATCACGATAGATAATATCTTACCTCTTGAATGAGAACATTATGTTTGATGACTTTTCTAGATTTGATAATACGAACAATAGCAGCTTGTATAAAAATTTTCCGATCCTCTTCTACACTTGCAAATGTGTGTTCTACTTCCTGAGGTGTTTCTTTCTGCATTGCGCCCGATATACGAAATTTGCTTCTCTTATTTGAATAGTTCTTATTTAGTTCGATTATTGTATCAGCAGTCAGTTCCTTCAAAAATAATATACATTATTCAAAATTTGCCAGATCTCAAATAATTACAACCTTAGTTTGATATTTATATATATATTTCTATATAATATATATTTCTATATATATATAGTTTATGGATTAATTACCGTGGGATGAACTTCACTCACCTTTGAGGAAGCTAGTAGCAATTTACAATCTATCAGACTCTGTAAATGTCGAGTAAAAGCGTCATCATTGAGTTGCGTTAATTCTTGCAGTTCTTTACAACTTAAACTGTCTTGAATTTCAAAATGAGTGAGGAGACTCAGCTGCAGAGTTTGCATAGTAATGAAATAAGTCCTTTTCGTGTAATTTAACTTAACATCCGAAGTCGACAAATGGTGCAACCACGTAAGTTTTCTTCCATTAAACTGCTTGGAGTAGAAAGTCTCAAACTAAAAATCAAACACAATTACCAAATCAATGAATTATCCCCTAATGCAACTTTGTTAAGAACCAGTAACTACTGGTGTTGACTTGAATATAAATGTGAAAATTGTAAACGAAAATGGTCTTACAATATGAACAGATTTTTCAAGCACTTGTGGTACTTGTACGGGGTAATTGCTTTGAAGTGGCCAGGCACCTGCTTGTAGAACTTGAACACTAAAACCCACACCGGTGGTCAGGTTTTGGGAAGTCAAGTAATCATTGAATTTATTACACAAATCGTTGGAAACTGAAACATCTGTGAACATCCGATGCAGCTTGTTGGTAAATTCATAACCACAGGCTTGCTGTAAAAATTGAACGATTATACATGAGCAACGTAAACTTTAAAAACTAATGTGATATTTAAAAGTATTCTTAAAAGGGAAGATCAACAAACTATTCCGCTTGTTGAAATATAAAAAAAGAAAAATCATATTTATTGATTAGTACTTAATTAAATTCAGAACATACTTTGAGCCTGTTGATCATGCCCTCCTCCGCATCCATTGAATTGCTCAACTGATGAATTAATCTCCGCGCTAAATTTCGGGCATAGAACTTCTGGAAAACGTCTTTATCTTCGATATATTTGAAAATCATGATCGAATTATTCAACTTTTCATCTACCTCCTGTTCCGAAAATCCTTTCGTGGATTTTTTCAACAGGGTGTCACAGTACTTCGCCAACTACAAAAATAATGGGAACAATGAGAAAATCGAACCATACAAGCTGTACATTTAGCACGATATTTCACTTGCTAACTTACCAACTCCGGACTTTTACAAGGAGGTAATTTGGCTTGTCCAGGTTGTGAAGCTTGACCCCTCCAATTGATAACTTTAGTACATGCTTTATCAAGGGCACTGAGAAACAACTGATCCGAATTAAAAATGTTGCTAACAATTTCCTTGTACTTCTTCTGAACGACAACCATGTTCTCAACAAAATCAGTGTGAGCAGTCTCTGGTTTCATAGACTTGATGGCATCAAGTCCTTCGTTCTGAATATGTTGTTCCACCGTGTCCGCCAAGAAACCTAATCCTCCAGACAGTGGCTTGAGCAAGCAGTACATATTAGCAAGATCTTTTCTTCGATCATTTTCCACCATTTGCAAACACTCTGCATGAAGAAGCGAAGCATGGTCAGTCACAAGACGGCGATGACACTCCGCCGATAATTTCGCGTAAGACCTGATTATAAAATTAAATTGGTTACTCCCGTCATTATCATTCCACCAAATTCAAGCACACCATAAATTTCAGATTTACGTAGGATGAAGATATCTTCTAGCTCTCATATCCTCTTCGTGTAGCTTCTGAATCACTTTCTCCATATACTCAGCCACTGAGCATGTTTCAATTAGCTTGTTAGCCTCCTTTTGGTAGTACTGGCCCGTGTCCCGTAGGAATGGCTCCTCAAATGACTTTTCATAGAACTACACAACATACAAGTATTTTCTCAAGTATCATCAATTATACGGTTAAACCAACCACACAAAACCTCCACCTCAAACACAGCAACAAGTATTCACAAATAAAAACCTACAGTTAGGTGCGTCGAAGGATCTCCAGGAACTCGTAATTTCGGATCTTCAACAGCTACAAAGGACTGGATGACCCCATTTACGACCGTCGTGGGCACTGCGGAATCCCCCTTCCGATCGATTCGAATGGCTTCCAACACTAATTCTATAAGATTATCCTTGATCTTCTCCAACATCTCCAATCGCCAAATTTCCAATCCTAGTAGGGATTTTGATTTAATTGTTGACCTCTTAAACCACTATCTACACATCCTGATTTTTCCCACCACAAAATATTACATCATTTAAAATATCCACCTACCCAGCTCCCCAATTTCCACCATATGACCCGGCAGATCACCGATCCCTCCATAAGTCAAATCCGCCTCGGAGAGCTTACTTTTCTTCACATGTTGTTGATTTAAATACCTGCAACAGCCCATTCAAATCCTCAATCACGATAGTACACACTAGAACCTACACTTGACCCAGCTCATATCACCATTCAAATCCAAATAAATTCCATAGAATCTTACGAGTAAAGCTTATTTAAGTAGGACACCCCTTGACTATACTTAATCCACATCTCATGGTAGACTTTTAGCAGATCCGAATTATTTTCAAATTGGATAATTTGTTCTCGAAGACTCTGGACATGTCTCGTAAGGAATTCCTTCGTCTCACTATAAAGCTGATTTGTAAACGGATCCGGATGAGCCACACAGAGCGAGTATACATCCCTATTTCAAAATTATAACAAACAAATGTCATGACAAAAGTCACACCGGAAAAAATACTTCCCACAGCTCAATTATTCTTCCGCTTCCGTCCAATATATCCTCATTCAATGAGAACTCCAATTACTACATTTACAATTCTTCAAAATATAAAAATAATTTCGGTTCATTTCCCAGCAAGTATTTTATACTAGATTTGAAACAACTTTAAAAAAAACAAACTTACGTAAATCGATCATTCCATTCCACTCTGGGTACTTTCGAGAGTGTCACAACTCCTTCGATGGTTCTTTTCAGTGCATTCCAGGTCACCGTGAAATCCACCTTCTTTGGTTTCAGGGACATGATTCACTATTTCTATTTAACCGATTCCAACACTGTTATTTACAAAAACATGGGGAAACATTCACTTTCATATGCTACGTATACTTACAACAATCAACTGAAATTTGAAGGAAAAATTCAACTTGTAAACTCACAGGTGTAGTAATTCTCTCTCGTCATTTAACCATCTGATGGACTCTTGTCGAGACTGCGCGAACTTGCGTAGATGTTCCCAATGTAGTTCAATGTAAAATACTTCTCTCGTCCTGAAGTAGTCTGTAAATGCTCCGTATGCAATATGCAAGGGTATAGGATCTTGAGTCTTAAATGGGAGTACATGCTGTGACTGTGTATGTAGTATGTACCTGTGTAGTACCAATGGGGCTATAGGGCTCTCTTCCTTTCGTCTATTCTCTCACTCACACTTGACTCCACGAAATCCACTCGAATCGAAACACTCTAAAGATATCTACCTTTGCTTAACGTTTATTTACTCCCTGTTCCTATTCCTATTACTGGGAAGCAAAGGTGTCTACCTACCCTAGAGCTTTCATTTTATTCGTTTCTTTCTTCCACCTTCTTCACAAGTGTCATCAGAAATGTACAAGTTTATGGTCCATGATTTAGCGATTTCTTTCAATTTCAATTAAAACATCGTGTCAAGAGTTTTTTTAAATTGACAATTTTTAAACATTTTAATCCCAAATCAATTTCGAAATTTTTGTAAATTGATACTAGGTAAATTCGGGAATTTTTGCAATTTGATCGGAAGTTTATTTCAGGAATTTTTGTAATTTAATGTAATTTTTCGCAAATTGATTTGTTGGTATTTACAATTGGATTGGAATTTGAAGTAGTAGTTTTTGCAACTGGATTTGTTGATTTTTGTAATGGATTGAATTTCGGGTTTGTTCGAAATTTGACGTAGCCAGGGGTAGATTAATGAAATAATTTTTACCCTGGTATTAGGAGTCAAAATATATTTGGGGATTTTCGAATATAATCTGAGGTGAATTTCTATTCAGAACTGAATTTTGATACAAGCCTTAATTTCGATTCAAAGCTGAATTTTGATACAAGGGTTAATTTCGATTCAAAGCTGAATTTTGATACAAGGGTTAATTTCGATTCAAAGCTGAATTTTGATACAAGCCTTAATTTCGATTCAAAGCTGAATTTTGATTTAAACCTGAATTTTGATACAAGCCTTAATTTCGATTCAAAGCTGAATTTCGATTCCTTGACCAGAATTAAGAAATCACGTTTGGGATCCGAAACCCGGGTATTAACCACAAGGCGCTCTATGAATTCCGAGCCCACAACCTTCCACTACATGTCGACAGCCTGAATATTCCATTTTATCCTGTTTACTAAAACCCACTTTCTGATTAACATTTTAAATTAACCAAAAGATAGAGAACTTGGTAATTTTTGAAATTACGAGTTTTCAGATATTATTTATTTTCTAGACCCGTAGGTTACACGGAGGGAAACAATTTTGTAAAAGGGTATTACGAAAATCAAATATTTTGAAAGCAAATAGATACAATAATTAGTTGTTCAATGAACTATTGTATATCGTCGCTGAAAATGGTCTAAGTGTTGTACAAAAGCATTCACACGTAGACCATTTTGCCTCTACAGAGACGATACATGTTATTAATGCAATATATGATTATAATTATATATTATGGTAATATACATATTAGTCAATAATGAATTCAGCAATGAGATGCAAAATGGGCAGATTTTTTATTTTAATTGTTAGATACTCTTATTTTTTTTTACTTATTTTTAGTTTATCGTACTTTGTTAGCTTACGCAAAAGGGTAGGTGACATGCCTGCACATACTTGGTAGGGGTTGTAGACTGATTCAAGTACTACACTTATTAGATCTTAGCTGGCAGTTTCTGAGTTTTCATATATGATGGATACTTACTCGAATGTGCATATACATTCTTGGTGTTAGTATGAGATGCTACCACATAACATTTTTTACAAATTTTTTTACATAGGTTTTGCTTTTTGCGAAGTTACTTTGCGCTTATTATATTTTGTACGCTTATATATACTTACTCACATTTGTTAGTATTTGTTTGCACAGAGTGAGAGAGCCGTAACGTCGTAAGTGATGTTGGCGTCTGTAAACAGATTTGTTCCATGACTGCGCTTCAGATACATAATGTTTTCAAGCTTTTGACCTTATTCTATCTTCAGTAATAAAACTATGTGCTCAATGAATGGTGCTGGTGGCTGCGGTTGCCAAGCTAAGCAAGTTAAATTGCAAAATCCCTCTACTGATTTTTTGCAAACTGCTTTCCACTACTTCCACTGACTTATGCTGGGATATGCAAGGGACGATTAGGACACATAGCATGTAATGCGCTCTGCTATGTAAGAGTTAGATTAACACGCGTGAGATGAATGAGAGCTTGTGAAGTAATGCTATATGGCGATGCTGTCTCTTCTCGAGTCTTGAGCAATGTTACGTTTCTTTGACCTAGAAACTACGGCTTCTGGAATTCCTACCGTGACATGGGAATATTTAGAGGAACAAGTAAAAATACTACTGTACCGTTTTAAACATTTCCTTTGTGTTCCCACAGTGTTGGGATGCCAGACTTGATGCATAGAATGCAATAAAGCGCAGTGAACTTTATATTTATGTTACAGATGTACATAGGATTTCAAATATACATAATTACTTTCATACCTTAATGTCACAAATGTAGGTAATTACAGCATGACGATAAATAAATACCAGAATAAATCATTTTTGTAAATAAATTGGGGCACTATGAGAATAATACTTCCGCATAATAATAATATTACAGATGCGGAACCTTAATTAAAAAAAATATAATCGAATTTCAAACTAATATTATACGTACATATATTGATGAAATTACCACATGTTAGGAATTTCAGGAACTAGAATTTCTGGTTACTTTGTAAGTAAAAATTAAGTTTTAACGTTTACGGAATCTGTAGTGACAGTGCAGATTGATCTTAGAATTAGAAGGTCGGGACGATTCAGGAATGTGAATTATCACTTATAAAGTGTACATAAGGGTAGGCATCCAAGACAAGTGTTGCGTCTCGGGACATTACAATTTTATTGTAAACGTCATACCCTATAAACCGGAGATGATAGGAACGTGTTAATTGGTTTTGGCTGATAAGAGAAATAACCGCGTTGCAGACACGTAGTATTGTGCAGTCAAGGTGTGGAACGTATCTAAGCGATTAGAAATTATTACTAATAGGGTATTTTTGAGTATATAATTCCAGCGGTAAAAAAATATATAGAGAAGGTGAAATATCTTATATCTCTCTGATTGCTCAATTTACAGACGTGTGCTGCCGACGGTCGAGCCGGGCTACTTAAGGAATTTAATTCCGGACGAAGCCCCTCAAGATGGGGAGAGGTGGGAGGATGTGATGAAAGATTTGGAGAGGGTTATCATGCCTGGAGTGACTCATTGGCACCATCCTCATTTCCATGCATACTACCCAACTGCAAATTCCTATCCGGCAATCGTGGCTGATATGTTGAGTGGAGCCATTGCTTGCATAGGATTCTCATGGATATCCTCCCCGGCGTGTACAGAGCTGGAGGTGGTCATGATGGACTGGTTGGGAAAAATGCTCGAGTTACCCCCTCAGTTCTTGGCGACCGAGTCGAACGGACGGGGCGGAGGAGTTATTCAAGTAATGGTTCTTATAAATGACCAAACTTGGGCATGAAGTTTTCAAGTGTGGAACATATGAGTTGGGATTATGGGATATGATGGTAAATTCTTTTCTTTGTATGCATATAGGGAACAGCCAGTGAGGCTACTTTGGTGGCTTTACTCTCAGCAAGAGCAAAAACTATTCGCAAATTGAAGGAAGAAAAGGGTCTGGATGAGGGAGAGGTTATTGGCAAACTTGTCGCGTATTCCACCGGTAAGAACTTAATGGATTTCACAAGTAGGAGAAGAATCACGTACTTATAGATACATATATGTACGGGGTTTTATCAGACATATTTCTTAAGCCCACATAATAGTACTTAAGGAAACTATCGTCGAGGTTTCCTGAATCAACTTCAACCACTTTCAAAAACCTTTTATAAAGATTATTGCCAGATCCCTTGGAAAAATTTATAACACGTACTTCCTGGAAAGTATCCTTTGGTATACGGAAACATATGAATGTATACTAGCCGGTAATCCTATGTACATAAAACGGGATCCATACCCAGCGGTAGTTCTGGTTCTGGAATATGTTACAAGGACGGGTAAAGTTTATTGTTTGCTTGCTGTTCCATAGATCAGTCACATTCCTCTGTGGAAAGGGCTGCTTTACTTGGAGGAGTAAAGATTCGGCTGGTGAAAACAGATGCGAACCTCGACCTTCACAAGGAAGTACTCCAGGCCGAAATTGAGGCTGACAAGGCAAAAGGATTGATCCCATTTTTTGTGAGTTTAACTAATGAGAGAGAAACATGCCATCGACATTCTGCTGACAAGTAGAAAAGGGATCCAAGATGAATTGTCTCCGTATTTTTATAAATTATTCTTCTTCGTATAGGCTGTTGCTACACTTGGGACAACAAACTCATGCAAATTTGACGACCTCGAGTTATTTGGGGATGTGTGTCAAAATGAAGGTATCTGGCTTCATGTGGATGCTGCTTATGCAGGTTAGTTCGTGTAGTGAAAGAAGTATGTACAATGTATGTATTGAACTTCGCATTCTATTCTCGAGGGTTAACTACAGTGGGGAGATGGGAATTACAATATTATTTACAAAATAATTATTTTAATTGTAATTCTTATGAAAAAGGTGAGATTTCATAAAAATTTGTATTATAAATTGGCTTTTAGGCACTGCATTCATTTGCAGAGAATACCGGTACTTGATGAAAGGATTGGAGAAAGCACAGTCTTTCAACTTCAATCCACATAAATGGATGCTTGTCAATTTTGACTGCTCTGCTATGTGGTGAGTTCTATTTCACCTTCACATCTTCCGATTTTTTAAAACTGGTATACAAGTAACGTGTATACGTTGTATGCATAATTGGCGTTATCATATCCTATGAAGTTGAATTGCTTGATGGTAACTTTCACCTCGACGGAAATCTCTTTGGGATGTCTGTTCTTGTTGCTCTTAAGATAATGAATATGCAAAGATGTTGTGATTGTCACGATTAAAATTTCTTGTTAGGGTTACGGAAGCAAATGACGTTGTGGATGCTTTCAATATTGATCCATTATATTTGAAGCATGAATCTCAGGGGAAAGCTCCGGATTATCGAGTAATCATTTATCCACTTAGCATTACTGTCACTTTTTAATTGAGGATAGGTTTTCTTTCTGGTTCAGCTTTTTTGAATTGAAATTATAATGTACAGCATTGGCAAATTCCTTTGGGAAGAAGATTCAGATCCTTGAAGTTATGGTTCGTGTTGAGGATTTATGGCGTGAAAAAACTCCAAGAACATGTTCGACATCAGGTGGCTCTTGCTCATGAGTTTGAGAAACTTCTTTTGAAGGATGATCGTTTTGAAGTATCTGCCCCAGTCATACTCGGACTTGTGTGCTTCCGGCTGAAGGTATTTGCATCCTTTTAAAATATTTTAATTAAAATTTACTTAAAAAATAATTTAGGATGCATATAATAATTATATTTGTGAAAGTAATAAAGCTGGAATCCGCTTGAATAAAATGACGGGTATAAACATAAACATTTTTGCGGGTTTCCAGGGGCGTAATGATGATGACTGTGCGAAGTTGTTGAAGTCCATAAACGAACGTGGAAAAATTCATATAGTTCCTTCAAAGATCAATGGCAAGTACATTTTGCGTATGGCCGTTTGCTCCCGGTATACAATTTCGGAGGATATGCTGTATGCTTACGATGAGGTCAGCGCTGCCACTAAGGAACTTTTTGGCTGAAGATCCCGTAAATGCGTTGATCGTAGTTATGGAGGATCGTGGAAATAATAATTTGAGTGCCGCTTTCAATGTAAACTGTTTTTTCTGGTATGGTTAAAATTGTAGATATTTTATTTTAAGCGTTAAGTGATATGACTGCGACGTACGATACACATGTAACTAAGGGGCCAAAATCCAATCTGAAAGCTATCTGTGTGTAGATTGTAGAATAATGACAGAGGCGTACGCGTAATTGCTTTACGTAAAATATAGAAATAAATTAGACGTAGGTACTTCTAGGGGAATATACTTTAACGTTATAGTACGTATGTACAATCAATGCAACGGAAGGACCAACCGATGAAACTCGGGACCAAAATAGTAACAGACCAATGGAGATTCTAGGGTTTCCTATGAATCCTCTAATTATTACAAAATTTAATTCTCTTCGTGCTTGCTATGAGCTACTAGTAATGTAAATTGAACGTGAGAAGAAATAAAAAAAATTAAATGTTGCCTGTATGTGAAAAATAAGTTTGGATAGCAATGAGTAACATTATACAATCAATGCAGTATTATTTATTCAAGGAAAGGAATTCCGCACCCACGCATGCAACTTTTCATAACAAAAAGAAGTCACTGCTCAATGTATGTATAAAGTTTAGTTTAATGAAGGCTGGTATTTACATAAATCCATTTCTTTCCAAGCAACAATATAACTAAGCAACTGCATAGTGGTTAACATAATTATTAAGTTAATAAATCCTCCCTATATCTCGTAATATAAATCACCTTACATTATTCAGCTACAACATATATGTAAGACTATTCGTAATAATTATAATTGTTATATTGTTACTTCTAGTACCTCAGAATAGTAAACGCAGTTGAGTATGCAAAGAATACAGAGCAGTATCGACGAGAAAGTCTCAATCGCACTCTACTAAATCTAATCATCTTTGTGTAGAAATTAGTTTATCAAAATCACTGAAACAATTTCAGGTAATTTGGAAGCAAAACGCCTAGGTGTCACTTTTCCAAAGTTTGATGGTCTTGTCATTCTCTAAGGCGGCTGAAGCAATGATGTTTTCAGTGGGGTGACAGGCAGTACAAAGTACTACATCTAAATCGAGAATAAAATCCTTGATAAATTCCAAACTTTAACGAAATCGAAGTATTGCATGACATATAAGGAAACATCCCTAACCTGTGTGTCCACTGAGTTTCTGTACAATCTCTTTTGTCTGTAGATTCCAGATATACACTAAACAGTCTTCAGATCCAGACACAATCCACTGTGAAAGAAATAATCAAATGTAACAACGATGTACAATTTACAATGGCTATCCTTGTAGAAGCAAATCATACGTAAACACATATAAATACCTTTCCCCCTGTGACCGAGAAATTAGCAAATACACAATATTTTTCGTTCTTGTGTCCAGTGTAGGTTTTCAAACATTTTCCTTTGGAGTAATCCCATAACTTCAGAGTATTGTCCAATGTTGCAGCCAAAATATATTTTCCATTGGGCGAAAATTTTACAAACGAGACTGGTGGATTATCATCGTCGATGAGCGTCTTGAGGCACTGACCCGATGCTGTGTCCCATATTCGACTAAAGAAACAACAATAACCTCAGCACACTACACCTTAAGATATGACACAATACAAGGTCCCCCCACCCTCACAAGATGACTTACCACAAGCCGTCATAACTGGAAGAAACAATCAATGATCCATCACGGTTGAAATGTACAGCTGATACAGGATCGGAATGTGCGGGTAAGGTTTTTAAGCATTTCCCAGTTCGAACATCCCATATTCTCACGCTCTCATCGAACTGCCACGCATCATTTCCCTCATTATTCACCCACACTAACACTTTTAATAATTAAATCTCTAAAATCAGAGCCCACAAAAAACTTACCGAACCAGAAACAATCAGATTTGACTGCGGGTTGAAATTACAGCAAAATACATAGTTGCTATGTCCCTTCAGAGTCTTTAAGCATTTTCCCTGAAAAGTACCCAATCACAAATTAATCCCAAATTCCCTTCCCATCATACCATCCTTCATCAAACCAGACCCTCCCACTTATCTCCCCACAAAAAGTAAACTCACATCAAAACAAACTCCCACAGATCCAAAATATCATTACAACTCCCCAAGTCCCCCACACACCCTCCAACAAAAATCAATTCACAAATTCAAACACTATTACAATATTACCGAACTAAGTTCCCAAATTTTAAGAGTCTTGTCATCCGATGCCGACACCAGCAACCTGCTATCCGACGACCATGCCACATCCGACAGGCCCAACTTATGCCCTGATATTGTTTTCTCAAACTTCCCATCGTACGCTCCCCATATTTTAATTAATTTGTCCGCCGAGCTACTCGCCAACCATTCCCCATTCGGGCTGAATTTGACGGACGAGACCGCTTTGGTATGCCCCGCAAGTGTGTACTTCAAAGTGTAATTTGGTTTCTACTCACGAACAAACAATTAATCTCATGAGTTTAGACCTTTCAAAGCACTGACAATCCTCGTTAATTACAATAAAACTCCTTACGATTGACGATGATGATGATGAGCTCCCCTTGACACTTGACTGATTGCTGGGTCCTCCGGAGCCCAAAGGGACCGGGGCAGGTGGAGGTAATAAATTGGGTGGGCCCGGAGGAGGTAAATTCAGACTGTCATCTGGCATCATATCAGAACAATGCCAGGGTTAAATGTCACTATTTTTATTAATTCCAGTCAATAGCTTTCTCCAGGTAACAACTATTAAGCACGTCAACCCACTCAAACAATTAGAAAGCGGGCAGATATCATGTACTCCTGCAATGCAATGTTTGGGCTCCAATAAGAAAGTCTTGTGACACAGCCACATCGTGGAGTCCGCGAATTTCAATGGAACGACGGCTTCACAATTTTTTTCCTCTACGGCTCATACCTGGGCGTTTCGTTTGCACTCGCACTCACCTCGCACTCAATTACAATGGTGGATCTTTAAACTCCCCTCGCGCTCGCACTCATGAGTTGTGCCCCGCTGCACTCAAACTCATGCCTCAAAGTACTCTACCAAAATTTTTGCACTCGCACTCATAGCTTGAGTGCCCTCATAGCCCTCTCGCACCATCGAGTGGGTGTTATAATTAATGGCTGGATTGAATACCCGGATCTCCTTTACCAACAACGTTTTTTTCGAAAACAACGTCTCACAATTAGTTTTGTGGTTACTTGTGATAGATCTCACCCCTCTCAATGAACTTGGTGTTTCATCATGTTCCCCCGTTTTAGCTAATACAAGATAATACTAAATATGTATTTATACTTCATTTTGTGGAAATTTTTTAATATTTCTCAAATGATTCCTTGACAAATTAGTCAAAGCAGCTGTATTTGATGGGGCTCAATTTTTTCCTCAAATTACAATTTAGAAGTCGGGACGCTGATACCTCTGAAAAAATTAACTAAAGTCCAGGGATGTGGAATATTTTGAAATGTTGTATTTGAAATAGTACTTGAAATGCATTCCGTATTTTGTGTTTAGTATTTTTTAAGTCGTAAATTTTTTTAAGGTATTTTGCATTTGACATTTTGTAAGTACTATACTTTCTAGTGTATTTTCTATTTCGTATACCCTAGTTGTGAGTGCAAAACACTGCACTCAGCCTCTGCCTCTTGAGTGCACATAATTTGAATGATCACTCTACCTCATTACTGTGAGCGCAGAAATTTCAAATCGGAACTCGCACTCGCACTCAATTTGAGTGCGTTGAGTGCGAGGCTGAGTGCGAGGCATGCACTCAATGAGTGCGAGTGCGCCCAGGTATGCTACGGCTGCTACTCCTATTCTTCACACAGAGCGTACATACGTGTTTATTCCTATACGTACACATCATGGGAGTATGTACTTCCGTTTAGTATTAAGCATGGTCGTGGTTTAAATCGACGTCCGCGAGCGAACGCTTTGATGACATTTCTGTATTTTGCTCAATTAGAGTCACATATAAGATTATACAGTGACATAGTAACTGGACCCACAATATTGACATCTTGACTGTGGATTGTGACATGTGGTGCTGAAATTGTATTGGTCTCAGTTATTGAATATTGTTCGGTATTTAGAAATGTAAATAGATTTCGAAGTTGTACGTAGTTAAAATATTTTTAGGGGATAGGGATAATTACGATATTTATTGTACTAAAATGGGGTTCGTTGAAGACACGGTAATTATTTCCGGATCACAGGTAATGGTATTTTAATATTTTGATTTGATTGTTGTTATTGTTTAGTTAGTGAAATTGTATTTATTTAAAATTCATAATGTTGAATATTGGAATTGTAAATGTGTATAGTAAATGGTGATGGGGTCACATTTTGGTGTTAGAGATTTGTTTGAAGACGGGTGATTAGGTGTTTTTACCTGAGTTATTAGCTTGTATCATGGGGATGATTAAAAGTTTATTAATATTATTGTTTAATTAATTTTGAGAATGTGTTGTTTGTTTGTGTTACAGGCAGTATTTTTCGTGGGAGGATGGATATTTTTTGTGAAGCAACTATTCAAGAATTATGAAGTTCATCATCTCTTAGTCCAGCTAATTTTTTCTATTACCTTTGCCTTGTCGTGTACACTTTTTGAATTGGTGATATTCGAGATTGTGGGGGTCCTGGATTCGTAGTAAGTTGGATTGGGATTTTGATAGTGATGGGAGATGAGTTGTTCAGTTCCTTCCAGTCCGGTAGAAATTAGTTCCCGGGGATAACATTCCTTGCCATCTTGCCTAATAGCTGTGGCTATACCTGACCTGTAGAGAGTGTTGGTTAGGGAATGATACAGTATTACATGGTATGAGTTAATTGCATTGACAATTTGAGGAATTTTGCTGCAGTTCCAGGTACGTTTACTTAAATATCGGGATGTACTTTATACTATTCATGACAATCGGGCTGATACCATTTTATATTGGATACTTCGTGGTTACTAATCTGAAGATGGGTGAGAAAGTTTTTTTCATTTCCTGTGCAGAGTAATTGAGCACTTCCGTATCAGTATGTGGATGTGGATTATTCTTGTTAAGTTGAATGAAAATGGGACGAGTTGAATGTGATGAAAAGTCTTTTTTATTTCTAGTTGGGGGTAAAGGGGTTCAGCGGTTGTTGTCGCTCATTGTTTGGTTTGTGTACCTGTACTGTTTCTGGAAAGTTGGTGACCCGTTTCCAATTATAAGTCCCAGGCATGGAACATTTTCTATGGAACAGGCTGTCAGTCGAGTTGGTGTCATTGGAGTGACCGTTATGGCTTTACTTTCTGGCTTTGGTGCTGTGAATTACCCTTATACTTCAATGGCCTTGTTTATTAGGTAGCAGGCAAACCAAGTTAGAGACATAGTCTTGGATCCATCTTTACAGTAATTTTGATGCGAGAATATCATAAAGAAGTGAAAGAAATATGATTGAATGAAAGGTTGCATTATGTTTATGGGGCTTTGTAATAATTTATAGGCCAGTGCGTCCTGGTGATATTCAAGGAGTGGAAAAGAAATTATTGCAAACATTGGATATGGTCCTAGTTAAAAAACGAAGACTGGTTGTTACAAGCAGAGATACTTCGGCAACTCGTCAGGGGTTTTGGAGTATTTTGACCCGAAGTGGAGGGAGTAATTAAACGAGCCATTATCTTGCAAAAATAAAGAGCGTTAGTGCCCAGGAAACTCAAAGTAATTTTAAAGGTTTTTGACGCTACTGTTTATCTCTTTGCAGGTGATCTCGGAAATCTTCGGGAGGAAATTGCTTCCTTAGAGGAACTAAGTAGACACTTATTCTTAGAAATTGCTGAATTAAGAAATATGCAAGAAAGAGTCGAGTGGTCTAAAACATGGAAAGGGAAATACTTTAATTTTCTTGGATACTTCTTCTCCTTGTATTGCACTTGGAAAATCTTCATTGTAAGTTTCTAGTCTTACTAGTATTTTTGTGTTATTCATTATTTCCGTTGTGATGTCAAGCAATGATTTTTTTATTTTGTAGTGTACCGTTAATATAGTTTTTGATCGGGTCGGAAAGGTTGACCCAGTCACCAGGGGATTAGAAATTTGTGTGCATTGGATGGGTTTGGATATCGATGTCCGTTTTTGGTCTCAGCACGTCTCCTTTATTCTTGTAGGGTGCATTGTTGTTACCTCTATTCGGGGATTATTATTAACCTTGACCAAATTCTTTTACGCGATTTCCAGTTCGAAATCATCGAACGTGATAGTTCTAGTTTTGGCGCAAATAATGGTAAGATTTTCTAATCTAAAAATTAACACACACTTAAGGATATCCATATCCAATGTTGCAGCTGTAAAGAACTGGGTGTTGTTTTGCAGGGTATGTACTTTGTCTCTTCAGTTCTTCTCATGCGTATGAATATGCCTTCAGAATACAGAGTGATGATCACGGAGGTGCTAGGAGATTTGCAATTTAATTTTTATCATCGGTGGTTTGATGTTATATTTCTCGTCGCAGCTCTTTCATCGATTTTGTTTTTGTTCCTTGCACATAAACAAACACCCACGGCACATTTAGCATAGCTTTTTTACATATTTAATCTTCCCTAAAATGTTGTAAAATGCAAGTGAAAAATGAAGTATCTGTAACATGGGTATAATCACAAAAACATATTTACCTCTGTGACGTGTGTGCCACCATATTTCTTCACCGTGATGTTTATAAGGTTTTGAAACAAATAATTTTTCCCGTACTTCTTAACTTGTCAACAATAAAGACAAATACGTAGTGGATTGTTACTGACCATCTATATATAATAACTCATCCCCACTGTGGGTTTGTAATGACTTGTAAATCCGATATTTTCGCGTTATACAAAGAATTGACGAAATTCTTTGTAATAAAACTATGTAACCGCATACGAACTACCAATCAAATATGGTACCGAAGTTTTATTATAGCACTGAATAAAACTAAATCCTTATGATAACAGGAGAAGATCCAAGCACTAGTTACATAAGTAAAGCAGATCAATAAAAATTTCAGAGCCTTGTAATTAACAATTATGCGTCACAAAAATCAATTACGCACTCAACTGCAGCTCTACATATTTTGTTAAGTATAACTTATGATATTCTTCCCAGAAAATTTTTTACTCCAGTGAAAGTGATGTATGCTGTATTGTGAACCTCGTTAATGATTGTTTACGTTAACCATGGAAGGAAGGGCCACAATAATTATTTTTAGCCCACCTTCGCAGACAACGGAAAGCACAAGTTAACAAGCTCAGTAATACAGCAGATAACGAAAATACTTTTTTTTGCTTTAGCATTATAATTTTTAGAATGCAACAGCGATTCGGGTTTACCTACACCATTGTCAATTTTTATAGTTATTGCAAATGTGGTCGCACTCATTTCTAGTAACGTTACGTTATCGAAACCGAATAACACAACCAACGAATCGCTATCAAACAGTTTATAGTATAAGACATATCATATGATAGGTTGCACTTCCTACTAATCGGGTAACACATTTATTAATATATTCACCACTACACGGGCAACCTAAAATATTTTGAACGTTGATTAAAGTTACTGAAGTTAATTTGGCAAAACAAGAAAGCTTCAGATAATTTTATCTACATATAAAGAGCAGTAATAATTCAAGATTGTGTGGAAGAAGCTGAATAGCTTTCAGGTTAATCTTAACTTTCCAAGCATCATTATATCAGTTATAAATTAATCTTCAAGGAAACCGAGGCTTACAATGAAATCGCCTTCCTCCCAAAGAGGCAACGTAGCTGCCAAAAACTGACCTGTGACGAGTCTTCAACGAAACGCAGTTATACTTCCATCGAATAAAACCATAGAGTAGTGGCATCATCACTGGAAAATATTACTGAATGAATAACTCATTGCAATATTACCTACTTTTCAAACAATACTTACAGTTTCTTATGGAAGAATTGAACCACTAAGGTACTCAATAATACCAGTATTGTGTTTTCAAGATTTTCTCTGAAAGGAAAATTAACAGAACGTAATACGTTGCAGTGTTCTAATACACAAGTCGGGGTAAATGTGAGAAAGGAAACACTTTTTACAAGTCTTTGAATGAGACAACGTAAATTATGTATATGTTGTATACTTAAAATGTACAACCATTTTCAGACAGAAGTTATGCATGTAGGTAACTCAACTAGTACCAGCATAAGCAAAATAACAGGTATATTCATAAGGAAGTGAAAAATGCGTTTCACGAATCATACAGTAACGTACATACATTAACGACTAGACCAACTTCTACTATAATTTGAAACAAAAGCTTATATTAATAATCGAGTTTTATGTGAAGTGCTCATTTCCTCTTTGCCTTGACACTGATTTCCGCTAACTGGCATTACCAGCCATTTTAACTATTAGAGCACAATTACGATACATAGTAAACCGAATTCTGAGACGTATTGGCTCCAATTAGTAAGAAAATCTTTAAATCATTTGAATAATTTTCCGATGTATCAACCAGTCGTTGTGGATGATTCAAATTGAGCCATCCATCAAAACTGGTACGAACTTTGATTTGCTGGGTTAAAGTGGAATTGGTGAGGAGCACTAGGGTCAACATTAGGAGCTAGTTTTGTGTCCTCTTCCTCCGCTCCAAAGTACTGTTCTATCATGTCAAAGGCTTTTTGATAGATGTCCATATTTTCGTGAGATTGTAAAAATTCTATTTTATCCAGTCCTGCAATAATAATAATAATAAAGTAACGATTGGGGCGGCTTAAATCTAAAACAATACAATCATAGAGTGAATTCCAATATAAACTCACCATAGCATTCTTCCACCGCGACGGCATATCGATTCACTGAACCTGTGGCAAGGGCGTCTGCTGCTCCAATTTTGAGAATATGCTCCAGCCCATTGAGAGCAACTTGAATTATTTTGATATCCATCGCAGTCAAGAAATCACACAATGGAGGTACGCAACCTTGTTCTACCAAATATCGGATTTGATCGGGAGTTCCACCAGACGTTGCATTCACAACTGCCCAAGCTGCTTCTTTGCGAGTTTTGAATTCCCCTGTTTTCATTACCTCAATCAAAACAGGGAATATGTTTGCGTCTATTACGGCCTATAAACCAAATCAAAGTAACATTGATTACATGACTAACAAAAATGATTACTATAAACACTTACTATAGACTTGACACTGCAAGAATATATGTAATTTGACAGTGTAATTCCTTCACATAACGTTGTTTACCTGAACTTGTTGTCTATTTCCAGCAGTAATATTAGATATCGTCCAACAAGCTTCTTTTTTAATGGATTCTTTTGTTGATGACATTAAGTGTAATAAACAAGGGAGTGCACCACTATGAAGAATAACTTGAGTCTGTACATCATCCCCTGTGACGATGTTTCCTACAGCTCGAAGCGCTGCAGATACAACGTTCTGGTGTGGGTGCCTGTGATTTCATCAAAAATTAAAACTTTGGATCAGAACGACAGTATCATCAGTACTACAAAACAGTTGCAACCAATGCTAAAACATATGCATTCATGTTAATGTTAAACTTACATAAGTAATTCCACTAATCTTCGGCAAACCCCAGAATCTATGACAGTTTGGATTTTATCATTAGGGCCATCGGACAAGTACGAAATCGCCCAACTAGCGTCGGCTAGAACATCTGCATCAGAATGGCACAAAAGCCTCGAAAGGACGGGGAGGCAAGGAGAAACTTTTGCAAAATCTGCAGGTGGATTTTTCCCCCGACATAAGTTCGACAACGCCCATACTGCATTCCGTGTCATCGTCACTCGCATTTGTTTAGACAACAGCCTAAAATAACCACAACAATAATAATTATTGTTGAGTATTTTTCGCTGATAAAACAATCCTAACTTACAGAAACTAAAACAACGATTTCCTTGTATGCTGATGCTGACTTGCAGTAGAACTGGTATTACGGAAAAATATTGTAAATATTTCTCTGCATGGCTATTATTCCTGAATAGTGGCAGGTAATAAAGATTACAAAAAAAAAACTTTAAAACCGAAATGAAAAAAATGGGAATGGGAATGCATACTCGTAAAAAGACAAGAAACATTGACTTTTGAGCTTAGGATTACTACAGACACTTGCGACAAAATGGTGTGTGCCCCACTAATGTGGTCAAGAGATAAAACGTAACAATTTTAAAACTTAATCTTACATCTTACCATGTCTTTATAGATTACAACACTATAAGTCTACTCGCAGGTGTGATAATGCTAGCATGAAGAATTAAGGTATGTACTTGAAATTTTTGCAATACATAAGTTCACTCAAAACTTGCAAAATGCCCATTCTCCCAGTCTAACACAACAAGACGATCTCCCATTCCTCATTTAAATCAGATCCAACTGCACCCATCTCTTCATCAGCATACGAGCCATAAATATCGAACCCATCCACTTCTAGTCCATTTGTCAACTTCACCTCCAAATAATGCTTTTCTTACACAAACTTTTTTACCAAAATAGTTTCAACCCAAAAGTACACTAGTTTACTAGAGAAATAAAGTATGAAAAGATATACCAAAGAAAACAATGACAGTGTTAACAAAACAGCTTTTGAAGTGGAAAGACTCAACCCTTTCACTCATTCAGTTTTTAAGTTTGGCATTTTATAGGCTGGAGCTTACTGTAGTAATGGAGGTAGAATGCCTTGCTGTAGAACATAATCCCGACAATGAGGTGAGTCCCCGGCGATGTTTCCCAGGGCCCACACGGATTGCTCCTGAACGTCTTCATAAGGCGATCCAAGTAAGTGAATGAAGAGTGGAACAGCCCCAGCCTCGATCACAATCTGAGTCTGATCGGATGTACCAGACGCGATGTTCGTCAATGCCCACGCTGCCTCAAACTTGTCCAAACGGACAACAACCACTCATCAGTCAAACTTCTCTCACAAGCTCTCAAATGTCCACTCATTATTTCATACAGCTAGTAATTATCACTTGTTAGAAACGCTAATACGCATCGCACTGATACAAATGTTTTGTCTCTGGCATAACTTAATGATAAAACTGACGCATTCATTTAAAACAACAATAAATAGCAAAGAGAAAAATCTTGTATCAATGCAGCGCAATTTGCAGTTTAGCGTTTGTTTAACAAGTGAAGACTCCAATTCACACACGGCATAAACAATACGAGATTTAAGCAAATTGTAAAGATTGCGCAGAAGAAAGTAACAACGGAACTTACATATCAACACAAGAGAAAAACTAAAATTACGCCTTAACGCCCTACCCTCTTAACGATTATTACCCAAGTACTAATACTATTGAACAAAAATTCAGTCATTTAGTACTGCTACACAAGTTACACTACCCTAAAATCTGTTACTTTAGCCAGAGCTGTCATAAAAACGGAAGACAATTAGTGCGAGGACTGACGTTCAGCATGCGGTGTGCGGATGACATATATACCTGCCTGAATAAAACTTACTTGTAACTGACAATTTCCATCGTTTCGTAGGAATTCCACGAATCTCGGGACGATTCCGGTCTGGATGACTGCATTGATGGGCGGACTGGGTTCACGAGATAAAAGTTTACGTACTTTTTGAGTTGCAGCCAGCTGTTGTTCAACGTCAGTAGAAAACAAGTCTTGAATTATTTCAGGCCCTATCACACTAGTAGGTTGTCCTCCGTCGTCCTTTAGCCACAATCAAAAACAAAGCCCTTACTTACTACCACGACTACGACACTGCATCCACAGTATAAACCGGTATGTCACGCCTCTGAATTACACCCCTTCCATCGAAAATTACACTACTCCATCTCCGCGTTTCCCATTAATTGTTAATAATACACAAGTAATTAAAAAGAATTACAGCTTACATCATGCAAGTCCTCCAAATCGGCTCCAGGAGCGTTGACATTCCTTTTCTTAAACAATTGTTGCTCCCGTTTTTGCTTTCGCAATTGTATCCCCTCCTCCTCCCTCCTCCGTCGCAATTCTTGCGAATCCATGGAAGCATTCTTATAACGAGCTTTATGATTGCTCGACATTTTTACCCTTTTGTATCCTTCAAACAGAAAAACAAGTCTTCCTTAAGCAAAGCCCATAAAAATAAGACTCCAGTCCACCATATATATTTTCCTATTTCCTTCATCAACCCAAGACTTCATCAAAATGCAAACAACTGGGAATTCCCATCCATACGTGAAGAGAACCCCAACACTAAAATACAACCCCATCCCACGCACTATTTTCCCTCAAGATAGTGACTCACAATAAATTACATTTACATGAACACACATACATAATTACACCCAGAATAACATAAGTACATCTCCTTCCAATATCACATTACTCCGAAATCTCTTCCCCACTACTCCCAACACCAACAACCAAATCTCCTACCCTCCTTCAAAAACAACCCTCCAAACTCCCGTAACTTCCCCGATAAATCCATACTAAATCCACAATAAATCAACAATAAGTTCCATAAAACTCCTCACCTTCAAATCCGCACGTCCGTCCCTTTCACCTTCAACTTATCTCCTGATAGTGTATAGGTATATATATTCCGTAAAACTTGTGAAAAGCTCCTCTTGCGCTCAATGTCCTAACACCACAGTATATAATCCAATTATGAGAATTATTACAAAAACATTACTCCTTGACACATTCCAACGTAAATATTACAGGAAGTCCACTCTCCTGACTACATGTGGGCAGGGGAAAAAAGTAAGACATTACGAAATCCCTATATCTGATAATAATAGCTGAGTAACTTACGTCTCCACACGCTGTTAATATAATAAGTATCCAACGTTGTTGAGTAATTTTGAGCGGTAAGATTTCTCAAATCCAACGTGTTATTATTTCTGGGGTAATCACTAAATCTACCTCTCCACCCTCCTCCGACACTTCTCTTCTTCCTCCGAGTAATTTCCAACGGGGATCCCTTCAAAATAACCTGAAATTTAAAAACGTGATTAATGGAGGTTCCAGACTACCTCGTCGTATTCCTCACAATGAACGAGTAGTGTGATGGAGAATCAAATAGTATGTAAATCATGCATATACACACCGTATGCAATCCTCAATCCTCAATCCACTGCCACTGCCGTCTCGCTCAACAAAAGTATAATAATAAAAGTGAAGGCTAAAGGCTACACTTACATTATATATGCATAGGCTCTATAACTCTATATATATATATAAATTACCAAACTATTACCTTATAACGAGAGCTCTATATATATAGTCCACAATATTACACACACAAACTCATGCTTTTTAAACAGAACAGATAAAAGAAAAAGGAATAGGGAGTATATAATCCTTATAGGAAAAAACCTGAAGAAGAACTGAACACTATATTAATATGCACTGCAAATAAGTATGTACATGTGCACGTTCGTGTACACACATACAACACACACACAGACACACACACACACGCCTATTAACACAGTATACACGAATTCTCGCTTAAAGTTCTCATTCCTCATGCACTTTTTAACACATAGAAATCTCTGTTCTGTTCTGTTCTTATATAAAAATCTGTAGTTCTAGCAAGTGTACTTACTCTCATGCTTTTATTTTATGGTATTTAGCACAAGCATTGTACATAAGCCTTTGGAGATGTTTGCAGCGAGAGCTAGCGGACTCTATTGTCAACAACTTGCCTTTGCCATAGAAAGTCAAGTACACTCTCGAAGCACAAGTGCTCCTAGCCTATGAGAGCGGCGTCTTTTCTTTATATAGCTCAAAACTCTGCACATGGGAACGTTTTTGGGATGCTGCGTCCCGCGTGGGGTGTCTTTCCGAGAGGCCTTTGTATTTATAGGGAAAAAAATTGCCTCCTTTTTTGTCCAAAGGAAAAGTTTATCTTCCAACAAGTCTTATTTTGTCTCAAGGACGAAAGCTTTGAATTAATATTTGTTTCAAAAATATTTTGTAATAATTGTATCAAATTCCAGGAAGTTTCTGGCCTTTGCGTTTGTTTACAGAGAAAAATTTGGAATTTTAATAATTATTGGAATGGAATGTAGTTAGAATATGAGAGTAATCTTTTTTGGAAATTATGGGTAAGGCATTTTTTTTGGGATATTTGTGAGTCGAAGGGGCTCGATGATAGTGAGTTCTTGTATTTACACTGCGCTGCATCTGGTCTAAACGAAAGATGCTGGAGATTTATTAGTACGAATTTATTTGGAATATTTTAGGTGTTTCTACCCATAGCTCATATAAGGAAAGAATAGGGGAAATATATGGTCCCTTTGAAGCAAATTTATTTCCGGATTTTTCTAAATTTGTTTTATTGTTCAGGTCAGAAATTGCGGTCACAATCGACTTGAGTGGGAAGCAAAGTTGAGATTTTTTAAGAATTGTCGCAGTACAAATTTTTTTTCAGAGGGAAAATTTGTTTGGAGATTTGTTTTGAAGTTTGTGGGAAATTTTATGGACTTTTCGGGGAGCTATTGCACAGGTCTGTATGTTGAGAATTGTGGACGACCTGTAAAAATAGAGAACAAGGTTAGGGGAAATCAGCGTCAGGAGAACAGATGCGGAAAAGAAAGGGTTCTGATCTTGTATTTTTTTTTATTGACGGTCTGTCGATCCTAAAAGTATTTCAAGATGATGCATTTGCAGTAAATTTCACGGGGATTAATCTGAGTCTTGCAAAGCCTTCATGGATTACAAATTGTGATCTCAGGACCTAACAATGTGAGGAAAGGTGGAAACAAAGCAAAGAGTTTATTTTTATTGAGGTTTTTAAAACAATTCGTAAGCTTTGAATCTTGTCTTCAACTATCAAATATTTTTCTTCTTCATCTGGGCTACTTTTACTACAGATTGAGGATGATAGACCTAGGCTTTTACCTTATATTATGTCATGTCAATTAAACTAGTAATTATACCGAAGTGCCAATAGAGTAAAGCGCAAACAGACAAAATCTCATAGTGAGTTTCTGTGTCATAGTGGATTATTTTAAAATAAATATATTGGAAAAACAATAATCGTAAATCGTAACATTAAATTTAACAAATTAGGTACAAATAATTCAAATCAAAGCAAAGAGGGACTTTTTATTCCTTTGATTTTATTATTCGTGCAAGCAGTAAGAATGTAAGAACGCTAGCTTTCTCCGCTAAAAGATATTCGTTGCAAAAATAATGTTGGGGCTTTATCGATCTCTCCGGAATTTAACAATGGAATTTAATAACGTATAAGAAGCATGCGAGAAGTAGTTGCTATTTATATTTGCTCAATATCGTGATACGATGATAAAGTGCGTCGAGCTTTTGTTAATGAAACTAGTTTGTGGAAGCGATCAGAAAGGGAAGTGTACTACATGCAATATACAATGAGAGACTTTGTATGGATATGTATATAGCATATTGCAATAAATTATATAATATTTGTGATAGGGTCTTAATAATTCTGTTAGTAAATAGTGACATCTGTAGATGACATTTTGTTGCGCATAGTTAGGGGAAAGGTGTTGATGTAATATTAATTCCTGTAAAATTAAATAAATACAGATGGCACAATGTTATTTAATTTGTTCTGACGTTTTGATGGACAGGGACAGTTCTACAATGAATTAGTTATAGGATTTATACCAAGTGCTAACATGGAAGTTGTTGATGACGGAGTCGTTGAAGGATCCGTTGAATCTACTATCCCCAGAGACCAGCTGCCTGTTTCACAATTTTTACCTCAACCTCAAGACGACGGGTCAAATGAAGGAAAAGTCAAAGAGACAATAAAGGATGATTTAATGTCAGATATTGCCTTGATAGTAAATATTATAAACGGCATAGGATCGGAGGACCCAAAAGAGGTGGAAGAAGCTCTTCTTAAAGCCCAGACATTGGTTGATTCTGAATCTAGCGAATTCAAGAGAACCAAGGGAGCTGGAGATTCTCCTCCTGAAATTCAAAGAAAATCTCCGACTCCTGAGAATGATCCGGAAAATAGTGATGCTAACTACGAAACAATATACTGTGACAGTGAGATTGAAATAATAGAGGCAGATTTTTTGAAAGATTTAAGTCCATCCGAAATCCAGGGGAGAAAAGAGAATTGGCAAGAAAGGAAAGTGCAGTCGGACATATTACGTCAGCAGGGAAATGTCTGCTGTGTGAAAAAGAACTTTCACGAAGCAGTTAGATGCTACTCTGAGGTGAAAATGTAAAATTTTAGTTAGGTTTTGCCATAAATTACTTATTTTTCTTATAATTTTGTAAGTATTGTTTGCAGGCCATACATTTGATCCGGGATAGTGCCTGCTTGTACAACAACAGAGCTTTAGCTTTCATAAAGCTGGGTAGATATGATGCAGCTGTGGAAGACTGCAATAAAGCAATTTTTATTTCTAAGTTCAGTCTAAAAGCCAGACTGTACAAAGCTAAAGCGTTATATTTAAGTCAGGAGTTCGGTCGTTGCTTGGCAAGTCTTCAAGAAGCACGAAAGTCACTCCCAAATTTTCTCACAGTCATTGATGGTACATAAATTTTTGTAATTATTTTCAGTAATTATTTTTTTTATTGAAGTGCTAATTGGTCCAGACCTACAAACGATTACTTATTGTTGGTTGCATAAAACAGCTCTTAAACTTGAAATGTTGTGCCTACTTTACAGTGAGTACTGAAGAAACAACTGCAACGGAGAGCTTGTATCTGTACATGATTTCCTTTTGTTTCAGATTGTCAAAGGAGACTCTTTGAACCCGAGTGTTCCGGCGGAGAGGCTAAAGACCTGGGAGATGTTTTTCCAACTGAAAAATTCCTGCGACTGGCAGAAAAGTATGACGTGTCGAAGATGACGACCTTTTTTGATGATTCACCAGTTGCAAAAGACAGAACACACTAGAATTTTTTTTCATTAAAGTTTTTGCTACCTCACACATGCAGCGAACAATTTGTATAACCATTCTCCTTATATTGACTTGAATAGCGACGAAGGATCTTGTGTGGCCAAGTCATCTCATAGTTTACATTATCACAATTAGGCTTGAACTGCGGGTTAAGACAAAACTTAACCCCAGTGCATTTTTCTGCATTGGAAGTGAGGTCACGTAAATGCATTTCCTTGATCAATGAGAGATTGCAGAACGTTCATTGTAGCCTGTCATGAAGAGTGCAGCTATGCAAAGCCATTAAATGTATAATTATGTGAATGCAATACTAAGATATAAGACAATGTTTGGAAACTTAATTACATATACATATGGACAATCAAGAAAAAACATTTCGAGCTGCAGTAATATTGACCCTGTTTGTTACATGGAGTGCTATAGTCATAAAGAGTTACTTACACACATCCAACGCTAAAATATCATTACAGAATACTATACGCAGTACAAATTGGGTATGTTCGGTAAATATTTTTATTTTAAATGAATCCATTCAAAGGAGATTCTTTTACATATGAAAGAAACAACATAATTCTTCACTTGAGGGCATCCGTATGAAATATTCATCCTGTCCTACCATCCCCGTGTACATTGTGTATATGCTCCTAAGGTTTGGCTCTGTGACAGTTAGAATGTCATCTTGTTCATTCAAGTCACCCCGGAATAGTTTTAATTATTTTTTCCAACTCATTATTGTCCTGGATTGTGCCTCCCTGCGTTATTATTATTAACTTATACTGCAATTGAAGGACTTACACCTATATACATAATAAGCACGCTAGCACTGTCATTACAAGGGTTATTAATTCGTACTTTTTTTTGCAACAAGCAAAGTCTCGTGGAAGCACTGAGCTTGCACGCACGTTAAGGGTGAAGTTCTAAAGTACATAATGAATCATCGGACCTCGTTTGTCATATCTCGGGACATTAAAAAATTGGAACATAATGATTGTGCGATTTAATAATTCTCGCGAAAGACTGATTCCCCATTCATAATGTAGACCATGTCACTGCATTGAATCTGAAATGAAACGTGCGCGTGTACACATTTAGTAACGGTCACCCACGATTTGTGGGTGAAAAATATTCCTTGCGTGGTGAAGAGCCATAAACAATATGACACGGTCACTCATGGGCTCATGGCACCATAACTTACACATAAAGTAGATCGTCTATGCATAAAAACATATAGTTCAAAAAAAACATTGATCTAGCGAAACGTATGTGTTCATGTTCAGTGGAATGCGTGGAATGCATAAAAATTATTATATACTAATAAAAACAAAGGTATCGAAGGCTTCAGCAATAATTCCCAAGCAGGTTTGTACAGAAACGCTCAGAATCACTGCCGGAATGGACCCATCGTGTCAAATAGCTGATTTCCCTACCAATAAAATTAATTTTGATGGGAATGAACGAAAATGATGGGGGAAATGATTTTTCAAGTGTCAAATCGATGGCGGCGTCTATGTTCTTATCTGCTATCGGTAATTAAATTGGTATCAAGTCACAAGTGGACAAGTGCAGTAGATTGATGCTGTTAGTACATATGTACATACATACATACGTGCACTTAAGGTGAGGAGCACCCCAAGGTGAAAACTCTTATTCAATTACAGCTATCGTTCAATAAATTCAATTCAAGACTATTGCTTCATACAATAATAATTAACATATTGTTTACACTGCTCATTGACTTGCCAAAGTAAGAGAAACTGTAAGTAATTCATCAAAATTTAAGTAACAGGGGCTCATAGGCTTAATTTAAAATGGCTCGTATAATATGTCCCTGCAGTGCTGCACAACATGCGCCAGGGCCGTCAGAGGATATCATCTAATCATAATTTTTCCAAGTTTTGTTTGTCTTATCATGTATGTATCTCTGCATGCCTGTAAAATCTGGTTATACTGTAAAACTCTGAGGTATTTATTTTCCTACATATTTTAAAATATCCTAATGATTTGAGTTACAACAATAATTCTTATGCAATATTATAGTAACTCGTCGTCCTTTAAAACGACACATTGCATTGAGCAAAAACAAACTAACTAGCAGGTACAAGCTGATTACTGCGTGAACATTCATTATTTATTCAATTGTGATTGAACCCAGAGCACTCATAATCGCAGGTAAAAAGACCCCAGTATAAATAGTAAACGCTAATCCAGGGAAACAATACAAGCTCCAAAGTTCGTTGAGAAACTCGTGACACAGCAAATTATAGTATGATGACATTATAGACAGCAAAACAATGAAAATTTTGGCAAGCTAAGGTCACAGTCAGAGATTGAGTGAAGATTTGTTTGAATTGCTTATTGAATCGCCTTCCTGGTATGTATAGGCATTTATCGCTAAAATACGTCTGAAATTCCAATCCCGAGCAAAGGGTAACGCAAGAATTGGATAACATGATGTCATTTCTCTCCTCATTCGTGTTCATATATGTACTCAACCCCGATAATATAAACCTCCACTGTGAACCTATTTCGTAATTTAAATCTAAAACGTTCTCGAAAAACCTGAACTCACAGCTCATTTAAATGTTAATCAATGTCCTGGTCTTGATTGCACGTCCACGTTAGTTTTAATAGTCGTATCATATTTCTTATGGAAATGCACTACATCAATACGATTTTGTATCATATTTTAATAAGATCCTGATCCTACTTGCTTTCAGTACGTCACTGCTACTGACGGGATGGGACCTTTGGAAATTTCGATTTCGAAAGGCTCAAAAGTTCCTGCACGTGAGGACGTCATGTAATTGCATAGGGATCCCACACATTAATGACGGGACCGGCTTGATAGGATTTGTCCTATCAAGCCAAACTTTGGATGATGACATTAATCTATATACTAGTGTCTCAGGGCTCAGTACAAGCAAGCTTGCTGATTCATTTGCTTTCTGCCGTCATAGTTTCATGTTCTCATGCCATCAGTCGCAACGACTGATCTTTGATAGATAGTCAGAGGATTCACTTCACACTGTTCACACCCTCGCAAGAAATCAAGTTGTCATCGTAATTTCTTTACCGTCCCTAAAATTTCTTTGGACTTCATACACAAGAGGAGATGCTTCACCCAATTGTTCTGATGTCATTCCTTAATTTTAGCCTTAAAAAGGTACATAATATCCAACACTGCATTAATTAAGTACATCACCTAGCCTGTAAGTGTGGAAGTACCTTTATGAACCCTATCTCTCGGTAAGGTATGGCAAGGAATGTTAACGTTTGGAGTAAAAGCACCTGAAAGTACATCTACTCGGCTCATTAACTCCACAAATTACATTTTAACACATTAGTAGTTACTTCCCCTCCTCATGAAACAATAACTATTCTAACACGATTCCTTTTAAGCCCTGATATATGAGGACTGTCAACGTCAACCAGTAACCACGTAACCCCTGGTAAGTCTCCCTAGACTAACCTTTTTCTTTACTTACAACTTTGCATGACTCCGACAATGAGCGTCTACATAACTCACAAATCCTATCCTGCGAGCCAGGTGCCTTTCGAGCTCGTATCGAAGATAAGAATGAATGAAAACTATTTTAATCAGGTAAAAATATGTGCATACCAAATGAACTGGTCTCTGCCCACGCTTTTCATCGCTCCTTGTATTATGAATCATTCCAAAACTCTCTCCAAAACGTCCGTATATTATCTTCGTTCCGTTATTACTACTATATCCATGTACGCTTAAATCATAAGGAAAAGCTAAAATGGGAATAGAAACTAGACAATTTTGTAATGTATTACACTAACTAAAGTCAAATTATGTAAAGGCTTTCAGTTCAGACACTCTATTAGTATAAAAATAAAAGAGCCGTCCCTTATCTGCTATTTAGGACCAACAAAAGCAAATGATTTTTTTACATGAATTGACGGAATTTACATAGAGAGTGACTTCCATGTAATATTCGGTTCGTCATGATAATCATGATTATTATTGTTTTTATTTTTAAATAATACATGTGAGAGACTTTGTTGACTCCTGAGATTGGCACAGAATGAAATCGTGCCGAGTTCGTATTTAGCCAACAAGGATGTCAGTCTATTTGATGTAGTTCGGGAAAACAATAATAATAATTCTTGCTATTTGTTACCTACTCTTGATTTCTACTTAAATGTTGGTTCAAATATCGATTGTCCCTATTTGAAGCGCTTTCATTAGCATAATAAAATATTGGAAAATTATTGGAGTCAGCAGGAGAGATAAGAGTTCGTAGGACTGTCAATGTTGAATAGGTTGATCAACCAAAAGAAAAAAAAATTGGACGTGATGCCGCTGTTGTTGCAGTAAAAGGCTCCTTGATATCCTCCATGTATTTCTGTGGATGATGTCATGCCCAATGTTAGAGCGTCCTCTTGAAGAGAGGCACCAGCGTCAATTGTATGGGATTACTAGAATTCCCGTTCATGTATATATGAGATGAAGATACAGAACTTTGTCAATAACAAGAGGATATACTACGTCCGTGTATAGATTATAGTTGAGTGGAGCTTTAACGGCTTTAATAATTTCTCTCCTTTGCATTATTTATGTTTAATTAGGGATCGAAAGGAAGAACAAGCCAAACAACCACTAATAAAATGTCAAGACAAATAAACTCTGGTTGTTAGTTTCCAAGAGCCGTCCTCATGTGTGTTTGCCTCACATTGTTATTATACGTTCTTGGCCTGCTGGCTTCACCTATATAGGAACTTTCATTTGACAATCCGGCGTGGGTGCGTGTGTCAAAGCCAGAACGAGGAGTTTGACATACCTTTATACAGCAACAATTAATTCTGTTTTTATGATAGGGAGACCGTATCGCTCGCATGTCATTTAAATTTAGGACAAGAAACGTTTTGATTTCAATGTAACAACAAATACTTACTCATCTTGACGAGTAATTAAGGATGTGCAGTCAAAGATCTTACAGATCAAGCCATTCAGGGACCTTCATTATAAAGGAGAGCTTATCACCAGGACACACTAACAATGTGTTGGTTGGCAATTGCAATAAACCGCTAACTGCAAAAGTGGGATTTGCAGTTTACAGGACATGCATGTACATTATGTATCTACATGAACCTCATATGTACCTATAGAATATGAGAGTGCAAATAAAATTGCATTCCATCTTTGTTACCCTGTTTATTTGCCTTTTCATTTTATATTACCGTAACATTTCCAATCCATTAGTGCTTATTTTATCTGAAAAGTAATACCGCTCCGTCAGATTATATACCTTATCGTTCAAACAGGTATAACAGACAAAACTGGGGTTAAAAAGGAGGTTTGTAGAAATTATTAATTGTTACTTGACATCCGTCAAACTTTAATTTGAAGAGAAGTGTACATAAGTTGAATATGTGTGCTAATGCACTTAAAAACTAAAACGATTTGTCATCTCTTAACAGGATTCTAATTTTTCGTTGAGAACAGCAACAATAATTGTCAACCTACGCATTTCTCTGCCTGTGCTCCAAGGCTTAAAATGAGATGGGACATGAAACGTTTTAGAGCACCAGGAGTAAAAATTAACCTTACAGAGTGCTCTCCCCTTGCCATAACTATACTTTGAATATTATGCTCAGGACTTCCAAGTGAGTCTTTTATTGACGAAGGATGACATGAGGAAAGTAAAGACTGGTGGATGCTTCCGGCTATGGGCTTGAACCGACATGAGAGTATGCCGGAGCGGCCCTAACGGTCGGGAAAGGATGACCACGCCGGTTTAAATAAAAAGTTTTTCCTAATTGCGGTAAACCAATTACGTTGGAAACAGGAAGATGAGACAAAAATAACTAATTACATGACTCTGTCGTTATTCGCCTCTGCTGAGCTCAAAAGATTCCAGATTTTTCAACGCCTAAACTTCAAACAGGAAAAAAAAGGCTGGTGGGTAGACCTTCTTTTCCGACAGTTAGTCAGAATGAGGGTTTTTTTATGATAATGTAACCGTACTAGTGCATCATAATGTATTTAAAATTAGATGAAACTCAAATGCACTTGGGAGGAACGAGTGTTTATCAAATTAGCTTTTGACATCAAATGGGAATCTAAAATATGTTGCTTCAAGAAGTGCTTATTATTCGTATAATATGTAATATACTATACTATAGTATATGTAGATACATATAGTTCATTGAGCTTTAGCTGCAAAATTAAGCACGCCCGTGGTTGCGGCTGATGGAGTGATCGAACAGTGTGGAAATTTCCAAGTGAAACCGAGTGAAATGCTTTCATAATTATTTGATTTAAAATTATCACAGTTTCTTTTTCTTTCTCTTTTCTACATCCGTCTCACTGAATTGAAAAATCTTCGGGGCTTCCCTATGTTGTGTTGTTGTTGTTGTAGCTAAATGACTTGTGGGATTTTTAAAAGCCTGTCCTTCCCATGAGGTCAATTGTTAAGTGACTCGGGAATTCATCATAAAACTGTAAGATTCAAGTTACTCATGACATTTCACGTCTGAAGAAAGAAACTGTGAGGAACTGCCCCACTCTTTGTCCTCGCCCACGTACACACCTTGACATAGCTGTGACTCGAGGAAAGCATGCCCCTACTTAAGGAATAAAATGCACCTTACAATTAGTTAACATGGTTGTGCCTGTTGTTCAAAACACTCTCAAGCACTTTTATTGAAGGTGTATATAGGAAATGAATGCGCAGGAGAAGCACATTTCAACTAATGTGCAGTGGATTTTCTATACTGATTGAACTTCAACTTTTTTCTTTCTATCTAGTGTATAAAAGCTCAGCTCATGTCACCCAGTTCTCATTCGTTCATACACCTTCAAACAGTCTCATTTATCGTTTAATTCTCTTGAGCTCTCATTCAGCCCCATACCCCGAGTTAAATCTCACAGTACACGGTTGCATATACATAGCTCTGGACAACCTGTTTATCCACAGGCAAATCGTAGAGTCAGCTCAATACCTTCCTTGCTAGTTCAATTTCAAAGTGAGTTCAACAATAGGACTAATTTTTAATAATATAGGATAATTTTCATATAAAATATAATATCGTGCAATTTTACAATTATTATTATTCTTGACTTGAGGATAGTTCTAAAAGTTACTTAATATTTTCTTTAATATTACCAGGTTCAAAAGTGAACACGGAAAGGAAATCATGGGCTCCAAATTCTTTGCATTCAGCCTCTGTCTCATCCTTGTCTTGGCAGTTGTACTAGACACAGTGGATCAAGCCGAAGGAGGAAGAGTGAAGTTGAGGACAGGCACAAGAAGATCAAGATGCCCGGTTGGATTGGTTCGAGGACATGATGGAAGATGCCGAAAGAGCTTGAAGCCGTCCGTCGTCCAGACTAAAGGAATATGGGGTTGACCTTTGCTTATTGCTTATTTCTCCTAAGAAGGGGGGATATTAAGTACACTTCGAAACATCAATGTTTGGCTGGACTCCTCCAAGTTTTCAGCTCTGGTTTGTGAGAGACACTACTAGCATTTAGCCCTAAGTACATTTATAGAGTTTGGTTTGCTGTCGAACCAGAGATGATATTTATTTTTGAGTATTTGATTATGTCTGTTGTAAGAAAGGTGCTACTTTTTAATTATTATTATTTATGTACTTAAATGATAAAAAGAGGATTTTTTACGATTTTTTTATACAATATATATCTAGTTAAAGTTTAATATTGTTTAACCACAAGTGGACTGATTTACTAATTGAACTTTTTCTGATTATCTCATTACTTAACTGTATTCCAGAAACTAAATTAAAACTTGGTGGTGCAGTAGAGTAGAAGAAAGTATTCGTTTAATAAAATATCTGCAAAAATGAGATTTTAAATTCCCTTTCTTTTTATTTACGAATTCCATTGTATATAAAAATCTTACTAAGCTACTGTTTGCTAAGTACAGAATATTGTATATAAGTTGCATTCATTCATGTGTACATTTACTCCATACGACTTGTGGATTTCTCGGATTCTGTGTAGACAGTATAGTGACACTGAATGACGGTTTTGATTAAAAAATCGATTGATCATCTTCTTTTCTATATTTATCGATTGCTTTCGCACTGAGCACATGTAGCTTCGTGGTGAGACTGACTCATGGAGGTTAAGGGATTAAGTTATTGAATAGAGGAATTGTGGCAGGGCAGGATTCTGTTCCACACCTGTTCGCAAGAGTATGCAAATAACTTAGAGATGAGTCTTGTGTCTCGTGTTGGTATTTCCTCCATGTTCTTCTCGTGTCTTTTAAAATAATGCATTCCGTATGTATGCACTGGAGACTCATTCGTTGTTCAAGTACCGTTTTATGGTAACAGTCAATTATAGTCAATTTAAATGTGCGAAAGCGTCTAGCATAATTCAAATAGTGTGAAAGCATAATAGAGAAATGTATACAAAGTTACACCTTTCATGTATGTACACAATTTGGTAGTAGATAATTACTTATAAACGCATGTCAAAAATAAATATGTTACTATACTATTCCAGAAAAAGGTTTGAATCTTACTTGATGAGGTTTATGAGAAATGACTTCTTAAACCTGTATTAGATGTTAACACTTTATCAATAAAGAAAAATCAGTCAAATTTAAATAAAGTATTACCAGCCGGTAAAAATTGTTCAAATTCATTCATATTGTAGCTCATTGTATTTAATAATTTATTCCATCGGAAGAACTCTTAAGACAATGGTCTACTCATAACACTAACGTAAAAAATAAAATGATTACGCTAATTGTAAGTACTGCGAAATATTAGCATATTGATTGCCAGAATGTTATCATCACCTGAAGTAAATAATTTGTTTTTGTGGGATTTTTTAGGCTTTTCCAGAAAAACGTGAATGAATTTTTTATCTGGAACTCCTCATTTATAAGCCGAGTAATATTTTACGCTAACATGGAAGAGGATGGGACATTTGTGTCAGTAGACTGAAGAAATAACAAACGATGTCATCTCTTCTATACGGTAATGATAACCGGCATAGCCATAGGCCAAGCATTTGAAATTTAAATAAGCATCTCTAAGAGCAATTATGCAGATATTTTAAATTGCTAATGTTACTACTACTGCGACTCAAGCCGTTGTTTGAAGCCTTTGTCAAAAACGCTACTCCAAATGGCAAAGTTAGCATAAATGTAGTTCCTATGGTACACACAACACACACCTTGAAAACTTGAGTACATACTAAATTTAAGCAAATATACACAAGGCACAACATGTATGTTGTGTTGTTGAGTCATTCATGGAATCAATATACTTAGCACATGTATGAACACCAACTCGACCTGAAAAGGTAAAGTTTTTAGCTATTTTAGTTACTTAAGGTAATGCACAAGGATGCTCAGATAGTAAATTAGCTTTGATGCCTGTTGTTAAAATGGTTGGGTTGGATGCTCAATTGCTGCCTTGTCAAAAAGGCAGCAATATCGGTGGGGCTTTGGGATGGAGACAAGGTTGTCAACAAAATTTGGTTGACTAATACTACAGAAATCGAGATTCTGAATGATATATTGAATGACGATCGGGCAGTAGCTTTTCCTGTAAGATTTCTACAGTTATTATTTCATTCATGACTTCATGAGTTGAAGTGGACAGTCTCGGGTCGGAATACAATTACGAGTGATCACGATACATAAGCTTTTGGGTTTTTCAGCAACTGGGTAGTTTTTCGTTTAATTTTCGTAAAATTCGAAAATAATTTTTTAAATTCCACGAAAAAATCTGAATCTCTCTCGATTCTCTAGGTCGAGGGAGCGAAAGAATAAATATATTATGAAGGCTAATTGTCTATGTATTTCAATCTATTCTGGAATTTAGAACTTACATATGTTTGTGTAGATGATAGCAAACATGCAAACAAAATTTGGTCATCAAAAATGGCAATAACGTCAAATTGTAGCGCATTGGATGCTTTAGTTTTTTCAGAAATTCCAGAAAAATCTGAAAAAAATCAACAATTTCTGAACTACTTTTGCGAAATATAGGCGGCAATTTAAATTGCTAGTTAGTACAGATTACAGTACCTTAAACAAAAAGTAGAGTAAACTGCAGTGAGGGAACAAACCATTCAGTACGGTAGCTCCCTATAAGACCATCTCGCACTGTCAGCAACTGCTAATGACATTTTGTTAGATGGTCATCAGTCAAGTTTTACTGCTTGGCTTCCCTTGGTAATAAACAGAGCCTCATTTCCTCTGTTTCTCATGCTACACTCGTCTATTTCAGGCTGGTGAACTTGTAACGTAGCGTAGTCTATAGTAATATATAATATCTGTAGACAGAAATAAAAGGACCTTGATCTTGAGTGAATCTTATGTTCTAGGAATGCAAGTTGTCACTGCAATTCACAAGCTGCAGGTACCTCCTAAACTACATCCATATAATGTCAGTGATCTTCAATTATGCAAATTTATATAGTTTCATGAGGTTGCCCAACGGGTCCAGTTTGCAGTTCTCCGGAAGTTGACGCATGATGATCAAGTAGTTTGATTGCTTCGCTTACTTCAGTATGAAGTCACTCGCTTTATTTTAAAGTATATTTAACCAGCGTACCCACAATTTTGTCATTTTTCTTAATTGTGACTTGAGACAGTCCAAGAAAAAATTTAGTCATGTTTGCACGGATGTGCTTGCTGGAACATTGCATGACTACCCTTTCTTACATCACTCTGACCACCTATGGTTTTGGATTAACGGCAATGACTAACAATAATGACAGCTAGGTTCAAAAAATGAGGAACAATTTACATGTGTTGATGTGCTGAAAATATAATATGCCGGTAAATAAATGATACAGGGGTAATTAGGGACGTTTAGCGAGATACGGTATAACCAGACCACTCACACCAATTCCTGGTTTTAATTAGGATTTTCTTGTGGTCTCACTCAGCCAGCCCACATATTGTAATTCCCCCTGAATTTACTTAAGTCTTGTTTGAGTATTTAAGACACTTTCAGAGATGCTTTACCATTTCAAAACAAGACCAGAAGTTGAGTGTGAGCAAGTTCTTAGTGAAGTTTTCAAGACGAACGGAACTGGAAGGTACGACCACACCATAGTGAGACGGTACTGTTATTTCGTAAGTGTTTCATATGTGTAACTTTTTCTACGGTTTAGTCTGAACAAATATATATATTCCGTGGAGCCTTTGCCCTCCCAGCTGTATTTGGCCAATGTAATTTATTGTCTATGTTTGTTGTCAGTTTGAGAGAAACGTCTGTGTCCAAATCAAATAGTAAATAGGAAATATTAAGTTGGAATCGTTCAAGTTTTAACGTACATCTCAGAGTTCGGCCTTAGAATCCAATCCTTTTTATTACTACAGGTATCCGTCGTGTTAGCTTAGCTAAATTGTCACATCACAGAGGTTAAAGTTTACTTTGCCAGACCCTACTTGCACTAAATAACTAGCACGCGCAATGGAGATAACATTTCCTGTTTTTTTCTCATCCAGTTATACAGACTTTGCATGGGTGCAACTTTTAAGTATTCCTCTTTCGTGGGATGATGTCATGTGCAGTGCCGTAAAGTAGGTGAAGCATATATACAGCAGGGTAATGAATTTTGTTTGATTCGTCGGGAAATTTAATGCAAATCAATTAATCTTCACGAGATAATCTCTTTATCCTTTGAAACGTTTACTTGTCAACATATCATTCAAAGGTGTGATCATGTCTATTTTTTTTAATGGAACTTAATGTATCAAGACTAACCTATATCTATACTATAAGGTTTACCACACACTCGCAAAGCATATAAGAAGCAAGTTACAATGAAGTCACATTTTCTGTACATAGGAAGCTCAAGTTTGCAGATGAATTCATCATTCTGTATTTTTCCAATAATTACTTTTATGCTAATATCTCAGGGGATACACGTCAATTTTTAGTCAAACACATTTACACTGTTTACATTGTAGTCGTTAGTATGCGCGGAACAAATTATAATTGAAAGATACCTTTCAAAAAAATTGACAGAGTGTGGTTATGTCAAAAAAAACGATGCATGGGAATGCACACAATAATTTCCTCTTTAGTGTTTTCCCCCTCAATATTTTTTGTGGTTGCATTTCAAATCTTATCATCAAGTCTTCGCATGCATTCGCAGTGTTCATTCATAATCTCATTATACCCACTCACTGTCAGCTGCAAAAAAAAGTTGTCTAGCCTTAATTGTATATTTAAATCGTTACTACACGTGAGCTGGAGGAAAGATGAAACATTTATAGGTACATTGATACTACAGTGCAGCTGGATATTTACTGTCCAAGCATTTACACGATGTTTATATTATTTTGCAACAGGTGTGAACATTTTAGGCGTATTTTGTTTTTACACACCAAAATGAATACTAATCCCATTCAGAACTACATTTATAGAAAGAGTAATTTACGAGAGAGACAGTAACTTGATCGTATTATTGATTATCAAATTTTATGGTGTAAAACTTCATTCATGATTTCACAGAGGATTTTTAAAGTTAACTTGAAATATTCGCTCATTCACAAGTTGTGGATAGGATAGGATAGGATAGGGTATGAATCCAGGGTTGGGTCCACGGGATGTTCATTTGACATGGAGAAATACATACGTTTACCACGATTTCATTTTAAAGTTTATTTTTTGCAAAAGAATTAATATAGCCAAACCGCGGAAAACAAACCAATAAGGTAATAAAAAGGATTGGTACGTCAAGAATGTACCTTTGCTGTGGTGTATTTATTAATTTAATAAATTCCTGTCCACAGAAAATGACGCCCTTTTATGCAAAAGCCTTGACTTTCAACAAGGCAACATTGATTCTCGTTCTTGTTGTGGCTTTCGCGGCTCTGAGCATCATGGAAGGAGCAGAGGCACGGAAGGTTTCAGGCTACAGCAAAGCTGAACATCGGAGGAGGCTCCAAGAAATCCACCGGAGAGAAGGTTGTAAACAAGGCTTTATCAAAAATGGTAAAGGCAAGTGCGTCCCAGATGCTCCTGTTCGTCCTCAAGCAACAAATAAGCCATTTCCATCCTTTTTCCCCAACCACAACAACAGATTTAATGTTGATCAAGGAAATAATCGTCGTGTTCTCCGCAACCAACATCAACCTCACTGGCGACGTGCACCAACACTGGCTGAAAAAATCAACATGTTCAAGAGGCAAATCCTTTCCGGGCGTTAACTCCCTGAGATTTTTTTGATCTCATTACTTACAGATTCGCACGCTTGACATTTTAAAATTTTATGAACAGCTACTATTACAATTGCTGTTTAATTGTTCCTTTGCCACTCACTGTTTGTTGAAGCCCTTTGTACAACATTTTTTGTTACCTTTTGTTTACACTAATTTATTTGTACCTTACATATGTAAATGAACTTGCCCTACATTATATTTTGTAATTTACCATGAAATAAATTATTTGCACATGATAAAGTCATCAATTTACTTTTGCATTGCATGTTGCATGCACCCCAGTATAAAAGAAATTTGAATGCATGCAATATGCAATATATAATTATGTATTTGCAGTCTCTTTGAGTTAATACAGGTTGCCATGTAGTATGTGCAAGTTGTTGTATATGCTGAAAGCAGATGAATTCAAAGTTAAATATCTGTGGAAAGAGGCACAGTCTTCGGCTTTGGGGTATCATTAGATCAGATAGTTGTACACTTAAACTCAATTACACATTTATGTATGTATAACAACTAATGCCTGGATTTTATTCTGTAAACAATTTTCTGCAACTTCAAAGCGCACTTGCAAAATCATCTTTGTTCCAAGAATGTTTACCAAAAAAGCAGTAGTTAAGAAGCAACTTCTCATCGGAGTAAAAGTGGGCATTCCAGTCAAGGTTCATTTTTACTCGTGTAGTATGTAGAAGACATACTTTGTAGAAACCGTGCATTGTTGGAAACTTACCTTTTATCTGGAAGAACTCCTTAGAAATGGAAAACATATCGAATCAGTACCTTAGGCATTTCAAGTTGTAAGTAATCAGAGTAAGTTAATTAATTACATTCGAGAAACTTTCATAATTGTTATTGAATCAGGAAACGTAATGAAGAGAGCTGGAGCTGCAGAGCAAGTTTATAAAACAAGGTTGCAAATATCTCATTTATTCCGTTTGAGACAAAATAGCCAATGTCATAGTGAAATAATTTTGTATTTTTGAGGAAGGAATGATATAACAATACTTCTCTAGAGTTTTCCCTGTACAAACCTATTCAGACTATTAATAAGTGCACACATATATACAATTTCTATTCAAACAGAAACGGAAATGTCTGCATATCTTTTAACAACGTAAATGAATGACACAGGTTCAGCGCAAAAATGGAATGTTATTGTTAAAAACTCATTAAAACAGTTACAAAGAATTTATCAGTCTGGATAGAATTCGTAATTTCACTCACGCTGCATATAGAAGCTATTTACAATAAGTCAAGAACAAGAATAATAAATTGATATTCCACTGATACTGATACATAGACAATTATTAATTATTCCATATGATAGTATTAATGACATTCCTAACTTTTTAACATTACTTCTCAGAACCAGAACTCAAGTGATTTTCTATAGTATACTGAGCTTCTCACTAAATTTAAATTTATACATGAAGGCTAACAGTAATAACATCAATAACATTTATAGGAAGGAAAGTGAATCACGTTTGAAAGGTACAGAGTTACACAGAGTGCATGTGGAGGTACATCGTACGTTATAGACTTAGAGAATATATTTACAATTGATTTGTCTATAACTACTATAGCTACCTGAGTTTTGTGAAAATATAATGAAGTGAAGAAATATCATTTATAGAGAAATTGAAAAACAAGACAGGTATGTCGAGAATCTCATAAAACTTGTTTTAAAGTTCAATTTGGCCTGATTTTGCACCTTAATGGAGCTTATCGTATATTTTTATATATGATTTATTATAGTTAGATTTGAAACCTAAATGATTCATCTTACAAATAAATCTTGATCCAAAAACCTTTGCCAATCACTTTGAAAAATTCTAACACATTACACCTAGGTAATTTTTTTTAGACTGAAAACTATCCCGATATTTTTGCAATTACTTGGCTTAATTCATAGTTTAAATAATTATTCCAAAAATTAGTATTACTGTTTAGAATAGGCTTTAAATAATAATTCTACTAAATGCATATTCAACTCATTCTCTTAAATGCAAAAATTGCCACATGATGACATTAAATCTTAAAATTAGAATTACAGATATCAGGTTCCATCACATTTAAAGTTAAATCGAAAAATAGGAAACAATTAGCACACAAGTACAAGTAGAGAGTCAACAACCTAAGTGCCAATCCGTACATATAGATGTATATTGAATGTTTTTATGGAATATTTTACATGTAGTTATAAATAGTATGTATACACAGTCTCCATATAGTAAGTTCATAAAGGGATCATACCATATGGGAAGAAATAGCAATTCATACTATGATATTTACAGCACATACATACATACTTAACAAAAGTTAATATGGTGAAATAGGAGTGATGATTGAAAAGGGGTTTTAAAAACTTGCAAAGTGTATAAGTACTTGCAATTTTCAAAATAATAACTTAATATTTTCAAAGCGTCAACCTTTACCACTCGTAAAATAAATTATTATAGAAATACTGAATTGGTGAAATCATGTAACAATGTCATAAGAAATTAAAATTCATTCGAAACGGAAATGAAACTTATTGATAACAATCAAATTAAATGGAAGAAGCTTCTTTGTCTGGAATGCTATTTAAATTCGGTACTCCTTTACTCCAGTAGTAGTAGGGAGGTCCTCGGGTGAAACAATATTTTTGATTTAGGGATTGATATCCATCCATCCAGTACATCACGTAGAAGTTGCACATTTCGTCTTCATTTGTAGCACTGGAAAAATAATTCCGGGATAAATTTACGACACTGAGCATTTCCGAAGTGAATTGTGAGATTTTAGTGACAATCCTCAAAGCGCTCATGGGAAAAAACTCGACACTTACAATCATTTAAATTTATTATATATGTACTTCTATAACTGATTTAAATTTGAAAACCCCATTGCACTAGAACTATAATAAATTTCCAAAGACATCAAGCAAAAAAATAAGTGTATGCCTCCTTACCCAATTTGTGTAATCCGGGATCTGTCGCTGACCATGGTACACCTTGCCGCCTAAAAATAAATTACGTAAATAGAATTAATACTGTTTACTGATTTTGTAAACATACTTGAACAATTTATTTGCATAACTCAATTAGTATATACTACGACCCATACGAAAAAATGTAAGCAGCTTTTAAAAGTACAGTACATACTAGCAAACACAGTGCAAACTTACCAATGTGTCTCCTTTAGTAACGGTCATGTTGTTATCAACGGGATAAAACATTTGTGGAAGCATCGGATTCTTCTTCCCAATTAAAGTCCATGTATCCTCCCCAGTTTCATAATTTCGCCTCACTCGGTATCCAGATACGACTCGACCTGAATAAAAACAATTAACACATTTATTAAACCTATTCTGAACTTATTGGACGACAAATACACCGAGTAGATATGACATTATCCAATAAGTCAATATTATATCCATAGCATATTATATTCTAGTATTAGTGAAATCAGCAACATCAAAGAATAAAAAATAAGGATGTTCGAAAATCTTGAATTAATAAATGACTTGGCATCGTCAGTTGTCAGACATTGAAGGAAATCGAGTTTGGCATAAAAATACGGACATGACATTCTCTCGATTCTCTACAACCCTGCTTATTTACAGTAGGATGTACCTACACATAGAGTGAGTACTGTACAATTACGGAAACAATTAGGATGGAACGAGGGATGCGGAATCAAGAGTCACAAACGCAGTTACAGGGCATAGTTCTTTAGAATTTAAGATAATATCGCACTAATTCAAAGTAACTATAAGGTTTCTGCTCTCTGCTCCGAGCAAAATAATACTTGAGCACATCCCAGAGCAGTCCTGTTAATTCAGGGCAGAGTTAAAACAGTACGCTTATTGTGAGAGAGTCATCGTCATTAGCATGTACTAAATGTCAACAGCTTTCCATGCGGTCGCCAAGCCTTAAAAGTAAATTACTTCCCTTTTGTGGCACATAAAGTTGGACATGCATCACACAGGAGGAAGACTTCTGTTTACATGGTATGAAGTACTACAACTATACAGTACACCAAAGGTAGAAATAATTTGGACTAAAAAGGAGCCGCACCTAATGAGTGTGTGTGAGTTCGGTAAGCAAAGGGATGGATGACTTTGTTCTCTTTGATGGTGCAGGCTGATTCCATAAATTCAGTTGACTTTGCAGGGATGTATCCACTCGTCCCCAAAAGGAAAACTCCAGCTGCTTTTGGTTGCCTTTAAAATTGAAAATAAATATCATACAATAAATATCCATTAACATTTCTGAATAAATATACATCAGGATTTTAAAAGTCATCAAATTACTCACGGTGTCTCAGTATAATGAATTTGAACTCCAGAGTCATCGGATTTCCCTGCTCAAGTTATGTCAATAACATTTAATTAATTGCAAAGTTTACGTAAGGTAATTAATTCAAAGTCAATATAAATTGTAAGCTGAGAGAGAGAGAGAGAAAAAAAATCTTCAAAATATGATGTTATTGACCTTCGGTAAATGTAGAAACGTCTGCGTAATGTATTTGAAGTACAAGATACTGGATCAAGGTACTTCCTCCTACCCGGAACGCAACTCCTTCGGGTAAATCTAATGGAGGTGCATCCCGTGCCCATGCATAAATGATCTGTGAACCTTTGGAACAGGGACTTGCCCGCTTAAGTCCCCGCTGTCGGTTCGTGGCCATCTCTCCACAGTCCCAAACTTCTTCCGTACTCCCTGGCTTTGTGCATCCGTACAAGAGCATATGATGGGCAACGTTCATTGAAGCGTTCGGAGCGAAACCAACTGTACATAGCGAACGACAAATTCACATGTAATATGAATTTTCGTATGCCGACAGGAATAATTCATATTCATGTCATCTTCCATAGAATTGAATAAATGCATACATTAAATTAGCTAATCCAAATTATGGATGATAAAATACATTATTATTGAATATTTTATCCCAGACGCTGACTACAATAAAAATCTCTCTCTTCTGACGTCTACAACCTGTCTTGAACTCCCTAGTTTCAACTTGCTCAACTGTGCTGGGAATAGTGGGGATAAGGAGCTCTCAAAAAATGGAAGTTATTTTTTTTAAAAATTAAGAATTATAAATTAATTAATAATTGTTATTCCAAAAGAGTTAAAATGTCTGTCTTGGGGGAATCAATGTAACAATTATTAAAAATTCTGCTATTTTATGCCGTTTTTCCCATTCCTTGGCATCTATTACATTTTACTGTAAAAAGCCGCAAGCTACTAGCTCCAGACGGCACTTGTTACTTGTAAGGTACATATATAAATAGGCTCACTTCAAGGAAAGAGAAAATTGCTGGGCTCTAGTAGGTGGGTATACTAGTATGAAGTTCTAGTGTATAATTATATTTCCATCCTACAAACACGTGCTTGTAAATACATATGAGTAAACTGACCTTTAGAAAAAATTTCCCTTCCTGAAGAAAAGGAATTATATAATGCTTGTACATACAGTGCAGCTGAGACTAGCTGATAAATCTCTACCAAAGGAATATGCAGTAAGAATTTAAAGTAGGTACTAAAATCTCAGCTCAACATGTCAATAAAATCTCGACCTGGTGCTCTTTTGATGTGTCAATAATTAGGTATACAAGCTTACATAGCACCTTACGTCCAGTATCATGCAACATTTTAGGTGTAATAGTTATATAGTCCATGAAACTGCAAGTCGTGCAATGTTTAGGTGAATATCAATAGTTTGTGTGTAGATACTACCTTTGGTATGTATCTATCACATTAAACTTAGTTTTTTTTAGGACAGCCCAGCTATATACATAGCTCTATAGGATAGCTTGTTCTACAACTGAAAGGGAATCATTTGCGTATTTTGCAGTTTCATGAACGCCATTATATTTCCACAATAAAACTCACCAACAAAGTAATCCTGGGTAGGATCCACACGTACGGGAGTACAAAGATACGTCTCAGGCTGTAAAATTAACCCGAAAATTAGCCAATAATTTTACAGGGTAATAAAATCAACCGCATTTTATCCAGCGGTACTGGATGTATAAAGTGTAATAAAGTAGTATGATTGCCATGTAATTAAATTATAGTGTGTCAAAAACCTGTATTGCATTGCTTATTTTTTCTAGTACGAGACATACGACAACAAATCTACGAATGTTGTGTGTATTATGACACTCTTTCCAACTTTCACATATGTATGTACTATATGTTGTGCAAAGTCAAATGACAGGAGCGAGAAGAGTGTACAGATGTGTGCAGAGATGTTGTACATATCCTTTGTGATCCATTCTCTAAGCCATAAATCAAATGCAACTGCATCCGTACAACTGCCCATTTTCAATGTACAAAACCCAATTCTAAAACTATTTATACCATACAAGGCTAAATTTCACAATGATGGGGCTAATATTAGGGCCAACCCAGCCTCGTTTGAATCTCTAGTTTTACTTGGGCTCCACTTGCTTCTTTACCTTTCGCATTCGATTCCATTACTTCAAGATGTATGAGTACTTCTTGTTACATAAGCACCAATAAAAATCTGGTACTTATAAAATATAGGTAACATTTAAATCAACTTGCATTTAATTTAATAGTTTGTTATTGCGTTCTGCTCTGCCCACACCCAATTTCACAAATTGAGTGAAAAAACTGATGGAAAGATTAGAATGTCTGCAGGCAATTTTCTTATCAACGGTTGCAAAGGTCGCTCATCATTTTTTTGTTTTTTTTGTTTACTTTGTAAGTACAAAACACAGCATACGTACATACATAATTGCATGCATGCATGTATGAGCGTACATTTAAATTTCCAATCAACTTCCCTAGCAAATCGATCAAAGTTACTTCCTGCCGGATTTACTCGAGTGATTTCTCATTTGTACGTGCATTTTTGAGCGCAGAGGAAAAAATGAGCATGATCACATCATTTTTGGAATTTAATGTCGCATCTCAGACAATAAAAATAAAAAAATAAGCAATGAAAATAGTGCTAATGTCTGTATCCTGCATTAATCATTGATTCTTCTTTGAGCTTACTACACTGGAAAAGTACGGAGGTTACTAATTACCTTTGTTGGCTTGACATTTGGCATGAGAATTGCAAATGAATCTGTCTGAACAACCTCGGATGATTCGCACCAGGATCCACACAGAATAACAATGATCAAACATGTATACACCACGGCACTTTGTTTCCTGCTGACACTCGTAGCCATTCTTGATCCAAATGAGATCTTGACAATTTCCGGAGTAAGCCCTCGTCCCTCGTTGGAATACAAACCGCAGCAATCTCACAATCAGTGCTAGTACTGAAACGTAAAATAGACATTTATTCATTCAAAGTTACACATAGACAGCTGAATTAAGTAACAAAAACCCACTGGTAAATAATGAACCTTAATCAATCAATGATAAATACCCATGTGCAAATACAGTATTATTATACAAATGTATTATAAAAAGTTATACAAAAAATGTACATGTAATAACTCAAGTCATTGAGAATTGCACTCAAAAACAGGATATGTTTTAAAAAAAGGCATTAAAAACTACTTAAACCACAAAGTTCCCATAAATAAAACAGCGTATTTGGAACTGAAATTTTAATTCCCTGAGCCAAATGACAGCAATAGGTTAGCCAAAATATGAATCGTAACAAGATCCTGAATTATTACAGTTATCGTAATAAAAATATGCAATGCCAGCTCTACCTGGAACTGTTGCTTGCGTCAAGCCTCAGTTGACAATTCTTCCCAACTTGTTGGCTTGAGCACTCTATATGCGTCTAGTACTGATGAGACTTTAGGAAGAAAGATGTTCAGACCACAACGTAATTACAACTAATATTGATGGTGTCTAACTAAGCCCTCCATGGTTCTCCAGGATACGTTTACCAACAATAAACCCAGGTAGGCACAACAGCTGCTGGTTATTACAAACTCGGCCAGAAGTTCCAATCAATTCAAGGCTTCTCAGTAGACTCAGCACTTTACTGGGTTTCGCTTCCTTTCGCTTCTCTGAATCTACTGCTAGGCTCTGAATTGCGTAAAAAGCCAAAGTAGAGAGAGAGAGAGACCTGATGGTTGTGCCAAGCGAAGGTACCCAAAGAAGATATGGTGCATGCATGGAGCAATACATGCATACAAACGTGGCAGGCTGTTGATAAAATGTGTGGGAAAGCACTGTGTCAGTATGTATATACGTCCGAGTCAAGCCTTCCCTACATATATGGTAAAAGTTGAGACAGAATTTTGAAAGATTTCTTATCATATGGCAGCAAATTTCGTATATTGTCCAACATTTTTCTGTACTATTTACCATTTCTTTGTACTCTTCATGCATTGTGTCCTTTCAAGTTCAAGAGTAGCTCATTCATCATGATATTAAAGTTTGCTATCTTTATTTTTTTCATTTGCATTTATTACAGTCATGTAATAGCTACAGTTAAGGTAGTTGTTACCTTCTTCCTAGTTGCAGCCTATCATTATAAGAGGAATGCATTTTTTACTCATATTTTTTTTTACTGGGGATGACAAAAATACACATCGAAGGGAATCAATTCTTCCATGTCTTGTTGCTAAAATCTTATGTAGTGGAAGACAAGTTTTTGCGTGGGTCGACAGACGTCATCCAGTTCATATGTAACTCTCACTCCAGTCATTGTATTATTGATCGGGACGTATGTATGTATGTGTGTGCTTGTACGGAACGTCCAACGCAGACGTACTCCATTTCCCGTTGACTCCATTCTTTAACTGGAGGATCGGAGGGAAAAATCCCTGGAGATTCATTCACTAAAGCGGGGAAAATCCTCCGATTTAGACCGTATACTTGAAGAATCATGAGCCATAAATAGTATCTTGTTATGGGTACGTGGATTTCATTAGAGCTTTGATTAAATCCTATGTTGATCTTCCTTAACAGACTTTATTTATGCAACGTATCTAAAACTATGCCTCCTATGATCAAATCAAATCAGTTGTGTGCCAAGGCAGGAGATAGTGTCACAAATGTTTACAACATTATCGAAGCCCTACTTCCATTAGTTTTTGACAACTTTCATTTCATTACACAATGCTTTTAGAGACTAATACTAAGAATGGGTAAATACAGTGTAGCCTTCAGAAAGTCTGGAGAAAACAGAAATCGTACTAATGCCCATCTCATTACCAGCGTCTTAAGACGGCACATTATCCTTGGATATAAGATTAGAAGTTTTCCTCCTTTCAGGCCGAGTACAGATATAAGAGCTCAAATGCATGCGTGCTTAAACATAATATTATTTATGAAAATTAAATGAACCAATTTATTTGACAGAAAAACTAATTATTATTAATTTTACTTGTTTTCCTATTCCCCATGTGTTCCAAACTTTTGACACACTCAGCAGAATGTAAAAATCCGCTTTGGAATAATTGAAAAAATTTTAGCCGAAAGTTTGAAAGGACGACGTCATTTCCTCCTATTGAGGACTCCAGTGCTTTGAGAAACCGCGACAAAAAGTTTAGAAATTACTTTCCTCACCTCAGTTTAGACTTCCGGCATATAGGCCCGACAGAAAACAAAGTTAGAATAACGTTTTAGTGGTACTATACAGGAACAGGAACACATTGATCGGGACAACTCCACCATGTACCATTAATTAAAAATTTGTATTGAATAGGAATTTTTATTTTCAAGATGTAATATTTAATAGAATTTCCATTTGCCACACGATAAATAAATCCTACTTGTCACCCTTGTCACCAGTAACTGTTGATTCAAAATGTGAGTAACGCAAACGAAACACAACGGTAGTGTAAATGTTTTAGCATGAAAACTAAAAAAAAAGGTAGACACCTGCCCCAGAGAATTTGGGTTGTGGAACTAACAATGTGAATGTTCTGATACGATGTGACAAAAAAGAGAAAATCTTGAGTAAGATTACGCTCCTGCTTGCAAACTCTTGTTCTCATGAAAATACTTTGCTTCATCCAACCCCTAACTCCATTGAAGCCGATCAGACATTAAACTAGTGGTTTGTGCTAAAGTAGGATTATATTTACGCACAACCGTATCGAAGGAATAGATACAGGTATGTGCCTATGTTGTATGTGTGCACATTAGTACTAGTGAGTACAGTGCATCTCACGACTCGGCTGATATAAATACCCCGAGGTAGTCATAAACAAAACACTTGTAGTTTTCTTTGACATAATAACAAAGATGATCCTGCTGCTTGAGGCATTTTGTCTCACACATGGCAAACACACACACACAGGTCAGTAGAACTTAATCTGAGATGGGACTTTTTCGGCCCAGAAAAGCATAGCACAACTTATGTATCACACACGAAGTGCTTTTTTAAATTTTGAAAGAATGTGTTCATCAGATATATTGACAACTATCTGATATATCTACACATGCTGATTATTCATTGTCAGTTTCACTTAAAATTCTCTTTATAAATTTCACTCTTAAAGGTTATCGGAAAAGGAATTTTTATTACTTCAAAAGTACTTATGCCCAGCTACATATGACAATTATATGTGTACATACATATGAGCTATGTGATTTCCAAAATAATCGCTCAATGAGCTTGTTTTTTTGTCAGCTCGTTCCTTCCATACCAGTATGAATTTAATCAAGTTATCTGTTTACACAAGCTAACTTGTTTTCCTCAGCGTGAAATCTCACAATGCCCTTGGAAGGGAAATCCCACGAGTGAGCGTTTATGCAATTTAGAAAAGTTATCGAAGAGTGGGAATTGTTTGCTTACTATGAAAATTCCGTGTTTTAATTCTATAATTTTGCACCTCATCACAGCGGTAAAGTATTCAAGGGAGGAGACGTTGAAAGATTTTCTATTCTTTCAGTATGTATGTATACTTCTAACATTATCATACATGTTCTCGCATAATGTAATGATTTCACTAATATTTGCTTGTCAATGTAACTTTTCCATCCTCGTCCCGCAATTAGGGCTTTTCTAATAGTTGGAGGAAAGGTGACTGGATCACTGAGGGGCAATGGTAGCTACATATGATGTACTTGATTAAACATATGTATGGAGAACACGTTCTATATTTAGCCAGCATTAAAATTCTAGCACTTTACCTCTAGGACTGCCGAGTAGTGTCACAGTGTCAATCAAACTGAGAGCAATAGCAAGTCACTTATGATGCAGCGCTTGCATGGCTGAATGTACATATTAGCACAAGGTTGTATTAGGGATTCACACACGAGCCGCATATTACAGTGATTTTAGCAATGCGAGTGACAAGTGACTCCTTTTCTCCTTTCATTATCTGTATTAAAAGTAATGGAACAGTCGTCTTCAGTCACCCTCAAAGGTAAATCTCTTCATTGGACATGACACCTGCTGGGGCTGTATGTATTAGCGTGTAGTTATGAAGTCACGTTGGAAAGTATGCATGTTGACATGTATGTATAGATATTTAGTAGGTAGTAAAATTTCTACGTAAATTAAATATGTAGATAGATAGATACTCAAAATGTAGAAATATGAAGGGAAGCAATAATCGTGGGGACAGTTTCATCTGCTTAACGTTTCACCACTCAAATACAGGAGATATAATTTTAAATGACAAAATTAGAACCAGCTGTACTCCTACAAAATTGATGCAGTGGATTTTAATTAGGCCAATTAGTGTCCTGCCATGGAGTATGATGGTAAATTGTAATCATAAACTTGGGAATGACTCAGACTATCAAGTCAGGCAGTGAGATTGGGCTTAGTGGGTTTATTTACTCAGTTAGTATAGGGCAACACTGAAATTTCCCAGTAAATTTGTAAGAGCGATAGTTGTCTAGATATTGAGGACATAATAAGAGGTATAAACCCACAAACGAATGTACTAACCAAAATTTTATGACATGGTAAACCCCTCAGATCTGATGACAATGTTTTGTTGTAGCTATGTACGTACATATGTTTACATACGGATCAATAGGATAGTAGTCTTACTTCGCCCCCACTCTGCACACTTAAGAATGTGAATGAGTAAGAATTAACTAATTTGGAATACACAAGCACGAACTAAAGAGTGAGGAGTTTGCATCAAATCAAAAGATTCAATTTCTTTTAGGATAAACTAAACCACAGAGCGCTTTCAAACCAAGTGCAAGCAACCATGACTATGACAAATGACAAAGCAAATTTGGAGAAAATGCCTACATATACTTACTATATAGCAGACAGCGATTAAAGAATATTATCAAGCTAAAACTACTGACCGTATGCACATCCTCATAACGGCAAGGCATTGTTGTTGAGTGAGAGCAAATATATTATCCCTAAAGTGATGTTGAATTTAACTTCAAACAGCATATCCCTGTCAAGTTGCATTTTACATGCACAAATGTACTTAATTACCACTGACGTGAGGATACAGCAAGATGCTCCAAAGATGCTCACTACTGAAAGTACTGAAATAGATTCCTGTCATGAATCTCTAAGAGGCTTAAAAATATTTATCTACATATGCACATACATACGAGTAGCCGGCCGTAAAAAGCTAATTGTAAGTTTTTACACCATCAATTTCGCTGACTTTCAAATTTGATTCATTTTTTTCTTTTCTTCAATATATTCAATTTTATTCAAAAGGGAGGTATAAATAAAGTCATGCATTACTGTTAATTATATTTTAATAAAAGTGTGTTTATTCATGAAGATCAAATTCAGGTAGAAATAACAAACACAATACCGTACGAAGCGTACCACTTTATTTCTAATTGGGACTTATTAATTGAAAGTAAACAATTTTAAAATTCTTTTGTCCTTCTGGGTCCTTACAATTTAGCAATTATTCTATTTACTCAGCTCTTAAATATAATTTTTCGGTCACTCTTATACAATCCAAGAGCATCCTACACATAAACAAATGTACATACTTGGCTAAGGCTATTAAGTCTACCGGTTTTTGTGCAACAATGAAAAGCAAATGCTATCAAATGCGTCCTACCAAGTCTGCATGTGGGTGTCACCTAATTTATGAACTGATTTGTATGTCTTTATTTAGGGTAACTTTTGTAGACTTCCCAGTTGAATTCAGTTTACAAATGTTGTGATGCTCCCCTTAATGACGGGTGTGTGCATAAGATTCCGTATCATGGTAGCGGAAAATTAAAAAAAAATATGACAAAGAGAATAGAAAATGGCTCACACATCAAAATCATTATTGCGAAACGCATTACTTTTAATAAAGCACACGACATAAATACACACCAACAGCGGGTTACACGCTATTACTTGAGAGTTAAAATATTTGCTCCATCCACTTCTTTTTATTGTTTACAGTGCACGTGGGAGATTGTTGAAGCAATCGTAGGTATATATATATTGGATTCAAATGAAGACATCACACTTGACCATTAACCCACATACGAATTATTTCAACCATTCCCGTGGATCCTTATAGGGATTGCATGACCTAGAATAATGTGTATACATACATCAATGTAGTTAACTTAGTTAAGACAACTAGTATCAGAAGTATAATTTCCAGTCAGAACTGTCGCCAGTAATTTTAGCTTACTTTGCATTTTATATATATAAGTATTATAACATTGCTGACCACGTTGGTACAAAAATTCTGTAAGAATTTGCTTATTTGCTTATAAGTATTTTGTGATATAGAAATAAACCAAAAGTTCTAAATATGTAAACTTTTGTAACCATACGATACAAAATGACTCAATCCCAGAAAACTGAATACGAGTCAAAATTGGAACAAAAATGCTCAAACGTTATCACAAATTTTTCAATTTGTAATTGTATTGACAAATTTCAAATAACCTATACGAACCTGTACGACAAAGTTGAAGCATCACTGAAACGTTTTTAGTAATCATTTTGGACTACACGAAAAAAATGTAAGGAATTGAAGCAGTGTCAATAGTAATTACTTACATAATTTTATAACTAGTCAAAGACACTAAAAAACGTTTTCGTCTAAAAAGTTCATTCCGAACTGATTACACTAATATCTATGTACTTACGTGAAAAGATAAAGGTTGTATGGAAAAATAATCAAAAGATTTTTAAAGGGGATATAAGAGATAACCAATACCTCGTTAAAGCACATAATTTATACAGTTTCAAACCCCCTTTTAAAGTTTTACAATGATTGAAAAACTTTTAAAATAAATTAGATGTAAATAGTGAACTATAGGACTGTTTCTGGTTAGAGTTACGATTGCTTTATACACATGTTACATCACTTATGAAACATCTTTAACAATATACTGGATATGAGAACATTTGATTTAATGACTGGTTTAATCCTCACAGGTCTAAAAACATTTACTCATACGCATGTCTCTGTAACACACGAAATGGAAGTAACTAATTCCAATTGTGAATCTAGGCAATAAGAGGAACCTTATCTTCGAAATTTGAAGCATTGCTCTGTCTCTCTGTTCTTCTCTGAATGGTCATTGCCCGGAAGACCATCAAACTGGCAGCAGCCGAAAGCAAAATCATGAGAGTAAACATTGCGTCCCATCCATAATTATCGGAAATAAAGCCAACCAATGGACCCTCCACCACCGCTCCAAGAGTACCAAATCCATTAATTAGTCCCGTAACCGCTGCCCCTAGCTTCATTCCATTGGCTTCACCGATCTTCATAGAAACTGACCCCGCTAGCAAAGAATCCGTTCCACCGTTAGTTGCCCCAGCCAGAAACATGAAGATTGCATTATAAAATACTCCCCACCGAGCAGTCAGAGCAAATAAGGCCATACTCACGGAGCTAATTGTGACAAAAATCCACATGCCGAGCATGGTTGACTTCTTGAATTTCCGATCCAACACCATTCCAATTACTGGGCTCCCCAGGCTTCCCCCGATGTCAAAAACCGTCGAAAAAAGTCCCGCTTTTGCAACCGAGTAATTTAAATAATGAACCAGGTACATAGGTAACCACATAAACATGCAGTAGCGGACTACTTTCAGACAGAGAACTGTCATTGAAATTTCGAAAACCGCCGGGATCTTCCACATTTGCCACATAGTTTTCTTTGGAGGGGGTTCCTCCCCAATTCTCTGAAGGCTGTTAACAACAACTTCCTTCCCCGGAATGGACATATGCTTCTCTTCTGGAGTATAAAGGACGCAGTACACCAAAACTCCCAGAGCCACAGCCGCCACTCCAGGTGGAACGTGAACCATCTTCCATCCATACGATGACTGTAATTGAACTGCCAGAGCAGTTCCCAGAGCTCCACCAACGAAGACTGATGTGGACATAAATCCAATGATGGAATTCAACTTAGCATCCGGGTACCAAGCACAAACTGCTTTGCAGCAAGCCGGCCAACAAGGCCCTTGCATAGCACCATTAATAAACATGATGAAGACTAGCATTCCATACGATTCCCACATCCCAAATGTAAACATGGCTGATCCGGCAATGGTCAAACATAGCGAAATTGTTAAGCGGGATCCGAAGCGGTCACTCAGCTGACTGCTAAAGATTTGAACCAGAGCATATGGCAGTAGCAAGCCCACGTCCAACCATCCCAAATCAGTCTTCGAAACTCCAAATTCCTTCTCCAAACTTGGTTTTATCACTCCTAAGGGCTTCCTCAGGAAATATAAAATGGAGTACGCCAGCCAGGTCGTCGCAAAAACTGCAAGTTGGTTTCTTTGCAATATCGACGGCATCTCGATTCCTCACTACCTACTACGCCTCAATACACTTTTAAATATTCTACAAATCTAAATTTTGTTCCCCCCAATGTCACCAGTCTACTCTCAACTCTACTGTACTAATCCAGATGTCGAACCTCCAGTAATTTTTAAAATTCCTCTTCGGCAGCTTCCAACCCAAAAGATTCTTTCGTCCCTTACCTTGACCCGTTCTCAAATTCTAAAAGTCTTCCCCTTGTGAAGCTCCCCTGAAAAAGATAAAAAAAATACCTTAACCATATTACCCCATTTAAAAAGGATTTATTACCATCTTGCTCATCATAAAATCATAACTAACATCAGCCTCAATTTACAACAAGTTACATGTCCATCAACAGCCTATTTTTTTAAACCCCAATAAATACATCCTTCAAAAATTACAATTTACAATTAATTTATTACAATCCCATTTCATATATATTTGACTTATATCGAGGTCCAGAAATATTATAATGACATTTCTTACTTCATAGTCACTCCGACTGTCCCATAATAATTTCTTCCCGGAAACCGGATTTAATTGCAGTTAATTTGATGTTTAGCCTCTCTGAGTACGTCTATTCTCCAAACTTCCAGCTGTATGGAAACAATTAGTTGACGTGGCCTGTGGTCATATAAATATACCAAAAATTAAACCGCCGCTTCCTTCCCATGTATATAATTTAAAGCTGTTTGCGGCAACTGTAATTAATAGCAGAAGAGACGCTCGCACTGTGCAAATATATCTAATTGACAGAAATTATTCAAAGCCCACCTGAGAGGTGACTCTACACGCCACACACAATTTAGTTAGAGGTGTTCTACCATTTAAATTGTTAACGACGTCAATTTGTGCATAAATGTAAACAAACGTCAGGAAATATCAACTCTCAAGCAGTTTTGGTCTACGCTCTGTATTGACATTCAACAACTCAACTTTTTCTGTACCTTGCACTATGACTGCTTCATGTGAACCTAAATGAAGCTTAATATTGGTTCTGAAACATATCCTGTACATAAGAAATACATGTAAACGTGTATGAAACAAATTGAAAAAGTTCTCGAATTTGTAAATCCCTCGGAAAGAGCTGAATCAATAGTTTCCCACTTCGTTGTAAATATTAAAGTTAGAGGACGCTAGTGGGACTTTGCTGAATATTAAACATTGAATAAATAATATTTAAAATGTTTCCTTGAGTCATAGTCATAGTTACGTTACAGATTTAAAAAAAAATAAATCCGGTACAAAAGGTATGAATAAAGTCTTTTAGAAAAAAAATGGATTTGTTCCACATTGCCCCAAATTTGGCCAAACTCGATAGTAGTGTCATGCATTTATGGGGAAGGAAAGATAAATAGGGTAAATATTAATGCAATGAATATTGTACTAACAATAAGTTGGGATATTTAGCAGTAGTATTTCGGTCTTTTATTTTAAATTGACAAAATGTTATTAAAAAAATGAAAGGAGTTATTTACGAACACTTGTGGCTGGATCTGTGGGCATTTTTTTGGTTTTTACCAAAGAAAAAACTTGAGGACCTTTGGAGTTTGGACTTATTCCAGTTTAGTTGCATCTTTACTTACCTCTTCATATGCGAAGTTAGGGATTGTTTAAATGCAATTGTGCGCAATATGATAAGGTTTTAACGGAATAAGTTTTTGTACAAATTATAATAATGATAATAATTTAGTACTCAGGGATGATATGTAATTACTTGGATTATATCGTATGTGGGTATGTATTAATTTTATGGATGTGCATACGAAATGCATACCTGGGGGTTTGCAGAGGCAGTAAGAAGTTTGAGGCTGAGGTTCTCAAATAAGTTTTGTGGGAGAGCTAATGTTTTATGCATACTTGCAGGGAAATGCATCTGATTGTGAGGTTGAGGAGATTGTGAGCGAGAGGGAAGAAAAGTCAATGAAATATCGTGGAATGATCTTTCCGCAAAATTCCTCCACTTTTCTCACTATTCAAAGCCTGGGGACTATAAATTATGAGAGTTGGATTCCTCTTTTTGGGGTGTATGTATCTCCTTATATATCTTTGCGAAATTGACTTGGATTTTTCTACAAGTTTTGGGCTCCTGGGTTATTGTTAGTTTCCGTGCATATGTCGCATTCTCTTGCTCGACCATTATCGGCTCTTATAGAAACGAATGTGACAGGCATATTCGGAAGGAGGACTGGAGCGTACAAATGAACTGTCTTTTACATACGCTCGGCGCATTTTATTTAAGGGGAAAAAGTTTCATTTGTCACAACGGATGACACTTTACTCTTTCAGTTTGGAAAAATCTTCCTAATTTCTTGTCAGCAAAGCCACAGTTGGTGATGTCATGAACTGTTCTCATGTTTTTTGGCTCTTTCTTTGGCTGGTGTTGTAACTCCTTCTCATTTTTTATTCCGATCCTCATGCCCACATATTCGCAGACCTCAAGTTCCAAATTGAAAGTTTTGGACGTAAATTGATATGTCATTCCGTAGTTTCTTGTTCAGTTAAAATGTGAATATTGTATTACTACGTTGGATCAATACAATCCTGAAATTGTATTTCAACAAGAGTAGGTAGATACTTATGGCTACAAAATCTTCCTAACTAAAAAATACTTTTGCTAAAGGTACTTTTGGATAACTTCCCACTTAAACTATTCTTGTATACTTTTGTAAATATATGTGCCTTCGATAGAAAGCCATTTTAAATTGAGATCTGAGCAAAAAAATAACAGACAAAGTAGGAGTAGAAGTTACCTGGCTAGTTGGAAATATTTACTTCAAATGAAATTCAGTAAGAAAAACTTTGAAAGAAATCCTAGAAAGATTTACACTGTCACTATCCTTGCTCTTGTTCTTGAGTCAAAAGACGCAACTCTACCGATAACTTATGAAGTCGGAAAAATTCCAAACTTTTCTAATAATTTCTGGATTATATTTTTTGCTTTCTAAGGAGCTTAAGCTTTACAGTTTCTATGTATGTTGTAAGACTATATTAAACATTCAATGTACTTCAGCAGTATTGTCGGATGAGAGATGATGGGTAAAATCTCTCACTCGGAGAACTGTTTCCCTGTTCGAATTCCGTCTACCCTTAAATGTGCATACGTGTTGCACATATGCACAAACATGCTGCATGGGGAATCTGTTAATCTGTTTTACAAATATAAGTTGAAATAAGAAATATTACTATTTTTTGGTTTACAAGTCTATCTACATGCCTACTTTTGATACATGATGAACATACGTAAAAGAATAGCTTCCCTAGAATAAATATATGAATATATAGATATATGAATATATATATATATATGGATAGATACATTGTAAACATAATTGAGGAAAGAATCCTGGCTAAAACCCTGTAGCTTATCGTTTGAACCTTTAAATAGAACAAACTGTCATTATTTTCGAATCATGTCAACGTGTGAGTGACTAAATGATGAAAAATGGTTGAAAGTGGTTCAATTCGATTTAGAATTTCGGATTCTAGTGTAGGTGAGCCATTTATCTGTAGGATGCTTGTCTACTCACACTATGCAATATGCATGTGTTCATGGCCCACAGTTGCTCGTCCTCTTTACATATTTACGTGAATATATCAGAATAAAGAAGGCATTAGTAAACGGTTTATTTAGTTATTTTGGAATTTCAAAGCACGCTCAACTCCTCCGCATCAGACTGGCTTTGAACATTCAATGGAAAATAAATGCTGCATGTATTTGCATAAATCGTTCGGGGCCGGGAAGGAAGGAAAAGCATGTGTATGTATGTATGAATATGAAATTAGACAAGCTTATAGCATTCACTTGCTTATTACATGAATACATTTCGCTTGATCCGATCCCGGGAGTTAAAATCACAAAACCGGCATCCCGGGTATTCCCGTATTTACTTCAACTTACTCTTACATCCTCCGCTTCTTAACATATGGATGTAGGTTATGTATTGACTCCAGCTAGCAACTGTAGCAGCATTTGGGTGTGCTTTGTGTATCAAGTCTTACGAGGGTGACTTCTGACTGTAGCATTCGGCTCTGGATTCCCTCTCTGTCTCACTCTCTCTCCCTGAAAAGACTACAAGTTTCAGGCAGATTGGTCCAAGAATGGGTAAGTATACAAAAAACATATGTATTTCTATGTCTGCCATCTGTATATATATACATTAGATACACACATGGAAAGTTTGAAGGAGAAGAAATGAATGCAGGGAAGTTGAAATAAATTTTATTCTCTGGAGCTCACACGTTGTTGTAGTACAGTTGTAGGTTGTAAATGTAAAACTGCGTCCAGTAGTGAGCATATATTTATTCGCGGATATAGAAATGACTAAACGACGTGGGGCAAGGGAGGCAAAGAGCAACAAGAAAAAAAACGCTTCTACAGGAACAGACTGACGGACCCTGACTGACTTGGCTTGAAAGTTACCATGTTCCGCTCTATCTTGTATTTAGTCCTTAAATCCTCCTGAACATATGCTACAGATAATGGTTTTACAACGATACATCTCAAATCCCCAAAATCTTTTTTATTTCACTCCTGCCTCTACACCCTGCCTGGAGTTTTACACCCTAAAATCTTTATGCGGACTCCTAAAGTAATCCAACTTGTCAATCAGACGTTTTGGGAAAATACATTCCACACAGGCTTTCTCCAAGCTCCATTTGCGAATCTAATCTAATCTACATACATGCACACACACACACACACATACACATCACATTTTTTAAATAGAACTTGTTGTGTCATTCAAATAATTACTGAAACAAAATCTTGCCTAAAAACATTTTATTCTAACGGAGATAATATCCCATTGTGTCATGCTCCGACTTGTGTCCCCGGGCATATAATCAGCCCGTTGTTTTTTTTACTTGAATAGAGTAAGTACTCCTGTAAGTTGTGATTTTTTATTCTCACAATGCAAATCTACGAGCGGATCTCCGGATTGTAAACGTGTAGACTTTTTGTGTACTCATGCGACGACGAGGATCAACCAGTCCAGTGAGGGAAGGGTTGTTTCTTTTCAATGCTGGTGGCAAAAATATTATGTGCGCATCATACAGAGAAAATAAGCCTGATAATCTGTCGGTGTTTGCCAAGTTGAGTGTCGATTTGAATGGTCGATTGGCTTCGTGATGTAGTTCCTATTACTATCTTATACTGGAGAACATCCAACCTTTTGGGATGTGCACAACTCATCACAGTAACCACTTGATGGGAGGGTTGGGAAGGCTGTAGGAAATACATAAGTACGTATGTGTATGGCCATGATTCCATTGTATATGTACCTTTCTCTGTGGGATAAATGCTTATAAATATGACTAACTTTGTATATTAGCTTTAGCCTGTATGCTGTAGTACACTCACACTGTACCTTTACTACGGACATGGACAGTGGTGTGAGCCATAGTCCGAATGTAAAGCAAGAGCTTTAACTAAAGTAGTCCCTGATGGAAAAATAAGATAGAGTGTAAACACTCGTAAAGTTTCCGTACACAAGGTGACGTGCGTCAAGACACGCGACTTCTTCATTGCACCCCCCACGGGGCTTTTTAAGAAAGTATCCTTCTCTATTCTCTAGTGTGGGAAATGAGCTTCAGTCCCTGCTTGTGTGTTCAGTCATTTGTGAACCTTTGTGTCTCACTTGGTTCGGATCAGTCAGCCATGGGATGTAAACTATAGTTTCAGTTCTGATTCATCAGCAATTACCATATACCGTTTTTGAAACGTACATATGTAAGCACGTAAATAATAATACTGTAAACTAAACGCATGCAAATACACAACTACTGCCATTAAGAATATACTGTACCTATCTGTAATTATTACCATCTGTATTGCAACTTCGCCCTAAATCATTCGCTTCCCTCACCAAATGTTTAACTCCCGAGGAAATTGGAGTTAGCAGTTTTTTCCGTATGTAGTGTTAATTTAATTGACATTTTGGAACAGTTCGATTACAAACAATTCGTATATCAAAATTTTAATGTTTTAGGTTCTACTGTAAACACTTGTCTGTAGGATATCTCAATACTATGCTGCCACCCAGTTCTTTGGAACTGATTCCGGAATCCTTGTGTGCCTTTATTTACCTTCCTTTACAAATATTTATTAATTTTATCCCTTCACTCCATAGACGCTAATAAGTGAAGAGTATGAGTGGGGCAAAGGAGGCTGGAGAAGAGCAATTAATTTCGTTGAAAATGAATGTCCGCCCTTGCATCCGTCCCTTGTCATTAGGAATTGTCTGTAGGACATAAAATTTCCCACAATATTCCCAGGGTGTGACCACATTATCCTTTATGATTTGGAATAAGTAATAAGAAGAGAAGAATAATTTATACTGGAAGAATGTTATTATCCCTATCAATAAAATACATTGAGATGCAAAAGTCTCTTTGGGGCAGTCAATGAGCTCAATTTTGTCATGGAAATAGAACAGTGGTCACACGTCGTCAGGGCTCTTTCCCATGCCCGGGTCTCCGTGTCAAAGGAATTCGGACTCACAAGGAGTCACAGACTCCTGCCTGAACACCCACCTACTACTCCACAATGAAAGTATGCGTCTACAAATGAAGGACAAAAGTTTTGTATATTCACGAGCTCCCATGACCATACGCGGCGGGGAATGGAAGATGCATTGCAGATGAATGCGATTGAGGAAAGTACAACAACAGGAGCAACACCCATACAAGAGGCAGAGCTTCCGCATCTCATTCTCTGGCCTGTCTTTGCTTCATCGTAGATAATAAAAATAAATGAATATGGATGTGCCCTTGCTGTTTTTCATGGAGACTCACGCGTACCTACATACACTTGGACAGTAGACGAGAGCGACTTATTTAATATTATATTGTTGTGTACAGATTGTCTGTTATGGAGACAGCCTGGCTGGGTGCATAAAGCGACGACACGTGCAAAAGATTCTCAAAGCGCCGCAGATACCATTTGATACGACTAATAATGCTCCGAAGAGTCAGACCAACCACGGACTTCAAATGAAGGGATCAAAGGAAAACCCCAGGACCCCCACCATACATACAAACTTCCCAGCTTTAGTAGCTTCACTGGGATATGTTTGCAAGTAGGGGGAAAAAAATTCAGCGTGCATAATAGAAAAAGTGTACACACGGGGAGTTGACTGATTGACGACTGCCGTCAATTTTACACTTATTACTCCATCCTCACTCCAACTATACACTGTTACGAAGCTTCAGATGAGACTCACACGTTGAGGCGTGTGTCTCGATCTATTCCGGGTATTATTTCCTATCTTATCCATTGTTTACAATTTATTCACTAGGAATTAATAAACCTGCGATCATACCACTTCCCCCTATATAAATCAAATCTTAACTCTAGTAAATTACCCCTCTAAATACTGTAAGTCCAACTTTGAAAGGAGTAGCTTTTGAAATGAGTAAGACAACTTCATGCGAGATAGGATAAATAGTACAAGCAATCAAAATTTTAGGTTTGTAAACTAAACCATTACGCACAATTTGTTCTTCAAATTAATGATCCCGACCAGACCCGACCACCACATTTGAGACTGCTTGCCATTTTGAAGGTTACTCCGTAGTATTTATTTGGGACAGAGCAAGGGACGAGCGACATACATTTATTTGCCTTTCCCACTGGACCAGAGAACTTTGTCTCTTGCTGTTTGCTCAAAATGAGAAATAAATATTGGCTGTTGGACAGGTCTCGTGCGAGACCAGTGCAATGTCAACATGGGACATGTCATTCTGACTCCAAGCTCACCCATCAGCTATTTCTCCTTTCCCTTGCTTCTCCTTTTTCATACACATTATTTTTCTCAAACTCCAATCTTTCTCTGTGTACTTTCCTCTGTTTAGATTTAGATCCAACTCTCTCGTCTTCCTGATGCTAAACCTTATTTTTTTTTTTTACATATAAGCATTAGTAGTAACCAACAACTGGAATTTCACTTATTTTTTCTACTCAGATATAGTGTAATGTTATAGGTGAATTTATGTAACCACTGCAATAGTATTTAGGTACTATACTATTCAGCTCAACATGTGTTTGAAGAGAGATTTTTTCCCCTTTTTTCTCAGTTCTCGACAGTCGTGCAGATTTGCCTCAGGATAAAAGTCTTGTGTCAACTCAACCATTTTTTTCATTAGACAAGTGAAATACGGAGGAGCAAATGAGAGACAATCGCAAATAATGGAAGTCATTTTACTCTTGAGAGGTCCTGATGAGAAAAATAAGTCATTTGTTTAAAACAAATAAGCTACACTCAAGTAAACCCTGCCTTTTGTCTCCTGGCGGAATTAAAATTAGGGCGACTAACTGAGCTGGAAATTTGCTTCATTTTTAAAATGAGTTTTTCTCTTTAACGAGCCTCGGGTTGAAAACTAAGACAGTGAACTGAGACAGTCTCAATCTGAGGGACTTTAATCTTACCATCTATGTATGTACATATCTGCACAGAATAAAATAATGTAAATAAGAATTAATAAACCAGGCTTTTTCACATTTCAAGCGATAAATATTAGTTTCTTTATTAGATTCTTCCTTTTAATGGGGGCTTCGGGACGACTCGAGCAATATTTATGAAAGTTAATGAAGATCCCAGCGAACACTTGTAAACTCTGTAGACCAATCTGTTAAATTTGATGGTATCATCTCCTTTATTCATACCACCTCGTACGGACTGATTGCTGGGTGTAACATAACCATCTGAATTTACGTTTGCTGTATATGTAAATCCATGAAAAATATTGTGGAACATAAATAACAACCATTCGCGCCCCCTAAGGTGAAAGCTGGTATGATATTGCCGGGCAAAAGATTTAAGATCTTGGTTAGCGAAATAGAATAAATAAAAATTCATGCATATGGATAGTATAGGTGGTATGGTTCCGGGACGGTAAGTATTATTGCACCAGAAGCTCAGTCAGACTACAGCTCTGAAATGGAGTAGTAGCATAGATATACATATTAAATACGAAGCGAAGTAAAGATGAAGTAATTTCCGTTTGTTAGTTTAGGTCACATGCTTAGGAGGTAGTTGGAGAAAGGGGTAGTAATTTTATATGTATCTACATAATTATGTCTGTAGACTTTTAGAAGTGGCAATATGCGAGGGGAAATTTTATTAAGAAGGTCAAAGAGGAAAAGATATGATACGGAAGTTCCCGCTACCTTGGTTCCATTAGGAATTGGGGGGTTCGCAACAACAGGATTTCAACAGTTGAACTTTTTCTTAATGGACAATAATTTTTAGAATTTAATTAAAACTTTTATGTCGACTCTTAAGTTTCTTCCCTATTTTATATGCAACAATATCTTCCCTTTCGTATACCACTTCCCATGCTCGTAAAATTCTTCGAGGGCTGCGAGCATGGTTGGAGAGTGGAAGAGTACTAGAGACTGGAAATTCCCAGAAATCGTACACCACACATGTGTTCTCGTATTTGTACTAAATCCCAGTATCTCCCAAAATGTTCCTTCCACTGCACACCTAGCTTATTCCTAATTAATACACGTAGGATTAAAAAAAATGTCCCAGCATGGAGAGATTGTTGAATCGTATTATGTAGGAATCAAAATTACAATAATATTCAAGACCGAGTTCGGATCAGGATCAGGAGTACCACACACTAGGTTTGCTCGGAGTCAGGGATCAAAGAAGCTTTAGTCCTTGGAGTATTGTAGATTATTTGGTGCGTTTTGCTTTTTCTGACTTGCAATAAAGCGGCGGTGTCGCTTTTGTAAAGTGAAATCCCAGTGTTTAGATATTCTGGTGACAAGCTGTCAAAATGAGAGCTTTGAAATGGAACATAAGCCGATCGGATTATGTGAAACCGATATGGTGCTTGAGCTAATAATATTTTTCCACTCCCTACTTCTTTCTCCACGCTATTTTTCCCAATTTTCTATCCATCTCACTCTCTCATGTAACATCTGAGGTTACTCTTCCTCAACCCGGGCTAGTTCATAGTTGAAGGATACTACTCTCTCTCTCTCTCTCTCTCTCCCTGTGAGGATACTTTGCAATGTACATACCAAATGTGTGTGCACAATACCATTGATTTCCCTGCACTCATATAATATAGTCAAAGAAATCTAAATCCTGGAACAGCCTGCATGTACAAGGGCCTTCAAATATGCTAATACTCGGAGCCATAGGTACACATGCATATACATAAAATTCCAGCTACGGAGAAAAATTCCTCTTTGTCAAGGCTAGAAAGCCATTGTTTGGATGAACTAAACAAATGTACATAAATCAGTTTCGGTTCAGTTTACCTCATTTCAATATCAGTTGCATCCTGGATAGCCTAACTGGCACAACATATTATGTAATACAAATAGTAAGACCTGACTCATACAACCGTAGTGTCCGAGCTATGTGGGGAGAGGAAACAATATGGGTTGTCGTTGACTGTATGAGCTCCGAGAGTTGCAGGTGAGCAAAAGAAATGGACTTTCATTCATGATACATGATACGACCTATAGATATGCAACTATCAGTCCTGGGATATTATACCCACGTATGTACTACATGCTAACACACTCCTGTATCTACAGACACCCTCCTTTCCGATACTTCGACACACTCACACTTTACTATTAGTTTCATTGAGACTTCCATGGTTCTACACTAATCTGCTCAATAAACATCACTCAGGTTCCAGGAGGATGCTGACATGGTAAATCGCACCGACCTTGTTTTCCCTTCAAGAGTCCTAGTCTATGCTTCAAAGTCTATATTATATTTAATTACGTAATGTTGTACTACAGAACAACCACACAGTTTGTCCTTCAAAAATTTGATTGAATTTCCTCTTCCCGGAAGGTTCTTCGTACAAAAAGTATTTGATTACTGAATGAGTTCCCTGTACTCTTAATTCTTGGAAATGTTCTGAAATGGAAATCAAAGGAAGTCATAGGTAATTACTTTTACTGAGAGTTTTCCCCATGATTTATTCATATATTCAATTTAATTAGGTACAATTGCTCTGGATTGAATTTAACATCCAACCAATATAGATTTAGGGGATGTTTTATTGTTAGTTTATAAATGAAGTATCGTGAGAAAAATCAGTTCCTTGTGAAATAATAAGAATCGTGAGTGAGATTTTGAATTTGTGATCATGCATGCAAGGGAAGATCCTAGGTTTGTTATAGACTGTGTATAGTACCCAGAGGGTTGATGTACTAAGAGAGCGACGTTCCAAAAAGGTAGCCGGAATGGGAAATATGGGGATCTTGCCATAATAAATCTAAACATGCTGGCGTAAATTTTTGTTACACCATGAGAAATCCTGGAATGCCTGACACTATGCTTAAGTAAAGCTATTTGGAGTTACTAGTGCACTTCTGGGTATGTACATTGAAGACTTTTCCAGGGAACTAGGAATGTCAGTCTTTTCTGAGCTGGAACTTGGTATTGGTAGCTGCAGTTTTCAACGTTAGGACGTCCAGTATCGGTTTGTATGCAAGCCGATAACGTCCCTATGTACATGTATGAATTTATGTACTTAATTCTGTACGTACTTAAACCGAGGCGGATACACGAGGGATATATATGAATATAGGGTACATGTAGCCCTACGCCGTAGTTTGTGGTATGTATGGTTTTGTATAGAGATTGTTTTCGCCCAAGTCCAGACTCCAGACTGGACTGTTATGAAGAAAATGCGATTGGCAAAGTGTAGTGTCAGATGAGGCAGATGAGGGAAGACGGATTGGAATGCATGGGCATGGTTCAGTGGATGACTAATGTAGCTAAGAATGATTGGTATGCAAGCTCAAGCATTTATAACTCTGCTAACAAGCTAGGGTGAAAAGTATGGAATAAAACACATCTTTTTTTTCGAGTAGCAACATTATTCTATTCATACTCCTCTAGTCCAGTAGCAGCACGTCAGCTCCGCACATTTGATGCCACTTTTGTTGCAGAGGATTTCATTATTAAAATATTTCAAACCTTGATATTATTATCCTTCAATATTTCAATTTCTCAACTTTCCATAATAATAGTAGCCTAATTTGAATATCATTCAGCACTCAAAAGTCACTTCATGTTCCCCTCTATCTCCTTTGAATGCGTCATTTAGCAGCATATATCACTAATGAGAAAATAATTTTATAGTACAAATACCCAAATATTATGTATTTCATTGGATGGGGAAATATACATAAAACTAACATATTTGGGTGGAATAGTCCCCAAAGAATGTATACTGCAATATTTGCATGAACAACATATGTAGATACATATGTACTGCTAGTCCTGGATTTCCCTAATAAGTTGGAATTGTAAACTGTTGTGCAAAGACTGCTCGTCGAGAATTTAAGGGAGAAAAATGAAGGGAAATATTAGCAGGGAAGGTTGATGTTCAAGATAGGAATCCTACAAGATAAATATGAATCCTCACGTTCCAAGTTACCTCGCCCGCCGCAAATTTTCTTGTACTGCTCATCAAGTTTAATGACATATGAAAATGACAAAACAGTACTTTACGATAATGCTGTTCATAAGCATCCAGTTTTACATTATACTTTACGCTTTAGCTAAGGGAAGTTAAACGGCAGCCAGACATTAGCACCACCACGGATCGCTTATTCCCTCCCTGCTATTTATCTACGGCGGTATCCGTACTTTAACTTGATGACTCGGCTCTGACTCCGGCAAGGATTATCTACACATAAATATACGAGAAAGAGAGAGAGAGAGAGAGTGGAGATTCAAGGCAAGACGATTTTCTCGGGTTCTAGTCGTTAAACTCATTCTCATAACTTGAGTTCATTCATACATGTCTACATACCGGTAAAGACAGAGAAGGAGAGCATGACTACGAGAGTAAAAGTTGTGCTCGTTGAGGACGATTATGAGCTGAAGAAACACATTTTCACATGGAAAGTCATCAAGTGTGAATGGAGCCTCCCTCGCCTATACATAGTCATTTCGAAGATACATTAAGTGCTAAAGCGATTTAATATACATATGGAAATCAAATGGAACAAAGTGTTAATAATGAAGCTAGACGTGATTGCTATAGGGGCTTCTTTCCGTATCTGTAGTTACAATTTATAAAGCCCCATCTTCCTATGTTCCATACTGTACATCTCCGGGAATCTTTTTAGATATATTAGAATTACCGTATGTAATTAGACTCTGAGTTCTTCACATACATACTACATAGCTGCACATACGGAGTATTAATGTCACCATTACACTTGCTAAGGACTATCGTAAAGGGATTTGAGTATTAAAGGTAAATATACTGTAGGGACTTCCAGGTTTTAATATGCAGCAAGCATTTCTTTTGAGATAAAAATGTGAAAACTTTTTTTAAAAAAAAACGAAACGATTTAGTACAGCCCGAAGAATAGCTTTGAATTTTCCGAACAATTTAAAAAAAAGACTACAATAAAGACTGCATATATTGAAAAGGCATTCCAGAAGGAGCATCTAGCGGGACTGGGGCTTGTATCTGTAGAAAATAAAGGAAGGGAGTATCTATGGACGAACACACAGGAGGTTTAAAAAGCGCTATATTTTAGTATTAGTGTGTAGACTTTTACCCGGCCAGAACTGCATCTCGCACACATGTGGTTCGGGTGACTTGACTATGATACTTATATATACAGACTCCGTTCCTCCACGAAAGGCAGTAAAAGAAGTGACGGAGGAAAGCAGAGAGAGAGAGAGAGAGAGAGAGAGAGAGAGAGAGAGAGAGAGAGAGAGAGAGAGAAAGGAGGAGGAAAAAGAAGAGGAGCAGAACTGGGAAAGTCTCTCGCATAATAATGAATGTGTGGAAGAAGTGACTCGACACGTATGCACACTTACGGTTTTTTTGGCTATGTCTTATGTGTGCTCTTGCTGTTGGCGTCGTATCTTCTCCACATGCTTTGGGTCTCTCTCTCTCTCTCTCGCTCTTGCTGGCTTCTCCAACGTACGAGAGAGGGTAAGGAAAATGAAAAGATTATTTGAGTATGGGAGTATGTGAGTGGAGAGAGAGAGAGAGAGAGAGAGAGAGAGAGCAGAGCGGGTACCATCGACAAGCGGTGGTGAGAGAAATACTGTGCCGCATGAGAACAGCATGAAGTCATATGAAATATCGGAGAATAATGCTTCCACAAAATTCCTTCACTTCTCGGCCAAGGCGATAAATTACGCACACACCATCTCCCACTTCTTTCTTATTACCCAGAAGAGACGACGACGACGAGGAGATTCGCCACCGTATCATTTCATGGACGCCCCTTCGAGTCAAGTCTCAACAATAAAACCGATATAGTACTTGTGTCTAGGGTCTGTGGCCTCTTCCAGCAACATCCCTTGGATCTTTTTTGACCAACCTACCTCAAATTTATTTCCCTATTCTTGAACATCCACCATTGTCCATAGTTTCACTGAATGAGCAAAACTAAGTTCAAGAAAACAGTTAACCCAAATCAATAAAGTACTGAGTGTACTACTCCAAAAGTATTCAGGATCAATAATATAATAATAATCCTTACCTGTGTGTGTCACACACCTCTGCTCTTGAAAACATTTTTGAAAACGTTGAGGGAGCCATGGTTGAATTTAGTCTGTCACTTCCAGCAACAGCGGGATGTAGTTTGGGGAATGTGACTGTTTTAGAATTAGCAAAATATGAAAAAAATATTTTGTACGGGGTAATATTTATATGTAAACAATATTGTTGTTGCTGTGGACTGCACCATAATACAAGTGACATGTAGTGTGTCAGTACGACACAAGTTAGTAGCGAAGTTTGGAATGATATCAAGTTTTATAGCATATTAAGGAGGTATCCCCCAACGAGTTTCATTTACAGTAGGTTCAGGTCTCACCTAACGATGAGTAAACCTCGGAATAGTAGTACTTGAGACGAAGATAAATCAAAAGAAGTCTCATATATAGATAAGCCATAAAGACAGACGCTTGAAAGTTAATACCCACTTTTCACTTTACTTTTACTTAAGCGTTCCTCTCTCCCAGTATCATCTACATGACTCCCGTAGCACTACAGCCCTATGGCTGTTAGAACATTACAGCGTAAATCACTGTCGTAATTTCATGGCTCCCATTGTACAACATGGAGTTAACCCAACCAACGAGTATCTTCCTCCTTGGAAACTCCGTGTATAAGCATGTTTTAAATACTATTTAAATTTTCTAAACGGTAGACTCATGAATTTCATGGGATGGAAGGAGGGGATGTATGTATATGTATATGGTCGAGGAATAAATATATACATGGAGCATTGTTTGTCCCAGAGAATTGTTTCCTTCCAAGAATAGATATTGCAAACTTGTAATAATATGGAAACCATATGGGGCTGATCAAAAGAACCACCTAAAATAGTACAATGGTTTAGCTCAAACGTGAGCCATGATCAAAGCTTCCCAAAGATATAAATACTGGTATGTATTTACTGCATTGGGATGCGGGTCCAGTTTATATACAGAGAATTTTGAGCAATATTCCTAGCTTCAATCATTAATTGTTTTCTTGCATGAACCTCGTGGTTTTTATGGTTTCAGCTTGAGTAAATACACCACTTTGGTAAACAATAGGTAGACGTAACATTAGGACTGGGTATAATTTCCTATTTTGAACACAAGTATTTAAAAGCCTATTGTTCGATAGGAGCAGGGACTGTGAGACTATATAGAAAGACGCATACGAAGCCGAGCACAAGATCCATAGGAGCAGTATCTGAAGGTAATAACTAGCTAGAGAAAATAATTTATCTACATGGTAACTGGTACTCGGATTGGCAATGTTGCTTTTGGCCCGGTTGATACGGCTTAGATAGACGAATACTGAAACCGTATGTGGTTCGGCTCATCCCATACGTTACATTGCAAGTAACTTCACCCGTATTCTTTGTCTTTTGACCAGTCGGGTGTAAGTAACTCGAGAATATTGCAGTGTCCTTTTGATCCCTTCCTTTCTGGTTTTTCCTACAAAAGCATGCCATCCTGCAGCAACATACATAGCATATACTAATACAGAATAGAGATTGGAACGTCTAAAAATATCTTATACTACAGCGTATATTAGTACACATACGTACAGATAGAATATATGTAGTAACCTCTGCGGAAATTGCAACCCCTTGAATTTCAGAATTACTTTTGGTACTCACACTATTTTTGAATCAGTAATAATTATTTTGAAATTAAACCAGTATTTTGTAATCATATTGTCTGGGTTGTTCTTCCTGGGATCAGTCAGGCTTAAACTGGTCCTTCATATCATTCCTTTTGCATAGGAGTTATATTTTGTAGGGAAGAGTTAATCAACTGATTGCAGGTAGCAACAGATGAAGACAGGCAATCAATTGTGAACAAAAGTGATGAGTTTGAAATGAGAATTTGTAACAAGTAGTCAGGATGGTCGATTGAACATGAGCATGGGATATCAACATATACGAGAATAAGATAAAATGTAAACATTTCATGGATTGCGGCGCACGTGGCGGGCTTCAGGCCGGCCACGCGCCTTACCCTAAGTAATAAGTGATAAGTCGGAAAAAAGGCCCCCTGTGAATTCCCTATCCCTTCATACCCTTTCCCTCATTGAATTGTACATAACACACTCTGTCTTAAAAGTCAGGACTTAGCCTTCCTACACTTATGTATAGGCAGGACAAAATAGGAAATAGAGTCCCAATCCATGCAACTTGCGTATACCATGGAATATGAATCAGTGCAATCTCCAAAGGTAACAAAAGATACATGTATATTTGGGAACTATAGGAATATCCAGTAATCCTCACCACTTCCCATTGATACCCATGCCAACAGACACGCGACGGGGAAATCTCGATGCAGATCCAATTGAAACCAATACAATCGTAAATATTAATAAACTCCCGCGATATATATATTTACACTTCACAATTCCCTTTTTCCAGGGAACAATGAATTTCCCTTTGAAGAGCCTAAGCGGATTCAAGCCTTCCTATTATTCAAGATTCCATCAGTTTCAAACTGAAATCTGAAAGATTTTTTTCATGCATTTTTCTAGCTGTTTTTAATAACGACAGAGGACCAAAGTCCTTGGATACTACCTTCAATATATTCGAATTGTTTATGTACAAAGTTCCACCAAACTTTCCGCCCCTCGATGTAGCTTATAATAGAAGGAAAAGTGAGTCAAAGCTGACTTTCTTCACATGGGATATTAGACAACTTTCAAATTATTCAATCCATTCCCAAATCTGCTGCAAATTTTCGTTGCCAATTTCATGCAATTAAATTCATATGACCATTTCAAAATGTTTTGCTACAGTTTGAAAAATGTGAGAAAAGGTTAGAATTTTGTTCAAAAGAATATTATTTCACGGAAAAAATATCCTAATCTTTTCTTACACTTTTAACCACTTTGCTTGCACCAATTTTGCCTGACGCTATAAAATTTGAACAAATTTTCTAACGAATTTGTTACACACGGGAGGAATTAATTGGTTCTCATTTAAATTTGTTTGTAGGAGCTGCAAACATATGGTGGTCCCTGTATATTATGCAAAAACATCGTTCTCATTTGTAATTATACATAATTATTATGTATATGTATAAGAGAATATAACGTGAATGTTTTTTCCTTTGAAATAATTTAATCCTGTATAATAAGAAAGGCAGAGCCTCCAACGAAAAACATAGGATTTCTACTTTATTAAAATTATGAATTTGGGTGACTCAAGCGTACAAAATAATTTTTCAGAGCCTGTGGAAAATAATTAATTGAAACTTGTTGTTTGTGTAGGTTCTTCTTCCTTGAGTATCTACTTGTTGTTTACTTACTCTCCATTTAAGGAGCTTCACTTTTTTTCTAGATCTATTTTCAAGATTGTAAGCCTGGAGGAATAATCAAATTATGTGTGTAGAGAGACGACGAGAAAAATGAACATTTACAATGATTTCCTCTGTAAAAGAACGTCCGTATCGATGTTTCTCGTTGAATAATCTACCGTGAATATGCATCAGGTCATGAGAAACGTCTAGAAATATAAACATCATTTTGATTAGTAAGTTGATATTTCTAAAATTGCAGCTGGCAAAATTTGCAGACACCTCATAATAACTGTGAGGAAACTCCAAATGCCCCTGGGACTTGTATGATTACATCGAGTACGGTGCGAAATAAAGTAAACAATTACCAGGATTTTTGTGATGAGGTCCCCTATGTATGTTCATTAGCAGTTTCGAAACTGGGACTGTTCAAATAAGCTGACAATTTTTGTAACTTTGTGAGGTCTATATTGCATTTCTCTGTCAACGGGAGGAGAATCCAGGGAGACGTAAGTTGGATATTTGGAAAACCTGTTCCAACAAAGATAATTTATGTGGGATTGGAGGTTGAAGGATATACATTTTTCACTCTCAGTTTACATAAGTCAGGCAAGTTTGTGTAAAAATATTGAGCATTCAAAGGACCAGGATTTTGGAAAAAATCCAAAGGCATATAGCGACTATAGTGAGGATTTCATAGTATTTGTACATGACTTAAAAATTTGAACGGAGTTCAAGTAATCACACTGGCATTCATTTGTAATACAGAATGTCCATAGATGCTTAAGGGGCAAGATACACAAATGATCTGGTGTTGTGTGTCACATGGGTTAAATCTTGTACAAGTGTAGCTGCAAGACGTCCATGTGTAATCAACGGCAAATGACAAGAAGAAAGTTCATTTAAAAGTTGCAAGTGTTGCACTCAATTTTCTATGAATGTCCATACAAACATATGGTAGTCTATTTGCTACGTTCTCCTTCAGTCCTTACACATTGGTAGGGAACTTATGGGGGCCGAAAAAGTTTGTTTCTCCTCCAGATCCAGACTGGCTTGTGCCTGTATACCTAAATACTATGTACATATAGGTAACTACAGCCCGTATAATTATATATGACCTTTATATACACCTCACTACACATACATATATGCAAGCCTGCCATGGAAGAAGTAAAATCCAGACTATTTGACGTCTAAAAGTGTATGTTGGACTTTTTAACCGAGAAACTTATCTTGAAAAATACGTGCATAGGAAGTAACTTGAAGTTTCAGTTGATACTTACGAGACTCCTATTTGCTGAAGAATAGAATGGGTGGAGGTTCGTATGAGATTATTAGCACACTTTATATGTAACTTGCTTACCAACAGTCCCTAGAGTATTCGAGGGTTCTATGGGCAATGCACAAGAGAAACTTAAAAGTTTCCCTACACGAACTCCTACTTAGGAAAAAGTATATAAAGACTAAAGATCTCACAAATACTCAGAGGAGGAGGACGTATAAGCAAGGACAAGATTTGACACCGAAATGGAGTGAGTGAAACAGAATCCAAAGGGGTAATAAGTGTTGAAATTGGAAATGAGCAAAGCGGAACGAAACATTCTCAACCCCACACCCTGTACATATGGAGTACTTACTCGAAACTCCTACAGTCAAGTAGTGTGAGGAGAGACAGGCAAAACATCAGTTGACATCCAAGAGGGAAACAAATGATGCTAATTTTTTTAATTTTAATTAAAACTTCCGCCTTCGTCCTTTAAGCACGGCTGTCACCCAAATTCTACGAGCAAGTAATGCACAAGGAGTGAAAAAAAAAACTCTGACAACTTTTACAACTTTGAGCATTTTTACTTTTTCCTTTTGTTGACTTTTATATATATACACACACACACACGGGGGAACTTCCTTAAAGAGTTTACTTTTCCCTTATAGACAAAGTATGCAGATAAACTTTGTATAGTCAGCCAATATTAGAAACTTTTTTTTAACTATAAGTAATTTTTCCCGTGCAACCCTCTGATCAAGACGGGGTCCCCGGTGCAAGGAAAGTTCCACATCTCTCTTACTTGGACGTACTAGACTCGAATTTCAAGCCTTCTTATAGCAGAATTTTCCTTAGCCTTGATTAAATAAAATAATTAATCTTTCTTAAGTCTCTCGAAACTCACTGATGGAGCACTTGAGACTAAATCCTTCATGCTAGGCGAAATTAATAAGATTAAAAAATTAGCTTGGACAAAATGATACTGCCAGGAAAGGAAGCTGCAAGTGAATTTGTGGTGAGGAATAATTAATAATCATTTCACCCAGGGTTCCCTCGCTATTTATCATTCAGCCTTGCAAGTGTGCACTACACACTGCAAGTTGAGTGCAAGTATTATAGCATCGGCCAGATCTTATTTTACCTATTTGTTGCGTTATGACATTCGAAGGGACAGGTCTACGTGAGAGTAATTACATATTTCTAATTATAAGATCCGTTTAATTATGTAATTTACACAATCGCCTGTATAGTCACAAAGACAGATATAAGCCATTTTCTCCGTGTCTATTGGATTCTATAATATCTGTACAGCTTCGTAGTTATCTGCGATTGTCAATGCTCCTTGTGAAGCTGAGAATTTACAGGAATCATAAAACAGTTGAAATGTCCATGTCTATGGGGAACAGCTGCGATAATACAAGGTACAAACAAACTTTAAATCTCTCATCCTCGGGACGTTAGCATGAAGAAAAACACGGGACGTCGTCAGGATCATTAACTTGAGTGTTTTTCCAGCGTTCATTCTATCACGGGCTAATCAAGGACTAATTGACGTGGTAACAGTTAGTTGTGTACAGTTTCCTGTGACCTTTCAAGGAGCCCCGGTGTACAGTACACTTATTGTGAAACAGCTCAAATTGAGAAAATAAAGATTTTATTTCCATCATATTGTATGTGAAACCTTACACTATATAGATACCATAACTTTTTTGCCTGAACGTTTCATTGTGATTTTGTTCAGACTGTAGGCTTCAACCCAAAACTCACTTGTTGTTACATGCAAAAATGTGCAGAAGCATAGATGAGCTAGCATAATGAGATTATATCACTGATTTGTTAAGGACAGATGGTAGCCTCGCTGGAGCAGAATCTATTTGGGCATAAAATATGAGTCCATTCTGAGGAACAATGCTATACAGAGGAGAGAAAGAATAACGCAAGAATCTGATGCATAGAGGAATAGGGACAATACCGTATTCACGGTTTTTGGAGATCTTCCAGCGTGAAATTCCAATTAGTTTATCATGTGACGTCAATCTGGTCGGTGGAAGGGAGTCCGCATGGTCCACACATCCGAGGTTATCGGCATTATTTACAGCCAACAACAAGAATCAGGTGTTGCTGATCACATTTGAATTATCTATCCGGAAATATGTGCGTATTCTCATATGTTCCACACGCTACGTGAACTTAACTTTATACGGATACTCTATAAACACATCAAGATGACTGGGTGCATTTTGTATATTACAACATGTGCTTCCTATTCCTATGCGATACTTTTGTTTCCAAAATTATTTCTGAAGGCTGACACAATGAGACAACATTAAAACAAGTCATACATAATTACATGCATACATATATACATGTACGCTTGCTGTATTTTGCATATACATACAAATAGTCCTGATGGGTGCATTTCAGAGGACGCTATATGACATAGTTATGTGTTCATAACTTACATAAGGTTACCTTCCAGTAGAGCACAAAACATTACGTAAACTTGCTTCCACACTACATGTAATTATGTACATGAGTAAGTTGTAGTTTTACAAAAGGGAAAAAAGGGAGCAACACGTGTGGCCGATTTCACGATTAGAATCGATACCGACAATATGTGTCGGTCGGCCCTTTTCAATGAACTGTCAGTCCCCCTCGTCATCCCTTTTCAATCTCATCCCTCGTTATAATTACAGGGCTCATTTCACACTGTTTTGTCTCACTCCATATCATCCACTGTGGAATGAAGACATATGTAACTAACTATGTGGGGCCCATTTCTACTATTCTGCTTTCCTTTATGTGTACATACAGTCTGTATAGTTTGCATGGGGAGTACTCACTGTTGTGTGCATCATTCAGTTCTTAATGGATGATTTCCTACGTGCATATCCAGAGGATCTCCCAAGTCAATGTTTGATATCAGGAAAAATTACAAAATGATATTTAAAGGGTTATCCAGTTGTCGAACATTTGTTTTCCTTCATTGAGATATGTATTTGTAGTTGTCCAGTACAGTGCGTTTTTGCAGCCACATATTATTCGATTAAAAAAGTAAACGGAAGGTCTTAATTCATCCCATGAGGCAGCTGAGAGCCACAACTAGGTATAATTACATTAAAGGGGGTGCATTATTTGCTTTACAATTTGATTATACTCGCATCAGTACAATTCATAAAAATCATCCTGCTAATAGCTCCAAGTGGAATCAAACATGGTATTTGAAAGTAATCAATGGGTTTCCCTGATTGTTCTGTAATGAAAACGTAAAAACTTAACACTTGGATAACCTCGGTAGATTGCTCAGCTTAACACTTATGGTTCTATTAAGGCTAATAATGGTCATTTTTATGCCAGCCTGGATCATAACCCTTGTAGAGGTGGCAGAGTCATTCAATTATAGGGATCCATTCCCAAAAATTCCTACCATCCTCTGGCTCCGCTATACCCTATACAAAATCCTATTAGGAAAAGTTTCCCTCAGAAATTTAAAAATCAAATTACGAACATGGCCAAACTGTCCCATAGTGAAATTGAGGAGTGAAACCAGAAGGATATTTTAAGTTCAAATGAAAAAAAAAAAAGCTTTTGACTGTCGAACTAGTAAATGAGACTGTTGCTGAAAATACTAAAAAACATTAGAAATTCCCGAACCGTTCAAAGGAGAAACTATACACAAGAGCAAATTAAGGTCTTGGGAAGAAAATACCGGCAATGTTCTTCGTGAGAGGAAAGGATAAAGTTGATTTGATGCTTTGAAGAGTAGGGACATGAAATGCTTTCCTGATCAGGCAGAATACTCCTGCCTCTACAGAAGAGACTCTATACTGTGAAGTCACAAAGGCTCGTATACCATGAACTACTTGTATTTGTGTGACTGTGTATTGACTTGAGTACATGATAAGAATCTTTACATTTCCAAAGTAAGATGAAGAATATAAAAAAACAGCCAAAGGAAGAGGGAGTGTTACCCGGAATCCTGGATTAGACATCCGAGTGAAACTCAGAGTAGCATAGTGCTGTATACCCAAGACGAGAACAAGAAGAAGGGAAAGGAGAAGCAGAAGAAAGTCAACAAAAAAGTCAAGTCACATGTCGATAACACAAAAAGTATGTTATAGACCAGGCAGCGAAACATATATCTATAGTTATATAAATACACCAACTTTTCCATAAGAAACAGATACAGATAATAGTTATCTCCCAGCACGAATACATACAAGAGATAGGCTCGAGCTGGAGCATGTACCCAATGTACAGCTCAGCTCTTGGCGCATATGTATATCTATATCTACACATATGCACTTATAAGATTCTTCCATGTCCCCTGGATACTCCTTGGTTGTCTTGAAACAATAAGTTGGTTCGGAGAAACCGAAAATAAAATGTTAAATACACCAAGTACGTGAATACTGCATGGGGAAAAGTGTGGCTCCTTGTGATAGTATACTAAGATGTCTAAGTCTGTTATGAAGATTTCCGTTTACATAGTTACAAAGAAGGGTAAAAAAAAAATTGTTGAAAGCAAGTAGATGCACGTATGGGAAGGGAAGTTTTTTGAGTAAGAGATGCAGCAGCAAAAGATAAAATTGGAGATGGCCGAGTTGTTGGAAACGAGGGAGGTGGAACTTGAGAGGGGCAGGAGGTAGAGACTTGTGAGGCGGCAACCTTCGCTGAGCGTACGCATGGAAATCTGTACACGAGAGTTGGGAATCGGAGGAAAATCGAAAACTCTTTTCCCTGCGAGCAACTCCACGTTCTCTCTCTCTCTCTCTCTCTCACTGACTTTCTCGGTTTCCACAGTATATACCCTGATGATATGATGGGGAAAAAATCTTTTTTACATCCGTACTCTTCGATCCGACCTATAGTCGTGTCTATCACCTTTGCCCTCCACTCTTCTTTTTCATCTTGTCTAGTCACAGTCAGAACCATAAGTCAATAATACTCAGAACGACGTCAACATAAGAGTGAATCCCTCCGAATTTTTATCTGGGTGCTTTCAAATATATATTTACAAATTACTAAAATACCTTTTTATGCATAGAGGTTCATTTCAACTCATAACTCAAACCTGTTCACATTCCAATCTCCGAGACTCTCAAAGTAATCTGAAATTTCTCCGTTCCGTGGCAGTCGTCAAAAGAATTCTTTAAGTTGAAGCAATCATTGATAATTTGCAAGATCCCATATATATTCCCCACACCCGACCAGAGTTGCAAAGTGCATAACTGACTCACCTGGAATCTGTCGAATTTTCTGGGAATGGATATAGAAATTCTGCCGACAAAACCAAAATGTTTATTATCATGTTTTCATAAGAAGAGGAACTAGACATACCTTATATAGTCAGCAAATCTCCTCATGTCTCTCCTGGACTTCATCGGAAACCAACACTGTAAATAGTTGCTTGAATGTACAAGTATATATAGATATATCTACTGTATAATTAATAACAACTGCCCTGCTGTTGCTGCTCCCAACTACATACAAGAAATCCTTTTGAAGAATATCCTCCGTGCAAGTTACACATCAATCGAATTGTTTCGTGTTCATTGCGGTTTCTTATATTTGTTTAACTCTCCAGAAGTACCGCACTACTTTGGCATTCTACCGTGTGTTAATTTACCGCATTACCGGCATTTCCTCAAATACCATCAATTCAGAGGGTTTGTAAAGCGTCTAGTGATTTTTTTTTGGGGTGAACATTTCAAAAAACATTTTTTCCAACGTATATACAATTCATCAACAAATTTTATAGGGGGAAGTTTCGTTGCTATTTCAAGCGTTTTTATGCAACTCAGTGCTTTACTTGCTTTGAAAAGCAAGATGCTTGATTTCAAAGAGTCCATCAAGGACTCGGACCCTTCTGGTGAGGTCAAATGTATGTATCATCACCTATGCTTTATTATTACGAGATTATCTAGCTAAGCAAGATTATATAATTATTTACTGTCCACAGTACCATATATCTTTTAAAAGTATTGCACGTGCAACATATTTGCCCGCATTTCAATAATTTAATACATCTTCACTTTATTACCATCTTTCACTCTTTATACATTTGCTTGTACTCTATTTTAAAACTCAACAGTAGAGTCACTTAAAAAATCCAGCGTGGTTCAGTTCAGAGCCATGTGTCTAATTATTTATTACTACTTGTAGCTTATTTGGTGGAGTAATGATCTTGACTCGCTGGATGAGCACAAAATAAATATTTTGTATGTGATGTAATTTGTTCTTATTGACTGAAGATATGTAATTACTGAAAAATGTGATTACAGACCAGAATCACTGCAGAGGAGAGATATGTGAGGGTTGCGGTCAGAAGATCCGTGACCGTTGGTTGCTCAAAGTAGGGGATACCCCTTGGCATGAAGAATGTCTGACCTGCTGTGTTTGTCGAGCTCCTCTAACGCATTCATGTTACTGGCGAAATTCAAAATTGTACTGTAAACATGACTACGACCGAATTTTTGGAGTTAAGTGTTCCCGTTGTGGGGAGCGCCTTCTTCCCCAAGAGCTTGTGATGAGAGCTGCTGTAAGTCAATTTTTTAGATTGTTTTTTTTTAACTGGAAGGTATCAAAGTCTTTGTTCGGAAATCAAGTTACTGTACCATGCCGGTTGCTATAAATAATGGTATCATTTGCACAACAAAGAACATAGGTAAAGGTCTGGAGAGATAAAGAAAAGATGAATAGGGAAAGAATGGGAAGTGTACACGTGGCCTTAGAACCACGGTGCAGTTGCTAAACCACAAAGCTTAAAGTTTCATTTGATGGAAATCTCTGAGTATAACTCTCCCATAGGTTTCTTCGCTACAGTCCGCCCGATTTTATACTCAACTTCCTTCCTTTTCCTCTCCAGTAAATCGAACATGGAGTGAAACAGATTTCCTTCACTGGGATTTTCTCTCGTTGAATTTCCTCCCTTCCCTTTCCCTATACCTTCTCTCTCTCTCTCTCTCTCTCTCTCTCTCCTCTCTCTCTCTTTCACAAGGAATCGTGTTCTCCAATAACTCAAAGCTCCCTTCATTCCCGCTCGGTTTATTATTATGATTTTTTCATTGTGATGGATGAAGAAAGTGGTGTGAGAATTTGCTTTTCATTTCCTAATCCCATTACCTACTTGATCTCCACATCTTGTCATAGTCTTTTCTCTCCTTCAAAATTTGATTTATCACCCGGCATATATTAACTTGAATTTTCAGTTTTTCATATTTTTTTTTACCCGAAATTCATAAAATGGAAGGGAAAGAGTAGGGATAAAACTTTCTCTTTGAGTAAAAGGATACCTCGTAATTTTTCATCACCAAAGTTGGCGTGTGATCTTTCTGACTCATTTCTGAGAATGTCTCTTTTCGTTTATAATTGATACATTAATTTCTTGAAGCAGACACATGTGTTTCATCTGGCTTGTTTCGTCTGCACCGCCTGCTGTTCCCCACTTCAGAAAGGGGATCAGTTTATTTTAAGAGGCACCCAGATTTTCTGCCGAGCTGATTTTGAAAAAGAATTGTACCTCCTTCAACAAGCCAACAGTCCTAGAGGTAAGAACTTAAATGAACCTACAATTTGCTTTCAAGGCGTCTCTTCACCTTCATAAAGTTAAGTAATTATTATGCATGGTAGTCTAATTTTAAGTATGTACTCCGCATAAAGGCCAAATCATGACACATCACAGAAACTGTATGTGCATAATTGAACAAATTACATTGAATGTAGACATTTTATTATCCTAATCATTACCACAATGTTTTGTACCATGTCTACATGAAATTACAACATATACTAACCTGCATTTCATGATACAATCCATCAAATCTAGCTTAAAATGTAGCTCTTTTTCGTGCATATACTGATTAGCATACCAGAAAAAAATTATTGTTATTTCGGGTATATCTTATACAGGGGTATATCGGGAAATATTAGGGGCTTGACCATTAGTGACAATTTAACAATAGAAATATTTAATTCCTGGATAACGAATAAGTTCAAATATGGTAAATATAACATATTATTATGGTCTTGCAGGACAACGTTAATGAAACTTATTAGGTTTATACGGGTTAACACTTCTCCAAAAATTAATAAATAAAATCCTCGGTTGAGTACAAGCAATTAATTATATGCTTACATGATAATATTGCATATCACACATAACTGCATCAATCGTCGACATTATTAATGTGAATAGCTTACCAAGCCAGATGTATGTACCTAAATGATAGTAAATGTTTAAATATTTTTTAACATACAATCGTAATGGCACACACCGCATAATAAGCAAAAGCTATGACAGACCTCCAAGCAGAGGTTCTGGATTTTACTATTTTGTAATAATTATCTGAAGAACGATGTCTGCCAGGTAAGATTTTCATTTCTACAGATATTTCCATAAATATTGCAAGACAGCAAATGTAAGATTTTGATTGATATAGATACCTATACTCTCAGAGCCTGAATCTACGTATGTACATACCTACAGAACCATTATGAAATTTGATTGAACGCAGAGTTCGAGGATACTACATATGTAATTATATGTGTGTAGTCATTTATAGAGACGTTTCTAGGGGCAACATTGACAAATTAGATGCTGTAAGGCCCACTTGACTTCGTAGGAGACGATTGGCTTAATATTAAGTTTTGAGGTCATATATGAGAGAAGAGCTTTGGGTTTGTATAATTACATATATGCACATATTTACATTGCTGCAACAACCCTCAAGCCCACAATTTCCCGAGTAACTACTAACTACAGAATTCATTGCGTTCGTTGAATGATGAACATTTCTTCGAACCGTCGAATCATCGTCAATTATCATTGACGATAAGAACATGCAAGTATTGTACATATATGTACATATGTAATGTACATGTACAAATTTACTTGTGAGTAAAGAAAGCGACGTTTCTACGAATTTACCAAATCTATAGGTGCTTTCATTAAAATTACAACACTAAGGGTAGGTAACAGCAATTTCTTCGCAATATTTTCTAATAATTCTGAGGGTGACCCGACCCACACGCTTTTCCGCAGAAGCACTCAGGCAGCATTCCGTGCAGTAAGTTAGCATGACATCCGCCCACCTGCAGGCTGACAACATACTCACCTTCACAACCACACTTTATTTATTGCATTTTTGAGAAACCACACATGTCTGGCTTTTCTCTTGATAGTTACTGCTCGGATGCTAACAGTAGAATCAAAGTAGGAATGTCAGGTTGATGCCTTCAAGCACATGCTATTGTCCTTTCAGGTAGTGACGATGTCATAGGTGATGAAAATAGTAGACCACGGGATGGACGTCGTGGTCCAAAAAGACCTCGCACCATACTCACCTCCGCGCAAAGACGACAATTCAAAGCCTCGTTTGAAATCAGCCCCAAGCCATGTAGAAAGGTAATTTCCCAAAAACTCCCCTATTTTTTAAAAAAATACCATTCCGTAGCTCTACTGTTTTAACAATGCCACAGCTTATGACTGTCTGAAATAAAAAAAACCTTAGTAGCTCATAATTCTGAAATAAGGGAATTATATATCAAATCGGTAGGTACGGGAAGCTCTAGCCAAAGATACAGGGTTAAGTGTCCGGGTCGTTCAAGTTTGGTTTCAAAATCAACGAGCGAAGATGAAGAAATTACAGAGGAAAGCCAAACAGGACACGGACTCAAAGGGAGACAAAGACTCATCAAAGGATAAGGAAGAGAAGCATAAAAGTGATACATCCTCATCTGAACCCAGTGGTCATTATTTCGAGGGTCAGTCTGATGACCCATTCACTCCTTCGGGCTCCCAACCATTGAACCCAAACATGCCCTACTCCCCTGAAGGTAATACTTTTTTTCAGATGTATTTTAATTACATGCCTGTACAAATAAAGCTTTTGGTTGGGATTGTTTTATTTCATTTAAACCGGTTAGTATTATTGTTTATTTATTGTGGCTCTTATAGGGTATTATTATAGACAATTGAAATATTTTTTTGTGGCCTTTCGTTAAGACGGTTGCATTGAATGATTAGCATGTGTTGGTTTATTGGTAGATGGATTTCGTACAGGATTTTGTTTGAGTGTATGCACATGTGCTTGTGTTATTTTTGTAAGATAGTGCATGATTGGTACTGGTGAGAGTGAATAAGGTTTTTCTTATAGACGCCTATCCAACTCATTCAGGGGAAAGTTTCTGCAGTTCAGAGTTGTCTCTGGATGACAGCACGGGTCTGGAGCAACTAGATGATTCGGGTCCAGAGCTTCACAATCTGGAGAATAACCCATCCCACCACCCGACGCCTACAGAACTCCTGCCTTCCTACAGCCAGATCAATCCCATCGACAAGCTCTACCTCATGCAAAACTCTTACTTTACCGACCCATGAGTGGAGCTCATCTCCGCTACCGGAGATTACATTTCAAGACAGCCCTCTTTGCCTCACTCACATACAAATTCAATGCCTGTAAAGAAGCGACGGCTCCAGCCACAATAACTTCTATTCACCTCACAAGAATTCCCCACTATTTTCTCGAGTCACGATCACCCAACTTAACCATCCTTCTTCCTTTTCTTCTCTTCAGTAAATGCTTGCGTGTGGATGTATACATCGTCAAAAAGTACTGTATACCCCACCATTTTTTAGCTCATATTCACCTCACGAACAACTCTTCTCTTTTATGTTGATTCAATCCTTCCTTAATTTTCCAAACGCGTGTATTTCCGTCACATGTTCCCATTCTGTTGCAGAGCTCTCACCCAAGGAAACGACAACCGTATGTGTAAAACTAGTGTAGTTATTAGTAAAAGGTAGAGCAAATCTTCGTTGGACAGTTTAAAATAATTGTTTTTAAGTAAGCAATGTGAATGGAAAAGGAACAAAATGCTTGTATATGCCGTTTATTACAATTTCCTTTAGAAATCAAACTACGCACGGTATACTGGAAAAGAAAGATGATAAATTGATTTTGAAGCCATGTGAACGACATAATGCTTAAAAGGTTAATGGTGCATTAAAAGCACTTTTAGCTGGTTGGATTAAAAATTACAAAAGAATTAACGGAATGAATTAAAATGTAAATAAATTTTACAGTACTAATACATAGGTACAATAGCTAGGCTTAATCGTGTGTAAGATAAAATTTTATGTAACAATTCATGTAAAAGTTGTAACATATGTCATATTTACGAGAACTAACTAAGTCAAATTTGTAAATGGACTCTCAGTTCGAATAAACCCTGCGAACAGAACACTAAATTTTGTGAAAGTTGAGTACTTGTAGATGTATTCTGAACTTGTTGGAACCCCAATAAAAATAATTTCCACACTGCCCAGTTCGAAACGAACGAACGACATTAGAAACCGTTGGATGAACGAGATATGGTAACCGTCTGTCTGTTTTATTCGTATAAGTACCAAAATTTTATTCTTTAATTTTGGTACATCACACATCCATTTTTACAAAACCATAGTAGTCAAACCTTATGGTGAACACTACCACTTCACTGGGCTACGGGTAGAACCAGTGACAAGACGGACAAAAAATAAACAATACAAGAATTATCTGAAGGATTGTACATCTCACGGTAAGTAAAATTCGTACATGGATCAGCCGTATAGATGAGGAAGATACAAAAGGTAATTCGTAATTACTTCACTGACGAGAATGTACAGACTCTTTCCGAGCAGCATCTTGAAGCAGTTGAGTGTCTACCTCGTCAGCAGGAAGCTGGACATAACGAATCACCGATCCACGGATGAAACAATTCTTTACAGACAGCTAAAATGAATAAACATAAATATTTAGTCTCACAAGTATTAACAATTAACACTAACCAGCATTAACAAACGTAAGGTCAATAAGTTTGTACGTCAATCATTGCTTAACCCCATGCAGTTACAAATACGGGCATCTACAAAAACAATTGATTGGCATAACCGACACAACATTTTCATCCTTAAGCATTTCATCAACTTCTCTTGCAGCCCAAATTTAATGTACTACATGGCACTTAAAGTCCAATAACCAAACACAATCAGCATCATCTGTCCTCTAGCAGTGTCTAACATCACCCACCCCAGAATCCCATCACTTCCAAATTGATCCCCAATAACATATTTATGCTAACCTAATCAAAAGCTCCGACCCGTAACTATTTAAAATTCTCAACTTTTTATACTTACCATATGAGGATACTTGTCCGGGTCAGTCACATTGATATCCGTTAGTTTCACATTCAGATACTGGTCCACCGAATGTAGCGTACCACATATGCTGAAATCATTCGCAATCATTTTTTATTTATAATAATTCCCAAATCACTAATAAAATTACCAATTTATCCGTAAACTCCTCCATCTTATCTCCAACAAAATAATCAAGTAAAAATACTCACGCTAGATCATTCTTCAACTCCACCACGACTTCCTTCCCAATCAACGACTTGAAGAAAGAGTAAAACAGCTGCATAAAGAGCAATTATTTTTAAATTCCGAACCCGTATAATCAAAACTCTGTAAATAATATTTTTTTGTATCAATTCCAGCAATATCCACAATACTTACCATTTTTGCAGAGAGTCAAGAGCAGCTACGTACGGTCTTCCTTTCTGAAAAAAAAACAAACGAACGTTACAATTTTTGTCTCCTAACTCTGAATTGACTATATAATTCTGATTTCTGAACCCGGTCAAGCCAGGTATATTTTATAATAATATTATGCACAATATAAGTAGCAATTACTCTATTCCGTCGTTTCCTTCCAGCCAATAATTAACTCGGACCGTCCCTTATCTTCCCAACCTTACTTCAAGTTTAATTCCTGAACCGAAAGTCCCTTCGACCCCTCAAAAATTAGCTAAACTCTTGCCGCTTTAAAATACACTGTCGGCTTCAGGAATAAGGTGAGTCGCTATAGTACCAAGTTGTATTTATGTATGTACGTCCCTTGTGCGGGCTGCGGGCATTTGGGGCTGTCTAAGTAATATTAAAGGAACGCGCTCAAAACAATAACAGTAACTCCGCATGCGCTCATGAGGCCAGACGGAATTTAGCCGGAAGAATTTGACAACACGAAGACATTACAAAGCAGTTTTGATACCGCAACAGCATTTTGTTCCAGCAAAAGCTAGAGTTGAGATCGTCGATTCTTTAATTACTTAAAAGTTTGGAAGTGCTAAGTGCTTTATAGTAATACAGTAACTTCTATTTTTTAAATAAAAAAAAGAAGATCATTTCGAAAAAGAAATAAGGAATTGACCGCGTGATAAAGATGATTAAGACAACTCGATTTTCATATCCTGAGGTCGAAAACGGCCCAATGCAACGACACTTCTCCCCGTACACTGACAATGGAGGGTGAGGGCTTTGATTTCGAATTTGGATTAAAAGATTTTTTTAAATTGATATTGGAGTAGTTACTACTGTGGTTATACATCTGGGAGACATGGATGGAGTAAATAGCACTGAATGATGTGTCTTTCAGATGAGATTGAGGTATTGTTCCAATGGTGATGGGTATTATTACTAAATTTCGAAATATTTTTACGTTTCAGGACCATTGTAGCAATTGCTGGGAAGGGATTTGCTGTCATTGCCTCTGACACTCGTTTGAGCAGCGGATTCTCAATTTATACGAGAGAGCAGCCGAAAGTGCAACAGCTGAATGATTGGACTATTTTGGGTTGCTCGGGGTGTTGGTGTGATGTGTTGACATTGAAGCGTCTGATGGAGGCTAGAATTAAGGTATAATTTAAGGTCTTGGAGCAGCAAGAACGCTATGTGCAGTATTTTATTTGTTAATCTGTGAAGGGTGTGTGCTTGTTAACTTGGAAATTTTAGCACTTTTGGAGGGTGTATAGAAGCAAATTTTAATTGGGTTGTGTTTTTCAGCTTTACAGGCATGAACACAATAGGGTGATGTCAACTGGGGCCATCGCTCAAATGCTGAGCACGATGCTGTATTACAAGCGCTTCTTCCCGTACTACGTTTCTAATGTTCTGGCTGGACTGGATGAAGAGGGAAATGGTGTAGTTTATAGCTACGACCCCGTGGGACACTGTGAAAAAAGCACGTTTCATGCTGGAGGATCATCAGGAGCTCTGATTCAACCGTTCTTGGACAGTCGTGTAAGTTCTGTGGTGTTGTAGTGCTAGCTTTGATAAATCATGTGTTATTATGTCGGGTACATCATGTGAAGTTGTAATATTTTGTGAATAGATTGGCAACAAAAATTTAACTCCAGACGCCATACCCAAAGAACCATTGACGTTGGATGAAGCACTTCGAGTTGTCAAAGACACTTTCATTTCGGCGGCTGAGCGAGATATTTATACTGGTGACGGTGTGCTGATTAAAATAGTCACTCCGGAAGGAGTTCGCGAAGAATCCTTCCCTCTCAGACATGATTAATTTCATGCACTTTCGTAACATTTCTATTATGAATCAAGTTTGTATTTTGATTGAAATCAATTTTCTAAAGTTGAATCTAATTTTGATTGAAGATCCATAAAATTGTTCATGTTAACTTCGAATAAATAACATAAGTGGGAATTTGAAATGAATTTGTCAGTGTTGCTCTCTGTAGTAAAATATGAAATGTAGGTAGGAAGTTAGGACTTCGGATTGATTTCAGCAGGTTTGATTTCGCTATTGTTCTTTATGTGAAGAAATCGGTAGGAAAACATATTTCCTAGCTATGGCACCTGTTTTCAACATGTTGTCGTTCGTATCATTACTTGAACTTATACGATAAAATGAACTTACCGGAAGTTCGATCGTGGTTGTAGCTCTACGAATGAAAACACAATGTATAATTTTTGCGTGCAAAGAAACACAATAGAAATAGTTATGCTGGTAACGCTGCTTTTAATAAATTACGTATTGTTCTAAGTGAAACTTTGCCCATAATTATTATAAATAGAAATTTTGAGGGACGGGCCGAATGAAGTAGAATAAAGAGTCAGGTATAATTTTGCAGTAATTTTGATTCGAAAGTAGTAATAAACAAGAATTAACCTTCAGGAATAAAGTTGATGCAAAATTAGGTTTACTCCCATGATATTGAGTCTAGCATCGACACATTTATTCACATATTTTATCAGTAAGCAATGACAGCGTTTTACTACACGCAATAGCGTTCATTAGCATTCATTAATCAATGCTTCACATTTAAATTACTTACAACAGGGAAACCTGATTAACCCCCGAATATTACTAATCGTAAAAATAGAAACCATTATTAATTTTTTTTCCATTGTTCTCCATTTCTGCTTAAAAGAAAGATATCTGAAGTCACTTGTCCTTCCACATATTTTCCATACCATGGGACTTTAATAAACTGACAACAACGAATAGTAATCAAAGGTTTCAACTTTCAACTCATTTCGACTCAAGTTTTCCGGACAGCATTAATTCGGTCAATAGGGAAATTTTGATTACAAATTACAAGTGATGCAAACGGTTTTCATAGAAAGTTACTTTTGTACAAAGAATTTAGTAAAATTTTTGATCCACAAACTTTGGAAAGTTCGTGGCAAGTGGGTTTACGAGGCGCCCTCCGAAAAGAAATGCCGAAGCATTCACTTCTTCCCAGAGGGCACTAATGTTTGTCCTCTATCCTTTCCTCGAAGTTTTATTCCTAAAACAGAATAAAATAAAATAAATCTCCCCTTTAACAATCTCCCCAATAAATCTTCACAGAAAGCCATATCTTCCCCAGCTTTACTTACCAATGACCCTTTCAATTTTGCCAAGAACCATTTGGTTTGGGATACCACGACCAGCCTCATAATCTGTCACGATTTGTGGTTTTTCGTTGATTTTCTGCAATAAACAGTTACCATAACAATAAGCCCTGAGTCGCAATGCGCAATTAACTTCCCTTCCTCCCTGACTCTATTCTCAAGTATGTATATCATAAGGGTCATCTCTAAAACCACAAGTTCCAACTACTACTGACAGTCCCGGTATCACTTACAGTTGCCAAATCCTTCTGCGATAAACCCTTCGACTGTCGTCCCTGCATGATGAGTTTCCCAACATCTAAAGAAACTTTGTCGTGCTTCAATTCCTCCGTTTCCCGATCGAGTTTGGCCGTATTTAAGGTGGTCCCATGCTGCTTATTACTTGCAGCTCCGAATTTCTGGTTCGTCTCCACAGTGACTCCCATTCGCCGGGCAGTGTTAACAGCCTAAAAATATCCAACAATCAAATACCCCATAGTTACTAATAATTACAATTCAAATTACATCATCCAACGATACACTGAATCATACACCCAGCCCTTGCTCATTCATCAATATACATATCTCCTACGTCCTCAGGACAAACTCAGGAACAAGCAATTTTAAAAAATACAGCGTCATCCAATAAATCTTTTACAAACCTGTTCCGATTTCAAAGCAGATGCTTTTGGGAGCTTTTTCCTTAAAATTGTAACTTCTGTGTCCATTTTAGATCAAATACGCACTAAAGACGAGCAAGCAAAAATTGTGGTGTGTTCCGTGGGCGTGCGGCGTGTCTCTACACAGACAAAAAACCATTAATAATAATCCTGAAATTTTAAAACTATAGGAAGGACAGTAGTCCTAGTTTGAATAAAATTAAAAACGAACCTTTATTACACACTTGTAGTGATTATGAAGTTATGCAGGGCAAGTATGTGGGCAGTTCACCATCAAACAACAAACAAGGCTGTGGAACTAAAAGACCTTCACTGTTTGTTGAGACGAAGACGAGACAGGCACGTAATACTACTATACACAGCACACAGCATCAGCATCAGCACCAAACAGTAGTAAATACTAAACTCAACTCATTCACGTACTTACAACTTTCTGCTCTATATTTGTTCCGCTTATTATGTACACATATGGTTGGAGTAAGTACAGTCGTAGTATATCTTCCTCTATAGGACTAACGTAAAAAAAACCATGTGCATCACGTGGTCAAACGTTCGTGAATATAAACATTTGAATTGGTACTCAGAGACTGCTCAGAGATAGGTCTAGGCGGAGACAAGAGGATAAGTCATTCCAGTGTTTACTAGAGTTAGAGTTGGAGTGGATAAACGTTCAGACATGTACTAAGGGGCGTTATGGGGTTACGGGTCCAGGCATTCAAGAACACAGTTCTGACATATTATTTATTCAGATGAACCCCAATTAGTTTCGAACGTTCTCAAGGTACTAATTACAATTAATTGTGAACGTATAAAGTCAAAACGTTTTAAAGGTAGGACTTCCAATTAATTGTCAACGTATGAATTCATAGGGTTTCCAATGAATCTTATGATGGGGGCTTATTCATAAATCTAGATTGAATTGTTTTAGGGGCGAAGGGAAGCTGAAATACACTGTTACGGGTGTCGTGGCGTCTGGTCGTATGTCGCCACGTTTAGTGTTGTAATGTAGTATGAGTTTTGTGATTTTAAATAGTGTGGTTTTGTTGTAACCACAATCACAAAACTACAGTACGCCAGATTTGTAGCAACAAAGTGCGAGGCAGAATCGCAAATAAGTACAATCAAATAACACTTGAACATCGATTCAAAGTTAAACCTCGTTTCAAACCTGGATTTTTATACAAATTTGAATTTTGATTCAAATCTGAATTTTGATTCAAATCTGAATTTTGATTCAAATCTGAATTTTGATTCAAATCTGAATTTTGATTCAAACCTGAACTTTTATACAAATGTGATTTTTTATTCGAACCTGAATTTTCGAACTGAATGCGAACTTAAACTTCGATTGTAACTTGAATTTAGAACGGTACAGGAATTCCGATTCAAACTTGAATTTACCACAAACAAAGCTTACAATTTTACAGCGGAAACAACGGTGAGTGTCAATAGGAAAGTAAAAATTGTTATGGGGATAAATTAGGTAACAAGTTAGAAGCATATGTTTTGAAGGAAGTTTTGTCATCCGTTCAACCTCATAAAATTACATGAGGTCCCTATTGCGATTGTCAGCATGTCTGCTGGTCTATCGCCACGATAACTGACGAACCAATGACAGTAGACACAGTTTGTTTTTCTCAAAGCGGACAGTGCAAGGTTGAATTTTTTTCTTCTAATGTACATGTAATGTACAAACATTTTTTTGAAATACCATGGTCAACCCTCATACCAATTTTGATTGGTGTATAGGACCAGCCATATAAACAGTATCACAAAAAATAAATGGGACTATATGTCGCGAGGGAAGAACGAACGGGGAACTGCGCCATGCGGTTGTTTGTTTACATGTAAGGGCTACGTACTCATTACGTTGCGTGACAGCGCGCCTCTCACCTCCACTGGACAATCCTGCGTGTGTGCGTACAAGCACACTAGCATGGACCCTTATTTATGTTTGTATATAAATTACCAGTTTCGGTTTTTCTCGATTTTGAAGGTGAGCCCACAGTAATGTGACACATTTTTTTTATTTCAAATTGGAGTACAATTGCAGCCTTGTCATTTCTGCTTTTAAAATTGTGCACATTAGAGTGGGCTAGCAGTGAAAAAAATTGTGAATGTACACAAATTTTCATTGTAATTTCTGTAAAAAATCCGAAATATTGATGTCACGGTGAGGGAAAAATTCATGATGTGACAATTCGATACGATAACAAATTTGAGTTGACAAACATTGCATGCCCTCAGGTATGCAAAAGCCATTTAACGCACATTAGTTAACGCCCACTTGTGTGTACGTGTATGCACCCATTGAGGTACAACAGTTACAAGCGCGTGTTGTAGACACATTGGGGCGCTTCGCCTCTTAGTGATTTATGACACAAATATTATTTTACTATTAAGAACGTGCGAGCCGTTGACAATGAGTCTATGAGACAGGCCGGTTATAACGGGTATCTTGGACTGAAAATATGTTGTTAGCAGTCACCATTGTTAGTTACATAGTTACATGCTAATTTGTAAATTCACTTAAGTGTACATGCTTTTCCTCGTCTTCAGGATGAATGCCGGTAGGAGTTAGATGATTATAACGTAATGTTTGGGTAGGTACATTGGTATTATTTGACCCGGCAGTGGCCCAAAGTATAAAAACTGAATTTTCAAAAGAATAATAAATTACTTGACGCATTAAAATAAAATGAGAGAATGCAAACAAAATACACTCAAAATTACTGCAAGTATTTAAAATTGAATAAAAAAATTAAAAACAAAGGACTTCAACAAATTCTTCAAAAGAATCAAAATTACGAAAAAGTGGACGTAAGTGATCTCTCTCCTTCACCATACGGACCTAATTTTGGTGTCGAATCCACACCTATTACTCATTTATTGGCCAAACAGGCCAGGAAAATCTATGGCAGGTGTTTCGGATGTCGGTCCCATTGGAAGTTTAATCGCACAAAAGGAACTAGCCCATTGAGCTGCCTCTAATAAAATTTCACAAAAATGGGTAAACTGAATCCGTACCGATAAATATGTGTAGTTGTTAAGATTAATAGATTGTATTGATTTTGCATGAATTTAGTTTGTAAACCATTTTTTTGTATTACTCAAACGGTAACACGATTATAGCAGTTGAACACCTTGTTTGTAAATCTTGTTCTACTTCGCGTGATTATTGTTGATAATTGACAAATCTTAAAAGTGGAGGATACTTATGCCTAGTTCATGTTAATAAGTGGTGCGGTGTTTTACATATATATATATATATGTAAAACACCGCACCACTATATATATATAATTATATATATATATAAGAAGAGAAAGAATCGGTTCGCTTTCTGCGATTTCCGGTACAAAAGCACAAATTGTTTACGAAGTTTACGAATAAAAGCAACTTTGATTTTTTACTAAAGTGTCTTCGTTTAACGTTTTATTTTACAATCTATTTGTTCTGGATCTATTTGCGCACAGTTTGTAAGCTTGTCACTAAGTTACAGAACTACAGATCACAAATATATTTCTCAATACATTCTGCCCGCAGCAGACATATTTTCAGTTCACCTTTCTTTGTGGCCAACTGCCACTAACCCCAACTGGACCTAGGGCAACAGCCTCAGAACTTAATTCCTCAAGTCACATTAAAAGCCCTATGCTCAGTCACATTAAAAAAGCCATATGCTCAGTCACATTAAAAAGCTCTATGCTCAATCAGTTGTTCGGCATAAAATGAAAATACTGGAATAATAAAATATTAAATAAATAAAAGCCTGGAACAATATATTAAATATCGTTTTTATAAATCATGTCTTTTAGTAATTAATAACAATACAAACTGTGTATAATATCCCTGCTCTTGAAACATCATATTGTGCCGACAATGTCCGAGCCAGTAGGGGATCCACAAATATGGCTCGGGGTCCGCCTAGAATGGGTCTCTTGTGACCATTTGAATCACAACTTCGGCCACAAATATCAGATGTGTAAGCATTCAAAGGAGGCAAATCCTACCGGAGCATGCAATCAAACGGTATCTTCCTAGACGTAAATCACCATTTGGCCGGCTCCGTTGCCTGCACCATAAGTCCACACTGTCTCTGGATGATCATTTAGCAACATTTAACCGGGTCTGTCAGTTTGTCCCAATGATAGAGTTGTTGCTCGGGAAGCTTTCGCCTGTGAAACCATCGGTACCAGGTGCCCAACAACGGTTGTACGTCAAGGGCACCAATCCCACATCAGCGACAGCTGGAACCACGTCCTCAACAACCGGATGCAATACAACTTGATTTGCTTCCGGTTGAACAAGCTTCAAGTTGAACCATGAACGCGCGGAGATTTAAATCAACGGACAGGTAGAGATCAATAATAATAAGGATTTTCAGATCTATATTCATCAATTCCCAAATCCAATCCAATATTTTTGGATTTTATTGCCAATTAAACCCAAAACCAGATTTTGGAATTTTTACTGGCGAATCCCTGAACCCAATCCAAATAATCTGAATTTTTCTTAATCCAATCCCACAGCTCACCTGACTAAATTTCACAACCCTGGTCGTGCGTAGAGCCGTGTTTGAAAGCGTTGGCTTTGCAAGTGCAACCTGCAAAACCAGAGATTGTGTCAATTGTCAATACAATGCCGCTAGGTGTAGAATAATGCAAACGAATAAAAATGTGCTGTAACGTTGTAAGTAATTAGTAGATATATTAATATATGTGCACACACTAACAGCACAAGTCTAATTCATAATACTAACTATAATCGATTTTAGAGTTAAGTATGACTCTAATGTTCACCAGAAGTTTAGATTAGTATTTAGGATTGAATCATAGGATGCAACTAAATTGGATCAGGATTATGGATTAAAATGAATTCATTTAACCTGGATTGAGGATTAGGGACTAGATTCAAAGCTCAGGACTTGGACTATATGATTTGGATTTTGGAATGATTATTTATAAAAATATTTGCAATCCGGGATTAATTTATTCCTGGGATAATAATCCACCCCATCCCTGCGATTGATTATCTCACAGGCTCCCTCACGGAAGCAACACATTTGTGCAAAACATCCGTGCAAAAGCCCAACTGTTCATGAATTTCGTAATAATGTGTAACATTTGTTTAATCTCTCTGTGTCAATTCACATGCCCATAAGCTAAACAGATGCCTGCATACTGTACGCAAAGTAAGTACACATTATAAGTAGGGATCTACCAATGCAAAAATCAATTTTAATGTGCAGGGATCTATCGTGAAACTCACTCTAATTTGCAAAACCTTTAATTTAATAAAGGGGTCCTCCATGAAAGTCACTTGCTCGACTGTGCGTTAAATATACACTTTTGTATCGGAGAATGGCAGTGTTAAAAATGAGTTTTGCTGTGATCGCCTGTAAGAAGTTTTACGTTTCGACAGTATTATTTTCTGGGTCTACAATATACATATTTCACAAACGAGATTTTGATGTTAATAATTTTTATCATGCATCTCAAAAGGAAGTGTATTTTGAAATTTATTGATTCAGCAATGCATTGGTTAAAAAAGTATATAATATGAGCTTTTAAAACATTAAATATGTTATATCATGAACCAAGAGCAGGAATACCGCTGTAATAAAAACTAATAATTTATAATGCGGGAATCACACACACAAGGAAGTTACAACAGGAAGTGGACCCGCAGGTGAGCAACCAGCATAACTCACTGTGAGTGTTTGCATTGCGGCTGTGACGAAGGAAGAGACGACATGAGTGACAGGAATGGTTGATGTGATGGTGCTTCCTTTTCTACCACTCCCCCCTCCAACACCTAGTCGGGCCTTTTCGTCATCTTGAAGTAATGTCGTGTCAGGGGTTGTTGCCTCAGTAATAGCTTCATCAAGGTAAGGAGTCTCTGTAGTGATACCTAAATTATCCCTCGCATTATTTGTACTATCTTGGGAATCCTGCTGATCCGGAGCGACGGTCTCATCTTCTAGAGACGAGTAAAGGACCGTAGTAATGTCCAAATTCCTCTCTACTGGAATTAGTGTCGTTACTTCCCTTTCCGTTGTCTCTTGGTTGGGGCTATGTGCGAAAAGGTTCGATGGGTCTTTGAGATGAAGGATTTCCGCTATTTGCTTTGGGTCAGTGATTTCAGTCCTGTCAAAAATGAGCTTCATGGACGGAGTTGGTTGAACTTCCTGAGCCAGGTCATTTTCTCCCGGAACATCCCGGCGCTTTCGACCAGCGCAAGGCATGAACATTGCTGGAGGAGCCGCTGTGCATGTACGGAATGCGGGGACTGTTACAGTGGCCACTGAATTGAACAATAGATATATTTTAAATACATATGTACATGTCAAAGTATGTACAATAAATTTTTGTATACACGTAATTCCACACTAAATTCTTCCATCCAAAAATATTGTATGTTACAAACCTGTTGATATCACGGTCTTGGTCACAGTTGATTGAGCGAAGAAATTTCCCCCGGTATTAAGGAGCCCAAAAGCAGGGATGGCAAATTGTAAATTCTGAAAGTTCTGTCTAGGTAATTTTTTCCCTTCTGGAGCCCCTTGAACAGGGATAGAACAAATGATACAAAAAAATACCCCTACAACTCTGAAATCCATTTTGAAAAATTAATAAGCTAGTAATTTTAATTTAGCTTTCCTTATACACTACAACATATAGAGTGAGAGTATCAACTGTATGATGTTACCCCAACAGAGTACAAATTCTGACTATTGACCGGTGATTCCTTTGCCACAAGCCCAAGTGGGATGCAAGGTACTCACAGTAGGGATTCCCTAAGATCAGCATCCGCAATCAGGTATTATTGATGAAGAACTTGATCTCATTGTGAATCTGCACAAGAATCCCTTGAGTTTGTTCAATTAATGCCTGAGGGTCCAGTCATTCTGTTCTTCGTCGTTAGGTGTTGTATGCATATAAGGCACAAGAGAAGTTCCAAGATTCATCCTGAAGACCACAGCAACAGTTTCTTCCATTTCGCGATAATATACAATTATGTGTACGCATTTATGTAAGCCCATTCAAATGAATATGTTGAGTATCTCCAACAATGAATGTCAAAGAGCTGCAATCTTGTAATGCCAACATAAACATATACGTAGATACCTTGATGATTTATAATCTTACAAGCTCTGACAGCACCAATAAATACTTTACTAATGGCTTTCCTTCACCTTCACTGTCCCTGTAATAATATATACATAGGTGCAATATACACATACTTTAAAGATGTAAGAGGAGGAAGAACGTCAAGTGCCGAAGAGGAAATAAGATTACGAAAGTGACAAGTCGATTCTTAAAGTTGAACAACCACGAGACATTGACCCTGGTTAAATTTCAATGCGGCCGATCACTGTTCATCATGAGATTTGTAGATAATCAATTTGAGGCGTGGTACTTATTTGTACTTTCTTTTTATGCGTACCTTTGCAGTTATTACAGATCCCATGTTATTTATAGTAAGTACGATTGAAGAACAATTTTATCATTTGCCGCATCCCGTTAGATTGAGAACTCATCTTGTGTCTTTGCGTACGGTGTACCATGTTGTTACTTTTCATTTATAATGTACATACAACCTGTAAGTATTTGTGCCGTTATTTGTTGATATTTTCTCATGTCTGTTTAGTTTGTAATAATTATTCAAGAAAGGAGCAAAAGAATCTTGTAATACTGTATTATGAGCATTACAAAATTATTCCGGACTTGTCAAGATGTTTACTCATATTGAATGGTATTTATGGAAGCAATAGGGAAAGGGATGATCCTTATGGGAATAATTGGTCGAGTATTCCATTCATCTGAAATTCATTCTAGTTGAATAAAATTATTTTGTAGCTCTACAAAATAAATTCGACTGGATCGGATTTTCGAAATCGTAGTGTTATTTCAAAATTTTCATCAAGTTTTGAAATTGAAATTTTCTTGTGGGAGTGGGATTTAACATGTCAAATTTTAAATGATACAGGGTCGGGGAGGGACCGTACACGGTATCAATTTGAAGAGTTCGAATAATTGGGGAACCAATTTTGCAAGGAAATATGCATGATGGTGAGATTATGTGGCATACTATAACAAATCTGTCTAATTTTTGCCACAAAAATCATATTTCATATATTTCACAATTTAAATTGGTTTCAGTTTTTTGTGTAATTATTACAACCACTTTATCCATCCACGCTGTGCCGTAAAGGTCGCCTCACCATTGTCACAAGTCACAGTGTTGAGAGAATCGGCATACTCTGAAATGCTAGCTAGTGCAGTGCATGTAAGATGATAATATTTTGCAAAAAGAAGTTATATGACAGGATGGTTCGGCAAAAGTGTACAAATTTTTCTAAATCGTATTTCCAACTTTAGTCAAAAATTGAAATTTCCACTTTGTTCAAATTCAGCCCACAAAATTAAGTGTATTCAGTCTAGGAAAAACAAATCGTCAAGAAAAGAAGGCAGATATGAATACCCCGCAAAATTTTGACTGCGATTCTGGAAATTCCGTCCATATGATTATTTCAATTAAACAACTTTTGAAAGAGGTATTAATTACCGACAGGGAAATCGTAGTCAAAGTTTTTAAAAAATGAAGTTGTCTCCTAAATTTTTGAAGGGTAAACATGTGTGTGAAAACATTTCACTACCTTAAAAATTTCATCAAAGGTGAAAGGACAATTTATCCTGAGTTCCTGAGAGGTGGGGGACAAAGTTTCAGATAATTTTTTAAAACGCTGAAATTTTGGCAAACAAATCTGACATTTTGATTGCCCAGCCAAAATTTTGACTAGGATTTGGAAATTTCGGTTAAATGATTTCAGCTCGTAATTAATTAAATAGCTTTTCAATGAGCTACTGAGATGCGACCACCTTAAGCAAAAGTTGTTGAGGTTTTTTGAAATTAGCGATGCGTCCAAAAATCGTTTACGGGTTTTCAATATTTTAAATCCCGGCCTGTCAGTTTTTGAATGAAAAATATGTATGTTTCTGCTCGCGTATACAGTCAAAGGGTACCTAAAAATTGTATGTAATCACTGGAAGCACTTGGAAGGCACGACGAAAAAACAGGTCAAGGTATTCAGTTTTTAAAAAAAACCAGTCAAAAGTTTGAAACGCGGTCTAGCAAAATACGAGTTGATACGATGAGGCTAAATGAGGCTTTGCATTTCTTAGAATTTATACTACTAGGGAAATTAATTGGCCAAAAATGATTTCAAAATATGCTTCTGTATTATTTAAGGTCAATCCATAATATTTTAGCTTATACATTTCAGCGCATATTAAAGTAATATTTACGTATGTGGAGGTCTTTCACACGCAATAAAGAATAACTTTGACGCTTACACAAATTCAAGCAGTTCGATAAATAGTAGTATATAATTTACGGGCCCGACTAAAAGCTATAGTTGAACGCTTGAGTATATACTGTACTAAACTCATACGAAAAAGTTATTTAAAGTACATACATGTGAAAAATTTAAACATCGCACCTACAAGACGTTACACAAGTACGTTCAGAAAAATACTGACATATTTTACAATTTGGTATTTCGGGTATAACTATTCTGTACAGATATTAAACAAACTGTAATAATATAATTACTTTTTGATTTTTACAAATATTACAATAATTGAAAAGGCAATGGACTATTCATTGCTAATTACGGTACGAATTTTCGATGAAGAGTACACATATAAATCACATAGTTTTCATAGAAACTGCGAGTTCTGTAAGTTCGGAAGCAAACTCGTAAGAACACAGCTATAGATTCATAAATAATTGCTGGTGCTATGTAGTAGTTCGCTCGTGCAGCTGTGGTTATTTAATTTATGTAAAGCGGCACTTCTAAAGCATGTAAAATTGGAAATGGTGGGAGCTGATGGTTCTGAGTATATTGTCTAACATAGCTATAGTATTTGACAGGTAAATATAATAGTAGATATATAGAGTATGTTTGAATCAGCTTCAGCTTCAAGAGTTTTGGGGCATCGTGAGAATTTACATAATTATTTTTTTCTTGGATTTCTTGAGAAGCACAACCAAACGAGCCAGATTTCCTGAAAGTTTGGACAATTCCGTCAGATCCACTGTCCTCCGAGGTAGCGGTAGTTTTTCTGAAAGTAATTTGAATGACTGAGGGATTTCATTGGATGTGAGATGAATCAATGTTCCGTTAACAAACAATACATTCGCAGCATTGTCTTCTGGGACGGTAATCTTCTGGTATCGAAAGGAAGCTTCTCTTTCCATACGCTGCCACGACAAAAAAAATTTGGACACATTGCAACTTCCATTTTTAGTTTCAAATAATTGTGTGGTTACCACCGGATTTAATAACATAAATTATTCACCTTAATAATATCTTGACAATCTTGCCCAGCACCAACACAGATTAAGTCAGGGGATGCCATATTTACATAGTGAGTTAAATGGAAATTCCCTGGAACCTGTGGGAGAGAAAAACGCAAAGCATGAATAAATAAGCTGAAAGGCTAATTTTGTCTCCACACAAAGAGTATTTTGTTACGACACAGACACGGCGAATAACAACTCCACTGTTTTGCATTCATCACTGACAGTAATTATTTACCTTAATAGGACTACAAGGATACTCTGGGAATGTACCAGCCACGAATCGGGCACCAGCTAAATTTGTGTAATTAGAAATTCCAACGAACAGCTCACGACCTGGAGGTACATAATTATAAGGACAGTATATGTTAATTGTAAGTATGTATTAAACACATAGTAAATGAATAGGCATGGAACACGCATACAAAATATTCACTACAATCATCACAGTCAGTTTGCGTACACATGTACACGCATCAATTTTTCAGCCTGGCTTCAATTTCAAAATCCATTTAATTGACTTCTCCCCCTTCCTTTACAATTCTCCGGAAAACTACTTCAAAGATGCATTCACCCGCTAAAGGATTATACTGTTTGCATTAGCTCAAATTAGTTTGATTAGTATTAATTACCAGTGAATAGAATGTCCGACCCCTCCACGTACGCCTCTTCATCAGTAACTTCCACAACGGGAATGTCAAGCTCTTTCTTCAATACTGTCCGGATGGTATTAACCTTTTCAAATTAAAATTAGTCAATTAATCTACAATAAACGGATGCAATTATACCAATAAAGAGTTCCTTCTAAAAGACAGACTACAGACCTAACAAGTAACTTTGCATTACCAATTACCATGACTTGACATGCGAAAAGCTACGCTGTCGTCCTTAAAATGTCTGCAAAAATAGTACCGTAGCAACAAATACAAGAAATAAACGGATCTCGCCTGCTGCTCGACATAAGACAAAAATACTTATTACATTTTACTACAATATTCATCAACCCCCACAGGATTTTACTACGCGTTTGACAACCCATATACTTAAAGTAAATGCTCAAATGAAATATTTTACAACCTCCTGACTTTTACTGTTTGTATGCAATAACCTTTGCATTTCTCTTCAGGGACTTGTATTTGTAGCCAGACTTAGAACGTATCATTAATGCCTTTCCGGGATTAAACTCAAGAGCGTCTTCAAGTATCGATAGAGCCCAACCGTCGCCTTCACATTGTTTATATCCATATTTTCTAACATATGATTTCGAAAATGACCTGTCAGGGAACGTTCGTACATCAATCATTCCTACAACATCCATCACCATAAACATCAGGCACTTTGTGAATAAATAATCCAAACCGAGTAAATACATAGGGCTGGCATGTTTATGAAGAAGGACAAACTAAATTTGTTGGACATTTGCTTGCTCTCGCTAAATTATTCTGAAAGCTATTTCAAAGACTGATGGCCAGTTTGAGACTATCATTTTTATGACTTTGCACGAAACGCTCTGAACGCCTTTCTCAATGTACTCAAATATCCACATAAATGAAAGAATTCCTAAAAGTAGGTCTGCCTTATATGTACTTCTCAACTTCTGGGGTTTATGTGCATATAATGTAAATTATCTACATCGGTACGTTTGGACATATTCGCTTCCCTCAACAATTTATATAATGCATCCCAAATAGACATTGGTTTCATCGTAAATCTTTAATAACTTTTCTCTACAGCCATAAATCTTCTCAGAATTCGAGTAAATGAAGAGTGAAAGCTCACCTCGGCCTGCCTCTCCTTTGATTTTGGCTTCGTCACTACTCCCATCCCATTGATCACGAAAGCAACGTCTCCCACGAAAGGAGAATTTGGACATGATTCATCCGGGGGTAACTCAACCACATCCAAACCGATCTCCCTCAAAACCGTCACAAGCACTTCAAATTCCTCCCGACATTTATGTAAATCAATCTTCAACTCATGGTTCTCCTTCCCTTGTGTATCCCGGCCCACTGACAGTGTCTCCGGAATGCGACTCACTATGGCTTCTGTGTACCGAAAGATGGGCATGATCCCAAAGTATTTGTATCTGGAAAAAGTTATTCCAAATTTGACTATATAAAATATATTATTATGGGTTTTGGTTTCGCAAAACTTGGAACTACTGTCATAAAAGTATCTATTGGCAGGAGCTCACTTTTGTTGCCACCGTAAATACTTTCACGTTAGTGGCCTGTTCACTATTTTCTTAAACGGGCGTCGGTGGTGACGTCAAATGAGCTGTTCTGGTCAGTACGGCGACACAATTAAACCTCCAGATCCTTTTGAGTTGTCTCCAATGTAGGAAAACACCGAGGGCCCATGAGGATGGAACTGGAGCTGTGTAATGTTACTTTTATCTCTCTGCAAGACCGACGAGATTACTCCACCAGGGTTGTATTTCCCATAAATAAAAGTTGCCTCCCGAAGCTATGCACTTTTCTTATAAAACTGGAGCTGTAGGGACAAAAGAGAGCTATTGTTGTGATGACTGGAGGTGATTATGCAGAAATTTCAACGGAGCACAAGACATGCTACGGTGGCTGCACATTACGCAACCCTCCCGAATAAGATCCGAGTCTGATTCATGCAACTTTTCCTAGCTGACACATACCCTTTTTCCCTTTAGTCCTATTTGGCTACTCGGTATTCATACCAATTCCATATATACTACTGGAGGAGGCATGGGGACCTTTTGGATGCTTTCGTGACTAAAACCGCTGCTCTTGCCGAAATATGTTTTTCCATGGGAGGAACGAAACTGCGCTAGTATAAGCACCTATCATCTCACTTTTATAGCATCGATCCACACTGTAAGTATATGACAAGTAGGATTATCGATCCGTTTCGGTCTCTGTCTCCCGGTCCCGTCTCTATGTTTCTCTCACTCTCTTACCATAATTCCATGGCAATATTATCCCTCTATAAACTCTCACTCTCCAGTAGTCCACCAAGTAAGTAGGAATTGTCCTGAGAGACAAGACGAGCCCAACTATGTAGGAACGCTGCCTGCAACTGACTGATTTGTTCCATGAATTGGAGTATTTCTACTATCTGACATAGTACAAAAGCCCTCTGACTACTGGCACATCTGCCGTATTCCCCGACCCTTTTCATATCACTGTTTTTCCTTCTCTCCCATTATATTTTCCATTATGGAAGGAAAACTACATATGAGACAACAGCACCCGTCTCTCTCCTTCAATGCTCAACGAATGCTTTCAAAAACTGGGGGTACTTACACGCACTATTCATTTTACTACCGAGCTTTACTGGGTTCACGCACTATGAGAGAAACTAGAGAACCGGGAAAATAAATACCACGCGTTTTCTTGTCATTCCATGGAGTTTTTGTTGTAAAGTAAACCAGATGATACACCGGATCCTCATGTAAGTTTGTCCAAGTACTAAAATCCCCATGTTATAATTTACTCATGTACAGTGAATGAAGACCATCCACATAGAGCTCCTATTCCACCCAAACTCTTATTCCCTCTATCTATACTTACAACTTGTTTTCCTCAAAGTTAACATTATATTTACTCTCGTAACCAAACTAAACCAACTTTGACGACTTTGACAGCTTCCCATGCATTAACTCTTACATTCCTTCCGCAACCATATGCAACCAGATGATAGCTTTCAGAATCCGATGGAACCACACAAAAATCATGGAGCACGCTTCCACTTAAGCCGATACTCCTTAACTTAATCCACGAATATTTATGTCCATGTATCTTCCAATCTACGCTCCCTGACAAACGAGGCTTTCGTTCCGGTGTCACTGTCTCTGTCAACCCAGACACAGTAAAGCGTGACCGCGGAGCTGTCCCTCCGCCTTATCCTCTCTCCTGCTTATTGATATATGGAGACAAATACGCTTCCAAAATAACTTCCGCAAGTCCTCAAGCTCCAGCCCACTAGATACACAAAAGGGAGATTTTACACTGACTCTGATTAATTCCGAATTCTCCCAGCCATTCCAACACCTCTACGTACATGAATAATTATTATAACTACAATTTCTTAAACCCACACCTTCTGTTACCTTACACAGCGATAACTCCCTCAACTTGCAAGCTCCATTTTGGTGTCTTTACCCACAAAGATGCCAACCCAAAGCCGGCTTACATTATTGGAAATTATGAACTTGTCGCTAATAACTACAAATTATTTAACCCCATAGCCATTGGACATAGAGGCAGGCATTTCGAATTGTAAGGGCAACGCACTAACAAAATTATGCGTCCAAAATTACTCACATAATCACTCCGTTACTTATACAGTCAGTTCTAAACCTCAGCTTCTTACGTCTGATCTTCAGACAATTCAACAAACCCCATCAGCAACACCATATTCATGTACTTATTTCCCTGTACAAAAACTCTACTACAAAATCATCACGGACACGCTAATGAGAAAAATTGACGCTAAGCATTGGGGTAAATGGGAATGCTACAATTTTGCCCCTACATGAACCCAACTTCTTAAAAGTCTCTGATGTCCAGGGCTGTCTGTATATTCTGTAATCCGTGTGTTTGATACTATTAATCTTCAAGTACTTGTCTCTATAACGGGTAGTTATTTACCGGACACTTCGAACTGCTCCGGATTTGCCTCTCCCCGGACAGATTAGCCCCTACGCAAAATCCATCCTCTAAAATTGATAATCCACACCTGGAAATACAAACAACAGATACTTTCAAAAAATCTTCTCTACACCGTACTCTCTATCCAGACTTCCCTGTACATTCTACTCACTCCAATATTTATACAAAAGATCATTCAAGGTAAAGTACCAGCGAAGTCAATGGGGGGAAGTAAACATAAACACACCTTCTCAACTGTTATGATGATGTAATGCTGTAACTTTATAAAGTTTCAAACTCTATACATTTACCTTCAAGTATTACATATAAGTCCTACCTATATAAGTATTGCTTCTTCAAAAAATCGTTTTGTTATTAAACTTCCGTTTATAGCGAGGGAGTCTCCACGTGCAAACGATGGAGCTCAATGTCGACTGTACACGCTTTATTACGAAGCTCTTCGCACGAAGCCTGAAGCCTGAACCACACCGTTTATAGAAGAGCAGTGTATTCCTAACTAGAGGGAAGCCCGCTTCGCTGGGCGAGGATGTACACATTCTAACAACATTAATAAATTATCATTTTATTAAATATTAATTATCAGCTCTCAGTAGGATAAAATCAGGTACATAGTGCATGTATAGTGCAACTGTGCTTTCCATTTGCTAAGCCAGTGGTTTCAATGATTTTGTTTGGTGAATTTCAAATCTACCAAAAATGTCATGGTTGAGCGCACTTGACAAACTTCCCACCAAGTCCCTACCCATGCCTAATGTTTCATCCGTAGATCGCGGCTAGGAGTTTTAGTCCCGCATGCTTGCAAGTTACCACTTAAGCATTAAACACTTCTTTAAAGACAACGTTGGTAGTAAAGGTGGCGTTACTACCTTCTATCAGTTTGCCTTGCTCATCAGTATCTGCTATTTTGACTTATACTTTTCTCCCTGATGTAGCCCTGGAAAATGTCACGTACAACTGACCATGACCATGAAGTAATGTTAGGGAAATCCCTCTTCTTACACTCCCAATCCCTATTCAATCTCGATACCTCATTTCACACTCCGTCCCAATCACTCTATGTACCATAGAGAAATCCCTCTCATGCACACACACACACTCCTGATAGTCAATCCCACTCAATCTCACGCGCTGCGTGCGCATGCGTACATACCGCGCCAATTTTAAAAAGCGCCTCTATTTAATTAAATTTAATTTAATTAACTAAATTAATGTGGAATAATTTCTGATCATCAATCCCACTCAGTTTTCTACATATTTGCGTCAATCCCACTCCGTCTCAATCCGTCTGCACATTCAAATAGTCATTCCCAATCCGTCCGGAATGATGTTTTTGTCAGTCCGTCTTGTGAGCTGCCCTAACATTAGAGTGAAGTTGCACGATGAGGTGTAATTTAATGATAGTCAAACGGGACTCAGCTCTTTTGGACTGAGCCAAAACATAGGGAGTGGAGTGCGATTGGAGTGAGAGTGGGACTGATATGTATGAAAACGGTTGAGACTGAAACTGAGTGGGACTGACGGATTGGACTGATTCAAGTGCAAGGACTGAGCGGGACTGATGCGCGTACAATATTAGGCAGTTTTTAAATTTTCGCGCCATATATTAAAGCCCAAGGATGAAATGAGCGCCATTTTGTATCCTTGGGGACTGAGTGGGAGTTTGACCAAAGAGTTTCATTGGGACTGAGACTGAGTTGGACTCACACTGTAGCATAGGAGTGAGTATAGTGAGTGTATCACAGCGGTTCTGGGACTGATCGGGAGTGGGACTGACGAACTTGAGACGTTGAGACATTACTAACATTAGTGTAATTAAGCGGATTGCTGTATGTATTATATATACCCTTCATATTATTTCGCTATATAGCGAAGAAAGCCGGTGGTATATACAGCAACCAAGCAATCAAGCGCAAGCCGCTTGAAGCACAGCGAGCTGAAAAAGCTCTCCTGTGCGACAGAGTTTCAGCTTTCAGCTCGATCTGCTAAACTGTGCTTCTCGGTCTCAGCTTGCTTGGTGTATATACCACGTGCTTGCTTGCCTATCCTGAAGACTATTTTATGCGAGTGTAAGCGTGGCATAGTTTGAATGCGCACAGAGATTAGAAAGTGAACGATATAAAAGAGTGATTCCTTCATAAAGCATAGGAACTATTGCGTATAGGAAATACAAGCAGTAAAGCATAAAGCATGTGTTTAAGCACACAAAGTAACTTTTTGTGACGAAGTAAACACTGACTGAGCAGTACTGAGCACGCTATATACAGTGGCAGGGATAAAAAAAAATAGAGGGAACTAATAAGAGCGCGTATATCAAGTAGTGTAAATAAAAAGTACATACGGATATTTGCTTCATCCAACTTTTTCCCAGCTACGAATATTATTCAGCTGTTGTGTGTTATTCCGAGGACTTAAAGTACTTTACGTGAGCTTTCAGTTATAAAAACAAGTTCATAATTTTTACTGCATTTCCTCCCGTGATTCAATAAAAAAGTACCAATAATACGAAAGTGCTTTGTAAATAAACTTTTTCCGATGTGTTTTGTGATTCACTGTGAATAGTGTGAATGGGAACATTCGTATGGTGGAAGTTCATAGGTACAAATAGAATCTACATATAGGAGCATATAAAAGAAAAATGTTTTGAGTAGTTTTGAGAGGCTGTTTTTCCAACTCTCTGTAAATCATCGACATGTGCGGCCGAACTGCATGGTATTCTTATTTTTATTGTTACTATTTTATTCACTTGTTATAAAGGTTTGGTTTGGCCTATGTGGTGTTTTTGGAGATTGGTGTGTAATTGTTTCGGATGATGGACTATTTTATGAGATGGTATTAATAGGGTAATTGTTTTTAGTGTATACTGATTGATCAGTAAGAGTGCAGCTTGTGTGATAATGCTTGAGAATTGACATTTATAAAATATTAATGGGCCTTGCTTTTTTTATTTACAGTTTCTGTATAGTTGGAGTTTTACTGAAGCTTTGTTTTGTGGTTTGTATGGATAGCTGAATGGACAATGGAGGGAGACGTAGATTTACTGTGAAGCTTATTTTGTTTCGAATTTGGTGTGGTAGATTTGTGACATTACACCTTGCAGGTTGGGAAAGCTTTGGATTTGAAAGATGACAAGGAAGGACTGGAGAGAGTTGAGAGCAGGAGAATATTTTGAAGTAGCTACCAGTTGTGTGTCAAAGTATGGGAGGAATGGTTCAGTGAAGTATGATTGTCCTTGAATATTGTTTGTAAATGTGTGTGTGGAAGAGAGGATTTTATTTGAGAAAGATGTATTTGTGGTGTGATGGTTAAAATGATAACTTGATGTGTCTCAAGGATAGAGTTTAAAATGTTTCTCAATTGATGTTCATTCGGGAGCACTCCTGTCATTTGTAGTTGGTATGAGACATGAAATGAAACGAGTCCGACTTTTATGAAGATGCTTCTGAAGGGACATGTATGCTCAATTTTTATATTGACAGTGGGCGACTGCGAGTGAGGTTGTGTATTGGGAGTTTGAGAGCATGTGAGGATCAGACATCACCGTGACATGACAATTGACTCAAACAAGCGTTGATTAGTAGGGACTGCAATACTTACTGACATTGGTTGTGTTTACTCATTTATGATGCACACATTTACAGGTTTCATGAGAGATGTTTTGTCTGCCGTCTGTATGCTGCTACACACAAATATGAATGGTTAATAATTTTTGGGGATAGTGGGAATACTAAGCTTTGGCATGGAGTTTTTACTGGACATGCACGATATGTACGTAAGGTCCCCGTCAATGGTCCATATTAAGGGGACATTAAGAACAGGGCTTAACTGGTCTTCGGGGAGTTTTTGCAGTCAAATAGATACATCAAAGCCAAGTTTATGCCAGTTGTTTCTGACAGTTCTGACTCCTCTCTGTACTGTCCTACAAATTTAAGGATTGTTTGGGAATTGAAACCTACGTTTATTTTCAGCACATTAGCTCCTGGCGTTATCCAAGGAGCGTGTTCTTACGTGGATCCGGCAACAAGGAAATACAGAAAGCCAGAATGGAAAGAACATCCAAGCACTAGGACTGACAATCCTACCTCATTTACATACTATCCCTCAGCAAACATGACACCGACAAAATTCACTCCAGTATTATTCAAAGGGTACAAATCGGATGAAATGATTTTGCAACCGATGATGTGGGGGATGATTCCACCATGGCACAAAGTATGAATACAGATTCTAGAAATTGCTATTAATTCGTGAGCTCACAATTTCTGTAGAATACTAAATTAACTTTTAGGGTGAACCAAAGTCCCACGGGATGTCAACTAATAATTGTCGTATTGAGGGCCTTAATGAATCGAAATTATTCCGACGTGCACTAAAGAACAAAAACGTTTGTGTGATAGTCGCACAAGGATTTTATGAGTGGAAAACTGTTGGTGAAAGTAATAAGAAGACACCAAAACAACCTTACTTTATCTTCACTCCTCCTGATGAGAGCAAAGGATTTGGACAGGATGGTATTTCTGATGAGGAGGCTTGGAATCGAGGTACTTGGTCTGAAGATGAGGGCTGGACTGGGCCCAAGATTCTCATGATGGCTGGACTTTATGATGTTTGGAATAACCCTGATGTGAGTAATCATCAGGTCATTCTGATTTATTTTGTTACATGAGATTACTTGTAAATGTAGTCTATTTATTTAATCTAGTTGCGACGTTTTTCCTTTTTGTAGGGTGAACCAGTATATAGTTACAGTATTATCACAATGGAGTCCAACGACACATTATCTTGGCTTCATCACCGTATGCCTGCCATTATTGAAACTCCTGAGCAACTTCATGTCAGATTGCATTTCATATTATTAATTAAAATACGACTCTCCTACACTGTTATTTACTAATATGTACAGCCATTATTGTAGTGTGGCTAGGATGTTTTTCTTTCCAATATAGTTTTCCTTTCCCACAGGCTTGGTTGAACCCTGCCCCAGATGCTAGTATCAGTGATATGCTCAAAATTCTTAAGCCTGCAGATTCACTGGAATGGTACACTGTTTCTACCAAGGTCAACAATTCTCGTTGCAATGATATGGATTGTGCGAAGCGCTTTGAGATTAAGTAAGGAGTGCAATATATCATTTGCAATTTACTCAAACAGAATTCAAATGATTACATCCTTTTTTCTCCTAGGGAGAATAAAAGTAAGACGTTTATGGATAACTGGCTAAAAAGAACACCGAAAGTGAAAGAAGAAATGAATGAGGAAATTCCTTCAAAAAAACCGAAGCTAGAAGACAGTAAATAATCTGCGCTTCAATGAGAGGTGACAAATTTGGTTATTCACAAGTCTACTACCTACCATCCATACCTTTTGTATGCGTAGCCTATTAAGCAATTTAGTTTTCTTGAAATCTGACGAATAAGTAAGTTAGAAACTTCAAAAATACTGCTGTTTTCATTCTTATCTGTTTTCAGAAGGTTAATTAAATTAGATGCAAATATTCGCTATAGTCTTGTAAGAATTAAATGCACTTTGAGCATACTTAATGTCTATCACTACCTCCTTTATTTTTGAATAAACACAACACATTTTATAAATGTTTATTTTGAACGATCAACAAGTATTTGTGTTTCAAAATAATCTCTAACATGGAATTTAACATTTTTGAACTAGAATTTAGAATTCTATCATCGAGGACGGAGAAATCAATCTCATTGTTGTAATGGCTCAGTTTCTCTAGTCAGCCAGGCTAATCCTTGTTTACTAGCCGGGTCTCCTCTCGTTTTCAAATAATTTCCAACAGTTTCACGGGTTTTTGCATGGTATGAGTTTAGGTAGTCAATCTATAAAAATAAGTTAAAATGTGTTAACGTGCTGAATTTACTGGATTAAACCAGAATTAGTCTAAGTTTGAAAAAATTACCTCGTCCTTCGTGAGCAGTTCTTTCACAATCATCTTCTGCTGAATTGGAACGAATGTAACATCTTCAAATGTTAAATATCCGCGATTAGCAAAGTTGTGCTTTGTATTTGCTCGCACGATTCGAATGATATTTTCCAATCGGATACCGAATTTTCCGTCTTCGTAATAACCAGGCTCTATATTGACATTGCAGGTCCAGTTGTTTTACAAAAATCTTCGATTTCCATTAAAAATGTAAAAACAGAGAGTGGTATTACCATTAGACACGAACATGTTTTCTTGAAGTCCAGGGTCATCGGGAATGTCACGATAAGAAATACCTTGCGGTCCTTCATGAACATTTAAATAGTGTCCGATGCCATGTCCAGTTCCATGAATGTAATCAAGCCCAACATTCCAAAGAGATTTTCTCGCCAAAGTGTCTAATGTGTTTCCCTTTACTTTATTTGGGAATATGGCTTGCTTCAGAGCTATCTGACCTTTCAATACTCTTGTAAAGCATTCGCGTTCGTGCTCTGTTGGTGTGCCGAAGTGTAGCGTGCGTGTCACGTCAGTTGTACCATCTCTGTAAGATTTTCGCGTTTCATTAATACAGTCAGTTGTTACCTTTAATTAGAAGATTAACAAATTATTTCCATACAAGTATTGTCCACCGGAGTCCACTAAGTAGATTTCATTCAAGGACAAAGGTCTATCAGACTCTGGAGACGGTTTGTAGTGAATAATAGCACCATTGGGTCCGCTGCTGGAGATAGTGGTGAAACTAAGACCAGCGAAGTCAGGCTGTTCTCTGTAAAATAAAACAGTTGAAGAAATAAATCTTGACCAGAGATCACTAACCAAGTATACTATCGTTCATGTTCATTACTCTCGGAATTTTTGCAGTTTATCAGCAGCTGAAATCTCAGTCAATTTTTGTCCACTCAGCATTGCTTCTTCTAACCATGCGAAAAAATTGCACAGAGCTGCCGCATCACGCACATGACAGTTTATTATTCCTTGCACTTCAACTGAATTTTTTAACGACTTCATCAGGGAGATGGGAGTCAATTTCAAAATTCGTCGGTCGTCAGGAACCGAGGAGGCCAAAGCTGCACTTACTTTCTTGCTCAGCCAGATTTTTTCATTGACCTCGTCAACCTAATTTTACATATTTATAATTATACATTGGTTGACTCAATATTTAAAGTAGTACTCTGGAAATGATCTGAGGTCATAAATAACAATTTAGGGTAGATACTCACAACACCAACAAGTCCTTCCAGAATACTCTCGTAAGGATGAATCGTCAAGTTTTCAATGCCAGCCTTGAGTCCTTTCAATGCTGAGTCCTCCAACCGAACAGAATTAATAAAAAAATTCACTTTTGTGGGAGTGACGATTACGTAGGAAAAGAAAACAGGGTTGTAATGGATATCCGACCCTCTTAAGTTCAACAGCCCTAAACACGGCAGAAAAATTACATACAATTATTGCAACCTTCTTTTTTAACTTATATGTGCTTAATTCAAAATAAATGTCAGTACTATAAGTGTAATTACATACACGCAATTTCATCTAATTCGGATACCACCAACGCTCCAGCTCCAGCTTTACTCATTTCTTCACGAACTTCATTTAATTTTTCTTTTGAACTTTTTCCGGAATAATGAACTCCCAGTGCTTTAACTGGTTCCAGAGGTCGAGCTGGTCTGTCAGGCCAGATGGCATCAATAAGATTGGTCTTCACAGCTGTTAATACTTGTCCTCCGGAATGGATCTCTTTTTCCATGCGGTTCCATTCATCCACAGAGTATAAAAACGGATCCACTCCAATCCTAGCACCGCTTGGAAGGTTCTTACTCAGCCACTCGGACTGAGAAGGGGTGTCTACAAGTCCTACATGGAAGAATAAAAAAAATTATGACATTGAACCTCCAACCTCCACATCATACGAAATCTCTAATACTTAAACACCCAAGGTATTTCTCTACCTTGTTTCATCAGCGTCCAATTTTGATCGATTTCCTCGACCGCTTGAAGATAATACCGTCCATCAGTCCAAAGTAGAGCCTGGCCTTCTGTAATTACTGCTGTTCCAGCAGAGCCAGTGAAACCCGTAATAAAAGCACGTCTCTCGTCACACCCGGCAATATACTCACTCTAAAAAAAATCAATCATATTAATTTTGAAACTCTACTTTTACCATGAAAAAAATTACGAACAATATTTGATAAAAGCTACTCCTCACCAAGTGAGCATCTCCAGAGGGAACAATGTAAGCTTTAATAGGCTCGTCAACCACAGCAGCATCCACCATGAGACGCCGGAGCTGTCGTAGAAGATCCGTGGTGTTCTTTGCCACTCTTGTCATGGTTGCGTTTCTGAAATCCAATCGATAGTTACATTAAAAACACGATTCACCCTCTCATTAATTTTTTAAACGGCTGACAAAGTATGATTTTAAATATTCATAAAATAATCTAAATACGATTATAATTTTAAGCTTTTTATACTCCTTGTCAACTATAAAAGGCTTTCCACAGACAGGGCCCGTCGTAATGTATATTAGTACTACCGCAATTACTACACTCTTTAGCTCTGTATCCCTGAACATTTCCTTACACCACCCAAAGTATTTTCTAAATTCTAAACAACTGTATAAATAACCTTCTTGATTATGACTTCACGTATACTGATTCTCTGAAACTTTTGCACCCATCCACAACTCAAGTTCTCCTAATCCTACAGATTCATCCACCAACTAACAAACAAATTTCCTCCCCAACCCATCATAGTCGCCTACATGGTACAATGAAATTTACAGTAGCTATTTCCAGATTTCTATTTTAAGGATTTTTCAACCCCACTTAACAGGACTTCAGAAAGGTTTACGGCTTCTCCCATACAGTTCACTTCTCAATATTTACCTTTTTTTTGCATAACTGTAACTATACAAACAGACCTCAAGATTAGAAACATTAATTCAATGATATTAACTACCAATATTAAGCTGTCCCTATACTTTGTCCACACATTTAGTAAATAGCAAGTGACACACCCTAACCAAACTCCGTAAGAAAAAATATCCACCGAATTCACTCTAAATACTTCCTGATACTTCACAAAATATTACATTTAATTATTTTATCACATCTACAAAAATTCCAGTGTTACCCAGGCTCTTCTGCAAAAGCAATACAGTAGTCCCTTTTGCAAAAATACTAACACTGTACTCCTGCACTATTGATTTTGACTCTCATCCAGAAAATAATAAAGCATATGCTAATTACCGGTAAAATACTTTAGGAACGGCAAAAAAATAACTTACTGTTTGCTCCGAATTTCAGGCTCCGAACGCTGAGAACACAATGATGGTTAATACTTAGGATTTTGAGCTCTCCTTCCTCCAATGTGAGTAAATTCTGTGGAGAAAAAAATAATGGACACAATCATTCCAAACAGTCAGATGGGATTAAATGGATGGATCAAAACACCTGTAAATTAATTATCCCCACACACTGAATGACATGTGTGTGAAGTGCTGGGTTTCAAGAGGCTAGCAACAGCAACAAGTTTGATCAAATTGTCAATGATTGTACTTGCTCTGGGTATGTACATATGTACACACAGCTACTTACTACTAATCAGCACTTCAGTCTCAGGCTTCGTATCTCAACTGGATCCAGAGGCGAGTTTACCTCAAAACACTCCTAAAGGCCAAAGACACTGCTTTGCTCTATGGTAAAAAAAAAGGTGTTGTTGTTGTTATTCACTTCTCTGCTGAGTCTGAGCTCTGAGCCTGAGATGAGACGTCGGGTCTGACGTCCGACTACTCTGACGAGGGAACCTCTCAGAGTGTAATGCCCGGATCGAATTGGAACTTCGAGTGGTGGGGGTTATTAGACTCAATGTATAATAATGAATAATAATGACCTAGAAGATTGATCAGGAATAATTGGAAACAAAAAAGTGGAGCAAAGTTGAGATTCTTTTGGAATGAAAAAAATGCAAGTTTTTATATATCCGGTCAAAATGTTTCTCTTTTTTCTTTACGGTTTATTGTAGCAAATTTTATTGGATCCCGGACTAAAGTATCCATAGGGTCTCAAAGTTGAGAATTTTTAATCAATGTTTTGAAATATTTTTCCGAGAACGCCAGCCGTTTATGAAAACAATTTGGGGTCAGAAACTCTCCTTTCCGCATATTTGCTCCTCCTCCTGAACTGGGGATGAATTTTCAAAATCTTGCTCTCAATGAGGGGCCTTAAGGCTCCCGGTAAAGCCTATGAAATTTCTTACCGAATTCGGTTCTGAACATCATCGGAGAAAAATTTAAGTGAGAATAAGCAATTTTGGGGTTTGAAAAGTTATATGCCCAGAAATATACTGAATTTGCTACACTTCCAGAGTTTTGAGCTAACGCAACGGTATGAAACTTTCGGAAATTCTAAAAAAAGATTTGCTAAAACGGGGTAGAATAGAATCCTTATATATGCGATAGTGGAAATATAGTTCCAAATGGCCGACGCCGATGGATTAAAAATGTTACTCGAGTTGCCCCACTGACCGACTTGGCCGAGTCAGCAAGATTTCTGGACTACCTTTGAAGCCATAATTTTTGGAATTTGAAGAATTTTTCCCCAAAAAACCGGCTACCTGGGTAACCGAAAATTTCAAAATTTGCCGACTTGCCAAAATTTTCCGTCTGGACCAATTGGCCGATGGACCACATCCGCAGGCAACGTTTTCCACTACCGCCTGTACGTAATTATTCCCAATATAGCTATCCATTATGGCGAGCTAAGACTAGAATACTTCCCAAAGCTGTCTGATTGACTCTCATTGAGAAATTTTTTCGGCGAAATCCCAAAATTTTCATTTCTTATGGAAATTAATATGCGGAATTTCAGCTTAGATAGGATAGGGTTAGACCATCACTGTTTGTGTTAGCAAATTCAGCTGTCGCGACCTCTAGTACTGGAAATGGCACGAACTGTAGTTATTATTTAGATTTAGTTATTGAGTCTCACGACTATCATCAATCCAAGTTCCAATTCGTTCCACCCCAGAGGTTCCCTTGTGAGTGCTGAATCAATAAATGTTTGTAACGCTTATCCCTATCCAGGATTGATGCTATTATGAATTCGAAGACTTTAAAAAATTATTTTGCAAATAAAAGGCAAGATATTTCTCAAAAATATTAATAATTCCTTTTCATAAGAATAGCTTTATTTGTCTTAATAGTAGATAACTAATACACATTACAGAACAATACTATTAATCAATAATTACCAAGAATAAATACATTAGGGGTAATACAACGTTTGCTGCAATTTTAATATTTTTAATAGCTAAATAATTATGATTACTAACTCCAAAGAAAAGCGTTAGGAGCGGCATTGTTGGCCACCAAAAGTTGGCCATGTCTGGAAATTAGCCTTAAGTCTGACTCCAAATCCCGGAGTTGAGTTTCAATCTCACTCTTACGCTTCAAAACTCTTTGGGAGGAGGAGAACAAGGGAAGGTTTTGGAATTCAAGGAATAATTTTTCCCAGTTCTGGCTCAATCCCTGTGAAGAATTTTTTTAAAGAAATAAGGAATTAATTGGCTCCAGCATCTGTGGAGAGATTGTATTCACAGAGACGGAATCTTAAGCCAAAATTCGAGCTACGATATATTTTAATGGAGGTGATTTAATTATGTTTATGTAATGGAATAAAAAAAAGAATCAGTACTTCAATAATATCTTTACGCTCTTCATCACTGAGGGCCCTGCATTTCTTGTTGGCTTCTTCGGCCTCAAACCGTTCCAGGAGTTCCTTTTCCATTTGGATCTCTTCCTTCCGCTTTAGAATGTAATCTGGGACTTGGCCATAATCCTAGGATAAAAGACCGACTGAATTATTACAAAACATAGGGACATTATAATTTCAATGAATGTAGAAGTGATGATTTCACCTTTTTGAAAACCATTCTTTCGCTCAGATCGCATCCATGTCCCTTCCAATCTTCAATCCTCAACCTTGGACCCCGCTTTGCTTGCATTCGGGAACATTTGAGGGCATTCTCTAAAATAAAATCTTTTTGTCCTCTATCTATGATATTTACATCCCCGTTGTAGCAAGTTGAAGGGAGTTGATCAGTGTCAGTAATGTCGTCCACCGGATTGTGACACGTGGGATTTTTATCGGGTTGGTCCATTCGATTCCGTATCTCCAGCAATTTTTGAAGAATGAAAGCATCACAAAGGGCTTGATCTGTAGTGATGTTGGTGAGCTTCTTTTGTAAATCTTCCGGACTGTCACAGTTGTTCAAGTCAACGCTATCGGGATTATTCTTCACCATTTCATAAGCCTTGGCACAAATACAGGGGCTGAGGATGCCCAGGGAACCTCTGGTATTTCGCTTGTCCGTTATTTTAAAAGAGGAGTGACAGGAAGAGATTACTTTTTCCATGTCATCGGGACGAATAATCATTGGATTGTTTTTCGATAGTTGGAATTGATTTTGAGTTGGTTTCGAGACAGGGGGAGGCTCATCCCCTGCATTTGTAATGGATTCTTTCGCTTGCGGAGGATCGCTTGCTGCTGTTTTTGGTTTCATTTCGACAGCCAAAAGAGGTTTGGGAGGATAGTAGTTGTTGTTACTGGGTTGGTGAGGTTCATACTGCTGACAATGAGTGGTGTCTTCTCGGTCACCAGAAGAGTAGTCTTCGTGGTCTCCATTCCTCCGCATGCTGTCAAAATCAATGTCTTCATACTCCACTTGTTTCCGAGTTCGGACTAATGTTGGCTTCACTTTGTAGTAAGAGTCCCATTTGGAGACCTTTTGGGTTGGCAAGGGACAAGGAACTAACCGTAAGGTTCTGGAATATTTGTAGGGTAAACTTGTGTGGGAGCTGGGTTTGGACTTGACATTGGAGAGTGAGGCTCGTTTGCTTCCGAAATTTAAGGAATTATTTGTTAGATTTGGGAGGAAGTTTGGAGTGGATTGTCCGGGCCTAGGAGGAGTTATTACTGGAAGGGTGCTTGGGAGTCCCATGGAACTCCAACATACTTTTCTGTTCTTGAGATCCTGACGAACTTTATTGGCAAATTTTGAAACGTAGCTTGAAAAATGTTAAAAATATTTTGTGATCCGAATTTTATGACATTTGAATCTTTCAATCAGGTTACGTTCATATACTCATTTTGACAATACAGTAATTACTTACCTTGGTTTGTGACGGAGAGAGTCGCGATCTGGAGACATGTCACAGTAGTCATCATCCATTTGATAATTGTGATCACCTTGACCACCCATTATTACTCTTGCCATGATGAAAATACACCACTGAACTTTATGTTCGTCCAAGTTCAAGTGAATTAATATTAAAACAACTGACAATGAGGAAGACTACGATATTATCCCGCTCGTTTATATTATCTAGAGATGCTGTAATTACTCAAATTTATCTCTTGTTGTTACATTAACTGTTAATTGACAACACATATTCTAAAGACTTCTTGCGTTAGTGAAAATTAGCAAATTGATCTTATTTCGATTCCGTATTCCATCTGTAAAATGTACTTTATTCCTAAGTAACATGTATTTTACTCCTTTACTGGTCTAGTTACTAGGTCTAGTACTAAAATGATACTGGGTGCAATTAACTGACTCTCTAATAATTACCTAATTAAATCATATGCAGATACTATAATCTATAACTATACATGTCCCTAGGCTAAGTAACTGTATGTGAGCCGCATTGCCCTAAATCCTAAATCTAGTTTCTAGATCTAACAATAAGTACTTTACTAGTGGTACGCTACGATGGGGTAAACTGAAACTAAACTAACATTAAAACGTTTCCTTTGCAATCACATTTCAGTTTCAGTACAGCATTCCTCGGATTATTTTTTTTGCAAAACTTTTGTTCGTTATTGCGAAAGCCCAATGTTTTTTCTTACATTTTTCAATTTTTGTTCTCCCGAAGATCTTGAATAGTAATCAATGATTAGGTATTTTTTGTCTGGAATTTTTCAATTTTATCTAATACAACTTTTTCTGAAAACATTTTTGAATGAAAATAAAATCAACACAATGAAGTGCAAGTGCAACCCAGAGTTACACCCACATGCCTGCTCCTTATATATCAGTTAATGAGATATTTTATTAAATTCATATCCTGTCAAGTTGTTTTTCACCTCAGCCTATGATGTACGCCAAACCCGAATATTTTACCTCCTGGTAAGTACTAATTATACAGGGAAAGAATAAATTATATATGCACTCTCTGTTCCGAGATATTATTGCTAAAGGTTTCGTTTTGTAGAATGTGTAACCGCTGATAAGTAATTATATAAAGTATCTCAACGTTAACGCATGTGACATACCTGGACACCTTTTTAAAAAGTTGGCCAGCTTCTTTCCAGGGCCCTACATTATTTGCCCTTGAATTGACCGCGAGGTTGAAAATGCGACATTTTATGAATTGATTTAAAGGGCTTTAAATAAAATTTAATATTTTTAAACCCTAATTTAAACCCACAATTAAAACCCTCAAAATGTCAGGTTTTCCAAATAAATCCTACTTTGTTCCACTTCCTTCAACGTTATATCCAAAAGTTTTGAGCTAAAGGGATGGAATAATTTTTTTTTTAAACCTAGAAGGAAATTCGCTACAAACTGGGTGAATCGATTAAGTTATACCGTTGGCCCTTATATGAGCTAAAGGGGGAAGTCCTTTTGCGGCATTTCAGACCTGTCGCACATTACCCGGGATTTTTCTGCGACACTGTATGGCAGAGTTACAACTGCAGACCTGTCAAACGGGTAGTTAACTTACCAAGGAAGTACCCAATAGTATTTTCTTTGGATGAATTGGACGATGGGTGGATTAATGGGAGTTCCCTATCCTGACCAGTATAGGGAGCTCACCATTATAAGTATAGTACAGGGTTGCCGCTATGACCGCTCAATAAATTATAATTGATTATGACGTCATGCGCCAAAGGTCATGACGTCATCAATGCGCAGGCGCAGTGATTATGAAGCTTGGTTTCATTATTAAATTCAAAATTTAATTCTCCATGTCCATGGAGACCATTTGTATGGTCTGCGCAAGTCTTCCGAGTTTTCGTGAGCTCCCTATGTTGGCAATTGTGGGAGCTCACCACCGTGGCGCAGGAAATTCCGGCGCTGCAACGCTTAACATAGCAAGCTCCACGTAATGGCAAGTCGTTCGTTGTTTCATAAGGTAATATGCCGTAAGCTCCCTATACCTGTTGTGAGCTCCCTACCCTGACCAGTATAGGGAGCTCCCATGAATCCACCCATCGTCCAATTCAGACGATTTTTCTGTCGTGTATTTTTGGAGCAGCAACTTTTCCATTTCACGACCCCTTCAAAAAAGGACATTTTTGAAACGTTTTCAAAGGAAGTGGAACTTTCAAAAATTATCTGTAATTGCTATGCATGCACTCTTGCACATAATATGGATCCTTCAGGTTTTCGAATTTGATGGATACAATTTACTAAATTCAGTAGCACCGTTTTAATCAAATACAACAAAAATTATGTGTGATCACCACTATGTGCTAAGTTCTTTCTTCCTTCACAAACAGTAGGTGTCGGATGGATTTCGGACTTAATATTAGCAATAAACCAATTTATACTTCAGTGAACGTTAATTAGGGAAGGCAAAAGATAGATGGTCGGGTATGGTTAGGCATCAAGTTAAGATATTCTGCTGAAAATTCAGATATTCTTCTGAAAATTCAGATATTCTTCTGAAAATTCAGATATTCTTCTGAAAATTCAGATATTCTTCTGAAAATTCAGATATTCTTCTGAAAATTCAGATATTCTTCTGAAAATTCAGATATTCTTCTGAAAATTCAGATATTCTTCTGAAAATTCAGATATTCTTCTGAAAATTCAAACATTTTGCTGAAAATTCACACATTTTGCTGAAAATTCACACATTTTGCTGAAAATTCAAACATTTTGCTGAAAATTCACACATTTTGCTGAAAATTCACACATTTTGCTGAAAATTCAAACATTTTGCTGAAAATTCACACATTTTGCTGAAAATTCAAACATTTTGCTGAAAATTCACACATTTTGCTGAAAATTCACACATTTTGCTGAAAATTCACACATTTTGCTGAAAATTCACACATTTTGCTGAAAATTCACACATTTTGCTGAAAATTCACATTTTGCTGAAAATTCACACATTTTGCTGAAAATTCACACATTTTGCTGAAAATTCACACATTTTGCTGAAAATTCACATTTTGCTGAAAATTCACACATTTTGCTGAAAATTCACACATTTTGCTGAAAATTCACACATTTTGCTGAAAATTCACATTTTGCTGAAAATTCACACATTTTGCTGAAAATTCACACATTTTGCTGAAAATTCACACATTTTGCTGAAAATTCACACATTTTGCTGAAAATTCAGATATTTCGCTGAACTTCAATTGGATTTGCTACATGCTGTGACCTTGCGTCCACATTAATTGTAGCCGAATTTAAGCTAGAATGCCTTTTTTGCCGCAACATTGCTAAAGACTGCGCGAATGTATGATTTCCGGGTGGAGCAAAATTCAAAAAACGTTTCTGCCTTCATAGTGCGATGAGCGGCTACTTGCGTTGTTACTTGCTAGAAGGGAATCGAGCGACGCAATTTATTAGGACAGGGTTGAGACAGAAATTGAAGCGTTAGTGTGAATTAATTATACGGTCGTAAATCGTAGTTATTTTTGAAAATTTTACGGATCTCGAATTTCTGAAAAGTCACCAGCTATAGAAAGTAAAGAATCAATAATTTCTTAATTCATGGGAGTGACCGGACTTTGGGGAATTTTAGAGCCAACGGGGAAGCCTTTGAGAATACAATCTTTGCGTGGGAAAGTGCTTTCCGTGGGTGAGTCAAAATTTATCTTTAGCAACATTTAGTCCGGCTAATTCGTTCTAAAAAAGAAAAAAGTGATTACACCTACTACTTTTTGAATTATTTAATAATTATAAGTCGGACTGCAGTCAGAAATTAGTAGCATCATGAAGTTCATGGAGTTATGTAAATACGAGTACGAGTGAGGATGAAGATTGCATACGGAAGCAGGTTGCATGGTTGGTTGGGAATTACAATGTATTGAAATTAGCAATAAATTATTAGTTATAATAGCAACTGTTCCGTTTTGGAAGAGTTGAATGTGTGTATTCGAAATAAAGACTGAGACTGTCAAAGTAAAATCCGGAGAAAAAGTGTTTCCTTGAATGTAATTTCCAGTATACCAAAGGACATTTCGTGTGTAGAAGAGGGGGAGATTCCCAAGAAGATTTGAGAACCAAAAGGTCTGCTTTCTGTATCAAGGAGTTATGAACGTGGAGCTCCCCACAGGAAAAGAATTACTGAGAACCCTGCTGAACAAGATCCTGACGATTCAGCTGACTGACGGAAGAACTCTGCAAGGACTATTCTTATGTGTGGACAGAGATGCTAATATTATAATCGGCTCGGCTGCTGAGTACTCCAATCCGGAACTGCTAGGAGAGCCCAGGATCTTAGGACTGGCTATGGTGCCTGGCCGCCACGTGGTATCAATCAATGTCCGAAAAGAAGTTTTCGATCGTTCCCTAAGTTCCTCACCGTTTCATATAATTTAAAAAAGAACTGTGTAGTTTGAATTTTTTACAATTTTTTCCCATCTCAGTTTGACCTTTAAAGTATAAAATCAGTTCGAAATGGCTGCAGCTGCAGCAAACAATGCGACAGTTCAGCCAACCCCAGCTCCACCGGCCACGGCACCAAGATGTAAAACTGGAGAAGAAGTGGATCCCATGAGAGAAGAAAGGACGGGATTAATTAGAGAAGTAGGATGTCAAGCTATTTGGAGCTTATCTTCTTGCAAACCAGGATTTGGCGTTGATCAGCTACGGGACCCGTCTTTAGAAAATTATTGGCAGTCTGATGGGCAGTTGCCGCACCTTGTTAATATTCAATTTCGGAGGAAAACCACCATTCGAGATATTTGTATCTATACAGACTTCAAGCTAGACGAAAGTTATACACCGAGCAAGATTTCTGTCAGATGTGGTACTCATTTCAATGACCTACAAGAAGTTGAGGTGGTGGAATTCGCTGAACCGAGCGGCTGGGTCCAGATTTATTTGAAAGATATTCGAGATCGTCCTATTCGTACTTTCATGCTCCAACTGGCTGTTCTGAGTAATCATCAGAACGGACGGGATACTCATCTCAGGCAAATTCGAATACATTCACCAGTTGAAAACTTACCTGTTGCTGTTTTTCCGGGAAATTATACGTCGTTGGCTTTTCGAAAGTCATCGTGCATTCGATAAGAAATTATTTAATAGACCAATAATTACTCCCCAACTTTAAAGATGTTTAAAACAATACCACAAGTATCGTCACTATTGTGGCATTTAAGTTAAATGTTCACAGTTAGTTATATGATCTTCTCTGAAGTCATGTCTCAGCCTGATTTGGACGTAACCTATATCTGCTTATATTTGAATTTATGTATATCTCCTTTCGAATACAGTATACACGGTTAAATATTAGTGAATTAAACATTGAATCTGAATACACAAAATGATTGCATTATTATTTTTCCATTTGATGTACAAGTTATAGCGAGTGTCTACCAATAAAATCTTTGATATCCAATGTATTAATGTTTCGGGAATGTTATTCGTACAACAAAGACGTAGGAACAATTTCATAATGTCTTCTGGATGTAAAAGTAATAAAAGTATCTCCATCATTCCCACTGGACAAAAGAAGTGTGCTCAATCTCAGCCTCATTCTTTATCCGGGCTCATTCCGATACTATTATTATATTTCCAGATGTTTCCATATGGCTCCATCAAGCAGTCAAAGGGTTTCGGGACAAAGATGGGAATCCAATTCGAAATTCCCATCTTCTTGGCGTTTTCCACAGAGTATGCAAACTTTTGAGCCTTGGGATTAAGCCAATATTCGTTTTTGACGGTGGTGTGCCTGTGCTTAAAAGACAAACCATGTCTATTCGTCGCCAACGAAAAATTGAAGCACAAGATAAATCGCACGCCTCAAGGAAGAAGCTTATTCAGAATTTATTAAAGCAGCAGCTCCAGCGTCAGTACTTAACTGACCTGCCAGCAACGGAAGAAATCGACGCTGAGATAGATCGTGTAGTTAAAGCTGGTTCAAAATTATCTAACACATCCCAAGATACCACTGCCAGTCACACCAGGAGTCCTAAGAAAACATCTAATTCACAGAAGCTCCAAGGAAAGAAGGATGTATTTGAAGATGATTTCGACAAATTTCGCGAGAAGCTTGCCGAGAATTTTAATAATTTTTCCGTCTTCTTTAGTGAATTAGATGCTCGCAGAAATGATTCAGATGATTCCGAGACTGAAGTGTCCTTCGAAGAACCTCGAGGATATGATGATAATTTTGATGTAATCCTAAAGCCGTCTTTTGACGAGTTGCCTCTGGAAATTCAACATGAAATGTTGTTCGAAATGCAGGAGTCAAGGAAGAATAATTCATGGGGGAGGATGGATCAGATGCCGAAAGATTTGAAGGATTTTAGTTCTTTTCAGATGGAACGACTGCGGAAACGACGAACGCTGCAAAAGAAGATTCAGACTGTGCAAAAGGAAATGGGTCAGCGGCACATCCATCTGACAAATTTCGATGATCTGGCTGCCATGGACTACGACCAAGTGCCCTCCGCAGAAATAAAAAGAATTTCATCGAATAAGGAAAAGGGATTGATTTACATAAAATCCTCTCCGAGTAAAGCAGCTGCGAAATCTGAGCCTGTTGCAGGATCCTCTAAAAGCCATCCTGAAACTATCACTATTGAAGATTTTATTACCGGAGATTCTTCCAGTGATGAGTCCGGGACATTCACAGAAGAGCAACAGTTAGAAAAGGCTATTCAACTCTCACTTGAAGATGCGTGTGGGAAACCAAAAAATGAAACTTTATTAAAAAACAGTGCCGAAAAAAATCAACCATCCCTTGAGAATGACTGTGGGAAACCAAAAAATGAAACTTTATTAAAAAACAGTGCCGAAAAAAATCAACAATCCCTTGAGAATGACTGTGGGAAACCGAAAAACCAGATTTCAGTGAATTATAGCGAACTAATAAAACCAGAGGAAGATGAAGTTATGAAAAAATCGGAAACATTAGCCGAGCGAGCAGACAATTCTTATGCAAAGGAACAGAATGAACGATCATATGAAACAAGGACAGTCATTCGAGAGACATTGAAAAAACCATCAGAAGATATTACCATAAGTGACTCCAGCTCGAGTGACTTCGAAGACGTTGAAGCAGAAGTGGAGGAAGAATCATTGAAGCCAAAGATCGGGTTGAAATCTGTCATCGAAAATTCCCCCCAGTCCCTCACTATTGCCTTTAATGCTTGCGATGGTTTCAAAGAGGAAGAAGATATCTTTGCGGATGTGTTTAACACGTATTCTTCTGGAGCGGATGTGAAAGTTTCAGAAAACATTACGGGAACCATTGGACCTGAGAAAAAGGAAAATGATTCATTTGTTGATGATGCAGGAGTTTCTAACAAGGAGGATGTCATTATGGATTCAGATTCTGACTTCGAAAATGTCGACATGCAAGAAGTTAAGCCCACTTCACCTGAAATGGATATCCATGAAGATGGACCGAGAATTGCTAGAACTCTTGGAACGGAACCTAAATCTGTTCGGATGATCTCAGCTCAGTACATGCAAGCTCAGGTTTGTTATATCTGCTTACGTTTCTGTAATCCAACCCCTGGAGGGTCGTTGTTAGGTTATACTGTAGAACTTGATTGTTATTGTTTTATTTTAGGAAAGATTGAATAGGGAAAATGAAGACTTAACTGCATCAAAAGGGTTTCAAGACCGTGTCGCTACTTCCATAACGGATCAAATGTATTCCGAAGCTCAGGTAGCTCTTTAGGAAATTACAGTGATGGATTTGATGGTTTTAATTTTTGACAAAAAATTATTATTGTTTGCTGTCAAAAATGTGTTCGTAGGAGTTACTAACACTATTCGGAGTACCTTATATCATTAGCCCAATGGAGGCGGAATCACAGTGTGCTTTTTTGGATATTGCCTGCCTCACCGAGGGTACCATTACGGATGATTCAGATGTGTGGCTGTTTGGAGCTCAGCGTGTATACAAAAACTTTTTTTCCCAGGGTGACAGGAAGGTGGAACTCTATGAGTATGCAGATGTAGTCCAGGCTCTAAGTAAGTGATTATAGACATTTTTTGTTTTGATTTCTGGTTGTTTACAATACTGTAATATTACATTCATATTTACTCATAATGTACATTTATCATGGACAACTCTTATTTTTTGCTGACTAAATTTTCTTACAAGTATGTAAGTTTCAAATGATTTTCTTTCAGACATGGATCGAGAGAAACTTGTCCTTATTGCTATTCTAACTGGAAGCGACTACACGGATGGTGTTGAAGGTGTTGGTCCCGTGAAAGCACTGGAAATATTGTCGGAATTTCCATCTCCTACTATCTCAGCTTTTGATTCTCTAATGAAATTTCGTGAATGGTGGGATCGAGCTCAGGAAAATAAAAAATTAGATTCGGATAATAAAATCCGGGACAAACTACGCAAGCTTAAAATACGCCCAGGTACACTGAATTTCAAATTTTCTAGCTATTGCTTCTTACGAGACAACAAGATTGCTTATTGTAAGTATTTTTTTAAATCATTTGTCGTAAATCCCACGACAAATTATGTTCCAATTTTGATAGGATTTCCCAGTAAAGCTGTGTACGATGCGTACCTAACTCCCACGATAGATGAGTCTCTTGAACCATTTCGATGGGGTATAGCAGATTTGGATGGATTAAGGAACTATACGAAAGAAAAGTTCGGATGGAACCAACAAAAATGTGATGCAGCACTTCTCCCTCTTATCAAAAGCCTTCGCTGTCAAGCAGAAGAATCCACGCGTCAGCTTACAATGGACTCCTTCATACAACACGGTCAAATCAAAGGAAGTCAGAAAAAAAGGAAAATTAAAAGCAAGCGGCTGGAGCAGGCCATGAAAAAATTAAGAGGTCCATTGGAAAGCTCAGAGGTAAAGCTTAGCTCAGAGTCGGATTCTGAACCAGAAACAATTCCTCCCCCACACCAGAACCCAAAAACCAAACTGTCCGGATCAGAAGATGAAGATTTAGATTCTCTCCTGACCAAAATGGGAGTGAAACGTTTGAAGGTTAAAAGAAGTGACCTACAGCGAGGTTATCGGGGACGGGGCACTCTCTCTAAAAATTCTAACCGCGCTGACACTACACTCATGCCTGGCACATCTACCACCTCTCTTAATTCATCTTCCTCAAACTCTTCCCCAGCAGCCACAAGCGTTAGTCCCATTAATAAGATAACCAAGAAATCCGAAGTAGTCACTCAGAAAGCTCGAGCGGAATTTCAAAAGAACATGAACAAGAAAAAAGCCATTGAGCTTCTGAAGCAGAAAAAGACATGAATTTGTCTGTAATAATTACATTCTTGTAATCATGTTACTATTGTCGCTTCAGCTATTTATATTTACCACAAGTAGTTCAGAGTTTATAAGTATTCATTATCGCGTTTTTCTCTCCATAGCAGAGGTTAAATGTAGAAATTAGATTACAGTAATTCGGAAGTCATCTTCCGCCGCTCTTTCCCCGCCCCATGCACAATGTAATTTATTGTTACTTCAGCGGACGTATTTCCCATCCTTCGTATTTTTCTATAATAAAATACTGTACCCTTTTATAATCTTGTTAACATCTGCTTGTACCGTAGCGTCTCTTCAACATTCTATACGAGTCTTCCGACAGGAAATAATAATTTTAGTCGCTTGCCTTTACAGCTCTAGACTGGTCATATAGTGGCATGGTCTGCTGAAAGCACTTGTCTGCTCCGTTTAATTTATGATTAGTAGTTGGCAAGCTCTTCCAAAAACAGTCCAGACAAGTGACTTTCCCTTAGCCGATATACTAAGTACTCATGCCATGGCTTTAATACTATCTTTTGGTACGCAGCCCACAGATTTACAACCTTATAATACAATCTCAAAAGGATTTAAGCATCTGAAAGGATCGTGACTATGCATGCCAAGAAAAAAGTATGAGGGTCTGAGGGTGAAGCATCCCCGCACCCTTTGTTTATTTTAAGCACTCGGTTATATTTCTCATTGCACTCGCGCCATCCCAAACATCATCTTGAGATGAGAATGAGATGAAATTCATGCAGCCAGTGGATCGTCTCTATCCCTTCAGTATTCCTACGTATAGTGTACATTATGTTTCGTACAGTGTTTTATTTTCATTCTCTACTACTCCCGTTTTTAAGTTTGTGACTTTCACCATGCAGTATTTCTAGCTTTAAAAATATTTATCTAACTTTTTTCTTGTTATTATTTTATTTGATAATTTATCATTTAGAACGCTAAATGGAATACGGTTCTATTAACAGAAGAATAAAAAATAAACATAGGATAGAGAACGATCCCAGAGCTCGACGTTCTTTCTCCACATCAAATTTATCCTTTAAGTCAAATTGCTCCACTTCTGTGGGACGACGATCATTGTATGTAACTTTGCCCAAAGACTTGGGAGCTAATGTGGGAACTGACGGGAGGATATTGAGCTTGAAAAAAGGAGGCCCTGCTCACTCTTCAGGTGTCATCCAACTGGGGGACTTTGTCAGAGTGTACAGTCGGGATGTTGATGAAAGTCATCCGGAGCATGGCATGGTGACAGTTCATGTCACTTACGGTGTATTACAAATTGACAGCCGACCGCCATGCCCACTGGTTATAAAAGTCGGGAATAAGTAAGCAAGTTTTGAGTTGTAAAATAATAATTCTATAAAATCTCTAGAATTTCCATGTCAGGCAGGAGACTGGAGTAACGCATTTTTTGATGATTTCCATGGTTCTTATTGTTAAATGAATGCTAAATAGATGCTATATATTTTTAACGCAGGAGTAATACATCTCTTGGAATCGCTTTAATGGACACTCCAGACAAGAGGATAAAAATTACTTCCGTTCAATCAGGCTCTTTGGCTGATCGTTGTGGATTTTTACTACCGGGAGATACGCTAACCTCCGTGGAAATTAGCCCTATTGAAAATATCCCTTGCTCCCCTTACTACACTTCGTTTCAAATCGCTCAAATCCTTAGAAGAATATCTACCACAAATTCCACTATAACTCTGACAATAATCCCTTCGGAAGAAACTGAGTCTTCGGATAATAATTCGGGATCTACGATGACCCTACAGGAATCGCCAATGCAACAGGAACAGTCTTTACTCCGGAGTGGTCCTTTCTCCAGGAATAAATTAGAAAATGAAGCTGAATTCGGTGCTGAAAGCAATGAATGTGTCTTATCTCTGTGCCTTTGGAAAGATCGTCTTTATGAAGACTGGGGATTTAGCCTGATCGACCCTGAAGATGAACCGGATGGAATGCATGATTCTAAAGGAGCTTACGTTCATCAAATTCGACCGGGCGGTCCCGCTTTCTTATCCGGGTTACAACCCGGAGATAGATTTTTACAGGTAATGACAATTGTATGAGCACAAAATCCCTGTAGAATCACAAGTAATAAGATAAAACTCTATTGTGACATCACATTATTATTCCAGTGTTTTTCTACGTGTATCAATTTGTAAAATAGGCTTGTGCATCCAGATATGCAGTTACAATACAGATAGTTTATGTACTTTCTTAAAAAAATGCCGAGATTGATGGTTGTTTTTAAATATTTTCTGAACGGATTACAGATTAATGATCGTGACGTGAAATTCTTGGAGAGTACAATTTTAGTCCCGATCTTGGCATCATTGGACGACGCTTTAAACCTCGTAATTTCTCGCAAGAATCCCACTTCTCATCTGACGAGATGAAGAATCTAATTTCTCGGAAAATTCATTATTAAATAAAACGAATTTCGAAAAAAACTGGGCTTAATCTTTTTGGCATCTATACTCTTCATATGTATTTTTAAAGCGAAGCGCTTTTGTAAATTTGCTCGTTTTTGATTTTTTAAACTCCATATGCATTGGCTCAGTCGTTCAATCATCAAAAAATTAGAGTTTAAAATAGTATTTGTCTTGTAGTACTGGCTCCACGTTAATTTATGTTTGTCATAATTTCGGTACCTTAGTAGGGCCTAGGCTAATTAAAATTTAACTATATTTATTTATTCCTGAAAATCCACAAAAATGGATGCCCGAGGCGGAATGGACTGTGTGCATACCTAAGTAACTCCGCTCATAAAAAAATCTACCCAGTGATAGATACTTACATATATCGTACAGCAAAATTTTTTGATTTGTTCTAAAATCAAGAAATTTCTTGTTCGTGTATATCATTGTGCCCTTGCAAGGTCAGTTTGAGATTCAAAACACGTGTCTGCTGACCTGAGTTCTTGACTCTCGTGGAAACCAACCCAACATGAGTCCCGATTCCCGGCACCGGATGAATTGAACGAGGAGTGAAATAATTGTGAGCACCCTTTAAAGCCCAGCATACTTTTGCTCTGTAAGCATTCGGCTCTTTATGCTCCATTTGTGGTTAAGGGTTCGGATCTTCGTGAGCACCCTATGTTACGCATTAAAGCTTATGCTCCGCCACACGGTGTTGAGCACCCACGCTAATAAACCACGTTTAGGGTGCTCACGAAGTGTCGACGGCTGCATGAGGTTCAACGGTGAGCACCCTATCGTGGCAAGAATAGGGCTCTCACCATTATTCCACCCGTAGTTCAATTCAGCCCCGACTCTCAATCTGTAGTTGTTTTTAAATAATTACATAAACAATTACTGAATGTAGGTAAATTGTAGGATATTTATCGAAAGTATCTACCGATTTTTTTCTAACGTGTGCTTGTTATACATTCTAGTTAACGTTGTCACAACGCGGGAGTATGAGTGACAGGGACTGATATTTATGGTCCATGTTCCGAGGTCCGAAACATCATTCATTACCTTTGTCCTTAGTTTTGAAAGTTAAATATACTTATGTATTTTAAATGCCTTGAATTTCCATTGTGACCTGTAGACTCCACTATGTTACTGCAGTTGCTCGGACAGGTTCTTCGGGGTCATGGAGCTCGACAGCTATCAACAAGTAGTTCATTGCTTCTTAAAAATTCAGCCGGATTTAATTCTAAATTATCACCAGAGGAACTGGAGAAACGGCGGAAGGAAATGATGGCTAAAAATCTTCCTAAGAGAAAGCCCATTGAGGGAGTCAAGAATGTGGTTTTAGTATCCTCGGCCAAAGGTGGTGTGGGGAAGTCCACTATTGCGGGTAATTTAATAGGTCCTTATCAAAATATTACCAATAACAGTAATGTATTGTGGATTAGGAAAGATTGAAAAAGTTGAGTTGTGTTGGTATTTTTGACGCAGTGTTTTTCTATTTCAGCAAATCTTGCTGTTGGTATGAAGATTGTGGATCCTAAGAAAGATATTGGATTGCTGGATGCGGATGTATTTGGACCATCCTTACCGATTATGATGAATTTGAATGGGGAGCCTGAATTAGATTCTAGTGAGTTCTTCAATGGACTACGTTTAATGTAGTGGAGATAAAAAAGTAATATTGGTAGTTATCAATGTTATCAAACAGAGTAGCTAAATGTATCCTGGACATAATTGCGTGAGTTATATACGGTAAACTGGGAAGGTTGTGTTTATGTTGTTTCAGAAAACTTGATGATCCCACTTCAAAATCATGGAATCAAATGGTAATTAAGATCATTTTGTAATCATTATTGCTCTATGGTGTTGTCACTGGAGTATTGTCAACGATGAGTTAAAGTTAGTGAGTTGATTCTAAGTGTGCTAGATGCTCATTATTTTTTTGTCTTTTCAGTATGTCCATGGGATTTTTGGTTAAAGAATCGTCTCCGATTATATGGAGGGGCCTGATGGTGATGTCTGCGATCGAAAAATTAGTTCGGGGTGTCCGTTGGGCTCCTTTGGATGTATTAGTAGTGGACATGCCTCCTGGGACTGGAGACACACAGTTGTCGTTTGCTCAGTCGGTAATTGTAGATGGTCAGCATCATGTTAATTAACATGTCCAAGTGTGGACGTAGTTTTGGCTTAGAGTCTGGTAGTTATGATTTTCATTTGTGCAGGAGCATTAATTGTAACGACACCACAGAAGGTTGCAGTTCAGGATGCTATAAGAGGGGCTGAAATGTTTCGAAAGACTGAAGTTCCTTTACTGGGATGTGTCCTGAACATGAGTTCCTTCATTTGCCCGTCATGTGAGACGAAAACTCAAATAGGTCATAATTTCCAGTCACTTTTGGATATCTGCCAAGTAGAACTTCTTGCTGAGATACCCTTTCAACCAAATATTGCGGAAGCAGCGGATGCGGGAACACCAGTCGTGCTTTCTAAACCTGATTCCTTACATGTATGTTAATCTTGAATTCATTTTTATGGTTTTTTAAATAAAATATTCACGCTGATTTTTTACGCTTGCAGGCGATGGAACTGAAGAAGCTAGCATCTACTATACTTAATAAACTGGAAACCAAGGCTGCACAACCTTTGCAAACATAGTAGGTAACTAGAGCCAAACATGAAGGCTCATCAAAAAGGGTCGAAATTTTGTGATGTACTTAGAAGAATTGAACTGTATGTAGGCATTTTAAAGTTAAGTTTTCGTTATGTACGAATTTTTAATTTACACGTGTACTAAAAAAATACCCAAATGTATGAATTTATTGCAAAATTGAGTATATAAAATTGTGTATTGCTTTTTAAAGGTCATGGAAAGTTTTTCTTCACAACAGTACTTCACAGATTATTATTATTTACTGGTAAAGCCAGATAAAAGTTACTTTACTATACACTAGAAAATTGAAAATGTAGTAACAAATTTAATTCAAAAGTTTGACGTACTTTTACACGATATTTTGAATTGACACAATGAAAATTGTATACAGAACGCATTGCGCCAATGACACTACCAATCACAAATCTATAAGCTTTACAAAGTTAACAGTTGTTTACGAATTAAAATTAATGTAACATGGTTGAAGCTTATCGTTACTGAGGGCAAGAAATTAAATCGATAAAACATCGAGGGCTAAAACGAAATATGCAGCTTAGAGTTTTCTCAGAAGCAGAATGAACTATTTGTACTCAATTATGTTCACAGTTCTTTCATTTTCCTTATGAGGGACTGCCTTTCGATTTTAACCCAAGATATATGTATCTCTTCTTTTTGTGGATTCACTGTACCGAAATGCTGTAGAGTCACGACGTCACGAGTCACAAAATATTACCTATAATTATTTCTACTGAAGCATTGGTCGTACAAATGAGGGCTCCGCAACTGCCAATTAAAAATAAATTACAACATGCATGCACATAGTAGCTGAGGGAAATTATTACATGCGCTAGATTTTTCATTAAATTTAAAACAAAATACGACTAGAATCTAATTTAAATGGACCACCTACATGGACAACATAGGCAACCACAAACGGGACATATGTAAGTATAAATATGATTCTACATTAAATACACAACTTTTCAAAGGTATAGTAAAAATATATATAAGCTTATATGGGCCACATCAAACGAGCCTGAATAATCAATTACTCAGTGTTCCCATCCCAATCTCTGTCCTGATCGCTCTGGGGAAATGTCATGAATTTCTCTGATATGACGTGTCACAAATACAGTGGATCTCCATGGCTGTCATACTCGTAGATCATTCCGAGTTCTTTGGCATCGAATAAATGATCTCCGATTATTTCAATTACTTGAGTGTCTTGAGAGGATGAAACTACTCCAATCGTATCCATAGGTTCCGATTCTGCTACAGCTGAAATAGTATTCAAAAGCGTCAGATCTTGATGATGCTGTTCATTCAACCCTAGAGCTGAATTGTCCATGATCATTTCCTGATGAACTTGAGGGTCTGCAATCAAATTGAACCGCAAATGAGTTCAATAAACAGTTGTTATTTACTTTTAACACCATTCTTTGAACATGTAAAAATAATAAGACAGTACTTGATAGGGGGAGTGACGAACTGCGGTTTAGCATTCTCTCTCTTTTGGCTGCACTTGCATAATTAGGTGTTGATTCCATGGGGGGAGCGGACACCCTGCCATTGGAAATCATATTTCCTTCGTTGGTTAGGACACCAAACTCGGACACAACCATTTCATTCTGGTTTCAAATCCAAGACGAAGGTCAATTAATTACATTTGACACCCACATTGAATTTTTCCTACAAAATACTCCTTACTAACATACTTCCTCTACAGTCTGTATATTCCTAAAAACTCACCAAAATTTGGTCACTCATATTCTCTTTGTTGGATTCATCTGGATTGACAATAATAACGTTTCCATCTGAATATTCTGAGAGCGTGTACATCTGATCTTGTTGCATATTTGGGTCCTGAACGTCAATCGTATACGAGCCATCAGGGAGGTCTTCGTAACAGATTACTGAAACAATATTAAAATTACAAATGACAATGTTCTCAAGCTACTGATAACAATTTCTCACCTATACCTTGGCTAGAATTGTCTTCATTTTGCCCCAAATTCATGTCATTTGGTATTTGAATGTAAGTCACTGGAGAAGAATCCGTTTCTTCATTGGTATTCTGGTGCTGATGATGTTGCATACTGGCAACCGCATATTCGCTCAGAATAACTGAGATAGCTCGATCTGTTTCATTCCTTATCGGAATAACATCCCCGTTCTCGATACAAATAGCATCCAAAATATTGTCAGACCCACTTTTGCGTCTCTGCAACATCAGTTACACCTTTCATAATTACTATTGAAAGCTACAATAATCGTATATTTCCACTTCCACTTATTTTTACAAAAAATAAATACATTAAATTCAAAACATAATTGACACAGCTCTCGGAATAATGCGGGATTTATTTCAGAATAAGCATTCTGTTATCCAGATATGTACGTACTATTGGAGGTCTGATGCCCTTCCCATCCTCTGAAATAATCCACAAGTGTCCGGCTCCGTTTCGTGCTTTGTCTCCCTTCTTGAAGTAAGGATTGATGCTTAAATTATGTCGGACAGAGTTTTTCCAGCGGTCATCATTCGCTTGGAAATATGGATAATTAGACCTGAAAACATAAAACAAAATTTTGGCAATGGAAAGAGAAAAAACATTCTCTGTTATAAGCCTTTTAGGAAATATATTACGTTGAGTATGTCATTGTGAAATAAATACTGGACTTACGAAATCCAGTTATAAATTTCGGAAACAGTAAGACCTCCATTACTTTGGAGCAATGCTTTCTCAATGAGGTCAGTATAAGTACAGCGAGGCTTTCCAGTTGAGTCGCAAGTGATTTCTCCCTGGATCTCCTTACTAGGGACTTTCCGCATACGGTAAGGACGCTTTTGACGTTGATCATTACCAATGGTATCATCCTGAAGTAGATGGATACCAAATTCCGGATTTTGTTCCCCATCTTTCGGAATTTCGGAATTCAAGGGATTCGAGTCAACCATTTCATAACCAGCAACATCATCTACTAACTCAGGGTTTCCTTTTACTGTAAAACTGACGACTTGTTCTTCCTCCATGGGTTGTTCCATTTGCTGATGTTGCTGTTGTTGTTGTTGTTGTTGTTGCTGCTGCTGCTGTTTTTGACTGTTTCTCTGAGATTGCTTAGAAGGTCCCATTTTATTCTGGAGCCGAGTCCTTCGAGGGGCAGTCTCAGAGGTACTACTTTGAACTTGCTGACCCTGATTTTGATCCACTTGATTGGCAAATAAAGAATCAACCTTGAAGTCTAGAAGCCACATTAAGTTTGAATCGTGACTCTCCTTCATTTCGTCAATTTCTGTGTTCACACAAGTTACTCGTGCTTGCAAAAATTTACATTTAATTCAGACAGGTTGATTGTGAGTTTCATATGAGTGTTTCAGCAATGTCCAAAATGGTAGCTCTCGGAAAAACGTTGCAAATTAATGGATTGTACACAGCAGATAGGAACTAGCATGGTTTGTTAAATGTGACAGACATGACAGGGGAGTGGAAAAAAAACGGAAAAATTGTGCCGACACAGAAGCTGACGATAACACAAATTGATGAAAGCACTAAACGACAAAGCAAATGTGATCTGACAATATCGAGAAATGATTATTACCTGGCTCGTACTTCTTATCCGCAATGTAGGAATTAAGGATTTTGTGATGCTCTTCTTTCGTGACTAGTTGGACTTTCTTCGGGCCTTTGGGTCTCCGTCGACTCACTCTCTTACTTGTTTCACCGGTGATGACCCCGTGGTTAGTTCCAAAGGATTGACAGCCACTGGCACAACATGTACAGGAGGCCGCACTTGTTATTTCAATAGGTTTTTTACAGGTGCTCAAACTTTTCGGCTCACCACAGTTAACAATGTAAAATCTTCCGGGTTTTGAGACTGTCTTGCTAAAAAGGGGCTCATGCGGATGTCCGTCCCAAATAACCAAAGAACCAATACGTGGCTCGTCGTCCTCTATTTCCGTATCACTTTGACCTGTCCCATCTTCATTAGTGTTGATTTTAGGATCGAAATCTTCCTTTGAAGCTGCTGCTGTACAGAAATAAAACAAAAATACTTTTTTTATTTCCATAGCGTGACATCCTGGCTCAAAAAGCGTTTTGGGGCAATGGGAGACAAATCCCTAATTTCAAATAGACTTCACATATTGAAATAAACTTGAGCCTATCTTGATTTCCAGTAATACTAAATCTAAGCAACTAACCCAATTGTGCAGAGAAATAATCACTTCTAATAGTTATTTACCTCCTAAGTTTCCACTGGCAACCGATTAAGTCAATAAAATCTATTGTCAAAAATCCCAGTATCACTGTCGACTTGTATCAAAATGTGTGTGTATGTGTCCAGTTATGTGTGTAGGCTCACTGATTGAGTCTGTGGATGTAAAGGAGTGTATTCACTGTGTGTACAAGTAGTTAATGCAAAAGTAGTCAGAAATTTTTATATTGGTGAATTTTTTCCCTTGCGAATATTCTGCTATACTGTATGTATACCTACAAGGAAATGAGGCATTAAGCTATTGGCAAGATTTGATTTGACTATGAGTAGCTGAGCTATTGGATTGAGGAGCAACAAAACCGAGAAATCCAGTGATACGAAGGGGGTTAGGCTGTCCCTGGTCATGTATAAACCTGGTAGGGATACTTTGATCAAGTCAACTTTCCCCCATTGTCGCATTTATGAGGAAGAAAAAAAAACTTCCCTAATGCATACATACATGGTTAGATAGTTTCCCAAGAAAATTATGGGAATCCACTGCGAAATACAAGGGTGTCGACTTCACCGTCATTCCCGGTGCCTGCCGGTACCAGGCCATCAATTTGTTTCGTAGCAGGTACGGCCGGTGCATTTCCATTCAGAATCAACCGGATCGATAACAATGCAATGAGCCTATTGTCTACCCATCGAAAGACCATGTTTTATCTGTACTTTACTCTTTTGTTCATCTCACTACTACTCCTACTACTTCAGTAGAATGTACACGGAAGAGCTGGTTCGTGTGAGGGTGCCGTAATATAAGAAAGTAACTTTTCATTCCTGGCTTTTTATCATATAGTCAAACCTCTATCAAGTCTCAGGTAAGACTAACTACAAGGACTTCCCCAATGTTTACCAGGAGGGAGAAGGATTTCTGGATTCCTACTTCAGCTTGACTTATAGTCAGTTAAAAGCCTACCTCCTACACTCATCTCATTAAAAGCTATTTATTAAAATCTAAATTTGAATAGACTATAGATATAGATACTGATATTAGGAAGGAAGCTTGCTCCTGGGAGCTTGAGTACCTTCCACTGGGACTTTGACAGTGGGCACAGCAATCGAGCAATGACCATTGGGTTCTTCAGAGTTCTCTTTCGTTTCTGCGTCATTTCCCCCCCAAAACCAAACATGTATTTTTATATTACACACTTTAGGAATTTTTTATACTTTTCCTCGTTGTGGGTACATCAAATGTAATAATGATATTTTAAGAGACAGAAATAGTTTAACAGAATTTATCTTCAATTTATCTTCCTAACCTTTATTTTTTAATTTCGAGTCAGTTTCACAATGCTTCGCAGGCCGGCCTCTCTTTCGTTTCTCACATTTTTTATCTTCCTTGATTCCTTCCGTAGATGGGCCGGAAGTAGGAGCAGGAACTACGGGAAGACTTTGATTGTCGTCAGAGTTAGAATTCAAAGTTGGCTTGAAAGTTTCTCCTAGTTCCTCCTTAGCCTTCCCATCATCATCATCCTTCTTGGATTTTTTAAGGGCAGGTTGATCCTCTGAAGAAGACTCGTCACTCTCCGTGATGAGGTCATCAAGCTCCTGGGACGAGAGGGTATTAGCACAGCTTTCCAGGGCAGCCGTTAGATCTTTGATGTTAGAACTGGATAATGCTTCATTTAATTCTTCAGCTGTAAAAGTATGTGTGTCTTCCCCTCCGGATTCATTGGACTTTGATCTTTCATTATTATTCGTACTTTCACCACCGGTTGACTCGTCTTTATTCCGACTGCTGTTGCTTCCATTAATGTCTTCGGGTTCCAGTGCCTCAAGTTTTATTTTGACGGGTTCTAAAAAATAATTAGAAATACTTGGCGAAAGCATGACTACCAGCTCAAACTAAATTATCAATCACTTCTGTTATTATTGCAAATGTACAGAAGATCACTAGTCATTTACAGAAATATTATCTAAAATATCATTACTTTCCATACTCAATGATGTCTCCGAAAGTTTGTGAGACTCTTCCGATTTTTCACTGAAGCCACAATCACCAAAATGCTGATCTAGTATATTTATCCCAATTTCTTAAAAATACGTAAATGGTCAAAAATACACAAAAACAGGGTGAATATTATTGCACAATTTATAGCTCTCAAGTACCTAAAATCCTGCCACCGGGAACATCTTTGCATCCTGGCTTGATGTCCAAATTTTCTTCTCCTGTAAAAGAAAAGCATCAAAAATAGAGAATACTCGATCTGAAAAAATAAATTTGAGACTAACTTTTCACAAAAGGAGGCCTCTTGGGTGCAGATGACTTCCCAGTTGAGGCTCGCTTATTGTTAGAGCTAAACCCTGATCCTGAAACATCCGTAGAGTTAGTGCAGTCGTTTTCTTTATCCTTGTTACTTTCTTCAGACTGGGTCAGATTTTCCCCAAAACTGGTATTAGTGACTCGTCGACCTGATCTGAACCTCATGACCATTATTTTTTAAATTCTCTTAATTGGAATAAGCTAAAATTTTAGAGGATGCACAACTTGACCAAGAAATTTTTTGTGAAAATTTTCTACAAATTTTCTCGAATTATTCATATGCAGCACCTACTTCCCTCAAACGCGAAAAGCACACTGTAAATCTTACCAATTTAAACTTACCCATTCAGCCATGTCAAATTACCAATGCGCCCCTCACCATTGACCATACCATTCATTGCGCTATCAGCTGGTTCTTTCTTTGTGGGTGGGTCATTCAGCTTCCCAAACTTTTCACAATTTACTTGGCGCATTGATGTTTCTTATGCATGCATAGCAGCCGCCGTAAAAATAAGGAATATAAATACATATTTCCTCCCTGTTGAATAAACCCTTTTTTGGTAGTCATACTCAGAAACTCAGAACTCAGATTATACTTCCACAGCCATTTTTGTTGGTTTCAAGCAACCAATCCTACAGTGCTAATACTTACTTCATGTACATTCATGTGGTGGAGCGCACCAATAGGATGAGCGTATTTGCTCGCATAAACCCCAATAAGGTTTTGTACCTCTGTGTGGTAATCAACCTTATTATCTTTTTTATAACGCGTTACCAGTTTACAATATATTCTAAAACTGTTACAGATTATATTTTTATTATAATTACATGATATTCATACAAACTATGTGGAAGTAATACAACTATCTAATTATTACAACTAATGAAGAACGGATTTTTTAGATTTCGTTTAATCCAACATGAGCATAAAAGTCTTCGCATATATGATACCGTATGAACCTCTGGAATAGTACCTTTTATTATTCTGTAAAATAATAATTCTGAAACTAAAATCATAATATATTAATAGCAAATTGACAAATGATGAGATGTGTATGGGTTAACAAGTGGTTGGATTTTTTAAAATATTGTCATTGACACCTGGTAATAGTGTTATTTAGGCAACAGCTTGACTTGGTACTTACTACCTACAGACATGACATTTGTACATATATGTGTGTGTAATTGTAGCATAATTGAGTATGAAACCTGAAGATTCTCCAGAGTCCAGAATTTGGAATCACATTATGTAGTGTTAAATTGTACGTATAATATGAAGTTTTTGTAGAAAATCTGTTTTTTAGCTCCCACTCGGCTTCTAAGGTAAAGCAATGCGTTATTAATTTGTGACTTTAAAATGAATCGTGTAATTGCACGACCGGCTTCAATTGACTGGGTACGCAATTTGACGGTATGTTAAATGCCTCAGATATTGTTGTTGTGTTGCATGTGTCAAGATGATGGTTACCGAAACCGATACTAAAAACAAAAATACCTTCAGCCCAGCCCTTCCGCATTAATGTAGATTTAGACTACTAGCCCCTAAAACTTTGTTTTAGTTAGCGGGTAAGTTAGTTAGCATGTGCGCGCAAAGTTGAGCAATAGTAAGAAAAAGTTTCGACAAAGATAATCATCACATGTTACATGACCTTCAGATTTTATTACATACAAAATCATGTCTTGCTTTTAAATAATCTAAGGTGTTTTGTTTCATAGTAATATGATTATACTGCAGTATACCTTGACGCTACACAAGATTTCAATAGAACTACAAACGGTGTAAAACATTGTTAAGGTTAAGAGGAGAGAAGAGGTCACAATTCAGTATGATGATAACAATATTCTTAATTATTATTATTGTGGCTAATGTTCACTTTTTTTCAAAAGTTTCATACATGCAGCAGCAGCAGTGACGTCGTCTCATCGTATTAATAATTACAATGATCATAGTAGTATAGGAATCATAGTAGAATCATCAACATTTTATAACCGGCGAAACAGTAGTAACTTATAATATAATCATATACATAGGTAATGCAGCTACAGTAATATTTTTAAATAAAAAGAATAAGTAATTGATAGTTTCACATGTTTATTTTAGTCCATTAATTGCTTTGCTACTTTTTCTGGGGATTTTGGTCGTCTCATGATAATTCCTTTTTTTAGAAATTTTCTTCGTAATTTTTCAGTGGTCACTTCGTGGTACTATCTTCGAAATTCACATTTAATTCCTTCAAATTTATGTAGTTTATGTATGTAAGTTCACTTCCATAAATTATCATGTCACTCACGTGTAACTTCGGGGATGACAAAATCAGGAGATGCAGAAAAGTTTCATTTTTCTGGATTTTTCACGAGTTTATTGTTCATTCAGAGAAAAGCAATTATGTAGTTGGCTAATAAAAACGCGAAATCTAATGAGTCTAATACATAAGATCAGCCAGTATGTTTCGTTTTTTGTCACTTCTACTATATATACCTTCATACTTAAGACTTCCTGCATATTTCATTATTAGGAGAAACAACATAGTAGCAGTATCGTTTTTGTGGAAACGTGACATAGATAAGTAAATGAATTATTCTTAAACTTACACAATTACAATACATTATTATCATTATTAATTAAGCAGGAATTTGGGAGTGGGATATATCGGGAACAAAAGGAAGAACAACTTTTATAATTTAAATATTTTTTCGAGGATGAGGTGATTTGGGGGGAGTCCCTGGATTATTCATCGAATCATTCGACGAATTATTGGGTTTAACACCTACATGGCCAGGTGGGGGGCCAATATTTGGGGGCATGTAATGTGAAGATGAGTGTGAATGCACCATTTGCATTCCCACGGGCCCAGCTGAGGGAGTATTGTAAATAGGTCGCTGAATTGGACCAGGAGCAGACCAATGAATTCCTTGATTCACAGAGAAATCATTTGCAGAGTTCCATCTTTGCTGGTTTATTAAATAGTCATGCTGGCTTTTCAACGCATTTTGTGGTAATGGTTCTAGGCCAGGTTGAATAAACGACTGTTCAGAAGGTCGGATCCGCTGAGATCCCAAGTTAGATCCTGAATCTGAGGCAGAACCACCCTGAAAAACGAGCACAAAGCAGGTATTGGTTACATTGCACTTTAATCATACATTATCACACCATGATTCATGAGGTCGCATAGCTGAAATTACCGTGGAATTAAAAGTTGGCATTTTCAATGAAGCAGCGAATTGAAGCCCAAAGTTTTGTGAGGAATTAGGGGGAAATACGCATGCTGGGTTATTATTGGATCCGAAGTAATAACTTGAAGATCCTTGCACAGGTGGAGTGCCCGGGGGAGCTGGGCCCTGGGGAGGAGGACCACGGCTTAAATCTGAGGATTCGTAATTCCCACCAATGTTGAACATAGCAGTGTTCACATCAACTGGGATTAAAATCTGGGGCTTGAAAAAAATAGCAATGTTAATTCAGTAAATAAGAGAAATAATTTTACAATTGAAACTAGTTATATTCAAATGTGAAATAACAACACAATCCAATACTAGAACCAAGAATCTGAACCATCATTACTTGATATGCGGGAGAAATTCCGCCGTCCGAGTATCCACCATTAGCAGGGCCAAATGCTCCTTTAGGGACTTGCTGTTGTGTCATTGGATTATGAGCGTGGTAATAGCCTTGCTGATGAACAGGTTGAGACATACAAGCATGACCTGTATTTCTATTTGGTGGTTGATTTTTGGACATCATTGCGTTTGATCTCGAATTAATATGTGCACCACCACCTGAGTTACCGCCCGCAGAGCTTGTGATTGGGCCGGGAGATACACTATTATGGTTAGATCCTTGGCCTGTTTGTCGATTTTGACCACCATGCTGCTGCTGTTGAAATTGCAATTGTTGATATTTGGGGTCTAAAGGTCGGATCAGCACAGAACCACCTTGAGCATATGGAGTTGGAGCACAACCACCAGAAGGAGCATTTTGATACTGCGTGAACTGGAACCAAAAAGTAATCTTAAGAACACGCCAAGAATACCAGATTACATGCGCATTATATACGTACGGTAAGAGACAATAATTTAATAAAAAGTCGTTTTCGTATCTACCCTACCTGAGACTGAAATGGATCCAAAGGTACTACTTTGGAAGCATACATAATTTTATTTGGTGGGGCAACTACAGGGACTCCATAATTATTCGCACCCATATGTTGCGGCTCAATACCGTAGCTTCCGAATGCTGACGACATTCCTCCGTGCCCCTGTGATTTTGAAACAGGTGGTTGCTGCTGAGGTTTCGAGGGCTAAAGCAAACAATAATACATCGTGCTAAATACAGAACATTACCGACGTGAAAAACTCGATCATTCACTGTAATTAAACATGTATTAAAACTACAGACCAATAAATTCGACTAATAATCAAGCGTGTACCGGTCTGATATTGTTTGCATTAGGACTGGAACGAGACTCGGGGTTAGCCATGGCAGCCATAGAAGGTGAGTTGCCACCAGAAAAACCGACAGCAGATGGTGGTAATGAGGATGGCCCAAAATCTCTACTGCTAGAATCAGATCCTTTGAAGGAATCACTGCTGAATGCACCATGAAAAGCATTTTCATCGGGTCCACAAACGTTTGTTTGTTCTGGAACTGAGGGCATCGATGGATTTTCCCACACACGTTTCACTGACTGAATCTTTTCGGTAAGCTCAGCCGCACATGGACTTATGGGAGAAGGTTGATGATCAAATGTATGCCTAGATGATTGCTGTAGAAGTGAGGCAGGTTTGGGGGACGATGTATGATGATGTGTGGTCATCATTGACGAGGGTGTTGGTTGATTCTGAGGAACAGTTGGTGGGTCATCAAATGGAGACTGACCAAAGTCAAGCTCTGGACTATCTTCACCAGGGCCCTGAGTATAACCATTATTAAATTATTAGCAATGCTGTAAGCTTGCCAAAGAGGCAAAATGGCCTACTTGCGGACCGCTTTGATTTTAACCGAAAATTAATCTAAATTATTTTGCTTGTTTCCGGATGATATACATATCCCACCATAATGAAATAATACAAGACGATTACCAATTAAATAAATAACAAAATCATTTCAAATTGCCAGATTATTAAGCTACGTTTTCCAAAATCTCTGCCTAAGCCAAAATAGTAAAAAAAGACAACTATTCGCACTGTGTGATAAAACTGATCGGAGTACTATCAAAACTCTAACCTGTTCTACCCAACAAAGATTAAACTAACATCTCGAATGTTTCTTACACAGAATAGGTTTCATTATTTTGACAAATGAGCCCTTCTGAAAAGATTTACTTTGGGCCTCAAGGGAAGGTACTTCGTTGAATGCATCACAAAGAAGTACGGCAAAGAGGCCAATCATAGAACTTGACTACTGAATAACTAAAACACGAGCAAAATATTTCCTCCAGGAATTTACTGTATTCAAACAATTACGTTTATACCTTTCCAAATCCTAACGATCCCAAATTTTTCCCGAATTCAATTCCGGTAGCGGAAGGCAAAGAGTCTTTCTTCACTTCAGGAAGTTTCGAGGCTGCATTAGACTTGTTTGTGTTTGATTCAGCAAATCCACTTTTAAGTTTTCGATTTTCAAAAATCATAGTATGGACTGGGGGATTTGTTCCATCCAAAACAGCTGCGGCAACAGTACTAGTGGTATTGCTTGATCCACCCCCACCAGAAATAGGGCTTACACTTGATAATTTTACATCACTGGAATCCTTATTATCATGTGTTGCATGCGAGGTAGCATTAGATGAGGGAAGATTCTGCTGTGAATTTTGATCTGGGCGAAATGCCGGAGCTATTGGCTTTTCCCAAGCATTTACTACAGGGGGTGCTGCAGGTTCAATTCCTGTGAACAATCATTACGATGAGAAGCGAAGTCGTACGCTAGTCTTTCATTACATTTTCCACACTTGTGATTAAAAACTTCTTTAAATAAATTAACGTTAATATTTAAGCTAATCAAACATGAAATAATAGTAGCTCAACCTCGAAAAGCTCCGCATCTAATGAAACTATCATCACACATATTTGTTTAATCCTACGTTGCTGAAGAAGAATTTTAGGGATACATATTTATTTAAGTCACGTACCTTTAGGTGGATTGCTGGTACTGTCGAGACCTTTGCCAACACCACTTGATACATTTCCTGGTGGCCCACTGTTTGAATCCCGTTTATTTGCAAATCGTGGAGGTAGATTATTAGAATGCGCAACAGATCGGGCTTCATATGGTGGATTCTTCACTCGGATTGCTTTGCTCCCTTTGTCACTGTTTCCATTTCTTGCTGTAGTGGAAGCAGCAGTAGTTTTGTTGCTGAAGCCTTTCTCCTGCTTCGTCGGTTTATTCTTCCTTTTCATATCTTGGTGGCCTCCACTGTCACCAATATGCTCATTTTTATCAGAGATCATCATATGACTACGCGGTTCAGCACAGGAGGAGGAAGTAGAAGAAGAAGAAGCATTCAAAGATTTAGCATATGAATCGGTGTCACCGCCCGCAACAACAACTGCCGCCGCGGTCGCACTCCCACTACCAGTCCCGGCTTTATTATGTCCAGCTCTACTTCGACTACTACTCATAATATTATTAGCACTATGAATATTGTGATTATTATTATTATTAGTCGAGTCTTGATTACTACACAAGTTAGTGGGATCAGTAGTGTTAGCAGAACCGCTGCTGCTCATCATCTGAGGTAATGAGCCAAGCGTGATCATAGTATTAGCATTCCGCCCAGGAGCATTTCCATTTTCCCGACTATTTAAGTTCTCATTTTGACTCTGTCGGTTCTTTTCAGCTCCGGGTGCTTTACTAGAGCTGCAACATAACATTTATAATACAGAATGCAATCAAAAAAGAAACCAAAACTCAAAGCATTAAAGTAGCCTAGTTAGAAATTAATTAGCAGAGCTTGCTAACTACAGAAATTAGATTAGCGTTTTAGCAATATTAGCATAGCCGAGGACTACTACACTAGTGATAATTACTTAACAGACCAAATTTAATGTGCTACTTAATTACTGTATTTCTATCATTAACAGTACACGACGCAGAGCGGTAGTTAATCGACTTTGCAGTCGAGAATCGAGAGTTCAAGCATTACTACGTTCGATGTGCATCAAAAATTATGTTTATCTAGAAAATTAAGAGCAAAACCTCCTTTAAAAGTTGCTGAATATTGCATGTAGCATCAGGGTACAACAAAAATATTCTTGAAAAGCGAATGGGGAATGGAAAAACAACCTAATTGTACCATCGGAAAAGACAAGTATTTTCACAACATTTATGCAAAATTCCGAAACCACAAAACAGGCCACGTTTGCATAAATGACGTTTTAAATAAATGATAACTTTCACTTCTGCTTCCTCTAAAAAATTCGCAGGTACATAATTCTACTTAATTTTTTAAATCACTATTCAATTTTGCCTCTTGGCCAATGGTACAACGAGTACGAGACTTAAACCCTTCAAACTAACCTGTCCTTTCTGGATTTGTTACTGGCAGTTCCACTTTTCTTGGACTCCGCGTCGCTATCATTATCAGTCCAGTCTTCACTATCTTCACCTTCAATTTTTTTTTGACTGAGACTCATATTGGAGGATGGAGGTGCATCACCTTTACCCCTTTTACTACTACCTCTGAACCGATTATCCGGATAGGGTTCAGCCCCTCTTTGGTTTTGTAGTCTTGGAGGAACAGCAGATCGGCCACCACTGTGAAATTCTCGATCTCTGTGTCCTTTCTTAAGCTGGGATATTGACGGAGGGGATATATCAACTGCCATTAAGGAAGGGATTCCCCCTTCCTTTCCTAAATTCCCTTGACCAATGTCAATTTTATCCTTTTTGTCCCCGTCATCATCTTGCTAAAATGTTATAACAAAATAGTAAATAATAAGTGAATCTATAACTAGATGTGCTTAACTGTGAGCAGCGGCTAAATTCCAAATTTGGATGCCTACCTTATTTGCATTCGAGAAAGGTTTTTGATCAGATGGAGGGCCATAACCTTCCAATTTTCCACCGCCCCGAGCATTATTAGCATTACTGCCACGTTTACTAGAGGATACGTTCTTGCCACTTTTCTTGGTTGAATTTTCCGATCCTAAATCCTTTTCTTTTTTTGGTCGCTGATTCTCATCAGCACCTTGTTGATCCTTTTTACTGTTTGCTGCATTGCCACGCGGGGAGGTAGAATCTAGTTTTTCCTTTGAATCATCTTTAGTTTCAGATGATTTACTATTATTATCAAATTGCTTGTCAGACAGGTCGTCCCGGTCGTGTTGCTCGCGCTCTGAATCACTTCGTTTTGATGCTGGTTTGTCGTAGTAATGTGAACTACCACGACCTCTAGATCCTCGGCTACGAGGTCTGTCCCATCCAGGGCGATCACGGCTGAAGTAATGAAAACCAAGTTAATATAATTGTTTTTTGGTTACATACACACAGCTTGCAATGGAAATTTCGTGGGTAAAGAGACAATAGATGAATTTCTGATTAAAAGCAAACTTCTAAACCACTTTTTGTCTAAAGGTCAAATTATCGATACTCCATCGTGCTTGAGTTCCTAGTCTAATTAATTTCCTAAAAGCAAATGAACGACATGATTGTTAAAAAAATGATGCAAGTAGTTTTCCTATTACAATAAACTTGATCTAGCCCATCGTGCTGCTAATTTTTCACGTAGTACATTTTGTGTTTAGTGAAGCTGTATGCAATACAGACCATTTTGTTTTTAATAAAAAACACACCTAGTCTATTCGGAATCCTCAACCACGATAAAGTAGCTGCTGAACTGCAGCTTTACTCAACCTCACAATACATAGTTACAATTTAATCTAATTGAAGATCATCATGACAATACCTTCCACGATGCACGGGGTACGTTCCACGATCCCGATTCCGTTGACCCCTCTGACTTTTTTCACCACGATGGCTACCTCCATGCTCAGACCCAACATCGGAGCCGCCATCCCGCTCACTGAGCGTTTTCTCACGTCTCTCACGCTCAACTGGTCTCTGCTTTGATTTGCCGTTTTCACCTGCACCAGCAGTACCACCACCGGCAGCAGCATTAAATGATTTACTATCTTGCGTTCCTTGTCGTGATCCTCCTTTAGAGCGATTCTCCTGACTACTAATACTGTCACGGTCGAGATGATCTCGATCTGACGCATCAGAAATGGAATTCCTTTGGTCTACACGATGACCAGAGCCTGTAGAATCAATATCTCCGCCAACTGAACGCCCGCTAGCAGACTTAGTGATCATTGCACTCTTGTTAAACCCCTGATCCTGCTGGTTCCCTCCAATTAAATTAAGGGAATCATTACTATTTACAATACCCGCTTTCTGAGTAGACACAGTATTCTGGGCATTTCCCAGAGGAACAGAGGATTGATTATGATACGATTTGGGCGAAATTTCTTTTTCTTGAGATTTTCTTTCTTTAGAATCTGATCCATTGCCAGACGAAAATTTCATTGAATCTCTTTGAGGAGATTGCTCTTTCTCATTCTTGCCCATCTTTTCACGGCTATCTCGTTCCCCCCATGCTGACAGTGGTTTTACTTTCTCAGTTTCTTCTGACTCTAATTTCGAAGGTTCTGAAGATTGTTTCACTTCAACTGGAGGGTCCGGCTATAAAAACAAATAAATACGTTAATAAAAAGAAACACACGCCCCAAATATTTTGAATATGATAACTTAACTACACTAGAAGCTGTGAAAATACGTACATAATAAACTACTACCTTCTGGGATTGCATGTCAGCAACTTTTCGTTGATTTTTGTGAATATACACTCGTTTCTGTCTTTCTTCAGGAGGTTTAGGGTAATAATCAGGCTTGGCTTGCATGATTTTCGAAGACTGAGGCTCGTGCTTACTATTACCTTTCCTACTAGTGTCATCCTGCTCCCGTGCCCGGTGGATTTCATCATCGTCCATTTCATCGGCCCAAGACATTTTGGGCTTTGCAGATGTCTTGGTTTCCTCTTGTTTCTTTGAATCTGGGGAATTGTCTCCGGGGGGTCTGGAGGTTTCAGTTCGAGATGACGGAGCAGAACCGCTACTTACAGATGATCCTGATTTAGCATCATCACTTTCTTTGCTGCGCTCCCTTTGAAAATCAGAACCATATCTTGAGTTTTTAAGTTCCTTTTCGGGAAATCTTTCATTTCTGAAATTATTTAATGTAATAACATGATTGACGTTTAAAAAATTGACAAACTTCACAAAAGCCCCCAAATAATAACTCAATAATACTTCAATACATACCTGGGCTCATAATCATTGAAGTATCTCCTATCTCTAGGATCTCTTTTCCGATTCGGATCATTATCCATCCTTCTCCTATCCTGCTGACCTTTGTTATCTCTACCTGATTCCCAATCTCGACCACTCGGAAAGTCCCTGTCTCTATCTTTCCCTGTAGATGAATAGGTCAAATAGTAACACAATCGAAAGATTTAGCCTGAAATATGAAGTATACCTAACTACACAAAATTGGTCGTAATGAACTCAACTTACCACCAGAGGACCCTGGGCTAGGAGTCTGTCTCTGATTAGCACTAGGCTGCTGAGGTTGTTGGGGTCCACCTACACCTGGAACTGTTTGAAACTGCTGCCTCTGCAGTCTCGGGGGTAAATTGTTCGGATGACTCTTTGAAGGGAAATCCCTTTGTTCTATCCTTGGTTCGTCTCTACCACGAGACTGTGCACCTTTATTTCCTCGACCATCATCATCAAAAGGACGATTAGTGTTGGAGCTATAAAGCAATTAATTATCCGTGTCATACTCAAATGAAATAATGACGCTTTGTCCATCAACACAAACAAAATTTACTTTTATTTTCAGTCAAAGTGGGTGGTATATAGTCATCACAGACTAATCTCTGCCATAGTAGTCATCATTAAACGCTTTTTCAAAGGATATTAATCAGCAAAATATTTTCGATAGCGAATATGAAAATTTCAACAAAGTTAATTGAGACGTAAGCATACCTTCGCCAATTATCAGTTATTTCATCCCGCCTGTCATTTTGACGGCGACCACCTCTATCATCGTTGCGACGGTCTCTGGGGTCTCTATCTCTATGTTCCCTTGCTTCACGATTCTTGTCTTCAAATGTTAGGTTCACACGACGCTGCTGTTGCTGAGGAGGAAAAACTTGACCTTGCTGCTGCTGGGACTTCCACTCGTCCTCATTTTCAATGTTATAAGGACCGCCAGAACGTGATGGACCAAGATCTTTATTAGGAATATTGTCAAACCGCTGTTGCTGCTCTTTCATTTCTCTAGGATCTCGGTCGTTAGCACTAGGCTGTCGCTCAAGGATTTTGGTGGGTCGCCTTTCCATCCCCCTAATATCATCTCTATCTCTATCATTTTTCATTTCATTACGAGTTTCCATCCCTCCCCCTTTCAATGCTGACCTTTTATTATCCTTTCCGTCATCCTCATCACTGAAACTAATGGTTTTATTGTAATCAACATCATCCTGAGTTGATGCCCATCCACCATCCTGACCCCCAATCTCATCCATTCTTTTTAAATCTTCATCTTTAATAATCGGTTTGCTGGTAAACCCTGCACTAGGACGTGAATCACGGGCTGACTGCTGAGAGTGATGGGGTCCCCGACCACGAGGATGTTCTCTTGGGCCGTCGGATGCGCTTACTGAAGGAGGTGGGGCCCTCGGTGGAATAGGCATGGAAAATCTGGCACCTGGAGGGTAGAATCCTGGCCCTGGCGCAGGTGGACCGTTCGGAAACATCTACAAGTTAAACATTATTACTAACACGAACTATGATACGCAATAAATGAACCACTGGTCACAAAAACACATTAGTCACAAATTGAAATCAAACAAATACTCAAAAATGTAGACTACGGACAAAACCCTTACAAAAGGTGGTGGCATCATTCCCCGATACGGCATATGGTAAGCTCCTAATGGTGGAGGAGCCGGGCCTCCCTGGCCCAGAGACATTGGTGGAGGTGTTGGGCCCCCCAAATTGGCGCGTTCTGCTGAACAATCGTTTATCAAATAATTAGCAAAATTGTTAATATTCATCACTGTTCAGAGCTCTGTGAGTATAAACTGTTTGTGAAAGGTTCTCAGCAAGGGTGGGTGGTATAAAAGTCATCACTGACGAATCTCCGTAAAACACTCATCATGGAAATCTGATAATTTTGTATGCTCCGTTTAAATGGTCAATTCAAACTGAATCACATCACGTACCTGGGCCTTGAAATTCCCTTGACGGCGCATTTAGAGGAGGCGCGGGGCCAGGAGGTCTTGGCATACTGCGACCGCCCCCCTGGGTCCAACTCCCTTCGGCTAAAACAATATCATAATTTCAGTATACGAATGAACAGCTCGACCCATAGTACAAACATTTAACCCAATGATTTCATCAGTAAAACGGTGGGTGGTATAATGGTCATCACAGACGAATCTCCGCAAATACGCTCATCACGGAAATCAAGTTTAGAATGTTCAGAATATAAGAATAAAACATAAAATGACAAAACTAACTCTGTGGCCTTAGAATCGGTCCTGGTCCATACTGATTGTCCTGAGATTTTGACACGGATTGTGCTTGGGCACTGGACGATGGACCACTTGCATTTGTTGCTGTAGCCTTCTGAGCATCGGCGCCTGAAGCTAAACTTGGAAACTCCTGTGCAAACCGCTGAGATGGGTACGGACCTATATCCTGACTGCCACTCCAATTTTTGTCCTAAAAACATACCATACGTGAGCATCAAAAGAGACGAAAGCTGTCTAAGGGTCCAGGAATCCCATTTTTGGACAAATGGATCCCATAAATGGGAAAAAACACTGTAAGGTACCCATTTATAAGTGTTTTCCCTAGCGGGGCAACCATTTTTAAACACATTCCCATTTACCAGATTTTTTGTGTTGTAAGACCATGCCGATGACTAGATCACCCCGAAAAAATTGTACCATAATATGGTTGCAATTCCCACCTGTGTGCTCAGCGATTTTTACAATAACGTCATGACTTTAACTATTTGCCGGATTCTAACGTCTGACATTTACAAATACAATACTGAATCGCGGACTACTACAATACCAAAACGATCATTTAAATCGTATCTTTATGTCACAACAAAATGAACTGCGTACTTATACGTCTAAATTATTCACTGAGTTTCATCCATTGTAGGACACAATAATAGGATAAAGAACTTCTTTATGTACAAACAAACTACATACGTGAACATGTTGTTGTTGCTGTTGTTGTCCTGTTAATGGAACATTGGGAACATTGTGAGGAGAGGGAGGCCCCGGGGGGTGAGGAAGAGTATTGGCCCATCCTGGTGGTGGTTGATTTCCTTGAGATTGTTGTCCTTGGTTTGTTGGTGCTAAAGCTGCAGATGAAGTCTGTGAATTAGAGGCTGAAGAGTTACTAACGTCGTTTGGTGTATTATCAGCCTTTACAGAAGTCTGGCCTGGTCGTCGGGCTGGAATAGCTTTCCCCAAAGCTTGCATGCCATGTTTTTGGGTTACTGGTTTAGACACCGGTTCTGACGACTTCCCCTGAAAATGTCAACCATTGCCCTCATAATATCATTACAAATAAAAAACCCCTCATAATAAGTATTTCCCACAGAATTGATTTCATCAGGAAAACGGTGGGTGGTATATAGTCATCAAAGAACGAATCTCCGCAAATACACTCATCACAGAAATCATAATCTAATTAAGCCATCAAAGCCCTCAAATTTGACAATACAGGCTCCAACTAACACAAATTAAATACTCGGAAATTAACTTAAGCTCTTACTTTATAAAGTTTATTAATGTCTAAGTGGTCGTAGGCGGGTTTGGTTGCTTTGCTTGAGGTGGATTCCCCTTTTGTGGACGCCAGTGGCCCCGAACTTGCCGACATCCTGTCTCCTCGTCACCATTTAGCCCCGATACTGCCAAATTTACGAACCCCCGTGCACCTGGAAATGGACAAGTCACACTTGATAATATTCGCAATCAGCACATAAATTAATCACCACTCAATATCCACCGCATTTCCCTCCAATCGCAGCCTCATGCAGAAACGTTCCTCTAGATAGGTGTCATTGCCTCAAAAATCTCCACAACGTGACGCACTTGCTGAAAACCGACAATCTCCAACCAGTTCATTCGTCCATCATACACAGTCAACAACGTACAAGGATAAATTGCCAACTTTAAACACTCCAATAATATATATCTCTCTGCACCCCTATATATATATACACACAAACATATACCCTCAACAGAATCCTACAAACTACGTCGAATCTAAAAACTTTAATTTTCCTTCTCAACAATCCCTCCTCACACTTGTTACTAAATTAAACTCCTTTTATTATTAATCTCCAAAATCAATATTTAGTTTCCTTCAATCATCTTCCTCATCCCCGCAATTATAATCTCCCTTCAACAGCCACGTCTTGAGAACCTCACAGTTATCTCTCAACTTCTTCACTCCTGTATCCCAAACCAAAGCTCTCCACAACAGCCCCACTTGCCATTGCAATTGCCATTGCCACTTTATAACTTCATAACCACAACTATTACTCACTCACCCAGGAATTTAACTACGACTCCCAAACAATGACAAGCCAGCATATCAATCACCCTCCCCACAAAAATTGCAATACTCAACTCCATTATTACACAATAACCCATCAAAATTCTCCCTTCCTCCGAAACTCGAGAAAATTCTACCATCTTCTTTACCCGTGAATCAATGAATGACATTTATTTTTTTCTCCCACAATTCCAGCTCACACAAAGGGTCATCCATGCCATTGCCATTGCCACTGCCACAGCCACTGCCGTTTTTACCCCTGTCTCTGCCCCCAAAATACATACCCCGACGACACATCCCAAAAAATTAAAACAAGCCCATCAACTACACGAATCCCACCTCTGTCTAAATCCTCAACATCCTCACACACATTAACAAAGAACTGGAAGACAAAAAAAAATGTTCTTACCACGGTAAGTTCGCACACGGGCTGACTCTCTGAAATAAGGAAAAAAAAAACAGTTGCTCCACACAATGGGATATATATTCCGTGGGTGATGGTTTCCGAAATATTTGAAACTCTTCCCAATCTAATCACTTTTTTTTTCTTCTTTCTCCTATACAACAGACAGTCTCTAAACTCTAAAAAAGCTCACTTTTAATAGTATAATGTGTAGTTTAAGAGCAAGTCTCCTCGCTACGGATTAAATATACAAATGTTATAAAATTGTTAACAATTTGGCTCACGATCCTCTGGGAAATAATCACTGGATCCTCTCGCGGGGGGGACTTAACCAAAGACTTTCAACTTACTCTATAATGATTAACTATTAAATATATTTTTTAAAACCAAGTATATTGATTTTTTGATGGGGGATGAGTAATGCGGCAAAATCAGATATGAATGAGAGAGTGTGTGTGTGTGTGTGTTCAGGGAAGTTTTACAATGGCGTGGTTATCTTCCCAACAGCAGAAATACTAAAGTGCACCAAAAGAAGCGTACAAATCGTGTCGTATCAAATACTATAGCATGACGGTTCTTTCTGCCACAGAGAGCCACACACTCCAAGCAGCTATCGTTCGTTCGGTCGTAGTAGTAAAAACATGCTAGTCCGCCACCCCATATGTACGTCCAGGCTCCACTATATACAGAACATACACTGTCTACTACTTACACACTCGAAAACTTCATGGCACTCCGTCAGTCGTCTCTTCCCTACCATAAGATCAATGAGCTCAACTCCGAGAACGAGAGAGAGAGAGTTGACTTCACTCGACGGACGGGAGTACTGCTGCTGCTCCTCTCCACGTTTACTTTTAACTACTGTCATGCTCCTAAACCCCACACTGTCTACCTAAACCCTGCGTTCACATCTTCCGGCATACACTCCATGCTATCCCAGTGTGTGTGTATCTCCTCCTATTTAAGCTACTGGCTCTGCTGTGGCTGCTGCCTGGCTCTGGCTCTGGCTGCATGTTTTGCCTCCTTTTGCCATTGACATGTACTCTTTTGTCGAGAGACGACATTTAGTTAGCCCCAGCAATAGCATATAGCCCAATAGCACAGCATATACCTCCACACTGTCGCTAGTTGCCCCAAGCACGGGCGGAGCACAATGCTTTCAGATAGGGACGCGCGGTCTGGTCAGCAATAGCGAATTGACAAGTTGGAATTCCTTTTATGTAATAAAATATTATAGTTACATAAATTATAGGTATACATAAGTCTCTAGACATTTTCGCCATACAATCCGCCAACGAATGTACCATTCGTAAAATTTTGTGACCTTGCATCTTCCCGTAGCTCCATCTTTTGTGGGCCAAGAGGGATGCAAACCTGGACGTCAAAACTGTCCCTGATTCCATGCTTGCTGGATTTACTATTACGTCACTATAATTATTTCATTGCATTGTGGATGGGCCTGAGGCTGAGGCAGCGCATATACAGTCGTTGGATAGATTGTTTTTTTTGAAATTAAATAAAAATATGGGAGATGGTCGTTAACTCTTGGGTTACTTCCCTGTTTTATTGTTAAATGAATGAGGGAGATGAGGGAGATGTAATGAGATGGATGGAGTGTGGACTTTTGGGGTGGATGAGAGTATGAGGATAATTAGGTGTGTGATATTTTATTTATGAATTGTAAAAGAGGGTTGTGGGACTGTACTATCTGTATATGCATGGAATTTTTAGGGGGTAATTAAAGAGGTAAAAAGGTAATTATTGGGTGTTTGAATGAGTAATTTATAGAGGGATTTGTGATTATACATTTTTTAAAAGGTTAGGATTTTTAAATGGCTTGTGGACTGGTTGGAGATGGGTAGAATGTAGTCAGATGGATTGGGACTTGGGATAATTACATTGAGAGCTGTCGAATTTTTGTTCAAATTGGCAGATGGAACGAGGTATATAGTGTTTAGAAGAGCATGTATATTCTGGGAATGTATGAATGATGAATGGAGGAAAAATCAAAGTTCAGGTTAAGCTGTGGCCCGAGCGAGGGAAAGCCTGGTGGTGGATGTTAAATGTCATTTAGTATTTATATACGGGGAATACAGTATAAGCTTCCTTGCATGCAACGTGGAGTGATTGAAGGAGGAGAGATGTATGAAAGACTCGAAAAGTCAACGTCTTAAGTGCAGAAGGCCTTGATGTGGTGGGTTAGAATTGGATCTGCAAAAGGAGTTATTTTTCCTTCTATCTGTATACTCCTTTTGTTAAGATAGATTGTTAAACTTGGCAGTAATGTTGGAAGGAAAACTCGTGGGCGACAATAATGCTGACAGTAGTGGGTTTTGTACATGCCGCAGCAGTTGTGAGAGATGAGAGATATTGTAAAGTTCAGGTATCACAAAACTGTGTCCATATGTACATGTATACAAAAGGGGTATTACATTGAGGGAATAAAGTTACTCCTACTACATGCACATATGTAGTTCCTGTTGGTGTGTTGAGATTGTACTAGCTGTGCCGTATCACGGTGTGGTGAGTATGGGCACTCTTGTTGGTGATGCCCCAGGGGGAACTATGGGAACAATGCCCAGAAAACATTCCCTATATATATGATGTTCGTCTACGTTCAAATAATAAATGTACGTGAAGATTTCGAAGGTAAAGGGTTGGGGGATCAGTTAACATGGCAGAATTTGAGAGTTGAGCAGCGTTTGAGGACGCTTGTTGAGGGAATCGCTGGGGAAAGAGTCAAGTTTGACGCTGGGCAATAAAAGTATTGCTGAAGCCAAGTCCGACAGATGTGTTGACGCCTTTTCATTGATTTTTAAGAGAGGAGAAAGGCGGGGAGACCCAGCGTCTTTTTCAGCATCCTCTTGTATACAGACTTGTTTAAGTACGGACGGGAAAAAAGCTAGGATTTCTACATATCCACATGTGGAGGTATATATGTAGGCCTTGACAGGAGATAAATTCATTGATATGTTTTTGGGGTATGGTGTGTATTGTATGTATATATTCATGACAGTAGGACTGACTACAGTAGGTACACTATAGGAAGAGCTATATGGAGATAGGGACTATGTGTCTATGTGCTAAAATCGTTGAGGGGATACAGGTAGGCTCGAAAGTGAAAGTTGCTCTCGGGAGGAGCCACACTATTGGGAAGATTCCGACGGGAAAGTTGATAGAGATTGGAGAGTATGGGAGGAAGAGGAAGGAAAGGCAATACATTTTAAGGGGGGGGTGTTAAAAGTAACTTTGAGACGTCCTTTTGGTGGTGAATGTCTTCTGGGCAGAACAGTATGGATGCTCTACTTGTTACTCCGTAGCATTGACTAGCTCCTACTCCTTGTACAATATACATATGATGAGAGGGATATTACATATTCCTACATAATAATAACTCACTGTTTTGATTCTTCTCAATGAGAATCTACAAGCCACAAGGAACCCTATGTGTATACTTGAGTAAGTACTTATGCTCAATAAGTACGAGAGTGTTCTTCGCTTATGGACGACGAGAAGTTATTCTCCGTGGAAACACATACACACTTTTATACATGATAGGGAGGACTCTCTCACTGACAAGTTTCTGTATGAGGGATGTAAATATTGGAAACATTCTCTTGGTGTTGTTGGGTCGTGTGTCATATTTCATGTAGGAGAGTACCTACTCACACAACTTATTGCCTATAGAACTCTGGAGAGTGTGCATACTTACTACACAGTAGTAATAGTGTGGTGGTATGGCATAGCCGTAATTCAAAGAATTATTTCGGATAGTTCATATGTTATTGTTGTTATGTGCATGTACTTACTTACATCTTCAATTTACAACGAGCAAGTGCAATCAAGTGGGGTTACCTACTAACTGGACAGGTGATTTCCCTCTCTTGTATCAACCTCAAACAAGAATACAAGGAAATAGTAACTGTTCCGTGAGGAATTTGTTTTTTTTTAAATACGTCCGAAGGATTTTTACTATAATAAGGATTGAACCGTAGATAAAAATTATAGTGTGGATAGTTTCACCGAGACTTTCTCCTGCAGTGTATTGGTGTTAAAGTTACGTGTGTTAAAAAAAAATTGGGAAATAGGCAGTTCCAAGGTGTTTGGTATTCATGGGATAAATTTCCTGCGGATTGTTTACATTTGGGGCACATGCCAGTCAGTGGGAATAGAAGGGCAGTATTCTGGAAGGTGACTTATTGGAGCCTGGAAGAGTTACAAGGTTGTTTGGATTTTATTTCAATATGAGTCTCTAGTGGTAATAATTGTGGATAATAGAATTTAAAAAAAAAATACTGTATTTATGGAACGAAGGGCTATACTAATGAGTGCTTAATTGTTTATAGGTGGAGAAAGTACGTTTACTTGTGAGGACTTCGTGGGAGGTCTGTGGCATAGGTTGGGGTGAAAGTATACACTGTTCCTCAGGAAGAAATAAAATGTAAGTCTGTGTCCATGAGTAGGAGCCGAGTGACACGACTTGAGAACAGGAAAATACGGGATTTTTGTAAAAATGTAGTTATGGGGGATCTCCTTCCAAGGTGGACGTTCTCATAAGGATACAAGTTGTTGGAAGGACAACAACAATGTGGTTGTCAATGTCTCAACGGTCCTGAAAGGGACGGGTAGGTTTTTTTTTGTAGGAAGGTCAATTCCATGTAACCTTGATTCCCTATCACTACTCTGGAATCTCTATATGATACAAAGTGCTCAAAATCTGGTAATTACAGTGTTAGTCATTTGTGAAACTCTTTGGGAAACGAATAGTGATGATTATTGTGAAGGTACAAAAATTGTGACAATATAGACTATACTACTTGGAATACTGACTCTGCCGCCAGTCTCATTAAAAACAATACAATACACTGAGGATATACTACGCTGGGATCCGCAGTCGTCAAAACTACTGGTGAATATTAATGGGTAAGGGTTTACATCTTAATTTTTTTTCAGTGTATGGAAGCATTGTAGGTAGGATTGCATAAATTATAATAATAATGAATTGAAACAATTTTTGAAATTTTTCTCAACAGCAATGAATGGATTTAATAACCCTCAATTGGCAGTAACTCAGCAACTGCCAGCGGATAGTTCTGGAATTATAAACATGTCCTCCCCAAGTGGCTCATCGGACTCCGGCTCCTCCGGAATAGAGTTGAGACAAACAAGACTGACAGCTGGACATGGGGTGGTGACGTCAGGAAAAAATATGAACTTGATGGCAAAAGTACAAAAAATGAATCCTTCAAAGAGTGTGGTAGCAGTGGAGAGTTTATCCCCCAAGAAGTTATCCTCCAGTGTTGAAGAGCGGCAGAAAACTGATTTATTTTTGAGTCAGTTTCAAGCACAAATGTCCCAAATGAAATCCGCTATGGATGCTGTACAACATGAGATGCTCGTTCATAAATCAAGTGCACTAAAGCCAGTGAGAGGGGGTGCTGGACGAGGTCGAGGAGTTCAAATTACGGAGAGTCGTCGGGGTAGGGGTCGAGGACGGGGGAGGAGTATCAGTACTATTCCTTCAGCTGTCAATGTTCTGGCACAACCCGGTGCTACCCCGTCATCGGTCATGTACCAATCCCAAATCTCAGCATCCAACGGATTAAAATTAAAAATTCGGAAATCTCCTAATCATAGTAAACGTGGTGCTCACTTGCGAGGTCATAAGAGGGGTAAGATGAAAAGACGGAAAGGTGATGAGGATGAGGATGACGTCTCCGATATGGACACAGATGTGCATTTAGTAGCTCGACCAAGTTCCAGTGGTGATTTTGTCATTAACTGTGAAAATGGTGACCAAAGTGCCGGCACAAAACCCAGTGGCTGGGGTGACCAATTACCTGAAGACATTCTAATCAAAATTTTCTCCATGGTTGTCAAAGACGATGGATGTATCCCCTTTCTTGTGAGGTAAACCTTTTTATCAGTTCAATGGGACACAGAAAGTTCCCTTTGAGGTCCAATATTCCATATTTGCCTGTTGGCATGTAAATGTAGGTACTTGATTGTACCATTTTTTTGAACATTTTTGACGTAATGTGTGACATTTTGAATGATGGGGAAATAAGGTATAAGTTTCCTGTATTTGAAATACCATGGAATATGTGAAACGATGGAAAGTAAGGTGTATCTGTTTTGTCTTAGAATAGCTGCTTATACATAATTATTATATTTATTTTGTGTAGAGCAACAAAAGTTTGTAGATTATGGCGGAAAGTGGCATCCAAACCGGAATTATGGACTTCAATCGATTTAACATCCGCACGCATCAAAGATGTATACAGGTCAGAAAGGAATCTGGCCTACCTACTGGAGTATCGGTTCTTTCATGTCAGGCATCTGAATCTCGGTAAAAATTGACTCATCAATTGTTTTCAATGTATCTGTTTAGGATTGATTTTTTGTGAGGAGGCTAATTTGTTTGTTAATTACAGGTGGTTGGTCATCCGCTGTAACTTCAGCTACGGTTGATATTCTAGTTAAAAACTGCAAATCCTTGGAAAGTTTGTTTGTCTCCTCGTGCCAGAAACTGACCGGTTCAAACTTAAAAACAATCACTGACTCGTGCCCATCCCTCCAAAAATTAGATCTCTCTGCTATTTCAGTAAGTAGACTGACTTGTTTGCTTATTTTTGAATATTTATGTCATGTATTTGAGAAGTTGTAGGTTAAAATGTTCATGTGGAATCGGTCCACTTTTTTTTTGTGGTTACTCATTCAATTTTAAAATATTTTAGGCAGCGTATAACACCAAAAGTGCGGTTTCTCCATCGGCGATTGGTGATGCTGCTGAAGTATTGGGCCCTCGGCTCACTCATCTATCATTAGCGAATAACTGTCTACCCAGCTGTCCCCAGATTGTATATTCTTTAGCCGTAAGTTTATTAAGACTGAATTCAAGACATAATAAAAATTATTCCCCCCTCCCCTGTTGCTCAAGTGTTGTACAAATCTAATTCCTGTAATTCTTTTTCAGGAATACTGCCCAAATTTGGAAGTTTTGGATCTATCCAACGTCACCTCTCCTCGACGAGACACTATAATTATCCGTGTGGAGACTCTGCAGCAAGGTTGTCCAGTATTGAGAGTCCTCAGGCTTACAAACACAGAAATTGCTCTGAGTGAAACGTCGCTAAAAGATCAGGTTCGGGATTTAATGCATTATAGTGTAATCTAAATGTTTTCCACACCTATGGGGATGTTGTAGTCAATGTTTGATTTTTTATATCTATAGGCAAGCTCGCCCGGTTTCCCGAAATTAGAGGAACTCAGTTTAGCAGTTGATCCCAAGCGCTGTCAGGTACTATATACATGTTACAACGTTACAAGCTTATTCCCGATTCATTTTAGGCATATTTTTGAGAGTTGATATTGATGTGAATATCGGGACATTAAAAAAATCGTGAGTTTTTGTTCTATTTAGGGAATGGATGACAGCGATCTGGAGCGTATAGTGAAGAGTTCGATAAAACTGAGGCTCCTAGATGTCCGAGGATGTACAAAAATCAGTGATTCTGGCTTAGTCCGAGTTCCAGCATGGGATTTAGAGCATCTGTATCTTTCTGGTAATTTGACTAGAATCACCATGAAATATTACCAGTATACATGAAATAGTTTATAAGGTCAAAACATTAAAGGCTAATACTTGAAAATTGTGGAAATGGTTAGGATGCTTTGCTACCAAGTCCAGTAATGATGGTTTGGAGCTAATAGTCCGAAAATGGAAGCATAGCTTTAAGGAAATCGATTTTGCATGGACGCCCAACGAAGATGCGATCAACTTAGCAATCAAAGCCCTGGCAGAGAAAGATGACAACGATTTGATTCCGCCAGTGAAGAAACTGGACTTACTTGGTTCGTCCGTTTCTTTTGACTGTGTGAAAGTGGCTTTAAGTACGTGTACTTATTTGGTGAGTCTGAATCTAACGTCATGTCGGGCTCTACCCCGAGGAATCAAACGAAACTACCCGACCCCTTGGGATGTGGCTACTTTACGTGAGCAAATTCTTAGTGGGAAGTATGATGAGAACATCAACGAAAAATGAATCTATCCCCCGACAGTCTTTGAATGAGTAGTTTCGAATCTATGTTTTTAGCTAATTATTTCTAACGGTATTTACGTTATTGTAATTGCTTCTATAGGACTGCCTATTTAGCTAAACTGTTACAGCTGTCTATTTTACACAAAAATGTTAAATCTCATCTTTTTATTGTTTATTTATGAACATGCAGGCCTACCGGTGTTTTAGTCATACTACAATACGGGGGTGACTTGTCCCGTTAAGTATTCAACGTTGTTGGTATAGCCTTGTTGTGAGAACTTTTTGTCATATTTTCATATCATCTCTTTCATATAGTTATGTAGAGCTAGTTACATGTGATGATTTTAGAATTTTCATCCATTATCTTTCAACATGGTATAGTGCTGCTTCGTTACTAGCTATACCTCCAGGCATAAGGTTCATTAACTGTTAATTTGGATGTAATATTATAAATTACTCTGTAAGTAAATAATATTGTTGAAACGAGACGCTGCTAAAAAGACAAGATTTTAAAGGATACTCCATAGAAATATAATCCGTAGAAACAATAATCACATTTGCGCTAAGTAGGTTTGTACTATATTTCAAGTATTAAGTTGTTTCGATCTATAAAATTCAGTATGTATTTTATACGGTATCTTCTGATTGTTGTAATGCAAGAACCTGCATATATACATATGAGTACTTGTGAAAAATTATGCCCTTGACGTTAGTTTTAGTTGAAATGCTTATAGCTGTTTACATTCGCCACTAATCAAGGTCTCCAGTATGTAAACTTTCAGCAATCAAATTGTATTATTACCATGTATGTGCAATATATTTATCTATTCTATGTATCGCAGATAGAGCTTAGTTTGCGTAAAAAATAGTTGTACAGGAATTACATGCATTATTACTAACACTTAAACTATACTACAAGTATGCACACCATGCACTAAGATCGTAATAACTATCTTTCATCAATTGCACAATATAGAGGTGAGAGCGTTAGAATTTCTTAAACATTTTTCTACACGGTCACCAGATAAAACACGTACCTTGCCCTATAGCTACATTAATCAACGTATGTATGTATTTACACACATAAAAGATGATTATTTATCAATAATATTGTTAACAACTCTGTGTTGTCCAAAATCTCGTATACAGGTAGGATTTGAGGGACACTGGAATACCAGTGCAGTGCAATTTAAAAAAAAAAACTGACTCCGGGGAAAGTCAGTATTTTCAAGTTGTGTATTCACAGCTCTTTAACTCTATAGATGCTAGGTTGTTACTTGGTACCCCATTTTGTTTCACTAGAAATTACAACTATCCTTCCCAGAATAACAGAACTCATAAGTGCCGATGATATTACGCTGATAAATTAATCTTGTTTAAGCTTTTTCGAATAAGGTTCCGAAAAGCATATGCTTAAGGCTGAAATGAAAGCTTTAAACTCGAAAGAAAGAATGAGTGCTGGGAAAAATACGTACTATGTTCAAAATGTCATTGAATGAATTATGAATGTATGTTTCAACTGATCTAGAAGTTATTATATCTGAAATATTTTGTTGTAGAAGTTTTAGCGTATGTAGGCAGACGGCTGCATATACAGTAGTAGTGAGTTGGAAAATAAATCTGCATATATACATTTCTCACTGTTTAAGATTAGTTTTAGCTTGAGTTTGTTCAAACTTGACTTTGTTATGACTGACGAGTTATAAGGGTTTATGTAGTTTGTATTTACATAATATAGTGACATAGTTTATTTGTTTTAAAAACACGGTTTACGTTTTAATTAATCAGGAGCCTACTCCATTAATTTACTGCAGTGTGATTTACAAGAGAAGAGCCAAGTATTTCCCTAGCATTATGAGTATATTGTATCTTTTCTTTAACTTGAATATTCTCTGAGTTTTACGTCGTGCGAGAAAATAAATATTTTTTCTAACAAAATATTACTCCTCTTTCAATTGTGTGGTTACTTGTGATGGTTAAAGTGAGATTTTGATGAAAATGTTATGTACGTATAGTTTTTCAGATGTTTGCCCACAAACAGCAATCACTTTTACTTGTGGTTATAATAATGTTTGTAAAAATTATGAAATCTGTAAATAGGTGTATAGATGTGGCCTTCATAGTCTATATTACATGGAATGAGGGATTCATCATCGTCGGTATAGTGAAACTTAAATGCTTTAGTTTTATTTCACTGCGTGAGCTTAATTGTTGGTTTTAGTAGAAAAAAAAGTAATGAAATATGATCTTTATTTTTGTAACGTATGTACCATTATGTACTTGTGTCAGATTCTACTTGTGCTTTTGCCAAAGAACTTGCAATTTCTCAAATACGCGAGTGGTTATGATGTGGGAATGATAAGAAGGTATGTATGTATGTTTGTAGGCGTAAGTTAAAAGAAGCATAAGTACAATGATTGCCGAGTAATGAGTAATTAAGAAGAATGTTGTTCTCAAATCCGATGGCAGCTGGTATGAAACAGTTCCTCACATTATTGCAATAGTTGGAAAAGGAAACCCCCTCAAAAAACAGAGTAAAAATTTATAATAATAATTATTACTTTGTGAATAAAGCCTCCAATAAGTAGTTGTGATCTTGGACTTGGAGTCCTGCCCCTCAATTTGTTGAGTTACAAGTGCAACTCGGTAAGAAATAAATCCTTTCAAGTAGTTTCTTAGTAAAAGATTTAACAATAACTTCTTTGTATGGTGAAAATATTAATAATCAAAAGTTTGTTGTAAACTGGGCAAATATGAATGGCTTGTTATTATACAGAGTATAATGTTCTTTTAAAATGGTGCAAAGCAGGCAAACAATAAACAAATACTTTTTAACGTTGGTAGAGCAGCAATTCCGAATGTAGTTTACGTTTACATATATGCTTAAATTTAGTCAAACCAATTAGCACTAATGATTGAGTAGGAATTAAGGATGGCAATAATGGACACGAGTTGTAAATGTTAATCCATTTTACCATTTTTATAGACTTTATTGCTCCTTTTTAAATGCATTCAAAGAACTAAGTCAATCCTTCGCCTGACAAATATTCAAATGGTTGTTCAGTTCATTGAATATATATCTATATATAATTTATAGGAAAATGACAATAAATGAACCATACATGTAAGTGAAACTCGAGACTGCTTACGATCATATAAAACTAACCAGTATTTAAGCTGCTCCGAATTAAATTTTTTAGTGGAATCATGTCAATTCTAAAAACCTTCGGATTCCACGTCTAAAAAGTATACAGTTAATACGCTAAAAACACATATCAACCTTGAAAGAAATAACATTTCCCTGTCCGTACTAAATCACATCTATAATGCATGTGTTGACAGTTTCTATATCCATACAGGTTTGATATTACAAAAGGTAATACACGTAAGACTACATATTATCTATATGTAAACATAAATAGTTGACACATGCTGGCCTATAGATTCACTATAAAGGTAATGGTAAACGATTTAGAGTTTGTATAATTTCTGTTATAATTATTATTTTTTCAAAGCAGGTAACTTTCTTTGTCATTTAGTAGTTTTTCTAAAAAATTAATAGCACTATAGTTATAGTACTCTTTCATCATTTTTTTCTTCAAAATTCTAATTAATTATTCTTTCTTGAAAATTACCTAGTGACAGTGACTCAGGTTGTTATAATTACGTTCATGTTGATATCAACTCTTGTTCTCGTTCTCACGGTGGACATAGACATATATATATATATCTACACATACAGTATTTAGCTCACCAAAAAAGCAACTATCCATCCGCTTGACCTATGGAGCATATAGAGCCGGAGCCACCGATGGAAGACGCGACATTACATTAACAAATTACAACAATAATAATTATTCCAACTGAAGCGGGGGAATTTGTGCATGGAAATGCACAGAAAAACCGTTGATTCACAGGGGATTTCCTTCTTTAAAAATTCAAAAAAAAATTGATACATGGAATGATGAATAATATGGTAAGCTTAGTTATAGCAGCACAACTACTACCATCATGCTTAATACGTATATTCCTTTTAAGTACACAGAAAAAGGGGGACATGAAAATAATCTGCTTTCTGTACATCCTATAACTTAGTTTCGAATGACTGGATACAGCATTATCCGTAATAATAGATAGCTAGTAGACATTTCTTACACGTAACTTGTAGTAATAAGTTTGAGATTCACTTGTGAAAGTTATCAGTCAAGAAGTTATCATCAATACATTGTTTTGATTACTTATAGATATATATTTATATTACGCGTCGTTTCATTAAAAATTCAAGAGGGACGGATAGCTTTACGGAACGATCTCAGCGATCAGCTTCAGTACGACTGATATCACGGCGTCCAACTTTTGCACTTCTTCTGGAACTGGAAGAACTACGTCGACGAGCTTCACTGCAATGATCACGATGAACGGTCCAATCATCCCGTTGACATTCTCGACCACAGTAGCGTGCTTGCTGGAAATATTTTAAAACCAATCAATCAAACAATATACAGGTTCTGTTTACTGTACGACATCAAACATGCGATACTGCAGTTGAAAAATTAGAATAGTATCCAAGGTTGGCTTGGAAATCAATGGGAATTTATTTTATAGCATGTACTTGGGTAATAATTATTCCCAAAAGAATTCCCCGTAAAAAGATAAAGGTCAATAATTTACTAGTTTTAGCTAATGAGCCAGTACTCATTGTATGTTGAGCTTTCATAGATACTTCTGAGATTACGTAAATTGAGTTTTGCTTACGTAATGCCACTTGTTACTGCATGTGCTAACAAACAACTTTAGCGGTTTCATTCGCAAAAAAAAAGCATGGTACAAAAAATGGTACTTAGGTTCAACAACTCCCAAGTATCAAAGGAGAGGCTTCAACATTATAACTGAAGCTCAATGTACTTAGTTCTTATACAATAGGGCGGTTGGAGGGAAAAGAGGAAACGAACGTTTGGATTCATTACTGAGGAAGTTTAATATCTACGAGGAACGTCTGTTCTTTTGCAAGTTGGGAGTATTAAAAGTTAGAATCATCAAAAAGGAAAAAAGTTTCGATCACGTTTTAAAACTTACAGGTGCATTAATATTTTATGTACCTACACCTGTGCATGCTTTAGGAGATTGGCAGCGGAGGTTCAAGGTTGGAAGATTCACATCACATTTGTTGCTTGCGCAAAAAAATGGTGCGACCAAAAATTATTATTCCTATTATAAAAAAATTATTCCAAGCTCTGAATAGCTCTACATAAGTTGCTGTGTATATTAATACATTGGAAACTCACAAGATACCATGGGTCTTATAGTACGCAGGGAATTTGCTTTGTGAGGAACTGAATTGTAAAATCTTAGGGATTGCAAATAGGGCGGACATAAATTGTACTCTTAAATACTCATAGCTTTACTTACTTGACAACGGCCACACATGGCGAATTCTCGTGGTTCGGATTCGATGGCCGTGCATGGAGGGTAGTGGCACTCAAAGAAATAAAATGAAGGACAATCCCTAGTTATCAATTCACCTTCAGTAGTATAGTATGCCCGTGAACATGATGCACTGCTAGAATTTCGTTGCTAGGGAAAATATACAAAAACACATTAAAAATCATTTAAAATTGACAAATGTATACATGTTGTACATATTTTAAAGTATCCGAATATTAAGGATGATTACTTCTTCAGTCTCATTAGATAATAGTTGTGTGATAGCTTTCCAATAGAGAGTATTTTCCCCTTTTCTTCTTTCAATTTTTGGCTCATCTCCTCTCGTATCATCTCCTACGCAGTCTGTTTCATCACTAAGTAAATGATCAACATCTTCCAAAGGACAATTTCGAATTTCCCTACGACGTTCCCAAACATGAGTCTCCGTGCACCGCATCCGCAGAATGCTGTCTTGTTCCAATCTCGAAATCCATTTAGGGACTAGAGTCAAATTATCCAAGCGATTATCCATGGTTATTCCGTTTAGATGACGCACTAGATACCCTGGTTCCACAGGACCGTTCCGATTCTCCCTGCAAAATAAAAAGTAAGTAAACACAACATTATGAGCTGCGCAAGTAAAATTCCTCCCGCTCACTCTTTATCTATACTATCTTGCTATTGCACCAAAATGTTTGTATCTAAAGTCATCGCTCTCGTGTTGAATTTTCTGTCATTTCAATGTTCAAAGTAATCTCCTACTTCATGTCATCAGCCAACTTGGTGTTTTGAAATGTTGGCAATTCAAACCATCTAGATTTACCCATGCTAATGTCTACTTCGAGGGCTGAATGCAGTACAAGGAACTCTCACTATAAGGAATACCCTTATAAGGGACTGGGATTTGCAGTCCCGATTCCCATAAATGTGTAAGACTATGCTTATACGGGACAAATATTCCCGGTCCCTTGAGCATCCCTGATAGCGAGAGTTGACTGTAAATATCTTATTGTTAGTAATTTGTTTTAGTAATATAGAGCAAGGTAGTAATTCGGCATTTTTTCTCTTGCTACACTATGCTAAATAGCCTCTCCCGTGGATGTGGAGACACCATTACCATAAATGTGAAATAGTGTCTCGTACCAAAGTATATTCTGAAGAGGTATAGGTACAGCTGAGGATCCTTTAGACTTAGGATGTCCCATGGCCATGACTCGAATTCCATCACCGTTTCTGTCGATTTCCAGGCGAGCGTCAAATTTGTACTCGTGGATTATAGGAATATCAACTTCGTCGATTAGAGCGTACTTCATCTGTAAAATGTCAGGAAAAAAATCAGAGTACGTTTACCCCAACTCAAAGTTTCATCAAGTAATAAAACTATCGATCACCACCACGAAGATATAGATATTTGGGAACGTCCACGAATCCTACATACATTTATAGATTGACATCCGAAAATAACTCGCGCATATATACATACATACATAGAACCCTCAGCTTTTGCAACTTCACCACAGACGAAATAGTTACATCAACAGATACGCTTCAAGACGTAAAGATCGACAACCTTTTGGTTTAAGACAGCGTCAACAGAACCCTCATGGCTCACGACATCCCAATAAATTCAAAAAGCCTCAAGAGTTCTCACGCCTCAATGAGACCACATACATGCATTACGCTCTGAAATGATATTGCAGAATGAGAAAGGGACCCATTGCGTCAAAGGCCCAAAAAACAAGCTAATTACTTCATTAACTGAAAGTTTAACTGGACCAAGTAACAATAATTACTCTCAAGCGCTTGCATGCTTTGCTTCCATAGGATTCATTTGGTAAGGCTGGAGCTAATATGCTAATGAAAGTGGTACTTAAACTCTGGCTGTCTACACATTAGCAGCATAATTGAGTTCTAAAAACAGAATACAAAGTAGGAACGTGGAGTAAACGCGGACGGGGCTTATTTATCGAAAACCTCTTTGAAGGTTTCTGTCATCCCAAGCAATTTGAATCAATTACAAGTTCCAGTGAGTAATAATACTTTTAATCCCATGGTTGACTGCGTGTGTGAATTTCTCCCGTCTCAAAAATGGACATCCACAAAAAGAGTTATTGACTCTCTCCACTACTATCTCTCTCCAATACGCTGTTATCTAATCAACTGTAGAGGGTAATCATGTACGTATAATTACATATATAACATTTTTTCTTACCTTCCCTACAGCTGTCCCAAGCTTCACTATCCCAAGTCGGACAGTTTTCTGATCGTCCAAAGTTTCCAGTAGCTTCATTTTTGGTAAAATTTAATAAAAATGCAACAACTTGGAGAGTTAAGGATCAAGTATTCAGGTCGTCCCGTGATTTTGGTCAGCACGAAAAGATAAGAACTATCGAAGATGCACAGCACAACGGACTCATTAAGTGACAGGCAAGCTGACTATAACAAAACGAAAGGACCAGGAGGACCAGGGAGAAGAGGAGCAGACAACCAGCACAGACCGAGACCAGCTGGTCCTTGATGTCAACTGAACTTCCTAGGGCTTCGAAACCAGATCCAACAAAGCAAAGGGAAAAAGGTACCCTCCCTTCCTGCCTTTGTTCACCGTCAACTTGATGCAACTGCACAGGTTGCTCCTTCCTATTTGGTTGACTTTTACTCCTCTTGTTACAAATAGGTTCTTCTATGTGTGCACGAACTTGGGTTGCGAGTCAACGCCAACAATTCCAACATTAAATATTCAATGACAATGTGGCGTCTCGGAATTATTAGAATATCTGCAAATTAAAATAACAGTACAAATGTAGAGCATATACGCCGACAAAGTTAGTAAATATTCACTTTTTCCCACAGCGGATCATCCCCGCCACATGCATGTGTGTAAAAACAGTAACTATATTACTGAAATAGTGCAGTGTGTGCATACCCATGCTGAAGGCATAATAAGGCTGTTAAGTCATTTAAATACAAATTCATAATCGACATAAACATTATCCTAAGTGACTTAATTCTCACAGTATTAAATTGGCAAAGAACGGGAGTGTTTTTTGCATGCTAACGGCCACGCAGGCACATTACATTTCCGTGTGTAAACTCGACCAGAATTTCCCTTGGTTAAATGGAATGCATCCGTATTACCGTATTTGCATACTGTTTATACTATTTCATCCCACAAGCTAACTTAACTATGTCAGTCTGAGAAAACACGATATTTTAAGGGACTGCATTACTTGTGAAGTTTCCAGGGTATTTTTCGATTTCTCCTTTTTCCTTACTATAACCATTTTGAGTCTAATCAAGTTGATATTTTCAAATGGTACAGGAGTAGGAGGGAATAATAACCCACATAAAAGATCATCTTCAAATAATGTTCCTCTATTTGGGTATAAGATGGCCACATTTTCAAATACACACTTGTCCTTTCCGAGAGAAACAATGGAGTAAATTTGCAAAGTTTTTACCGCATATACAAAAACAAATCAGAAATTAATCCACCACAAGTCTCTTGCCTATATAGGTTTACAAAACAAGTCATCTCTAGGCGCTCCAGCATTCCCCATGTGTAGGGCTCTGACTCTACAGGTATTAACTTGCAGTAGAAATAACGGTGTCTGAAACTATATACTCAAGTACCGTCAATTACATTTGCACCCCGATCAATTTTCCTTTGGCAAGACCACAAAACCCAGAGCGGGCAGAGGTTATACAGTTGAAGATAGTTATGTACGCTCCACGTGGGCTACAAGTTGACAAAGGCAACAACATTCATCTGTCACTATCAAAGAGATGGGAAAGCATGTGTCAAAATAGAGTGCTCATAAACGGTGCTAAATACTCATGTAAATGTGTCGCGGTGGGCCTGCGTTTACTACACAAGGGCAAACGATATTTGAAATAATTCATTTCTTTGTACACATCCATTTTGGTGAGTCTGTAAATGCGAAGTCATGACAGAGGTACATATCCACTACTCACAAATGCGAATGGAGTGGTTTACAAATTATACAGAAACTAAAGAACCACAAACCTTAGCAGGTCTCTTTACATTAGCAAGTCAGACCAACTTTGACTTTTCTGGTAGGGACCTTACAGGAAAAGCTTAACACAAAGTAACATGCATTCGAATGAGCAGACCCAGAGCTGTGAATACTACTTAAGTAAGTAACCTGTGTAGAAAAAAAAAGAGAACAGTTGTTTGATTATGTTACAGGGGAACGTTATACAAGTCAGAGTTGTAACGGGATTTGCAAAAATCCTACATACATCGTCGCGTTATGATTACTTTTTAGCTTCAACAGACACAGACACACACACCTGAACATTAAACACACTCACACACACACACACACCTACACACAGAAACGTGTATGCACTTCGTCATTCCCGTAACATTTTCGCCAACAGACATGTTCCCTTTTCATATATATGACTGCGAAAGTTGCAAGGATATGTACATTTACCTGCGGGAGAAATTTCGGAAAACCTTTTTTATTGCATTCACGCATAGTATATAGTACTATCATCATTATGCAAGTAACAATAATAAATTCTTACACACATTAAATAATAATCTCCCCCCTGAGCTAAAAATATTTTCATTTGAATAAACCAACAATCAAATTATGACATTATGACCTTAAGAATAAATACTCGAGCATTCCCACGGGTCAGACAGCCATCAATGAGATTAAGTCTCCGTCTCCAAAAGAATTTGGTGCCCGTATAATCACGTCAGACTACTGGCATTAAAATGTGAAACAAAATTTGAATATTTTTATGGACTCCAATAGCAACCTACTTCATACAGAGCCGAGCACATCACCCAAGCACGACCCAGACCAAGAAAGGACACACTACTCGACCAGTACCACTTATATTCAGGACCAGACATATTACCACTAGTCCGTACTACTGCAGGAAATGGAAATAAACGACTCAGTAAATAGTTTGTTAAATATAGAACGACCCTAGAAAACTGAAATGATGACTCCGAAAACCAGAAGCGTCGAGTGAGAGAGGCATTTTACAATAATTGCTTGGAATGAATTGATTGGTTTAGAGTGACATTTAATTGTACCAGAGAAGGATAATTATTACATGCTGAGGGTTGAAGTTATGTTACATGTATACATTCTTATTGTCAATGCATAATGGAGCATTAGAAAAAGTTAGGAATCAAATATTCATACATTTTTTTTTACAGTACATTACAGTAATAGGCAGTACCGTATATATATACCCCCCATTGGAAATTTATGTAGACGTCGTTACTAATAGCTACTCGTGTCTACACACAATTTTTTTTGATATTGTAGCGTATATGGAACGTCACTATTTTAGTCATCTTTTTCTCATTCCATGAGATACATAGTTACATATATGTGGCAAACGCCGAGATAAATGATAAGCTTTCTTTTATGTATGAATCAAGCCAAATGAGGTTACGGCTACGGCGTAGGACGAGGCCACATTAAACTGCAACTTAATGCCGATTTACAAATAATATGATTCTTTTGGTTGATAGTGCTATAAACTTTATGAAACCATAATTGCACGTCAGTCTTCCACTCTATTCTTTGTATGTGCCCAAGTTAATTTGTCTTATTCAATTAGCTCTTTTATGTATACACGGCTCAGACTCCGACATGGCTATTTTCTACCTTATCTGTACGTACACACTACACACGCATAGAGAACTTGTTAGAAACAAATTGATTCTGTGTACAACTTTTATGATTAAACCTTCATCTTACAATTAGATTAGACAGAGTTGGAAGCACATGAGACCTGAGGTATAGAAAGATGCTGGAGGTAAAAAAAAATAAAAAGTTAAAAATAAATAACTCTGTACAGTATAAGTATAACTGACAGGACAGGAGGGACGAAGAATTTTCCATGACAGAAATACGACTGAGGATCTTGTGTAATGGATTCGTAAATACGACCTGGCATTGAATTTTTCTTCTACTGTTTACCCTATGCGTTTACTCACTTTCCGAAACTATCAGAAGTCCGATCTGTCAGCTGTCTACACGTCGTATATACACAATAACTAAAGACATGTTTGTACTAATTCCAACTATGGATATGTACTATGCAGTACTCTGTACGTGTGCAAATAATCACTGCATAATTTAGCTGCTGTATATAAGTACAGTTGATACTGTCAGCTACGTCAATTCCGCTCATGTTCATTATCAAAACCCCTATATTTGGGTCTTGAAGTTATGATCCGGAAAATAAATCTACTGGTATCAAACAAAGCCTGTACCTAAAATTTTCTATTATTACCAGTAGTTCTGGGACAGTTACTGTCTCAATATTTGTCGCCACGCCGTAAAATGAAATTTAGAACAAGCTGGGTCGGGAGGCATGGCGAATCGCAAATAAAAACAATTATTACAGGTTTTATCAAATGAAAATCCCCTCTATATTCTACAGATATACTGTACAGGAACTGTACGGGCTGACTATAATGTCGGTACTGGTAATGAAAAAAATTAGAACAGTTGTTATTCCACAGCACGTCACAAATCAGCTCTGACAAATAGTACAGTATTTGTGTACGTTATAGTATACGTATTGTGAGTATCTACATCTATTTGCTAGAAATTTCCCAACAATATTCAACTGATTAGACCGAGCTGTGTTTTTGTGACATACTCTTTCTGTATTTCTAGTAATACAATAACATAATATCAGGGACACTAGCATTATTATACTTCGAGGAGAAATCATGACTTGCCTTGCACATGCTTGCTTATGCATATAATATCGTATATGGTGTGTGTGAGGGGGTATGTACGAGTTAAATTTTAATACTAGAGAGTTTTCAATTGTCATCACGTTGTAGTATACTACCGCAGTCACATTAATATGCGAACCAACGGGACCAAAAGCAACACACAAAGAGTCAAACAGGATCCTACGGAGCTGCATAGTTCACACAAATTGCACTTACCTAATAAAGCTCCTGATAACAACAATGTCAAATCGAATTACTTACTTTTCAACTTCAAACACGCTTACTACTAGTAATGTCACCACTTGTGTGTATGCATCTAAAATGCAAAAGAAAACCACGGTTGTTCAACATGAATATAAAGCACCCACATGCATACATAAAAATAGAAGTTTTACTCGGAGATTAACTTCCAAGAAGGTATGTATGACGTCACGTTATTTGTATACTATCACCTATCACTACATAAATTATCACATATGAAAATCAGTCTTTAGTTTCGCACACACATGTTCCAGTTTGTTTAGTCTTGCCGGTTCATTGAAATTGGATCACCACTACACCACTGGTAACAGTAATTCCAAACCTCGGAACTCGGATTTACAGTAGGAGATAAAGCTAGATATAATATTGTATTTCATATATTCAAATGTGGCACTGTATATGTAGAATGTACAGAGCTAAAAACTAGTCTAGGTGCTTCACATATCTCTTTTTTAACATGTAAAATTTCGAAATCTATCAAAACCATCTGGAAGTCTGCAGTCAAAGGAAATGCTACAGAATAAAATAACAACTTTTCCTAATTATCCCGAGTGCATATCGAGGGTGCTCAGTTCATAAATATTATTGTGACAAAACACCTTCTCTTACGAAATAATCGAGGAAGGAGACAGAGGCACTCAAGCGAGTAAGTACTTTTATGGAGAGCTCAATAAGAAATCAAGCAGTAAGTAATGATGCTCGATAGGTAATCGAAAACCTCTATAATTCTTTCCCAAAAGGTAGATTGTATATCCAACTGTGTCTGTGACACTGCCAACCCGTCAGCATGTGCTATGTCATAGGTTTCAACCTGCGCAAGATACCAACTGTTAGCTCTCCTACTACACTCCTATACCTACAGTATTCCCATATCCCTGAGAGAATACAAGAATTCCACAGATTATCAATATCGAACTCTGACGTCTCGATTTTCGATGAACGTCTCAAAGAAAACATAATACTATCACATGAAAATCGAAACTTTCTACCATATCCTATGCAATTTAAAACAGTTACCTAAATGCAAAACAGCTTCCGCAACTTGAAGTACTCCAAAAATCAGTATGGCATATAAACTCACTTTCCTTACCCCTACTGACTCTACTCTATCATGTCCTTACGAAACTCATGTTTATCAGGGACAACCATACATACATCCCCCATCAAGCTATTTATGCAAAAATCCTCGAATTCCCATCAGATCCATAGATTCCGGCACCTTCAGAAATATGCCCCTACATGACAGTTAACTGACATCGTACGTGGGTTCTCCTCCTTGTCAATGCACATGCTAAGGAATCCATCCAATTAATTCTACTTTGTAGGACTAAATTCCGAGTATATACATAATTACATACAAGAGCCCAATATAATGGCAAATCAATAAATTGCTAAAATCTACACGAAGGCACTTCGCAAATCAGAATTCAAAAAATCCAGCACGTAAACTTATCCCCGCTTATTTTCCATATGCCTATACCAAAATACAAGACACCTGAAGGCTCTTATAAATATAACAGCCATATTTTCCACAAATAAAATACTCACTTGAAATTTTTTAGCTCAACATTCCAATACCCCTGCAGATGACAACACGTCCAGACACTATTATGTACTTTAACTATCCATCAGTGAGAAGAGGACTCAAAATTCCATCCCCAAAAGCCTGTATATAGATGTGTATCCACAAAAACCAGAAATACTAATTATTCAGCCAAAAAATTCCATAAAATACAAAAGTACGTAACAGAGGAATTATGCTTCTCAAATGGAATTTGGAATGTTACTAATTGCCATTAGAAAAATTTGAGGGCTGCTCCCCTTATAAATTTTATAACGGGGGATGAGCTTGAATTTAACCTATAAAGACAACCTGTTTGCCAAAAAAGGACACCAGAATATATTTACAACACTTAGTATGTATGTACGTACATATTACGGAGTACAATATAATAGTCACAAATACCAACGTCAAGACCAATCTAAGCGAAAGTCTCTTATAATCCTTGGAACTCCTGTACGAAGAACTAAGGAACTATAACACAAACGATGGCATATTTTCAGCATCAAGAATATTTCCCCCACGAAATTCCAACAAGAATCAATTTCCATGGAAGATCCCTATATATCCTTCTGTATACAACTTTTGTGAAGTTATAAACCACAACCAACAAATTTGAGAGTACAGTTAAAACGCGTGTGTATCTGATGTTTCTCTTTGGGACTACAGGACGGATTTTCACTCTTCTTTGTTTTACGAACAAACAAAAACTTTTTACATAGGAATTAAACAAGGGTCCTCATATATAAAATAATATAAGGAAATGCCATGCAGTAGTAGCACTCACTTTGATTTGATATAATAAAACTTTTTTTTTGTCAGCGAGAATGTAGTATATAGGAATATCTACATTAGAGTAAGTGTCACAGGAAACGAAGCAACGAGCATAAAATCAGACGGACAATTCACTATTGTTATTGGCCATATTTATAGAAAAGACACGACAATGAAAGTTTTTCTGTTACGATTTTGACGAAATCTGCATTGCTCAATCTCTTACCTTTATTTATATATGCGAAGGGGTCTATGGGAAAAAAGTCGTTAATGTAGTTACACCTGAAGATACTGTTCACGCCTTTTCCTATTATTATATATACTGTATACAATAATAGTGATCTTAAAGGTAATGTCTATGTAGTTCACTTGAGTTCCTTTGTGGGGATTTCCATTGGACGGCAGCAGCTCAATTCTCTCGGTCTATCATTTTTTTTCACAATGGATCAGCAACAGCAGCTACAGATATACAAAACAGCTCTTGTCATGTAGTCGTAAGTAAAAGTATACTTTTGCTTCAAGTCCTGTTGTTGTAAATGCACAGAGGAAAAAGGTGATGCCTTGGCTGCCTCTTTGAGCCTACTGACAGCATCAACAGCATGTTTCAAAGCCTATGTGGTTTTTGGTATCATGGATTTCATTGCCGCTTGTCTTTTTTCTCCTTTCCTTTCCTCCCCTTCAGAACTTCAGACCCGAACAGAGTACTCAACATCCATACGTAATATTGCATTACAGATATATTTTTTTACCTTCATTTACTGTAGTGCATATATCTGGCATGAGCATATTTGGGATCAACTTAAATGAGCATGGGGAGTTATACCTCTTCTTGTTGTGTGTATAAAAGGCAGAGTATTTAGTATTATACGGGCCTTATATATATCTACAGTCCGTACATATTATTAAATCCAAGCTTTTTTGTTTTTCCTCTATATAAGCACTGATCTTTGACTTTTTTGGGGGTATAAAGCCTTTCTGTTTGTTTAGAGTATACAGGCTAATAAGCCTCCCAATATATCATGAAAGAAGTTCCGCTTATTATTTCTTAAGTACCTTGAAAAATCTCTAGTAACATCCTGTGTGAGCACTTTTTGCACTCGCGTAATATTAAACGGGACAACTGTGAGTGCATACAAAATACTCTCACATATAGTATTTTTACAATTATTATTATTGTTATGCAAAAGTGAGGTACAGTACTGTATGCTCTCAAAGTATTTATTTTATTGGGATTTTATGTACTTTTCATATATTTAATGTAACTTGAGTAAGTATAAAGGATGATTGTATCTCTGTGTGGTGGTGGTAGAGGTAAAGGGATATACAGGATATATGTGCACTAGAAGTATTTTTGTGTACATAATTGCAGCATGCATACATACATGTAATATGATATGTGATTGTATATATATGTATGGGGACTTGAGACGGTGACTGCGTGCAAAGCAGAGGTATCTTCGTACAATATGTATGTAATTATTACAATACAATAATGTGCGAATACTTTTTTTTACAACAAAGAGAAGGCACTTTTGTGCCTGCAGATTATTCTTTACTGTTATGTACTCACAGTCTTAGCAATAATAATAAATTCCATATGTAGGGATACGATTGTTTGTACAGAGGAAGAATTATTGAAGAAATGGTGCTTTAGTGTATGTGGAGAGAAAGAGAGGGAGAGAGAGAGAGAGAGAGAGCTATTTGCAAAAAGTACGTTTTACATGAGAGATGCTTCAAATGATCATGATTCACTGAAGGAAGCATGATTAAGATTTTACATTGGGACTTGATATATTTAACGAGTAAATGCAGTAATGTGGTGCATATTTATATGGCACTTGGTTGATTCCTGCAAAGTAATTATTTAAACCTAATTCTGATTCTAATAGGAGGTAATTTGTTATTCTGAGAAAGGGAACTTTTGTATGTTCACGGATCCGTCGGGTCCCTCCCCTCTGTATTGTTATGGGCCTTTTTGCATAATTGCTCGTGTAAAGAGAAAATGTAACTTTGTAAATCGAGACGCTGTAATTATGACTTTTCATGGAAATAACAATAATTAGGTATGGTTTATTCCTTTTGAAAAAAAAATTATTCCTTAATAGAAAAGTGAGCAAACCAAGCCTTATATATTGTGTGTGTTGTTTTTTTTTGGCATTTTAAAGGAAAGCATGGTAAGAACGTGATGTACGTGGTTGCTTCATTTCGACTGTAATAATTACATGAAATAAATGCAAGCCGTGACGGTTTGGGTAGGTAAGGGCTTGAAAGTAAACATTTTTGCTATCTAAAAATAGGAATTTGCACAAGTTGAAGAAATGAATCCTCTATATATGTTTTTGGAGGGGGGGGGCTCATAAGTGTATTATTTGAGTCCTTTTAGAGGTGATTGCTTTAGCTTCTTAGGACTATCTTATATATGGAGCGTTATTAGAAAGCTGAAGTAGAATACTGTTCACTATATGACCTAGAACTTAGTATTGATGGGGACATAACCTGTTACAAAATCGTTATGAAAATGATACCGGAAATCTAAACCTGTCCGATGAAAGATTCCGTTTAGAACCGAACCGGTTTTTGAGATTTTTATTTAGAATGCCGTCAGCGGTGCTTTAGTATACTTTTCAGCTTTTAATGAGGGACTGCTGCGGGAGTGAAAAAAATGTGCTTTCTTAGTTCAATTATTTTTAATAGCTTTGCTCTATATGTACATTAGCGCTGAAGGGAGTGAGACATTCTGGAGGAGCCTTAATTTAAATTTAATGGTGAGGTAGGGGCAAAGCACGAATTTTCCAGAGAGCTGCATATATCAAATTTCATTTGAGGGTTTTATAATCTCTTCCCCAAAATTTTACTGTCTCTTTCTAAACGAAGATACCTACAGGTACCATTTCATATCATCATCGTGGAAGTATGTACCAGCATGAGCGGATATGGAGGGAAAGCAAATAGACAATCAAAATGACGTGTACATTAATAAAATAAAGTGAATATTGCTGTTCTCTTCCGCACTCCATCAAGTCTCTATGAATCAGATACGAGCGTTTTCAAAGGTATCATTAGGAAATAAACCGTAATGCTAGCTTTTATTAAGCTTCATTAGGAGGAAGGCCTTTGCATTGTAATCACTTGAAACGACGTTAAAACTTGGAGCTTTTAACGCTTTTGATATGCAAAGATGTTTGGGAGGTGAGCAAACCTTTGTCTTTTATTTCAATCAGCTAAATCTCATATTCAGGGTAGACATCCATGACTGTCAATGTTGTTTTAGGTTTCTATACCACAGGAAAAGGTTGTACCATAGTCATGTAACCTGCCTAGGGCTCATTTGTTTCATGGGATTATTACTCGTCAGAGATGTTATAGCTTGTACTTCATACACAATTTTATTGTGCAATAGCCGCTGGTTATACAGTACCCGTCATAGCAGGATGAAAATATTTTGTTTTGAACTTAAGCACGATATATATATATATATAAATATACTATATATACATATACATACGGAGAGTCCTCGTCCTGGGATGTATTCTCCAAGATCCTTATACTCAAGAATATATGCACATTTATCTACCACGAAGTGGAAGCATAATTTATACCATTATGTGTGTGTCTGTGTAGGACAAGCATACTTACTACTACCAAAGAATTATAAAGAGGATTGCAGATTGCAACGAGAAATACCGGTCATTCACTCGAAGGTAAAGGTTAGTAACAGCCGGTGTGTCTCATCTCTAAAATGCTGATGAAGCCACTTGTATGCCTCAAGAAGCAGATCCTTCAACATGCGAGCCGCTCGCCAAAGAAAAACATGACGAAGCAGAGCAGCAAAATTCGACACTAAAAGAGACAAAATAATCAGCCTCCAAAAGAGTACATACATCTGCTCCTCTTCCTCTATATTTATCTCAGTCAGTGTAAATTCCTTCTGAAAATGTCCAAGTAAAGTGCATACATGACAGGCACCAACCTCTGTAACTAAGTAAATAATTCCAAGCCCGTACATATTTTTACTACTCATTTGCATGAGCAATATTAACATCCAGTGAGTATACCTCTCCTTGTCAAAATAATCATTGTTATTTACTCTGTAACTCTGTACACATGGATTATGCACAGATAGAGACAGATAGGCCTGAAAATACCACGTTGGAAAGTATCTTGCATGTTGCGTGCTCTCAAAAAAAAAGTAAATCTAGTAAACACTATAACTGGGCAATGTACATACATACATATATATTTATATATATGGAGTAAACATACAAATAAATATTCAATTTAGAATCTACAACTTCATTATCTCCGCAGCCCCGATCATTCACCTAATTTAGAATTTCCTGTAAGTAACACTACACGACAGGATTTGAAACAGTATACTACTGTTGTTCTACCCTGTAATACAAATTTTCTTTTCAAGAAGTGTCTTCACCCCGAGATATTTTTTATGAGTCATTCATATTAAATAGGGAATATATTATATATTCCTTACAAGCATAAAATTCTATAAACGCAGTCACTACTGTAAAAGGAAACATTCCAAATATGGTTTCAGTGAGCAAACAAAAATTGTCCGCTTGTTATGCTAACATGGAAATATGTAAGTCCCACCAAGGAAATGTTTTGTCTGTAAACAACATTAACACATTTTATTAAACCTGAAAATTATACTTCCACCTTCATCCTCATTTATTTGAAACGGCTTGAAATAACGTAATAATTGGGGTTTTTGTATCCTCGTGATTCACCAGACCTTTCAGGAAAATTAATCCTTTCATTATGATATATATGCATGAAATTACCTGTTGTAGGTCACTTGCGCAGGTGGTTATTAGCGGAAAATTATCAAGGACTTTATGGTGTAATTGTTATTAATACGCTCTTGCAAAATATTTTAAGGGGCTGCTGCACAGATACATATGTATATATACTCTGAGGTGTGGGATTTTGTTTGAATAACGGTGATAAAATGTGCCTACTGTGCTCTTTGGACATGTAAGTTTCTGCATGGCAAATATTTGTCAATTGGAATTATTAATCGCTCTACTCGCTTTTTAGCCATACATCATATATGAGTGCAAGGTCTGTGAGCTTGAGCTCCATAATATCTGCATTGAGTGTGTGACAAGACGAAGATTTTTTTTTTGATAGAGATAAATGTTCTCCAAGTGCAAGATCGTGCTAGACGAACTGCCCTCGCTTCAAGGAATCACCTTCCCGCTGTTAAAGTAGCTAATAATTGTCATCCTGTACTCTTAATTATAATTTGATTTAATTATTAATTAATGCCTTGCTATAGAGTGGAATTAGTCTTGCGTGTCACACTTGAGCGTGTCACACAGGCCTAGTATATAATTTAGTTTCGTAAATCACTTCACTTTATTCATGCGCTTACAGAACAAATACACTCACTCAATAGAAATGACGTGTGGGAAACTCAACAGTATTTGTTGTGCCAATGTGTCCATACATACATACATAAGCGTGTGTAGTTTGGAGCATTATAGAGTGTCTGCGTTTGCTTTTGTTTCGTCTATGCGTGTCGTGTCATGTAGCTGTAAGTAACGTCCTGCAGTCAATTAAGTTGAAAATAATTAGAATTGATTCATATTCTATTACCTAATGTTTCCCCCTGTCATTTGCAATGTTAAACACAATTTCGGACTAATAGCACATTTGGAGCTAAACGTTTTTAGGCGTTATTGTACACTTTGAGTAACTTATGACGCCTTATTACAGTCAGGCCCATATTAACAATTTAAAACTATAAACGCATTTTATCATGTGTATACGAAAAGTAATAATATGCCCTGACACTCAATTCATCTACCTTCATATTCCTGCTCTTATGTATGTATGGTACAGGTATAATTTCTGTCCACCCATTCTGACACTCACGCTCTGCTCTGTTCCAATTGACCACAAATTATTTTTGTAGCATCTAAAGTCAAAAAATTTATGACAATAGAAACCAGAATAATTTGTAAAATTGGTAGCTATTAAATTGAATTTCTATGCAAATTTCATAGCGAGCAAGGATTTTCGAAAAGGAGACCCAAAGCAAAGGTGAAAACTTACTTCATCGACTATGATCCCCTATATGATGGTCAAAGGTCCCTGTTATTGCCTTGCAATCCCTGCGGCAGAGCATTACACACAGGAAATAGCAGGCAGGAGTTAATTTTTCTACGTGAATCATGTCTACCAGTCCAACATGTCGGACATATTTTTTTTTGTGACCACGAGAAAAACCAAGACAGTAAGCCTCGAGCTTGAAGCAAACTTCAAAAGTTTCTGAACTCTCAAGTTCTAAAAGTGAACTGTAGAATTTCGTCATTATATTACCGTTTCACTTAAGACTTTGTGAATAAAGAGAGGAAAGCTACCTTGCCTTGGCAGAGCAACAATAATCCCCTTTACTATGCTTTCCGATCATTACACAGGTAAAAGGTAAGCTGCAAAGAAAGACTTAGAGGTAAATATTGCCTTTGGCACCATTTTGTCGCAATACTTCACGTGATTGTGAACCATGTATATGTCTATCCGATCGTGGCTGAGTACATATGTTCGTTTGTTTCTTCTCATCTTGTTCATCATACTACACGCGTATGTGTTTCTTTTTTATTCCCCACTCTTGAAGCTCAGCTGTATATGTACAACAAAGATGAGGATGACTACAGAAGTAAGTAGTCTTTGTGCCAAGTGCCAATAATCGGAATGAAATCGCTTTAATTTCCACAGAGAAACTTTTTCTGAGCCTTGTAGGATGAAAACAACAAAATTACAGAGCATTCTAAGGAATAGTAATGTTTCCTGCGTCGTTGAACCGTTTAAATGCCTATTGTGCAAGCACACACACAATCTTGTAGGATCTAACGATTCAGAACGTTTTGCCGACCGACAGTAGTAAAAGGGTAAACTCGAGTCTTCTCCATAGTCTCTGTAGATGCTATTCCATGCGTCTTTTTCAGGTCTTTCTTACTACTCCTTCGTAAATAAGTACTTATACTTTCAGTAATAGAAAAACGCCCGAAACAGGCATTCATGACTGCAATATGCTGCAGTAAAAATTCTTCCAGCATAAATATCATACATGCATATATGTACATATAAAATATCCAACATACATTTCTTATTAAGCTGTTTCCCGCAGGTAGCTGGTCTTGACAAAGCATTCCATTCTTATGAATTTCTATTACTACGTGATGGTTCCTACACATTTAAACAAATCTGCAAAACGTTTCACCCCCAGCACACACACATAATACAGCCTATCCACTGTATAGTAGTTGGGTCATTATTAATGTCCCTAAATAAAACAAGACAGGTGTGGAACTCACAGGAAACAGGCATAACTGTAAAGACAGGCAAAGTCATCAGTGTTAGATGCTGTAACACCCTGGATTTACATAAATTTCCACTGAAACAGCTTTACTTTTATGCCTTTTAGTAATATGATTAGAAGTGGCATATGTATGCATAAATAGTTAATCCTTCAGAAGAACAAAGACAGCTTAAAGATCTTTGTTCTTCTGCTGGTTTAATTTGGTCTGCCAGAGCCAGAAAATCAACCATTTAGACGCAGTTAGCTTGTTGACGTCTGCTATTAATTACTAAATTTACGACGAAATTTTTGAAAGTATTTTCCACGCACGAGGACACACAGATAAAATTCATAACTACGCTCTATACAACTTCACATTGCACCATTACAGATAGTTACTAATTCTCCGTATTTTCCGTCATACTCTTGTAGATCGTAGATGGAAAGGAACAACGCACTGCATGTGTGCCTTTGGAAGATGAGAGAACAAAAAATGATGAAACATGTGGCAAGTATAGGCGCCGTTAGTTTACCTGGTGACAGCAATTATACAATTAGAGTGATACATCATCTTTGAGCGACTTGTGAGTAAATAAGTTGGGTGTTATACTGTAGTTTGTTGTACTGACTCGAGCGAAGGAAAGATTGGTGAGAGGGAGAGATATTTTTTCCTGTGTCAAAATCCAATGCAATAATGTAATGATGAGTGAAAGAGCTTCTGAAAAGTTATTAGTTCTATATATTAGGCAAGGCTGGTTGGTGGCTTATTAGTGCACAAGAACATATTGGTATTCCATATTTAAATGAGATGCGGCAGAGTTATTGTTAACGTTAGAGTCATTAGATGAACAGTCCATTTGTTGGTTGAAATGTTAAGCGAAAGTTCCAATTTCGCCGTAATTATTTACTCAAATGAAGCACATGGCCATCGGATTCCAATACGACCAGAGAAATGGGACTGAGAATTAGTTACTTAGGTGTATAGTAAATCGTAAATCAACGTATATGTAACATCTGATTGCAGGAAAGGTGTGCAGTAGTGCAGGGTATGATGACTTGAAGATTTAATAAGTAACTGTATGCAGTCGTGTTTCGTATCACGTTACTTGAGCTATTAAATGCGTAAAAGTGTGAGAGTTAGACTTGATATCATTTGTCGACTTTTAAACCTAGGAACATAATTCTTGCTCTTAAAAGATAGTAATCAGTGCATGAATGAACATTAACACCATTTACTGTTTACTGTTATTAGCTCACGAATTGAGATAATATTAAAAAGTCAAAGTCTGTGAATTATTTAGCAAGAGAGACGTCACCCAATGTTTTACATAATATAGAGTATATCACACTTTTCATATAAGTACTTGCAATTGCAACTCCCTTATATTAGTAAATACAGTAAAATGTTCTTACTAAGAACGATGAAGTTTTGCACGATTTAACTTTTCACAGTATATGTAACTCTGACTCGACGGCAAAACAAATACGCCTCACCTCACCTGGTATTACAAAATCTTACACGAACATGCTTTAACTTGCTCCAGTTTTAGTAGAATTTTTCTCTGTGCATAGTGGTTCATACACGTATGTACGTACCTAAGGATTTAAGGAAGCAAGACAAATATTTAGTGCAGATCTTTGTTAGCATTGTGTAAGTATTTTTAGTCACGTAGACAGTATAATTTGCTTTCATGCGTTCAGTCAGCGAATTTTAAAATGATTCTTTTTGAGTACACGAATGTTGCACGTTTATATTGTGAATCTGAAGACGAAAGTAATAAAAACAATGGGTAAACAAATGCAGAGACCCTAAAAATATGTCAGACATAAATCTGCTGACCGTTACACAAATCCATGAAGATGATACAAGCAACCATTGGAAGAGCAGTTACTCAAATTATGGTTATTACTAAAAGATTTAGAATTTTCCACAAAAAGAACAATGTGAAATGGTTTATTCATCTGAACTGGAGACTGAATAGTTTATGGTAGTTTAATATGACAGAAATATAATTTGTTTGTCATACATAACGTATTTTAATTGATATTTCCTTCGCAGAATTTAATAGTGTATATAGTATCTAAAAGTAAGAGTACAGCACTTCAAACTCCTTTTTCATACATAGAGCTTGTGAACAGAATCGGAAGTCCAAATTCCATAATAACCATTCCGTTTACTCTCCAATAGTATTTTGATTACTGGGGAAGTTGACAGACAGCTTACTATAGATTTTATACCAGCCCAACATAGTATATATCCTAATATGTGAAACACAATTCGTAAAAATAGGATGGAAATAAAAAAATGGGCTGAAAATTACACAACATGGTTAAAACTGTTGGACAATTTACTTTCTAAACCGAAATTCGTAAACCTAAATGCAAGGCATCCGGACAACGAAAATAATAATAAATTATAAACATAAATTCAATCGAAAATCAATTGCCAGTAACAAGTACAAAACTGCAGCTGAAAAATGTCTTTGCAGTGATATTAAAACGTAGTTTTGACAGATGATTACGTTTTTTCAATGTTTCTAATAATTATTAATAGTTTCTGTAATTCATGTTAGCTGCTGAAACCTACAGGAAATATCTAAATGTTGCTAACTGTAACGTCGTTCGAGGACTCTGAACTTAAAAATACTAATCATAACAACATTTTGGTTTTGTTCAATGATAATTATTCTTCCCATTTCAACAGTAGATTTGGAAATGAATAAGCGTAAGAACATGTAAACTTAAAAATTTTTTACAGTAAAACTTATATTGGCATTTATCAAGGTTCATAGCAGAAATAGGAGGAGCATGGAATAAGTATAACTTCTGTGTGGAGTCTACCAGTACAACTTTTGTTTCATTTTTCCATGACACAGTTATTTGCTTTTTATGTATGGGTACGAAAAAATTGCATATAATATTTTTAGAGGTCTTCCCATTAAGACACTTTTCATATTTTGTAGGTAGAAATGATATTTAAATAATCTCAGTACCTTTGAACGCTAATATGACGAGGTAAGAGCACTGCAGAAAATAAAATGTGTAAGTGTAGCAGCGGTCCAGCTGGTTCATATTCACGATTAAAGTGACTAATTATTTCAATATCATATCCACTAACAAGGTGTATAATATGGATAGAAATGAAAAGTGTAGACTGCGTTGTCACGGTGTTTTTAGAGTCTATTTCCGTCCATTATTGTAGCTCATTCGCATCGTTGGGGCTTTAAAGTTTGACGCCGCCTGGGACTGAAGTTGATAAGCCAATGGATGAATTTTGAATCCATACAAACTGCAATAAATCAGAAAAAATACAAAATTATGACAACTTGCGCGATATATGACGGAAAAATGTATTTGATTGATACATCAATGACTGACTACATCCTGAACAACAAAGTCAAGAAAAAAATAAACCGGCATTTGGATAAAGACCCATTAAAAGTAAATATGACTCCAAATTCGATGATTACTTTAGTCACGACGGGAATCGCATGTATGATACATTCAGCAAGATTGCTTTGGCGACAAATCGAATTTGAACCTTGTACATCGTTTTCGATAAGGTTACCAGTTCGCTTGGGGCATGAAACTCAAGGTTAGCGTTGCTACGGGACTTCGAGATGATTTATACTTCGAAAAACCTTCATTGCCTGAAAGCTATATTTTTACCCCATTTGTCATACATATTACTGTGTTCTTACACCCGTCAGTTACAGTGCGGAAAACAATATCAAACAAAATTTGGAGAACTACAAGCACTATAAACTGACAATTCTTAACGAAATCTCACTTTTGACATGATGGAGAAGTAATGAAAAACTGGCACCCCACCAAATGCAGTGGTAATCCTAATAATGACTTAAACTATCGTTAATCTCTAAGGCAGTATGTGAACATGTTTTTCCTGCATTTGTTATTAACTCTTACTCTTACCTATTATGGTAAATCTGTGTTAAGACCTAAGGCTACAGCAAGAAAGTAACCTCCAACATGTAAAGCAGTTCTGATTCGGTTACCGTCAAAAACTTTCACTCTGTATTATTCTCAATGCAAATGGCTACATACTCAATTATGTACTCGTCTCTGTTGCCATTTACTGGCATCGTGACCTTTACTTAAAACAATGCTTCATTTCCTTCCTTAGATATATAATATCACCCTGTGAACGAACCAAGCAATTTGTTGAACACCTTACAATCAGAGTATTGTCAGGCAGTATTTTCTTTGTTTGACACTGAGAGCTGACTTGCTGCGATTGCACACTGTAGACCAGTATGAATCTTGCCGTGTGCTACACAGAGGTATATAAGCCGAATGTCCTGAGCTAACGTAAAAATATAATTAGTTGAAATGGAAACAACTAAATGTCCCCTCAAAAATGCCTATTTATAATTATTACAATCTTTTAATTTCGAATAGGCTACCAAAATGCACAACATTTTTTACGAACATTCGTCCAATTGTTACCTCAGAACAGTTCCACTGTCGAATAAACACTATCTAAGGATCTCACAAAATACCCAATTAACAACCAACTGATGTTTGATGTACAAAACTATAACTACTTACAACAAAGAATTAGTGTTTCAATAATCACTCGTCGTGCGGCTGTCAATTATCACAGATGAATGTTGTAACAACTTTAAAACTTACCATTACGGGTAATTATCAAATCACCAACAACTTGACTTCACCGTTTTTTAAATTCAGTAATAGTTGACAATAGTAATATAGATTGTTTACTGGTCGATACGACATCGGTCCTTCTACATAACAAGCAATCCTAACACTAACATTTCTTTATCTCAACTACCAATTCATACAAATATAAGTACTACTGAAACTGATCTAGTGTCAATGTCGACTTACTCATACTTGGAGTCATACTAACTTTCATCCTAAGAACGCCCCTCCACACTCAGCATTAAACAATCTATTCCACCAAAGCAAGTTTTCCGATGTACACAAACCAATGACTCTTTTACAACCGCAACATCATCACATTTCCTCCCGAGCAAAATCCCCCACCCCACATAATAAATACCGGCGCTCATAACTCTCTCCGACTTCCACAAGTAAATAAAATATGGAAAACTCACCGCGGAACAAACTGGTTGGTAGCACGCTTAGGACGATATTCTGGGTGAACCATAAACAGCATATGAGGGAACCCTGTTCCAAAATAAGCCCCATCTGTATGATGATGCCGAGAAGACTTCGGAGTGTAGACGTCCACACACTTTGGACAATATAACTTAACCATAGCTTCCCCAGGAACATCCGATAGTCCTGAAGGGCAATCAAGGAACAATCATTACTATATACAAGACTCAGTCCACTCCCTACTCCCCCCCCATCCTCATAATATTCTTACCAATGGGTAACATGGCCTGGTTTTCACAGTAAACTCTAGGGCAATGCCCAAAATCATTCGATTGGTATTTCTCAATCATCTGTGCAATGCCTCGGTTCGTTAGAATGTAACGAGCATGAATTAAACCGTAGAGCAGCTCCGCTGCTTGCTCAATGAGATCAGATTGATTTGGATTGTCTTCTATTTCATCGTCTGCCTCCAAGTCCAAAATCATATCCAAAGCTTGGCGATAATGGGGAACTTGCTCATTTAATCCAGTCAGGTTGAACTTGTCTTGAATGTAATCTTCATCGACCTATAGTCATATAAACCACAACAATTTCATTAGCACTCTTCCAATCCCTCATCTCCAACTCTACCGCTCCTGCCAATGCCAATTCCATCCAATTTTTACTCTCCTTTCCAACACATCTACGCCATTCCCTCATTTCCTTCGTCATCCCAACAATTTTTTTTCCCCCATCTCAAAAATCCCGTCTCAATTAATTTTTACCTCACAGAAAAATTCGTTGCCACGAAGTCCACAGAACCAACTGATCCAAGAAACCTCCTCAGAGCTGCTCATTTTTCTTTCTTGTATTTGTCCACCCAGAATATTGTACTTTCCAACAGAAATTAAAATGTATGAGGTATGGGCGAGTAAAAAAATTTCATTCCCCTTGTGGCTTTTGAGAGTTGTGGAATTTCACTCACATTAAACCCGTCCACTCGTTATATTACAATTTCCTCAGTCTAATAATACAGATTTCTATGTGAGGAAAACCAAAAGTCTGCTTTCCTTGATCTTAAATGCACAAGTTATACTTTTTATGTACGAAATGTTCGCCGGAAGAAGTACCTAGCCGTATTCCACCAAGTGCTGCCTCAAGCTGGGGTGAGCAACTCCGCAAGCTCCTGCTGCTGCTGATAAAGCAACTTCATGCAACCTCTGCACAATTCAGTCCTATCGTGAAACCTCACTCGCAATGGGCCTTTCAAGTTCCGGGCTGGGCCACAAGTTACACGCATGTCTGCATATACGCTTCTTGCTCTGGCTCTTTGGGAAAGGCATCTCCATATGTATATCCCATGTGTGTCATACACGTTCCGTCTGTAGATTCAAATCCACCGCGATCACACCTCAAAGGCAATTGGCTCCTTTCAAATTAGAAATCGGAGGTTACACAAATCTTCCACTCTCGCTCTTTCACCTTGTTCCGATTTAGTTCTCACGAGAACAATAACAATTGACCTTGTTGTTTTTTTTACAGGAAAGGTTATAATTATTAGAGCATTAAATTGATTTATTTGTGATTGATGAAATTAATTAATACAGAATTTTTGTTTTTTTAGGTTCTGTCAGTTCGGATGTGCTTTACGATATTACGATTAGTAATATTGGATGGGGAGATGAGATATTATGGGAACAGAATTAGAGGAGGATTGCAACATTAGTGTGTGAGGGGTGGACTAGAAATTAGAATGATGTAATCGTATTCATGATTTAGTTGTTCGTTATTTAAACATTGTTTTTGTGTTAGAATGTTTCAGGATTAGTCGTTTATTTCTGGGAGATTGTGACGTGAGGGGGGATTGTCATATTGATGTTAGTTTCAAAAGTATGATGTATAGTTTGGTGGATGACGGGTTGACTGCCTTCGAATTCTGCTTGTGGGATGATGTAGGGAAATTGGGAGACGAGTCGGGGTGGAGCTTGGGGTGACCGAACTGTCAAGAGAGGCTTGACATTTCCTGGTTTTGGGGGATTTATTGTTATTGATGAGGAATACAGTTATATTTGATATAACGGGTATAATATAAATAACGTTTTGGCCGCCAAAAGACCCGTATACGCAATGCTAAGGACACTAAAGAGTATGCATGTGAGGTAAAAATCGTTCTAGTGTATAAAAATTTGCGGTTCCCTGAATATACGTTACATTGAGATTTGACTACTTCGCTTCAGTTTTGTTAATTTTTAAATTGGGCACGCTTGGGATATTTTTGGGGTTTTCGGGGTGTTTTCAATTTCTGGTCTCAGTGTATTTGGAAAGGAGGGGGAAATTACTGGGAATAATTGATATGTATATGATTTGTTTAAAATAATTTACAAAAGATAAATTATGGAATACTGTAGCCTGAATATACCAAGGCGCCAGGCACAGCTCACAGCTTTTTTTTACAGATGTTTCCGAAATCTTAGGTGAAGTTTGTAAACACGTACAGAGATTGTCCAAGATCTACATTTTGTGTTGAGCTCAATGGAAGTTTGTTTTTTGAGTGCATACATAATAATTCAGTGCATACATAATAATTCAGAGTGCATACATAATAATTCAGAGTGCATACATAATAATTGAGGGTATGTAGTTATGAGGTGTATGGAATTATGAAGGGCAAGGCGGAAAGATTCAGGGAGACTAGATTACTGTGTTGGAATTAGTTTCTTTCAGAGGGCGCAGCGTGCTGATGTTAAGGTTCCCTATGTGTAATGACCACAAATTTTTTCAGACTTTTCGAAATCCTTTCAGAAAAATTATGCACTCCAGTTGTATTAACCCTGCAAGTTCCTTCGCTCATATGACTGCTAAAAACCTTGATATTGACCCAAGTCCATATAATTATGAAATATAGATAGTCTCTTTCTGCGTTTAGATCGCGGGTAATTCCTGAGGCCACTCCAGGGTTCTCCTCCGACCGGGTGATGTTAACCTGCGTTACAACCGCTGGCTTCCTAGCATTATCTTAACCATTAGAGGTCTTAATCTTAAGGTTGCGTAATACAATTGATAAAATGTATGTAATAACAACTATCTCATGACTTATCACGTACATTATATATGAAATATGTATCTATCATATACACAGCTAGTGCTGTAATATTGTAGACTTTGTTTCTGATTTCTGCTTATGCCGTCGCTAGATTCGTAATATTGTATTGGTATTAGGGAGTTTGTACAAACTTCTGCGCTCCAAACTTATAAAACTTATACGCACATTTATAAGTTTAACTCCATAAGTTCTACTCGATGCGTGTAAGAGTTAGCGCCAAATATAAGTCCAGGCAAGCTTTAAACGTTGGAGGGACTCAGTGCTGCCCGTTCACTTTCTAGTCTAGTCAATTCTAGTCCACAACGTACTCAAGCTGTACTATTCTATTCCTATTCTATTCATATATGCTTGTGACTTGGCTATTCTAGTCTATTCCAATTCCCTCCAAATCAAAAAAATCCTAGTCTATTCCAAGTCTATTCACCTATTCATTATACACCACAACCAAAAGCAGCTTCAACGAATGTAACGTTTCTGAGAAAGGAAAACTGCGTTTCTTTGAGTTTCCATGTACAAATCGAAAGGAACTTGCATCACGCGTGTTAGGTACACTCTTAAAGCATCATTATTACCCAGGTAGCTGAATTGGAAACAGCACTAAGCTGATAGTTCTGAATCGGAGTCTGGGTTTTGAAGAAAGTAAACTTAGAATATTTAACTGAAGTTTTTTCGATGAGCCTGAGATCGTTGAAGTAGAGCTTCTACCGGGGACAGGGACGTTCCGTCGGGACACTGGACGGACCGGGCCCCTTTCCTCAACTGTTTATCATTCGATTTTAGGTTGTAGAAAATGAAGCTTATTGCTAAAAAAAATGACTGGTATTTCAAGTAGGACGACTTCAAGTCTGGACAAGCGTTTTTAGTAATTATCTGAACGGGACTGGTATTTTGTTCATATGCCCCAATTTTCGGGACCGGGGACAACGTTTTTTTAAATTTTTGGGGACGGGGACATGGTTTTTGTCCCCATGTCCCGACTTTCGGGACGGGACCGGGGACAAAGTTTTTTTTAAATTTTTGGGGACGGGACGGGGATATGGTTTTTTTCACCGTGTCTCGATTGTCGGGACGGGACTCGGGACAAAGGTTTTGAAAAAATATCAGGACGGGACGGGGACGGGAGAGGAATTGTGTCCCCAAAAGAAGCTCTACGTTGAAGTACTGGGAGTAGCACCTTGTTCCGTGACAAGGTTTGGTTCATCCGGCTGAGGCTTGGGATCTGCGTTACTCAAATGTTTCGTCTTTGGTTTTGAAAAATTCGACGGAGGATTGGTAACTTCAGATCTTTTTTGAAAATTACTGCTGGCGTGCAAGAAGGTGATGTGGTTTTAATGGCGATTGGCGACAGATCAGCTTTAATCGTGAAATACGTTTCGCAAATGTGAGGGGATTTCTCCCCGTTTGGGGGGATATTAATACTAAAAATCTTGTCTTTTGTTACTGCCACACATCAGTTTGAAATCCCCGAACTCCGATCGTGTAATGAAAATCTAGTTTTTTGTTAATGTTCTGGTTAAATCAAAGGATGTAAGGGAATCCTGATGACACTTAGATAAATTGGTAATAAGGATAATTTGGTTAAAAAAGCCATAATAAACGCTAACTAAGTATTTAATGAAATGGCAAATATGAGAAGAATTTTCATATAAAAAGAAATAGTACATCACCGCAATTTGTTTCTGACATACATTACATAAGTCGGCAGAACTGACAAAATAGGAAACGGATTCCTACTTGAAAAACTCAAATTTTAGTCATATGTTTGATTGTGCCCACAGTGCAGTTGAAAGGCCCACAATCCTCCTTAGACGAGGGAATAGTGCTATCGCACTAGTCAATTCTAGTCTATTCCCTCTATGTTAACATTCTGACTATTCTAGTCTATTCTATTCCTTTTTAATTTGCAGCAAGACTATTCAAGTCTAGTCTATTCAATTTGCTCCTACATCTGGGCTATTCTATTCAATTCCCTAGTTTCCTAGTCTAGTCGGACTAGACTAGGGCAGCACTGGAGGGACTCACTCCGCACGAAACGACTGAAACTTATAGAGCAAGCTTATAAGTTTTATACGTGAGGCAAAGTGACGTAGCTGTCACGTGACCAGCGAAATTGACGTCACTTTGATGCTATAAGTTACATAAGTTCTATAAGTATTGGCGCGGCAATTGTTGTACAAACTCCCTATTGTGGCGACGCATTTTGTTATTGTGGTTTTAGTCACACGTGGGCACAAGTAGTACCTACCATATAACATTACCTACAATTTGGCATGCCCTGTAGCCTACCTGCTTACCTGTAATAGTATGTATTGTTTCCTACATGCCAACCCAAAAAATAAGCATGTTTTGCCTACCTATTCGCATAAACAGTACTAATTTTCACCTACTTTAAAAGTCTACAAATACGCAAAAATTTACTTACTTTATTGATGCACGTGTATGTTAATAGGGACTGTGATGCGGTGTCTGGGTTATGAATAGCGTGGAATTGTGAAAGCTATGAAATGAGTAGTAGCAAACGCTGGGTTTTAATCTTAAAATGTAAGTTTAATTTCATGAGGCAAAAAGAATACAAGAAAAAAATTATAGAGAATGGCTGTGTTGAGCGAAGTGAATGTGAAAGAGAACTGGGTCCTATTTCACCAATTCAACTCTTCAATTTTCATTTTTCACGTTGGGATAAATGCAAAGTGAAAAGTGCGGAGCAAGTCTCAAACCAAACTCGTCAACTTTGCATTTAAATTGAGGAGTGCAAATTTTAAAACGGTAACCATCAAGTTTAGGCATACAATAGTGAGCGCTAAATGGAATATTTAAGTTCATATCTTATTGCTTCACAAAGTCCCAGAAGATCTCGTTTTCACCATTTTGTTTATCCTGGATCATTCCATACAAATTCCACGGAAAAATCATCGCAGTCCGTTGGAAACTTCACGGTATCTTGAAATATATGTTCCACAACAACATCAGTAACTTTTTTGACAGCACGACAAACAGTTGATTTGCTGACACCATGCATGTCCTGTTCCCATTCAATGGGTACTCCCCTTAAGTGTTCCCGGACCCGTTCCCGTTATGATGGGAACAGTATTGTAGGTACCCGTTCCCATGAATTTAATACAAATGTGTACCCGGACCCTTTGCTGTTCCCATACCCAGAAATTAAAATTTTTTGGACCCGTACCCGTTCCAACAGATAGTGTTCCCAGTCCCGTTCCCGGGTACAAGTCGTTGTACTTAAGTGTGGTAAAAATGATTATCTTATAATTTCTGTAACCACCAAACCCTTCTTTTCACAGATAAAAAACAGGCAATATGCAAGGCGGCTAAACGCTTCCCCATATCGAAACGTAACGGCGTAATAACTGATTGTTTAATTCTTCAGAGATTATTTTCCGAGTAGACCGAATATCAACACTTTAAAATGTCATACTGCGAAAGGATGTAATAATGAATGGAGTATTGATGATGCTCTTCCAATAATACAATTGCATGTTGATGAGGGTTTAAAAATGGTACTTAATATTTAAGATCAATTGCTGGCCCAAAGATATTATTCTGCATATAAAATATATCTGGAAAATATATGCCAGCGCCAGCACGGACTCGTTTCCCTTTGTTAGTTTTATTTGAAAACAAAACATTAACTCGAACAATTAATTTTTCAAGGGTAAAACTTGCAGTAAAAGTATAAACTAATAAGAATTATTTTAATATTGATATAATAACTTGTAGAAATATTTTAGAAAATACCTCAATTTTACCGAACACGAGTTTTAACATTATTATCTTTAAGGCAAGGATATGTGTATAGAAATTGCAGGAAAAAAGAAAGGAATGGATTATGCAAATTGAGTTGTCTACATAAATAAAGTACTAACAAGTCTTCTAAGACAATTGTGATTGCGTTTTCCAGGAGATGGTAAAAGTACCCACTCGATCCCGGGAACAAAAGGCATGGGAACGAGATCATACGTAGACTGTTTTGAAAATCTCGGTTCCTGTTCCCGGTGGTTGGGTCCACTTGAGTGTGTTCCTGTTCCCGTACCCAAACTGGTTGGGAACAAAATACTTGTTCTCGTACTCGTTCCCGTTCCCATGTACCCGGGTGTTACCCGTTCCCGTGACGACCACTGCCAGCCAGTGCAGCGCTATTAGTAACTGCTGCTCAGGTGACATTGCATTATTCATATTTGTTTTGTGCTTCAAAAAAAGGTCCTACACTTTCTAGGATATGCTCTACTTCGGAGGATCTCATTCGCAACTTTTCTTTGAAAAATAATGTATGTCCGATGGTAAAGTTAATGCGGGTTCGGTAAACTCTGAGGTTATACGTAGTGTCATTTTCTTCGTCACTGCTATTAAACAACAAATTCATTTTGATTTGTCTAAAACATTTAAAAAATGATGGAAATACGTATTTTGTCCAAATAAATTTACATTGTTGTAGTCAAATAATAACAAATGCTAGTGTGATACGTACCTTATTGTTAGGACGCAATTTCGGGACACAAAATCAACATAGTTGGAGTTTAGATTGGGATTTTAAATAAGTAAACCAATTTATATATTTATATATATCCGGGTAAGTTGAGAAACTACATCTACCAAGTGCAAAAGGTGCAGATCCTTTGCATTCTTTTCATGAAAATTTGCAAAACTCTGCTGTTTTGAGTTTTCCCGGAGAATATTGTGAAAAGTAAAAGAACTGCAAACTCCGGTGTGAAAAGTTACTGCTTTGCATTTTAAATTGCAAAATGCAAAGTAGTAACTTTTCACATCGGATTTTGCAATTTACGTTTCACAATACTCGCCGGGAAAATGCAAAAGTGCAGAGTTTTGCAAATTTCCATGAAATAAATGCAACGGGTCTCCACCTTTTGCACTTCTTCACGGGTAAGTTTCTCAACTTACCCGTACACACATAAACATAAATTGGTTTACTTATTTAAAATTCCAATCTAAACTCCAACTAAGTTGACTTTGTGCTCTGAAATTGCGTCATAATAATAAGGTACGTATCATACTACCATTTGTTATTATTGTCGTTATGAATCAAAATGAATCTGCTGTTTGATAGCAGTGACGAAGTAGATGATGACACTGCGTATACCCTCGGAGTTTACCGAACCCGCATTAACTTTACCATCGAAAAGTTCCGAATGAGATCCTCCCAAATAGAACATATCCTAGAAAGAGTAGGACCGTTTTAGGGCCAAAACAAATATGAATAATGCAATGTCTCCGGAGGAGCAGTTACTAATAGCGTTGCACTGGCTGGGTAATGGGGGACAGTATCATGCCGTTGCTGACATGCATGGTATCAGCAAATCAACTGTTTGTCGTGCTGTCAAAAAAAACTACTAAACTACAATAGTTTAAACTACTCACCAACCATGATCCAGGATAAAACGAATGGTGATAACGAGATCTTCTGGGACTTTGTGAGGCAATATGATATGAACTTAAATATTTCATTGGGTGCTCACCATTGTATGTTTACATTTGATGTTTAACGTTCAAAAATTTGCACTCCTCACTTTAAATGCAAAGTTAGTGAGTTTGCTTTGAGATTTGCTCCGCACTTTTCACTTTGCGTTTATCGCAAAGTGAAAAATGAAAATTGAAAAGTGAAGAGTTGAATTGGTGAAATAGGCCCCTGGTCGTTTGAATTGCATTTTTCATTTGGTATTTTTTCATAGATAGTAGAATAGAATCAATGTTGGTTGTAGACGTGCAGTATCTAATTTTAACCCGTCCGCTTTTCAATACCTTTGACATTTTTAGTAACTAAAGAATCGGATTAAGCATTTCTAAAAATGTACATGTATACTAATTGCGATTCCGGATCCTTCAGTTCCTACCTGCATATATCGTGAAGACGAATAAATAGTTTGCTACCCTCCGGTATACTAAATATGAAATTGGTGTTTAAGGCAAATTCGGGTAATTCGGGTAAACTCGGTTTTACTCTTTTACTGAAAACTTTTGATTTCAAAGAAGATCAACACTCGTGGTGTCCTTACGAGCACGGATATACAATGAACCATCTCAAACCCCCTTGCGTATGAAGTTAGAAAACAAAGGTACCCTGTAGTCCCGTATTAAAATAAAGTCCCACTTCACATGTTGGTAAACCCCTTTTGCATTCCAACACCCTCACAGTAACAGAGAAATGCATTCCAACACCCTCACAGTAACAGAGAAATTAACTGATTTAGTATTAATTTCTATGATGTCATTAATGCAAGATGAATGCAAAGGACATCTTCACTGCAAATAACTTCGGAGGTTGGAAGCATACAGAACCATTCTGTCATTTAAATGGTATTTTCAGGCCTGTCAATCACTTGTTTCGTGTTACAACCTGTAATCGGGGTTATAGTTCCCGTTGAAATACACACACTTGTAACAATAAATTATTAATAATACATTACACATAATCAGGCATGTACAACCCCTGGCAGGTTTCCCACAAGGAACCAAACGTCATTTCGGAAGTTCAGGTTAGGTTAGTTCTACTCATTGTCAGTGCTTGTCATGGGATCGGGCACAAGAACGAAATGGATACCAATATTTTGTGCCGGTTTTTGCGAACGGTTTGGGTACACAAACAATTTTAAAACCGAAATTTCAGAGCAGAAACAGGTCCAATTTAAGAGGATTCAGTCGAGAAGGACCAGGAATCAAATGATCCGAGACTGGTGAAAATAATCATATTGGAAACCTACAAGCGATTTAAAGCTAATGTAGATTATTTTGCATTTTTTACTTAATAAATCGGGAACCAAATATTCTGAAAGAATAAATACTAAAAATGTAATAACTACTGCTAACCAATACCATCAAAATGAAATGCGACGAAACCCAGTTGTCTTTTTAACGACAACATAATTTTTTACATGTAACAGTAGCAATATTTCCGAATTTAATGCGTATTATTGTTCCAATTTCTACATATTCATTTTACTATTCATAGTAGCCAGAAATCCGAATATTTAAACATTTTTAACAATGGCAAGAAAATGGTAGCCATAGATTTGATGAACATGAGTTAAGCCGCGAAAGACGTATTTCAAATATCGGAGAGGGATGCGAAATGCGAAGCAGGGTTTGTTACGTGTACGAATTGTAGTATTGCTGACATTGAACTGAAAAACCGGAGTGTTATTTATTGATATTATTCGAAGTTAAGGGGTAACTGTTGTAATTAAAAAAAAAACATTCTTATATTTCAAGGAAATTACGGCGGTAACATTGAGTACTGACACTGGCATGACCTGGGGCCTGTGAACGTGTCAACGAAAATCAAAACACTGAGGTTCGTGTACAACGTTACATCAAACTTACCGGACGTTAGGTTACAGCAAAATGGTATGTATCATATAAATTAAATTCAAATGTGACTATGACTATTAATTACATTTTATCCTCCTGTAAATCCCGGTTCCTGTTTACCAGTCGTATTTTGTCGGAATTTGTGTGAATGAAGGTGTTACTGGATATTATTTTGCAGTCTGTTACCCTCCGAACTGACGTTGGAGATATTAAAATCGAGCTGCATTGTGAGCTTTGCCCGAAGACTTGCGAAAATTTTTTGGCATTATGTGCCAGCGGATATTATCACAATAATTTATTTCATAGAAATATGAAAGGATTTATGGTACAAACTGGCGATCCTACCGGAACGGGCAAAGGTGGAACGTCCATATGGGGTAAAAAGTTTCCGGATGAATTCAAGGATGAGCTCAGGGTAAGTTGAAGCAATGGCCTTTTACTGAAGAAGTCCCTCACGGGTTTTTTTAAACATTAGAGGAACTACTTGAGAAGTATATTGAGAAAGAATTGTCGTCAGCGTCAGCAAACTCCTAGTTCCCGAGATATGAGAGGTCAAAGGTCGTGTTCACCACTGTTGTATTTCAGATCGAACTTCAATTCCGTGAGCACGCCTACGTCCATTCAGCCACAACATTTACTCGTTAGCAGGGCTGGAGTGTTCGAAAAATACGGATACAATTCTGATTAAAATTAATCCTAACGGATTCCAAGCCCAATTCAAATGTATTTTTTTCATAAAATGAAAATTCCAATTCAATTTATTCAAATATTTTCTATGAATTCCAAAATAATTCAAATACTTTAGTTATTAAATATTAATACCCGGAGGTACTAGAGTTCCGAAATATATCGTAACTTTACAACTAAAAAGCCAGAAAGTGTCTAAATTCGGCAATTATGAATGCAAAGAAGCCAGGGGATATGCCAGACCAGTTTATAAAGGCATTACTGCTTAATCTACACAAGTAGCACAACCGTATATGTATGACGTGTTGATTCACCTTGTTTTTCGGTGATACCCTAGTAGTGCATGCTCTTTCCCCTGAAATAGACCCCTTTCCCAAATCAGAAAATTACTGACAAATGAATTAATTTCCAATAGATTGCAGTAACATAATTTCCGTAAAAAAATAGTGTCGTTGCTTTGCGTCATTTTGTGGAGTCAAACGTAATCCCAAATTTTGTATTCCATCGAGTAGTTTAAAAAAATTATGTAATGGCTGAAAAAGAACTCCTTTGTTTTTTGAATTTACGAGACACACTTCAATATTTCACTGATTTTTCGGATATCTAAGCATTGGATACAGTATTCAAATATATTTTGAATACTAATTCGAATGTAGATATTTTTTTTTCGATTCAATATGGATTTAAATAATTACTTGAAAAAATATATTTAAGAATACCAATTCCGATAAAAATGCCAAAAAATAGGAATGAAATTCCGATTCCAATTCTGATTCCGATTCGAATGATCAGCACTGCTCGTTAGTGACCCTTTTCATTGATTAAATCTAGTTTTCCTAGTTTTAGTTATTTTAGGTTTTCATTCTTAGCACTGATGTTTATCTTTAATGCCTTTTTTACTGATTAAGTCACTTAGAAGTTTTCCAATTTATGGTTACGTTTGGTATTAAATTATGAAGTACTAATCACACCACGATGATTTTTGATTCTTGATAGTCATGCTAGGTTTTTATGCTTGGCACGAAATGCCAAAATAAATACAGTAGTTCTGATTACATCCACAACTTCTGTGTGTATGTTTTGTTCATAAAGTTACCATAAATATGACCCTTTGTGATTCTTTTATGGTTTTAATCTACTCATCAAAAACTGTCTGAGTACAAATTTCTATTAATTGTTTATCATTGTTGCCTCAATTCCCGCCTATTACTGAATACACAATTTGAAAATCTGATTGTTTTCAAAACTTGCATACATGTAGCAGAAGTGAGACCGTGTTCTCGCAGAACTGAAGTTCGCAGTGATATTCTCCGTGAAAGTCCAGAAATTTCCAGTGAAAGTGTCATTTGACCTCTCATATCTTGGGAACTAAAAGTTTGCTGACGAAAACTCTTTCAGATTCTTAAACTACTTCTCAAATAGTGCCTCTGCACCATTTTTTATCTAAATTCGTGAGGTGCTACTAAAGTTTCAAGCAATGAAATGAAAAGAAAATGTATAAGATGCTTGTTTTTGAGAAGAACCATTGGATGCTTTTGGATGTTTACTTTCTATGATTATAAGTAAAAAGACTGGACTTGATTTCACAATAAACATTTGTTTATTCCTGCTTGGTTCATAGTGGCGACGTGGGGGTGAGCTGAAATATGTATTTCGTTTTAAAGATACAATTTCGGGCAGACATTGTTGTTTGTTTAAATATTGTTTAATATCCCTGTAATGTAATTTCAATTGTTTAAGGTAGTGGAGAAAAGTTGCGAGTGTTTACATTGAAAAAGAATTAGGCGTATCAAATTAGACCTTCGTTCACGTCTCTATTATTTGAATGTATTGACACATTTCAGTGGAAAGTAGGCAGTCCGGTTGAAATTGAATTAGATATGATAAATGGCTGTGTAGGATCAGCTGAAGTGTATCATAGTAATTATATTGTATATAGTATACCCGAAAAAACAGTCAATTTCAGTCATTTTATTTGTCGGGTAATTGCTATTTATGGGTCCGATACCATGGGGTCTGAGGGGAAGGTAGGTTTTTTGCAAGAGGTTGCATAGCACATTTATTCTTTGACAGATTCTTTGGCTCACTCCCATGTTTGAGTTGGTTTTGTGAATCTCTAAATCTACGATTAATGGGAAATTATTTTTGCTTGATTTATTATAAACATTTGATTCTACTGTACTAACTTGATTTTATGCATGCCTTCATTTGTTTTTTATGATCATCTTTTAACAACGCAGCACACGAATCGTGGAATAGTTTCAATGGCCAATAACGGTCCCAACACTAACGGAAGTCAGTTTTTCATTTCTTACTCGGGTCAACCTCATCTGGATTTAAAATACACAATTTTTGGAAGGTTAGTTTTTCTACATATTGCATCAAAAATGCAGTACAAATTTGTATACATTTTTGGTTTTTGACACGTTACAATTACGAGGTGATTTGAACGCGAATATTAGTTGTCCTTTTCTAAATCGTTTTTCCTCCTTTTTACTTAACTTATGTCGATACTAGGAGCCAAAGGTATTGGTTGTGTTTTTCTTTCGTATTTTTATGCTCATTCGTTGTTGGATATTTCGTATTTTTCTTGTAGGTGAAAACTTTCGACCACAGTAGTAACAGGTCTAACGCTACCACGCATATCATAGTATCTATCCCACGTGTTTTATTAATATTTTAGGCAGCTAACAATACGTTTTACATTACTAATTGTAACTGTAAGTGAAATTTAGCATAGTATTGGATGAATTAATGAAAACATGTTAATTTTAGGGTCATAGATGGTTTCGACGTGTTAGAGGAACTGGAAAAACTTCCCGTGAATCCTAAAAACTACCGTCCCTTGTCGGATACGAGAATCAATTCCGTAATAATTCATGCCAACCCGTTAGCTAACATGTCAGAATGAGTACTTGGGCGACAAATATTTTTGTAGGGTTCTGATTGTGAGCAGAAGCCACAACGTCACGGGACTACATACTATTTATTTAATAGTGATGTCAATTCCAGATTGTTGTCAAAATGTTTTTATACCTTCAATTAAATCCTTGAACAAGTTTGATTGCTTGTGTTGTTAGTTAATATTAGTATTTTCAGTAATACAATGTTCTATGTCATTGGTAAAGTTGTCGATTTGTCTAAATATTTATTTCATTTACATTTATTATAAGCACACAGGTAACCTGCGTATATTAAATACATATAAGTTTTTTTTGCTTAAAATCGTTTTAATTAAAATTGGGTTAATGCCAGTACTTTTCGTACTTAAGACTCATATGCCTACAATGAATTTATTGACATAGCACAATGTAATGTTACTAAATTAGTAAATAGGTGGACATCTGGTGAGAATGGAATTTTTTTTTCCTGGATCTGGAGGTTGACCAGTAGATTCACTAATTGCTTTTATTAATTTTGAAAATATATATACTGTATTTAAAAGGAGCTAAAGTATAGTCAGGGGATCACATGTGAAACAAGCCGTACCTTTAACTTAATAATAGTATGAAAGTACTCAACAACCACCAACTTCAGTAGAATAACGACTGGCAGGTGATGTTTTTATCAAATGAATCGATTGGCAAATCCTAGAACTCCACAAACGTTCCAGCATCAGTTGGCTGAAGCCAATTATCTGAAGGGTAGTTTGCACTCCCGTCAATCACATGAAACGTATAGGCCAACCGTGGTTTGTCCGAAGTGTTGGATTCACTTTGATGTATCACGAGTCCATCTATTAGCACCAGGTCGCCTGTTATTTTCAAGAAAACCAATTAAAACTCTGTCAATTCTGGGCAACTTCTGAAGGTCAAAGAGAAATCAGAACTAAGCTGTCACTACCAGTTTGCGACCTTTGTTATAAAAAAAAGGTTATGTAAACAGTGTCGTAAGCGACTTGACATGCTTTAAAATTGTACTGCCTAAATGGATGTAGTCGATTTTTTAGTGTTTGGATTCAGGAATCAATTTAAAATACTCGAAACGTTTTCCCATGAAACGACCATAAAAAATACTAAGACGAGGACAATCCAGATCAGTCCATCAATAGTATTACCCTGAATGCATACGTAAAAACATAATACTCTGTACATCTTCCAAGCTGTAGTCTCCTGAGATGGGAAGACGCTTCCCGTAAAAATGTAAGAAATTTTAAGAGCAAGTCAGAACGGTATCTCGCTGATTTTCTATTGAATACTAATGTAGTGTGACCCGAATCCTCCCCGTAAATTCCATTTTCCAAATTTTTTTTATATTGACTACGATAGGGATTTTGCATCGATAGTACCTCCTCTCTCCGTATTTTTACCCTTGGCCTGAGCCAACACTTTTTAATCCCATCCATTCCGGGGATTCTGCTGGAATTCCCTCCCCGACGGGGTTATGTGGGAAGTAGGCAAATGGGTCAATGTAAGTCTTACCTGGTTTGGCTGGAGCTGGAACCAATTTGTCTGTTGGAATCTCAGGAATATTCTCTCCGGTGTACGTGAATAAATGCTGAGCATCCTTGTCGGGGTTCCGTATAAATCTGTTATGAAAAGTGAGTCAACTAAATTCAAATATGCTTAGACTTTCCTTCATTTTCCCCACAGAACCTCCACTTGTGCAATAAATTCCCTGTTGAGTTGTGCCATGACTTTTGGAATGCACCGCAGCACAATAAAATTGAAGTCGGGGCAACTTTATGAAAATATATTTGCTCCAGATCTTTTGGCTTCTCCCAAATACTTTCTATCCAAGCCTTTTGTGCGAGCACACTTCTAGGAGGAGGGAAGGAAACTTTCGAGTCCATTATTTCCAACGCAGCATATCTTTGAATGCCGGAGTTAAAACATTGAAAGCGCAGTCAGGCAAAAATTTAATGAACTTGACTCAGATCTAATTCATTACGAGCTGCAAGTACTTAACTTCGCTTTCAGAATGTTCACTGTCACTGTCAACTATCCTCTCGATAAAAAGTAGTTAAAAGTTTTGCAGCTCCAATGAGCATGTGAAGACAACTATTCCATTTTCTACGCCGTGCTAATTTGAAAATGCATCTTTGCAATAAAAATACATTATAATAGATATTTATATAGATAGTATACACCTAATTTCCATTAAATACAGCATATAACATATGTACATCCTCTTGCTAAAATCTAGCTCGTGGCATTAAATATTCTAACGTTATGTACATATGTTATTGTTTCTAAAACAGCTGCACTCGTGGCACAGTTCGTGCTTACAAAATATGGTTCATTGTACATATTAGATGTTTTTTTGTTGCAACTTTGTTCAGAGCTTTGAGAACGACATTAATAAGCCAAATTATTGCAAACTGCAACGCAACATGAAACTCTCGTCACATGCAAGTACAAAATCTGAAACATTGGAAAGTATACTTAATTGGGGAAATATTGTGTTAGTGAATACAAACAGAAGTCCTGTGTGATTAAATATGTAATTACTCAAGAAGTAATACTAGGAAATATAAAATTCGGGCAAGTTCGTACTTTCTAGCGTTAATAATTAAATATACTTTCTGCTTCCAAGATTTTTCTAGGACGTATTGATAGAACAAACAAGAGAAAGTATCTTGTCATACTACAAGCTCTCATGATAATTCATTATCTGCTGTTTTGCGTACCAAGAATTATTTCCTTGGCCCACTCAGAACATTATGTACGTACTACATAAGTAGTTTAATACCTATGTACAAATACCATAAAAGGCACGTGCATTTAAACATGCATAAAAATGTGTGTTAAAAAAACTCATATCAATTAGTCGACTAATGAATTTTTCTTTAGAAGAGCAATCAATGGGAACTCCACGGGTTTCTTAAAAAATATTATAAGCATACCTCTGATACAGTTTCCCGTCTTGGTGGGATGCGGGCGTAAAATATAAGCATCCATTCTCCAAATTAGCATCGTCAAGGGCAATCCAAAATCCTAGTAAAGATCCACTCGTGGGTTCCGTGTACAAATAAGAAGCATCTTGATGTGGTTTAACTGCATAAAAAAATATTATATTAGTTTCTTATGTTCATATTGTGCAAACATCCATCTGCACAATACTCATTTATTTCACATAATAATGCTTAAATACATGTAATTTTTAAAATTACTAATAATGCATGTTTTTGTAAACGTACGTGTACGAAATCAAGCATTGTTTTTTCAAATTGCTTTTGCTCTCATGAAGCTATACAAAAGGAATACATTTTTTAATGCTTTGTGAAATTAAGACGAGAGATATGTAAGAACGATATGCAATAATTACTACAAGAATAATCAAACGTGGGTGAAATTTCAAGAGTTTTTCTGTGCCCACGAGTCCACGTGGAACTTTTTGCATTGTAAGGAGAGCAACCATTTGACAGGGTATATGGAAATGTGTAGTTGTAATGAATAAATAGCGTCCGTTGCGCCTATTCATAATGTTTTCTATATGATTGGATCATGATTAATGAAAATTTTCTCCCGACATGTGGAACATCAGAAAAACTTGGAATGAGATAGCAAGAAATGAAGACATTCAATTTACAACCACAGCAGTTACCAAAATGAGACGGTTCCGAGTACTATGAATGGATTCAATGGAACATGCAACGATTGTAGCAACTTTTGTAAGGACTGCATGTTCAGAAATCAGACTGTAATGGGTGGGCATGAATGTTAACGGTGTACGAATGTGGTTTTTACCTTCTCCTCCGACTTTTGGCTGCTTGAAAATAACCATACTTTGCATAACCGTGGGTCTTTTCATCGTCGTTAACCTTTCAACGACTTCCTTGACTTTGGGACTGAATGAGACTTGTCGAAAGGCATCTTCAAATTTATGAAGTGCATGGCCAATTTTGTTGAGAGCTTTCTCTTGGTCTCCAACGATAACCTTCCCATCGACGACAGCACTCTCCTCATAAAATCCTCGAATTTTGTCAGCACTGTCTAGGAAATAGTTATCACGGTCTTCTAACACTGTCCGACCCTCCTACAATTGCAACGATGACATCTCTCACATTACGGTCTGGTTGAGAACTTCTGTCATTTCAAAAACATTTACCTCTGTCTTCTTCCCAGAAAAAATAGAGATTGGCATGTCACGACAGTATTTACTCACAAGTTGTTTCGTCGCATCTTTCAGTTCCTCAACTTCGGTTTGACTGAGAAAGCCCGGGATCACAGCAAAGCCATTTTCTCGGAACTGGAAATTGTGAAGGAGGATTACACACATTGTCTTGTCTTTTACATAAAGATATGTACATCTTCGGATTTCCGGAAAGCCGGTAGTTACCTACGCGTGTTCATGTAACATTTAAGCCTTCCACAGCGGTAGACAAAGTATGAACTTGTCACCATAAACTGACACTCTCTTATATTTAAGTAAAAATTGTTTCGCTAAGGGAAAAAATATGTTTATAAATAAATTTATAATAACATAAATTCACTATATTATTATTAGTAATTATTTTTTATATTTTATTTAAATTTTATGTCATTACATTTGTACAGATTTACAGATGATGCTTTAGAGCATTTTAGAGCATGAATAGGGTTTGAATTCCGATACAGGATGGCTAACTTAACCAACCCTATAATCCGTATTACAGCATACAGATTTCCAGGAAATTAGGGAAACTTCTCATATTGAATTCTGTCTGTGTAGCTACATGCAAAGTCTATAAACGATAGAAGGCACCGCTAGAACTTTCGCTTTGCCTTTGTTGGAGCCATGTTCTTGGTAAAGCTGGAACCCGAATACTTTAAACATCCAACTTTCACGAGCAGAGTTAACATCAGCGAAAAGCAACTTAGCAGTGAAAACAAATCCTTCTATCTGTAATAATTTCACTTTCATGGAAGTTTGACATTTGTCAGCACATCTTTTCATAGTCATCCATTATTTCATGTGCTAGGTAGATATTCTAAGAATAATTGTATCTGGCAGTAAATTTAAAAGCAATAAGACCTTGCTACTCACTGTCGTACATACTGCTACAATCAACGACTTAAAGAACTCAAAATTACCCAAATGTATATAGTAGTATCAAAATTTTAGAATCTAGCTGTAAATTTAAAGGGCTGGACTTACATACGGCAATTATTCTATTAATGAAATACAAATAGTTAGATCACCACAGAATTTGCAAACTTCTCATCGTTCCCTGTTAAATATTTTCCGACACGTGCGTCATCACACAATGAAGCATAATTACTTAAAACTGTTTATGATTATATTTCTCGAAACTTCCCTTTTGTGAACTACACCTAAGGTACGTTGTAAGTTATAATTACAACCAGTTAATACTTATGCTTGCGTATTGTTGCATAATCAGACACACAAGATAAACTGTCGTCCTAAAAGGACAACTTTATAGTGAAACAAAAATCACCACGAGTCACGAGCCACACGGGATACCTATTATCTGATTTTTCAGGAGCCACAGAGCTATTATTACCCCCACATTATAAAACAGGTTTTTGGATACGTCAAAGAATTGACTACTGTAATGTACGGTTAAGGATACATTTATAATTATCTCCATCCACCCAAATAAGATCTGATTGAAAATAAAAAGCATTATTTGTGCCTCATCATTATGTTTTGTCACTTTTGTGTACTGACTTCCCTGTCATGCAAGAGGTACATTAATTAGTAAAATTATACCTTATTTTATTTGAATCAAATTAGCCCTGTGTCAGGCAATTGTCGTAATCACTACCAATTACGGGCACAAGTAAATGTTATTTTAATACAAATGAACCAATACAAACCTGATTTACGAGCTGATCGCTAACAATGGAAGCCATATTTTGACACTGGAATGCCACTTTAAGTTCTATCGCTTGGGAGGAATCGAACGTCAAACTGGAATATAAAAATGTTGTAAAATGTCATACGGTATACACTAACAATAATACTTAAATTCTTGGAATCTGTTCCGAAAATGGCAATCATAAGACGTCTTGGGCGTAACCTTATCTTTAAAATTCGAAATAATGATTTTTTCCCAGGCTTTCTTGGGTTGAGAATATTCCAATATAAAGTGTTTTGTCTATTATCACACAATTTCTCAGCAGGTATACACTTCTGTCAAACATCATTACTGTAAAGCATTTTTGTAAATATTAGTATGTATTTGTATCTATATTACATACATATGGTTGATTACCTACGTTCACTTTAATGATATTTTGGGTGAAGCATCTTTTCAACATAACTGAGTTACAAAATCGGAATACTTTCAGTCATGTTACTCTTAGCTTTATACATGTCTAGATCTCTTTCAATTTGAACTACTCATATTTAATCAAAGAATTCATTGACACGGGAATTTATACAAAATCATATTCCACCTCAGTTCAACGCATAAATGTATTTGCTCTCGTTCAAATCGAATCCTTTGAGTATTAACTTGTTATATATTTTAATAAAAAGCATCAAACGATTGAACAACTTTTGGGCACACAACATCAAAAAAGAAACTTTGTGTCATTTTTCCTATTTCAAATCCTTCTAACGGAAATCCTTAAAAATATAAACATATGTATGTACGTACATACAGTTCGAATTTCTGTTGACAGAAACTTTTCCAAGAACAAATGCATCACATTTTGACATTGACCTGCCTTTGCCATTCAACATACATATATACAATTGTAAATAGAGCATGGTGAAGTCGTTATAAGGTTAAAAATAAATTAGTTACCTTATAGAGAAATCAATCCGGAACACTATCACGGAATATACAGGATATGGGTGAGAGTTGGGATTCAAGTTCAATGATTATCAAAACCGGGGAAGTTTTCCAAGATACTGGCAAAAAGATCTTCTTCGAAAAAGAACTAACCCGAGAATCGATTTTGTCAAGTTTTAAGAGAGCTCTGCAGCTATATACAACGGATGACTTTTGATACCTGCTGTTTTAAGTAATAGGAGAGCAGCAACATCTGATTTTGTCATGAAAGTAGATAAACTACATGTAAAATCTTTCATCTGATACATACATCTGTGTACAGGTCTAGATTATCCATTTACATTAATATGCACTCAACATATTAATATTTACGCACCCTTGAGATGAACATCAGAGTTTTCTTCCACTCGTGGTACAAAAATAGTCATTTGCTGGAATGTTCCTTGGGAAATCCATTCACATATTAAACACTTTTAAGGGATATACATCTTTATTGAGTATCTTCAAGTTGCGAGAATCTTTACCATACATATATCTATCTGTACCAATGCTAAAACTGTAATCTCCCATGCAAACTCATCACATGTACTAATCCTCGGCAGATCCCAGCATCCCAGTGCTTACTCCAACAAGTTTCTTCAAATACTTATACATTGCTCCCTTATATTGTTAGAAGTAGTTCATTCAGTTATCTAATGTGTGTATCGCTGTGGACAGCGAGATTACTCTTAACACTTATGCCCTTGGACTGTCATTCCAAAGGACTTATAATGGTCCCTCCATTGTCAGTTATGTAAGCGGTTTGTACATGACGAGTAGCAACTTCATGATGTAATGGAATATTATAATGGAGTTTGATAATCTTGGCGTAAATAGATGAGAGTTGCCGTGTTAAGCGCATAAACGTGTTGACCGTACACATGTACTAATGGACTGACGCTCATATGTCGTAATAACACGCAAGAGATGGAAGGACTGTATTAAAAACTTGTCTGAAACCTTCTTTTTCAGTAGGAACTTCTTACGGAATGTTTTGAAGAATTATTCCTTGTTGTTGTTCCTATGGTTTCTAAACTATGAGGGAAGGTGATTAGCAAATTATGAGATGATGCAACCAAGCAAGGTAGAAATAAACAACATAATTAATTCTTATTCAAGTTCTCCGATAACAGACATTAATATTTAATAGTCAATGTATTATGTATTAAAAGGTTAATTACTCCGGAATCTTCCGAGCAAAAACGTCAAAGGATATTTATGAGCAAATCTTTCCATTGAAGCGCGGCGTTTGAAGTTGATAAACACTATCAAGTAATTATTATTATATGGTGGAAGCACGTCGCAAAATTAATTACGACATAAGAATTTATTATATGAGAGACACTCGAATAAAAAATTCAAACCGTGATTCCATGATGGGTAATATTTGCAAACTGCAACAACAACTTGTAAAAAACGGGAACTGCTCTGCTTAGCATGGAAATACTATGGGGATTGGGAAGGGCATCAAGTATACTCAATAATGCATTAAAACTATTGCTACATTCCTTTGTGGAGACGTAAACAATCCCGGTACGTTTCTTGAATGAATGACGAAATATTTATTGAAGGACTTTGGTAATTTGTGGTTTGATTCTCATTCAAAAATAGGGCTGAGATTGTATCCAGATTTATTTGACCCAATTGATTAGTAAAACACAAGTTGTCAATTCAGTCGTTTTTGATGTATGTACAATGCATTTCTAAGGATTTTTATCAGTGTGTTCGTTGTGAACATTATTTTTTAGAATTTCTTCCCTCCCGAGAACTCGCAGAAGAAAAGGGATAACACCTTTCCTAGAAAAGCCATAATATGTCTGGATCTGAATCCACCTTGACTCCTACCAAGAAATCGAACAAGGCTCGTACAGAGAGACACTTTTTATGGATTTTCAATATCCGCATCCTGATATTTAATCTGCATTACCTTATACCCAAAGGTAGGTTCCTGTAAAAACTCTTAATTCGTTCCGTAGCTGTCGATATATGTAGCTTTTCACAAAATATCTCATACATATTGAGTTTCTCAGTTTTTCTGGCACTACTGGTTTAGTTTTTTTACTATTATTTTTTTTGTGTATATTTCTGCTATTTTTTTTATCTCAGCTTTACAATTTCAAATGGATTATGATGCCTTAATTTTTTTTCCAAAGCTCAAAGCAGGTTTTCAGGGCTGAGTGTAACAAACAACTTCAATAAATATTTCTGCTGGTTGAACATCCCGTTATTTTAAAATTCCGGGAATTCAGACATTGAACTTTAAGTACCAGTTTGAAAGTGTGAAAAACTTCCGAACATGAATCATGGTTTCCGCCGACAGATCTACAAAGCACGAGGAAAATGCATACTTCCTTGTGAAATTCGTATCATTGTGTGTGCAAAAGAAATGCCATATGAAATCTGCAGATGTGCTTTTACCCACTCCCTTTTAGGAACTGTAGAATTCTATGAAAAATCTAACCATGCATATATGATTCGTTGTAGACATGTACGTACACACACATATCCTTATCCTAAATTTGCATCGAACATGTTAAATGGAAATTCTAGATCTTGCTATTTTTTTTAAATTAAAAAATTATAAGTTGATGATACAACCAGAAAATTCTATAAATTAATGTGTAGATAAACTTAAATGTTAGCATATTTCATGTATTGTAGATAGTAGAGTATGAAATGTTATTTTTCGAAATCCCGTTAGAGTTATTCTAGAATTACAGGAGAATATTGAGGTTGCGAATTCGCTAACAATATTAGATCTGAGGTCCAAACATACGAAAAATGTATTTAATTCTGCATAACATTATTGTTTACCATTGTTATTTTGCTTTAATTTGTTGTACATCTACTTATATTAGTTTAAAGACGCAGAAGTTTCATTGTTGTTTTGTTTTTCAGTTAGGTTGTAAAAAAAACTTTGAAGACATCTTTGTTTACATTTCACTATTACAAAACTCTCAAAGTTCTAAAGCCTAAACGGTCAATGAATCTTTACGACAAATAATCTTCTTATGCAAGGCTCCATCCCTCCTTGAAATAATTATGCAAACTTTAACAGTGAAGCAACTTTTATAATGAGTTTTTGAGTTTGTACGAAAACTATTTTAACAATACGTACTTATGTATCGTTTGTATGTATCTACCTATCTTAAGTATGCCGTAAAGTAATTTATAAAATCCACACAAGCGTAAGTTCAGCGATATGATTCAATATACGTATATACATATATGTACGTGATTTATACAGGTGGCTGACAATACTTAACACTTAGCATTTATGTAATTATATCTAAATAGATCTAAAGTCTGTAATAATTATTTAATTCCCTATATGTAACATGCTTAAATTCTTACATGCACAATTATTACTATGCACTTCACTTGTAATGATGAAGGTTTATTATAGCCCGTGTGAATGCTCTCGCTATATAACTTTCTCCCTTACTCTAATGAGGACGCTTGGTTGGTCTCTTACGTAAAATAAAAATTTCCACTCACTTCAACTCCTCAGGAAAGCTAGTACTGCTTGAAATAGACGCTCTTTTGCCGTGAAAATGTAGAGGAACGGAAGAATGCTATCCTAAGAAATTATTCCTAAAAGACATCAATTCCGTTTTCATTAAATATTTTCTGTTCCAGTGCTTTAATTCAGTCAAAGGGACAGAGTGTTGACCTCTGTTCAGTTCACCCTGAACCCTAATATACTGGCACTTATCTCACTTCAAAACAATACTACGAAAGCTTTGTTGTTCCTTTGACCAGCTCAAGGATGATAATTGTATTATAACAATTCCCAAGTAGAGCGCTAATAAATAAACTTACAGTTGAGCTATCACAATCTCATACATACGGAGATGAACAATCTATTATTTTATAAATAATGCCTCTAATTATTCTCCTATCTAAAAGCATTTAAAATTCCCATTACAAAAGGAAGCTCCTTTGAAATATATATTAGGGACGTTTAGTCAACGGAAGTTTTTTAACTACGAGATTAATTAATGGTTCAAGGGGAGGCATTGCTATTTACAATAAGTAATGACACTGCATTTGTAGATACATATGATTGAGGTATCTATCCACATCAAGTACATACACAAAATAAATTTTACAAGGTTGTCACTTGAAATTGAATCACTAACAAAGACATCAAAGACATATTGAATTTCTTGTGTATGTATGACAAAGTAGATAGGATTTTTGAAAAGTATTTTTCATCCCACGTTTCTTTCCAAAGAATCGGCGGTGCGTGAACCAAAAGGAGGGCACTGAAGGTCTGACAACTGAGATAATAGATTCATATACATATGTAGTCCGGAATTTTATGTGTATTTCCTTGAAAGGTAGGGATTTTTGAGGAGGAACAAAACGAATCGATCATTTCCATACCATACCTTGAGAGAGGAAATCCGTACAATTATACGTAGGTTTGGTAGTAGTATCTACAACTAGGGAGTGTTAATATCACCAAATTATGAGAATAGTTGTGTGTGAGGAGGTAACTTGAAGGTAAAATATGGGATATTTTATTATATTATACATCATTTGTCAGTTTTCCCCGCCCAAAAATCTCTTCCAAGTTCACCATATTCGTGCCTTATGGCCCAGAAAGTTTTCTCGTTATAGGCTCTGCTGTTCCCGTAGTGTTACACCTGGCTGGAGAGAGAGCAAGGTAAAGGCAATAAAGGTTTGAGAGAAAGGTTTTTACCTTCACCTTGGCTCATGTAAACAGACGGAGCCCTGGTTATATATCTATATATATATTTATAGATATAATTATTTATATATAAATTTACCCGTATAAAATAATACAATCATACTGAAATGCTCACGGGCCTCTGGAATCATGTAAAGCAAAATATTCTCGAACTGGAGGATTACACGGATCTTTTCCTGGCCAATATGAAACTGTGTCATGGTCAGGATCACCGTCGTAGTATTTGTCAAACACACAAACCTACGAAGCCCCAGTGTAAATAGTACTATTGTCGATCCATCTCTGTCTCAAAGTCTGAGCCAAGTATAAATGTAATGTTGTGCATTGTCAGGTCTGGTTTCTCTTGTTATGATATAAGGAGACTAAATTCTCCAGGAAGAAGTTTTACTTAGAGAGTTCTCGTTAGTAGTCAAACTAATAATGGGGTGCCTTGGCTTGTAAATACTTAAAGTTTAGATGATTAATTTACTCCTTTAATTTAATTTCTAACTATTTTGTAGTATATAATTGTCCTTGGGTTGTTTACATCTACTTGTATGTGAGTATTGTATGTACACTTTCTCCCCTTTCACTCTGAGACTGAATCCTTTTCAAATTTGAAAGTAATTATGTATATATGTACGAAAGATATCCTTACTGTTAGTATGAGTAGAGAAGAAAGACGTTGAATAGTGTGTGTCCTTAAATAATATATTAATTATTTCATTACATAGTAGTTTCTATTAGAACTGTTTATATCAGTAGACATTTCTAGGACCTGTACATAATGGATCTCTCAGGACACCCATCAAAGCCAAGCGGTCCGCTTATCGAATTTCAAAATTGAGTGAGTGACACAATACATAGGTTAGCCTTCATGTTAAATGAACTCAAGTAGATACTAATAAAAGATTTTAATCATGACATTGATCTCTCTCATCCAGACTTGGCCTCTAAACATCCAAGGTCCCTCCTTGCCCAGCCAGCTCAAAGGCATATGAGACTGATAAATTTTATATCAAATTATATTTTCCCTGGAAATTGGAATTGACAAACTTTCATCTAACATTCAGGGTTTTTGCTTACAATCAAAACATGAAACTTGAAGGGTGAAGTTTGACATCTAAAAAGCCACATGCGAAACTGTAGTAATGCAGTGAATATTACAACTGACAACTGACAACCGCAAAATCAATACTTCCGAGAGTATAGATGTTTTTACCCAACCTATCTTTTCCAGCTTGAGTTCGTTTATAGGATTGACCATCAAAAGTTTACCTTCAAGGAGAAGGGAAAAACTTCAGGACCTTATTTTCAGTGTCAATCTGCTAAGGCAATTCAAAACCATTTCCCGATTTCAAGAAAAAATTCAAAGCAGGGATGATTGCTCTGGAATTAGATCAAACAAGTGAAGATCCGGAAGGTCAGAATTTTTTAGATTTGGGGAAGATTGAGCTTGAATCAGTTTGAACTTGAACTAATAGTTTGAGCATTTTGTAAGACCTAGTTACTTACTTTAGTGTACTCCATATATGTACATACGTCTCTTAGAATTACACACTACGTATTGCAATGTTCAATTGGCGTCACGGTCTCTTGTCAAATTTCCAGTTACATAATGCAAACACGTACTACGCAAAACATCAAGCTTTTTCTATAGAGGAAGTAACAACTCATTATAAAAGGGAAGTTACCCTCTATCAATATTAGAAGATTCTGATGTAAAGGAGTTTGTATGCTCGGGGCCATTTTCTTTGAACGTCTTTACACAAGATGTATTATTGAAGTTAGACAGTATACTGAGATAGAGGTCGAGGGATTCCAAATTTCAAGGTTGTGGTAAATATCTCCCTGGTATGAATTTCTTCGTATGACAAATTTACACAAGCGACTTTGTGAGGAGCAATTAATTAAGTTTTACGCAGAATTTTACCGCAGATCAGGCAACTTGACTGTTGTATAACGGTCCTGATTGTCAATTAATTTGACTTGGATGTGCCCACATGACCCCAATTATGTAATATTATGAAAGGCTTATTGAGTAATATATTGCTTGTACGTTTTACACCTACATTTGCGAATTTCCAAGAAATATTACGTAAGTTGTGTGTCAAACCAGCCTCATACTTGGTTTCTCCGATTTTATCCATAACTCTCTGATGTGTTTTATCAAACGGAAAATGCGTTACGGGGTAACACCAAGACTGTGTTTCCTTTAACGGAGTAATTGATACCATTCGGCAGAGTAAAAAAAAACCTTAATACAATCTCAGCTCTACTCTTATGGTATATTCTGATTGGCCAAATCACAAGGATGAGATTATATTACCGTTTGATCTTAAAAAAAGTGCTGGAAGGGTCTGAGAAATATCACGAGCGGGTGGACAACACAATAGCTCGTTATGCAGCGCAATAAATTAGTTTTCCTAGGAAATCGTGACAACATATCTATGCTGATTGGAAATGAAACAGACTTCCAGATTCCTAAAGAAATGGATACCTTGATGTTGATAGTGCTTTGATCCGAAGCCACTCACAGTAGTGGGTAGAACGCACTATAACATATAGCACCCTGTTATTCTGCTACGGAAATAGGATCGTCAGGAGTACATTTACAGGCACTTCCATAATCCCAGGATTATGGGGTAGACGCTGGCATTACGGGATACATTTGTAACCGAGTTGACCAAAATACTCCTCCAGCCCTTACATGACTCCATTCCCTTCTGGTATTAATAGTTCACTCGGATTTGTGGTGTGGGTTTAACATTAACATTTGTGGTTGATGTGTGTCTATATGCTCTGCTGTAACTTCCAATATTTTAAAGCTAGTCCTATGTTCTTATGTTTACTGAGTCAGTCATTACACAGACGGATTATCCCTTCTAGATTGTTACTAATGCAGATACATCAAATTCATCATGCAGGTATCTAAATATCGTTACGCTCCGAACTTAATTACTGACAGTTCATTAAACTGAAATTCTGCTTTCCCCAGAACAATCTTATTAGAAGGTTTCCATCCTATATGTCAGGAGCAGTAGACACAATTAAACTTGTGGTTAACTTAGACCGTAAACTTCCACTGAGTTTACAACTTGAGAAATTTCCAACAAATAACATGTACATACGTATGTATATCTATGTATATCTATGTATATCTATGTATATCTATCTATCCCTATCTATCCCTATGCCTATGTGTATGGAGTTTCCTTATACCATCTCAGATTAAATTATTCATTGGATTGTATACACAGGGTTTGAAGGACCGTTCCTTGAGTAATGTACCTGATACATATCTGTAGGCATGTTTTGATAGGCGGCCGGTTTTTCCTCCGTACTAGGGATTGCGTAGGTATGTATGTATTCGTATTGAGTAAAAATCGGCTAACTCTTCTGCAGAGAAACGTACATATGTATGTACATACACGCAGTAGATCCATTATGCAATGTAAATATTTGAATCCCGAAGATTTGAGTTTCCAAAAATAATTTCCAGGAATTAGGAAATTTCCCTGATCCTACAAAATTGATTTCCTCTCTTCAGCCTTTTTTTGTGAAAGCACACAGGATTTATGAAATTTCAGCAGTCGCCATGCAGTCTGCGTAGACAAGAGAAGAGATTCAAAACAAGGGTTACTTTAGTATTATGCCTGCTACAGAAGCAACCTTCACAGGATATGAAATCTTGGCAAATTCTATTTTTTGTATCAATTTAGTGTTCAACTATTTTTAGAAATTGGAATAGTCCACATCTATGGATCAAGGCTAGATTGATTGGAAGAATCATAGGCATTGTTAGCATTTCGATTCATATATACGTGATTTCCCTATACCCTCAGCTTCCTCAATCATAGGCAATTTTATGTCCACATTATTTATTACAGGGCGAGGGAAGAATAGAGATAATTTTTGAGCATCCGTTGCAATAATCAACCTTAGCACACTGTATTTTGAGAGTATTGAATCCTACATCTATGAATGCTAATATTGTCATTGCAAGATGAACTGTTCCAATGTAACTCACAAACGGCAATGAACTACCAACCAAGGCAACAAAAATTGGAGGAGATAGTAGAATTAGGATAGGAAGCTATTGTGGACTTATTAAATCCCAGATTTGAAGTTGTTATATCTGATCAAACACAAGCCTCCTTTTGCGTCATTGCTACTCTGAATAATGTGAATTCCCAAGGGGATGTTGCATTTTTGAACCACTTTTCGGCACCTACAGAGCCGTGTGTGCCATACTTGACAAAGCGTCTCGTCTCAAGTACCCCTGCAGAAGTGACTATTCCCACTTGATATCACTCAGGAGCTCCTGTGGCGAGCAGAGCATGTAGAAATATCCTTGTTATGTTCATCTACTGCCGTACTGTGTACAGTACATAGTAGAATCTCTTCATGCGAGTGCTGGATCTGTATATTTACACCTTAAATACTAAATGTTAATGTTTTCCATGCGTCAAATCAGTTACATGGTGTCATTCAACCAGTCATTTTTTCCCCTGAACATCAGCGTCACAAAATTTAGCAGCAGGTTTTACTACATTGCAAAGACGATTTCATTCAATACACAAGTCTAATGCATAACGAGACTATTCTCTCGAATTTGCAGTGAATGATAATTCCCACTAGCATTTAAAAATTAATGTATATTGTAATTATCTACATATTAAGCAGCAGTACCTATGGTTTTTAAACATTGACTGATTATTGTAGATATTACAGTAACGGCACGTTTCTTTATAAGGCATTCAAGAAATGCATGCGTCTGATTTAAGCAGCACATTACTGTATGATCATTTGTTCAGAGACTCCGGTGACCTTGCAACAAAGCCACAGCAAACGAGCAGGTTTTGCAGTTTAAAAGTCCACGGCTGGGGTGCATTCTTTGTAATAAGAACAGGAAAAAGCGTGTGTTTGACTCTGGAACTCACTGTAAAATCGATATTTTAAAAATCTAGTTATATCCAGTATAGCTTGGAATTTCAAATCCTCTTTGATGTCCCACTGCAAGCATGGCATTCGCTCCTTCAAGACAATATCTGCATTTTAGACACGGAGAAAAATTGAGTTTGTAATTTTAAATGGTAGCATTGTCAAGGGAGATATGCGTCACGTTAATTGAACAGACTTCATTTTCGAATGCACTAATTCTAGCTTTATTTCACTTCTGGGTAGAGCATTTGTATATAATTATGTACAGCTCACCAGAAACAATAACACTTGCGGCAATAAAAAACAGAGGAATCAGTCTGACGTCAAGAAATCATTGGACCAAATACTTACGTACATAGATCCATATGTAAACACACAGAGAGTGAGGAGGGTTACACCACCAAACCATGATTCAACGTTTTCGTTTCTTCTTGGACTTCATAAAATGAACAACTCTATATACAAAGCTGTCATGAAAAGCCAGATAAACATTGAGTTGAAACAATGGTCCCATACACCACTAGCTTTTTATACTACTGTGTGTAAGTGATACTGAAAAGGAAGATGTTATGACGTTCAATGGAATTTTTTATGTCTTGAACTGAAAGCTTCAAACATCAAACCATGAGCTGTGGTATTCGAGATTCGATAGTTTTTTAAAAAAAAACAATCACTATAAATGCAATAGACTCAATAGTTCCTAGTAGCTCACACCGCCTCGGCTGGTTTCTCAGATCTATGTAGACCTTATAGAAGTTGTCATTTGTGTCGATCTGCCTACGTGTAAGGAACTTTGAGGATTAAGTTGAAATTTTCTGGAAAATTCTCAAATCAAAATATGCACATGTAACAAATGAAGGAACAACGTGGAAAAATTCTAAGAATTGTAGCAATAAGGGTTTAAGTTTTTCTGCAAACGATGCTCCATAAGCTTTGATTTTCTGTTCTAAGAAAATTTATGGAGTACGTGCATGCATACATACATATGTTGACACACGCAACTGGTAAATAGTAATGAAGGATTAAAACTGCAGTTTTTATTGCAATATTTGCTCTTCAAGAGGAGTTGTATTTCTGGGATTTTTCTCTTTCTTAATTACTGTGCATCCTTTGTTTGCATGCACTGAGACTAATGTCCCAGCCTGACCTCTTTATTGAGGATAAAATTGCGGTCGTAGAACTTACGGCTAAGACACTCTGTTTTTAATTCGGTAAATAAACAAAATACAGATACAAGCAAATGATTCATCTCAACTAATTACGTAATATAATTTCCCGAGCAGCATGTTCGAGGAGTGCCCAATTGGGTCTAACCCATGTAAACAGCCCATTCAAGTATTTACATAAGTATGTTTAAATTCAAATTATGGTATGGAAAATAAATAAAAATAACTTAAATTGCCCTTGTGTTAATTTCAATGACATGTGAAAAAAAAGTGATGAGACGGAAAAATTCATCATTAGATATGACTCATCATGGAGCATATATGATTACACACTGAAAGGTATTATAGGGCGGTTGACATTAGTCACTGATCTGATCGGATGAATAATGCGGTGAGTGATTAAATAAATGATGCAAATATTCCAATTTTTTTTTTGACACTTCAAACCATTTATTTGTTTTAAAATTGGTATCACAGACGCTTCTGTGGGTTTCACAAGTTGACATAATTACAATTATAACATACGAGTTTTCTCTCATTTCTCCATGTGTTGCGTTCTATCATACTTAAATAAACGAGTCATTCAATTCAAACAGTATAGGGTTGGGATATTTTAATATATTTTCTGTCCCAAGCAATGTATGTATGTACATAGTATGTAATTATTATATTTTATAACTAAATTTTTTTAATATTGTTACTATAAATTGTCCATACCGCATTATATTTCAATTTCTCACATAATGTGTACAAACAGCAGTCGAGTGTACTTTCCTTTAGTAGTATTAGCATAATAACAATAAGATACATATTATTGTAATCTCAATTGAATAAATAAGCGGACACATATCTGTAGTATTTACAAGAGATAAATGTAAGAATAACACATAAATAAAGATGGATGACGTAACAAAATTATATACAAATAATACAATTAAAATACAACGTTTTTTCCCACGTTATACTCCGCACTAACGAGATTGATTTGAGTGACGCTCAAGTTTGCTTGAAGCCCATAACAAAAAAAAACAATCTATCGGTAATATCAATGCTTCCCAGCATCCGTAATACTTTTTCAGGATCAGATACGACGTGTATACTCTACAGAGTGTATTATGTCTTAGCCTACGTCCTTAAAATCTAAGAGACTTATGACTATCGTATATGTATATATACCTATGTATTTATGTAATATACTTAATATGAGTAAAAATAATTTGAGGACAACGTACATACATTTTTATCAGCATAACCACTTTTCATCCGCCAAGACTCCTTGCGTGCTTACGTACGCATATATAGACACTTTCCCAAAAACTCATAAATCCCATGTAACCTTGCAATACTAAATGAAGTGTAGGAAATTTACTGTACCCGCAAAGTCTACTTAGTACAAATGCAAAAGAAATTTATAGCTTCTATTGAATCTACACTTGAATGCCCAGAAGAAAAAAAAACAGGACTGCGGAATATTATCTATATTTTAGCCGCAATAGAAGAACTTATAGTTTACGACTGCAATTGGAAACGCAACAAGGAAGAGAAGACATTCTTTAAGTGTTCGATTCACCGTGCAGATATAAATACGATCTGATGTAACCCCAACTGCAATTCATACCCACACGTTTACGGAATAGAATAGGGAAAGGAAGTATTCGAGAGAGTTCGGCTCCTCCGACTATTAAATAATTATCCACACAAATCCCATTCTCAAGTATTCTGTACACCCTGGGAATTTTACTTTCAAGACGTTCTTGAAAATCCATCAGGTTTTTGACCCGCTCTCTTGAATCCTTACTTTTCCATCAATTCTGTAATCGCTATTTAGACGGAAATATCTCTTCTTCCTATAACTGTATGAGCGTAAGGTCTGCATAGGAATTGCAAATGGGTACATACACTTAACGGAATTATAGATAATAATGGTAACTTTTAGATGAAATTTGAGATAATACTGCCAAAGCTGCTTTGATATTGATCAATAAATCTCCAAACTACTTTTCCACCCTCGCTTCTTCTTTTCAATTCTATAAATTTTGTACATGACAAAGTTTTAGCTGCCTAGGAATAGGTAATTCTTCCCGCGTAAAGGATTTATATTCGATCCTCACCATTCATTTACAATTTCCCTGTTGCTTCATCCACTGAAATTAATCTTTAAAGTCTTCCTACGAAAAATGAAAGATAGGATTACCTCTCAAGGGTTTCTCATTTAGAAGGAAATTTGGCAGTTATATATTTTTTAACTGTCTTTTTTAAATATAGGTTCTCTTGCACATTCTGATCAAACGTGATCTTCATCTAGTTTTGAGTATTCACTGTATTAATTCTCACCCAAAATGTAATTGATATGTTTTGCTTACGGGTCGCCAGTCTCACACGCTATTATATCACGAGGATTAACACTTTGAAGGAATTAAGTTCTAAGAAATTCTGCTCTATACTGGAAATTGTTGGAGATTTTTACACCCCTTTCTCCCCTACGGAGCTTTTGAAGTCCTAAGCTCTACATAGATACCCCAAAGGAAATAGATTATTAACAATAAATTAATCATAGGAGGCTCATCTTCATTACATTCCTATCCACGGGAGAGTTCCCAATTTTAATCACTATCATGTCCTTAATAGAAACAAGAGAGTAGTGTAGGGAACACGATTAGTACTAATTTAACAAGTTTTCAAGGAAAAACTTTTTCATTTTCTAGGGAAAAGAAACTAAATGAATCAGAAATGTAATTATTACAGTCTGAAAATAGCATTGAGCGGAAATGATACACACCAGGTGATACCAGATTGGAATATTTGAGACTGCATATAGTAAGTTTTGTGCTTACAGAATATATCCGTGAACACCAGCAACTTTGTAGGCTCAAACTTACACATTCCCAAAAAATTGAAGGCCTACACGAAAGCAAACTTTGAAAGGATTAGCGAATGTCATACAGAGATGAGGAGTAGAGATAGAGTTAACACATGCAGTCCAAGAATGGAAATACAATATGTTACCAAGTATCAGAGAAAACATTGAATTTTTATTGTGAGAATTATACTTCAACTTGCTCACATGAGACTGCGTCACTTTGATGTTCGAGTGACGCAGATTCCAACCTCAGTTCTCCCCATGTTTTTCGCTAAATAGTTTTTCATGAATCCAATTTTAGTCCTGTATTACATTTCCCTTCACCTCTCCGATACTTAAACTTGTTTCTCATCTATCACTACAAGAAAGTTCCCTCAAAAATTGTTTGTACAAGGCAAAGTCTTTTTAACAATCCCTAGGGATAACGAGAGGAAATAAAAGTTGCAGTTTCTCAATGCCCTCATAAGAATACCATTCCCTCCAAAGTAGATATGCAATTGATATATTGTCAGATATTTTTAGACTAGGGATTGTATACTCATCATTAAATTTTTAGTGAGTTACTGTTACGTCCCAACTGTAGCCATCATGAAGTGTGTGACAGTGTCGCTTTGTATTGCTGATTTCCCTACTGATCCGACCGTTATCAGGATTATTGCAAAGATTATAAGTTTTTTTTTACTATTGTACTCTCTACTTTTAGGTTTTAATGAGACCAGCTTTTTTCCCTTTTACTGTTATATCCGTCAAAATTGGATTTGTGACTGTAAAGCACAGCCCTTTGCAATCAGAATTTGCAGAGAGATACTCAACGCATAATAAAATTCCCTATTAGGATTGCATCCATGTCCTCAAATACCTTCATTGCATCAATGGATGTCAACAATTTTCCTCAGAAGTTGTCACATTTTTGGTCAAACATTGACATACATAGTGGAGTTGAAGGTTCATACAATTTATCTCTCCGGATGTGCTTCGATGAGCACATCCTAACTAAGTCAGCAATTAGCAATAATAAGCGCCAGTCACCTTTAACAGTTTTTGGCCACGTCTACATACATACATATACCAGTAGTAGCAATATACTCAATTTTAATGAGAACTGGAAGCTTCACTGGGCTCTGGGACAAATGCATTCAATTATGCATCCAAAGTTGTACAAATACCTAAACCGGACTAGCAAAAAGAAAATTCCCATAGCAGTGTGAGATCTGTATCATCAACAGGTTTGGGTGCGTGAATAATTTGTCTAGATAAATACGTGTGCAAGAGTTACCACTGTTGGTCACTTGGCCAATTATTCACATCGTACATATGAAATAAATCATATGTTTTCTCCCTACTGGGCTACTACTCTTCACTGACGCAAACGATAATTTATCATCGTAAGCAAAGAATGTCTTACCTTATGTGTCAGAACAAAAGTCAAAACTGTGTATATTTACTCTACAGGCTTGAGTTTTTTTCTGAGGCACATAAATATTATTGGGGAGAAATCAATATACAGTAAGTATATAAACATACCTCACGTGTGTAGGAAATTGTAAAGAGATGGTAGAAACGAAATGACGCCCTGTATTTTTTGTTTACTATTTTATCTAAAAAAAATTCACACTATGACCACTGTACTAAGTAATGAGAGTCTGCTGACTAAAGTGCGAAGCAAAAATAAATATTTTACGTGCAGTTCAATCATGTGTACATTACCTATCAGTATTATTTACTCTATGAGCCCATATGAAAGAGTGGGCTCATAATAGTCGTAGCTAGTCTCTAAAACACATTTTCATCAAAGAAGTCCCTCAGGTTTTGTTTTTACACTAAATGCGCTCAATAATAGCACGGTGATATTAGTAAATTTCCCTACTGATTTCCCCACATACGTTCGGGTATAATGAATAAGGTGTTTGTGTATATTCCACCAAATACGGGGTCTAGTACACAGGGTGGATCGGTAATTTAAAAATGAATATTTTACGCGATTTTGCTTTACGAATTTAAAGAGCACAATTAAATGGGCATACACGCGTAGCAGCGTGAAGTGGTTAAAATGCAACGACGTTGTCCTACATATAATTATATCAATTATATATTTTTAATAAGTACACTATTTTTAAAATCCAAACTGAGTAAAACTATTGAGAACGACTACATCTTACTGTCCTAAGATAAATAGCTAATTAATATCTGTTTTATAAAGAGATTCTGCTCTAACATCCATTTTAGTAATTAGTAGACATGTACATTTATATTTATGTTTATAGGATATTTCCTAGAACAACATATCTATTCTGTATGTAATAGAGTACAATGACGCAACAAGAACTCGATTTTTTTAGTTAAGGAGTCACTATGCTATAGTAAACTGTACTGTATGTAATTATAGTAACGTCTCTACAATTATTCTACATGTATGTAGCAATTATACGTATTGTATTATATTCAGTGAGTAAAAAAGTAGTTTATAGGTGTATCTTTGGTATTCCGTTGAACAACTTGTGGGAATGTACAATGGCTTTTTTTTATATGACTGTTTTAATTGACTTTACCTGACTTAACGACAGTATATCGACGTGTGGTTTTTCCGTACCTTATTGAGATATCTTGTAGTATAGTGTAGTAATATATGTTAGGTAATTATGTAGTGAATAGATAGAGCGACTCAGAGCTGGTAAATATATCGCTTGGAAAAATAATGTCAATTGAAACATACTATATATAGAAATTAAATTTAGCAAACGTAGTGTTGAAGGAGATATAATGCAGAGTCGTGTGGTTACATAAAGTGTAGATGTAGATACCACCTCCAGTGATTATATATAGATATACATAGCCACACCATATAATCCGATGATGGGAGTTTAAATACATGATCATTTCCACAATTCCCTTTTGATCACTGGCCCGATCAAATATGAACAGTGACATCCATCCCGAGTCAAATGGAGGAGTTATTGTAAGGGTTGTGAAGCAGTGTAATAAACTGTACAGATGAATGTAGCAGGGCTCAAAGAAGAGATCTCTGGACCTGTCATTTCACGTATACTCGTATAGTATGATTTGATAGTATACCAGAAAATATGGAGGCTTCACACGGGGTTGGGAATCCTGTTCAAAGCTAATGATGACGGACGAAATAGCGGCTCCAATTAGTAAGGTTGGTTTCAAAGGGAAAATATCCTTGTTCTTGAAATCTCCGGACTAAAACAGGCAATCCGTTCTGTCATGTATAGTGATGTGCAGCCATGTATTTATGTAGGTATTGTAATCGCGAGACGAGACCTTAGAACCACCAGCGAAGTTGATCAAGGTAATGTTTCCTAAAGGTCAGTTTGTAGGTCCTGGGTAGTAGAGTTGTTGTTCTTCGAGTCCCAGGGGGTTTTAAAGGGGTGCAGGTATTAACGTTCTTATATCAAGCCAAAAAATTGACCACTGAAGTGGAAGGGAGGGATGAGGGAGGGGGGGGGGGTTGGGGAGGAGTATCGACTACGATTTGCCGTCGCTTCTAATGTTCCTATTATCGGATGCTTTAATTGACGATTTATTCCTCTCATCTAGACGTAGTATATAAGTCACCGTGCTCACTCAGTACCTTCAAGACTGGTACTTCTCCGGGTGAATGAGTTCCAAGTACAGGTCAGACTTTAGGAAACGAATGTACGCGTCAGCCTCCAACAAGCTCTGGATTCGCTTTTGAGCCTGATCAAAGGTTGTTTGGTTCGGTTGAGCCATTTTCCCCACAAGTCCTTCCCGAGTTATCGCATCCAAATTGACCTGAGAAATTTACCAAGGTACATACTACGATTAGTCAAGGTATAAATGGTATAAATTTCAATTTCTTTGCAAAAAAAAAAAAAATCCGTCCATCAACGTGTCATTTGAGTCATAAGAGCTCTTCGTCAGTCCATCTGATCTCTTCAAACTTGCCCTGTCGCCAGGACTAATATCTTTAGTGTGTAAGTATATAGTGCGGTCATATCGCCTCGGCGCCATATCATCCTAAGACGCGTCAGCTCAGCACTTAAAGACTATCATGTTTGTGCATACAGGAAAAGCTCATCAAAACAACAAGACTGCAACAACAAGCTGAGTCTACAGTGAGGTTTGACACGCGAAACTATCTTTTTCGTTTCATTTACTTTGCTCATTTAACCATCCAACGGAAAATTACACCCGCAATGAATTGAAAAACTTATCGGGAAACCAGAAAATAACCGGATCCTACTGGTTTCCATTTCCTTTAAGAATACAATAATCTCTTCTAACTTTCACCCCATCAATGGTTAAAGTAATGAAGGAGGAAGGATTGCGTGGGAAAAACTGAGCTAAAAATATTGTATTTTCTATTTATACACGGGAAATAATATGTTGTGACAGTTTCAGGTTCCTTATGTCATTTTATGTCCAGTTATGTATATATACTTACATACTGTACTAATAGTAAAAAAAAAAGAACTAGGAGTAAAAATAAATCAAGACAATTACCTCTTTAGGAGCTTGTGGCACAATAAAATCATTGTAGATTTTCTGAGCTTTTGAGCCCAATTTATTCGGTCGGCTTTTTCGGAAGTCTTCAATGGCGAGCCAAAACTCAATATTTTCATCGCTGAATTCTCTTTGAAGGAAAGCTTTAAACAGGGCTTGACCATCTGTGTAAAAGAAAAGGAGAGATATTTTTAGAATTATGACCAGATAAAGTATCATATGCAGAAGTGTGGGATAATTACTCCCATCCCTACCCCGTCACTAATTACGTCTTCATCATTCATCGAAGGGTTCTTGGGAAGACAAAAAATTAACTCAAAATAAACCCATCAAATTTTATCTCATCTCGAGAGTCTGTGCGATCTATTAACGTAAGCACGAATCTTTAAATTGACCTAAGACTCCATCCTCTTCCCCTTTACGTATGCAGATGTATCTTTCTATGAATGAAAACCTGTCATGTTTGTAAATGATGTGGCGCTTCCAGAGGCGACTGTTGGGTCAAACACACAGTACTAGTTGGCAAAAGGTTGAGTGTGCAAAAAAAAAAAAAAACTTGTGAGTTCGTACTATTATTATCTATAGATATATAAGCTACCCAATATCCTCCTTTTAGTTCACTAATTTATGCATGTGTAAACAATCCAATGTCCAGCTTGGAAACGTTCAACTTGTTCTTACAATGTTTAAAACATTACAGCATAATTGATTTCCATTGCCGTCAGAGCCATTTCAGGTTCAAATGATTTAAAGTTGAAGGATAATTTAGCAATATCAAATCATGGTTGCTTCGAATATTTTTTTTCGCTAAAAAATATATATACCAGCTACTTTACTATTTTTTCTTGGGGAAGTTTCAACAATTTTCAATCACACCTTAAAGTCAACTAACCTGACCTTTCACTGATACAATAAAGACCTCACCCAGCAGGGAAGAGAATATTAATGAAAATGATTTTTTTGACTGTACTCCTGTCTATGTATACTGTCTACACCATTCCAAATAAATTGAAGATATGACATCGCCCATATGTATACGAACATATTGGGAGCAATAAAAATGCAGAGTTTATGGCTAAAATTTTTATATGTGCAATAGTAGTAGTTCTCATACATATATGTATATGCAAATACAGGGGATGTATGTGTACAGGGCTAATTTTTATAATCAGAAGCCTACATGGGTGCACATATTCTTTAATTAAAAATACGAGCGTTGATAATAAGATAATTTATATCATATATATAAATTCTAACTTATGATACTAGCACTTGAGATTGAGATTGCAAAGAATATTGAAGAGGGAAAAAAATGACATGTGTAACAACTCCTTACATTTAGAGGCCATGAGATCGCTAAAGGAGTTGGCCCATTTCTGAGCTTCTTCCGGTTGTGGTCTCACTGATGCCGAATGAATGGTTCCTTCAGTATGTCGTCGTTTTAGGAATCCCAGGCGGAACTTCATGTCTGTACCTCTGCAAAGATTCAAAGGAGAAAAAAATATAAATAATTTTATCCAAAATTAGACATTCTTTATCACCAAAAAACTTCTTTTTTTTTTGCATCACTCTAGTTGGAGAATGTATATTTTATCACAACATATGTTTTTTCTACAAAGGGCTGTCAACTTATATATTAGGCTCTAGTCCTGGGATAAAATACACCTGGCATTGACACACTTTCCGGAGATACCATCATCTCCTATCCAGCTTTTTATTGTAACAAGCGGTGTCCCGTTGTTCTTTGTAGTAAAATTCCAAAAATACTTGGAAGCACTTTACGTACACAAAAGAGTAATAATACTTCTTTTGGGGAATCCGTGGTAAAAAACTTTTCCTCCAATCTCATTCAGAATCACAGCTGTAACAAAAGTATGAGTGTGTGTGTGCATTGTGTAAACAACTCCAACTCCAGGAGTCATTATTTCCATTCTTATATGCTTCCTAACTTCAAAAAACCTGTTAAATCCAGACAAGAGCACGCAGCAGATTTGCACCTAGACCAAAAAAAAAATCCCAACCTTGAATCTAATAAGGTTTGGCTGGAAGAAAGGTTAGCAAAAAAAAAAAAAAAGTCGGGGGATGTGGGTATTCTGGAACATATTGCCTTAATAAAGTGTAACGATGCAAACATAATCAGTTGTGAAATAACCTCTGGAAAATATATTCACTGCGTAAGACAATCCAGTGTGACTGAATATGTGCTCGAGACAAAGTCTCTTCCAGAAGATTAATCCACTACACACTTGGCCACAAGAACTAGGTTAGCAGGTTTTACAAATTTCCAGTAGTAAACATTTCCCTTCGTAAAAACCTTTGATCGTAGAGTTTTTTTTACTCGCGGCCCACATTCCTTCAAAAGTCGGGTAACTTGATTATCATACTTTAACAAGTTGTGAGTAGCTTTGTCGTTCCAGGAGGAGAGGAAAGGATGAAAAAAAACTAAAATGCTTCCTATATATACAGATGAGTGTTTTTAATGCTTCTTTTTTTCACAATTTGCACTAAAAGCTTGAGTATATAAATTCTGGTTTATTTATAGCTCCCCCTCAACTCCCGCACAAATATGATAGAATGTATATGTATAGATAGAATTTCAATTCACTAAGTTTCTTTCATGTCACTGGATCCTCGTGATGCTGACCCTTTCAATTCCCAGTGGGAATTATTTCGATTAACCTCATTTTGTCCATTGAAAAGGAATTTTTTTATCAAGTCTTTTGGGAAGGGTTAGTATTAGTATCTACAGAGCATATTATCCATCGGCCTGACCTAGGACCTTTGAAAATAACCCCGAAAAGGTAGATATAACATTGGATTAAAACGGAAAGTTCATATCAGTCCGATTACGGTAGGTTTACGTTACAATTCCCCCAACAACCTTCTATGAGAATCCCAATGGGATCTCCAAATTGTCCTATAACTATCTGTACCTATCTGTCCACGAAAGTAGGTTATGTGTTGAAACGTAGTCTGTCAACAGGGACACCCATTATAGTTCCATTGACAACTTTTTTTACAAGTTAATACCCAACTCCCCTAGAACTGCTAACTGATCAAGATACCACTATCTCATCCGAAGGCATCCCAAAGAATGCTTGTCATGTGCCAGTGAGTGCATCATAATGGAGAATCATCCCATTTCCCACACTCACTACACCCATCAGCCTTATTAAGCGTCATAAAAATAAAAATACTTCCTTGGACACATACCCCACAGAACAAGAACTGAAGAGAGAGAGAGAGAGAGACAGAGAGAGTCGAAGAATGGAGATGTAACACTCGTGAAGGGAGTAGGGCTCTACTCAATGAACATAAAAATATCTCCTCATTGTTTGTTATTTTGATTGGCAAGAGAAACATGCAGGCTCTCTCCTTGCTCCCTCATTCGCCTTCACGTTTACGCTTACGAGCATACGTGATATCATGCAGGACACATGTATGTATCACAATGGACAATATCTTGGGCGGAACTCACCGATCCGAATCGGAGAACCTTGAAGTTTTCCTCATCTGATCGTCATCTTACGAGAGTAAAGCTTGGCATTTTGTCAGCAGTGGGATATCGAACCACGCATATGATACTTATTAGTCTAACTAATGACACTGTCACTACAACTGCTACTTTGTACAACAGCAATGAGATTGTGAAATTGTGTACGAACACTAACGGGAGTCAGGTCAGGTTCTAGGCTTGTTATGATACCATATGTATGTATGTAAATATACTACACATGGGCTATATGGTCCCCTCAAAGAACAGTAATTTGTGACTGGGTGACACAGAGTCCTGTACACAACTTGTGAATGTATGTATGTCAGCACTAAAACTGCACGCACACAATTACTGTAGTATTCATGTTTCTATTCTACTAAAATAACTCCGTCCCTCAGTTGACTTCCAAAAAAATTTTCCCTCTGATTCAGGATGCATTGCATTTACACGGTCTGTGGACCACAATATAATATACGAACTTGTCAATCCGAACTGTCTACATTTTTACATAAGTTTACCATCAAATTTTCTGTATGTAGGTCCCTCAGTCAATATATACACACAACTTTGCATGAGTTACAACTCTGACCTCGACAAGACGTAAAACCATCATTAATCGTGAGAGTATACTTGGATAGACTCACATGCATGGGAGTATACTGTAATACTCATGGAAATGAATTTGCTCACATCACTACTACTACTACTACTGTACTACTACAACAACTACTACTACGCCCTGCCAGTTACAGGACTAATTTACAATTTACTCTGTGTATGCTTCCCCAAGTGCAGATTCTTGCACTATTATGCAAAAACTATAAAATACGGAAATAGCTGCTCCATTTACAGGCTACATCTATTAAGCAGAAAAACTGCCAACTTTCTCTAATTCAAAAGGTTCCGTGTGGAATTATTACACTCAGTGGACACGTAGTAAACTGCATAACTGCGAGGGCTATTGTATTTCCTTCGGAGGTTCCATGTTCCAAATGACACTATAGTCCCATCACAAATTGCAGGAGCAAAAACAGAGAATGAGTCGGAGCCATTTCCAACCTTTACAATTCATGGACGATTTGATTATATGCGAGGACGAACTTGACCTACGCCTGTTCTTTATGCATCCAAGCGTCGGAACACACGGAATTAATTTTATTACAGGAGCCTTTTACACTATCCCTAATCCTGTTGCCTGAACCTTCCAACTCCTATCTCCTGGCAGCTCCATTAATTGCATGCTACCCCGGGTAGATCTACTATGTAATAGTCATGCTAAATTACCCTACAACTTGTTTTTCCCTCGATTATAAAATCCAGGATACTTGAGCCCACATGTCATTTGGAATGATTACATCTAAACTCGGCCTTTACCGCCAAGCTCTAGTTTCAAGTACGAAATAACAACACCTTCCAGGGGATAGATTTTAATCAAAGTTCTATATATCTACCTATATACACACACAAGGCTGTTTACCAAGTACCTGAAGATAGTTTAATAATGTAAAGTGATCTTTTTCCCTTAGCTTGCCTCATCTTCCGACAACTAATTTCAGGAGTTGTATGTGTACTATGCCGCATAGTCTATGCATTCAGTCTTGAGATTTAACCTTACCACTCATGCTTGGCTACCACTTTTTTTTTGTACATTTATACTACAAATACAAGCCCCTACTATTAACCAATCGCTGGTCGAATGTTTTGAGGACTTAGTTGCTTCCGTGCTATTTACTTACATTCATAAACCTATCGGTATCTGCTATTTCACATGAAAGTGGAAAGGTATAAGTACACCAAGTACATGAGCTGCATGGGAAATAAGATTCAAGAAAAACATTTGCTGACGTCTGGAAGTCCTCAGAGAGCTTCTAGTACAGGACGGTGGGAGACTACGGAAGGAAGACGCAATAGTCTACTAATGTTACAATGCTTTTAAAATTCTTCGTCAAAGATATTTTGATTACCCCGTTCCTGACCTACCATCTTACAATCCCACACTTGGAAACCACAAAAACAAGTTTGCTTTTGCTAAACTGATCACCCCACGAATGTACAAAAGTGCTGTAATGTAATCTAAGGAAAATGCCAAAACTTGAAAAATTGTCTGACGACAGCAAAGTACAGTGGGAAAAAAAGGAAGTTCGTGTGTAAATATTGGATTTGAGATAAAAAAAAAGTAACTTAATTTTAGAACTTGCAATGATGTTATGAGAGTTACCCTCGGAACAACTTTCTATCCTACGTAGGAACATGACTATAGGGGAAGCCAGACATTGGAAATGACCTCAACTCTCCCATGACTACAAGAATCTTACTTACTTATGAATAAATAACAAAACTTAAGAAGTATTAACCTTTTGAAAATTTGCTTGAAAGGCGATCGTGGTTCCGGTGGTACTATCAATGTAACTCCGGTCTTCTCCTCACTAAGAGTTGGAATCATGGTATTGGACGATGTGGACTGTTCGAATTCACAAGGAATTCGGATTTGTATTAAATTGCAGTTTTCGTGTTCAAAGACACTACAAGAGAGCTCGTCAAGCGATAGCTCCAGGGTTCTTACGTGGACTTCGTTGTCCGTTTCAGTTTTGCACACTATTTAAAGTATGGAATGGATTCAGTGAGGGCTGAATCACGAGAGTATTCTCAAGATGTGAAGTAACATAAGTTACTGTAACTGTAAGATTTCACTTCCAAGTTAAGATTCATACAGCCGGTTCAAATTTCAATATTTTCTCCTGCTGTATGCACAGAGTGAGAGGGAGAGAGTTCACTTTGAAAAAGAGTGAGATTTCAATCTCTTCAAGAGATTTCTATAGTTTGAAGAACATTTGCAAAAAAATATTTGCAAAAAATTGGATTTTTCTTCCCTCAGGTAGATAGATATATTTATCAAATGATTATACTTCTTGACGTTCAACTCTGAATCTCAGGTTAGACCAGGAACAGGTATGAGTTGGCTTTAGTTTAGGTTTCAGGTGTGTTCACACAAGGATTGCGAGATGTCGAATGACGGCTAGGAAGAACCTCCAAACGCTTTTATTCAGATCAGGGGATGGATGGGAGTTTGTGTACAATCCTCGTAGTGAGCAACTCTCTGTGGAAGAAGCGTTCTTCTCTGAGCATTGCTCCGGCAGTAAACCTTCTCTCTCCTCGTGTGTACTCGTCAATGCGTAGAACATCATCGCATGTACCTATCCACACATTCTCCATGAGTTGTAATGGGAGTTTTTTTTTCCTCTTACTTAGACAGGTTCCCTACCCGTATGTTCATGTCTCGAGTAGGAGCTAATGGGAAAACTAGGAGAATTTTCTCAGGTACAAGCGCTTCAATCTACTCAGAGTTTTTGTTTTGGGAAACATTCGACAAATAGCCTCTCTCGTACGTACAACTTAGAACCACACTTTGATTCCCGTCCCGTCAACCTCTTCCAAACAGTGAGTTTCTCTGAATTCGGGACTTATACTCCGGAAGGAATAAATCCTCTTTGACCCATGGGTATAGAATCCCTTCTCTCACTTTCCGCAATGATTCCTCACCATGAATAGTTTACAGGAAGATATTCCGGAAAATATATAGGAACTTGAATGAATTCACCAGAGTTGACAAAACATCCTCCTGCTTTCCTGAATCCTAACAATCTACTTCCAAGTCTATTGAGAGATACGAGGAAATCCGTAATTTAACTAATAGGTAATACTGCTCAAGTGTAATGTTGATACCCAAGGAATTCAGATAAACTAGTCTCCTTACTGCTAATCCCCGTTACGGGTCTGTGAAATCTAAAGAAGATCCGTGGAAAAGTAGTGAGTTCTACAGAAGATGGTCAATTTAAACTTGAATTGTTTAAGTATCTACTGTGGAGGGGATTCCGGGGAAGAGATTTGTTAAAGGGCTTTCCCCGGAGAAAAACACAAGTTTATTTTATGTTGCCAATCCATCTGCCCCATAGTCTTCAACATTAGTATTTTATTCCTTTCTACTGACTTGACTCCTTTCTTTCCTGTGTAGTAGAATGAGTACGGGCTTCTTCTTTATCTATATGGATGTTTTGATCAAGAACCGGGAACCATATGTTGAAACTTATTTACGATGGTCATAATTCTTGCCCCGGCCTTTTGTGGAGATGATTAGACAGAGTCTTCTTAGGTAAAGTGTGTAGGTATGTGAGAAGTGGGTCCAGTAGCTGTGTTTAAGTATGGGCTCGAATACTTGTAATGTATAGGTATGATTCCCCCTATATTGTAGATACTAATAAGGAGAGTAGTAAAATTAATGTCTGGACAATCTGCCACATTTCCCCATAGAATCTGCAAGCTCGGATTGAAAATAATGGAAGGGTTTACCTACTTCCCTCATTCCTTTATTATGATAGGAAATCATGCGATCCTTTTGAGAGAGAGAGAGCCCGCGGAGCCAATATCCTCCAAATACTCTCCAGTTAATCACTTTATTCTTCTTTTTATAAGAAGATGCTGGGGCTGGCGGGGCTTTCATGTGTATTCTATATTCCGATGGTAATGTCATCCCTCATATGTGTCAGTAGCTTTATCCCAAGGAGCCTTTCAGAATGCTGAACTGCTCCCACAATTTTTCATTACTTTTAACAAAAAATAAACTCCAGCTCGAGACATTTCTAAGCCGGGCGGGTTCCTTGGAGGAATTGAATGCAACTCATAAATGCATTATTTCAGTCCGACGACAGTGTTGTGGTATACACTCCGTCTTTTGAACCCGCATTTACTACGTATCCACAGACAGGACTCAGTGGTAACAATCGAGTTTAGTCTGGTGTGTGTTGGACCGAAAATGGGTCAAACTCCTACTGCATAGATACTTGCGTGTATAGATTTAGTTTTTGCTCAAACTGAATACAACTAGTTCACTGATCCACATTTTACTACTCAAGATTCAATTCCTTAATCATCCTATTCCATTCATTCACACCAGCAGCGGAAGATAATCAGCACGTAAGAGCATATAAGCACACATCCCCAGGAAAGTCTTTCCTGTTTACTAACAAAACCAACTCTTGCTCCATAACAGGGGTAAATCCTCCACTTTCCCCCGCCAACCGTAATTTTTTTAGTTTGATTTATTCATAAGTTCCCAGAACCCTTGGAATCTTCAACATCTTCATTCTTGTATGGAAACAATATATAATTCATATCGTACGGAATTTTATCTGTATATATAATTAGGTATAGGGAGCTCTCTTATTTACGCCCTTAGAAGCTCAGTTCCGACAACAGAAAACATTTCGATGTAGATTGTCTGCAGTCTGCATTTACGCAGCAAGCCCCCGCTTGATAAAATAATCTGGATCTATTTTGCGTAAAAAATTCACATGGTAGCATGGTACGGACGCGGACTGACGAGGCGAACACTTGTTATTTCCACAAGTCGAATAATAACCTGAAGGCTATTTCAGAAACAAATTGGGCTTTCAGAAATAACATATATAAAGGAATTTCAAATCGACATTATGGTTGCCCAACATTACGCCAGCACAACAAGGTGATGCACTGTACTGTACTGTAACCATAACCATGGCGTTATCCCTTATCTATGGAATTGCAAATACATGTCAATCAGTATACCTCTGAATAGATTGTATAGGACCCTTCAGGTGTGCAATTCATTTCTCAGTAAAAGCTTCTTCATATCCTGCAGATAATTGTCATGATACATACGCAGGATTGACCTTAATCTTTCTACTGACTCGCCTGCATTATCATAGAAAAGTACAGATCTGTAATTGAGCAACTACTGCTGTCAGTCAGTCAGGAGCCTTATCAGTCCGTGACGATCTAATTCACTGGAAAGTAAGATTACGAGTGCAGTTACATCTCTGAACAAGTGTTGTGTCATCGAAGATTCGACGGATAGAAGTGTTAATGTGGGACACCGGATTTGGTCGTAACAATAAAAAAAATGCAATTTAAAATAAACCATATGTGTACGAGTAATTACGCTTTTGTCACCTGAGAGCCTGCCACATGATAATTTTAGATGGAAACCAAAAAGATAATATTTATCCTTTGACAGTTAGTCAAGTGTGTGCCCGCAGAGTGGGTACAATCAGGTCCAAATCGCAAATGACGTAGATAAAGTGAAGTAGGTAGTAAATAGCCCTGTTGTTTCTCATTGCTTTCACATCACTGCTTGCGCTCCGTGTTGAAATTTTAACAACCTATCCACGGGCTGGCTGGAAGCGCTTTAAAATCATCTGCCATGTCCTTTCCACAGACGTACGTCTTTCCTCAAGTGCCTCCAAATTAACGTCAGATTTACATTTAGTTTCTAGATGGAAATTCGTATAAGCTATATACGAAGGCTTTGGACCCCGAAATGTTTCAGTTCCTAACGTTATAGCATAGCCAGGAAAGAATCAACGCCTCTAAGCAAATGAGTATCTACTTTTAGTGTACATAATGTAAAATAACAGTTCGAAACTGCCTAACTTGAGTCTATACTTATATGAAAGCATTTAATTGACTCAAGTGTCAGTCCCGAATTCCCTGTGCCTGATGTTCGACGCTCATGGAGTTACTACAGTAGTTTGCATGGAATTTGCATCATTTCCAGAAAGAAGCTTTTAGAAGATGCATCAGTTGATGCACATATGTATGCACAAGGGATGCAAACAGTAAACTTTTGCGTGACTTCTGACATCTGTATGAGTGAAACACGTTGGAAACGTGCGGAGTTTAATTATGTGTACAAAGGAGGTGGAAGGAAAAGACGAATGATTCATGATATGAGTAATATACAAGAGGACTTTTGCAGCATATGGAATGTCTCATGCCAATATAGACGATTCCAGCAAACGATTCCTACGCAAAAACACATCCGGGCAACATGCTAATGCACGGACTTACGCATTTACTCGGCCTCTACACGTTCCACTGTAGACATCTTATTATTACTATAAGAGCTAATACTCACTTTTACATACATGTAGATATACCTACATGTAAACAACCATTGCATGTTCATACCTACACTTAACTGCCAGCGGACACTGAAAACAACACCGGTGTTTATTTGTACAGAGCGGATAATTTATTCCAGTGATTCCTTAAGGCACAAAGACACGTCTGCAAAGTCATACGTGAGCCCCGACATGAACACATGCTGAAAGCCCACGTATTTATTTGACATTAGTAAGCTCCGCCGTGGTCCGACAATGAGATCAACCTACAGATTTTTAGTATCACACGCAACTGGACAGCTGATATCCTGCGACAAACTATGCAATTACCAGCTACTGTTTCACTATTACTTGAGTACAACCATAGGAAATATATATATACTTTATATCTAAATAAAGAACTATTTCAGGCTAATTGTACCCAATAAAAACATATGCTCCTCAGACAACAAGCTCTCTCTGTACCATCTGCTTTCTAGAATCTTGATTTCTTCTATTTCCATAAAATGATACTTTCTTCAGAAACTCTTTCAGTTCTATTTTTGGCGGCTTCCTATATGCAGATTCTTAATGTGAGGAGACATGAGGCGGAAGACCAGCTCTTGCAATGTTACTTAAGCTATCGTGAGAAACATGATTTGCTAAAAGTCGACGGGAGTTCTGGGATCCTTCGAAGAATTTGCTCTGTGTACAAAATCAATTGGGGGAAAATGTAAATCATATGCAGCTAGGATTCAAAAGCAACACATCTTGTTTTTATTCTTGGAACATTATATAGTACTTGGTAAAATGAGAGTAATACTATTACGATTGTGTTAAAAAGGAGTGATAATTATTCCATAAAAAGAACAAAGGCCCATCCTCTAATGTGCGATGTTCTAAAAATAGTAGGGAATGTAAAAAGAAATAATAGCATCCATTTCTACTACGAAACTTGGACGTTACTGCTAAAGAGGGCTGATGTTGACTTAATATTTCAAGTTCACTTGTGCATTCTTCTTTTAAGTGAACGGATTATGCTGGGCTGAATAAGCCTAAAAATAGTTTTGTTTTTACTTTATAATTCAGTCCTATGACGTCTGTGGGAATGAGTTTGTTATTATTACTAATATTATTTAGGATGCAAATTATAACTAAGGAGTAGGGATTAGCGGCTGCATCATAATGTAACTCACCCAACCAATTGTAATTATTGTAATCTTCTCAAATGAATACAGGACATAGTGGACTGCAACCATTGTTGTGCTACTCATTTAATGTCTCTACGTAGGCGATAAAAACAAACTACACCTTGATGACTGAACATTGTTATTGTAATGCGTGCCTAACAATTTTCAAGTCATCAGCTGAGCCGCATTACGAGGGGTATGTTTACAAACGCCCAGTTATGTACGTATGTAAAAGCATCTAAAAAGTTTGTACATCTTCAGCCAGCTGAAAAAATTATAGATAAAGCTATCCCCATATACTCCGTGCTGAATTCTCTCGAGTGCAATTACTGTACCTTGAAGTACCATTCACTTGACAATGACTGACAATGTTTGGTACTTGATAACTTGATCGTTTTGTCAGCTGCTCTCAAACTCAAGGCAGTTGTCGTGTTTTTGTTTTTATTCCGTAGAAAAATAGATAGTAGATAGGGGAAAAAATAGTCAATTTAATTCAATGTCACTCCTAGTACCTACGTAAGCGGTCACTTTTTCATAATAAAATAGGAAATTACTATGCATTAATGCGCCTAGTCTAGTAGTGTTTATGTTGTCATTGTAGAGGCGAATGCCAATGCACCAAAAACATGCCATCATTCTGAGACGCATTTCCCCCCAATGCCCTCCCAATGGGTCATAATGAACATGCATTGTTTTATTTCCGAAATCCTCATGTTTGCTCAACCGACTCGGATTTCCCCGTATGCGTGTGATTGTGGGAGTCCTACTAATTGTAAACACAGGCAAATAGCAAAGTTCCTCAATCACTACATGCGTATTGTATATCAAAATTCATTGTGTAGTAAAATTTAGTGTTTGTATTTATATAAGTTTATTTAGTTACATAAGAGTAATTTGATTTAACGAGAAAGTCACTAAGACTCCAATTATTTAACTCGTGCGAGGGAAATGACTGAAAACTAAACACACAGATTCATAGTAATGCGCAAAATACAAATACTAGGACTTCATCCGTCGTAGTTTTATATTAGTACAATGGACAAAGGTATTTTCAATGCTCAATAATACCAAGGGTTTTATTGTCCTGTTATAATAACAGGACAACCCATCGTGACACAAGCATGTTTGATCCACGTGATGGGAAATTTTTCACGGGTAATGTAGTAGGAATGTCGGCATTTTCCAGGTGCTAAACAAACACAAGACATCACGAGGGTGGACATGACAATGCAGGTCTTTAGGATTGTGTATAAAGTTCTTGACCATCCTTTCAAATGATCTCGGAGAGCTTCCGAGAATCAGTATGAGTGTTATTGCTTTTTGCCAAAGTGCGTGAGAACCAGGTCCGCATTCTTGTATTTACATTTTCCATTCTAGGAATCATAATACATATTCTCTGGTACAGAATAAAATACTGGGATCAAGGAAGATTGAAGGGATAAAAAATTCTAAAAATTTATAATTTCACATGATTCCTAAGAATGAGAAAAGCGTCTCCAGTATAATTTTTTGCTTCGCTGGAAATCTATAACCATTTATGAATCCTCATTATGTACATACGTGTATAATGTGTAAGAATTGAAAATAAAACCTTTACTTGCGGAAATTTGCACGTCGTTCCTTTCCATGAAAAAGACAAATTGAATTTCAATGCTCAATAGAAAAGGAGTTTCATCCCACGATTTCTCTTACGTTGGATTTCACAAATTGAGGCTACAGTAACCATGAGAGCAAATTAAGGATAAAGATTCGATTATCCTATTTTTTATGAACGTTCCAGTGCATGCATTGTGCTACAAATGACACTTATTTTTAGCCCTCAATGATTTCAAAGTCCTGTCTCATTTCTAGGAAAATGGAATGGTTTCGGGTCTCAGATACTGCACATTTATTTATGTATGTATGTATGAATATTTGTTTGTGGACTCATATGTAAGGCGCAAATGAAACCAAAAGGAAAACCACAGATCTTGAAAAGCTATACTAAAAATAACGAATTGACATTGAAGATTAATTGTGGCTTTCCCGTCCCTCGTTTACTATATACTTATCAAACTTCTGGGAGTAAATATAAGAATAGAAACTAAACCTTTAAATAAAACGATAAAAGTCATACGTACATATGTCTTCATTTTTTGTCCTTATTTCCCTATCAAGGATCAATTGAGGTCCAGTGTATTTCTTAATTTCAAGATGAATTGAGCAGGACATTGAATGCTTCTATAATTGCGTATACATATGGTAATTATATCCGACTTACTTGTCCATGTCGAGGGTATGCATAATTGATTTGTAATGAGGGCCTGTAGTATAATATAGTTACAATGAATCAACGTCAATACTTTAGTCGAGGGCAGACCAGATTTTTTTTACGTCAACGGGCAATAGAAGCTATTTAGTAAATCATATTCTTCTGCTTATAATCTCCTCCGTATGTAGTACAACAGTAGGGCAGGAAACAGAGAACCCGTGAACGTTCACGTACATACACGTAAAAAATCTGTACATGAGCATGTATGTATGTATACACACATATGTGTATATCACTTAAGCTCACAGTCACAACAGCACACTATAACTATTCAATGAATCTTAATGCTTCTGGGTTCATGAACTGCTGACAGATTCCAAAGGTACAAACATACGTACATTTGTCGGTACACAAACTCTAATTTGGTCCCTTTATGCAGACACCTTGGACAACAAAATGTTTTGATCTACGGCTCACTGATCAGAGCAGTTGCTCAAGGAACTTTGGAAATCTGGAGTATGTCTGCACTGCCCACCTGAATACCCCAGATAGGGTAAGAATCTTGAAGACGACCGATTACTGATTAGTTTGATTAAAATTTTATTACAACTTTCAGTCAAAGGATTCAGTCAAGGGACGCACGTGGACTTGAAATGTGAAACATCACGTTTTCACAACTTGTGCATACCTTGACACAAGTACATAAAAAAAAATCTCTGTAGAATCTACCACTCTGTAAAATATAGATACATACGTACAATAGCTTCACAATTATTTCTGGAATTAATTTGGATAACGGACGCCGGAATGCTTTCAGTAATTACGCCGAGGCCGATGAGGATTCATTAACACTTCAACACGCTTTTTCCTCAAGCGTGTAGCACCTATACCTTCGCAGAATTGAGAATAATGATTTTCCAGTTTTAACAGCAAATAATGCTAAATAATAACTAGCCTCTGAACCGTACTCCACTTAATTAAGCACTGAACTGATGAATCCTCTTACTCCCACAGTATTTTCTAGCTCCCGAAAAATACTCCACAGACTCAATGGGCATTGAAACTGAATGTTCACAATATATAATTACATCTCAACTGAATATTATGGATTGATATATCCTATAGTTTTTGTTATTTCAATTGAGTAACCTCCTTATGACTAATAAATATTCATTAAATTTCGAGAGACCTATTGCCAAGTAGTGGTTCAATTTCGAGAGCCTTTCCATTTCCTACAAAGTACATATAGAATCATACCATAATAAATACAATACAAGGACTATGAATACAATCCCACTGAAGTTTTCAAAACTTGATTGATATTTTCAGTATGCAAGTTTTCAACAATGGTTATACAGATATATTTGCGTAGTATTCAAAACTGGGAAACTGGAACGAGTATCTCAGGGTTCTACTAATGGAGAAAATGTTGATATAAATATTATAAATAGTTTATAAATTCTACCAGTTCCGAAAACCCATTTACATTTTGCTAGCATCAAAGAATTCTCCCTGGCTTCCTAATAAATAGTGTCTTTAATCTTGTGAGGGGGGACCCAACCAAAAATTTAGGCAAGTTCAACCAACGAAAATTCAATTTCCTCCGTTCATTCTTCCAAGAAATGACAATGCTATATTCACAGTTTGTCAACGCAAATATCTGTATGTAAATACATAATTATGTATGTTGGGGCGAGAGTGGACAAACTTTTGGTTTTACTTTGTTCTTGTCACGCTTCCCATACCAAGCAGTTCCGCCATATTCCTTTCATTCAGGAAACTTTGGGTCCAGTGACTCGACCACAAGCAAAACGCAACGTAGTAAGAGGAACCACAAAAACTGGCAGTTATGTCATGTATGGGGTACCTATACATTTGTATGTACGTAGAGCGTCCTGCGTTCCCGAACATACTGGAAAAAGGACAAATTGTGTTTTTTTCAAAGTTAAGGACATGATAAATTGATGCGTCAGACTATTTACCTGCACGAGACTCAAACGTAGGAATACCTGGATAAGCGTGCAGAAGGATAAACTAAATTTTTTTCCCATAACGATCCTAAAATTAGCCTCCGTCGTAGTTTCTACTGGAAAAAAGGCAACACCAACGTCAATAATGGAGTAGGTTCTTGATTAAAACGCTATCCTGAAAGGATTACCAACTTTCCCTGGATACATAATTATAGATTCCAGACCTTTGGGCAAGGAAAAGTTTGTATTTACGTCGCAGAAAGTTCCTTTACTATTTAGTACTTTGTTTCATCTCTCAGTTCCAAACGATCATCTCCTAGAAATTACTCTTTGATAGTAGTGCACAGTTATAGATACTTCTGAATGTAGGTCGTTCCAGTGGACTTATAGTAAGGGAGCAGGCCTTTGATCCTGGGAATTTTTGAACTGCTCCTTTTGAATCCACAGATAGTGTTTATGCTTCGTTGACTTATTACACAAACTGCGGGGAGAACATTTGGAAGCGTTTACGTCAAAACATGCATACGATTGCCGGAAACGAAGAACCAAGAGGTAACTTTCAACAGAACTGGGAAACATTTTGATGGAAATGCTGATATGGATCAGTTCCAGGATACCTTATGGCTCTTTTTGAATGGACATACATATATACTTACAGGTAATTACATACATACGTGCCTTGACGTGACTTGCTAATTGCGTTTGTTTACACGTATTTTATGCCCACTTATGAATAAGTAAGGATAACAAGAGGCGAACAACGTGTTCCCTGTCCACGATTCATTTGCTGGGTAATTAATTTAGAAACGTCATTTTCATTATATAGGCGGGGGTTGGGATACAAGAATATACTTACAATTTGCTCCTCTTCCTAATCCGTGTCTCCTCCGTGTCATCAATTTTTTGTAGTTGAGCATCTCGTTCTCTGGAGGATGACTCTCCGGCACATTTCTGCAAACAAACAAAGGACAACAGAAAAGACATTAGTAGTAGGTCCACGTGAAGTTTTCCTATTTCTTTCCTTTTTAACACTTCCATGGGGTGCATTTCTCTGACAAGCACATTTATGGGCTTGAAGTCATTCTCCAGAAAATCTATTCTTATGATGGGCTATGTCGTGCCTTGAAGAACCGACGGATATCTATCCGTAAGCTACAGCAACGTGATAAAGTTTCATTGCATCAGCATGGTGTGTACGCATTGAGACTTGAGACATGTAGTCATTATTATACTGCCTCCGAGCGTACGTTACGACTGAGGCGTTGGTACTGAATTTGCATGTGACTTTGTGAGGCCTGTCCTCATACACTCAGACCATCGGGGAAGTGGGTATATTAAACACGTATGTATATTTTTAATAATCATATATCCAAAATTCTTTCAAATAATTTCTCACCTTGCTTAAAGTTTGCTTGAACTTATCTTAATTGCTTTATGTGATTTTGCTTCTTTCTTATTTGCAAACAGTTTATATTCTCAGTTACCGTATGTGCAAATACATACTCCATTTCAACTCCATGACATAAATACGTGAAGAAAAGTTCATCCTAAAAATTATGTATATTCCAGTGGTTTTTTTAATTTGAGTCATTTTTATTAGCAAAAGTTTCAGGGATTCTGTCATACAGTTGTTTCCCAAAGATATAGTAACGCAAGTCCCAGTGACAAGCAACGTGCTTATTATGTTAATCATGATTCAGTAGAATATACATATCTACGTACGGTCTGCAATGCTTACACAAGTAGAAGAATACAACCGAATTCCAATCTACGTACATGCTTCCTTCTAGGTAACGAAGAGGGAGGACAAATGAAACTCAGAAAAAGTATTAGCATTGGTAGTTCCAGGAGTATGTATTTCAAGTATATTCTACGAATATGCAAAAACCAATCAACACCTTGCGACCGAAACCACTCATACATAGAAGTCTCAACTGAAATGAGTTTTCTTTCACTGAATTCCTCTCCAACTGCTCATCCTCCATAGACTCATCCCGCATTGTGGGAAATATATATCTATGTGATCGGGTTCAAAGGAAACTTCATAAATGTACATTCACACTGCAGTCCATAAATTTCAGGGAATACTCGAATCCCTTACACAGATAGATATTTTTCTAGTTGACATATCCGTTACTGGTTTGTAAGAAGTAAAATCGTGGAAATAATCCCATTATTACCATTCACGGTAGTAGGGAAGCCATATGTACATATCATACATGCCAAACTCTACCGAACTAAAAAGAAAGCACGTTTGTCTCCCGTACGTTCAAGCGTGGTTGCATTAGAAGCGTGTGCATTTAGAATCATGTTAGAAACGTTCTCAGGTACTGATATTGACTTTGAATCCCGTCTGATTCTTGGATTTATTGTTTATTGGTACATACTTAAATAAATGTTTCAGCTGAATCACTTCAATCCAGGATCTCACTTTGTAAAATAAATTCAGTCAAAACTAAAATCTTGATTTGACATGTATTCCAAGGGTCAATAGGTAGAATATCGACGTGAATTGACAAGCGCAGAGTTTTGAAAAACTAAGTTGACAGAGCTCGAGTGACGTCGTATTTACCAATAAAATGTGATCTCTTCAAAGAGCTCAAATCAAGTAAGGGGAAATAGATTCCAGTGAAATATTTATCGAATCCAGAGGTATTCAAAGAACTATCTGAGCTGACAGAAAAACAGCAAGGTACATACATATATCAATGATGAGGCAGCCCTGAGGATGGGACCGATGGATTCGAAGTCACCTTTGAAGATCAGGCTTGGCTCTTACTCCACACCTTCTCTCACGTTACGACTACATACGTGACTTTCCAAGTCACGTTTTAACTCTGAAGATTTGTATGTTTTAATGATAAATATCTCCATAGTATTATGAAGAATTGAAGGGATCGCTGATTAGTGCCTGGAATAGGACTTTCCCCTTATATTAAATATCTACATATGTTTCATAATACAGAATTACAGCTAAATCCCTGAGCCATCCCGGCTTCAAAGATTTAAATAATTTGTGTATACCCTGTCACCACCTACATACTACTGTTTTGATTCTACGTTCCATGGAATTCCTCTGTTCTCGTCGTAGTAAAAGATGTTTTCCATGGACTTAGTATTTAGGACTGGTAAAACATCTAACAACTCCCTTTTAGCTTCACAGCAAGGAACCATGGACTTAAGAGTCATGGTTAAGAATCCTTTCCAGAGAACTTATCTTCCAGAGTAATGGCTTCATCAAGAGAGGGGTTCGTACAATGGGATAACTACTTTCACTGGTAGGAGAGAAAAACATTTAAGATACTTCAGGACTACCAACTAAAATTTCCCAGAAGCTTTAATTGATTCGATTCATTATGACATTCATGGAACTCCAGCAAGGCCGTCTGACTTTCCCAGCTCAACATATTTATATGTAACTTTTCAAGGGATGTGCATACTGTCCGAACTTCGCGGCCTTGAGTGGAGTATTTCCACGAAAACTACCGGTTATTTAATATTATTCATTCCTAATGAATACTTTTTTGTCAAAACACCTAAAAGGGAGGATCATTATAGGATGTCTGCGTATATAACCATTTAATGGATTCAAACTGGAAGGTAACAGAAACTCAATTTCCCAAGTATTGTTAAATTCATAATGTACACATCATCCTTTCAGCCAAAACCAACTTATGGTAGAATTATTCCCCTTCCTGAAATTTGATAAAGAGAAGCTCCAGATATTGATACGATTGTACGTTGCACTCCGCAGAGCCAGCAGCCCATAATGTTTGTAAATTTTACTTCCTAATCTCACAGTTTATGAGGGAAAGGCGGCTAAATCTGTTAAACATTCTACTAATACGTGAATAAGTAAATAATGAAATAAATACTCTACCATTGAACCAGAACCCCACACCTATTGACATTGACAAGTTAATTATAATACAATGAACTCGGCAGCAGGAGTAGTCCAGCACTGAATGTACTCAACTACCATCGCTGAGGAATGGCTTCAAAGCCCAGTGCCCCTGCTGTCGCGGAGGTGAGGGAAAGAGAGAGATAGATGTTGGGTTCTGTGGGATGTACTGCTAGTTAGCACACACCCAACGCTCACTTCAACGTGAGTGGATTTACCGAGCCATTGGGATAGTGGTGTCCCTGCCATAGCTTGACAGTGCACCCACAGTTCGTCGTGGGATATTATCTCCTTCTATGTTACCTTGCTCTCTCTCCTCCATAGTTTAAGCAAATTAGGTTAAGATTATTGGGCTGCGTCCCATCCCCCAATTAACATGCAATGTAAACAATGAATTGTAAGATTGTCATAGTATGTGTACTTAAAGACAATAAAGAGATTTATAATACAATGAACTCCAACGTGGAACTGCTGGAAGAATATCCCTCAGAAATAAAATATAAAAAAACTAGTGACCCATACGAGGGTACGAGATTGTATCCAAAATACAAATCTACAAGTCTCCCGAATACGCAAAACCACTCATGCATGTACAATACCCTAAATTGTAAGTGAAAATACGTTTTTACCCTGACACCAGTGCTGATACTTACAAACAGATGTAACACCGCAGAAATTCTTTATGTGTGGAGGAAGTAGGAACTTGAGGAACTCACAGATGAGAGAGCTCTTCCTTATGGGTATTATACAATGTGACGTTGGAGGATACCCTACTCTTACTCAATTTCCCATTCTGAACCTCTCCCCCTGATTATTTAGACAAGTTGAGTTCCGTGGGTAGTGCCGTGTATAATAGCCACTGACAGTATTATCGGAGCTGCGGTTCAATAAGTGTTTCTACTACGACGTTCTTCTTCGTTCCTGAGACGTCATAAATTTATTTTTAATGGAATAAAATGATAACGCCCATTTCTCCGAATCCGTGTCTCAACATAGGGATTGTGGGGAGATGGAGATTTGGAGTGTGGTCACTTGAGAAACTGAAAACCATCTCACTTATAAAATGTCACGTCAGAGTAAAAATAGGAATCATTCGCAGCAGTGCATAAGCATAATCTTGAAAGTGTATACAAATACGGGTTTAGTAACATCGCTTGGAGGAATTGAAAGGATTCTAAAAATACTTCAAGTTCAAGAGAACTGTTTGCCAATTTTGAGGTATAATGCAAATGCATACCTCGGTTAAGGCGTTGGGCAATGCCTTAACAAGGTATAAATTTGATATTACATTTTCCCTTGTGAATAATTATTTAAACAACAGTTTTACGATGGCTGTTTTAAAATCCATGTGTTTGCACTCTGGTCATTACGACGGGTGTTTGTTTGAAAATGGTGAATTTACTGTCACCAAAAATGTTAGTTAATGAATACTCCTTGTTTTGGTGCTGTAATATGAATTGCATATTGCAAGCGTTCAGGTTATGTAGATACTATCTACTACTATACCCTAATATTTTTGGTGGGGAAATCTAAGGAATCGTAACAACATTATGAACATTATATTATGGAGCCAATTTGGCTGGTTGTTTATTTGGTCGCCATAAAGTCTCTGCACATGTACTACAAACTACAACCCACACTACAGACTCTTCATGCTATAATTAATGTGCTGACTGAGGCTTGTCCCTGTGTATATATACTGACTTCATACTGACTTCTATATTTGTATAGTTATAAAAGTCAAGACGTGATATTTGCATGTGGAGGAACACAAACACTATCCCACCACATTTCAAGACATGTAAATTAATAGATGCCCAAGTCAGACTCATCGTCTGCTTTTTTGGTGCAGATAAATGCTCTCATGAGATTAGTAGTACTAGATGGATGCTCCTATATTTTTTTTTACCTCAAATAATTATTACTGCCAAGATATAACGTCCTTTAAGTCTCAAGTTTTGAACAGAGCATCAGACGATCAAGTACACTCCATAGGTTGTTGGTTGTTATTAAAAAGTTTTTCAACCTTGTGGATTCTTATTATTCACACAAAAATTGATTAAAAAAGTATTATTTATTGCACTATCACCTACTTATGATTTTAATAACCACATTATGGTAGAATGTAAGAAAAACAAGCCACTTCCATAACATTCTCCAGATGCACTCAACCAGACAAGGGTGCGGGTCAGCAAATAAGGAAAAAATTGAATTGTTATGGTGGAATGGCTGATGAATGCAAAGTACCATTAAAAAAGGCACGACTCCGTAATGAATTGAGCTAACCAAGGTGCATAACCTAGTAATAACAATAATAATCAGTAAAATGCCCAACCAACACTGTCGCAGTCAATTTTCTACATTATGTAGGGAAGAATTCCTAAATTCCCTTCCTAACATCCCCGTACACAGTGACAGGTGCTGGTGTCATGTGTACACAACCCAAATGCAACCACTTTAATATGATAGATCAAGATTGGATTAAAAATGAGGCTCAGCCCAGGAATAAGAACATACTAGACGAGAGGTCCCCTGCTAGAAAGTGCATACAATGACTTATCACTGGGATCTTATCCTGTCTAGACATAAATATCCGCAGTAAATTAATTTTCCTAATACTAATAAACCAAGCGAGGCCTGCAAATATTGACAGTAAAAAGCCGCAAATAAAGCCCAGTCTCCTACTCCTTCCCCACCAACGTTTCATCCTTTCTTTCCGCCTGCATCCTAATTTGCATTTCCCTTGTATTTAATACCTCCACCAGCGAAAATAAATGCAAGAAGGATAAGTCAGATAAAGGTGAAATGCGACAGGGATTGTTTTTATTACCCTCACAGACTCCACTGTGTCTCTCCTATCCTGACAAACCATCTACTGCGTTCTATTATTTCCTCCAAGAATTATTTCCATATACATCCAAACGTCCCACCGTATCATCCGAGCCTATGAAATGAAATACCGAGATTTAGGGAGGAAAGTACGACGCATTTTCTGAGGAACTTATGAATGGAGCCCACTCCCTGGCAGGACATTATTAATTGCTAAAAACCTCATTATGCCAGTTGCCAAAAATAGCTTCCAATTTCAAGCACACCCCCCAGAGACTCACAGATAATAAGAGCCTTTCCGCAACACCCCAGCACCTTTTTGTGGTAAAAACTAGGAAGAACCGTCGCAGCTGCTAATGAGTAAGTGAGTACGAAATGTTCTTGCAATGAGAGACGAAATTGAACTCATGACTGCATGTACGCTCATTTACTCCCTTACAAAGAATAGTTGAATGGACAAAATAATTTTACACTGTGGTGGATTAAAAGTTGGAGTTCTACTACTACTGTACAGTACATACAGTAATTCCTAATATTGTAAATTATGAGCATTGTACAATATGATCTCAAATGCTATCTTTCTATTTTGGACCTTCTACTAATGTTTTATATATTTGGCTTGCTAAGGTGTGTGTACGACTTTTTTGTCTGTATTCCAACAGGTTATTTCCACCTACGTCAACAACTTCTGGAGGATTCGGATTTCCCAATGAATGAATAAATCCACACCTTGCGTAATATGAGTCACGCTCGTAGGAATTTTTAAATTTATGAAAAATCGATAGATATTCAGATATTGTAAAAGTATGACTCGAGCGTGGGTTAGATAATATGTTAATTTTTTTGCAACTTATGCAAAAAAAATCGGTCAAATCGTAAAGTTATGCTGTGTTCGTGTCAGAGATAAGAGACAGCTGCAGGAATAGACCGACATTCTGTGCGTACATATGTAAATACATGAACCTTTTTTTGTATGTATTGTATATAGGACACCTCCACACTGGTACGTTTCATGATGAACACCTGCACTTAAAATATTCACCAGTAATGTATCTATCTATGTGTATGTATGTAGGTAGGCTCGCTCAAGGACTCGAAAATGCAATAAATCTTCCGTCATTGCATATTCGGAATGATATGAAAGTATCACCTGCTGTCTAAATTAAAAAGTAAGCTAGTATTGGAAATTATAAGGGAAAAAATTTGAAAGTGGCAGAAACTGTAATGTTGAATAAGAGAAACGTGGAAAGTGTAATTCCACACAACAAAATTGTCACAGCAGCAGAAGCAGAAGTAGTTTCCTTGAAAAAAATAATTTCAATAAAAATTCATTGAGAGTAATGAAATGCCGCAGTTTCATTAGGGCATGTGGAATATGTACATAAACAAAAGCTCGTTTTTTTTATTTTCAGTACAAAGAATACTCAATACTCCTCAAATGTGGTTCCACTCCCTCACGTCATATGAACTGCTTACAGACAAAACCTTTTTGTGTGGATTTTGAAGGGAAAAGATGAAATTATGATGCGGAAAATTATCTCGTTAAAAAACAGACCTGCCAGCCTCCTGCCAAAATACACTCCTCCAACCAGCAACTGATATTAAGAAGTGCCGAAAAACGTAGTACAGATTCAAGCTGAGGCTCAACGCAGCTCCTTCATTCTCTCTCTCTCTCTCTCACACACACATACACACACTGCATGTTCCATACCTATTTCTTTCCTGGGGTCATCGACTCCCTCTAAGTTACAAAAGTGTGTGCTTTACTCAACTCATATACATGAGGACTTCAGATTTAGATTGCAGACTGAATTTAATGAGATGTACCTGTTGAGTATTTGAATTAGATCCTTTCGTGACGTTCACGTATTATTCCTCATTTAGACAGTAAAATCCTCATCCAGAATTAACTCAAATCCCACAAGATGACAATCTATAACTTTTACATCAACCCATGCAAATTTGTGAGCGTGGGTTGAAAATGTGAAATTACTATCTCTGGAATGTAAATTATTTCCAGGTTACTATAACATTCAAATCACATTTTAATACTACAAGGTAATAAAGTATAAAATATAACTCATAACATTTTACACACTAATAAAAAAAAATTAAACATTTATTACTTGCAAGATGCTATGACTGTGAACTTACCATTGGAACAGCAATTGTCTCACTTTAAGATTTACAACAAAACTCTCCTCTCACAATAGGCCTATTACCATAAAACTATGTAAGTGAGCATGCCGCATGCACACTCCAGAATTGAATTGAAAAATGTGCACGTCATATCATATCTACTGCCCCCCAGCTCCGACCAGGTACCCAGTCCTCCAACATCCCTAAACGATTTCAATTATGGTAAGAGCAACTTAGCCTTTGAACTTCCTTATAAGGAATCCTAAGTTGCTTGGTTTTGGTTTGACATTCCTCAAGTCAACCATGCGGCCATGCCTTGTGGCCGGAGTTTCTATTTCCTATCCACATAACACAATACTACTAGACATGCACTCATCACCCAGTGAACAAAAACACCTCTGTCATGCCTTTCACCTCAAACGAAACAAACAGTCGCATGGAGCTATAGTTGAAGTGACAGGGATGTACAGACGTAGATACATACATACATACATATTTATATTTTGAGGATTACATATTCGCCGACTGTACGTCAAACCCTTTACTCTCAACGTGTGCACATATTCTTGCAGACATTATGCAACATTCAAGTTCAAATCTCTAGACAAATAGAAATCTCAGCCCAGGGTTTTGCAGCCATCTGCCAATTTTATTGAGTGTGCTTTCACTGCTTACAAGCCTTGCCAGACATTATGTCAGTAGGGGAAATTTATGAAATTGAAACTTCCTCTTTTAGAGTATAAAATTAAAAGCTTGTTATGCATTAGGAGCCAGCGAAATAATATTCATAATTCCAAGAGAATCTTCCCGTATTATTTCATATCTTGAATTATTATATTCGTGCTCAATTCATTCCTACAAAAGAGACCATTCAGACGTCGGAGCCGTACAGGGCCAGCATGACACATAGGGATAGATTACCAAGGACAAAGATTATGTAGGTTAATTTCACTTAACTGGAAGAGTCAAGACTGGAAATGGAGATACATTCCTCAAGGAATCCCAGTATCCCCGAGTCGGGTAACTATGGGACGGTAATTTAATAAGGAATTATAGAAAATCCCGCATTACGGAAGTAACACTCTGGAACGCACTTGACACTGTGATATATTACACGGACCTTCCACCATAGCTACATACATACAGTATAAGTGTGCCTAAAGAACCGCTCGTCACCTCAACCTACAAAGGAATGTGGAACATGATTACGCACTTCCCTTCCTAGTACGTTCCGGGGTTGAAGCAAGTAGTCGGCTAGTTTCAGGATACACACAGGAAGCATCTCTGGAAAATTGCCTCACTGGATGAAATCCATACCTTCTACATACACGATCAAGTACAGACAAAACTTGGGATGAAATATGAATCTATTTGTTCCCTACAGCCAATGACATCCGATCATTCTTCTCCTTGAACAGCTCACATATGAACATCTTGTAATATCATAAGAGAAGGTAACCATGGCGGAAGACGTCCCTGGATTGAATGTGTATAATTATTGGTATTGGAATACCTTTTGGATGTAGCCACTGCTCTACGTGTATTTATGTATCTACAGCCTCCAGTACTATTTTCCCAGACAGAGGATTTTACGAGCTGGAGACAGAGAGCTACTAGTGAAAGGATTTGACCAACAATATTTCCTCCTTGGATGTGAGATAGTATCCTTTATACCCTACAGATATAATCCCTACATGTATGTACTAGGATAAGAATTGTCTCCAGCGTTCATTCCAGTCTAGTAGATACGGAAGGATGCCAGGAACGCGGACTACATAGCCACTGAGAAAGGAAACTCATTGAGAATTTTTACGCACCGTGTGCGTAGTTTTACTATGACCAAAGCTATCTTGGAAGGAGCACAAGGTAGTATTAGTATTTGATAGCAAGTCAGCTCAAAGTGCAAAGGGTGAGACACGTGGAGAGTTCGAGAAAGGAGGGAAGGAGTACCATCCATGACGTGGAATACTTTCTTCATGACGTCATCATGGTCTCCTCAATCTACACAATTCCACGTGGAGGCCATCGATCCATCTCCCAAAACATTGTAACTATATACAGAACAGAGATGCGTACGAAGGGACCTTTACACACTTTCCCCGCTCTCCCAATGAGTCTGCTCTTTCAATCTACGCACATAAAGTACCTTGCACTCTCTCTCTCTTTCTCTCTCTCTCTCTCCCTCGTTCGCTCCATGTGCTCCTCTTGTGCCTTCAACTCGTAAACATCAGCTGGCAGGCTAGACACCTCTCTTGTTCCCTATAAAGAGGCATGAGAGCCCAGCCTAAGGGTATAGGCTATCTTGCTTATATGTATATACATCTGACTCTGCAAAATCTCTGAAAGAAATGCTGGGATAGAGTTTTTATTCCAAAGACGCTGTATAAAGTCCCTGATAGTTATCTGCGTACCTTCAATGCTTCCAATCAAAGTTTTTACAGCCTTCCTCACAAGGAGATTCTTCCCAGATCCTCACAAGGAGTTTCTTCCCAGATCCCTCAAAAGAAGTAAATCAAGTATGTGGGGTAGTTATATGTAAACTTCATATTTCAAAAATTCTAAGACTTGAGTATGTACGCCTTCCAATAGACACAGGACGTTAGTCATCTCTAGTCAATCGGAGTAAATTAATCCCAAAGTTAAAAAATTGCCTCTTATTTTTCTCCAGCCAACATTCCCTGTCCTGTTTTAAGCTCTATGTATTTATAGATAGGGAAAGTTGATGAATGACCTCGATAAGTATGCTTCAGCTTGGCTCGGAGGATGACCTATGTGTGTAAGTGAATCCTAGGTATAATGTGGATCGTGATATGTGTAGATACAAGATGGGCATTGTATGTAATATGGTCAGTGTCCGTTAGTAGTATCTAGTATGTCTGGTACACTGCGTAGAGGCAGAGGTCCTGAAATAGTCCCAATGTAATCTTTTCCTCGACCTAAAAGCAACTTTCATCAATAATATTTTTCCAAGTGCTGTGCCAGGGTATAAGATTCGTTCCAATATTTGTGGCACTTCGTCGTTCTACGATCACTCAACGTTATAGCGATTGGAGAGAGAAAGGAGGAGAGAGCCAGATGATAAGGAGTAAATTAATGTCTTGGATTTTCTCATGGTAAGATTGCCTTTTAGAAGGGCGGCTGGGAGAAGGAAGGAATGAAGTAAGTGATATCTCTAAGACTTGACAGTATTCAATTCTACTGTAGTATCTGTATAGCTGGCGGACCTTTGAGAACACACAGGTTGCGATATCATCCTTGCCGAAAGAAACAGCTCGTCCATTAACTACCACCTTTTTTATTAGGGTATCTTTCCAGCACAGAAACTACAATGCAGATGCTCACTCAGCCTCTCCACAAATCCAATACATATGCAGACGTCCATACCATAGGAAATAGCTACTTGTCCTCAATCTCGAAATAGAACTTGACGATAGAGCCGCGGAGCTAATTTACATAACCTATTTCACCTCCTGACGTAAATACTTGTTTTACTAGTTTCTTTTTCCCATTACGCAGATATTACTACTACCTCATGCATATATACGTGGACATACTCACTCCAGGGGCTGCAAACAAGTTGCATTCAAAGCATCAAAGCTTCAGTCTCAATGTAAGCAATCAAGGAGAGATATGTTTAGCACAGTGAATCCATTTCCATTTTTATCCATCATATTTGCATTACGCAGTGACTAATAATAATCCTCGATAATTTTTTTCTGGTTAGTTACTTTTTTTTTGTAGCAAGATGCACATAACGATCATGAAACAGATGTGGGCACTTAAAAGTATCTCTACTGTAGTCCCAGCTGAGTTCATTTATAACCCCAATGTTCCTTATTATTAAATTCAGAGAAATCCTGAGGAGAGACAACGAGAGATATACATATAAATGTTCTAAAACTACTATCCACAAAGCACTTAAACCCTCAGTGCTTCTTCCGTAATGTTCCATTTGGCTAAAACTTGCAGTTCATTTCACTCACTGGAAATAACTATTTTATTGCTAGTTAAGCCAACTATCTGAAGGCCCACGTTATTAGTACTGTCATCCATGTAGTGTGACTGTATCCAGCAAATTCTATTTATATGTTACTCGCAATCAGTAGTTTTCCGAATTACTGTAGTTTATTTAAGATTTTTTATCCAGCATCGTTTTTTACCTGGTAGTTACTGACTCTTGCTACGGGGATGTGAGGATTAAAACATTCATTTGGCCCATTAGCAAGCATAACTACCCTCCTACAATATTTTAACAACTATCAGCTGCTGACAGAATATTTGACCATGAACTCATCCTGAACCATCCGGATATGTACTTTTGTACACAGTTCCCTGGAACAAGTATTTTTGATTCCCAGAATTTACTTGTTGTTTAATGAAATTATATATGTACATATGTGTAAATACACAGCACACATAAATCCTAACGTTCATTAAACCAATGTGGATATGTCGAATGGGTCTCCGAATTCCAGGGCTAGGATGTACCATGCATTAAATACAAGAGAAAATGGCCAGACAAAAGACTGACAGAAAGGCGGATCAGTCGGGTGTGGCTAGCAATTAGCAAGTACAGGGTTAAATTGAGTAATAATAAGCTGCCGTTGCTTCGAAAATGAGGTATCAATACACAAGTGTTTAGGACTGCCCTCAACTCCGAATTATAAGGTTATTTCTGTGGATGGGATCTTATTTCGAGAATACATCTGAGAATTCTCACTGACGTATATGAACGTAATGTACATTAGATACTGTTCATCATACGGTCATATGTACCTCGATATTCTAAACAGAGTGGGGATTTCCTGGATGGATTCACAAGAGACATTATGTTTAACAGAATATATAATCTGCATAATGATGCCGATGGTGAGTGTGACTTCTGACGTCCAAGTCTATTTATTTATAGTCGGCCTCTGTGACCGTCACTGTACATATGCACACACTCGAGAAACCAAAAGCATTTACCAAGATTTAGAATTAGGATCTTAGTGGGCAATCAGCATCAGACTGCATCGCAGCAGTCTATAAATTTAGGTGGTCAGGAAAAAATTGGACTGCTAAGTGGAAACACGTGATCAGACTGCTTGTTGCTTACGGAGAAAAAGTTTGCTTGCGCACGTTCATCTGCAGGTGCAGAACTATTCAAATTAAATTGAAAAGTGTAAAATTGTATGTATGTAGATACATCTAAATACTAAATAATTTTTCTAAAGATTTTTAGTTCCTGGGTAGGATTTTTGTTCAAAACTAGATACTTTCATACTCTCTTGCTCCACATACAATTTTTCGTGACTTGGGGCTTCTTATGACAAAGTTGTTCGTTCCGGATGCTGTTCCACGTAATAAAGGGAAAGCTCACAGGAGCTGAGTGAGTGTATAGATCAGCGGGGGGAACGAACTGAAGAAAATATTTCACATCACCACAGCAACGCCAAGGCTGGATCTCGAAAGAAAGACCAGCAGGAATAGTATAAAATACATAATCTTTTAAATACATACATATGTACATGTGAACTACAAAAGAAAATACTCTCAGTTTTTTTCCATACAAACTAGAGAAATCAGATGAAATCCCATGCTGTAAGAAAGGTATTCAGTGTGTAATTCCGTTTAAGTAGATACAGTATGTAACATTTGAAGGGAGGAAATCTCAAGTCGGAATGTAGAACGTTCAAAATACAGATCGTCAGCTGGAAGATTCCTGTATTATTGCAACTATGACCACCAACAAATAAGATTGCTTTGATGGGATGACGTCCAAGACGGCCGCCACTTCCAACCAGGCATAAAAGAGTATGTACATAAACAAAATGAGTCTTCAAAAGGAAAAAGCACGTAAGGAAGGAAACCTTGCTTAAAATAAATTTAAATAAATAAACCATCTCATTTTAAAGATATGGATTAGACAGTCCACCTACAATCCCAGATCGTTTCTCCTGTTTATTTATCCTAGTGTCTAGGACATGGCTGCGGGAATCATACCAAAAACCTCACATGGGATACATACAGACCGATTAAGATACATTTTGAAAAATATGTTTATAGTAGATACTCATGCCATTATATTATTGCTTCCTAGTAGTCCGACCTTCAGAACAATTTTTAAAATCGTAGTAAGTTTGTAAAACCTTTGAGTAAGATTTTATTTTAACACTAAGTTTCAGTATATTTCCTGCAAAGGGAACATTTGCAGGACGTGTAAGCACGATAAGCAACTAATCAAAGTCGTCTGCATTACTTACAGTCGAGGAATAAAAATGCTTGAAGGGTATCCACCATTGATTTAAAATATTTCCTTACTGGTTCAACGGATAATAATAATAATTACAGTGTGGTTTCTGAATCTATAAAAATTTACATGAGTCATTAAATGATTAATTAGAACGTGTCTGATACTCATACATACGTACGTAAGTACAAACGGCTTATAACAGCTTATACACACGCGTACAGCTTTTGAAATGATTAATTTTGAATTTCAGACTTTTCCCCTCAACTTTGATGCCTGACTCCGGATCACTCATGTACAAAATGAAAAAAGTACACATGGACATGTTAATCGAGAGTACCTTATCCTTTTTGGCCTAGGGTTGTAGTTGAAAGCTCCATTTAATCAGCTTGTGTGCACATGAAAGATTATAGTACACGTTCAGTCCCATCAGACACATGTCTTTCACTGTAATTATTCCCCCGCACCGCAATCCCAGGCTTTTGTTCTACAGTCCCAGCATAGGTAGGTAGACTGCTTACTTTACGAATTTTTGATTGCACACCCAACACCATCCGACCAGCATGTTTTAAGCTCGTCTCAAAGCACGTGGCAATTGGCAATTCATCCCGATTTAATTGCACGGGACTGTAACCCAGGACAGTGAGTTATTTGTATTATTTGTGTAGGTATTTACATTTGTAGTTATATATAGTGAGCAAGGTAAAATTTAATATTTTCCAATAAACATGCGTGTAACAATCATTCCACACGGGTTTCAAGGGACATAAAAAGCTCCTCATTATGGATTTGACATGGAGAGGTGAACACGAGCAAGGTTTTTTCCCTTTGCTTTTGCTATTGAACTGACAATTCCTTACGCGTGATTTTTCTGTCGTACTGGTTTCCAAGGTTTCTGTGACCATTTAAATTAACAAAAATAACAAACTACCATTACACTTTGATCTTTATGGTGAAAAGCTTTGAATTCTTTTTGTGGGTACTCTGATCGGATGTTTTTAAAGTGGTGAAAGTATCACCCATCAAAGGGATATATCAATAGCAGAAATGTCAGCAAAACAGAAAACACGGGGTTGGAAGCTGTCACAAATTCAGAAATAAGTACATAAAAATTAAAAAACGAAAATATGTCAAGCGAAAGGTTCTGACAATCTAGAAAATTATGGGTAATAATAGAAATCCCGATACTGCAGCCTTGGACAACTTCTGTCAATATCGTGTTTTGCTCCAATAGATCTCCTATAAGATTCTAACTTTTGCAACGTGCTCTCTCTCTCTATATATGCTGAGGAAACTAAAAGAGCACAATACCAGGAATGTTAATTTAAGATTGATTTTTAATACCCTCCTCCTCCACCGTGGGGACAAGTTATTGTAACATAAATGACAAAAAATAATTTTCTTGGGGGAAAGGAGGTCAGAAAAGTTTAGCAACTTTGCGGGTACACATGTATACTACTTACGATGATGCTCATACATGCATCTATTCAATATTGAATTTTTACAAAGTTTGTTTCTTCATTGAGAAAGGTTTATGTAGAGCGTTGAAAACAGTCTCTGTTTTATTTACAGTGGTGTATGAACATATACAGATTGAGTATGTCATACGTATACGTATTTATAAACGTGGAGGGAATTAGTATGTATGTACCAGTCATAATAAATTGTATAGGCTCATAAGCAGCCTTGCTTACAAGTGACTCCTAGTGCATCTCTGTATGACAAATGGGAGTGTGAGTGATGAAAAATAAACAATACTGATGTGGGAAAGGTTCCAAAACATTTGCTATCAGGGAAAGCGTTACATGAAAAGTTACTTTACTTTAATTTGATAACATGGACAGATTTCATTACTTGATGTCAAACACCTTTCAACAGGACTTTTCATTTCTCAATCAGTGGGGATAATCATATGCAGAAAAAAAAACTATCTCTGACTCGACCGAATTGAGTTGATATTTTTCTCTTGGGTAAGTCTTTCCCACACGTCATACCATGGGGACAGAAGAGTAAATCAAATTGAATTAGGACTTTTCCCAACATTCCTCATCTCACCGATCACGAGCCCATCAGCTGTCAAATTATCAAGCCATGATCAACTTTCCCCCCTGGGTCCAACTTCCAATAACCTCTCCTTAACAGCATTAAATAAACACTGTATTGACACGATTGCAAACAGCAAGAATCAAACCCCGTACTTGATACACTACTAAAGAGCATGCACAAAAAGCCAGATTTTTCATGTATTGTTAGCTTACAGTCTATATATTTTAGCAATAGGAAGAACCCTCTCCGATGCAAATAATTAAAGTAACCCGTCCCTCAACTCCGGTGCATGTTAACATGCAAGTAGAATGTACCTCATTACTCAACCCTAGAGCCAAATGACATTTGAAATCCGGAATCAGTCCGAGAAATGAAACTCCAAAGTCCAAGACTCAATCATTTTATTTGAGCGTGAAAGGAGCAATGAACTGGATGACATGAAGCCATGATAAATAATAGACACCTGTAACTTAATTTAGCCGAGTATCTCTTTAGGGACAATGCATTATGCAAAAAGGTCCAAAGTACACTCCGAGAAATTTTGAAGCTCCTTCTCCTAATTATTATTACCACATAGTCACTTGTTACATTACACAGCATTCAAGAAAATCCCCCATCCCACACAATCCTTAATTGGGAATCAACTTCAGCTCCCATCAATATATTCCATAGGTATACAGGCTACTACTACTACTACTACTACTACTACTACATGAGGTTGTTCAACTCAAGTCCCAATCCCCTCAAGCCCTGTCATTAATTTCTTCCAGAGACCCAAGTGTCAAAAATAACGGGAAATTCTAAGAATACTCTTAAAATCATCCTTTGTTGGGAAACTCAAATTTAATTATCAAAGTTAGACACTCAAACCTACATATTGATATTATGGTCACAAATTTCATAACCCACAGAAAAAAAAAGTGGAATAAAACCCATACCATGTACTACCTCAAGTATTAACTTCTGACAATTTACTGCCCCCGCTGTAAAAAAAAACCCCTCTTGAGAGAATAATTATTACAGAGAACTAAAACAACGATAAAAGATCAAATATAAAATAAATAAAAGAGAGTGGCCTGATTGTTAGATATTTTTTTTGCGAGAGTAAACATCTTCCGAAGGGTTATTTTTTTGTAATGACAGTATACCGAAATGAGAACGGCTCTGAAATTAGCTGGATTTTGCACTCGCTGTTCCCTGCACTTGTACAAACGTACATGGCTCCGTTGAAAGGGAAAGTTGGATGTGGTGAGATACATAAGTAAGTTGTAAAAGAAGCAACAAACAATCCCGCATCTTATGTAGGTCCCCTACTGTACTCTAGTCTGGGTTACATACTACATACAGTTGGGAGGTCTCGGGTGTAAAAAAAAGAAGAGGAAACATGAAATAAACAGAAATGAAGGATTGTTTAAATGAAACCGAAAGTGGATTCATCTTCTGTCCTCATTTTCCTCTTTGGGTGGAGATGATATCCATGCACTCATGTTTACAACCAAGTTGACACTCATTCCCTTCATTTGTCTATTTTACTACTGGAGCTCAGTTTACAAACTGGCTTTCACCTACTTACTCACCCCTCCAGGCTCTCTGATGTCCTCCTGTGTATCAACAGTAAGCTGGGAAATCTTTGAATGGATGTGCTTACAGTTACAGTTTATATATGCATGAGGCTCTTATGAATCTAGTCCAAGTATATTAGCTTCCGTCACTCCTCCAAGTATCTACTGATAGATGGTCGTAAACATGGAAATGAGGGAAACCCAAAGTATGTAAGGGGCCATAAACGTATGGAAGTTGATATGAAAAGCGAGAAGATTTTACGACCAGCCCAACTTGCATCAACTACCTTTTCATTACTACTGCACAGTCGAGTGCATACACCATGGATGCTTTCTCAATATTTACGTCTGAAAAAAGTGTTTATTTTACTATGCTCTTCGCTTATTTTACTAATAGAACGTATTCTCTTCACATCCCCACAGAAATAGTACACAGTCCATTTTCCTCTGTTTGTCGTGTCGAGAGCGTGCCTCATTATTTGAGCTTGTTTTCCAATGAGAGTCCCACACCGCTTCCAAATTAGCCTTTAAATATTTGCATCTAGTTTCATTACTTGTCCTACATTGGTTTCCTGTTTTAAAATCTGAATCTAAATTTTAGTTGAAATAGTAGATAGTAGTACTCATGATATGTAGATACATACATATGTAAAATAGCTCCGACCTTATCACAATCAGCCCTTACTCCTTCCCCATACACAGCCTACATATTCTATTGACGTATTCACGAAGATTCACTGTGGGCTCAAATTTTTTTAAAGGATATATTTTTTAACGACTGATAATAAATTTTTGACAGGAAGGAAACTATCCTTGAAAATAATAACAACATATTTCCGAGAAATTGCACCCAAAACAATTTACCCTTCCAAGACTGAAAGTCTGAAAGAGTTGGGAAATATTGAAAGTGTGGTAGAGTATCTATGTTTATAACCTCCGAATTTACAGTCTTTACTCAAACCCAAACTGTGGTAATGATTGAACACATCTCCAAACGTGCCCGCCAGTTTATTCCGAGATGCATATGTAAAAACATGTCATTGGGAGAGGAACTTCCAAGAATAGTTGAACACTTGAACAAATAGTGTGTAAGAACGGTTACTGGAAACATGCAGCCGCATCCCTGCAAATCCTGATTTTTTTTCTTTAATTCAATATTCATTTGTGAAGGAGCTGCAGAGTTACATGTGAGCCGTCTAAGTAAAAGCTACACACCATTTGTATGGAACTCACGAAAAACTTATATTTACACAGGATAAGTCCTTGTCCCACGCGTTGGGTTTTAGTAGTTCGTGAACCACGTCAGTCAATATGTACAGAGACAGAGTGCTGAGGAGGAGGAGAAGAAGAAGAAGAAGATCTCAGAGAGGAGAATTCCCTGGATTATAGAAGTATGGATTCTCTCCTTCCTCTTAACTCTTTTACCATGAGAATGTGACACTAGGCACGCTTTTAAATAAAAAAAAAGACATCCCTACAGGCGGCGGAAGCCTTTCGAATGAATAAAATATTTTGAGTACAATAACCGCAGAAACATCCACTGAACTACTGGTTCAGTTCCTGTCAACAACAAAAACAAGTTTCTAGGAAATTATATGTTGGGTGGAGAAATGCGTCAAACACAATATAAACAGAAAAAAGTCTATTCATAATACTATAATAGGGACATTAGAATTTCAAAAATCATAATATTTTGTACAAGGCTGAACATGTGAAAAACTGTTTTTATGGAAGGATCCAATGGTTGGGATTCCCAGTTTCTGGAATCTATTTTCATCTTATATTTTCTGGGAAATGCCCCAAAACGTATTAGGGCAGTGGTTGCGCTGCTTTTAAACAATTAAGGTTCCAACTGACAAATATAACTCCTGAGTCGTGTGGAAGTTAGAGATAATTTTTGAGGCTAAAACACAAGCCAGTCTCCAGCCTGGAATAATAAGTGCGTAGTAGTAAATAGTCAGAAGGTCATGTTCATACACGAGGAGATTTTTGTGATGGCATTCATTTGGCATTATGAGCTACCAAGATAATTATTGCATATACTTAGACCCCTATTAATTTATGTGCACATACATACATAAGTAACACAGGCTGATGAGTACGGCCATACACTTATAAATTCGGGAACGATCGTTGCTCTCCATCAATTTATTCTTGAGTAAATGAAATTAGGGATTCGGTCATGTTCATGCGATTATTCCCACACGACAAAATACCCTCTCACCACTTGTCTTGATGCCGTCGGAACGTGTACATGTGCCGCGGTTCCCATGGCCATTAAGCTTTCTTTGTATCCTTCCACGTACATACGCCTTACAGGAAGGATCGGAAAGCATAATCACATGTGACAAATTACATTTCCCTGAGAGAAAGTACCTTTCACATTTCCCTACGTTCACTCAAGTTAAAGTGCGAGGACCTTCTGCTCTCTATTCCACAATAATTTCCAAATGGAAATCCATGACAGCGTGATCAGGGATGATACAACGCAATTCTCCCACTCATGCTCTCTTTTGTGAGTCCCTTCTCCGCGTCTAGTAACAAACAATAAACTACGCACCCAAGGAGGAAATTGTAATGAATAATCATATGATCAAAGGCAAGTTCACGTGGATTTCATAAAAAATTGACTGATCGTATTCCTCTAAAGCCTTATTTCTGCAGGCTTGTGTGCACACCAAGTCTCTACACGGCATTACATTATCAAGTTTCTTGAGAAGATAAAAAGAGCCTTATCATATAAAAATGGATCTCACACACACACAAATTCCTAAGGCAATGTACCCTTCTCACGTTGAGCTGATAAAACTATCAAATGTGAATCCAAATCAGGAGTTCGATGTCCTCAGGAAGTTCTATGTGTCTGTCGAGATGTGTATACTTATTCAGAAGTAGTATCATATGCACATATCTATCTACCTATCCTCCAATAAAAAATTAGTACTGGACATCTCCAACAAGTAACTGTAATAATCCTGGAAATATATTCTTAACTTTAGCTCTGACTTCCAATCATATCCGGAGTAATAAGAGGAGGCAGCACAAGAAAGGGAACTGCCAATGAGATAAGGAGGAAATGAAATCATATTGAGCACCGATTTAAGGAATGATCATTAGACCGTGGAGGCAATGTGAGGGCGTAATTCCATTCCTATTCCCAATAGAGATAAAGTCGACCGTACCACGTAACACAAGGAAGCCCCTACCAAACAAGCCAAACTCAAGTCTTTTCTAGGAAGGATGAGATAATGGAGAATATGTAAGAATCTTGGAGCAACTTTCTTTCTTATTTCAACTTTTCCTATATACTAGAATCATTCAATGAGAACCTGTCTTTCGGAAGAAAGTACAACTTGTGCTTGAAATTAGCTTGTATTGAATCCTTATTCTTTTCTGACAGCTCCGAGTTCTATTTTAGTTGATCCCATTGCATGGGACAATGGCGTCAAATTAACAATCTTTCATTCCCGTAACAATTACATTTTTCAGTCTTAAAAATCAGTTCTTTTGGGGTGAACGACCTCGTCTCCAGTCCTAATAATTGTTTTTTTTGCGTACACAGTCACAGGGGATAGGGTTTCCTTCCCCGGATTTTAAAATAGGATCTCAAAGAAGACATTTCAAGCAGACAACACTCAGACTCCACGTGGTCTTGGGGGTATCTGATCTTTTTGTGTGTAGATCCGCTTGAATTCCCTGTTTGGTACTGCAGTTGTAAAAGCTTGAGTCAACTGGAGCGAGCTGCTGTGATGTAGACCGAAGATAAAAGAGTTTCGGAATGAGAAGTCTACGCCGTTTGTGTCAATACCAATTAAATTTTGAGCCGTAACTATAAATAGTGACCAGCACTACAAAAGTACTGCACACAAATCACAAAGTTTTTGTCTGGAGGTGTTCCATTCATCTTGTGTACTTACAATTACCTTGCTAAAGCGATGGAAATTTAAGTTTACGTGTAGTAATGAATGAATGGTGTAAACAATTTTTTACTTTTAGTAATTATTAATTATTTTGGTCTCATTATATTTATTGCGTATAACCTTATCACTATCAAGCACGTGTCCGGTCGAGACAATGCGAGCTTCCTCCCACATCCTACAACTGTAACCCAAGAATACACGCAATTCCCTAAAAGATAAATAAATATGCGGCTGGTTGACAATCTTGAACTGGAGTTTTCATTATGCAACAACCCACGCCTTGCTTAAGGAGAACCGAAACAGGAAATTGCGCAATGGCAAGGAAGATAATAATGAATGAACATCGTAGTTTGAGGGAGAGGAGACTATAAACTAATGGTAGTGTAAGTCACGTAGATACAAGTACGTGTACTTACCAGCACTCTCTCTCTCTGAAGTAAGCCCTCAGATCAGCACAGGGCTTAATCTTCCAAAGGAGCATCGGGAAAGATACGTACTATGTACTATAATAGGGAAATTCGGATGAAAGATAAATAAGGTGTAGAATCTTCTATAGATACAGTTAGAAAGTCATAGGTATCTAGCCATTGAACTACGCTTGTGATGGTTAAAACTGAACGCAACCTTCAGAACGTTATCTATTCCTGGAAATCTATTTGCTAAAAAATTACACTAACAATTTTCTTCACAAACAGCGGAAACTGACTAGACCTCCAAGGACTCGGTGTTCCTTGAAGACTCCGAAGAAGCTACACCTCCTCAGGAAACCAAAGCAGCTCCGGCTCACTTGAAAAACACTAAACCAAGGGAAAGTCAATGGGCTGTATTATCATTATACATAAGCATGCATCAGGGCACTTCAATACCAATTTTACATAGTACGGTGCAATGGGGATCAAACCGTAACCATAGATCTAAGTTGATCCTCAGATGTACTTCTCTGAACCCTCTCCGAGTGTAGTGAGAGCTGTTGAGCTTAAAATGTATATCCGTCAGGACGGATCCTTAATTTTCCAGTAAATCTACTTCCTCAATTCGCCTCTTCCCATATATGCTCCTTACGTTTTTACATAATATGTAATACCTTGCAACAAAGCTATTGTTTATGTAATAGTAATAATATAATTAATTATATTAATACGACATATACAGAACATTGAAATTCCTTTCATTTTCCGTGAGCCTACTTTCTCAACTTTTTCTGGGGTAGTAATGGCAAAGTTAAACTCAATGTAATCTATAATTTACTCGGATAATTTTCTTCCAGGAGTTGTGTAACAATCCAAATAGGTATACCCAATCCAAATAATATAAAAATTGCAATCTTTCAAAATCCCTCGAAATACGAAAGCCCTCGCCCTCGCAAAGATTTGGATGAAGGTTTGGATGAAGCCGTAACATACACTCATGTAACAGATAAGTATACTAAATTGCTCAGCTTTTCTAAAAGCAAGCTACTTCTATCAGAACATTATTTATAAGGTGCTTCAGATCCCTGTGAGCAAGAATAAGCCAAAGTGTAGTGTTGAAGATATTGTGTAACTTTTCTCCATATTGGTAAACATGCTTTATATAATACACATAAAAATTCAGCTACCGGAGATTTGTGATTTGAGAGGAATAAGAGGACAAAGTGTGTCATCAGATAGGTACTTCCATAGGTGTAGGTTGTCCCAGTCTTCATGTGATTCAAAGTGTCTGTCTACGTGTCTACCTATTGGGTTAACTGCAGCCTCCTTTGATCGACAGGTCTCATAACATGACTCAACTTACTGATACTTCAGTTTTCCCAGATTTTGCTATAATTGAGCATCCCAGGCCGACGGTTCCTTTCATCAAAAGTAATACAGATATAGTAGAGACTGAAAGACGCGCAGTTGTACCTTGGAACGTATGTAGTCTGGAAGTTTTGGAAGCTGGAGAAACGTGAGACGTGCTTGATTAATTACAGAGGGAAATTACAGTGTGCATGTCATTATGCGATCAGTATTTCTGAATTATACCTTAAGTAATCCCGCTTGTGCCACATTTACTTTAATCAAAGAGATTAATTTGAGCATTAGATTCTTCTAGTGAATCTATAATCTCCACCACATGGAAACTCCGGATGACCTACTTATGACACTCCTGATGACTGAGTATGTTCAATCCTATTTTCTCCCTGTGTCCTAGATTCTCTACCCCAACTCATCATCATTTCTTACTGGGAATAAAATTATCTCTGGTAAAATTTTATCAATGTCATATGAGGACTCAACTATTTCTGTATATCTACCACTACCACACAGTTAGCTAAAAACCACCATGCGAGCAAAACCTACAAGTAATCAGTTACCCCGTGGAACAATACTGGCAAAAGCTTCCTTTCCAAACCACTTCACTCACTCAGTCCTAATCCAAAACACTGGGGTATATAATGGTTATATGTACTGCTTAAGAAAGTCTTCCATTTGAGAAGAATAGAATTTTACCATCGGTTTTTTTCCTTACTCAAACCGATCTCTATTGCGTCTCAGCCAATCGCAAAGCTATAAACTTGTGTCGAAGCTAAAATGCCCCTTGGAGGGGTTACACAAATTACCCCAAATACTATGTACATAATTACATCAGCACAGGATCATCAAATGACAATAAACCTACATTTCGGACAGAGGCGGAGTACTAAGACAATAAAATTCTATGGGACAATACTCGAGTTTACAATCCCCACATCCCCAGGCAGTGCCGGCATACATATACAAATAGAACCAGTGACGTGAAGAATTAAATTGCACACAAGTTATTAGTTAGAACCTCACGCCTCATTTGCATATCTACAGATACACGTAGCGCTCTCGTCGTGTTGCATAATATCCATCCCCTCATTCTGCCATTCCAGGGTATTTGAACTGATGAGCTGCACCACGAAGTTCGGGTCTCTCTCCCCGACCTCAATACTTGACAGAAAATTGTAGTAAACAATGCATGAAATTGCCCCTTTCAGTTAATGAACAAACTACAGACACATCTACAGATCCCACTTTGTTACACAATTCAGTTTCTTATTACAACCCGAGTCAGTTGACAATAACAAATACCCTCGGTCTTATTGACTCTAGAAATTCGAGGGGCTACACAAAATATCCTCATACCAGGAAATGCCCTAAGTTTACAATACCTATGAGTTTAAGCGTACTTGTAGTAATTTGTAATTACACAACCCTTCCCGTTTATACTTTTCAAATTCGTACTTCATCTCATTGACATACTTCTCGCTGACTCTGGGCTACGTTTACAAAGGTGAAACTGACTACAAAATTAAACCTTATGCTGTAATGGAATGAGGAGGAAACCTACCACAACGTATCTCTTTGAGCCCTTTCGTTTTCCATGGATTCCTGAATGAAATTATTTCATTGGTAAAGTCATGAGAGAAATTCTGAGTGAATCACTCGTATGTATGGATATTTGTAGATATACAGCTTGTCCTGAAAACATGTCGGGATTGATTTTGTTCCGGGATGTCACTATTATATTAGTCTTTGTTACTGACTTTGCATGCAGTTCTAAACCAGATGGTCCACGTCAAAAATAAATTGCATATATGTCGCTGCGGGGGGACAAACGTCGAGAGTCTATTGTGCTATTGTGAAAGCAACGAGGAGCTTGTCATTGTTGAATATCTTTACTTTACATACATCAATTGTAATTATTACGAGCAACAGAACCTGCAACCTCATCTCTTTTCAGAACCTTAACGACCATCATATAACATGTGCAATAACATTTTTTAAGTGAGCTGAGCATGTATGTACATAATTACATACATAGCTCTCTTCCGCAATCACTTTCAATCATGAGAGTACACTTTCATAGAGAAAAGTTCCTACACATGGATATTGACTTTCCCAAACCCGGAAGATGATTAGATTCCTAAGTATAGAAAAAATCTATGATTTGGGTTGACTTATTCGGAAACTAACAAAGTTTAGGGGATACTTTGTGTGAGGGATATTCTCGGGCAAGACCTCAAGATATCTAGTTACCATTTGAATAATATGTTCTGTAGGAAATATGAATTCCTTTCTATAATTTTCTATGGGTACCCCCAACATGGCAACATACTGAGATTTTTTATTGCCTCTGTTTCTAAAGAATAGTTCAGTTGAACGGAAGAGAATAGCACCATAAAGAAATGTTCGCTTGTAAAGTTTTTGTTGAGATTTGGTGTTTGTCTACTATCTACTAAGCTCCAACAAAAATAAGGAATGAATTTTGCGGAAAGTTATACCTCATTTTGTTGCTGGGTCTCTTCCAGAGACCAAAAAGTCACGTCTAGGGCAATGACACCAACATTTCGGGAACAAAGCAAATGTGCCACAAAGGGGTTGATACTATTTGCTCCAGTAAAAAAAAATGTCCAGTCAAAGACCATTTTTTCTACTCAGTTTACTGCATTTGTCTACTTCAACCCCGTAAAATACGGGTTTGCCAACGCAAGGACAACAAAAAGCTTTAAGAGGCTAAAAGTAAAACTTCAAAAAGACTTGTTAGAATAGTGTTTACATTAGTGACTTCCTTCATAATAAATCATTCAGTATGTAGTAGGGGGGAAGACACACATGGTAACTGTCACTTGTCTCCCTGCGCTATTTTACTTTCAAATTTCCTATCCTCCGTCTTATTGAAACTGTGTTAAGAAGTCCGCCAATTTTATTTACAAATACTAGTCTCACTTTCTTCAATGGAAGCCCACCACGGCGTCAACCTGCAGAAACTTTTTGTAGGCTACTGATAACAATCGGTTTATCTCAATATTGTCACAAGTCCCAACAAAAAGGATAGATACTTTCCGGATGTTTTCGTCTCAGAGACAGTCTCTTCCTACAATCAACAGTCCAGAGAGTCAATGTACGTTTAAGTACAGTTTCACTCAAGTTTCAGAGCTATATACGACGCTCATCCCAGCTAATTGTAGGTTTAATTGTGCAATTTACAGTGTCATGTAATCTATACCCTAGACAGTGCTAATAGATCCCAAGATGATGATGCAAGCCCAAACAATGCTCCAAGTCATGACGCAATGATATGGCTACAATAGTGTCTGTATAATGTAACTCTATCTCTTCCCAGCTCTCACAATAATAGGACGTGATGTTCCCTAAGCTTCGTAGTCCTCCTGTGTTAGTCAAAATAATGTCTTGTGGAGGCACTGCAGTGCACAGTTATTATAATATGACATCAGCTGCCGGAAATGAAAACACGGAGGGAGTTACGTATATACAACGGTAAGTTCATCCACATGCTCCTTTAAATCTGCACCAATGCGGTTCGCTAAAGCTAAAGTCATCATCATCTGGACAGTCAATGAGGAAGAAGATGCACTCAAGAAAAGCAACTTCTCTAGAGTATGAAGCATGGATCTTCAATTTGAATTTTAATGAAGTGTACAAGGAACGCCTCAAATATTAAAAATTATTTTCAGGCTGCAGATGCATTTACGAGCTACGATTTATAGTCACATTGCTGCTCTTAACTTATTTTGTAAAATTTGAGAAATAAAATTATAACAACGAGAGAGGAAAAAAAGAAAAAAAGGAAAGTCTCCGTCTATACTACCGACCGGTCAATTTTTACAGTTTGCTCGGAAGTTCCTCATCCCTGCGGCTTGACAAATTATTTAACCTTTTGCTTAAGGGTTTTCATTCCTGTTAGTAAATTCTAGTTATTAGTCTTGAAAGTAAATGTACTTTACAAAGGGTAACGTTCAAGGAATATTACAGCTATCATTTCATAACATCTGTTAGCCGAGCTGATGTTTGTTTCCTAGCTTTCTTCCGTACATACATAATTAGACACTGCAAATAGCTCTTGGGGTAATTATCTTTAGATCCTTAAACACACAATTTTTGAGAGCATGTAAAAATTATGTAATTTTACATGATCAGCGTTACAGCTGGTCCAACGAGTGGGTGGTTACTGCTGATATCCCAAGGGCAGATTCCCGTTTTCATTTATACTCTTTTTACTTTGGTACTTGCACTTGAAAACATAAATGTAATTATAAAGACTTGTATAATATTTAATTGTATACATC